>JAEOAD010000013.1:0-1200000 GCA_036365145.1 Orientallactaga sibirica
CCACAGCACCCCTTCTTTTGGGGCCCCTCGGTAGGTTCACCTCGGGCCCCTCCTCTGCATCACCACCCGCCTGGGATCTTCTTGGCCAGCGCTGGGCTCAGGCTTCTGTGCGCTCGGGTTTCCGCCTAGGAGGGCCGTGGTCTGGCGTCCACAGGTGGCTGGCAGTCTGGGTCCGAGCCGACACCACAGCCCCGGGCGGGGAGAGCAGGCTACACTGACTGGCAGGCTGAGGAGACCATGCTGCCCTCAGGCATGCTCGGGCCCTGAGCCCCGAGGACACTGTGCAAGTCCAAGCCTCTCCTGTGGGAGTTGGAGGCATCCCCTGCCCTGTGCGGCGCAGAGATTGCCTGAGGAGGGAGGGGGAGCGAGAGCATGGGCACGCGGGAGGGGGGGGTCCCTCGGGAGAGAGGCCACGGGTGCGGGCGAGGGGGGTGCAGGAAGAGGCTACACGGGGGAGCGAGCTCTGGCCCTGGCCCCTCTCAGTCCTCTTCCACTAGTCCTGCAACTTCTAGGCCTGAGGATAGCAAAAGCTGGCCAGCAGCGATCAAACAGGTAATATCCTCGCATCCTCCCCTTGCCTTTCCTGCTGCTCTGTGTGAGGCGCAGTCACCGGACAAGAATTCATCTCCACAGGTCCCCTCCCTCCTCCCTCCCTAAGAGCACAATAGCCTCAGGGCAGCTCTCACCCTGGAAGGTCAGTCCCCTCCTTCAAGGAGCCCAGCTACTGATTGTCTCCAGAGGGACTCCCCCACCCAACCCATCCCCCAAATGCCCCGAGGGTCACTCCGCCTAACACCTGTAGAGGCCTAAGGTCCTGCCCTGGTACCCAAAGCTGGGCCCTCGCTTGCCCTCTGGACAGAGCTTTGGCAGTGAACAGTGGTGGAGGAAGAGCCCTGGCATGAGGGAGTTGCATTCAAGTAGCTGGGCTTGGCTCCGCTTTTGGGAAGGGGAGAAGTGGGACTGGGATCTTCCTGAGTGTCTGACTCCGGCCAGTGGGAGCCTGGGCTGGAGCCCTTGGAAGTTCACCAGACCCCTGCCCCAGCCTGAGTGACATAAAGCCCCCACCCACTGAGGTATTTTGCTTGGTGACACTTATTGCCAGCCACTCAGAAGAGGTGACAGACTGGGCTCAGCCCCAGCTACTGGGGAAGGGGC
This sequence comes from Orientallactaga sibirica, assembly GCA_036365145.1. NCBI lineage: Eukaryota > Metazoa > Chordata > Mammalia > Rodentia > Dipodidae > Orientallactaga > Orientallactaga sibirica. The sequence continues at coordinate 1,156 of JAEOAD010000013.1, forward strand.
AGCCACTACAGAGCTAAACACCACGCTGCCACCCAGTGGTTTTTGCTGACTTTTCATATCATACCAATTTGTGTGAGCCAAACCCCCTTTTCTCTCTAGGCCCCCTCATCTCTAGCGGGTTGGGTTTGGGAATCCACACAGTGAGCTTGAGGAGTTTGCCCTAGGCAGTATTTGGGAAATACATAGCCCAGTCTCTTTTAGCTCTAGTCCATGTCCAATGCTTTGATTTCTTTTACCCTATCCTCAGGAAAGCACCTTCTCTTCCAAGTCACCTTCTCTTCCAAGTCTGACCTGGAAATCACTATGCATTCTCAGGGTGGCATCAAACTCTTCCAACAGCTCCGGAGCTGGGATAGCAACCTTTAACAAAGAGTTAAGATGATGAGGCAAGGGAAAAAATGAAGAGAAATTGAGATTTTTCTTCTTTTTTTTTTTGGCTTTTTCTTATCTACTCTCTGAATAATGGCATGAATTAATTTGCAGAACATGTATTTTTCCTAATGTACTCTAAATTTCTGTGAAGCCTGATTCAAAAAAACAAAACAAAATAAAATAAAACAAAAAAACAAACAAACAAAAGCAAAAACAAACAAACAAATGAAAATCCCTGAAAAACTGTGACGGGAAGACAGCACTAAATGTGATATGGCTGGTCATCCATATTAATCCAATATTTGTTTCAGACATTCAAGATAGAATCAATATTTCATAAAACCTGTCCAAGCTGTGGCAAGAGGTTAGTCTTGGAGATAAAAATATGAATAAGTTATATCTGAGAAAAACATAGAGAAAACAACTATCTTTCTACATGCTTTGGTTGTTTCAGTTTATCAGTTTTATTTTGAGACAAGGTCTTGCTTTCTTTCTTTGGCTGGTGTGATACTTGCTATGTAGCTCAGACTGGCCTTGCTGAACTGTGGGCAGTCTCCCTGCCTCATCCTCCATAGTGCTAGAAATACAAACATGTATCACCTTGGTCAGCATAGCTTTGGTTTCTCTAATTCTGACTATTTCTTCACAGATTGAAGGGCAGGATAAAAAAAAAAATTCAGGGAGAAAGCAATTACTTGCATTTGTGTTTTTAAAGCATATTTAATAAATACTAAAAATTCTTCAATTTCAATCATACTTTTGAAGTTGTTAATGAATGCAATTCCTTATTACTTACTCTCTTTGTGTCTACTGAAAACAGCTGCTTTCTACATTAAAAGGATCATTTTCTCAGAGCTGTGCACCTAGTTGGCACGCAGTGTTTGCTGTATTCTACTCTATAGCCACACTTCTTCATCACTTAAGATAGGGTTATTTCTCTAACAGGCTAATTAATAAAGATATTATTTTAAAGAAAATTAGAGAATTGACATATATACCTGGTAATATTATTACAGATTTGAAGAGAAAGGGAAACTTATCCATTTAAAATAGCCTTCATTGTACCCAAAGCAGATACAATAAACCATCACTATGAAATGAATATCATTTGTTTCCTTTTCAAAAAAATAAATAATTTAGCAGGGCATGGTGGTGCTTGCCTTTAATCCCAGCACTTGGGAGGCAGAGGTAGGAGGATTGCTGTGAGTTCAAGGCCACCCTGAGACTACAGAGTGAATTCCAGGTCAGCCTGGACTAGTGTGAGACCTACATGGAAAAATCAAAATAAATAAATAAATAAATAAATAAATAAATAAATAAATAAATAAATAAATAAATTATAAGACCTAATTTGCACATTATGAAATTTTATTGGACTGACGCTATTATAATAAATCTAGGTAACATAAGCTTAAATGTATAACATCAAACATGCTTTTAGAAATGGATATATTTGGAAAACTATGAAATCATTTGTTATCATGTTCTTGCTTACCATTTCAAGTTAAAATAACAGAAAAACAATTATATTGAATTCAATGAGAAAGTCAGAATAAAAGAAAAATTGAAAAAATAAAAGTGTAATACAAAGTAATGCAGATTAATGAACTGCTATATAAATGAGTGACAGTTGAAAAATACAACCTATAATCCTACTCCACTCATTTAATTAATGAGTTAAAATAAATGCCCAAACTTGTTTGGCTTGAGGGAGGAAATATATATATATAAATTTGAATGGCTATACTTTCATATTCATAGATTAATCATTAAGCATTCTGTTTTTGTGATGGTTTCTGTCTGTATACAAACCCTAAATGGGGAAGTGAAGTTAGCCCCTCAACTTCCCCTCTCTCTTAACATCAAGCCTAGAGTCAAGCACCACTAATATGCTATTTCTTTTCAGATAATTTCCATGTGCGTGAATCGAGTTATGGTAATATGTACCATTGATTGACTTACCATTCTGTGCATTACTCTGACTAAACACAGATTATCATCATCAGGCTATGTTCTTTAATAGTTTTCTGATATCATTAGTACACAGAAGTGTCATGCATTTTCAGTGGGAGTTATAAGGCAACGAAAGGCAGAAGCTATGCATAGGTAGGAATGGAATAATTAGACCTGTATTTAAAGATCCATAGTAACAAATGGAGCCTAGGTTTGGTGTGTACATGTGTGTGTTGTATATCTCCTAACATGATTACATACAGTGTGATCTTGATGTGTTTAGCATAGCACACTTAGTAAGACACACAGCCCAATGAACCCTGAATTCTTTTTATACTTTTCCTTTCCAGGAAAGATATATGAACACCAGATCAAAAGACATATATATTTTTTGTATTTGGAACTAGACATTAAAAGTTGACAGGGCAAAACTTGTCCAGGTGGGGCTCATTGGTAGCTTACCATAAACTTCCCTTTAATAGTGCCCATTGTTCCAAAGAAAACAGAGTAATATACTTCCATTAATTCCTTCCCCAAACATCACTTTGTAATATAATTTGAGGAATGTTTTATTATTAATCACTATGTATTAATGTTGATTATTTAATTCTAGTAAAATATATTCCTTCATTTGGATTGTTGTTTTAAATAGAATGCATGCATAGAGGCGGAGAGATGAGATGGCTTAGCAGTGAAGGCCCTTGCCTGCAAAGCCAAAGGACCCAGGTTCAATTACCCAGGACCCACATAAACCACACAAAGTGGTGCATGCATCTGGAATTCATATGAGGTGCCTGGAGGCCCTGGCATGCCCATTCTCTTTCTCTCACTCTACCTGTCTATTTCTCTCTCTCCCTTCTCTCATGTCAATAAATAAATAAAAATAAAATATAGAATCATATGCATGAAAAGGCATCTGGGATTCATTATGAAACTTTAATATCAACACGGTAATACAGGAGTTTGCAAAAACAGAAAAATCATCTGACATAGAGGGTCTTTAATCTTAGGAACCAAGAGCTTTGGAAGAATCATGGAAGATGATTTCCCCTTCTTAGCCTAGGAAGCATTCTTAAAACGTGTAAAACTCTTCAGTCCTTAATATCAAAAGCCTTGTCTATGACTTAGCTATCTCTAGCTACGTAGTTCTGAAAGGAGTCTTTAGTGCTCAGATCTACTTTCCTCCATTTTCCCCCTCAGGCAATGATGGGGGTGTAGCAGACAGCTTCAGGTTCACTGAGAAGAATCTGGCCTGCCTTCATAGGACCAAACATAGAGCATGGCAATGATGTCCACTCAGCTCCCCTCCAGCAATTTCCAAGGTACACACTTGACTGCTTGTCCCCGTGTCCCGGTCACGCCTTCCCAAAGCCCAGGGAGTGCGCACACACACTAAATGTCTGAATCTCAGGGGATACATCCAGGATAGGATATGCTTTGGGTCTCTGCACCTGTCCCAGGGTAGTTGCACTGAAGCAAGCCAGTTACAGTGACAGAGGCAAGAAAGCCATCGCCTTCGCATGCACGCACACCGGCTAGGCAGCCTCATCCCCACAAGCTGGGCTTCAAACTCCCCTTACATGGCCACCCCAACCCCTCCACCATCCTCCAATCTAACGGGGGACATGTCAAAAGGCAAAAGCTCCTTCCCACCTCGTCTCCTTCTGGGCCTCTTCTTGGAGCCAAAGAGTTGGACCCCAAAAAGACATTTAACTTGTTTTTGTCGCAGCTGATCTTGCCTTTGCTGGGGCTGTGGACACACTGGCAGGCATTGGATTTCGTGCGATCGCAGGCTTGTCTCTTCTAAAAGAGGAGTGGGGACAGCAGCTGCCATGGCCACAACACCCTTCTTTTTAAAAAAAAAAAAAAAAACTTTTTATTTTTTTATTATTTTTTTGGAGAGAGACACACACAGAGAGAGAGAGAAAGAGAGAGAAAGCGCGAGAAAGAGTAATGGGAAGACAGAGATGGGCGCGAGAGCAGTGTCTCAGCTGCTGCAAACGAAATCCAGATGTGTGTGCCCCCTTGTGGTCAAGTGTGCATCTGGCTAAACGTGGGACCTGGAGATTGGAACCGCTGGAGATTGGAACCAGTGTTTTTAGGGTTAGGAGGCAGGCGCCTTAAACCCTAAGCCATCTCTCCAGCCCACATCATCCCTTCTTTTGGGGCCCCTGGGTGGGTTCCCCTCGGGCTCCTCCTCTGCCTTCCCTGCCTGGGCTCTTCTTGGCCTGCGCTCTGCCTGGGGTTTCCCCTGAGGAGGAGCTCAACACAGCCATGGGAGCTCCTCTAGCACCCACAGGTTGCTGGCAGTCTGGGTCCTAGCCAAAGCCACACCCCTGGTCGGGGATCACCGGCTACACTGATTGGCTGGCAAAGGAGAATGTGCTGCCCACAGGCGTGCTCTCGGGCCTGAGTCCCGAGGACACTGTGCAAGTCCAAGTGGCTCGTGTTGGAGTTGCATGGTATCACCAGCCCTGTGTGGCACAGAGAGTGCCAGAGGAGGGAGGTGGGGGAGGGAGATTGCGGGCGCGGGGGGGGCGGTCCCTTGGGAGAGAGGCTACAGCACAGTGGGGGGGCAGCACGTGGGAGTTTACTCCGGCCCTGGCCCCCTCCCAGTACTCTTCCACTAGTTCCTACAACTTCTAGGACTGATGATCACTAAAGTTGGCCCATGCCAGCTTTCCAGCAGTGATCAAACAGGTGGCCTCACATCTTCACTGTTGCTGCTACTGTTGCTGTTCTCTGAGCACAGAGCAATACCAGGATGGGAATTCCATGTCCACAGGCCCCCTCCCTCCTCCCTCCTGAAGAGCCTGAAGGCCTCCTGCCAAAGGTCAGTCCCCTCCTTCCATCCTTCTGAGAGCCCAGCTACCCATTGTCTCCAGCAGGCTGCCACACCCACCCCATCCCCCAAATCCCCTTTGGCTCCTTTCCACCTGCCTGACCTCCCAACAATTTCAGTCTCAGCAACAAAGAAACTCTTATGCTTGTTAGTCCAGTATAGCCGAACCACGTGAGACTTCCCATGTTGTCCCTTCACAGAGATGCCACTGCTGCCTCCTCTGTCCCTTCTCCCCAGTCTTGAAGTGCTTCATCAGAAGTATAGATGCCTGTCTGCAAGGCTAGGTGGAGATTTACAGAATGATGCCAAGAGTTCTGAAATCCCCTGCCTTTGCAAATTCAGCTTTCCCAAAAGCAAAGGACAACTCAGATTAATAGGGGTGAAAACTCCTGCTTTGTCTGGAATACTGTGACAATTTAACAGGCCTTGTTCATCACTACAGTCCCATCACTCGGTGTAGAACTTGTCATACAGTCTATGCTTAATCAAAATCCATTGAGAGTCACTGATGAATGATGGGTGTATAGTGATTCTGAGGAAGGAGGTGTTTCCCAGCTCACAATGTGCAATTGGCTGATTTCTGGGAACCAGGAAAAGATACGATCTCATTGAAAGAAGGGTCACAAGAAGCTTGGAACAGGGTCAGATATTCAAGTAAGCCCATGTTCACTTGGGCCTTCTACCAAAGGTCCTTGTATTCCAACTCATTGTGGAACCCTGATCTAGAATAAACCTAAACTAAACTAAAGAAGGGCAAAGTTTTGATACAAGAAAGGGACAGACTTGACAAGGAATTAGGGGATGTTGAGGAGACAAGGAGAGATTTCTCATGGTCTTTTTCTTAACTTCTCCTCTCGTTCTCTCACCATCTGCTCAAGTACTTTCCCTAATGCATCTTAAGGATGCCTGTCAAATTATTCGTCATTCTAAATTCTTCTTTTTCTTTGCAAAAGCTCCTTCCTATATCTCATCCTTGGAGAACTACTTTCCAATAAAATGACTTGTTAATCACATGCTCTCATCAGTGCCAGATTAATAGGAAATGATCAACCTTAAATCCCCTGCCAAAATTAGCTTCATTTACTAACAGTTAATGTTATAATAGACAGCGCCTGTACTGGTGACATTTTTGGTCACAATATACTACTGGGGTAGCTTGAGAAGAAGGAATAGCATGAAAGAAGCCACCAATGGAATCGGTCCCACAGTTTATACTTCTCTCTTCTGAAATGTTTATTATATGTACTTGACCTCCTTCTGTCTATTATGATACCATACTTCTCAGCTCTTGTTCCATCTCTTCATGTCTTCATTGTCTTATATGATGTGCATGAGAACAGGTGAGAGAGCCAGAGGAGATATCAACAGGCTCCATTATACAAACCAGAAAACATTCTCATCAACTTGCTTAACACCATGCAATTAATTAATTTATTAATCTGTATAGAATTACCTCCAAAGAGAAAGTGAGGTGGCTTACAAAACAATTTTAAAAAAATCAGAGTCACTGAAGCACAAGGACAAGAACATTGGAATAAAGGAGTAAGGGTCCATAGAGGATGCCAGTAGAGTTTCCAACCAAGGTTTCTGACTCCTCCTCTCACTCCCTTTCATCTTTATTGGGCTGCCACAGAAACTCTGTGATCCACTGAGTGATGACTGACAGCATTCAAAAAATAAAATTACACAGTGCCATCCAAAGCAATAATTTTGACTGCATACAGCATGTTGCCCAGCACCTATTGAAATAATATTCCATGAAACATAAGCACTGAAACATCTAATCCAAACATGAATTCCTGTAGTTATCCTGCTTGGACTAGAAACTTAACCAATCAATAGACAGAGGCGAGTTGAAACGAGCAGAGTCAACAATGAAAATTGGCCCATGAGATGTCAAGAGATTGTTTTGCAGAGTTGCATAGAAGTCATAAAAGAGGTGGCTGTTTCTGAGGTAAACTAATTCACTTGTGATCACAAAACATTTTACAGATGTCCACCTGTTCCTGTATTTTGATGAGAGTTTAAACAATGACATGGCTTTATCTATTTTTTCCTAGACACATTTAACATCGATTAACTACATAAAGCTTCTGATTTAGTTTGCTTTTGCAATATCTTTATGTGTGCCAAAAGGACTTTCCTCTGCTTGCCACCTCAAAAGAACAGTATTTGATAAATCCTCTTCCCTTTGCATGCCACATATTCTCTCAAGTGTTCTCATGGTATCAGCAATCACCATGAGATAACACCTCAGTGTTATTTGTCATTTACTTTCTTTTCATAAACCATAGGTAAATCTTTTCATGTCTATTGCCAATTGTTTCCAGTTATCACCTTCATCAAATCTGCCCTTTTTTTTTTTTTTTTTTTTTTTTTTTTTTTTTTTTTTTTTTGGTTTTTCGAGGTAGGGTCTCATTCTGGCCCAGGCTGACCTGGAATTAACTATGTAGTCTCAGGGTGGCCTTGAACTCAAGGCGATCCTCCTACCTCTGCCTCCACACCCCGTTCCCCCTTTCTATTTTATTTCTATTTGGTTAACAGCTTTACCATCTAAATGCCAAAGGTCAAGTCACCTGTGTCTTTTGAGACACCCAATGTCCCTTTGAGCACTATTGCAAAAATTTGGTCTACCTGGAAGCACTTTATATCTATCTATGCAGTGAATGCTGATACATATGATGCTTCTGCTTCCCTTCTAAATGAAATCAGCCAACACATCACAATTATTTTACTTATAAAAATCAATCAATTCTTTTATTGATCTTCTTTTAGCCACTTCCATTGCAATGACTGTAAGAAAGGTGCTGGAGCCCCCAAGCAGATTCAAACAGTACCTGAGTGGTGAGTGAGGATTAAGGAAAAATAAAGATAAGAGAGACAAAAGATGAACTTGGGAGGGCTGTCTGTCAATATGCAGGCATCATAAAACAGTTAAATCTTTGCCTTTAGATCAAAGGACACTTCCCCCTCAATTTCCATATTCTCAGCAGGTAACTGATCTCTGCTTGGCAAATCATTCTGCTTATCTTAGCCCATTGTCAAACAGAAGTTAAGTCAAAATCAAATGTCTCCTGACAGGAAGGACATTAGATTTTTGTCCTGTCCTATTTATCTCTTTGCATAGTGCATATAATTTTCTGAAGTTTTATAGATTTATGGAAGAGAATGATGCATATTTTATGCCTTCTCTTCTTGATGAATTCCCAAGGTTTCATTAAGAGAGGCCAGGGGTGCAGGGAGGGGGAAGGGAGGAGGCAGCAAGGGGGACCTCGCTCAGGCCCTGGCCCCCTCACAGTCCTCTTACACTAGTCCTTGCAACTTCTAGGCCTGATGATCAAAAAAGTTGGCCAGTGCAAGCTTTCCCACAGTGATCAAACAGGTAATAGCCTCACATCCTCCCTGTAGCTGTTCCTGCTGTTCTGTGAGGCTCAGTCCCAGGACAGGAAATCCATCTCCCCAGGCCCCATCCCTCCTGCCTCCCTAAGATATATATATATATATATATATATATCTCCATTCATCAATGCACTATCTTTCATTCCATACATGAATAAGTTTTGAACAGTTTTACCCAGATATCCCATAGGAACTTAAACTGAAAAAATCCAAACCTGAACTCATCTCAACACACTGAGGATTGTCTCTTGTATCTTACTCTTTTCATGATGCATTCCTAAGTTCAACCAAGCCTCCCCCCCAAAAAATTGAATACTCCAGAAACATTCCCTTTATTCCTATACTGTAGCCAAGGAATAACTTGATACTGCAGATTCTACTACTTAATATCTTTTCAAATTTCCTATTGTGGAGATATTTCTTATCCTTGCCTGAATTTTACCACAGCCTCCTAAGTGCTTTCTTTGCCTACAGTCCAACTACTCACTGCTATAATTCAGACTTTAAATCGAATCATGTTAGGCCCTATTAACAAGTCGTGATTGCTTCTCCATCACATACAAGCTCTTCATTATCTGGCCTCAGATTTTTCTTACACTTACACACACTTACATCTTGCTTTTCTTTCCCTGATACATGATTTTTCAGATACACCAAAATGCTTCTTTTCCCCAAAGCATAATTTCTTCCCTTCTTTGGCTACTACCACCTAGAATTCTGTTCTCTCCTACCCCGAGAGTCCTCAAAATCACTTTCAAGTATTACGTCTCTGGCAAACATTCTCTCATGTGTACTCACTTTAGCCTTTGTGGTTCCAGCAGCCCACTGTACATATGATTTACATTCTTTTTTTTTTTTTTTTTTTTTTTTTTTTTTTGGTTTTGCAAGGTAGGGTTGTGGTTCCAGCAGCCCACTGATTACATATGATTTACATTCTTGATACCTATAAGATAAATGTCTAGCCTCGTTCTCTGCCATTCCCATCAAGCTGTGTCCTAAGGAAAGGAGCAAGACCTCCTCTTTGAGTTCCCATATTTAAATAGAGCAAGGAACTGATGTCGTCATGAATTCATTAATTTGCTAACTATTTCTTTGGAAATCTGAGAAGAAGCATATGATACAAGGAAATGAGATACATGTCATTTCAAAGAAGGACATACATGGATAGTGCATATTGGAACATACAGGACCTGTGCAAGGTTTTGATTACAAGTGGGCAGAAGTAATACTCCAGCATCCATTAAACTCTATAGCAGGGACTACCTCTTTATAAGAGGGAAGGTGAAAGTTAAATCATGTTAACATTATAAGTGTCCATATTTTACCTATTTTCTAATATTGAAAATAATTCTTTGGAAATACACAACACTTTCAGGATTGACAAAGCTCTTAAGAAACTTGTCTTATATAATGTGCATGAGAACAGATGAGAGAGCCAGAGTAGATATTGACAGGCTCCATTTTACAAACCAGAAAACATTCTTATCAATTTGCTTAACATCATGCAGTTAATTAATTTATTAATCTGTACAGAATTACCTCCAAAGAGAAAGTGAGGTGGCTTACAAAAAAATTTTTTTTAAGTCAGAGTCACTGAAACACAAGGGCAGGAACATTGGAATAAAGGAGTAAGGGTCCATAGTGGATGCCAGTAGTTTCCAACCAAGGTTTCTGATGCCTCCTCTCACTCCCTTTCATCTGTATTATGCTGCCACGGAAACTGTGTGATCCACTGAGTGCTGACTGACAGTTTTGTTGGCATTCAAAAAATAAAAATACACAATGCCAGTCAAAGCAGTAATTTTGACTGCGTACAGCATGTTGCCCAGCATCTATTGAAATAATATTCCATGAAACATAAGCACTGAAACATCTAATCCAAACATGAATTCCTGTAGTTATCCTGCTTGGACTAGAAACTTAACCAATCAATAGACAGAGGCCAGTTGAAATGAGCAGAGTCCACAAAGAAAATTGGTCCATGAAATGTCACAGGCCTGAGATTGTTTTTCAGATTTGCATAGAAGTCATAAAAGTGGTGGCTGTGTCTGAGGTAAAGTAATTCACTGTGATCACAAAACATTTTACAGATGTCCACCTGTTCCTGTATTTTGATGAGAGTTTAAACAACGACATGGCTTTATTTGTTTTTTTCCTAGACACATTTGACATATATTAACTGCATAAAGCTTCTGATTTAGTTTGTTTTGCAATATCTTTATGTGTGCCAAAAGTACTTTCCTCTGCTTGCCACCTCAAAAGAACAGTATTTGATAAATCCTCTTCCCTTTGCATGCCACATATTCTCTCAAGTGTTCTCATGGAATCAGCAATCACCATGACACCGAAGTGTTTTTTGTCATTTACTTTCTTTTCATAAACCATAGGTAAATCTTTTCATGTCTATTGCCAACTGTTTCCAGTCATCACCTTCATCAAATCTGCCCTTTTCTATTTTATTTCTATTTGGTTAATAGCTTTACCACCTAAATGCCAAATGTCAACTCGCCAGTCTCTTTTGAGACACCCAATGTCCCTTTGAGCACTACTGCACAAATTTGTTCTACCTGGAAGCACTTTATATCTATCTATGCAGTAAATGTTAACACATATGATGGTCCTGCTTCCCTTCCAAATGAAATCAGCCAATACATCAAAATTATTTTACTTATAAGATCAATCAATTCTTTTATCGATCTTCTTTTAGCCACTTCCATTGCAATGGCTGTAAGGAAGGCCATTAGATATTTGTCCTGTGCTATTTTATCTCCTTGCATGGTGCATAGCACTTTCTAAAGTTTCATAGATTTATGGAAGAGAATGATGCATATTTTATTGCCTTCTCTTGATGAATTCACGAGGTTTCATTAAGCATTGTAGTGTTAGTAACATCAGTTGCTCAAGTTATTAAGATGGAACACTGTCCTAATAGGGTGTGCTCACCACGTGGGAGGGGGGTGATAACTATGTTGAAGGGACGTGAAGACATAATCAATACCAAATAATAGGAAGAATTGGAAATTCATCCTGAAGAAGATTCTGACTTAATTCCTGGAACTAACATATTTAAATATTTCCCCTAAAGGAACCCCGGGATCATCTGGAATCTTTCCTACTTCATGAAAACATAATGGTTTGTCCTTACTAGGAAATAAATATCGAATGTTCCATATTTTGCTACCTTTTAGCTTGCACTTCACAGATAGGAAACCACCCAATCTACAGTGCAGGGTCCCCTGAGAAGCTTTTCTTAGAATTGAGCTCACATAAACATTTACCAGTTTGCTGAAATAATAGTCAATTTGAATGGTAGGATCTGTATTTTCAGTATCAGTTCCCTAAAGTTAGTAATAAATACTCTAGTTTTCTTGAGTGGAGGACCCTGACATACTACCTACTTGACATGAGTTCCCTCCTTGTAAGTATTATTTTCAAAATTTGCGATTTTAAAAATTTATATCTTGCATGATTTATATTTCATTTTATTTTATTTGAGAGAGAGAAAGGGGCAGATTTTTGAGCAAATTTGACTGAAACAAAAGATGGGCAGATTTGTTGAGCAAATGGACCCCACCAGACAAGCACCTTAACCACTGAACAATCTCTCCAGCCCAACAAATTTTTTTCTCCAGATGCACAGTGATAACAAATCAAAAACTTTGTGAATTTGGCTTCACATACTCAAATGAAACCTTGATCCCATCCCATGCCTACACATTTAGTTCCAGCAACTTTGACTATAACCCTGTTGATCTGAACATTCTCTAGAACCATCCCATTACAATTTATTTTTAATCAACATGTTTTTTTTATATCACAGCACCAATAACAGTGATAACAAATCAAAAATTTCTGTGTGTATTACCAGTAATAAAGATATGCAAATACTCAAGAGGACACAAGTGTGCTGTGTGACCTATTGCATCCCATCCCATGCCTACATTTAGTTCCAGAAAGTATTTCTTTACTAAAATCCTACTTTGACTATAACCCTGTTGATCTAAATAAGATCATTTAAAGATAGAATCATCCACTATTAAATTATCCTACCATTAGGGTACAAGTCAGAAAAATAAATCATGTTTCCTATCATTTATACTAATAGCACTGTGTTAATAATAAAGTGACAGATTTCATAATTCTTACAATGTATTCAAATCTTTCTTTTAGGAAAAATAATAATAGTCCCAGTATTTCTTTCAAAAGGAAATGAATGGCCGGAAATGGTGGCACATGCCTTTAATCCCAGCACTTGGGAGGCAGAGGTAGGAGGATTGCCATGAGTTCGAGGCCATCCTGAGACTACATAGTGAATTCCAGGTCAGCCTGAGCTACAGTGAGATCCTACCTTTAAAAAAAAAACAGAAAAGAAAGAAAGAAATAACATGAATGAAATGGTGTTGACAAGAATGCTGGCAGTGAACAGGGTTTGAGATACAGGGTGATGAATGGCCCTTTGTGGTAGTGATTGTCTCTCATTTCTCCTTCCCATCGTGGCCCTGAAAAGCAAAGATACTCCACAGTTTCCACCATGTCTGCCAAAACTCTTTCTAGGTATCTGGCTTTGAAGTGAATTTAGGGAAAAAAAGAGAGAAAAACTGATTGCAGATTAAGAGTTTTATTGGCAGCTTGAGGAATTGATTTTGTCTCTCTCTCTCTCTCTCTCTCTCTCCATATATATATTGCTAGCTAGACTTTGTATGATTGCATCGTGTGTTGGTACCATGATTTCCTTTCCTCCCTGCCCCCATTCCACTGAGGCCTTCCTCAGTGGTATTGCTGGTATTCACCATGGGGTTGTGTGTTATGAGTTGTGAGAACAGCAGTCATTCATTGTGTGTGGTGGGGACAATGCCTCTGGATATTACCTTCCACAAAGTGGCTCTTACAATCCTTCCACCCTCCCTCTTCTGCAAAATTTTCTAAGCTGCTGAGAGCTAAACACCAAAGTAGACTTAAAATACACCCACCAAGGCTCAGGGGTTAAGGCTACTTCATAGGCAGTTTGCAAAGCAATTTTCTCCATTTTCAATACCCTGTTCTTTTCATAAAACATAGGAATACAGTATAAACACTTAGAGAATTTATATATTTGAGTCTTTTATAAAATCAAACTAGATCAAGGAGGGACACAGGTGGTTTGTGGAAAAATAGGTCTAGGGAACTCCTTCAATCAGGAGATAAGGAGAGGAGAGATCCTTCTCTGATCTCTAGAAAAGTGGAGATTGAAAGGGCAGATTTAAGGACATTTCTGCTTTTTTACTTTCAGGGCCCAGTCACCCTAAAGTAACCTAAGAAAGCTACCTGACTCCTCACTGGGATCACAGGTGCAGAGGATTCCTGTGGCTTCAGCATCCGTGTCATGACAATCATGCTACCGTGAGCCACATGCCAAGTATGGATGAAGATGTAGTGCAGGAACCATTGAACTGTGAAGAATGTGCTGGATGGTAATGAAGAAGTCTCTGCCATGGACTAGGTGCCACCTACAAATTCGTCTGGGCCTGCACGTGATCCATGGAACTGTGAAGAATATGCTGGGTGATAATGAAGAAGTCTCTGTAATGGACTAAGTCCGAGCAACCAATTTATCTGCGCCTGCACTTCCTCTGCAGGGGTTAACATCCTCTTTATGGTAGCATCTGGAGCCAGACATTATGTAACTCAGCTTTAATGTCCCAAAGTGAGTAGATGACATGTCTAATTGTTGGTGGGAGTAAGCAGACACGACGTATGATACAGATACCCAAAGCTGCGATACTTTCTATCCAGGAAGTAAATGAAGACCATGACGGCCATGAAGATCTATTCCAGGAACATACACTAAATTACATGGACATGGAGAATCTCCGTAGGCTTCACAGGTATGGTCCTTAACTGATAAGCCATCTCTCAAGCCCTTTTAAGGTATTTTTAGGATTTTATTTGATTTGATTTAGAGAGAACATGGGCATGCCAGGACTTCTAGCTACTGCAAAAACCTGCTGGAGCTGAGCTTCAAGCCTCCTCCATGTGAACCAGCTGACAGAAAGTTGGAAAAAGCTACCCTGCATGCAGTTCAAGGGCAGAGAGGAAACACCAGTGAAGGTACTCAACAGTGAACACTGCAAGCTTTAAATTTAGTCAGCCAGGCCAAATGAGCCAATGGGTGCAACAGTGGCATGTCTCTATGGGGGGAACAAACTGCTCTCTAAACTGGACTGGAGGCCCACTCCATGGGAGGGAATACATCCCTGATACTAAAAACCTATGACACAGATAGTCATGAGCCTACGGGGGGTGTAATGTCTGCTGGTGTTACACTAAATGTATATACAATGCTCACCAAAATGCCCAGTAGGCTCTTCTCTTAATGTCCACACCCATATATTAATGCTACTCTCACTTGTGGTTAGAAGCTTTTCTTTTCACATGGTGGCGACCTTGGGATGACTCAGAAGGCACAGAGAAGTGACAGAGGAGTGCTCAGCCCTGAAACATCTCAAACCCACCTGCTAGGCTAAGGGCCCATTGCAGAAGAGGGGTTGGAAAGAATATAAGAGCCAAAGGAAGAGTAGGACTCTTTACAACGTGCTCCTCCAGACACAAAATGGCCTGGATATACATGACCTTGCAGTTCCAGTTCCTGATCCTTATAATAGGAGGAAAAGATCATGACATCAAACTGAAAAGAGACTGATTGAGAGGGGGAGGGGATATGAGATGAGAGAGTGAACTTTCAAAGGGGAAAGGGAGGGAAGTACCATGGGATACTGTCTACAATTAAAGAAGTTGTCAATAAATATAAATTTAAAATAATTTTAAAAAATCAAACTAGATCTACTTATAAAAACAAAATCTTGAACTGGGCATGGTGGCACACACCTTTAATCCCTGCACTCTACAGGCAGAGGTATGAAGACTGCAGCAAGTTTGAGGCCACCCTGAGAATACATAATGAATTCCAGGTCAGGCTGGGCTAGAGGGAGACCTTACCTTGAAAAACAAAACAAACAAACAAAAAAAATCCCTGGGAACTGTAAATACAGAATATCACCATGATTGTGGAAAGCTCTACTGAGCAGTGCTATCTAGACAGCCAGGCCTTACAATGTTATACATTTGCAATTAATCAGTCAACGTTAAAAAAATAAAATAAAATCATTGAACATGGTGATGTACACCTTTACTCACAAAGAGGTAGGAGGATTGCTGTGAGTTTGAGGCCAGTTTGAGACTAAATAGTGAATTGCAAATCAGCCTGGGCTATAGCAAGACCCTACAAAAAAAAAAAAATAAAAAAAAAAATCTTAAACTTTACCACTATGCTTATAATTAAATGTCAATATGCTTCAAAATGATTAATTTAGCCCCATGTTATTTACTCATTTTTGGCCTATATTGTTAATAAATCCACCTGATAGTTTTTTTTTTTTTTTTTTTTTGTACCTGGGAGTTTTTATGAAGGAATAGGGTTAACTTGTTCTTGAAAAAAAATGTAGTGTGGATATATCATGAATTAATAGGAGATTGAAAGCGCCAGAAAATGGTGTTAAACACAAGAAATATTAATTATCCTGATACAATTAGTGAATATTGTATAAATGTACTGAAATAGCACAAAGTACATGAGAAATGGTTATATTAATCAAAAAGTATTTACAAATATTTAAAAAGATGGAAATGCTTATTTCCCTGATTTGATCATTACACACTGTACACCACTGAATTATGACAACTGTATTCCATAATTTTTACAATTAAAATAATTTGAAAAATTGAAAATAAGTAGAGACAGATGGCAACTGTGCTAAATGAACAGATGAGCAACAAATCCTTAAAAACACTTCTAGTACTGGTCTTTGTGTCTTAGAGCTGATTTGTTAGAGAGAGAGAGAGTGAGATCTCATTAGTTCTTTTAGGGATAAAGGTGGAAAATATTTGTTTATATAGGTAAGAAATAGCTTTGTGTCCTAAAACCACAAAGCCAGAAGACCATTTTATCATATGTATAACCCAATGACAATGTATGAAAACTTTTCAGTGAATTTTTGATTTTAGATTACACATGTTAATTTCAAATGATTAATTAGTTCATCTTGCCTTTCCAAACCAACCTATTTTCATACAAACCAATATTCATCTCCTCACCAAAATCTGAATGGAAAACACAGACAGCACATTTTATTTCATAGCAGATGAAAAACAGGATAGTGAAAGCATGCACACAGACTTACCAAGGTGTACAAGTGTCCCTCACTGTTCACTGCCAAATACAGCTTGGTTTGAACTCCTTCAATAGCCACCACTCGAAGACCCACAAGGATGAGGTTAAACAGAGCTGAAAATTCATAGAAAGTGAAAAGGTTACACTTCTTGATTTCATAGTTTTCCAATGTGTTCCACAGGAGAATCTGGCTCCCTAAAGGTAGTATGGACTGGACAAGTATATACATAGACATGTAGCCACATAAAAACTAAAGCCTCATTCTACCTTCTAGTGTACTTGACTCATGGTTTCCATTACAGTCATTTAACTGGGGCTATAAGTACATATTCTCAAACACTCCAGGTATAATGGAAGACTCTAGACTCAGTACCCTAGTTTATAGAATCAGAATGAGGAATATTGATGCTTCTTGGGTGATCTACCACCAGGAATTGTTTTGCACATTAAATAGCATCATCCTTTATAATAAGCTATTTTGGTCCATTTTTTCTTAAATTTATTTATTTGAGAGGAGAGAGACAAAGAGGGAGAGAGAGAGAGAGAGAGAGAGAGTGAGGGATTGGGCATGTCAGGCTTCAGCTGCAGCAATGAACTTCAGATGCACGTGGCACCTTTTGCATCCGGCTTCCATGGGTACTAGGGAATAGATCCTCAGAGAGATAGAGAAAAGACAGACAGAGAGAGTAGATACCACTATGCCAGTCTTCTCTTCAGTCAAAAACTTCAGATGCACGGGGCACCCTTTTAAACTGCTTCCTAGGTAGTTGACTTTGGCTTTTTACACTGCCAAGGTCAGAGATATCAGTCAGTTGGGAAGTGATTCCTATACTCTTAGAAGAGACATTATTGGTCCAATATCTTCATTTAAATAATCTGCCAGAGCCCACTGGCAGACTCAAACAGTGAGTGAGTGGGGAGTGAGGATTAAGGAAAAAGAAAGACAAGAGAGACAAAGATGAACTTGGGAGGGCTGTCAATACCTAGGCTCCAGCCTTATTTAGTTTAGCGTTTTTTACTTCTTCTCAGAGCACAAGGATGCAAATGGCAAAAATGGTAAATACAGGATTTCTCAGAAAAACGCATCACAAAACAGTTAAATCTTTGCCTTTAGATCAAAGGAACACTTCCTCCTCAATTTCCATATTCTGAGCAGGTAACTGATCTCTGCTTGGCCAAACATTCTTCTTATCTTTAGCCCATTGTCAAACAGAAGTTAAGTCAACATCAAATGGCTGCCCACAATGATCTATATAATTTCCAATCCAACCTCCCTCCAAACATATCTAGACCTTGCAATAATAAGTCATATTCTCCCAGAGAAGATTTTATTAAAGAACAGAAATTTTCCAAGTCAGTCTTGAGAGGGGTTTAGCTTTTAGTCTTGAAGAACAAAGATTAAATCAATAAAAACAAGGAGGCAGGTTTTGTGGTGCATGCCTTGAATCCCAGCACTTGCAACTCTGAGGAAGGTCCGCCTGGGGCTACAGAGTGAGTTCCAAGACACCCCACTCTAGAGTAAGACACTGACTCAAAAAGAAGGTGTATTTTGTCAATTTTTTTTCCTGCAAAATAGTTATAAGTGGGAATCCAAATGGTGCCAATGCCAGGTAGGGTCTCACTCTGGTCCAGGCTGACCTGGAATTCATTATGTAGTCTCAGGGTGGCCTCTAACTCTCAGCAATCCTCCTACCTCTGCCTCCCAAGTGCTGGGATTAAAGGCGGGTGCCACCACGTCCAGCTAGGCCTTCATCTCTTCATTTGAAGGTCTGAGTGCATGAAATTTACACCCAAGCTCTCCTCACAACCACACACCACTCACTGGAGACAACCAGTGGGTGTCCTCCCACTACTAGCTGTCTACTCCCTCCCACACCATGATGAAAAAAGAAGACAGTACATTTTTAAATAGTGCTTATCACACACATCTTTTGAAAATAGCCTGCGCACCTTTCTCTCAGGAGTCATGGACCAAGGCTGATAATTTTTATCCTGTTTTGTAAGTTTACTGAGGATGATAAATTGGTCCGTTATTTCCATAAACAAAAATATAGAGATGTCAGTGCATGCTTAAGAAGAGTGTTCTTGGGATCACTTGTTTCTGTGCATATATATTCTCTGCAGTAGATAGGATAACATGGATGAAAAATATTAATGAGGAAGGAAGTACTACTTGCTGAGCCTACTGTGTATCGTTGTCTTAAAATCAGGGTACTTACTAAAGAGGAGCTAGGACATAGTGTACAGTTCACTGGTGGTGCTTTACTCAATACTTGTCATAGTAAAGCTGGGCCCTTTTATTACGTGAGATAAAGGAAACTAATTGCACAGATTTCAAGCCAGGATTCTGTGCTAATATCTGACAATGCAATGTACAGGAAATAAGTGTAATATCTTGAGTATGTCGTGTATATATGTCATATTTTTGGAAGATGCCTTGCTCACAGCAGGTGCTCAAAATATTCCTAGATTGATAGAAAACTGTACAATGAAACATGATAATTATTTTTGAGAAGTAATAAATCACAATCTCATTATATAAGTAATAAATCACAATCTCATTATATCATTAAAAAATCTGAAAGCTTAAAACTAAATTTTTCCTTATGGTTTGGTTTAAAGATATATTACTATGCATTACTTGACAACTATAAAACAAATGTAGGTCTGAAACCAGGTTTGGTCATAGTAAAATCTAATGGAAAATAATGATAAATGAAATTCAGAATTATTTGTAGAACTTCATTATTTTACAATATTCTAAACCTTCTTTGTTGTCGTTTTGGAATATTTTAAAAATTATTTGTGAGTAGAGAGAAAGAGAAAGAGTGCGTGCATGGGCTTGCCAGGGTCTCTTGCTCTAAAATAAACTTTAAATATATGTGTCACTATGTGCATTTGGCTTTACCTGGGTATTGGGAACCCAACTTAGGCCAACAGGCTTTACAAGAAAGGGCCTCTAACCACTGAGTCATCTCCAGCTCTCTTCTTATCTTTTTTTTTTTGTGTGTGTGAGGTAGGGTCTCACTCTAGCCCAGGCTGACCTGGAAATCACTATGCATTCTCAGGGTGGCCTCCAACTCATGGCAGTCCTCCTACCTCTGCCTCCCAGAGTGCTGGGTTTAAAGGCTTGTGCCACCACACCTGGCCCTCTTCTTAGTTATCTTAAAGCAACTTTTAACAGAAGAGTTCAGGATATTCTTTGGGTCTCTGCACCTGTCCCAGGGCAGTTTGCACAAGCCCATTACAGTGACAGAGGAGAAAGCCACCGCCTTCACACTTTGCACACAGGCTAGGCGGCTAGGCGGCCTCATCCCACAAGCTGGGCTTCAAACAAACTGGCCCCCAACCCCTCCACCATCGTCCAATCTAAGGGGGACATGTCAAAAGACAAAAGCCCCTTCCCACCTCGTCTCCTTCTGCGCCTCTTCTTAGAGCCAGAGTTGGACCGGGAAAGACCTTTACCTTGTTTTTGTCGCAGCTGGTCTAGCCTTTGCTCGGACTGCGGACACACCAGGCAGGCATTGATTTTTCTCGTGCTCGCGCTTGTCTCTTCTGACGAGGAGCAAGTGGGGACAGCCGCAGCCATGGCCCCACGCCCACACCACACCCCTTTTTTTGGGGCCCTCGGTGGGTTCACCTCGGGCCCCTCCTCTGTGCTGCCACCGGCCTGGGCTCTTCTTGGCCAGCGCTGTGCACGGGCTTCTGTGCGCTCGGGTTTCCGCCAAGGAGGGCCATGGTCCCGTGCCCGCGGGCGGCTGGCAGTCTGGGTCTGAGCCGACGCCACAGCCCCGGGCGGGGAGAGCAGGCTACACTGACCGGCAGGCTGAGGAGACCGGGCCGCCCTCAGGCGTGCTCGTGGCCCTGAGCCCCGAGGACACTGGGCAAGTCCCAGCCTGTCCTGTGGGAGTCGCGAGGCATCCCCCACCCTGTGTGCGCGCGGAGAGTGCCTGAGGAGGGAGGGGGAGCGAGAGCGTGGGCGCGGGGGCGGTCCCTCAGGAGAGAGGCCACGGGCGGGGGAGGAGGCAGCACGGGCGAGCGCGCTCCAGCCCTGGCCCCCTCCCAGTCCTCTTCCACTAGTCCTGCAACTTCTAGGCCTGATGCTCGCAAAAGTTGGCCAGTGCCAACTCCCCGTTGCTGTTCCTGCTGCCCTGTGTGAGGGGCAGTCACCAGACAGGAATTCATCTCCACAGGCCCCCTTCCCCTCCCTCCCTAACAGCACAACAGCCTCAGGGCGGCCCTCTCCCTGGAAGGTCAGTCCCCTCCTTCAGGGAGCCCAGCTACTGATTGTCTCCAGAGGGCCTCCCCACCCAACCCATCCCCCAAATGCCCCGAGGGTCACTCAGCCAAACACCTTAGAGGCCTAAGGTCCTGCCCTGGTGCCCAGAGCTGGTGCCCTCGCTTGTCCCTCTGGACAGAGCTTTGGCAGTGAACATTGATGGAGGAAGAACCATGGGATGAGGGAGTTGCATTCAAGTACCTGGGCTTGGCTCCACTTTTGGGAAGGGGAGGAGTGGGACTGGGTTCTTCCCTGACTGTCTGACTCTTAGCTGGCCAGTGGGAGCCTGGGCTGGAGCCCTTGGAAGTTCGCCAGACCCCTGCCCCAGCCTGAGTCACATAAAGCCCCCGCCCACTGAGGTATTTTGCATGGCCACAGTTGTTGCCAGCCAATCAGAAGAGGTGACAGATGGGCTCAGCCAAAGCTATGGGGGGCAGGGGCAGCCACTACAGAGCTGATCACCACACTGCCACCCAGTGGTTTTTGCTGACTTTTCATATCATGCCAATTTTTGTGAGCCAACCCCCCTTTTCTCTCTAGGCCCCCTCATCTCTAGCGGGTTGGGTTTGGGAATCCACACAGTGAGCTTTAACGGTTTGCCATAGGCAGTATTTGGGAAATACACAGCCCGGTCTCTTTTAACTCTAGCCCATCTCCAATGTTTTGATTTCTTTTACCCGATCCTCAGGAAAGCACCTTCTCTTCCAAGTCTGACCTGGAAATCACTATGCATTCTCAGGGTGGCATCAAACTCATGGCAATCCTCCTACCTCAGCCTCCC
Source organism: Orientallactaga sibirica (assembly GCA_036365145.1). Lineage (NCBI taxonomy): Eukaryota > Metazoa > Chordata > Mammalia > Rodentia > Dipodidae > Orientallactaga > Orientallactaga sibirica. Next base: position 22,988 of record JAEOAD010000013.1, read on the forward strand.
GATTGCTGGGATTAAAGGCGCACACCACCATGCCTGGCCCTCTTCTCAGTTTTCTTGAAGCAACCTTTAACATAAGAGTTAAGATAATGAGGCAGAGGGAGAAAATGAAGAGATTGATTGATTTTTTTTTTTTTTTTTTTTTTTTTTTTTTTTCTTCTTTTCTAAGTTTTACTCTCTGAGTTTTATTTTAATAAAAAAATAAAATTTAGCCAGGCATGGTGGTGCACAGGGCCTCTTAATCCCAGCACTCTGGGAGGCAGAGGTAGGAGGATCATCATCCTGAGTTCAAGACCACCCTGAGATTTTAATATAAAATTAATTCCAGGTCATCTAATGGAGACAGAGTTAGGAGGCCAGAGTGAGACCTGAGACTACATAGTTAATTCCAGGTCATCTTGGGCCAAAACGAAAAAACAAACAAACAAAAATAAATAAATAAATTAAATTCTTAAATTCTAACAGCTTGAAAGAGGTAGGAGGAAGAAAAGCAAAAAACATCAGCCATCTATATATGGTCTTATCTACTCCTAAATAATGGTATGAATTAACTAGAGGAACATGTATTTTTCGTTACGAACTCCAAATTTCTGTGAAGCCTGATCCAAAAGCACACATGCAAAACAAACAAACGAACAAAAATCCCTAAAACCTAGAAGACAGCACTAAATGTGATATGGCTGGTCATCCATATTAGTCCAATATTTGTTTCAGACATTCAAGATAGAATCAGTATTTCATAAAACCTGTCCAAGCTGTGTCAAGAGGTTAGTCTTGTAGATAAAAATAATGAATAAGTTATATCAGAGAAAAACTTAGAGAAAACCACTATCTTTCTGCATGCTTTGTTGATTTAGTTTATCTGTTTTATTTTGAGACAAGGTCTTGCTTTCTTTCTTTGACTGGTGTGATACTTGCTATGTAGCTCAGACTGGCCTTTCTGAACTGTGTGCAGTCCCCCTGCCTCATCCTCCGTAGTGCTAGCATTACAAACATGTATCACCTTGGTCAGAATAGCTTTGGTTTCTCTAATTCTGGACTATTTCTTCACAGATTGAAGTGCAGGATAAAAAAATTTCAGGGAGAAAGCAATTACTTGCATTTGTGTTTTTAAAGCATATTTAATAAATACTAAAAATTCTTCAATTTCAATCATACTTTTGAAGTTGTTAATGAATGCATTTCCTTATTACTTATTCTCTTTGTGTCTACTGAAACCAGGTGCTTTCTACATTAAAAGGATCATTTTCTCAGAGCTGTGCACCTAGTTGGCATGCAGGGTTTGCTGTATTCTACTCTATAACCACACTTCTTCATCACTTAAGATAGAGTTATTTCTCTAACAGGCTAATTAATAAAGATATTACTTTAAAGAAAATTAGAGAATTAGCATATATAACTGGTAATATTATTACAGATTTGAAGAGAAAGGGAAACTTAACCATTTAAAATAGCCTTCAAGATTTGGAGGCCTTTAAAACTCGGGAGGCAGAACTTATCCATTTCAAGGCCACCCTGAGACTACATAGTTAATTCCAGGTCAGCCTGGACCAGAGTGAGACCCTACCTAGAAAAACTGAAAAACCAAAAAGTAAAATGAAATAAAATAGCCTTCATTGTACCCAAAGCAGATACAATAAACCGTCATTATGAAATGCCTATCATTTGTTTTCTTTTCAAAAAAATAAATAATTTAGCTGGGCGTGGTGGTGCTTGCCTTTAATCCTAGCACTGGGGAGGCAGAGGTAGGAGGATCATTGTGAGTTCAAGGCCACCCTGACACTACAGAGTGAATTTCAGGTCAGCTGGACTAGTGTGAGACCCTACCTGGAAAAACCAAAATAAATAAATGAATGAATGAATGAATAAATAAATAAATAAATAAATAAATTTTAAGATGATGTTCTAATTTGCACATTATGAAGTTTTATTGGACTGACACTATTATAATAAATCTAGGTAACATAAGCTTAAACAAACATGTTTTTAGAAATGGATATATTTGGGAAACTATGAAATCATTTGTTATCATGTTCTTGCTTACCATTTCAAGTTAAAATAACAGAAAAACAATTATATTGAATTCAATGAGAAAGTCAGATAAAAAGAAAAATTGAAAAAAATAAAAGTGTAATACAAGTAATGCAGATTAATGAACTGCTATACAAATGAGTGACAGTTGAAAAATACAACCTATAATCCTACTCCACTCATTTAATTAATGAGTTAAAATAAATGCCAAAACTTGTTTGGCTTGAGGGATAAATATATATAAATTTGAATGGTTATACTTTCATTTTAATAGATTAATCATTAAATATTCTGTTTTTGTGATGGTTTTTCTGTATACATACCCTAAATGGGGAAGTGAAGTTAGTCCCTCAACTTCCCCTCTCTCTTAACATCAAGCCTAGAGTCAAGCACCACTAATCTGTTATTTCTTTTGAGATAATTTCCGTGTGCGTGAATCGAGTTGTGGTAATATGTACCTTTGATTGACTTACCATTCTGTGCATTACTCTGACTAAATACAGATTATCATCATCATGCTATGTTCTTTAATAGTTTTCCGATGTCACTAGTACACAGAAATGTCATGCATTTTCAGTGGGAGTTATAAAGCAACGAAAGGCAGAAGCTATGCATAGGTAGGAATGGAATAATTAGACCAATATTTAAAGATCCATAGTAACAAATGGAGCCTAGGTTTTGGTGTGTACACATGTGTGTTGTATATATCTAACTATGATTCATACAGTACAGTGTGATCTTGATGTGTTTAGCATAGCACACTTAGTAAGACACAGAGCCCAATGAACCCTCAATCCTTTTTATACTTTTCCTTTCCAGGAAAGATATATGAACGCCAGATCAAAATACATATATATTTTTGTATTTGGAACTAGACATTAAAAGTTGACAGGGCAGGGCTGGAGAGATGGCTTAGCGGTTAAACGCTTGCCTATGAAGCCTAAGGACCCCGGTTCGAGGCTTGATTCTCCAGGACCCACGTAAGCCAGATGCACAAGGGGGTGAATGCATTTGGAGTTCGTTTGCAGTGGCTGGAGGCCCTGGCGCACCCATTCTCTCTCTCTACCTGCCTATTTCTGTATCTCTCTCTCTCAAATAAATAAATAATAAAAAAATAAATTAAATTAAAAAAAAAAGTTGACAGGGCAAAACTTGACCAGGTGGGGTTCATTGGTAGCTTACCATAAACTTCCCTTTAATAGTGCTGGCATGTACACCAAACGCCCTCCCCTCACCCGGCGAAATATGTAAGCCAGATGCATAAGGGGGCACATGTATCTGGAGTTTGTTTGCAGTGGCTGAAGGCCTGGTGTGCCCATTCTGTCTCTCTCTCTCTCTCAAATAAACAAATATAAAAATACATTTAAAATACTTAAAAAAAGAAGGGAAGAAGACACACACACACACACACACACACACACACACGGCATCCACAACAGTACTTAAACATGACACTGGAGTTCGTTTGCAGTGCCAGAAGACTCACCATTTGTTCATTCTCATCCATTCCTTTTTATCGTCTATCATCTATCTATCTATCTATCTATCTATCTATCTATCTATCTATCTATCTATCTATCTATCTATCTATCATCTATCAATCATCTCTCTGTATGTTTCTCTCCATGGTCTACCATTTCTCATCTCTTTAAATAAATAACTATAAATGATAGATAAGAAAAGAAAGTAAAAATCTGGGTATGGTGGCACACGCCTTTAATCCCAGCACTCGGGAAGCAGAGGTAGGAGGGTAGCCATGAATTCAAGGCCAGTCTGAGACTACATAGGCTGAAGTCCAGGTCAGCCTGGGCTAGAGTAAGACTCTACTTCCAAAAACCAAAAGAAGAAAAAAGAGAATGAAAACAAAATAAAAGAAAATAGCAGTAAGAGTAAGAAGGGGGTGTGAGAACAGAATGAAAAATCCTACAGTTTATCTCTGTTGACCATTCAGAAAATATCTTTTTTTTTAAGGACACATAGTAATTTAGATAAAGATCACAAAGCAGCCTAACATGGTGGTGAAGCCCTTTCACTCCAGTGCTCACTCGCTCCAGATGCTGACTTAGGAGGATTTCTGTGAGTTCCAGGCCCCTCTGGGGCTATAGAGTGAACTCTGCAAGAGCGTGGCTGGTGTGGGTGAGGGTCTGTTTTCCCAACTTTCACTGTGTCACGTTTCAAACAGCAACCTCTAGATGGCACCCCGATCCCAGGAAAGCATTTGGCTAACATCACTAGGATGGGTCGCTCTTCTCTCCTCCCCCTCCCCTCAAATAAAAGCAGAAGTCAAGCTGGGTGTGGTGGTGCATGCCTTTAATCCCAGCACTTGGGAGGCAGAGGTAGGAGGATGTCCATGAGTTCGAGGCCACCCTGAGACTACATAGTGAAGTCTAGGTCAGCCTGAGCTAGAGTGAGACCGTGACTCAAAAAAAAAAAAAAAAAAAAAAGAAAAGAAAAGAAAAAAAAAGCAGAAGTCACACTGGAGAAAAGGCTCCGGGGTCAAAGGTGCTTGCCTGCAAGGCCATGTTGGATTCCCCCGGACACTCATACAGCCATGTGCTCAAAATGGCGCATGCATCTGGGATGCATTTTCAGTGCCTGGAGGCCCTGTTGTGCACTCTCTCTCTCTCTCTCTCTCATCAAATAAAAAAGGAAAGAAACAGGAGGAAGGCTGGCTGGAGATAATGGCTCTGTAGTCAAAGGGGCTTGATGCTTGCAAAGCTTGTAGGCCCATGTTATATTCCCCAGTGGGACCCACACATGTGAAGCTAGAAGTGGGTATGCCAGAAGCTCTGCAAGCTCCTGAATCAGTTATAAGTAAGACAGTGGCTCAAAAGCAGACCAGGTGAAAGAAAGATGGATGGATGAGGACTTCTAACATGTTTTGCTGCACCCTGGTCAGTGAAGGCCAACAAAACCACCTCCCTCCATAGGTGAGCTTATGCATTTTCAGTAGCTTGTCTTTTTCTATAAAGAACACATTTTAAAGATATTTTGGTTATTCTTTTCTTTCTTTGAACTGTCTGCCTGTTTCCTAGTTTTTTGTTTTGTTTTGTTTTTGTTGACTGGAAACTTTATCTGTAGCCCCAAGCTGGCCTGGAACTCCAAGAGCTAAAAATGGAGATCAATGAATTCCAGGTCAGCATGAGTGGCAGTGAAACCCTACATCAAAAAAAAAAAAAAAAAAAAGAAGCCGGGCGTGGTGGCACACGTCTTTAATCCCAGCACTCGGGAGGCAGATGTAGGAGGATCGCCGTGAGTTCAAGGCCACCCTGAGACTACATAGTTAATTCCAGGTCAGCCTGGGCCAGAGTGAGACCCTACCTTGAAAAAAAAAAAAAAAAAAAAAAAAAAAAAAAAAAAAAAAAAAAAAAGAAAAAGAAAGAAAGAAAAGAAAAAAAAAGTTCAGAAGGCATCCAGGCCTCATGGAGTTGTAGGAAAGACTTTCTGGAGACTTCTCTGTCTATGAGCCATCTTTTCTTGGAGATCAAAGACATGGACCCTGGATCAGTATTAAGTAATACTGAAGCATGGAAACTAAAACAGAATGAATGAGTTACTCTCTTTAGGGCTATGACCTTATCATTGCTACTAAAGTTAAAGGGTAGGAACCATACGTGACAAATTGTCACTTGGCTCATCTTATCTTGAAGATCATCTGTGTAACAGACAGCTTCAGGTTCACTGAGATGAACTTCCAGACCAGACACAGTTATGGAGGAAGTGATATTATTTATTGAAGCTTACAGATCCAGAGGAAGTTCCATAATGGCAGGAGAAGCGGCCTGCCTCACAGGACCAGGCAAGACAGAGAAAAACCAAGCTGCCAGCTACACAGCACACTTCAGGAACTCCCGCTAGGCACACTTTGCATATCTTTACAGTGGAATCTCAAACCATCACCACACCTTAAGATCCGCCCCCAGTGACACTTCCTCCAGCAAGATGGCTGCAGATGCAAACTATAAACTAATAAAGCACTGAATATATTGGGGGACATATATTCAAATTACCACAATCTGGGAAAGTTCTTTGTTGAAAGTTGTTCCTCCAGTACTGTTGCAAAGTGGAGACTTGCTCTTGATCCAGGCACTCGCTATCTGAGACCCCTTGCCTTTCAGGAAACCACTGACTTCTCCACCCTGAGTTTGCCATTGTCCTCTGCTGACAGAGAAATTGAACTTTGCACTTATCCTTAGGTTTTCCAGGGAAACATCTTAAGCATCTTCTCTCTCTCCTTTCAAAGAAACTTGTTATCGGGGCGTGGTGGAACATGCCTATAATCCCAGTTCTTGGGAGGCAGAGGTAGGAGGATCGCCTTAAATTTGAGGCCTCCCTGAGACTACATAGTGAATTCCAGGTCAGCCTGAGCTAGAGTGAGACCCTACCTTGGAAAACAAAACAAAAACAAAGAAACTTGTCAAACCAGGTATGTTTTAATATAGTGGAAGAAAGCAAAACAACTTTTCAAGTAGACCCGGATGTTTCTGAAGTTTCAAGCTCACTTCAATGTCTAGACTGATGATAATCTCTTCAAGTACGTTCCTTCAAATACCTGCCTCTTAAAGAACATTGGAATGTATATGCACATAGATGATACATGAGAATTTCTCCTCCCAATTATACCTATTTGCGACAATTCCAGGGCACAAGATTTTGTGGGGATTTTCTTTTCTTTTCTTTTCTTTTCTTTTCTTTTCTTTTCTTTTCTTTTCTTTTTTTTTTTCTTTTCTTTCTTTCTTCTTTTTTCTTTCTTTCTTTCTTTCTTTCTTTCTTTCTTTCTTTCTTTCTTTCTTTCTTTCTTTTTCTTTCTTTCTTTCTTTCTTTTTGAGTAATTGAAATTTTTGAGTAATGGAAATTACCTCAAAAGAAATAGCAGATTAGTGGTGCTTGACTCTAGGCTTGATGTTAAGAGAGAGGGGAAGTTGAGGGGCTAACTTCACTTCCCCATTTAGGGTATGTGTACAGAAACCATCACAAAAACAGAACGCTTAATGATTAATCTATCAATATGAAAGTATAACCATTCAAATTTATATATATATTTCCTCCCTCAAGCCAAACAAGTTTGGGCATTTATTTTAACTCGTTAATTAAATGAGTGGAGTAGGATTATAGGTTGTATTTTTCAACTGTCACTCATTTGGATAGCACTTCATCATTAATCTGTATTACTTGTATTACACTTATGTTTCAATTTTTCTTTTTATCTGACTTTCTCATTGAATTCAATATAATTGTTTTTCTGTTATTTTAACTTGAAATGGTAAGCAAGAATATGATAACAAATGATTTCATAGTTTCCCAAATATATCCATTTCTAAAAACATGTTTTTGTTATACATTTAAGCTTATGTTACCTAGATTTATTATAATAGTGTCAGTCCAATAAAACTTTATAATGTGCAAATTAGATTTATTTATTTATTTATTTATTTATTTTGGTTTTTCCAGGTAGGGTCTCACACTAGTCCAGCTGACCTGAAATTCACTCCGTAGTCTCAGGGTGGCCTTGAACTCACAATGATCCTCTTACCTCTGCCTCCCCAGTGCTAGGATTAAAGGGAAGCACCACCACGCCCAGCTAAATTATTTATTTTTTTGAAAAGAAAACAAATGATAGGCATTTCATAATGACGGTTTATTGTATCTGCTCTGGGTACAATGAAGGCTATTTTATTTTATTTTATTTTATTTTATATTTTTTGGTTTTTCGGTTTTTTGAGGTAGGGTCTCACTCTGGCCCAGGCTGACCTGGAATTAACTATGTAGTCACAGGGTGGCCTTGAACTCACTGCGATCCTCCTACCTCTGCCTCCAGAGTGCTGGGATTAAAGGCGTGCACCACCACGCTCGGCTTGAAGGCTATTTTAAATGGTTAAGTTTCCCTTTGTCTTCAAATCTGTAATAATATTACCAGTTATATATGACAATTCTCTAATTTTCTTTAAAGTAATATCTTTATTAATTAGCCTGTTAGAGAAATAACTCTATCTTAAGTGATGAAGAAGTGTGGCTATAGAGTAGAATACAGCAAACACTGCGTGCCAACTAGGTGCACAGCTGTGAGTAAATGATCCTTTTAATGTAGAAAGCAGCTGTTTTTCAATGGACACAAATAGAATAATAAGGAAATGCATTCATTAACAACTTCAAAAGTATGATTGAAATTGAAGAATTTTTAGTATTTATTAAATATGCTTTAAAAACACAAATGCAAGTAATTGCTTTCTCCCTGAAATTTTTTTCATCCGGCCCTTCAATCTGTGAAGAAATAGTCCAGAATCAGAGAAACCAAAGCTATGCTGACCAAGGTGATACATGTTTGTAATGCTAGCACTACGGAGGATGAGGCAGGGAGACTGCCCACAATTCAGAAAGGCCAGTCTGAGCTACATAGCAAGTATCACACCAGTCAAAGAAACAAGCAAGACCTTGTCTCAAAATAAAACAGATAAACTGAAACAACAAAACATGCAGAAAGATAGTGGTTATCTCTAAGTTTTCCTCTGATATAACTTATTCATTATTTTTATCTACAAGACTACCTGGAACTCAGTAAGCAAATGTACTGTCAGGAATGTCATCAAGCCTGGTGGTCCCCATGTTACAACAGACCAGAGAATCTCTTGCCAGCTCTCCAGTGATCCTCCTACCTTTCTGCAAGTTACCAGTGGCATTGTGATACTCAGCCCCAAAATTGGCATCATTAAAGCCCCATTCCAAATCCATCAGTGACCTGGAACTCAGTATGTAGTCTCAGGGTGGCCTGGAACTCACAGTGATCCTCCTACCTCTGCTTACCAAGTGCTGGGATTAAAGGCATGCACTAGCAAGCCTGGCTTCTAATGTTTTTTTTTTTTGTGTGTGTGTGTGTTGTTTCTTTTTTCTGTATTTATTTATTTAACAGAGAAAGAGGAAGAGAGAGAATAGGTGCACCAGGGCCTCCAGCCACTGAACACCAACTCCAGATACATGTGCCCCCTTGTACTGAAAGGAATGCTTCAAATTCCAGAATTGGCTCTCTGCCAGCAAATAGGTAGAAGATCACCCTTCTTGCTGGTTCAGAGATTGCTTCCTGCATGAACCTAAATAAAAAGAACAGGCTTTTGAGTACGTGACTCTGGCCTAATGAGATAACCAAAAATGAGCTAACTAACTGCTTATCTGGCTTCTGTGAACTGCTTGCACCATAAAAGGAAAGATTGTAATGTAAAAGTATATAGATAGAGGTGTAGGACGATAGAGAATGTAAGCAAAAAAGAAAAGCAAGAACTAAAGTAACGCCATGACAGGCTCTAGGAATATTCACAGGCCTGAGTTTCTATTTCCGGGCTGAACTGACACAGCATTTTTGCAGTTACTGAAAAAACCCCAGACTGCCTAGTACCCAAAATAATCCTTGAAATGAGCCAGACAGAAGAAACTAAGCAAATGTTATACATACTTGTGATCCTCAAGTTATAGATAAGATGGCTCAAAAACCATAGTAACCACATAACCAATGAGCATACTACATGTACATTATTTTTAATTGTTAACCAATCATGTTATAAATTCTCCTCTCCTTTGTTTGAACCCAATAAAAACTGCCCTGATTCTACCCTCGGAGTCTCCAGTCCTCTACCCCTGCGTGGCGTATGACTGGGGACCCCAGCGCTCTGGAATAAAAATCCCTCTTGCTATTTGCATCAAGATCGTTTCTTGGGGTGATTTGGGGTGTCGCCTTTCCTGAGACAGAGCCCGGGGAGTTCCCAATTTGGTCTTACAGTATATCTGGCTAATGTGGGTCCTGGTGAATTGAACCTGGGTCCTTTGGCTTTGCAGGCAAATGCCTTAACCTCTAAGCAATTCCTCCAGTCCTCTGCTCGATTACTTTGACAGGCCTACTAGGAGAAGTCATGCTCTACTGGCATCAGGTTATATCTGGACAAAAACTCCCTCCCTACCATATTGTTTTTTTCTAGTATGGTCTCCTCCCTCCAGCCCAGGGTGACCTGAAATTCCCTATACACTATATAGTCTCAGGCTGACCTTGAACAGTGATCCTCCCACCTCTGCCTCCTGAGGGCTAGTATTAAAGGCATGTGCCACCACACCCAGCCCTACCTCATTCTTGACCTTCTTTGTGATCTATGTATAGAGAACTTACTTTGTAAAAACATAAGTTATTGGGGGCTGGAGAGATGGCTTAGCGGTTATGGCTGATGTCTGTGAAGCCAAGGACCCTGGTCCAATTCTCCAGGCCCCACATAAGCCAGACGCACATGGTGGTGAATGCATCTGGAGTACATTTGTGGTGGCTGGAGGCCCTGGTGCACCCATTATTTCTGTCTCCCATAAATAAATACATAAATAAATCATTAAATATAATATTGGGCTGGAACCCTATGGTTCTATTATAAATTCTTTTTTTTTAAGTTTTCCAAGATGGGGTCTGACTCTAGCTTAGGCTGACCTGGAATTTACTGTGGAGTTTCATGGTGGCCTGGAACTCAGAGATCCTCCTACATCTGCTGCCTGAGTGCTGGGATTAAAGGCATGAGCCACAATGCCTGGCCCATAAAATCTTTATATAAGGAAATGAGTTGCTCACCTCATTCAAACAAGTAACTCCAAAAGCCACCAGTCACTGACGCAACTGCTGCTGAAGAATTTGGGGGCGTTCTTCTCTTGAGGCCCGCACCTGACGCTCCTCAATCATCTTTCCATTCTCCTAAGGCAGACCCGGCTGCACCTGAGTGGAAGGCCTTCAGAGAGCAAAGCTGGGGACACGGAGATGTCTTCCAACTGCTGGTGACATGGTCAATAAGTCACATTTTGGCATTAGCCATCTGATATGTTGCTAAGAATATGCAATTTAGTTTATGGTCCTGGAATAGATTGGGTAAGGGGTCAATTAGGCATTCTCTCTCACCTGGGCATGGTGGCAATATCAGAACCCAAGCAGACCTTTGAGAAAACTGTTAAATAGCCCAAGGATTCCTCCTTCTTTCCTAATATCCGTTAGTGTGAAAATATTTCCTCCACTCAGCACCATTTGACGTTTAAAAATTTTTTTTTTCGAGGTAGGGTTTCACTCTATCTCAGGCTGACCTGGAATTCATTCTGTATTCTCAGGGTGTCCTTGAACTCAAGATGATCCTCCCACCTCTGCCTCCCACGTGCTGGGATTAAAAGCATGTACCACCAGGCCAGGACTTAAAATCATTTTTTACAAGCCCCCAGTCAGCTGAACAAGGGGAAAAATGCATCTGGAGTTCGTCTACAGTAGCTGGGGGCTCTGGGGCACCAAATCTCTCCCTCTACCCCCCTCTCTCTGTGCAGGTTTCTCTCTCTCAAATAAATAAATAAAAATATATTTTTTAAAAAAGCCCCCAGGGTTGGGCTGGAGCAATGGCTTAGTGGTTAAATTGCTTGCCTGCAAAGGCAAAGGAGCCCAGTTCGATTCTCCAGGACCAATACGCATGCCTCTAGAGTTTGTTAGCAGTGGCTGGAAGCCCTGGTGCGGCCATTTTCTCTCTCATTCTGCCTCTTTGCCTCCCTCAAATACATAAAAATGAAAATAAAAGCCCCCAGGGCTTTTCCTTAAACCCGGTGGCACTGGGCACTCACATGACAGGAACTTCTTGAATTTTCTCTTCTCTTCTCTTTCTGCAGTTTTTTACCAGGACCTCCATGGTGGGCTCTCCAGCCACGTGGGTGCCTTTCCTTGGTTGTGTAGTTTCCTAAATAAATATAATAATTTAATAATAAAAAAACTTAAGCTGGGCGTGGTGGTGCATGACTTTAATCCCAGCACTCAATAGGCAGACGTAGGAGGATAGCCATGACTTCAAGGACAGCCTGGAACTACAGTGTGGATTCCAGGTCAGCCTGGGCTAGAGTGAGATCCTGTAATGCCCAGTTCATGGCGCCCCCACTGGCCACCAAGGAAGACCAAACACGTATGCAAATGCAAAGAGGGCTTAAGCTTGGCCTCTTGCCTTCACCAACACAGTGGATCCCTGTAAGAGGCTGGAGATTCAGAAAAATGGGCTTTTTATTGAGGTTTGAGCAAGGGGAGGGGACTATCACCTACTCAACTACATGATTGGCTGATTTGAACATTAACTGTACTTGGAGGTTCCTGATTGGTCTTAGGATTTTGGCGGGCTAGGTCTAGGGGAATTTCAAACTTAATTGGCTCAGCAAATGGCGGTTACATTCATTTGATTGGTTGACATTTACAAAACTCTGAGATGGTGGATCTTATTGGGCCATCTGGTCCAGGACCTTAAGAATGTTGAGTCATGCTCACAGGGCAAGTTTATGGTTTTTCCTGGTACTGCTTGTTCTTCCCTTGATTCTGGGAACTCACCCCTGTGGCCTACAGAGTGACTGAGGCCTGTCATGGTGCTACTCTGGCCTGGGTCTTTCAATCCTACCTCAAAGAGAGAGAGGACTTGGGGAGAGAAAACAAATAATAGCCTTGAGGCTCCAGGATCACCTCAATCCCTGTGTGATACAAGAAAATCCTTGGTTGAGCCGGGCATGGTGGACCACGCCTTTAATCCGAGCACTCCTGAGGCCGAGGTAGGAGGATCATGCAGTTCAAGTCCACCTGGAGACTACAGTGAACTTCAGGTCAGCCTGAACTCTTAGAGTGAGACCCTACCTCGAAAAACCAAAAAAGGGAGAGAGAGAGAAAAAAAAAGAAAACAAACTAAAAAAACAATCCATGGATGTGGTGACACATAGCTGTGATAACAGTGAGAGGGAGTCAGCTTTGTTAGGTCAGTATATAAACTTTTAAGTATGAACAATCAGGGGTACCTGCCAAAAGCTGTTACTGACAATTAAAACATTATCAAAGCCATGCATGGTGACACACACATTTCATCCCAGCACTTGAGAGGCAGAGGTAGGAGGATCACTAAGATTTTGAGGCCACCCTGAGACTACATAGTGAATTCCAGGTCAGCCTGGGCTACAGTGAGACCCTACCTCAAAAAACCAAACATTATCAAATGGCCAGGATATGATATAGCAAAGATGGGGTGGCTCAAAGTTCAAAACAGGGTTTACCATGTAAGCCAGATGCACAAGGGGGCACATGCATCTGGTGTTTGTTTGCAGTAGCTGGATGCCCTGCAGGCTCATTCTCAATCTCTCTCCCCCAACCTTTCTCTGTCAAATAATAAGTAAATAAAAAGAAAAAAAAAAGAAAATGCAGATCACACCAGGAAAGTCAGTGGCTTGAGAAGGTGTCTGTGGAGATATCAAGGTTTACAGGATCAAGTTCCTCAGGGAAAGCTATGTACAGCAGGAGGGAGGGAGGTGCTGCAAACATCAACATGGAGTTGATCAGGGTGGGTCCTCAACATTCATTCTTCCTGCTATGGCAAGTTAAATCCCATCAGACTCCCTTTAGAATAACTGAAGGGGAGCTGGAGAGACGGCTTGGGGGTTAAGGTGTCTGCCTGCAAAGCCTAAGAACACCTGTTTGATTCTCCAGGTCCCACATTTAGCCAGTAGTGAAGTGACACAAGGGTGCAATGTCACTCTTGTCCACAAGGTGGTGCACGCATCTAGAGTTCATTCTCAGCTGCTGAGAGCTGCTAGTGAGCCCATTCCTTTTTTTTCTTTTTGTGTTTTTGAAGTAGGATCTCACTGTAGCTCAGGCTGACCTGGAATTAACTATGTCATCTCAGGATGGCCTTGAACTCCTACTTCTGCATCCCGAGTGCTGGGATTAAAGGCATGTGCCACCAAGCCCAGCTGGCATGTCAATTCTCTCTCTCTCTCTCCCAAAAAAAAAAAAAAAAAAAAGAATAAAAGGGGCCAGGATGTGGGTGCACACCTTTAATTGCACTAATACAGAGGGCTGTGAGTTTGAGACCATCCTGGGACTACAGAGTGAGTGCCAGGTCAGCCTGGGCTAGAATAAGACCCTAACTTGAAACCAAACAACCAACAACAAAAAAAGGGATGGGCAGACACATGAAGGGAGAACAATATTCAAACATGCCCTTGCCCCTTCTAACACCAGTTGCAAAACTAACAAATTCATTTTATGTCCAAAAAAATTTTTTTAGGACTACTGAGGCAGTTTAGGATGACTGAACCCCCAAAAGTAAAAAGCAGGAATGTCATCAAGCCTGTGCTAGCAGTCCCCATGTTACAACAGACCAGAGAAGTCTTCTCCTTATCTCTTGCCTAAAGGAGTTCTCCAGATTATAAACAACCTGAGTCCTTCCCTGTACCCCTTTCCTAGAATTGCAAGTCCAGGAAGGCTTACATTTGGTAGTGGCATTGTGGATACTCAGCCCCAAAATTGGCATCATGATAGGTTAGCTCAGCCCCCATTCCAAATCCATCAGTGACCTGGAACTCAGTATGTAGTCTCAGGGTGGCCTGGAACTCACAGTGATCCTCCTACCTCTGCTTACCAAGTGCTGGGATTAAAGGCATGCACTAGCAAGCCTGGCTTCTAATGTGTGTGTGTGTGTGTGTGTGTGTGTGTGTGTGTGTGTGTGTGTGTTCTTTTTTCTGTATTTATTTAACAGAGAAAGAGCAAGAGAGAGAATAGGTGCACCAGGGCCTCCAGCCACTGAACACCAACTCCAGATACATGTGCCCCCTTCCTTGTACATCTGGCTAATGTGGGTCCTGGTGAATTGAACCTGGGTCCTTTGGCTTTGCAGGCAAATGCCTTAACCTCTAAGCAATTCCTCCAGCCCTCTGCTCGATTACTTTGACAGGCCTACTAGGAGAAGTCATGCTCTACTGGCATCAGGTTATATCTGGACAAAAACTCCCTCCCTACCACATTTTTTTTTTTAGTATGGTCTCTCCCTCCAGCCCAGGGTGACCTGAAATTCCCTATACACTATATAGTCTCAGTCTGACCTTGAACAGTGATCCTCCCACCTCTGCCTCCTGAGGGCTAGGATTAAAGGCATGTGCCACCACACCCAGCCCTACCTCATTCTTGACCTTCTTTGTGATCTATGTATAGAGAACTTACTTTTTAAAAAATAAGTTATTGGGGGCTGGAGAGATGGCTTAGCGGTTATGGCTGATGTCTGTGAAGCCAAGGACCCTGGTCCAATTCTCCAGGCCCCACATAAGCCAGATGCACATGGTGGTGAATGCATCTGGAGTACATTTGTGGTGGCTGGAGGCCCTGGTGCGCCCATTCTTTCTCTCTCCCATAAATAAATACATAAATAAATCATTAAATATAATATTGGGCTGGAACCCTATGGTTCTATTATAAATTCTTTTTTTTTTAAGTTTTCCAAGATGGGGTCTGACTCTAGCTTAGGCTGACCTGGAATGGTGGCCTGGAACTCAGAGATCCTCCTACATCTGCTGCCTGAGTGCTGGGATTAAAGGCATGAGCCACAATGCCTGGCCCATAAAATCTTTATATAAGGAAATGAGTTGCTCACCTCATTCAAACAAGTAACTCCAAAAGCCACCAGTCACTGACGCAACTGCTGCTGAAGAATTTGGGGCGTTCTTCTCTTGAGGCCCACACCTGACGCTCCTCAATCATCTTTCCATTCTCCTAAGGCAGACCCGGCTGCACCTGAGTGGAAGGCCTTCAGAGAGCAAAGCTGGGGACATGGAGATGTCTTCCAACTGCTGGTGACATGGTCAATATAAGTCACATTTTGGCATTAGCCATCTGATATGTTGCTAAGAATATGCAATTTAGTTTATGGTCCTGGAATAGATCGGGTAAGGGGTCAATTAGGCATTCTCCCTCACCTGGGCATGGTGACAATATCAGAACCCAAGCAGACCTTTGAGAAAACTGTTAAATAGCCCAAGGATTCCTCCTTCTTTCCTAATATCCGTTAGTGTGAAAATATTTCCTCCACTCAGCACCATTTGACGTTTTAAAATCTTTTTTTTTTTTTTTTCGAGGTAGGGTTTCACTCTATCTCAGGCTGACCTGGAATTCATTCTGTATTCTCAGGGTGTCCTTGAACTCAAGATGATCCTCCCACCTCTGCCTCCCACGTGCTGGGATTAAAAGCATGTACCACCAGGCCAGGACTTAAAATCATTTTTTAAAAGCCCCCAGTCAGCTGAACAAGGGGAAAAATGCATCTGGAGTTCGTCTACAGTAGCTGGAGGCTCTGGGGCACCCAATCTCTCCCTCTACCCCCCTCTCTCTGTGCAGGTTTCTCTCTCTCAAATAAATAAATAAAAATATATTTTTTAAAAAGCCCCCAGGGTTGGGCTGGAGCAATGGCTTAGTGGTTAAATTGCTTGCCTGCAAAGGCAAAGGAGCCCAGTTCGATTCTCCAGGACCAATATGCATGCATCTAGAGTTTGTTAGCAGTGGCTGGAAGCCCTTCTGCGCCCATTTTCTCTCTCATTCTGCCTCTTTCCCTCCCTCAAATAAGTAAAAATAAAAGCCCCCAGGTCTTTTCCTTAAACCCAGTGGCACTGGACAATCACATGAAAGGAACTCCTTCAACTTTCTCTTCTCTCTTCTCTTTCTGCAATTTTTTTTTCAAGGACCTCCATGGTGGGCTCTCCAGCCACGTGTGTGCCTTTCCTTGCTTGTGTAGTTTTCTCAATAAATATAATAATTTAATAATAAAAACTTAAGATGGGCATGGTGGCACATGCCTTTAATCCCAGCACTTGGTAGGCAGAGGAAGGAAGATAGCCATGAGTTCAAGGACAGCCTGGAACTACAGAGTGAGTTCCAGGTCAGCCTGGGCTAGAGTGAGATCCTATCTCAAAGATAGAGAGGGCATGGGAGAGAAAACAAATAATAGCCTTGAAGCTCCAGGACCACCTCAATCCTTCTGTGATAAAAAAAAAATCGGGAGGGAGGCAGAGGTAGGAGGATCGCCGAGAGTTCGAGGCCACCCTGAGACTACATAGTGAATTCCAGGTCAGCCTGAGCCAGAGTGAGACCCTACCTCAAAAAAAAAAAAAAAAAAAAAAAACATGGGTTGAGCTGGGTGTGGTAGTACACACCTTTAATCCCAGCACTTGGAGGCAGAGATAGAAGGATCATTCAGTTGAAGGTCACCCTGAGACTACACAGTGAACAGGTCAGCCTGAACTAGAGTGAGAACCTACCTCCAAAAACCAAAAACAAAACAAACTAAAAATAATCCATGGCTACCCAAGTACTGCATGTGGTGACATCCACATACCTGTGATCCTGGTGAGAGGGAGTCAGGTAGCTTTGTTAGGGTTAGTTTAGGGTGACTGGGCCCCGAAAGTAAAAAAGCAGAAATGTCCTTAAATCTGCCCTTTCAATCTCCACTTTTCTAGAGATCAGAGGATAATCTCCTTATCTCTTGATTGAAGGAGTTCTCTAGCCCTATTTTTCTACAAACAACCTGTGCCCCTCTTGGGACACAGAAGTTCCCCTTTCCAGGGAATTTAAACCAGATATTTGCATTGTGGTTGGTTAATCATGGCCCGAAAAGATGGCTTCATGGCTGGCCTCTTCCAGAGCCAGCCTCTAGCCCAGACCAATCAGCCTTCACTCTGGCCTACCTATGTTTCTTTTTTCCTGGCTGTTCATCTCTCCTGAGCTTCCAGGATTGGGTAAGGTTCCCCTACTCCCACATGGCAGTTCTCTGTACTGTCTTCTCTGTCCTCTTTAAATCCCCTTTTTAGTTATTTATTAAGAAAGAGAGAGAGAGAGAGAAAGGCAGATGGTTAGAGAATGGGTGCACCAGGGCCTCCAGCCACTGCAAACGAATTCCCCATGCATGCACCACTTCATGCATCTCAATTACTAGGTCCTGGGGAATTGAGTCTCAAACCCGGATCCTTTGGCTTCACAGGCAAATGCTTAACAGCTAAGCCATCTCTCCAGCACTCTATATCCCTATTTCATGCTCAGCACACCTAAAGCCCGATGCACAAAGTGGTATGTGCATCTGTAGTTTGTTTGCAGCATCTCTCGCCTCACATATAAATACATTTAAAAAATGTTTTGAAATTGGACCTAGTGCTGGAGACATGGCTTAGTGGTTAAGGCGTCTGCCTGCTAAGCCTAAGAACACCTGTTTGATCCTCCATATCCCACATTTAGCCAGACTTAAAGTGACACAAGGGTGCAATGTCACAGTTGTCCACGAGGGGGTGCACGCATCCAGAGTTCATTCATAGCTGCTGAGAGCTGCTGGTGAGCCCATTCCTTTTTTTTTTCTTTTACTGTTTTCAAGGTAGCCTCTCACTCTAGCTCGGGGTGACCTGGAATTCACTCTTTATTCATTCATTTATTTATTTATTTATTTATTTATTTATTTATTTATTTATTTATTTATTTATTTGCAAGCAGAGAGAGAGGGAATGGGCATGCCAGGGCTTCTAGCCACTGCAAACGAACTCCAGATGCATGTGCCCCTCACGCTTCTGGCTTATGTGGGTCCTGGAGAATTGAACCAGGATCCTTTGGCTTTGCAGGCAAACGCCTTAACCACTAAGCCATTTCTCCAGCCCTAACTTTTTTTTTTTTTTTTTTTTTTTTTGGTTTTTCGAGGTAGGGTTTCACTCTAGCCCAGGCTCACCTGGAATTAACTATTTAGTCTCAGGGTGGCCTCGAACTCATGGCAATCCTCCTACATTGGCCTCACAAGTGCTGGGATTAAAGGTGTGCACCACCACACCCGGCTGGAATTCACTCTTTATTCTCAGGGTGGCCTTGAACTCATGGTGATCCTCCTAGTGCTGGGATTAAAGGTGTGTGCCACCACACACGGCTGTATTTTTTCTATCCTGGAATAGATCAGGAAACAGGTCAATTATGTATTCACCCTCAACTGGGAATGGTGACAATATCAGAACCAAAGCAGACCTTTGAGAAAACTGTTAAGCAGCCCACAGTTTCCTGCCTTCTAATATCTGTGAGCACGAAAAAATTTCCTCCACTCAGCACCATTTGACATTTTAAAATTTTTTTTTCTAGGTAGGGTTTCACTCTAGCTCAGGCTGACCTGGAATTCACTCTATATTCTCAGGGTATCCTTAAACTCAAGGCGATCCTCCCACATCTGCCTCCCACGTGCTGGGATTAAAAGCATGTACCACCAGGCCAGGACATAAAATCATTTTTAAGAAGCCCACAGTCAGCTGCACAAGGGGGCATATGCATCTGGAGTTCATCTACAGTGGCTGGAGGCTCTGGGGTGCCCAATCTCTCCCTCTCACCCCCCCCGTGCAGGTTTTTCTCTCTCTCTCAAATAAATAAATAAAAATATAGTTTTTTAAAAAGCCCCCAAGGTTGGGCTGGTGAGATGGCTTAGTGGTTAAATTGCTTGCCTGCAAAGGCAAAGGAGCCCAGTTCGATTCTCCAGGACCAATACGCATGCCTCTAGAGTTTGTTAGCAGTGGCTGGAAGCCCTGGTGTGGCCATTTTCTCTCTCATTCTGCCTCTTTGCCTCCCTCAAATACATAAAAATGAAAATAAAAGCCCCCAGGGCTTTTCCTTAAACCCGGTGGCACTGGGCACTCACATGACAGGAACTTCTTGAATTTTCTCTTCTCTTTCTGCAGTTTTTTTCCAGGACCTCCATGGTGGGCTCTCCAGCCACGTGGGTGCCTTTCCTTGGTTGCGTAGTTTCCTAAATAAATAATTTAATAATAAAATCTTAAGCTGGCGTGATGGCGCATGACTTTAATCCCAGCACTCAATAGGCAGACTTAGGAAGATAGCCATGACTTCAAGGACAGCCTGGAACTACAGTGTGGGTTCCAGGTCAGCCTGGCTAGAGTGAGATCCTGTAATGCCCAGTTCATGGCGCCCCCACTGACCACCAAGGAAGACCAAACACGTATGCAAATGCAAAGAGGGCTTAAGCTTGGCCTCTTGCCTTCACCAACACAGTGGATCCCTGTAAGAGGCTGGAGATTCAGAAAAATGGGCTTTTTATTGAGGTTTGAGCAAGGGGGAGGGGACTATCACCTACTCAATTACATGATTGGCTGATTTGAACATTAACTGTACTTGGAGGTTCCTGATTGGTCTTAGGATTTTGGCGGGCCAGGTCTAGGGGAATTTCAAACTTAATTGGCTCAGCAAATGGCGGTTACATTCATTTGATTGGTTGACATTTACAAAACTCTGAGATGGTGGACCTTATTGGGCCATCCGGTCCAGGACCTTAAGAATGTTGAGTCATGCTCACAGGGCAAGTTTATGGTTTTTCCTGGTACTGCTTGTCCTTCCCTTGGTTCTGGGAACTCGCCCCTGTGGCCTACAGAGTGACTGAGGCCTGTCATGGTGCTACTCTGGCCTGGGTCTTTCAATCCTACCTCAAAGAGAGAGAGGACTTGGGGAGAGAAAACAAATAATAGCCTTGAGGCTCCAGGATCACCTCAATCCCTGTGTGATACAAGAAAATCCTTGGTTGAGCCGGGCATGGTGGACCACGCCTTTAATCCGAGCACTCCTGAGGCTGAGGTAGGAGGATCATGCAGTTCAAGTCCACCTGGAGACTACAGTGAACTTCAGGTCAGCCTGAACTCTTAGAGTGAGACCCTACATCTAAAAAAAAAAAAAAAAAAAAAAAAAAAAAAAAGAGAGAGAGAGAAAAAAAAAAAGAAAACAAACTAAAAAAACAATCCATGGATGTGGTGACACATACCTGTGATAACAGTGAGAGGGAGTCAGCTTTGTTAGGTCAGTATATAAACTTTTAAGTATGAACAATCAGGGTACCTGCCAAAAGCTGTTACTGACAATTAAAACATTATCAAAGCCATGCATGGTGACACACGCCTTTAATCCCAGCACTTGAGAGGCAGAGGTAGGAGGATCACTAAGATTTTGAGGCCACCCTGAGACTACATAGTGAATTCCAGGTCAGCCTGGGCTACAGTGAGACCCTACCTCAAAAAACCAAACATTATCAAATGGCCAGGATATGATATAGCAAAGATGGGGTGGCTCAAAGTTCAAAACAGGGTTTACCATGTAAGCCAGATGCACAAGGGGGCACATGCATCTGGTGTTTGTTTGCAGTAGCTGGATGCCCTGCAGGCTCATTCTCAATCTCTCTCCCCCAACCTTTCTCTGTCAAATAATGAGTAAATAAAAAAAAAAAAAAGAAAATGCAGATCACACCAGGAAAGTCAGTGGCTTGAGAAGGTGTCTGGGGAGATATCAAGGTTTACAGGATCAAGTTCCTCAGGGAAAGCTATGTACAGCAGGAGGGAGGGAGGTGCTGCAAACATCAACATGGAGTTGATCGGGGTGGGTCCTCAACATTCATTCTTCCTGCTATGGCAAGTTAAATCCCATCAGACTCCCTTTAGAATAACTGAAGGGGAGCTGGAGAGACGGCTTGGTGGTTAAGGCGTCTGCCTGCAAAGCCTAAGAACACCTGTTTGATTCTCCAGGTCCCACATTTAGCCAGTAGTGAAGTGACACAAGGGTGCAATGTCACTCTTGTCCACAAGGTGGTGCACGCATCTAGAGTTCATTCTCAGCTGCTGAGAGCTGCTAGTGAGCCCATTCCTTTTTTTTTTTCTTTTTGTGTTTTTGAAGTAGGATCTCACTGTAGCTCAGGCTGACCTGGAATTAACTATGTCATCTCAGGATGGCCTCAAACTCCTACCTCTGCATCCGAGTGCTGGGATTAAAGGCATGTGCCACCATGCCCAGCTGGCATGTCAATTCTCTCTCTCTCTCTCTCAAAAAAAAAAGAATGACTAAAGGGGCCAGGATGTGGTGGTGCACACCTTTAATTGCACTAATACAGAGGGCTGTGAGTTTGAGACCATCCTGGGACTACAGAGTGAGTGCCAGGTCAGCCTGGGCTAGAATAAGACCCTAACTTGAAACCAAACAAACAACCAACAACAAAAAAAGGGATGGGCAGATACCTGAAGGGAGAGCAATATTCAAACATGCCCTTGCCCCTTCTAACACCACTTGCAAAACTAAGCAAATTCATTTTATGTCCAAAAACAATTTTTTAGGACTACTGAGGCAGTTTAGGATGACTGAACCCCCAAAAGTAAAAAGCACGAATGCCATCAAGCCTGTGCTAGCAGTCCCCATGTTACCACAGACCAGAGAAGTCTTCTCCTTATCTCTTGCCTAAAGGAGTTCTCTAGATCATAAACAACCAGAGTCCTTCCCTGTACCCCTTTCCTAGGATTGCATTTCCTGGAAGGCTTACATTTGGTAGTGGCATTGTGGATACTCAGCCCCAAAATTGGCATCATGGCAGGTTAGCTCAGCCCCATTCCAAATCCATCAGTGACCTGGAACTCAGTATGTAGCCTCAGGGTGGCCTCGAACTCACAGTGATCCTCCTACCTCTGCTTCCCAAGTGCTGGGATTAAAGGTGTGCACTGGCATGCCTGGCTTCGGTTGTCTTTTTCTGTTGTTGTTGTTCTTTTTTTTATGTATTTATTTAAAGAGAGAGAGAGAGAATAGGGGCACCAGGGCCTCCAGCCACTGAAAACCAACTCCAGATACATGTGCCCCCTTGTACATCTGGCTAATGTGGGTCCTGGTGAATTGAACCTGGGTCCTTTGGCTTTGCAGGCAAATGCCTTAACCTCTAAGCAATCCCTGGAGCCCTCTGCTCTATTACTTTGACAGGCCTACTAGGAGAAGTCATGCTCTACTGGCATCAGGTTATATCTGGACAAAAACTCCCTCCCTACCACATTTTTTTTATGGTAGGGTCTCCCTCCACCCAGGGTGACCTGAAATTCCCTATACACTATATAGTCTCAGCCTGACCTTGAACAATGATCCTCCCACCTCTGCCTCCTGAGGGCTAGGATTAAAGGTGTGTGCCACCACACCCAGCCCTACCTCATTCTTGACCTTCTTTGTGATCTATGTATAGAGAACTTACTTTTTTAAAAATAAGTTATTGGGGGATGGAGAGATGGCTTAGCGGTTAAGGCAGATGTCTGGGAAGCCAAGGACCCTGGTCCAATTCTCCAGGCCCCACATAAGCCAGATGCACATGGTGGTGAATGCATCTGGAGTACATTTGTGGTGGCTGGAGGCCCTGGTGCACCCATTCTTTCTCTCTCCCATAAATAAATACATAAATAAATCATTAAATATAATATTGGGCTGGAACCCTATGGTTCTATTATAAATTCTTTTTTTTTTAAGTTTTCCAAGATGGGGTCTGACTCTAGCTTAGGCTGACCTGGAATTTACTGTGGAGTTTCATGGTGGCCTGGAACTCAGAGATCCTCCTACATCTGCTGCCTGAGTGCTGGGATTAAAGGCATGAGCCACAATGCCTGGCCCATAAAATCTTTATATAAGGAAATGAGTTGCTCACCTCATTCAAACAAGTAACTCCAAAAGCCACCAGTCACTGATGCAACTGCTGCTGAAGAATTTGGGGGCGTTCTTCTCTTGAGGCCCACAACTGACGCTCCTCAATCATTTTTCCATTCTCCTAAGGCAGACCCGGCTGCACCTGAGTGGAAGGCCTTCAGAGAGCAAAGCTGGGGACATGGAGATGTCTTCCCACCGCTGGTGACATGGTCAATATAAGTCACATTTTGGCATTAGCCATCTGATATGTTGCTAAGAATATGCAATTTAGTTTATGGTCCTGGAATAGATCAGGTAAGGGGTCAATTAGGCATTCTCCCTCACCTGGGCATGGTGACAATATCAGAACCCAAGCAGACCTTTGAGAAAACTGTTAAATAGCCCAAGGATTCCTCCTTATTTCCTAATATCCATTAGTGTGAAAATATTTCCTCCACTCAGCACCATTTGACGTTTTAAAATCTTTTTTTTTTTTTTTTTTCGAGGTAGGGTTTCACTCTATCTCAGGCTGACCTGGAATTCATTCTGTATTCTCAGGGTGTCCTTGAACTCAAGATGATCCTCCCACCTCTGCCTCCCACGTGCTGGGATTGGCATGCACCACCACCAGGCCAGGACTTAAAATCATTTTTTAAAAGCCCCCAGTTAGCTGAACAAGGGGAAAAATGCATCTGGAGTTCGTCTACAGTGGCTGGAGGCTCTGGGGCACCAAATCTCTCCCTCTACCCCCCTCTCTCTGTGCAGGTTTCTCTCTCTCAAATAAATAAATAAAAATATATTTTTAAAAAAGCCCCCAGGGTTGGGCTGGAGCAATGGCTTAGTGGTTAAATTGCTTGCCTGCAAAGGCAAAGGAGCCCAGTTCGATTCTCCAGGACCAATATGCATGCGTCTAGAGTTTGTTAGCAGTGGCTGGAAGCCCTTCTGTGCCCATTTTCTCTCTCATTCTGCCTCTTTCCCTCCCTCAAATAAGTAAAAATAAAAGCCCCCAGGTCTTTTCCTTAAACCCAGTGGCACTGGGCACTCACATGAAAGGAACTCCTTCAACTTTCTCTTCTCTCTTCTCTTTCTGCAATTTTTTTCAAGGACCTCCATGGTGGGCTCTCCAGCCACGTGTGTGCCTTTCCTTGGTTGTGTAGTTTTCTCAATAAATATAATAATTTAATAATAAAAACTTAAGATGGGCATGGTGGCACATGCCTTTAATCCCAGCACTTGGTAGGCAGAGGAAGGAAGATAGCCATGAGTTCAAGGACAGCCTGGAACTACAGAGTGAGTTCCAGGTCAGCCTGGGCTAGAGTGAGATCCTATCTCAAAGATAGAGAGGGCGTGGGAGAGAAAACAAATAATAGCCTTGAAGCTCCAGGACCACCTCAATCCTTCTGTGATAAAAAAAAAAAACATGGGTTGAGCTGGGTGTGGTAGTACACACCTTTAATCCCAGCACTTGGAGGCAGAGATAGAAGGATCATTCAGTTGAAGGTCACCCTGAGACTACACAGTGAACAACAGGTCAGCCTGAACTAGAGTGAGAACCTACCTCCAAAAACCAAAAACAAAACAAACTAAAAATAATCCATGGCTACCCAAGTACTGCATGTGGTGACACACATACCTGTGATCCCAGTGAGAGGGAGTCAGGTAGCTTTGTTAGGGTTAGTTTAGGGTGACTGGGCCCTGAAAGTAAAAAAGCATAAATGTCCTTAAATCTGCCCTTTCAATCTCCACTTTTCTAGAGATCAGAGGATAATCTCCTTATCTCTTGATTGAAGGAGTTCTCTAGCCCTATTTTTCTACAAACAACCTGTGCCCCTCTTGGGACACAGAAGTTCCCCTTTCCAGGGAATTTAAACCAGATATTTGCATTGTGGTTGGTTAATCATGGCCCGAAAAGATGGCTTCATGGCTGGCCTCTTCCCGAGCCAGCCTCTAGCCCAGACCAATCACCCCTCACTCTGGCCTACCTATGTATCTTTTTTCCTGGCTGTTCATCTCTCCTGAGCTTCCAGGATTGGGTAAGGTTCCCCTACTCGCACATGGCAGTTCTCTGTACTGTCTTTTCTTTCCTCTTTAAATCCCCTTTTTAGTTATTAAGAGACAGAGAGAGAGAGAGAAAAAGGCAGATGGTTAGAGAATGGGTGCACCAGGGCCTCCAGCCACTGCAAACGAATTCCCCATGCATGCACCACTTCATGCATCTCAATTACTAGGTCCTGGGGAATTGAGTCTCAAACCCGGATCCTTTGGCTTCACAGGCAAATGCTTAACAGCTAAGCCATCTCTCCAGCACTCTATATCCCTATTTCATGCTCATCACACCTAAAGCCCGATGCACAAAGTGGTATGTGCATCTGTAGTTTGTTTGCAGCATCTCTCGCCTCACATATAAATACATTTTAAAAATGTTTTGAAATTGGACCTAGTGCTGGAGACATGGCTTAGTGGTTAAGGCGTCTGCCTGCTAAGCCTAAGAACACCTGTTTGATCCTCCATATCCCACATTTAGCCAGACTTAAAGTGACACAAGGGTGCAATGTCACAGTTGTCCACGAGGGGGTGCACGCATCCAGAGTTCATTCATAGCTGCTGAGAGCTGCTGGTGAGCCCATTCCTTTTTTTTTTCTTTTACTGTTTTCAAGGTAGCGTCTCACTCTAGCTCAGGGTGACCTGGAATTCACTATTTATTTATTTATTATTTATTTATTTATTTATTTATTTATTTATTTATTTATTTATTTGCAAGCAGAGAGAGAGAATGGGCATGCCAGGGCCTCTAGCCACTGCAAACGAACTCCAGATGCATGTGCCCCTCACGCATCTGGCTTATGTGGGTCCTGGAGAATTGAACCAGGATCCTTTGGCTTTGCAGGCAAACGCCTTAACCACTAAGCCATTTCTCCAGCCCTAACTTTTTTTTTTTTTTTTTTTTTTTTTTTTTTTTTCGAGGTAGGGTTTCACTCTAGCCCAGGCTCACCTGGAATTAACTATTTAGTCTCAGGGTGGCCTCGAACTCATGGCAATCCTCCTACCTTGGCCTCACAAGTGCTGGGATTAAAGGTGTGCACCACCACACCCGGCTGGAATTCACTCTTTATTCTCAGGGTGGCCTTGAACTCATGGTGATCCTCCTAGTGCTGGGATTAAAGGCGTGTGCCACCACACCTGGCTGTATTTTTTCTATCCTGGAATAGATCAGGAAACAGGTCAATTATGTATTCACCCTCAACTGGGAATGGTGACAATATCAGAACCCAAGCAGACCTTTGAGAAAACTGTTAAGCAGCCCAGTTTCCTGCCTTCTAATATCTGTGAGCACGAAAAAATTTCCTCCACTCAGCACCATTTGACGTTTTAAAATTTTTTTTTTTTTCTAGGTAGGGTTTCACTCTAGCTCAGGCTGACCTGGAATTCACTCTATATTCTCAGGGTATCCTTAAACTCAAGGCGATCCTCCCACATCTGCCTCCCACGTGCTGGGATTAAAAGCATCCAGCACCAGGCCAGGACATAAAATCATTTTTAAGAAGCCCACAGTCAGCTGCACAAGGGGGCATATGCATCTGGAGTTCATCTACAGTGGCTGGAGGCTCTGGGGTGCCCAATCTCTCCCTCTCACCCCCGTGCAGGTTTCTCTCTCTCTCAAATAAATAAATAAAAATATAGTTTTTTAAAAAGCCCCCAAGGTTGGGCTGGTGAGATGGCTTAGTGGTTAAATTGCTTGCCTGCAAAGGCAAAGGAGCCCAGTTCGATTCTCCAGGACCAATACGCATGCCTCTAGAGTTTGTTAGCAGTGGCTGGAAGCCCTGGTGCGGCCATTTTCTCTCTCATTCTGCCTCTTTGCCTCCCTCAAATACATAAAAATGAAAATAAAAGCCCCCAGGGCTTTTCCTTAAACCCGGTGGCACTGGGCACTCACATGACAGGAACTTCTTGAATTTTCTCTTCTCTTCTCTTTCTGCAGTTTTTTTCCAGGACCTCCATGGTGGGCTCTCCAGCCACGTGGGTGCCTTTCCTTGGTTGCGTAGTTTCCTAAATAAATAATTTAATAATAAAATCTTAAGCTGGGCGTGATGGCGCATGACTTTAATCCAGCACTCAATAGCCATGACTTCAAGGACAGCCTGGAACTACAGTGTGGGTTCCAGGTCAGCCTGGCTAGAGTGAGATCCTGTAATGCCCAGTTCATGGCGCCCCCACTGACCACCAAGGAAGACCAAACACGTATGCAAATGCAAAGAGGGCTTAAGCTTGGCCTCTTGCCTTCACCAACACAGTGGATCCCTGTAAGAGGCTGGAGATTCAGAAAAATGGGCTTTTATTGAGGTTTGAGCAAGGGGGAGGGGACTATCACCTACTCAATTACATGATTGGCTGATTTGAACATTAACTGTACTTGGAGGTTCCTGATTGGTCTTAGGATTTTGGCGGGCCAGGTCTAGGGGAATTTCAAACTTAATTGGCTCAGAAAATGGCGGTTACATTCATTTGATTGGTTGACATTTACAAAACTCTGAGATGGTGGATCTTATTGGGCCATCCGGTCCAGGACCTTAAGAATGTTGAGTCATGCTCACAGGGCAAGTTTATGGTTTTTCCTGGTACTGCTTGTTCTTCCCTTGATTCTGGGAACTCGCCCCTGTGGCCTACAGAGTGACTGAGGCCTGTCATGGTGCTACTCTGGCCTGGGTCTTTCAATCCTACCTCAAAGAGAGAGAGGACTTGGGGAGAGAAAACAAATAATAGCCTTGAGGCTCCAGGATCACCTCAATCCCTGTGTGATACAAGAAAATCCTTGGTTGAGCCGGGCGTGGTGGACCACGCCTTTAATCTGAGCACTCCTGAGGCCGAGGTAGGAGGATCATGCAGTTCAAGTCCACCTGGAGACTACAGTGAACTTCAGGTCAGCCTGAACTCTTAGAGTGAGACCCTACCTCGAAAAAAAAAAAAAAAAAAAAGAGAGAGAGAGAAAAAAAAAAGAAAACAAACTAAAAAAACAATCCATGGATGTGGTGACACATACCTGTGATAACAGTGAGAGGGAGTCAGCTTTGTTAGGTCAGTATATAAACTTTTAAGTATGAACAATCAGGGGTACCTGCCAAAAGCTGTTACTGACAATTAAAACATTATCAAAGCCATGCATGGTGACACACGCCTTTAATCCCAGCACTTGAGAGGCAGAGGTAGGAGGATCACTAAGATTTTGAGGCCACCCTGAGACTACATAGTGAATTCCAGGTCAGCCTGGGCTACAGTGAGACCCTACCTCAAAAAACCAAACATTATCAAATGGCCAGGATATGATATAGCAAAGATGGGGTGGCTCAAAGTTCAAAACAGGGTTTACCATGTAAGCCAGATGCACAAGGGGGCACATGCATCTGGTGTTTGTTTGCAGTAGCTGGATGCCCTGCAGGCTCATTCTCAATCTCTCTCCCCAACCTTTCTCTGTCAAATAATGAGTAAATAAAAAGAAAAAAAAAAAGAAAATGCAGATCACACCAGGAAAGTCAGTGGCTTGAGAAGGTGTCTGGGGAGATATCAAGGTTTACAGGATCAAGTTCCTCAGGGAAAGCTATGTACAGCAGGAGGGAGGGAGGTGCTGCAAACATCAACATGGAGTTGATCAGGGTGGGTCCTCAACATTCATTCTTCCTGCTATGGCAAGTTAATTCCCATCAGACTCCCTTTAGAATAACTGAAGGGGAGCTGGAGAGATGGCTTGGTGGTTAAGGTGTCTGCCTGCAAAGCCTAAGAACACCTGTTTGATTCTCCAGGTCCCACATTTAGCCAGTAGTGAAGTGACACAAGGGTGCAATGTCACTCTTGTCCACAAGGTGGTGCACGCATCTAGAGTTCATTCTCAGCTGCTGAGAGCTGCTAGTGAGCCCATTCCTTTTTTTTTTTTTCTTTTTGTGTTTTTGAAGTAGGATCTCACTGTAGCTCAGGCTGACCTGGAATTAACTATGTCATCTCAGGATGGCCTCGAACTCCTACCTCTGCATCCCGAGTGCTGGGATTAAAAGCATGTTCCACCACGCCCGGCTGGCATGCCAATCTCTCTCTCTCTCTCTCCAAAAGAAAAAAAAGAATGACTAAAGGGGCCAGGATGTGGTGGTGCACACCTTTAATTGCACTAATACAGAGGGCTGTGAGTTTGAGACCATCCTGGGACTACAGAGTGAGTGCCAGGTCAGCCTGGGCTAGAATAAGACCCTAACTTGAAACCAAACAAACAACCAACAACAAAAAAAGGGATGGGCAGACACATGAAGGGAGAACAATATTCAAACATGCCCTTGCCCCTTCTAACACCAGTTGCAAAACTAAGCAAATTCATTTTATGTCCAAAAACAATTTTTTAGGACTACTGAGGCAGTTTAGGATGACTGAACCCCCAAAAGTAAAAAGCAGGAATGTCATCAAGCCTGCGCTAGCAGTCCCCATGTTACTACAGACCAGAGAAGTCTTCTCCTTATCTCTTTCCTAAAGGAGCTCTCCAGATTATAAACAACCTGAGTCCTTCCCTGTACCCCTTTCCTAGAATTGCAAGTCCAGGAAGGCTTACATTTGGTAGTGGCATTGTGGATACTCAGCCCCAAAATTGGCATCATGGCAGGTTTGCTAAGCCCCATTCCAAATCCATCAGTGACATGGAACTCAGTATGTAGTCTCAGGGTGGCCTCGAACTCACAGCGATTCTCCTACCTCTGCTTCCCAAGTGCTGGGATTAAAGGTGTGCGCTGGCATGCCTGGCTTATTTAAAGAGAGAGAGAGAGAGAATAGGTGCACAAGGGCCTCCAGCCACTGAAAACCAACTCCAGATACATGTGCCCCCTTGTACATCTGGCTAATTTGGGTCCTGGTGAATTGAACCTGGGTCCTTTGGCTTTGCAGGCAAATGCCTTAAACTCTAAGCAATCCCTCCAGCCCTCTGCTCGATTACTTTGACAGGCCTACTAGGAGAAGTCATGCTCTACTGGCATCAGGTTATATCTGGACAAAAACTCCCTCCCTACCACATTTTTTTAATGGTAGGGTCTCCCTCCACCCAGGGTGACCTGGAATTCCCTATACACTAGGAAGTCTCAGGCTGACCTTGAACTCAGTGATCCTCCCACCTCTGCCTCCTGAGGGCTGGGATTAAAGGCATGTGCCACCACGCCCAGCCCTACCTCATTCTTGACCTTCTTTGTGATCTATGTATAGAGAACTTACTTTAAAAAAAAGTTATTGGGCCTGGTGAGATGGCTTAGCAGTTAAGGCAAATGTCTAACAATGGCCTAAGTAAGGTCATGGGAAGGGTGGGGGAGGGTTAATCAAAATTCAAGATGTGGTGAATAACATGGAAGCCTATTCTTTTGGATAACAGCACACCCAGAAGCCACACACTGTTACTAGCAAGATTTCAGTACCAGGGGTGGGATACCTTCCAGTGAGTTGTTGGACAGTGAGGTCCCTGAGGCCCCCAAACATTACAGGCCATTGTCAATACAATTGATTTCCCATTGGAAATAGATGGTGAGACCCTGTTGCTGAAAACTCCACATACCTGGACTGCAAGGTCACTGAGGACTCAAGCTGGAGCTGAGCTGAAAACCTCCTCCCTGTAGAACAGCTGACAGAAAGGTGGGAAAAGCTCCACTGCATGCAGCCCTATGGGAAACAGAAGTCACCAGTGGTAAAAACAGTGGGCCCTGCAAGCCTCAAGTTTGGACAGCCAGGCCAAATGACTGCACAGGTGCAATAGTATCATGTCTGTTATGGAGAAACCCAACTGCACTCAAATTTGACTAGA
This sequence comes from Orientallactaga sibirica, assembly GCA_036365145.1. Taxonomy (NCBI): domain Eukaryota; kingdom Metazoa; phylum Chordata; class Mammalia; order Rodentia; family Dipodidae; genus Orientallactaga; species Orientallactaga sibirica. The sequence goes on from JAEOAD010000013.1 coordinate 54,097, forward strand.
GGACCATGCCACAGGAGGGAATGCATGTCTGCTACTGAAAACCTAATCAAAAGCCTATGGTGGTGGAGTGTAATGCCTGCTCTTGCCTGGCTAAATGCATATTTTATGCTCAACAAAATGCTCGGTAAGCACTTTATTGAATGTTCATACCCATATATTAATGCTAGTTTCAATTTGGGCTAGAGAAGCTGAGTAACAGTGGACAAAAATAAAACAAACGGGGGGAGGGAAATATCAGGCAGTTTTTGTATGTAATTATAGAAGTTGTCAATAAAAAAAAAAATTTACAGCCGGGCATGGTGGCACACGCCTTTAATCCCAGCACTTGAGAGGCAGAGGTAGGAGGATTGCCGAGAGTTCCAGGCCACCCTGAGACTACATAGTAAATTCCTGGTCAGCCTGGGCTAGAGTGAGACCCTATCTTGGAAAAACTAAAAAGAAAAAAGAGAAAAACAAAAATTAAAGAAAGACCTCTACTAACTAAGTCATGATTTACATGGTGCTATCAGCCATGTAAACCTGGCATTTATGAAGTTTTAATTATCTTCTCCTTACTTGTAGTGCTGACAAAAAATAAGAAAGAAAAAATATTGCTGGGTGGGGTGGCACATACCTTTAATCCCAGCACTTGGGAGGCAGAGGTAGGAGGATTGCCATGAGTTCAAGGCCACCCTGAGACAACATAGTGAATTCCAGGTCTGCCTGAGCTAGAGTGAAACCCTACCTGGGAAAAACAAAACAAAAAAAGGAAAAAAAATTTTTGTTATCATATATATATTATTACACACACACACACACACACATATATGCATATATAGTCCGATTATCACTATATATATATATATAGTGATCAGGTCTTATGTCTGAACAATAGGGGGTACCTGACAAAAGCAGTTACTGACAATTAGAACATTATCAAATGTCCAGGATATGATATGGCAAAGATGGGAGTGGCTCAAATTTCAAAAACAGGTTTCCCACTGCAGCAGACTCATATCTCTGCTGTTACTTTGCCAGGCCTACTACCAGGCATTCTCTACTGGCATCAGGTTATACCTGGAGGAAAAAGCCCTCCCTACCACATTTAAAATAATTTGGGGGCTGGAGAGATGGCTTAGCTGTTAAGGCGTTTGCCTGCAAAGCCAAAGGATCCCAGTTCGATTCTCCAGTACCCATGTAATCCAGATGCACAAGGGGGCACATGCATCTGGAGTTCCTTTGCAGGGCTGGAGGCCCTGGCATGCCCATTCTCTCTCCCTCTCTCTCTCCCTCTTTGTCTCTCTCAAATAAATAAATAAAATATATTAAAAAAATTTTTTTTGTTTTTTCTAGGTAGGATACCCCTGTAGCCCAGGCTCACCTGGAATTCACTATACACTATGTAGTCTCAGGCTGGCCTTGAACTCACAGTGATCCTCCTACCTCTGCTTCCTGAATGCTGGATTGAAGGTATGTGCCACCATGCCTGGCCCTACCACATTCTTTTACATCTTTGTGATAGGAAATTTACATTTTGTCTTTTTTAGAAAAATTTATTGGGCTGGGACATGGTTTAGCAGTTAAGGCACTAGCCCACAAGGCTTAAGGACCCAGGTTTGATTCCCCAGTACTCACAAAGAGCCAGATGCATATGGTGGCACTGGTGTCTGGGGTTTGTTTGCAGTACCTGGAGGCCCTGGCACCCCTATTCTTTTTATCTGTTCCCCCTCTCAAATAAATAACTGGAGGTAAAATATTTGTAAAATTTAATGCTATCCATTTTTGCTTTAGTTATATATTTCCTTATATGCAAGTCAGTCCAGTACCCTTATAAATAACCCTATGATTTCATTATAAAATCTTTTTATAAGGAACTGAATAGCCCACATCCTTTAAACAACGCAACTCCAAAAGCACCAGTCACTGATGCAGCTGCTGCTGAGGAACTTGGGTGCATTCCTCTCCTGACTCAATGATCTGTCCTTTCTCCTACTCAGTCTCATTGACTCTGCTTCTGACTCATCCTGAAATTCTTTTCAGCTGTGTTAAGAATCCAGCTGCACCTGAGTGTTAGGCCTTCAGCTAGCAAACATGTGTTCCACTGCCCGTGACATGTTCAATATAAGTCACGTTGTGTCATTAGCCTCCTGATATGCTTCTAAGACAAGTCTGGGAAGGGGTAAATTAGGCATTAACCCTATCCTGGGCATGGTGACAATATCAGAACCCAACCAGAACTTTAAGAAAAAAAAAATTTTTTTTGTTTTTCGAGGTAGGGTCTCACTGTAGCTCAGGCTGACCTGGAATTCACTATGTAGTCTCAGGGTGGCCTCGAACTCTCAGCGATCCTCCTACCTCTGCCTCCCGAGTGCTGGGATTAAAGGCGTGTGCCACCACGTCTGGCCTTAAGAAAAATTTTAAGTAGCCCAAGAATTCCTGCTTCCTAATATCCGTCAATGTGAGACAATTTCCTCCATCCTGAACTTTCCTTCACTTCGGCCATTCAGCACCATTTTACATTTTAAAGTCATTTTTAAAAAGTCCCGGTGGCTTAGATGTAAACATGGGGGCCTTCTCTGCCCATCAACAGCCTTAACATTGAATGCACTCGGACTGAAACATGGTTTCAATACTCACAGTAAATCGTAGTAAACCAAGAGCATTCTTGGGCTTTCTTATTTATTTATTTGAGAGAGAGAATGGGCACGCACGTGACAGGGCCTCCAGCCACTGCAAATGAACTCCAGATGCATGCACCCCCTTGTACTTTTGGCTTTAAAGGTGAGCGCCTTACCTGCTAAGCCATCTCTCCAGCCCCATCCTTTGGTCTTCTGAGAACCTTGACATTCTCAGAAATACTCAGGTGAGAAGGTAAGACTCACTGAGCCGGTGTGAAGACCAGGTGAGCGAAGCTGACCCACGGTCTCTGCATTTCAGGTACTTGTCCACAGGAAGGCAAACCTGCTGTGTGCGCGCTCTGCTCCCACAAGCGTGTGTGGAGCCGGCTGACCCTGGCCAGGCCCTGCAGCTATTTTCTGCCATTTGTAACAGCAGTGCGGGGCTCCAGACCCGTTCTTGTGTGAGTTAAGCCGGCTGACTCACCCTCGTTCCTCAAAAGTTTGTGACTGGAGGCACGGGAAGCAGCCGGAAACACCTGTGTGAGGCTCTCCCCGGAAGTCCAGCCCCAACACGACTGCCAGAAACCAGCCTATTGGCCACCCAGGGAGGGGGTGGAGCCTTTACCTCAGAACGCACGTAGGCCTGCAAGTCATGCGCCCAACCATGGTTAGTAGATGGCATTTGTGGAGTGTAGTGAGAAGGAGAGGCACTGGACCGTCACATAACGTAACTCCTACCTTTCATTTCTGTCTTCTTTTTTCTACAGATTTTTCAGGCCCGCAACGTGGGCTCTCCAGCCACTAGGGTGCCTTTCCTTGATGGTGTACGTCCCTCAGTAAATATAATCATTTAATAATAAAACAGCCGGGCGTGGTGGCGCACGCCTTTAATCCCAGCACTTGGGAGGCAGAGGTAGGAGGATTGCTGAGAGTTCGAGGCCACCCTGAGACTACATAGTTAATTCAAGGTCAGCCTGGACCAGAGTGAAACCTACCTTGAAAAAAAAAAATAAATAAATAAATAAATAAATAAATAAAATAAAATAATAATAATAATAAAACACTATTCCATCTCATCCCAGTTTTCCCATTTACATTTCAGTGTCACTAGCCAGTTGTTAACTGTTGACCACAGGCATAGGCACAATAGACCACATTATGGAGAATATATGGCTCAGTCATGGTAAGAAATGTGTAGTAGTAGCTGACGTATAGACAGTCCCCAGAGACCCAAAACTCAGCACTGTGATGGCAATGTAAATAATGGGGTAAACCCCTCATGACATTAGGGACTATTTATGAGTAAAAAAGTGTAATGAGGCCATGGTCACATATCTCATTTTAAATTGTCAGTCACCCTGGGAGGACATAAATGACCAGAAAGTTAAGCCCATGCAGCTGAGTGCTGCCATGACCCCTTAAGATCCTCTCATCTTCATTCTTCCCTTAAGGAGGAGAGCAAGTGAGCCTACTCTTATGACCTTACCTTGCCAATAGGATGGCAAGCATTAAACAAAGAAGTCACCAGACTTCTGCCAGACACCCTGTGCTGCCACCAGAAGGGGACCCAATATGGACATATGGCTGCTCATCTCAGCACTTTTGGAAAGAAAGAGTGGCATGACATGCAGGGGTTCAGTACGCCATCTGAACACTCCCTCTTCAGGGGGCTCCTCCAGGTTGTGACCACAGGTGGCACACAACACAAGAAGAGAAGCACATGCTTCCAGGAAATGCCACCTGAGAAATACTTCTCCAATAAGGCACCCAAGTGTATGACCTACCCCAAGAAGAGTTCTCTTTCCAGAATTTACTCTGAAAAAATCTTCTCCAGGGAGGCACCCCAGTGTGTGACCAACACCAAGAACAGTTTGTTTTCACCAAATTCATCATCTGGTAAACCTTCTCTGGAAAGAACCCCAATCACCCATAAGAGCAGCTTGTTCCCCCAGAATACAGCCTATGAAAACAACTTCCCCAAGGAGTGATCACTATAGACACACAAGATGACAGGAGCTCATTCACCGGGATTCCATAGCCTGAACAGAACTTCACCAGGGGCCAGCCCCAGGGTAGGATCCCAGCCTCTATACACAACATATCCTTGAGCTGGAAGAAATAATGAGCCGGGTGTGGTGGCGCACACCTTTAATCCCAGCACTCGGGAGGCAGAGGTAGGAGGATCGCCTTGAGTTCAAGGCCACCCTGAGACTACATAGTGAATTCCAGGTCAGCCTGGGCTAGAGTGAGACCCTACCTCAAAAAAACAAAAAAAGGAAAAAAGAAAGAATGAGAAAGTATTGTAAATTGTGTCATAAATGATGTTGCTGCTACAGGTCAAAATAGAAGCTGTACAAGTCGGGCGTGGTGGCGCACGCCTTTAATCCCAACACTTGGGAGGCAGAGGTAGGAGGATCACCATGAGTTCGAGGCCACCCTGAGACTACATAGTAAATTCCAGGTCAGCCTGGATCAGAGTGAGACCCTACCTCAAAAAAAAAAAAAAAAAAAAAAAAAAAAAAAAAAAATAGAAGCTGTACTTCCAAAAGAAAGTGGATCTAATAAAAAGTAAACAACAGAGTCACACATCACACACAAAACTGTTTAGGTTAGGCAGCCAAGTTGTACTCATGCTTTTTTTTTTTTTTTTTTTTTTTTTTGGTTTTTCGGGGTAGGGTCTCACTCTGGTCCAGGCTGACCTGGACTTCACTATGGAGTCTCAGGGTGGCCTTGAACTCACGGCAATCCTCCTATCTCTGCCTCCCTATTGCTGGGATTAAAGGCGTATGCCACCATGCCGGCTATCTCATGCATTTTATATCTAGTTTTTTATTTGTTTGTTTTTTGTTTTCTTCAAGGTAGGGTCTCACCCTAGCCCAGGCAGACCTGGAATTCACTATGGAGTCTCAGGGTGACCTTGAACTAATGGTGATCCTCCTACCTCTGCCTCCTGAGTGCTGGGATTAAAGGCGTGCACCACCACGCCCGGCTATATATGGTTTTTAAATGTCCTTTGCAATTGACAAATGATAATTGTACGGATGTATTGGACAAGTGATCTAATAGATCTGTCACCCCAGAAAGATCAATTCTGTGGCTCCCCTGTTGGAGCAGGCAGCTTTAGGTTTGCTGAGATGAACTTCCAGACCAGGCAAAGATATGGCGGAAGGGATTTACTGAAGCTTACAGATCCAGGGGAAGTTCCATCATGGCAAAGAAGCTGGCCTGCCTTCACAGGACCAAACACAGGGAGAAACCCACAAGCCAAAAGCCACACAGCACAGCACACCTCAGGAACTCCAGCTAGGCACACTTTGCATATATCTTTAGATTGAAATCCCAAACCCACCACCACACCTTAAGATCCATCCAGTGACACTGCCTCCAACCAGGTGGCTGCAGGTGCAAACTACAAGCCAACAAAACACAGAATATATTGGGGGACACCTATTCAAACCGCCACACCTGTCTTATGTAGTAATTGAGAAAGCTGAACTGGAGGTAGCAAGAGAGAGCATAAGTGAACATGGGAGGAAGCAGGAGGGTCTGTGGTATAAAAAATGTGAAAACTGCCGGGCGTGGTGGCGCACGCCTTTAATCCCAGCACTTGGGAGGCAGAGGTAGGAGGATCGCCATGAATTCAAGGCCACCCTGAGACTACATAGTTAATTCCAGGTCAGCCTGGGCTAGAGTGAGACCCTACCTCAAAAAAACAAACAAAAAAATGTGAGCACAGTCAAGAATAAACCTTGTAGGCAGGGTGTGGTGGCACACGCCTTTAATCCCAGCACTCAGATGGCAGAGGTAGGAGGATCACCATGAGTTTAAGGCCACCCTGAGAATACATAGTGAATTCCAGGTCAGCCTGGACCACAGTGAGACCCTACACACAAATATATATATATGAATAAATCCTGTATATTTTAAAGTCCTTCCTTTCAGAGCCCCCAATGCAGCAATAGTGCCTTTCTGAGCGTGCAGGACTCATCACAGAGCAAAGCTTGGTCAACCCTCAGCTAGGAAGTGTCCCCAAGGAAAGCTGCATCCCATTCTCTTCCAGTACTGCTCTCTAATCACTCATCCTCTTGCCTCTCCATACTTGTTCCATTAAGACCAGGAAGCAACCTGGGCACACTGTGGGACCAGATTCCACAATTAACACCAACAACTCTTCCATCTCACAGTGAGTGACAGGCACAGACATCACACTTAATTCAGCTCTTCTAGCTCAGCATGGCTGCAAGTGGAGCCTCTAGCAGACCCATTTTACAGGGAGACACTGTGATGCTCAAAGGACAAAGTCCTCGTCAAAGGTTGATAGTGGACTCACCACAGATCCAGTGGCCTCTGAGGCTGTCCTGAAGAGTGACCTGGAAATCATGTTGATCCTCATTATTATTATTATTATTATTATTATTATTATTATTATTATTTGGTTTTTCGAGGTAGGGTCTCACTCTGGTCCAGGCTGACCTGGAATTTACTATGTAGTCTCAGGGTGGCCTCGAACTCTCAGCGATCCTCCTACCTCTGCCTCCCGAGTGCTGGAATTAAAGGTGTGTGCCACCACGCCCAGCTCTGATCCTCATTATTTTGGCCTGCAAGGCAGCAGGGACAGAATGGCTCAGTCAGGCACCCATGTGGCTCTTTTTTTTTCAAGGTAAGGTCTCACTCTAGCTCAGGCTGACCTGGAATTCACTATGTAGTCTCAGGGTAGACTCGAACTCACGGTGATCCTCCTACCTCTGCCTCCCAAGTGCTGGGATTAAAGGCATGTGTCACCATGCCCGGCCCATGTGGCTCTTTTTCATATCTGAAGCACATGCCATCCCAGGGCCTATCTATCCAAAGTGTATTGGTCAGGATTCTCTAGAGGAACAGAACCTATAAAATGAATTGTATGAAAAGGGAATTTATTGGGATTACCTTACAACAGTCCAGCGATAGCAGGTTGCAGGCCTGAGAGTCAAGGAACCCCGAAGCTGCTCAGTCCTTGAGGCTGGATTTCTCAGCAGTCCTGATCCCGCACTGAAGGCCTGGAGGCGTCCTGGAGAGATTGCTCTTCAGTCCACGCTGCTCTTCAGTCCACAATGTTAAGCAGCAAGAAGTACCTGCAGCCATGTGGGGGGAGGAGATCCTTTCCTTCCCAGAGCTCATTTAGACAAAGCCCTCACCCAAGAGGGGACGCCCATAGACAAAGGTCTCACCCAAGAGGGGCCACCCACTCTGGGGGAAGGGCTCACCCTGGGGAAAGGATTCCTGCTTTAGTTAATCCTTCCAGGAAGCAACCTCAGAGATCCACTTATGAGGAATGTCTGTGGATTCCTAAACAGATCAAGTTGTCACAAACTCAACCGTCACACAAAGCTAGCGAGTGGGCCAGGTGACATAGAGGTTATCTCCCTGTGGGCTCTCGGGAGCTACAAAAAGTAACTGGCAGAGAATAGAAGGCACTGGCTCCCAAAATGGGTGGCCTACCCCCCGGGGGCTCTTTGCTATCTCTCCAGCTTGGAGGCTCAGATGGGCCCAGCAGTGAGGAGTATCTGCCAATGGAAGACTCTTCCCCTTACTTTCCCTGTCACCAACCTTCAGTGTCTGATGTGGGTTTTGCCTACTGTCCAGGGCTTCTTCCTCCCTCCCAGCCCAGGAGGTCCAGACTCACTGCCCACTGGTCAAGTGAGTCAGAAGTGGGCCACGGTGCCTTTTCTGCAGGGACGATAGGCTGGGAATAAGACTTAAGGCTGCACAGACTATAAACATGTCAGTTTGGGAGAAGCTGAAGCTGGCATTGAGGAAGTGGAACTGAGGATTAAGTGAAAAGCCACTAAGCCTAGCCAGGCGTGGTGGCGCACACGCCTTTAATCCCAGCACTCAGGAGACAGAGGTAGGAGGATCACCATGACTTCGAGGACACCCTGAGACTACAGAGTGAATTCCAGGTCAGCCTAGGCTAGACAAAAAAAATTATATAGATATAGGTAGAGAGAGAGAGAGAGAGGTACTTCCTTGGGTTGAAGTTTTATTTATAAACTCTAAGTGAAAACTATATGGAAAGCCATATGTGGTGGCACACATCTACCTTTAATCTCAGCCCATGGGAGGCAGAGGTAGGAGGATCGCCATGAGTTCAAGGCCACCCTGAGACTACAGAGTGGACTTCAGGTCAGCCTGGGATAGAGTGAGACCCTATCTCAAAAAAAAAAAAAACTGGGCGTGGTGGCGCACGCCTTTAATCCCAGCACTCGGGAGGCAGAGGTAGGAGGATCGCTGAGAGTTCAAGGCCACCCTGAGAAATACATAGTTAATTCCAGGTCAGCCTGGACCAGAGTGAGACCCTACCTCAAAAAAAAACCAAAAAAAGAAGAAGAAGAAGAAGAAGAAGAAGAAGAAGAAGAAGAAGAAGAAGACCAATGGCCCAAAAGGGAAGGGAAGAGGGGAAGGGGAAGGGAGGGGAAAGGGTTGGGGAAGAAGAAAGAAAGGGGGTTCACACGCCCCTCAAGCTCAAAGAAAGAAAGAAAGAAAGAAAGAAAGAAAAGAAAAGCCACTATCCAGGCATGGTGGCGCACGCCTTTAATCCCAGCACTTGGGAGGCAGAGGTAGGAGGATCGCCATGAGTTTGAGGCCACCCAGAGATGACATAGTTATTTCCAGGTCAGCCTGAGATAGAGTGAGACCCTACATCAAAAAACCAAAACCAAAACCAAAAAGAAAGAAAGAAAGAAAGAAAGAAAGAAAGAAAGAAAGAAAGAAAGAAAAGCCACTAAACCAAGTACAGCTGTAGACCTGTGCATACTGCCAGACCTGTAGTCCACCCACCAATGGCCCAAATGTTCTCTAGTCCCAGAGGGAATTCCCTTCAGGCTCTGGTCATCAGAGGAGTTGTGTGACACAGGAGACCTGAAAGTCAGGGTTGGCCCCTGCAGTACGTTGTGCTGTAGGTGCTCAAAGGTTGCTGGTGATGTTCATCTTCTTTGAAGAGAGGTAACACCTCACCTCTGTGTACCTGTGGCTTACACTCATTAGGCACCAAGGCAGAATTGGAGCACAAGCTCCTGCTTCCCCTGCGTGCTGCATCCTGACCCACCTGCTCCCCCTTTCTTCAGCACTCTGCAGCCCTCCCCCTGCTAGCTAAGGCCATGAAGAAAGAGATGGCTGGGGGGGAGGGGAAGGAAAATCATACGTTTTTGTATGTAAGTATAGAAGTTGTCAATAAAAAAAAGAAAGAGATGGCCACACTGGCATCCATCTGATGAGGCCCCAGCTCCACAGCTCCTAAGGCATCTCTGGGACAGAGCAACTAGAGGGAGGGGCCGGGTGGGACACACTGGCAAGCAGCATTGACTGTCCCCCACCAGGTCCAGGCTTCTCACATGATTCAGCTACTGAAGTCATTGTCCAGCTTGGTTCTCTTAGTCACTTCAATCATATTGATGACCAACTATTGCACAGAAATAAGGAAAGTATGAGGGTTCAGAGTGACGGGCAGAAAGAGAAATAGGGGGCTGGATAGGCGGCTTAGCAGTTAAGGCACTTGCCTGTGAAGCCTAAGGACCCCGGTTCAAGGCTTGAGTCCCCAGGACCCACATAAGCCAGATGCCCAAGGGGGCGCATGCGTCTGGAGTTCATTTGCAGTGGCTGGAGGCCCTGGTGCACACACTCTCTCTCTTCCCCTCTCTGTCTCTAAGAAATAAATAATAGATAATCAATGTCTCTGGATATTCCCTCCCACCCTGCAGCTCTTACATTCTTTCTGACCCCTCTTCTGCAAAATTCCCTGGGCCTTGGTGGGTATGCTTTAAGTCCACTTTGGTGTTGAGCTCTCAGCAGCATCTGTATTTCTGCTTTGGTGTGTGTTGAGTATCCCAGTGTCTGTGTCCGTCACCCTGGCCCAGGTTGTCAGGGTCTCCATGGAAGCAGCACTCTTGCTCATCTCACCAGTTCCTCTGTGGTTTCACCTGGGCCCTAGCTGTGGTGTGGGGTGTGGTTCATCTCCTGCCAGTGAGTCAGCTATCTAGTCTTGTCTTGTTGGTAGATATTGGTTGTCCTTGGTTCTCCCTGCTTTCTGATTTCACTCCTAGGTCTCTGGCATGGCTATGAGTCCTCCATCTTGACCAGAAGTCCCCCTACTCACAATTTTTATTTTAGATGTCAAGTTAATCCTATGTAAAATGTTAGCCTTTCAGAACACAGTTGATTTTTTTCATTGCCTTGAAGTTGTCATAGATTTTATAGGACACAGAAAGCCTTAAATATTAAAAATGATAAGTAGATGAATAAACTTTAACTTCTCTTCATTATCATTTCATTTAAAATGTATTTGGAAAACTTCCAATTAGGGAATAAATAACAAGTTGCATTTTCACAGAATAATATATGTAGCAAATACAATAAATTAATATTTCACTTACCATATGAACAGCACATAAAATACTAGAATTCTAGGAATAAATGTCTAATGATGAAATAATAGAAAAACTAAAAGGACAGTTACATTGTATACTGATTATAGACAAAGAATTAGAGACAATGAATGACACTTTTCTTAATTTAGTAAAGATATTTTAATGTAAGGCTAATTTTTCTCAGAATATATAAATAACAATTAATGTGAGACTTCCAAATCAAGTAAACATGCCTCTAAAGTGTATTGACTATTTTAACCTTTTATTTCTGTCTTTAATTATACATTGCTTATTTATATATTATATTTATTACTGCATATCAATTGTACAAAGTAATGGTTTTCATTGGGACATTTTCATACATTATATAAAGAACTTTGCTCATATCCCCCATTGCCCTTCCTTCCCTCCTCCTTCCCATTGATTCTTCTTTCCCATCAATTCTCCTTCCTACTTTTGTCTCTATTTTTCTATTAATTAGTCTTAATAGAGCATGTTTTAGTCGGATTGTATTGGAGCAGTAAGAAATTCTATAACTGGTTAGAGTTATTTGTTAGTGGATATTCAAACAAACTTTCAAAAAAATGTTAAAAATACTGGAATAAAAAGAAGGCCATGAACAGCCCCAAAAAACATAACAAGAAACATAATTTTAAAAAATGTTCTGAAGATGTATGCTTCAGCTGCAGATAAAACACACACCCCTATTATTGTTGAAACAGCACTTTGCAAGACTGGATAGCCTAGCACATATAATGCCTCAATTGATTTTTTGTTTACTGAGGGTTCAAAACTGGAAACAAAGGCATAGGTGATGTGTGCAGAAAAATCAAATGAAAACCCTAAACAAATGACAAGATTAATCATGGATATGGAATCAAGATTGACCTTCCAGAATGCCATGAAACCTGTTACTCCCACGATCACAGAAGCAATAGCAAATGTGACCCACAAGGAACACACTGGATGAGGAATTAACAACAAGGAAACAATGAACATAGCCACGGATGCAACCATGACATTTCGAACAGTGTTTTCTATTATTACAGCATACTGATCAAAATATATGAAAGCCTGGTTATATATCATTAAGGGAACTTCACAATGTTCAGCTATGCGTCGTAATTGGACTAACATTCTTTTCTTATTGTTTGAGGAAGAAACTTCTACAGTCTGGATGAAGCCCCGGGAAGAAATTATTTCATTTGATGATGAAATATTAATATCATATTCAAAAATGGGGAAAATACTTAAAAAACCAGAAATATTATTCATAAAAGTATTCTTATTATTAGGATCACTTCCACTACTTTTCATGTATTGAAGATAAGCCTGTAACCAAAACTCTGTAAGATTTTTATCTACAAATTCATTTTCTTCAAATTTTATCATACATTTTTCCAGTTTTTGCCTTACATCTTCATCCCAGTAATTTATACTTTTAGTAACAATAACCATAACCCTTGGGCCATAGTCTGAAAAATATTCTTCTTCCTCACTCAAATATGGTATGATGTAAGAATCATCACTAGCAAGATTTCGTAGGTCTAAACCTTCCTCCACTTGGAAACATCCATATATACTGCTTATAAGATACAAAATATATAGGAACACTACAAAAAACTTGGTATGGATTGCTGTGATAAAAGGACCAAAATAATCTCTAAAGAATAAGTTCATTGGGTGCTTGTCCTCACCATGTTCATCTGGGCCAGCACCAAATGGTAGGCAGCAAGCCTTTTTTATTGAGGAATATTTTTGGTCTGGCTTTTCCACCCAGTGTAGGCAGCCTACTTCTCTTTTACCATCCAGGGCCATAACTGCTCCAAAAAAGGTGATGTTATAAACATAACAAAACACCAAGGTTGTTCCTGTATAGATGCAAAAGTACTGTACGGACCTGAAAGAGCTGGTAATTCCTGTATAGAAAGCAAGTACATTGGTGATGGTGGTGATTGTAATGGACACTGCCACCTTTGAATATGCACTGGAGAGCCGGTCTTTTATGCTGTCCCTGAGTCTGGTCTTCTGCCAGGCAGAAATCATGATAAAGATGTCATCAACCCCAATGCCTGTGGGGGAAAAAAACCCAGAATCTTGATTTCCCATTATTATTTATTTAAGAGAGAGAGAAAGAGAGAGAATGGGCATGTCAGGGCCTTCAGCTGCTGCAAACAAACTCCAGACATATGCACCCTCTTGTATGCATGTGTGATATTGCATGCTTGCAGCACTGTGCATCTGGATTATATGAGATCTGGAGATTTAAACATGAATTCTTAGGTTTTTTCAGGCAAGTGCCTTAACTGCTAAGCCATCTCTCCAGCCTTAATTTCTTAATATATATAAAAATTAAATAGATGGATAATTTTCTATCTCAAGGTCTTGTCTTGTCCAATCTCTGCTCACACACTTCAAGCTGCTTTTTCTTGCTGTCTCTGAATTCACAACAGATTTGTTACTTGTTCCTCGGTAGTAAGTATGCTTTGTATACACCTATATTATCTGCATATATCACAGAATACTTTATTCCTATGTTCATACAAAGTAAGTCTGTGATGAAATGAGAACACCTGGCTGAGTGCAGCAATGTATATTTGATACTGTGAGGGATATAAAATGACCCCCACCACAGCCTTATGTATTTGAATATTTTATCCACAGATGATATACTGTTATCAAATTTGATTAACATTTAGGAAGTGGTACCTTGATAAAGAAAGTATGTCACTGGGAGGTGGGTCTTGGAAGAGCTATAGCTAGGCCTGACATGCTATTCTCTCTCTTTTACCATCCAGGGCCATAACTGCTCCAGAAAGGCTCTCATTCTTTCTCTCTCTCTCTCTCTGTCTCTCTCTCTCTCTCTCTCTCCTTTCGGTGATGTGACAATGTGACACCAGCTTCCTGCTCTGGCCATGCCTTCCCTGCTATGATGGACTATGGATCTGCAAATCAAATCAAACCCTTCTCCTAACATAAGTTGCTTCCGGTTGGGTACTATGTCTAGAAGTTGACTACAAACAGAAAACTGGTACCTAGAAGTGGGACCTTTGCTGTGATAAACCATGTGGTTCATAGGCTTTTGGAACTTATTTGTGAGATGAATATATAAATCTTTGGCACTTTGTAAGGAGGAGCCTTATAGTGCTTTAAGAAGAGCTTAATGATCCAATCCAGTGAAAGATTGAAAGACCAGAAGTCAGAGAGAAGTGTGGATTGTGAGGTTCAGCTCATGAATTCTCAGAAGGGAAGAAGAAATCTATTGGGACCTGGACTAGAGGTGTTTGTGTGATATTTAGAACCTGACTGCATTCTGCTTATGCCCTGAGAAGTTGAGCAAATTTGAAGTTGAAAGTAGTGAACTAACATTTTAAGGCAGCATAACATTGATTCTGTGGCTTTTCTTATCTGTCCTGCTCTACAATGTAAAGATAGCAACATAAAGAACAGAAAGAAGGTGGCGTGGTGGCATACGCCTTTAATCACAGCACTTGGGAGGCAGAGGTAGGAGGATCACTGTGAGTTCAAGGCCACTCTGAGACTATAGAGTGAGTTCCAGGTCAGCCTGGGCTGGAGTGAGACCCTAACTAGAAAAAAAAAGAAAAAAAAGAGAGCAGAAAGATATGAAAAATATAAAGTTTGGCTCAGAAAGAATTGTGAGCAAGTTTAAATTCTCAGATACAGAAGCTGTAGCCACTTTGGATGTAGTTGTGAAAAAAAATCACCACCATTAAAGATAAGCACCCCCCCCCAGCATGTAATGGCTAGATGGGAGGCAAGACATGAACATGCTCTCACACACAAATAAATAATAAACATAATCTTAAAAAAGATAAGTCATATCTTTTAGATGCTTAAAACCTAATTCCATTTTTATAGAACATCATTCATATACTATCCTCACACAGTTCTTACATTGTTGAAATCACATATACACATGTCTGTATTCCTGTGTATACTCAAACAATTAAAATGGCATATAGCACATCAGCGCCATGATAATAACTATAGTTACTCATGGCTGTGGCAAATACTGTGGCTGAGCAAGAGTATAGGAAGGAGTTCCCTGAAGAGCCATATTAAACTGACACGCAATGCAAGCCTACTATCTTCTCCAGAAAATTAAAACTGATTTCTTCCCAGTTTCTTAATGGCTAAAATGTATATCTTTTCTCATGCATACTATAAAATAAATTCTGAAAGTAGCATAATACACGAAGTCTGTAATCCTCTAGTCAGTAAAAGTCCTGAAACCACTTTGATGTATATTCCCCAGAATTTGCTCAATACAAATGTACATATATAATTTTTTTTGAGTGAGAGAGACAGAAAGCAGAGAGAGAGAGAGAGAGAGAGAGAGAGAGAGAGAGAGAGGGAGGGAGGGGGAGAGGGAGAGGCAGAAAGAGAGATAATGGGCACTCCAGGGCCATTTCAGTTGCTGTGAATGAATTCCAGACATGTGCGCCCCCTTGTGGGCAAGCGTAGCATTGTGCCCTTGTATCACTTTGCATCTGGCTAAATGTGGGACCTGGAATCAAACGGGTGTTCATAGGCTTGGCAGGCAGGCGCCTTAACCACTAAGCCATCTCTCCAGCCCCATATATAATTATCTCTTTTAAATATCTTATTTTATAACCAGAATTTTTCATTTAACATCATCATATGCCTATTAGTTTAAAAAGCTGAATATTATTCCAATAGTTAACATAATAAAGTTACGTTGATAATGGAATCAGGTTACTCTCAATTTTTTTCTTCTTCTAGATCACACCAAAATGAATCTATTTGTGCTACGTATGATCAGTTCATTTATCAGATCAGTTGCTGGGGAGATGGATCAGTGACTAAAGGTGCTTGCTTGCAATTATCAGATCAAATTACTAGAAACAGAATTGCTGGGTCAATGGTTCTCTATTTTAAGGCCTGTGATTTGTTGCAAGTTTGGGGAAAATGCACAGCAATTTACATTTTTCCTATAACAGAATATGAGGGTTCTTATTTATATATAACCTTCCCAAATTATCAATCTGCTAGGATAGATTTAAAAAATTTTATTTTTAGTTTAACTAATGAAAGGTTGAATCATTTTTTCCTTGTATTTTCACTGATTTGTACTTTGTTTTCTATGTGTGAACTGCTATTCATCTTCCCTTTCTGTCTGTGTGGGGGGAAGAGAGCACTAGATTTTTCCATCTCAGGAGATACATAATTCAATCTGATCTTCCTATTTCCTGACAGCTCATTTTGGGTCTGTGCAGCCTCCTAAATACAACTCATACCCCTATCTACCCCACTCTCCCACGTATACCATGTGCAGCCTCATATTGTGTTTTGCTTACCAAGAATAAGAAATGGTGAATTTGCAACTATGATCACAAACGGCACCCCGACGAGCAGCATCAGACCAAAGCCACTCACCACTGACATGGCCACGGAGACCACTCCAAGGATTGCGACACACATTTTGTTTCTTATACAGTCCAGCCTGTAAATGTAGAGGGACACATCAGAAATGTGTGGTGACAGTTTCCATACTGAAATCTTTCTAATTGATTATTGACTTGGACACCTAGTCAGAAATGTCTAAGTTGATAATTTCCAATTTTCATCTGCTAGAGACCTTAAACTCACAGGAACTATCCAACACTAACAAGAAAAAAAAGAGGAGACAAAAAGTCTGAAATCTGCCGGGCGTGGTGGCGCACGCCTTTAATCCCAGCACTCGGGAGGCAGAGGTAGGAGGATCTGCCGTGAGTTCGAGGCTACCCTGAGACTACATAGTTAATTCCAGGTCAGCCTGAGCTAGAGTGAGACCCTACCTCGAAAAAAAACCAAAAAAAAAAGTCTGAAATCTATAAAACTTTCCTGACTAATTCTTAAGCCATTATTCAACACTAACCCACCAACCAGCATGTCAGAATCACAAAGATTTTCTAAAATACTATAGTGGTTAGTTCTGCTCTGAACTTAAGAAGGGTATGAATGGAATACAATAGGTACTAGATGTCTTGGCCCATCTTCTGTTGCTATAGTAAAATACCGGAAGCTGGATAATTTATAAAAGAGGTTTACTTAACTCTGAGTTCTGGAGGTCCAAAAATATAAAGATGCATCTTTGCAGGGTTCCTCACTGTGTCATAATATGGTGGGTGTCAACATGGTAGGAATGCATGTGTGAAAGAATACACATGACACGGCAGGAAACCAGATGGATTAAGGGGCCAAACTAACTGGTTATTTTCTTTGTATGTGTGTATGTGTGTGTGATATTCACTCTTGTGTGTATGTGTGCTTATATATGTATAGGTCCATGTGCATGTGCACATGTATGCATATGTGTGTGCAATGTATGTGAAATGGGATACAGGTATGTTGTATGCATGTGGAGGCGAGAGGACAACCTTGGGTGTTAGTCCTCAGGTACACCATCCATCTTTTCTGAGACAGTGTCTCTCACTGCCTAGAACTCACCAAGTCAACTAGATTGGCTGGCCAGTAAGCCCCAGAGACCCTGCAATCTCCACCTCCCCAGCAATGGGATTGCAGGTACATGTGACAACCCAACTTTTTTTTATTTGAGAGACAGTGAGAGAGCAAGAGAGATAATTAGCATGCCAGGGCCTTAGGCACTGCAAACAAACTCCAGATATGTGCACCACCTTGTGCACATGCACCATCTGTGTGCATGAGTCATCTTGAGCTTCTGTGGGTTCTGAGGAGTCAAACCTGGGTCCTTAGGCTTCACAGGCAAACACCTTAACTACTAAGTCAGTCTACTCTCCAGCCCCGACCCAGAATTTTTATGTAGGTTCTGGGAATTACACTCATGTATTGTACTTGAAAGGCAATCATTTTACTGACTAAGCTATCTCCCAACCCCATTTTCATAACAATCACTGACAAAGGAATTAACCAGGGTCCCATGATATCATTCCCTTTTGAGGGTGGGATCCCCACTGACCTTACCACTCTCCATAGGCTCCACTTCTGCCTGTATTACCATCTCTCAAGAATACCATAGTGAAACTAAGCTGAGTATAGCCACCTTTCCCACTACCAATGGAGACTCATACAAATGACAATCTCAGAAGAGAGAAAAATCACATCATCCCACTCGAGGGAAGGAAATTTGGACCAAGCACATAATACCTTTTTATACCACTCTTCCTTTTTTTCCTCTCTTTCTTTTTTGTTGTTGTTGTTTTCGAGGTAGGGTCTCACATTAGCCCAGGCTGACCTGGAATTCACACTATATTCTCAGGGTGGCCCCGAACTCTCAGCAATCCTCCGACCTCTGCCTCCCAAGTGCAAGGATTAAACGTGTGCACCACCACATTCGGCAGCTCTTCCTTTTTTTGAGAGAGAGACACAGAGAGAGACAGACAGAGAGTGAAAGGAAGACAGAGATGGGCGCACCAGCAGCCTCTCAGCTGCTGCAAATGAAATCTAGATGCGTGCGCCCCCTTGTGGTCAAGTGCGGCATTGCGCCCTTGCATCACTGCATCTGGCTAAACGTGGGACCTGGAGAATTGAATGGGCGTTCTTAGGCTTAGGAGGCAGGCGCCTTAACTGCTAAGCCATCTCTCCAGCCCCAGCTCTTCCTTTTCAAAAAAAAACTTGGGCTGGAGAGATGGCTTAGCGGTTAAGGCACCTTCCTGCTAAGCTTAAGAACCCGGTTCCAATCTCCAGGTCCCATGTTTAGCCAGATGCAGTGACGGAAGGGTGCAATGCCGCACTTGCCCACAAGGGGGCGCACACTTCTGGATTCCGTTCTCAGCAGCTGAGAGACTTCTGGCGCGCCCATCTCTATCTGTCTCTGTCTCCCTCTCTCTCTGTCTGTCTCTCTGTGTGTCTGTCTCCAAAAATAATAAAAAAAAACTTTTTAGTAGTTTTGTTTCTTTTTCTAATTATTTTCATTAGTGTCTATAATTTTGTCCTTTAATTGCTAAGCTACTGTGTATTAACTTTTATCTCACCAGAAAAGATCTTCATGATTGTCCCTCACTTTTATACACCAACAAAATATTATCTACACTTTAACATGTGTAAAAGTCTCTCTATTATGTCTCACACCTCAAACCTATATATTTTCCTTCTCATTCATACTTAATTCTCACTTTCCTCCCTTTCCCATTCCTTTCTCACTTCATTACTTAAATATTGATACCTTTGCTCTAAAATTTCTATAAACTACACTTTTCCAACCAGTCCCACAACACTGTTATCTCTAAACTTTAATGGAGACACAGGTATAATTTTGAAAGTTTCCTATCCTAGGCAAAGTTGGGACTACTGGTAAATTACTAGGAGCCACTGCTGTGTTTATTCAGCTGAATGTGGTACTGCATGACTTTAATCCATCATTTGGAAGGATGAAGTAGGAGGATACCCATGAGTTTGAGGCTAGCCTGGGCTACATAGTGAGTTATAGGTCAGCCTGGGCTAGAGTGAGATTCTACTTCTAAAAAATCCATATATCTATAGCTATAGAAATATGTTGTGCTTCCTCCCTAAATTGCTTCAGGAAAAATAATTCTCAGTAATAAAAACCATCTAGGGTCTGGAGAGATGGCTTAACGGTTAAGGCGCCTGCCTCCTAAGCCTAAGAACCTGGTTCCAATCTCCAGGTCCCACGTTTAGCCAGATGCAAAGTGACACAAGGGCACAATGCTGCACTTGCCCACAAGGCGGTGCACACATCTGGATTTCGTTTACAGCAGCTGAGAGAATGCTGGTGCGCCCATCTTTATCTGTCTTCCTCTCCCTCCCTCTCTCTCTCTGTGACTCTCTCTAAAAATTAAAAATAAAACATCTAGGAGGACTCAAAATTTAAAAATAACCAAGGGTTGGAGAGATGGCTTAGCAGTTAAGGCACTTGCCTGTGAAGTCTAAAGAGCAGGTTTTATTCTCCAGTACCTACATAAGCCAGATGCACATGCTGGTGCATGCATCGGAGTTCATTTGTACTGGCTGGAGGCCCTAGCATGCCCATTCCCTCTCTATCTCTGTTTGTCTGTCTTTCCCTCCCAAATAAATAAATATAAATAAAATATTTTTAAAAATAACCAAAGTAGGAAATGGGGAAGTGTCAAAACTATTACACACACTTGCCCATTTGTGAAGCACAGTAACCTTGGAAGTGACCCAAGAATGGGAAAACTGCTTCTGGGTCAGAAATTTAAAAACAAGGAAGCAGAGCATGATGGTACATGCCAGCACTTGGTAGGCAGAGGTAGAAGGATCACCGTGAGTTTGAGGCCACCCTGAAACTACATAGTGAAACCTTGCCTACAAAAATAAAAAGAAAGAAGGAAGAAATGAAAGAAGAAAAGAGATACAGGGGTGTTGAGGAAGTAGAGGAGTGCAACAGAGCACATGTGACATGAAAACAGAAGAAAGGCTACTGGAGGAAGAAGGGTACAAGAAGTATATAGGAGGATGAGGTGAAAGGGGGAAGGAAAAAAATTGTTTGAAATTGGTACAATAAAATATAATTATTTTATATACTATTAAAAAGAAATTTTTAGGGCTGGAGAGATGGCTTAGCAGGTTAGGGTGCTTACCTGCAAAGCCAAATGACAGGTTCAATTTCCCAGTACCCATGTAAAGCTAGATGCACTATGTGGCACATGCATCTGGAGTTTATTTGCAGTGGCTAGAGATCCTGGCTCACTCATTCTCTCTCTCTCAAATAAATAAGTAAAATATTAAAATCTTTTCAAAAAATAAACAAAATTTTAAAAAAGAAAAGTCATAGTGAAGAGTTTAGTAGAAGTTTTTCAAACCTCAATGAACTTACAAAGTCAGAAAACATGAACTTCAAACCAAAGATTTAGCAATAGAGAGAAATGTTTATGGTATATAATCTGCTTACAAGAATAAGAAAAGAAGCAAGCCAAGCTTCTTGTGTGCTATCATCCCTGAAGACAGGAAGTAGTAAGTGGACAGTGATGCAGATCAGTCTGAACCTACATAGGTCTAAGCTAATAATTGTTTGTGTTGTTTTCTAACAGTAACAGTAATAGAAAGGGTTTAGACTATAACGACATAGAGAAAGAGACTACTTCTATATACACCTGTATAATGTTTTTGTGTTTCGGGATAAGGGCTATAGCAAAAGAGCAAAAGTTTTTTTTTTTTTTTTTTTAACCTAACAATAAGCTAAAGCTAATTTACTGTTTAAGTTTTTTTTTCAAGGTACAGTCTCATTCTAGCCCAGGCTGACCAGGAATTCTCAGGGTGGCCTTGAATTCACAGCAATACTCCTACCTCTGCCTTCCAAGTATTGGGATCAAAGGTGGGTACCACCACCCCCATCTTGTTCAAGTTTGTTAAAAAAAATAAATTTAGGGCAACCTAAGTCTGTGGTTTATAAAGTCTATAGTAGCGTGGTAATGACCTGGGCCTTCATAACCACTCACATACTGACTCTCCTAAAACAACTTCTAGCCTTCAATCTCCATTCATGGCAAGTAACTTACACAGGTATGATTTTTTTTTTTTTGAGGTAGGGTGCTGGGATTAAAAGAGTGTGCCACCATGACAAGCTTTAGGTATGACATTTTTTTAAGTTTCCTTTTAAGATAGGGTCTTACTCTAGCTCAGACTGACCTGGATATCACTCTGTAGTCCCAGGCTAGCCTTGAACTTTCAGTAATCCTACATCTGCCTCATAAATGCTGGGATTAAAGGCATGAGCCACCATGCCCAGGCAACATTTTTTTTTTGAGGTAGGGTCTCGCTCTAGCCCAGGATGACCTAGAATTCACTATGTAGTCTCAGGCTGGCCTCGGACTGACAACAATCATCCAACCTCTGCCTTCTGAGTTCTGAAAAGGCATATACCACCATGCTCAGAATCTAGGTGTGGCAGTTTTTTGAAATTTTTTATGAGAGAACAAAGAAGAGAAAGAGAAAGACAGAATTGGTGTGTCAGGACCTCTAGCCACTGCAATCCAGATGCATGTGCCACCTTATGCACATGTGCCACCTTGCACTTGCATCATCTTGTGTGTCTGGCTTACATGGGATCTGGAAAGTGGAACATGGGTCCTTAAGTTTTGTAGGCAAGCGCCTTAACCACTAGGCAATCTCTCCAATCCTAGGTGTGACATTTTTATCTCTTATATTTTTCTATACCTTTCTATGTTTCAGTACATTAGATACCTACATACAAGCCATTGTGTGTTTGTTCTGCAGCACCAATACAGTGGGAAATTCATTGTGGAGTGAGTCCTCCACCAAGCCCACTGTCCTAGACTGCATGACCAGCTTTTAATGCTGAATGGCCCCCAGAAGGAACACTGAAAGTAATTAAGATCATAAGCAGGGGAAAATGCAAGAATGTTATCATTGCCTATAGAATTTAGTAAGATGCTGTATAGATTTATAGTGCAAGACTAATAGAAATCTCTGAAGTATACTCTAGGGTCTAAACAACAATGTTATTGCCCAACAACACATTTCCTCAGGCTGAACTCCCATCATTAAATGAGGTATGGTTGTATTTTTTTTTTCTGATTTCAGAGGTTATGTAGAATTTCTATAGTAACCACAAAGAAAATCTTTAGAATCTAGCTCAAGATAAAAGGAGAGAGGGATGTAAATAGCTACATGAGAAAAATATAACTAAGTAAGAAAGCATAGTTACAGCAAAAGTTTCAAATTTCCAGGCCAATCTGTGTTATAAGACTTTGCCTGAAAAATAAAATGATAAAAGCATAACTGGATAAATGGACAAATAATACATATAAAACACACAAAAATGGCAAATGTAAGTCCTTCATTACCATAAATTATTATTATTATTATTTTTGGTTTTTCGAGGTAGGGTCTCACTCTGGTCCAGGCTGACCTTGAATCAACTATGCAGTTTCAGGGTGGCCTCAAACTCACAGTGATCCTCTTACCTCTGCCTCACAAGTGCTGGGATTAAAGGTGTGTGCCACCATGCCTGACTCATAAATTATTTTAAATACACAATAATTAAACTCTCCAAAAGACAGGGTTTCAGAATTGACAAAACATGATCCAACTACATGCTGTCTATCAGAGACTTATTTTAGATCCAAAAACATATAAAAAGTAGAGAACATTCAACAAAAATGTACTCAGGAATATAACCTTTTTTCTATTTTTTTTTATTTTGAGACAGAGAGAGATAGACAGAGAGACAATGGGCACACCAGGGCCTTCAGCTGCTGCTAACAAACTCCAGATGCGTGCACCCTCTTGTGTGCATGTGTGCTTGCATCACTGTGCATCTGGACAGTGGGACCTGGACATTTGAATGTGAGTTCTTAGGCTGGGTAGGCAAGTGCCTTAGCTGCTAAGCCATCTTTCCAGCCCTATTTTTGTTTATTAAGTAGAAACTTTGTATGGACAAAATAACTTTTAATTCCAATATTTGACAAGTGTTATAAACACTATTGGGATAATTTAGTTTGTTAATAGAAACATGTTAAAAGTGAAAGATCAGCTCTTTTGGTTCTCCTGTTGTATGTGTATGCCTCCCCTCCCCCTCTCTCCTCTCTCTCTTCTACCCTCTTCCTCTCTTGCCTTTCTTCCCTCTCCCCACTTCTCATCCTCCACTAAAGTCTTTGATCCCATTTTAAAAAGAGGGGAAGGGGCTGGAGATTTGGCTTAGTGGTTAAGATGCTTGCCTGCAAAGACCAAGGAGTCATGTTTGAATTTCTATGTCCTAAGTAGCCAGTTGCACAGTGATGCAAAGTGTGCAATGTCTCACATGTGCACAAGGGGGCGCATGTGTTTGGAATTCATCCACAGTGGCTGAAGACCCTGGTGTGCCCATTCTCTTTCTCTATCTCAAAATAAATTTAAAAACAAAAACAAAAAAAGAGAAAGATCAAGATATGTGGGTTATAATTCCAGAAGAGAGAATATTAAGAATGTACAGAAAATGAATGGCAGTTAAGGCTCTTGACTGTAAAGCCTAAGGACCCATATTCAACTCTCCAGATCCCATGTGTGGTAGTTTGAATATTTGGCCCCCAATATATTCAGTGTTTTATTAGTTTATAGTTTGCATCTGCAACCACTTTGCTAGAGGCAATGTCACTGGGGGTGGATATTAAGGTATGGTAGTGGGTTTGAGATTCCATTGTAAAGATATGCAAAGTGTGCCTAATAGGAGTTCCTGAAGCTTGCTGTGGCTTGGCTGTAGTTTTGCTGGGTGTGCTGTGTAGCTGGCGGCTTGGTTTTTCTCTCTCTTGCTTGGTCCTGTGAGAGCAGGCTGCTTCTCCTGCCATTATGTAACTTCCCCTGGATCAGTAAGCTTCAATAAATAATATCCCTTCCTCTGGGCTGGAAAGATGGCTTAGCAGCTAAGGCGCCTGCCTGCTAAGCCTAAAAATGCTGGTTCCAATGTCCAGCGGTTCCAATCTCCAGGTCCCACATTTAGCCAGATGCAGTGAGGCAAGGGCGCAATGCTGCACTTACCCACAAGGGGGTGCACACATCTGGATTTCATTCTCAGCAGCCGAGAGACTGCTGACGCGCCCATTTCTGTTTTCCTCTCCCTCTCTATCTCTCTCTCCAAATAAATAAAAAATAATTAAAAAATTAATAATATCCCTTCCTCCATAACTGTGCCTGGTCTGGAAGTTCATCTCAGTGAACCTGAAGCTGTCTGCTACAGTAAAGTGATACCGAGGAGTATGGGGTGAGATGAACCAGACCCTGTGGATATTCGTCTTTTGGAACCTTTGTTTTGGAGGAATGGACATGGACTTGGTGCTTGCAACTGAAGATGCCTTCTGGAGTGGTAAGCCAAGTTTTATGGACTATTCTGATGAGAGTTTGAGAATGCTAAGTGCAGACAGTATTGAACTTCGAGGCTTGGCTTATGAGCTTTCTAAGGGGAAGGAAAGACTGCAGAGGACTTTGTTGGAATGGGGATCCTGGCATAAGGGATGGCTACGTTCTGCTATCCAGGCCCAGAAAGTTTGATCAAGGTTAAATTTGTAATGGACTGATATGCTTGGCTGAAGATAATGGACTGAGATTTTAAGATTTTAAGTTGAAAAACCTCAAGCAAGTTAAAATTAGAGGCACTGAGACTGGTTTTAGGTTACTGGAGCTGCTATTGTCAACCACATTAGTAATCTTAAGGAAGGTGGAAGGAAGGTGGCCTGACTGCTTTACATTAAAACAATGGAGAGGATGCCAGAAGAAAGACTATTAGAAATGCAAACTCTTGGAAAGAGTTGACTGGAGAATGAACCTGCTTTTCAAGGCTATGATTTATTTTGTCCCCGGATTAAGAATATGGCTGTGTCCTGCACACCTGGTATTAGTTTTGGAAGCATGAAAAATGCATGGAGTGGTCATGAGTTGCACACGGTTCCAGGAGCCGCTGCTGAGATGCGGCGGCATGAGGCAGGGCATGTAGACCCTCAGGAATAGGCTAGAAGAGCCTTTGGAAGATGGACTGTGGTTTGCATGGAGACCTGAAGATGTTTTGGATATACCAGGACTATGCAAGGGCTCCCATGGAGTGCAGTGTTGGCATGGGATGAAACTTTTCCCTGGTTACTCTGCCCAGCTGGAGGGGCGGAATTGGAAAACCTGCAGACTGTCAGTCTCTGGTTATATTGAACTTGAACTGCAGAAGTTTGATGACTGTTGATGGTGGTTGAGTTTGCATTGTTCTAGTTTCTCCTTGCTATGCCTTATACCAGTTAAAAATGTTTACTCTGCGCCTTTACATGTTGAAAGTATTTAACTTGTTTGATTTTACAGGACTCACTATCTTAAGTTGGTCAAGACTGTGAGAACCTTTGAAATTGGACTAAGTACAATTTACAATGTGTGACATTTATAAATCTGTTGGGGGCCAGGGGTGGAATGTGGTAGTTTGAATATTTGGCCCCCAATATATTCAGTGTTTTATTAGTTTATAGTTTGCATCTGCAATCACTTTCCTAGAGGCAATGTCACTGGGGGTGGATATTAAGGTATGGTGGTGGGTTTGAGATTCCATTGTAAAGATATGCAAAGTGTGTATAATAGGCGTTCCTGAAGCTTGCTGTGGCTTGGCTGTAGTTTTGCTGGGTGAGCTGTGTAGCTGGTGGCTTGGTTTTTCTCTCTCTTGCTTGGTCCTGTGAGAGCAGGCTGCTTCTCCTGCCATTATGTAACTTCCCTTGGATCAGTAAGCTTCAATAAATAATATCCCTTCCTCCATAACTGTGCCTGGTCTGGAAGTTCATCTCAGCGAACCAGAAGCTGTCTGCTACACCATGTTAGCCAGACGCACAAAGGTGAGCCAAGCACAAGGTTTCACTAGGCGGCACAAGCATCTGGAGTTCAATTGTAGTGGCTGAGGCCCTGGCATGTCAACTCTCTCTTGCTCTCTAAAAAGTAATAATAAATAAATAAATAAATAAATAAATAAATAAATAAATAAATAAAGTAGATAAGTTTATCTTGGATGGGGGAAGAGAGGTTTGGGAAGTTATTGCATAATGGTCACAAAGTATGTGTTTGTGGTGATGGAATCTATTTGGGAACCAGATAGCTGTGATGGTTTCACTTATGGTAAAGATAGCATGTTTTATATTATTTGTAATTTATCAAAATAAATTTTTGCAAGATAAAAGTGTTTTACCTGAAGCATGATATGATTGAAAATAGTATGATTAGAGTATATGCCAAATGGAACAGAGGGATGACTGTCTTGGAAGTTGCCTCAAATTCCAGCTGTCTGGAAAGAGATGTAAAGTAGACCACCTGCAACAAAAACATGCACAGGAAAGACTCCAATTCTAGCATATTACAATAGTTACAAACACTACTACAACACTTTCTTGACAGACACATCAAAATATGTAGGTTCTACTGTAGTTTTGCTTCTTCACACAAAATCTACATTGTGTTTTCCAAAGATCCCTTCAAAATTTAAACATAAACATACCAAAATTGAGTTTTATATAAAACTGTGAATCCTTGTCCTCATTAATAAGTGGATATTGTAGCATTTTATAATCATATTAGACTGGTATCTTTTAGTATTTTAATTGCATAAACCTCACTTATGGGAAGGTTGTGCCTTCAAAGGCTCTTCCCTTGGCTGGAGAGATGGCTTAGGAGTTACGGCGCTTGCAGGCAAGGCCAAAGGACCCAGGTTTATTTCCCCAGTACCCACGTAAAGCCAGATGCACTAGGTGATGCATGTGTCTTGTTTATTTGTGTAGCTAGAGGCCCTGGCGTGCCTTCTCATTCTCTCTCTTCCTGTCTCTATCTGCTTCTCTCTCTCTCTTTCATAAATAAATAATTAAATAAGCTCTTCTCACTAGATATGTCACGTTCACAGTGTTGCTGGCCCAGGAATTACTAACATCTAACATAAGCCTAGGCTATGCTAGGTGCTTTACCTGTAACTAACCTAAAAAAAGTGCTGAGCTAGTTATCTCTCTTCTAAAAGACACTATAACCCCACTGAACATCAGATAAGTTTTAGCAGCTCTCAGGAACCAGAGGAGATTAACTAAAAGTAATAATTTCCAAGCTATATAATTAGTAAACCACCCCCACCAAAAAGTGTGAAGATCAATTTCCTTACTTAAACAGACCTTCCTGTTTGATAGAGGATTTGTGATATTGACCAGACTGTTTCCAACCAAGGCTTTATTTGTGGCAGCCATCCACGTGGACAAGGTTAGAGTTAGCATTATCGTAGAGGACACCCAGCTCCAGCAGAGCTAGTTACTGTCAAAGGAACACTGTGTCAGCCTCCCTGCAAACCTGAACCTGCAAATACCTTGATCTTATCCAAAGCCAGCGTACTTGTCATATCCAGAAACTGGTCCATCAAGTGCATCAGCCATGCCTTGCTACGCTCGCTGTCCTCAGCGTCCTCCTTCTTCAGGTAGTACAGCAGCCGCATGGCTTGGGACTCTATGAGGAGGCGGCTCCCACCCATCTCTTGGCCCAAGACATTTCCCCCAAAAAAGCCGGCCAGGTAGACGAGATGGCCGGCCATGTTGTATATGGGGAAGGTGAGGTTCTTCAGGTCCAACAACGACGGGTTGCTCTGCCAGGCGACCAGCAGTGGGTTGGGGGGCACGCACAGCGCGTTGTACTTGGCGCACACTGCTCTGTACGAAATCTGCGTTCCATTTTCCTGGACCACTCTCAGGGCCCGCACAGCTTGGTCCAGCCTGCTCACCTCCTGGAAAATGTCCTCTTCCAGCAGCGAGTCGGTGCGGGACACCACCAGGATGGACGCAAAATTGGCCTCGGTGCTCAGCCTACTGGCGGAGAAGCGGAACGAGTCGTTGGTGCTGAAATGTCCCTGCACGAAGCGCCGCTCGGCCTTGGCCGGGCTCGCGATGGGCGTGTACTGCTCCTCCAGGTCCTCCTTCTCCGTGGGCAGGAAGAGGAAGCCCGACCCGAGCGCGGCCGTCAGCAGCACGGGCGCCAGCAGGAAGGCCCAGGGGTGCGAGCCCACGGCCGCGCCCAGGCGCCGCAAGGCGAGCGTCAGCGGCTTCTCCAGGCAGTTGGTGTGACAACGGGGCCGCGGCGCCAGCTGCGGGAGCGACGGCGGGAGCTTCTGCCCGGGCTCCGAGGGCAGCTCCTGCAGCCCGGCTTCCGGAGGCGCCTCCTCCTGCTGCCCGCCGGGCCCCGCACCATCGGCTGGCGGCTCCGCCTCCCCTGGCCCGGGATCTACCCCAGGCAGCCCCTCTGATGGCGCCCAAGGCGCCTCAACCTCCGGCACCACCTTAGAACTCATTTCCGCACACCTCCACGGCCTCCTCCTCCTCCCTCCTCCCCGCCGGGCCGCGGCGCCCCAACGGTCTCCAGCAAGCAGCACCTGCCGCTCGCGATGCCCAGATGTTAAAGGCAACGGCCTGTTTCT
Source organism: Orientallactaga sibirica (assembly GCA_036365145.1). Taxonomy (NCBI): domain Eukaryota; kingdom Metazoa; phylum Chordata; class Mammalia; order Rodentia; family Dipodidae; genus Orientallactaga; species Orientallactaga sibirica. The sequence goes on from JAEOAD010000013.1 coordinate 82,971, forward strand.
GGAGAGACCACGGGCAACTCGCGGTGCCCTGCGGTTGGGAGACAACGACAGGTCTCTAGGATGCAGAGACCCTTGACTACTCCTGGAGTCTGGATATTGCCGACAGTGATCAGCCCCATGAAGCAGCCAGTCGTGAGGCAGGGTGTTAGAGACATTCATAAGGTTTTACTCTAGCTTGAATTTACTAATGTTTAAGCTTAGTAATGGATGAATTTTCAGGGAGGCACTTCCAACATTCACTGCAGTGTGAACTCTGCTGTTGTGTAAAGGTTAGTGAATGCTTTCCCACATTCATCACACAGGGTTTTCCCCCAGCATGAGTTCTCTGATGTTGAATCAGGGGAGTGCTCAGTCTGAATTCCTACAATCACTACATTGACAGGGCTTCACTCTAGTACAGAGTCCCCAGTGTTGTGTAAGAGATGAGACATCACTGAAGGACTTCCCACAATCAGTAGTTATGAGGTTTTTTTGGTGTCGAATTAAGGAGGAATAGTAACAGACCTTTCCACATTCACATAAGTCTCTTCCAGTATGAATTCTCTGATACTGAATAAAAGATGAATTTACGGAATGCTTTCCACACACATTATACACATTACATTTTTTTTTATTGACAACTTCCATAATTGTGGACAATAACCCATGGTAATTCCCCCCCCCGCATTTTCCCCTTCAAAACTCCACTCTCCATCATATCCCCTCCATCTCGCAATCAGTCTCTCTTTTATTCTACTGTCATGTTCTTTTCCTGCTATTATGATGGTCTTGTGTAGGTAGTGACAGGCACTGTGAGGTCATGGATATCCAGGCCATTGTGTGTCCGGAGGAGCATGTTGTAAGGAGTCCTACCCTTCCTTTGGCTCTTACATTCTTTCTGTCACCTCTTCCACAATGGACCCTGAGCCTTGGAAGATGTGATAGAGATATTTCAGTGCTGAACACTCCTCTGTCACTTCTCAGTACCGTGGTGCCTTCTGAGTCATCCCAAGGTCGCCGACATCTGAAAAGAGAAGCTTTGCTAACCAAAAGTGAGAGTATTATTAATATATGGGTATAAACATCAAGTGATTACCAGGCAGTTTGGTGAACGTAGTATATACATTTAGCCTGACAGCAGCAGACATTACACCCCTAGGGCTACACATTACATTTATAAGGCTTCTCTCCAGTATGAATTTTCTGATAATGAATGAAAATTGAATGGTCACTGATTTTTTTTGGAGGAATGGTCTCACTCGAGCCCTGGCTGACCTGGATTACTACAGTGTGCTACTGCCTACAAGGCCTGGGAGGTTCTGGGAGCATCTAACTGTGAGTTGATGTTCTTGTCTCTTCAATGTAATAAGCTTGGACAAAGACAATCACTAATGACAAAACTGAAAAAGACTGGCAAGTCAACATTCAACACACATAATCAGAGCTGCTGTTTTCTTTTATGAAGCAGCTTGTGGTCAGGGTTAAGGGATATATATTATGCACCCCACACTCTGATGCCTCAGGTTCCAAAGAACAAAATGAACAGTGAGTCTGTCAATAAAACACAGCATCTGTTTCTCCATTAAAATAAGCTACACTTCCTCCACATGATGCATGACCCACAATCCCCATGAGGTTGTCCTGCATCCCCAATGAGGAAGCCCTCTTTAAGAAAAGGGGCAGGGGCAGGGAGGAAGGAAAAGATGGTACCAACATTTGTTGTTTACATACAAAATATGTTCATTTTGAATAAAAAATAACAGTTACACATTAAAACATCAATCACCATCACCACTACCACAATCAAATATTAAAAACAGGGGGCTGGAGAGATTGCTTAATGGTTAAGGCACATGCCTATGAAGCCTAAGGATCCAGGTTTGATTCTCCAGGTCCCACATAAGCCATATGCACATGATGGCGCATGCATCTGGAGTTCATATGCAGTGGCTAAAGGCCCTGGCACGCCCATTCTCACTCTCTCTCTCTCTTTCTCTCTGTATCTAATAAATAAAAGTAAATCTTTTTTAAATTAAAATTTTTTTAAAATTAAAAATAGGGACTGGAGAGATGGCTGAGCAGTTATGGTGCTTGCCTGCAAAGCCTGGGGAGTTCGACTCCCCAGGATCCATATAAGCCAGATGTACAAGGTGGCACATGCATCTGGAGTTTGTTTGCAGGGGCTGGAGGCCCTGACACACCCATTCTCTCCCTCTCTCTCTCTCTGCCCCTTTCTCTCAAATAAAATAAAATAAATAAATAAATAAATAAATAAATACTTTTTAAAAAAATAAAAACAAACAAAAAGGCTGGTCATGATGGTACATGCTTTTAATCCCAGCACTCGGGAGGCAGAGGTAGGAGGATCCCCCATAAGTTCAAGGCCAGACACATACACACACACACACACACACACACACACACACACCACCACCACCACCACCACCACCACCACCACCACCACCACCACTACCACCACCACCACACCAAAAAAAAAATTAGATGTGGCCATACATGCCTGTAACTCCAATGCTCAGGGAAGCAGAGATGGGAGAATTGTCAAGGCTGACAATTCTGACTGAAAAACTGACAACACCAGGTTCAGGGAGAGATTCTGCCTCTATGAAACAAGAAAAAAGAACAATAGAGAAGGATTCCTGACTTTCTCCTGTGGCCTCCACACACATCCCACATACATGTATACACTACACACACACACACACACACACACACACACACACACACACACACACACACATACACACTTCTTTCCATAAATCATGAGAACATCTTAGGGGGAACATTATGACCACTGTCCACTCCTTGCCACAGCCCTCACCCAGGTATGTCCCTAGCTCACTTAGATCTCAGTACCTGGTCTGTCTGTGCCCAAGGTTCTGTAATCAAGTTATTTATTGGGATGCAATCAAGGCTCCTGGTAAAAAGTGGAGATATGCCCAAGGCTAACGAGCACTAAGGGTCACCTCTTGCATTGGCCTTACTCGTCACTTTCAGGAAGACATGGTGCTTCTGCTATAGTATTTAATGTCAGAGAATGCTTCATGAGGAAAAGCATTTTGGGAAGAGCAGAGTAGGCATGTGCCTTTGGCCCAACCAGGCCAACTCCTACCCACCAGCTGAAGAAATCTCACATATGAGGAATCATTGGCCAGCAGTGTGGTAAAAATATTAGAATGTTTTCCTCAGTTGATAGAAAGGGAGATGAAGCCGGGCGTGGTAGCACACGCCTTTAATCCCAGCACTCGGGAGGCAGAGGTAGGAGGATCGCCGAGAGTTCGAGGCCACCCTGAGACTACATAGTTAATTCCAGGTCAGCCTGGACCAGAGTGAGACCCTACCTCGCAAAACCAAAAAAAAAAAAAAAAAAAGGAAAAAGAAAGGGAGATGAAACAGGTATTTAGTGACAATCAAGAGGCAGTTGTCGGGATCTTTTTTCTTTATTTTTTGTTTTGTTTTCTTTTTTGAGGTTGGGTCTCTCTGTAGCCCAGGCTGACCTGGAATTCACTACGTATTCTCACGGTGGCCTTGAACTCACAGCAATCCTCCTACCTCTGCCTCCCGAGTGCTAGGATTAAAGGCGTGTGCCACCATGCCCGGCTAGTTGTCAGGATCTTTAAAGCTATGGCTTCTTTGTGGCCACTAACCCAGGTAGCAACCTACCTTACATTATGGGCTAGGAAACAGGTGCACATACACACACAGCACATGCAATGATATATATCCACAGAACACAGGCACACACTGACATATACATGTGCCCACATATGGCTAATGCAAGGACTCTAGAATGCAGAAAATCATGGAAATCCCAAATTACCTGTTGACATGTAAACTTTGTCCCAGCTGGTAGCCTTTCTGAAGTTTGGACCCCATCCATCCTACCACACAGCCCAGGGACAGGCATGACCAGACAGTGTGGATCCTGACCACAGAAGTTTATCCCCATAACTATTCCCAGTAGTGCAAGTGTCCCTTGTGGCAAGAGAAATCATGCCTGCCTCCACATCTTGGGGTCTGGACTGAGGACAGGAACCCTAGGGCCAGGACATGGCAAGGCAACTGCAAACTTACTGAGGATCTTGGAGGTTTGCTAGTCTCATCTCTGCAAAGAGCTAGTTGCTCAGGGGTCAATCTTTCCTCTGTCTCATCAGCAGCTCCATAGACTTCCCTCACACCCTGTGCAAGGTAGCAGCACAGCTATAATGGAAAGTCATGTAGCCTGAGTCAGTCTAAGGTTATAACCAACATTAGCAGGTAGGGACATCCTGGGAAAGAAGCAGCTCTTCTCCTTTCAAGGCAGTCCTATAGCCTGTGCCCTGTCTCCACTTACCAGCACTGGAATATAACCCACAAGTGAGGTGGGGCAGAGGGAGGCCCCCAGGAAAGGGCTTGTCCTAATGGGAGCACATCACCTCATCTGAAATTTTAACCCTGAGGAAATAGCAAGGGGGCTGTGGGGTGGGAAGAAGCCAGCCCTTGGGTAATGTTCCCCACACCCCACACACATACACACTCAAGGAGCCTCTCTGCTCACCAATAGCAATGGTTATTACTTGCCAGTTTTATGGAAGCAGTGAGAAGACACAGCTGTAATCACCACCCATTGAAGGAGCTGGCAACAGGCTCTTTTATTTTCCTTTATTTGTCTCTCTGTTGGTCTTTGGCACAAATGACCTGCCTAAAGCATAGAAGCCTAAGCCTAGCTTCCCTTAATCAGGATTCATTATAGGGAGGAGCTACAAAGACTCCTTGGTGAGGCCAAGAGGGCATCAGAGTTGAGACCTGAGTATGAGAATGGCCCAGAAAAGAAGACATGGTCCAGATAAAGCTGAGTATGGAACCTGCACACTTAGGAGGAGGGGATTCTGGTCTTAATGCTTGGCTTCAAAAATCCCAAGGAATTGTCAATGGGAGACTGTGTCCTATCTGCTAGAGAAGTCTTGGTTTCCTGGTCTATAAAACAGACTGTTGCCAACAGTGTTACCAGCCACTCCAACAAGTAAGTGAGAGAGTGAGGCAGGCCAAGAATGAACTGCCTGAAGGAGTCACTGCTGGACAATGACTACATATTGGCTAATTCAAACAGCCTGTGAAAAGTTGTAAGGAAATATCAGCACATGGGTGAGCCCTGAGCTTCCCATCCCAAGAAATATTCCAGGCCATAAGGTAGGCAAGACACTAGTGAGTGAAGGAATGAGTAGAAATGGTTTGACAGAGTATTAAGATGAATCTGCATGTCCAGAATCCTAACACTGGCCTTCCATTCTCCTAGGAGGACTGTTAGGCCCACACACTGTCTTCAGTAAGAGCCAGATTTTATGAGAGAACTCTACAATGTTCCAAATGCTCAAGCATTTGGGTCAATGTCTGCTGAGCCTGTATCAATGACTTCCCTGTAAGTTCTGTACCCCAGTCACATAGTTTTCATAGTTTTGGGTTTCTCTAGAGTATCTTGATCTCTTAGCCTACCAAGAGATCTACCAGACCAATGCTGTATATGGAGTAAAAGATGTGTGTCCAACTGAAAACATGAAGATGTGTGATGTGTTCAATGTGTGAACATATGTGTGTGATGAAATATGTCCTTTGGTAGGGTACATGTCTATATGTGAGCGCACGTGACTGGTGTATCATGTCCTCTGGGAGTATATATGTGTGATGTGATGTGTCCCTTTGTGTATAAGCATATGCATGCAATGTGGTGTATTCTACATGTGAGAACATGTGTGATATACTGTGTTATTTATGTCAGCACATATGTAAAGTGTTATGTGCTCTGTGTGTGAGAAACTGCATGTGATGTGGTATGCCCTTTGTGTGTATGAGCCCATGCAGGTGTTGGAGTATGTTCTATGTATGAATATATGTGTGTGATATATTGTATCCTTTGTATGTGTGCCCAAATATATGTGATATGGTGTGTCCTCTATGTGTGAGGACATTTGTGTGATGTGGTATGTTCTGTATGTGAACACATATGTACACTGGGTGTGTCCTTTGTGTGTGTGAGCACATGCATATGATTTAGAGTGTCCTTTATGTGAGCACATACACATGATGTGGTATGTCCTTTGTGTGAGCACGTAATTATGATGTCACATGTTCTGTGCATGAATATGGTGTATGCCTGATGCATTTACATGTATCTCTGTGCATATGTATGCCAGGGCTGGTTTGCGCCTGTTCTGTAGTTGTATATGTTTCTGTTGTCTCTCAGTGTCAGTAGGTTCACTCCTTCCATGTTCTCTGACATTCAGACAAATTTCCTCTTCACTGTATAACATAGCTGCAGGTCATTTTCCCTGATTGTGGGGAACAGCAGTGTGTGCAGAGATAACTAAGCCTCTGATGTGCCTTCCGAGCTGCCTTTAGTCAGCACTCCATCATGCACTGCTGAAGAGTGATATGTGAAGGAGAACCTAGCTGCCAGGGCCATATTGTCTATTACCTGTTAGTGGACAAGATGTCATCTATCCCATGGCCAGATCCTGATTGCCCAGCTACATTACCATAGACTAGACCCAGGAAAGGAGCTACATGGATAAGGAACCTCTCAAGCCTGGACCTTGGTGCTGCTGAGAGAGTGCTATGTGTACTTAGGAGTCTCCAAGGGATATCCTGCAAATGAGAATGGTCTGGGCAAAAGTGTGGCCCATAGGCTACAAACATGGGCCATGCAAAGCAGAGAGGGGGCCCTGGACTGGCCAGGGGCTACAGTGGTACCTTCTCATCCTTATTTCTCGAGTTCTAGCCTTTGGACTTCTCCTTAACGTCATCTCTACTGACCCAAGTTGCCCAGAGATTCCAACCTCCAAATGCTCCTCTGACTCCACAAAAACCGTGATGGCTCACACTAAGCAGAAAGTCCAAGTTGCCTCAGTCTGGAAGTCATATGGCCAGGCTTCCTAGACCCTGAGGGTGATTCAGCCCCATAAGCCCTCAGCTGTATTCCACAACAATATCCCTTGGATGCCAGCCTAGTCAAGGCTATGCTCCAGACTCCATGGAAAATTCAACCCACAACAAAACAGGATCCTAAAGAGTCTAATAAGCAAGATTGTTGTTTCACATTCTTTTTTTTTTTTTTTGGAGATATGGTCTCACTCTAGCTCAGGCTGGTCTGGAATTCACTCTGTAATCTCAGGGTGGCCTCGAACTCATGGTGATCCTCCTACCTCTGTCTCCTGAGTGCTGGGATTAAAGGTGTGTGCCACCATGCCCGGTTTGTTTCACATTTTTTTTTTAATTAAAGAGAGCTAGAGAGAAAGAGAGAGAGAGAATGGGTGTGCCAGTAGCCTCTCAGCTACTGTGAAAGAACTCCAGATGCATGCGCCCCCGTGTGGGCAAGTGCTGCATTTTGCCCTTAAGTCACTTTTTGCTTCTGGCCAAATGTGGGACCTAGAGAGTGGAACCAACATTCTTAGGCTTGGCAGGCAGGTGCCTTAATTGCCAAGCCATCTCTCCAGCCCTTGTTTCACATTCTTTTAAATGTTCAGAAGTGGCAGATGAGAAGCCTTCAGCACCCTGAAACATTGTCCAACCTTTTAAACCACACTGGCTTTTAGGTCATTCTGGCACCCTAACCACTGTGCCTGACAACACAATCCTGGAAACCAGTGTCACAGGCACAGCTGCTCTCTGCACTTACCCCTCAGGAACCCCAGCCCCAACTGCTGCAGGCACCCCAGCCTCTTCTGCTTACTCTGCCCCTGCAGTCCTTGCTGCCGTGCTACCTTGAAAACATTATTGATACAATTGCTATTCAGCAGGCACTGTGTCAGCAGTTGCTGGGGCAAGCCCTTGTGGGCCCTGCACATGCGGATGCTATCAGCACTGACACCAATAACATCCAACACTACTAACCTGTGGTGGCGATGTTATTAGTGTTAGATGTTATGTTAGGATGTCCACCCTCTGCTCATGCCATTGCTTTCTCCTGCCATCATGGAGCTGCCCCTTGAGTCTGTAAGCCAAAATAAACCTTTTCTCACAAGCTGCTTTTGGTTGGGTTTCTGCCAGCAATGTGAACCTGACTGCGACAGTAAGGTTGGTACCAAAAGTGGGATTATTGTTGCTTGAAACCTGACTATGTGGCTTTTGGCCTTTGGAACTGCTTTGCAGGAGGGATGTGGACGAATTGGCTCAATAGATGCTTGATGGACCATTCTGCTCAGAGTTGAAAGATCTGAATGTATTAAGAACTATGGACTGTGAGGTTTGGCTTGTGAGGGTGAGAAAGAGCTTTGCCTAGACTGGGATAGCAGTTTATGTGAGAGGCCTGCTGTTATGTCCTTGTCCTGAGAATTCGTGCAGGGTTGCATTGCATAGAGATGGACTAGTGTGAGTTGACGGATATAGCACAGAAAGAAATCTTTGGGCTGAAACTTCTGCCCAAAGAAGATTGGGTTTTTAAGATTGGGTCAGCTGAACTGCACTGAGACAATAGAAAGAATGCAGTCTTTTGAAGAGGCCTGAATGTTGAAGAAGTATTCTGTTCTTCAAAGTCTGCTTTATTCTCCCCTGGATTAACAAATTGCCCCCCCCACCTGGTATTACTGTGTATAAGAAATGCAGGAAAAAGAAGGTCATTGAATTTGCAACATGGTCTTATGTTTTGGAAATGGCCATGGGCAGTATGAAGCAGGTTTGCTGGATTGTCTGCGTGGAGACCTGTTGGAGCCATGAGGATGAACCGTGGCTTGCAGTGGAGACCCAGTGGATATGCAGAGACCATGAGATGGCTGCTAAGGAGAGCTGCCAGCCCCAAGTGAAGTTTTCCAGGACTGTGAGTAGCCTAGCTGGAGGGGCGGAATTGGAACTCCAGAGAATTGTTGCTAGTTAGAATTATCGGACTTGGAGACTTGTCACTAGTTAGAGTTGTTGGACTTGGAGCTACAGAGTTTGATGTTTGCCCTGGTTGTTTTAAATCTTGTATTGGTTGAATATTTCTTTGTTATGCCCAGTGCCATCTTTTGCAATGTGAATGTTTATTCTGTGCCATTATGGGTCTTGAAGGTTTTTGTTTGTTTGTTTGTTTTTGTTTTTGTAGTATGGCTCAGTTAAAAGGTCTTGGACTATGGGATGTTTGAACATCATTGGAATTGATAAAAACTATGGGACTTTTAAAGTTGATGAATGCATTGCATTTTACATCATGTGTGGTTATCAGTTTATGGGGGCCAGGGGCAGAACATGGTGGTTTGATTCAGCTGTCCCCCATAAACTTAGGTATTCTGAATGCTAGGTTCTCAGCTGATGGAGATTTGGGAATTAATACCTCCAGGAGGCAGTGTATTGCTGGGGGCAGGCTTATGGGTGTTATAGCCAGCTCCCCCTTACCAGTCTTTGGCACACTCTCCTGTTGCTGTTGTCCATCTGATGTCAGTCAGGAGGTAATGTCCATCCTCTACTCATACTCCTGCTATCATGGAGCTGCTCCTTGAGTCTCTAAGCCAAAATAAACCTTTTTCCTACAAGCTGCTCTTTGTTGGGTGTTTTCTGCCAGCAATACGAACTTGACTGCAACATCACCACAGTAGCCTCCCACCCCTCTCCCCTCATTTGCTAACGGTGCCAATGCAGCCACTTTTCTGGTGTGCCTTAATTATTAGGAACTCCCTCCCCAGGGTATTCATACCCTAATAGAAAAAAAATGTATCAAGGACTGAAGAAAGCACTTGTAGGTACATCAGCCTTTCATGTCCTACAGACTAACAATGGCTAGCCCAGGCATGATAATCTACCATTCAATATTTTCAAGGAATTATGTCAAATTATTTTAGACAATGGAGTGGCCAGTACTTTCACTGTAGGGATTAATGAAGGCCTGAGACAAGGATATGAGAGGTTTCCTACTGTTGGAAAAAACTCTCCAGTGTACACAAGATCTATGGACACAAGAATTTAACTTAATGCTTCTATTGCCCAATCTAGAGAAAATGCAGAAAATAACATCTCAGTGACTTTCCACAATCACTCTAGCTCAGGCTGGTCTGGAATTCACTCTGTAATCTCAGGGTGGCCTCGAACTCATGGTGATCCTCCTACCTCTGTCTCCTGAGTGCTGGGATTAAAGGTGTGTGCCACCATGCCCGGTTTGTTTCACATTTTTTTTTAATTAAAGAGAGCTAGAGAGAAAGAGAGAGAATGGGTGTGCCAGTAGCCTCTCAGCTACTGTGAAAGAACTCAGATGCATGCGCCCCGTGTGGGCAAGTGCTGCATTTTGCCCTTAAGTCACTTTTTGCTTCTGGCCAAATGTGGGACCTAGAGAGTGGAACCAACATTCTTAGGCTTGGCAGGCAGGTGCCTTAATTGCCAAGCCATCTCTCCAGCCCTTGTTTCACATTCTTTTAAATGTTCAGAAGTGGCAGATGAGAAGCCTTCAGCACCCTGAAACATTGTCCAACCTTTTAAACCACACTGGCTTTTAGGTCATTCTGGCACCCTAACCACTGTGCCTGACAACACAATCCTGGAAACCAGTGTCACAGGCACAGCTGCTCTCTGCACTTACCCCTCAGGAACCCCAGCCCCAACTGCTGCAGGCACCCCAGCCTCTTCTGCTTACTCTGCCCCTGCAGTCCTTGCTGCCGTGCTACCTTGAAAACATTATTGATACAATTGCTATTCAGCAGGCACTGTGTCAGCAGTTGCTGGGGCAAGCCCTTGTGGGCCCTGCACATGCGGATGCTATCAGCACTGACACCAATAACATCCAACACTACTAACCTGTGGTGGCGATGTTATTAGTGTTAGATGTTATGTTAGGATGTCCACCCTCTGCTCATGCCATTGCTTTCTCCTGCCATCATGGAGCTGCCCCTTGAGTCTGTAAGCCAAAATAAACCTTTTTCTCACAAGCTGCTTTTGGTTGGGTTTTCTGCCAGCAATGTGAACCTGACTGCGACAGTAAGGTTGGTACCAAAAGTGGGATTATTGTTGCTTGAAACCTGACTATGTGGCTTTTGGCCTTTGGAACTGCTTTGCAGGAGGGATGTGGACGAATTGGCTCAATAGATGCTTGATGGACCATTCTGCTCAGAGTTGAAAGATCTGAATGTATTAAGAACTATGGACTGTGAGGTTTGGCTTGTGAGGGTGAGAAAGAGCTTTGCCTAGACTGGGATAGCAGTTTATGTGAGAGGCCTGCTGTTATGTCCTTGTCCTGAGAATTCGTGCAGGGTTGCATTGCATAGAGATGGACTAGTGTGAGTTGACGGATATAGCACAGAAAGAAATCTTTGGGCTGAAACTTCTGCCCAAAGAAGATTGGGTTTTTAAGATTGGGTCAGCTGAACTGCACTGAGACAACAGAAAGAATGCAGTCTTTTGAAGAGGCCTGAATGTTGAAGAAGTATTCTGTTCTTCAAAGTCTGCTTTATTCTCCCCTGGATTAACAAATTGCCCCCCCACCTGGTATTACTGTGTATAAGAAATGCAGGAAAAGAAGGTCATTGAATTTGCAACATGGTCTTATGTTTTGGAAATGGCCATGGGCAGTATGAAGCAGGTTTGCTGGATTGTCTGCGTGGAGACCTGTTGGAGCCATGAGGATGAACCGTGGCTTGCAGTGGAGACCCAGTGGATATGCAGAGACCATGAGATGGCTGCTAAGGAGAGCTGCCAGCCCCAAGTGAAGTTTTCCAGGACTGTGAGTAGCCTAGCTGGGGGCGGAATTGGAACTCCAGAGAATTGTTGCTAGTTAGAATTATCGGACTTGGAGACTTGTCACTAGTTAGAGTTGTTGGACTTGGAGCTACAGAGTTTGATGTTTGCCCTGGTTGTTTTAAATCTTGTATTGGTTGAATATTTCTTTGTTATGCCCAGTGCCATCTTTTGCAATGTGAATGTTTATTCTGTGCCATTATGGGTCTTGAAGGTTTTTGTTTGTTTGTTTGTTTTTGTTTTTGTAGTATGGCTCAGTTAAAAGGTCTTGGACTATGGGATGTTTGAACATCATTGGAATTGATAAAAACTATGGGACTTTTAAAGTTGATGAATGCATTGCATTTTACATCATGTGTGGTTATCAGTTTATGGGGGCCAGGGCAGAACATGGTGGTTTGATTCAGCTGTCCCCCATAAACTTAGGTATTCTGAATGCTAGGTTCTCAGCTGATGGAGATTTGGGAATTAATACCTCCAGGAGGCAGTGTATTGCTGGGGGCAGGCTTATGGGTGTTATAGCCAGCTCCCCCTTACCAGTCTTTGGCACACTCTCCTGTTGCTGTTGTCCATCTGATGTCAGTCAGGAGGTAATGTCCATCCTCTACTCATACTCCTGCTATCATGGAGCTGCTCCTTGAGTCTCTAAGCCAAAATAAACCTTTTTCCTACAAGCTGCTCTTTGTTGGGTGTTTTCTGCCAGCAATACGAACTTGACTGCAACATCACCACAGTAGCCTCCCACCCCTCTCCCCTCATTTGCTAACGGTGCCAATGCAGCCACTTTTCTGGTGTGCCTTAATTATTAGGAACTCCCTCCCCAGGGTATTCATACCCTAATAGAAAAAAAATGTATCAAGGACTGAAGAAAGCACTTGTAGGTACATCAGCCTTTCATGTCCTACAGACTAACAATGGCTAGCCCAGGCATGATAATCTACCATTCAATATTTTCAAGGAATTATGTCAAATTATTTTAGACAATGGAGTGGCCAGTACTTTCACTGTAGGGATTAATGAAGGCCTGAGACAAGGATATGAGAGGTTTCCCTACTGTTGGAAAACTCTCCAGTGTACACAAGATCTATGGACACAAGAATTTAACTTAATGCTTCTATTGCCCAATCTAGAGAAAATGCAGAAAATAACATCTCAGTGACTTTTTTTTTTTTTTTTTTTTTTTTTTGGTTTTTCGAGGTAGGGTTTCACTCTGGTCCAGGCTGACCTGGAATTAACTATGTAGTCTCAGGGTGGCCTCGAACTCTCAGCGATCCTCCTACCTCTGCCTCCCAAGTGCTGGGATTAAAGGCGTGCGCCACCACGCCCGGCCTCAGTGACTTTTGATGTGATGTGCTCATGGTATAAGGAGCTTATTTACAAACTGACTAACAGGTAGGATTAGATAGATGAGCTTTTCCTCAAATTTCCCAATATATTATTAGAGCTTTATCTAAGATACCAGATGAAAAGCCCTCAACAGGATCTTTCTCATCTGTATGACAGGATACCATGAAACATTATATGAATTTTGTAAGTAGACTACATAATACAATAACAAGACAGATTGATAATGCTGAAACTCAAAAGGTTCTCATTTTACAATTGGTCTACAAAAGGTCTGGAGAGATGACTTAGCAGTTAAGGTGTTTGCCTGCAAAGCCAAAAGACCCAGGTTCAATTCCCCAGTACCCATATAAAGACAGAAGCACAAGGTGATACATGCACCTGGAGTTTGTTTGCCATGGTTAGAGGTCCTGGCATGCCCATTCTCCCTCTTTCTCTCTCTCTCTATATATCTCTCTCAGATAACTAAATAAAGTACTTTTTAAATGCTAATAAAGATTGCAAAAAGGAGCCAGGTGTGGTGGCTCATGCCTTTAATCCCAGCACTCGGGAGGCAGAGGTAGGAGGATCGCTATGAGTTCGAGGCCACCCTGAGACTACATAGTTAATTCCAGGCCAGCCTGGACTAGAGTGACACTCTACCTCGAAAAACAAAACAAAACTAAAAAACAACAAGATTGCAAAAAAGTATTACCTCCCTTAAAGTCCCCAAAAGATCACACTTTTGGCTCATATTAAAGTATGTCAAAATGTTGGGACAGAGTCTTACAAGGCATATCTTCTAGCTGCTGCCTTATGTCCCACCAAATGTTTTAATGTGGGAAAGAAGGACATGCTTATATTGCTTTAAAGGGAGCTCATATTTTCCTCAGACACATAAATTCTGAGTCTTCAGAGCAAATAAAAGTTATAACAACTTTCTCTTACTAAAGGCAAATTGGCACAACTTCTGCTATTACTCTATTTTTCCCCTAGAGGACACTAGAATGCTTCAACTAAAGATCTCTCCTCAGCATTCTGGACAGTTCCCATTACAGTCCATACCTACACTTAACTTAATTAAATATAAATGGTCATTCCTTCCAAAGGCTTTTATTTATTTTTATTTACTTTATTTTAAGATTTATTTATTTATATTTATTTATTTATTTACAAGCAGACAGAGGTAAAAGAGAGACAGAGAGCATAGGTGCACCAGGGCTGCCAGCTACTGCAAAAAGACTCCAAATGAATGCACTTTTTGCATCTGGCTTTATATGGGTACTGGGGAATTGAGCCCAGTTTGGTAGGCTCTGCAGTCAAGTGCCTTAACCTCTGAGCCATTTCCCCAGCCCTCCAAGGGCTTTTAGATACTGGTACAGATATTAGTATTATTCTAATCATATATGGCCAACTACATGGTCATTAACCTAGGCTTACCATGCAATATTAGGAGTTGGCAGAACAACCATCCCACATAAAAGCAACTATGCTTTTACTTATGTTGACCCAGATGGTAACTGTGCCACCTTTACCCCCTATGTAATGCACATCTCTATTACCTTATGGGAAAGAGATTTATTAAATCAATGGAATTTATATTTCCAATCAAATTTATCCTATGGGCCATTGCTAATAAAATTCCTACACTCAAAATATCTTGAACTGAGGACCCACCTGTCTGGGTGGACCCCTTAAAGAGGAAAAATTAAAGCAAATTCATATATTAATAGAAGAACAAAGTCAATTAGGACTCATTGAACCCTCAACTAACAATTGGAATACATCCATTTTCACCATTCCTAAAACATCAGGTAAATGAAGACTTTTGCATGACCGTCGACATCAATGCCCACATGATTCCAATGGGAGTACTACAATCTTATATTTCAAATCCAGATTTAATATCCCAAAACTAGCTTTTACAGATTATTAAATTTTTTTTACTCTGCCTTTGTATCCTGATGATAAAATATTTTAATTTCTCAGTTTTAGTTTTTTAAAATACTCAGTTGTCATTCATGGTCTTATTATTTCAGAGAAGATTCAAAAAATTGTCCCACAGAGGTATTTAAGCTATACTTTGCTTTCGCATAAGGTAATACCCCTAAATATTACTCTTAAATGACTCCAACAACTTAACCTGCATTGTTTTCAACAGTTTTTCCACCTTTAAGCTCAAAGCATCATTTAACCTCCTTATGGGAGAGACAGACTCTGCTTCTCCTCACACTGTCACTTCCAAGGCCAAGACCAATTAAACTTTATTCCATATCGAATTATTATAATTAATATGACTCATTATCCTACTGGCCTCATTACTAAGTTTCTCCCCCTCTAAAATCTAATATTAGAATGGTTGTTTTTTGTTTGTTTGTTTGCTCTCATCATGGTAAATGTCGAATTGCTTCATATTTTCCCATCATATCTCCCTTGTCCAGCAAGGGAGACACTGTGTCCAACTCATTGGTCATGATCCTGTTTCTATTTTCCTCAGACTCTCTAAGGAAGAACCTGAAACTTTGCTTCAACTTTTGGAGCCTTTATAAATTGCTCTTGCTGACTACATGGGTACTTTTATGTACTGCTTACCCCAAGATAAATGCATTTCTGTGCTGGCCCAGCTTAATGTTTCCTTTACAAGCCTTATCTATCCATATCCCATAAAGGGTTACTTAACTGTTTTATTGAAGTTCAGGAAAAACCCAAAAGAGAGTTATGACCTGACATGATAAACAAGCCTGGTCTCACATGTTCACCTTACCTCAGCCTACAACTCAGCAGGATAAACTCGCTGCTGCTTTTCTTGCCTTGAAATCTTTTCCTGATCACTTTCTCAACATAATCACAGACTCACTTTGTGTTGTTAATTTTCCTCATCTTTGCCCTGCTGATTTAAATACACAGATAAGTTTTATTACAACTTTTCATTTCTGTTCAAACTCCTCTCATGGTGACACCATCCCCTTTTTTTTTTTTTTGGTTTTTCGAGGTAGAGTCTCGCTCTAGCCCAGGCTGACCTGGAATTCACTATGTAGTCTCAGGGTGGCCTTGAACTCATGGTGATCCTCCTACCTCTGCCTCCCGAGTGCTGGGATTAAAGGCATGCGCCACCACGCCCGGCTTACCATCCCCTTTTTATTAGACATATGAGTAGCACTTTTCTTTTCCTGGTTCTCTTATTTTTGGTAATGACAAGGCTGACTCATTGTTACTCAATTCATTTTCCTCTGATGTTTTGTTTTCATACCAGTTTTTTCATCAAGCTGCTCTATCCCTACCTAAACATTTTCATATTCCCTTACAAAAGGCTAAACAAATTGTCCATTACTACCTTATTTGTCAAACAGGTTGTCTTGTTACTTTCCCCCATGGTGTTAACCCCAGAGGTATTGCACCTAACCAGATCTGGCAAATGGATGTTACTCATCAAACCTTTGGAAAATTAAACTATATTCATACTACTATAGATACCTTTTCTGGCTATATTTGGGCCTTTCTACAAACTGATAAAAATGTTAAATATATACAGTTCCATCTCCTACAATGCTTTGCTATCAGGGGAGTTCCTCACAACTTCAAAACTGATAATGCCCCTGCTTATTCCTCCAGGACCCTTTCTAAATTTTTACAAGAATGGAATATACAACATAAATTTAGAATAACTTATAGCCCAAAAGTCAAGCATTATTGAGTGTGCCAATGGCCTTTTAAATTTTTTCCTTAAGAAACAAAATAGAGCTTTAAAAAACCTCTTTAGAACCCCTCACTAACAGAGTCCTCATGTGGAAGATAGAACCTCTGAGCTGGAAGACATGACAGAATAAATTTATCAGAGTCCAGAAACTTTGCTAAGTTCAAAAAATCATGTGAATGGAATATGAGGGAACTGTGGGATACCCTAAAATGACCAAACATCCAGATCATGGGTATACCACAAAGAGAGGAAATCCAGGCCAGAGGCATAGAGAACATATTCTACAAAACTATTGAAGAAAAATTTCCCAATCTTGCAAAA
Source organism: Orientallactaga sibirica (assembly GCA_036365145.1). NCBI lineage: Eukaryota > Metazoa > Chordata > Mammalia > Rodentia > Dipodidae > Orientallactaga > Orientallactaga sibirica. The sequence goes on from JAEOAD010000013.1 coordinate 99,976, forward strand.
GAGAGTCCCATATGTATACAAAAAACTCACAGACCACCAAATAGATAGGACCAAAGAAGAAACTCTCCAACACACATCATAGTTAAAACTTTTAACAATGAAAGCAGAGAGAGTACTAAAAGCAGCAAAAGAGAAACAACTCACTACATAGAAAGGTAATCCCATCAGAATTACCTCAGCTTTCTCAATGGAAACCCTGAAAGACAGAAGGGCCTGGAACGGAACACTTCAAAATCTAAAAAACTATGGCTTCCATCCCAAACTACTGTACCCAGCAAAATTATCCCTCATAATAGATGGTGTGGTAGTTTGAATATATGTCCCCCAATATATTCAGTGTTTTATTAGTTATAGTTTGCATCTGCAATCACCTTGTTAGAGGCAATGTCACTGGGGGCCGGTCTTAGGTGTTAATGGTGGGTTTGAGATTCCATTGTAAAGATATGCAAATGTGCCTACCAGGAGTTCCTGAAGTGTGCTGTGTGACCTTTTGGCTGTAGTTTTTGCTCCGTGTGCTGTGTTGGCTGGTTGGTTTTCTCTCTCTCTGTTTGGCCCTGTGAAGAGCAAGCTGCTTTTCCTGCCTTTATGGAACTTCCCCTGGATCTGTAAGTTTCAATAAATAATATCCCTTCCTCCATAACTGTGCCTGGTCTGGAAGTTCATCTCAGTGAACCTGAAGCTGTCTGCAACAGATGGTGAAAGGAAAACTCCATGGAAAAAGTCAACTCTATGATTATATGAACACAAAGCCAAACCTACAGAGAATACTTCAGGGAATACTCCACACAGAAGAGTCAAACAACCAATCTTAAGAGCCTATGAGAAGATCACAATAACCAAAACCAGAGCAGGCTCAAAAAAAAAAAAAATCCTTGCAAACCAAATTCAACAACACATCAAAAGCATTATCCACCATGATCAAGTAGGCTTTGTCCCAGGATTGCAGGGATGGTTCAACATCTAGAAATTGGTCATTGCAATACACCACATAAATAAACTTAATCACAAGAAACACATGATAATCTCAACTGATGCAGAGAAGGCCTTTGACAAAATATAACACCACTTCGTGATCAAAATGCTAGAGAGAATAGGCATGGAGGGTTTATATCTCAATACAATAAAGGCTATATATAAAGCACCTAAATCCCAAATAACATTTAATGGGGAAAGACTCAAGGAATTCCCATTAAGATCAGTAACAAGACAGGGATGCCCACTCTCTTCACTGCTCTTCAATATAGTACTAGAGGTCCTAGCCCAAGCAATAAGACGGGAGAAAGAAATAAGAGAGATTCAAATTGGGAATGAAGAATTCAAGTTAACCCTGTTTCAGATGACATAATCCTATACATAAGTGACCCAAAAATCTCCATCTCAAAACTTCTAAATTCCATCAGTAAAATGGCAGGATACTAAATCAACACAAAAAAAACAGTGGTCTTTCTATACACAAAGGACAAATATACAGAGAAATAAATCAGTGAGGCTGTCCCATTTTCAATAGCAACAAAAAATTAGATACCTTGGAATTATACTAACCAAGGATGTGAAAGACTTATATAATAAAAACATTAAAAAAATTCAAAGGAGTTCTCAGAGGAAGAAATACAACTGGCTAACACACACTTAAGAAAATGTTGACTATCCCTAACCATTAGGAAAATGCAAATTAAAACATCTCTAAGATTCTACCTTACTGCAGTAAAAATGGCAATTATTAAAAAATTAAATGACAACAAATCTTGGCGAGGATGTGGGGAAAGAGGACTCCTCATCCACTGTTGGTGGGAATGTAAACTTGTACAACCACTATGGAAATGAATATGGAGATTCCTGCAAAGGATGAATATAGAGCTACCAACAGACCGAGTTATTCCCTTACTGGGCATTTATCCTAAATGCTCCATGCTTCACTACAGAGATATTTGCTCAACCATGTTTATAGCTGCTCAATTCATAATAGCTAGTAACTAGAATCAACCCAGGTGTCCATAATTGTATGAACGGATAACAAAGTTATGATACATTTACACAATGGAATTCTACTCAGCAGCAAGAAAAAAATAATACAATTAAATCTGCAGAAAAATGGACTGGCTTGGAACAGATGGTACTCAGTGAGCTCACACAATCACAGAAGGACAAACACTGCATGGTCTCACTCATCTGCGGTTCCTCACCTGGACTAGCTTGAGTTGCTGACATACCTGACAGGCGACTCAAGGCCCAGACAATAGGGATGGAAGGGTTTGGCGGGAGGGGAGGGAAAGCGTGAGGGAAAACAAACACACAACTAAACCCAAAATGAACTGGTAACATAGAAACCTTTATCCTTGAAGATAGACTAAAAGATATGCCCTCAACAGAAGTAGGGGGCAGCACCTGGAGAGGATGGGAGGAAACCTAATCTTAATTTTTTTTTTTGTCTCTGGTCTATAACTCCCAGGGCCAGAAATCCACTGCTGCCCACAATGAGCTGTTGATTGGAGAGACCTATGAGATCCCCAAAACAAAACAAGCTTCTGTCAAAGCACTGGATTACCCACCTGAAGCAAAAGGTAAGATCCTATTGCTGAAAACCTCACATACTGCCAACACAGAGATTTGGCTGGAATCCGGAGGAGAGCCAGTCCCCACGCAGTTAACCCATCTAGTGCATGAGCTACTGGAGGAAAGCAGCCAATAATGGCTGAGCAATCAGAGGTCTAAGCTACTCAGAAGCAAATACCCTGACAAGATGTACACACCAGTGCAATAGTGGCACACAGCTTTGGTGGGTGACCAATAGCTTTCTGATTAGCTAAGAAATCTGCTCAGTGTAAATGAACCCATATCTGGAATTGAAAACCAGGTCAGAATCTTATGGAGACAAAGATTATACTCTCCAGTGTCAAGCTCTCATTAGTCTTTGGCTAAAAGAGGGATTTCATACATCAAATTCTACCTAAATTAATAATGCTTATCCCATTTAACCTGTGCTGACTTCACTCTCTTTGGGTGCTTTTCTTTTTCAGAAGTAGCAAGACCCAAGGAGATAAACTACCCCTTACACTTCAGCCAAGCCACAACTGGAACCACAGGAATTGGGGAGACAAGCAAGAGTGCTGCTTCCATGGTGAACCTGACAATCAGTGCCAGGGTGAAGGAGACAAACCCTGAGGATACTCAACACTTACAAAATCAGAGATCCAGAGGCTTCTAAGAGCTCATCACTGAAGTAGACTTAAAACACACCCTGGGAATATTGCAGAAGAGGGGGCAGAAAAATTGTAAGAGCCACAGGTTGAGACATCATGCCCACAGGCACTGCCTCCCCACAAAAACTGACTGCTGCTCCCACAACGCATAACCCACAATCCCATGGGGAATACCTGCAACCCCACTGAGGAGGGTCCCCAGAGGAATGGGGGAAGGGATGAGGGAAAAGAGGGTACCAATACATGATGTATCTATACAAAATATGTTGTTAATAATAATTTTTTTAAAAAAATTAAAAAATAAGTTCTTGGGCTGGAGAGTTGGTTTAGTGGTTAAGGCACTTTCCTGCAAAGCCTAAGGACTCATGTTCCACTCTCCATGTAAGCCAAAGGCATAGTGATGCAAGGACTCAAAGTTACACATGAGCATGAAGCATGCATCTGGAGCTTGACTGCAGTGGCCGGAGACCCTGATGCACCAATCCCCACCTCCCCTCTCTCTCATAAAAAAGGTCAGTCTGTTGGGCTTGCCTCAAAAAAAGGCTGGAAAAAGATAGCTTAGCAATCAAGATGTATGCCTGTGAAGCCTAAGGATTCAGGTTCAATTCTCCAGGTCCCATATAAGCCAGATGCACATGGTGGCACATGCTTCTGGAATTCATTTGCAATGGCTAGAGGCCCTGGCACGCCCAATCTCACTCACTATCTCTCTCTCTCCCTGTCTGAAATAAATAAATAAATAAATAAATAAATAAATAAATAAATACATAAATAAAATCTTTTTAAAAAAGAAGAAGATGGCTAGAGAGATGGCTTAGTGGTTAAGGCGCCTGCCTGCAAAGCCTAAGAATGCTTGTTCAAATCTCCAGGTCCCACGTTTAGCCAGAAGCAAAAGAGACACAAGTGTGCAATGTCACACATGAGCACAAGGGGGTGCACACATCTGGAGTTCATTTATAGCACCTGAAAAGGCCCTGGCGTGCCCATTCCCTGCCTCTTCCTCTCTCTGTGTCTCTTTCTCTGTCTCTCTCTCAGAAGAAGAAGAAGAACAAGGAGAAGAAGGAGGAGGAGGAGGAGGAGGAGGAGGAGGAGGAGGAGGAAGAGAAGGAGAAGAAGGAGAAGAAGAACAAGAACAAGAAGAAGGAGAAGAAGAACAAGAAGAAGAAGAAAAAGAAGAAATTCTTCATAGACTGGCTGCTATTGAAGCTGCAGTTACTTGGCTGAGTGATCATCAAAAAGCCTCATGGACACATTCTAAAATGACCTGTGACACAGGACTTACCAAATTTTATGCGGCTCCCTATTTGGCTTCATTTAATGACACTTGGGAGAAATAACTACCTCCCTTCTTCTTTAATCATTTAAACAATCTTATAAGTGACTTTAGAGAAAAATTATGACAATTTACAAAATTAAAATAATAAACTGAATGATAAACCACTGATGCACTAAATTATGTGGCCAAACCCCAAAAATTAGTTCTGTGATCTCAATGTAGGATCTTGGGTATTTTCTGCTTTTTTAATCATTGGTACTATATGCCTCCTTATTCTAGTGCAAATGAGCATCTCCCTGGTCACCAAAACTGAAGCCATAATTGCTATCTTCATGGCAAACTCTGCTCTCTACCACATCATGTTCCCAGAAGAAATTAAGGTTTAGGAAACAAAAGCAGGGGAGATATTGAGATTCAAAGTTGAACTTTTAAAAAATATATTTTATTTATTTATTTAATTTATTTGAGAGAGAAAGAGAGAGAGAGAGAAGCAGACAGACAGAAAGAGAGAGAGAGAGAGAGAGACAGAGAATGGTCATGCCAGGGCCTCCAGCCACTGCAAATGGATTCCAGATGCATGCGCCACCTTGTGCATCTGGCTTATGTGGGTCCTGGGGAACTGAACTGAGGTCCTTTGGCTTTGCAGGCAAATGTCTTAACAGCTAAGCCATCTCTCCAGCCCCTCAAAGTTGAAATTTTAACCCACTCTGTACCTGCCCTGCTGGTACAGTGCTAATCTCCAGCAATAGGTACATTTTATTAATCTTATATATGCTGTCTTCATGTACTTTCTGCTATTCTGTTCTTTTTAAAAAGCTGATACATTGGCTATATTCTCTTCTTTCCTACCTCTGCATCCAGTATCAGCAGAATTCTCTTTTAATTCCTTCCTGTCTTCTCTTTAGATAGGATATGTCCATACTCTCTTTAAAGTATAAACTTCTTTGATGATCAGTTTTTAGAAACAATCTTCAGATGTTCTGTAAGCTCCCTAATTAGTTACCTACTACCCAAACCTTTTGCCTATAACCTTGACAGTAGATAGATATACCTTTCCAGATATGTACTCACTTTAAGTTCCTTAGTCAGCTGCTACTTGAACTTTTACTTATATCCTTAAAAAAAAAAAAAAAGCAGATGTAATTTCTTTAATGAAAGGACAAGCACCGTCTGAGCTGCATGATTCTTCACGTAGAGTTTCCATCCTGCAAGGCAGCTCAAAGACAATTTTGTTTGTCTGAGAGATTTTTTTCCTGCAATTCTGTCATGAGATCACTTCCATTCCTGAAAATCTAACAGGACATAAACACCTGGAGTTGTAGCTAGGCTAATTTAGCCCCAACCTGTAAACTCCCGTAATAACCATAATCTATGTCTTTAGGTGGGCTTTTCCATTTTCTGGACCACCCTTTTGTCTCTACTTGGGCAAGAACTTTGCATTCCTTCCTTCTCTTAAGCCTTATAATCTTTCTAAAGTTTATTCACTTGTCTGTGGGTTTCATTCATCAAAATACGTAGGACAAGACCCTAGAGGACTCTAACTCAGTGGAAGTTTTGCATGACTGTGAGTGTCTGCCACCATAGTTCTTGAGTTATTGCCCACCCAAGAGTTGAAAAAGTCTCTGTCACTCTTAATTCCCATATCAACAACATGCTGGGATCTCCTGCAGAGAAGGCTGGAGTTAGTGAAGCTAGTCCTGATCCTATGGGGATGTGCAGAGCCTGAGATTAAAGTTCTCAAAAGCAGGGATGTCTTTTTACTGTTTAGTTCTTAGCACTCATGACGCCAAATGTCCAGTGCTGTGGTGCTGCCAATTGGTGTCCCACCATGTAATCCAATTTCAGCAGTGGTCCTTGGAATTAGCACAGACCCGATATTAAGGGATCACTACAAATTACCCCACTTTAGCTACCTATGAAAGTCCAATTCATCACTCACCATACCTCCAGGGTTCCCATGAACCCTCATCATATTGGTTACATTTGCATACATAACTCAAGAAAGCATAGTACTTACTGTTATGTTAGCTATATAACTCAGGAATTCATGTTGGAAAAGGTGTAAGGTGAGCTATGGGTGAAGTATACCCAGTTCCTATGCCTGCTCTGGTCACCCCACTCTCCCAGCACCTAGATGTGTTCATCAACCTAAAGGGTCTTCATCCAGGAACATTATGGGGACTTCCTAAAGTGAACATGATCTGTTTTGGTTAAGCCACCAGCCATGGGTGATCAGCTCAATGTTCAACCACTCACCCCTCCTCAAAGATAGGGCAGAGGTCCTTAGTGATGGCTTTGACTTTTTCTGACAGCCTCATCCTACAACTGTCTAGGGTCGAAGTCCTGGCATACAAAAGACATTCATAACTCAGCAGTCCAAGAACTATAGTTTCTGTGTGCCAGGAACTGGGGACAAACCCCAGATATGTTCATCATGCCTTACAGTACAAGGGGCATGGAGAAAGGCCAGAACCAGAGAATGTTTCTGGAGGCTGAGGTAGAGAGAGAAGTTTGGAAAGTGTTGAAGAAGAACAGGGTACATTCTGAAAAGGGGCATGAAGGCCATAGTGAATGGGACTATAGAAAAGGAGGAAGAGAAGCTGGGCGTGGTGGCGCACGCCTTTAATCCCAGCACTCGGGAGGCAGAGGTAGGAGGATCGCCATGAGTTCAAGGCCACCCTGAGACTACATAGTTAATATTCCAGGTTAGCCTGGGCCAGAGTGAGACCCTACCTCGAAAAAAACAAAAAAAAAAAAAAAAAGAAAGAAAAGGAGGAAGAGAAGTAGAAAAATGGGTGGAACTATTGTGGGTGGGCCCATAGGGCAGGAGAAATGACAGGGGTGGGTAAGATCCCACAGCAAGCTGCAATTGAAAGCAATAGCAGGGCTTCAACCAAAAAAAAAAATCTGAACATGCTCTACTAACTAGGGACAGTAAGGTCTACCCCACAGCCTTGTTGGGAAAATGTGCGACAGAGTCTGGAACAAAGAAGAAGCAAGCTATCATCAAGCCCAAGCCCATCTGAGCCTTCCCCTCCAGTCCTAATCATACTGGATCAGTCTTCTCACTGACAGGTATAGAGCTCAAGACTAGCCTTGTGCTATGTTCTGAGTTTGTTCATCCACGTGGCCAATGGCCAATGAACACCTTCTGGGGCCAAAGACCAGGTGAGAGGGGTTGAGAAACAATGAAGAAACTCATCTCCTAAAGTCTTATGTGGATATGAGCATATGTGATGAGAGCCATGTATGTACAGTCAAAAGTATGCACCCTGAGGACATGCTTTGTGTAAGTATGAATGCATGCACAGGTTATACATTGACATGTGTACACAGAGACATAGACAGATGTAAGTGCATGAGCATATGTGAGCCTATGGGGAAAGGCTACTAGTGTTGCTAGTTCAATGCTAAACCCAGGTGGGCTTCCCCTCTCTCTCCCACTCCCCACACCCAGAGTATCTGCATATGAGAAAGGTCTGGAACCTTAGACTATTTAGCAATCAGACTCTAATCAGGGCACAAGGTTCATAAACTTCAAGAGGCCTATGAAAATATTAAAACTAGGAAAAAAGCTTTCATTGGCTCCAACATATACCTGCTTTTAAGCTTCTGTGAGATCACACTGGATTTTTGTTTGGGGGATTTCTTGGAAAGAATGTATTCCCAAATAAGCCCTTCCTCAGCCTAAGTAACTTCTGCTGATTCCAGAACCCACCCAGCCACAAGATGAGCAGGCCCAGCCCTGGGTGACCTCCCCGAGAAGAACCTCTAACTGCCCATTTTCCTCAGCAGCTACTGGCAGTTTATGTTTCTCCTAGGGACATCATGGTAGTTTTTCTGGCACTTCATATTCAACCCAACTCTCCAGAAAACTGGCTGTTTTGGGCTGCTCTTGGGCCTTTTGCTTCTCCTTCTACCCCATCCTAGATTTGGGAGTCTGAAAAAGTGAAAAAAAGTGCTAAAGTGAAAAAGTGCTAAGACACCCTCAGGTTTCACATAAATAACAGTGCCTGAGCTGGCTCTGCCCGCTGCATCCAAACCTAGAAGTCACTGGAGACATGGGTCTACTTCCCTCAGAGCCCAGTTCTGTCCTGTGGGAACTGAATGGTCTGATGCCAGGTCCTCAACACCTACTCTGTTGAGTCAATACGAACTATAACAGCTCCAGAATCTATAAAATGCGCTAACACAGCCCTTAGTGACTGTATAGGACAATGTGTAGCATCTGTGGCCACGCAGGTCTTGAGTCTTCACAAGTTAAACAGAGTCTGCAGAACACTCGCAACACCATAATATCCAGGTGGAGGTGGGTTCTCTGTGCTGTCACCACACATAGTGTCTTCAGGGCTAGCTGATGTAGGTGCTCAGACTACTGGCTTCTCTAAGCCAGCTCTTTTTGGTCTGAATTCAGGAAATAACCCCTAGCCTTTGAAAGGCATAGAAGTCACACAGGATTAGATTTTGTCTTGGGTGGCCTTTATGGGTCACTGTAGGATAAGGAGAGAGACTTCCAGGAAGATCATGAGGGTCTAAAAGACCTTGGACTGTCCCCACCTTCCTGTGACTCAGGTGGCAGATTCATGTATTTTCTGTGACAGCCACAGCAGAATCATGTCCTCTGTGAGAACTTTTAACAGATTTATATATTTCTTATGTGAGGAAAACATCAGCTCCTTTCTGCAAAACAGTGTTGCAATGTGCTTAAGGCAGCAGTACTGACACCATGGGCCAGAAGGGAAACCAGCCTGACCTCCAAAAGTTATGCAGAATTGATGTGGTTGGAAGTGAGTCAGGCGTGCAGGCCACTAATTTTGAAAAAGAGGAAATTCAGTTATTAGGCCATTCTAAGCAATCAACAGACCAAATTTGAGAAATACCACACTGTTTCTTTGCATCCCTGTGGAAGTGCCATAGATGATAGAGTTTGGAGTTTGGCACTGATTCTGTTTTGTCCTCCTATGAGTCAGTGTCACTGTGGGGGTGGGCAAGGCTTCTGGTCAAGGCAATGCCTAAAATTAACCTCTTTGGGGTCTGGGAGCATCCTTGAGGTCAGGATATCTTGAAAGTAGCACCTACATACAAGGTGCAATAAAGGCTGTGTGAGCATACGGCCCTGGGTAGACCTTAAAAGATCTAAAGAGAGTGTCTCTCAGTGCTCTGAGTGACAGTGGCCTGAGGACATCAGGACTGTCCCCGCTGGCCAATTCAGTAGCACCAGAACCCACAACACTCACTTGAGTCTGGATCCAGACTTCTTTCCATTTTCTTAATTTCTTCCCTCATGTACTCGGCAGGAGGCGGGTCACCATCCACTGAGCTGCTGCCAGGTAGTCACGAAAGTTTAAGGAACAGAGGACAAAGGGGGGCAGAAATACCAGGACCCAAGGGGTAGACAGATGACCCATATGGCTTTGTGGAGACTCAGAGTTAGGATTAAGAGTGGGGCAACTTGAAGCACATGAGTGAGGGCAAGCAAAAGTGCTACTGTGGAGAGGCCCAGCCAGGTGAAGGCCTTCTGTCAGGAGAGTGTCCATTAGAGCCACATCTAGGAAGGGCTGCCTGCAGCATCCAGGCCGCAGGGCAAGGCTGCCTAGGGAAGATGAGCATAGTTTCCCTTCTCAGCTGGGCACTGTTTACCCATAACAGAAAGGGGGATGCTATGGCACCTGCTTAACAGATGAGAAAGCTGGCTTTGGGCTGCCTATCTTGACCCCCACCATACTGGAGTTCAGGAGCCCTCACTGAGCTGTCCAATGTCTGATTGAGCATGACCACATTGTGAGACAGCTGAAACCCTGGGAAGTCTGGGAATTGTCTCTCTCCCTAGGGACCAGGATGGGGGTGGGAGCATGTTGAAAGCATAATGTGTTCTTGCTGGTCTCACTGAGTCACCTGGCAGGCAGTTTCTTTCCCTGCCCAACTCTCTGCTGGACTGCTGGAAGGGGTTAAACCACAAGTCTAGGAAATGGCTTGAGGTAGAACGAAGCCTGCTGCTGAACACTGATGCTGAGACACCATATGAGGTACTCAAGGAAGGATGATATTTTGCTCAGTACAACCAGCTACTTGGTGTATAGGGATTGGAAGCTCAGCTACCAGCCAGCACCCAGTCTCCATGCTGGCTGGACTTCAGCCCAGGAAGCTGACTCCAGAGTTACTTCACCCCTAGGCTATAATTTGTGTCCTCCAGGGCTTGAGATATCCAAGTTTTAATGTGGAAAAATGGTTCCACTCTGTCTCACCCCATACCCAAAAATAAACTTAGATTAGGGGCAAAAAACATAATTATAAAAGTTTTGGAAGACAATACAAAAGCAAGAGTCTACCCTTTCAGGACGCAGGCACAAATCATGATTCAAAGCCTGGTAGGAAACTACTGACATCTGTGACTATGTCAAGTTTTTAAAACTTCTATATGATGAAAATGGCAATGTCAACAATGTGGACAAAGCCCTGGCACTCATTATATACATTAAGCTTCCACCAATCAAAAGGAAAAACAACCTAACACAAAAGTGGCTAAGATTAAGAATGGAGGGCTGGAACCCTGAGAATACAGAGTGAATTCCAGGTCAGCCTGAGCTAGAGTGAGACCCTACCTTGAAAAAAAAAAAAAAAAAAAAAAAAAAAAAAAAGAATGGAGGGTTGGAGAGATGGTTTAGTGGTTAAGATGCATGCCTGAGAAGCCTAAGGACCCTGGTTCAATTCTCCAGGTCCCATGTAAGCCAGATGCACATGGTGGTATATGCATCTGGAGTTTGTTTGCAGTGGCTAGAGGCCCTGGTGTGTCCATTCTCACTCTCTCTCTTTCTCTGTCTATAATATATTTTTTAAAAAAGGATGGAAAAATGGAGCTTGAAGAGATGGTTCAGCTATTTATTTATTTATTTGCAACAAGTAGAGAGAGAAAGAGGTTCATGCATGCACGCACGCTCGAGGGCCTCCAGCCACTGCAAACAAACTCCAGATGCATGCGCTACCTTGTGCATTTGGCTTACGTGGGTACTAGGGAACTGAGCCTCAAACCAGGGTCCTTAGGCTTCACAGGCAAGTGCTTAACCACTAAGCCATCTCTCCAGCCTGATGGTTCAGCTTTTTTTAAAAATAATATATTTTATTTATTTATTTGAGAGAGAGAAAGGGAGAGAGAGAGGGAGAGAGAATGGGCATGCCAGGGCCTCCAGCCCTGCAAAGGAACTCCAGATCCATGTGCCCCCTTGTGCATCTGGCTTACATGGGTACTGGAGAATCAAACTGGGATCCTTTGGCTTTGCAGGCAAACACCTTAACAGCTAAGCCATCTCTCTAGCCCCTGGTTCAGCTTTTTAAGGTGCTTGCCTGCAAAGCCTAAGTATCTGAATTCAATTGCCCAGTACCCACATAAAGCCAGATGCACAATATAGCACATGCATCTGGAGTTCATTTCCAGTGGCTAGAAGCCCTGGAATCCCCATTCTCTCTTTCTCTCTTTCTCTCATCTGCCTCTTTCCCTCACTCTCAAATAAGTAAAATAATTTTTTAATTTTTTTTTATTATTTTATTTATTTTTGGACAGAGACACAGAGAGAGACAGAGGGAGACGAAGACAGACAGAGAATGGGCGCGCCAGCAGTCTCTCAGCTGCTGCAAACAAAATCCAGATGTATGCACCCCCTTGTGGGCAAATGTGGCATTGCGCCCTTGCATCACTGCATCTGGCTAAACGTGGGACCTGGAGATTGGAACCCGGTTCTAGGCCTAGCAGGCAGGTGCCTTAACCGCTAAGCCATCTCTCTAGCCCAGTAAAATAATTTTTAAAAGAATGGAAAATGTAGTAAAGTGAATGAATAAATATAACAAAATATGGAACTTCCCTATTAATCACCAACAAAGAAATTGAAAATTATTTCACCATCAATAGTGGTGTTAATGTGCTAAGACAGTGTAACTCACATATCTTTTTAAAAATTTTTATTTATTTATTTTCAAGCAGAGAGAGAGAGAGAACCGAGGCAGACAAAGAGAGAATGGGCACAGCAGGGCCTCTAGCCACTGTAAATAAACTCCAGATGCATGTACCCCTCTGTGCCTTTGGCTTACATAGATCCTGAAGAATTGAACCGGGATCCTTTGGCTTCACAGGCAAACGCCTTAACCACTAAGCCATTTCTCCAGCCCAATTCACATGTCTTATGTAGGGGTGAGTATGAATGGCCTTGGAGAAGCAATCTGGAGTCTTTAGGTGTCCCGAGTCCTCAGTCAGCCCTGTAGAACGATCCTTATACAGAGGTTATGTGTGATATGAAGACTTGAGACGCTAGCTCTGAGGTTCTTTCCTCTATAGTGAAAGCAAGGCCTTGGGGAATTCAGTTTGTGGACGGCCATCTTGGCCTGCAGGTTCTGTGTCTAGCAGTGCCAGGGGACTTGATGAAACTATCTGGTCTGGATTCCACAGAGCCCTTTAGCCTGGTGGAAACAAGGATGAGAGCTCAGAAGTAATGGTCTACAAGGACTGGGAGGGTCTGGGGCATATGTGACACTAAGGAATTCCCCAGGCAGTAGCTCCACCCAACTCCTTCCTGCTATTTCTGGGCCAACCCACTCCCACCCCTCCAGGCCAGACTTCTATCTGGAGATTTCTTCTCCTGTGATTTGGGGCCAGCCTTTCCTTATAGGCAGCACCATCTCTCCCTTTCGCCATTATACCCCAATAAGCTGGAGGTCTCCTGCATGCACAATATATATATTTTGGTATTTCAAGGTAGGGTCTCACTCTAGCTCAGGCTGACCTGGAACTATGTAGATCCAGGGTGGCCTTGAACTCATGGTGATCCTCCTACCTCTGCCTCCCAAGTGCTGGGATCAAAGGCATGCACCACCACACCCGGCTTCATGCATTTTATTTTATATGTGATATGAACCAGTAATTTAATCCAGATGCCTGTGAAATTTGCAGCTAGATCATTGGGGATAGTTGGTAGGTAGCTGCATGGGGCTCCTATCTTATAAATCAGGAGCAAGGTCTGAAAAACTCTTCATGGGGAACAACATAGATTATTCTAGGGTCACACCTTCTAGCCACAGGGACCTCATGTTAGAGTTAACACATGTTGTTCCACCTTCCAGGAGAAGAGAGGAATGAGAAGGCTGCAGGAGAGAAGTCTTCCATTCACTCCCCTGTTTGAGGCCACTTCCTCTTCTCACTGTGTCACCAGACACTGCCAGGTTCCACAGCCATGAAGGACCCTCCATCCTCCTGCACTAACATGATACAGGGTCACCCTCTTCTCTTCCTCCACTTCAAAACTGGGTCTAGGGTACTTCTAGAAGTCTCTGTCTCCTGGTGCTCCACAAAGTACCGCAGAATTACTATAGACATGGGCCTCTATCCTATGACTTCACTTTAGAGCCATATGCCTCACAGCACTCACCTACCACTGTCACCTGCTGCCATGGTCCAGCGCTTAGGCTCAGAAGACTTGGAGCCACATGAAGGCCTTGGCACCCCCATGGAAGCTGTGTCTCCACTGACCAGCTCCATTGTGTTCTGTTTTTTCACAAAGAATTTTTTTCTTTTCCTTTTCCTCCTTCTTAGAAAAACCATGTTTGCTGACTTTGGTATTTGTTACTTCTTCTCTATGGAGTGCCCACAGGTAGTTCTCCGTCTTTTCCACCATGGTGTGTCTAAGTGCCTAACCCACTTGACCCATGGTTGGCAGTAGATCGGTGTTCACTGCAGATGGTGAGAGGCATCAGTTAGGCTTCAGTTGACATGCCACAAAGTTATAGAGCCCTCCCCGACACCTGCCTGCACTGCAGCCACTCTGGGGTGATGTTGGTGTTGAAAGACACATGGCCTAGGCCAGGGCTGAGTAGGGTTGTCAGACAGAGGAGAGGAGGCGCTGTGTAGAGCAGAGGTTACTTTGTAACTCCATGCATAAAAACATGTTCCACTCTGCTGAGGACTCAGTGGAAATAGGAATGGGTATTCAGCCTTCCTCTTCAGCTCTGAACACCCCAAGATACCCCACTGGGGTGTCCTCAGCAAAGCCAGCTCTGAATCTCAGTCACCAAAGGCAAGCAGGATCCCAGCCTGGCCTCAAATATGACTCAGGAATTTAAAATGCAAAATACTACTTGTTTAATGTGGGGTAGAGCCCATTCCCATACCAAACCAAGACCCAGGGAGACTTTTCCTCCCCAGCAATAGGCATGTCTACCAAGAACAACCACAGGCTGGGGTCATTTCCAAAAGACACACTCCTCAGCCTTTTTCACGGGCCAAGACCCAAGGGGGTGGCTTGAAGAGTGAAGAGGCTCAGGGCAAGGTCAGAGAACATACCCAGATCAGACAGCCTAAACTGGAAATCTGCTGTGAAGGAGGCATGGATTTCAGGCCACAGATTCTGCCCCTAGGCATCAATCAGTGTGGGGTCCTCTGCCCTGTGCTGGGCAAAGGGATCATACAGACCTAGGTGGGCAGCTTGCCCCATGGGGGACACATCCCTACTGCCCTTCAGGAAGAGCCTGCTGGCAGCCCTACCCTGAATCTGGGCCTTCCTGTGGTGTGGCCAGCTCCTGCCCACAACCTCAACTTCCAATAAACTGAAATTCCAGATGAATCCAAATCTGCCCGAGTTATCACCAAGAGCATAACTCAGGTTCCCTGTCCCCAGAGGACAATGCCACCTGATCTATGGGACAAAGTAAGTTAACAGTTACTCCCAACCATTGCACTCTTATACTGTTACTTATACGGCAGGACTCTGACAAACTTGGGCCCATCCTGCTCCTTGAATGGCCTAGATACTTAGTGACTCACATTTGAGGATGATTGCTGAGCAACCTCGTCACCTACGTTGGGGCTGGGTCTTTCTACATAGCCATGGCCAGCTTGAGAGGCAAGTCCTCCCCTAATTCACAGACCTTGCTCCTCATCAGTAAATGACCCTGGCAAGTCTTGTAGTTTCTGAATATGGGCCATGGCTTAGTCCTTTGCTTCACATCTCCTCTTGCTTCTAACATATCCACCATGTTAACAACTCAGCTCAAACACTTATCAGCTCTATGTGCCTGGGAGATGACAGTAACAATGGAAGGAAAGAATGAGAAGTACAGTGTCCTTCTGGGACATTGGAGCCACCTTAATGGCTTTTCACCTACTAACCTGAGACTATGAATGGGTCAGTTATCTGTAGGACTTTGCCTACTGTATAGAATCAAGTTTTGTTGGGAACACTATAGGGACATTCAATGTTCTTAGAAGGACAGTATCTGGTCTCAAGATTAGCCCTCTTGGGGCCCAAGTAGGTGGGTTCAGTTCTCAGGGAGGACCGGTGAGCTAGGGATTCTGGGAGGGACAGACAAGCCAATCCCCTGCCCTTGGTTTACTCTGGTAAGAGGTCTACATGACCAACCAGAGCTAGCAAAGTACAGGGTCATCAGCTTGTCAGGGGGCATCTGCTGCAATCTAAGGGGGCACCGTGGGTATACCATATCTGCTCTACCCAATAAGAACCCAATTTGGATGCCTAGGGCTCCCATGTGAAAGTCAGGGGGTCATAGGCAGAATATGACCACATGTCTCCAAGAACAGGGGCTGGGTTCTGGCTGTAGCAAACCCACTTGCACAGACTCACCATTTTTATTACATGACATCCATGTGTATGAAGACAGAGAACGAAGTATGTGAGAAACAGCATCCTACACACTCTCAAAGGAGGAAACCCCCTCATAAATTTCTAGGAGGGATACCTAGACACAACCTTCACCATGTCCTCTACCCCTAAATTTCTGATCTGCTTTTCCTCTGAAGCAGTTTGAGAAAGGTTACCATGCACACATAAACTCATGCATATCTCAAAAATACATAGCCTCTGCAGCTTCCCCCTCTTCACTCAGCTGTCGAGGCCAAGGTAGGTGACAACAGGAGGGCAGTATCATGAATAAGTTCCACCCTGATGGCATGATGAGGTAGACAGAGTGCTAGGCCTGCTCCATACTTCAAACATGTCAGGCTGTGTTCAAATGCAAAGGTGCCAGGGCACAGTCAGGGTCTGAGCATCACAGAGGATCCTCAAGAAGTTGACCAAAGGGTAGTGGTAAATGATAGAGACAGAGGCCTAGGCCTTGGGAGATATAAGAACATGTCTCCGTGGGACCTACTATCGTGTCTCTAGCACTAGCCCTACTCCTGGGAGGTACCCCATGGCCCAAACTCAAGGGCAGCAGTTCCACATAGCAGCCGACACTTGTGGCAGCTGGCTGACAGCCATTAAAGGGAGGCATTTGGGTCAAAATCATCAGACATGGTCCCAGGTGAAGACCCCATAGCTACACCACCCTACACAGATGGGGCCAAGATAGGGCAGTAGTGTCTGATAGCTTGTGAGTCCTTGTCTGTCCACTCTCAAGCCAAGTTACCATCCAGAACATTCTGCCTCTGTTAAGCCTCTGATCTAGGGTGTGATTGTAGAGTTGAGGTACATCATGGATGTTGGAGTATGTGGTTATTTGATTCAGGTGTCTCCCAATAAACTTAGGTGTTCTGAATGCTAGGTTCCCAGCTGATGGAGATTTGGGAATTAACGCCTCCTGGAGGCAGTGTATTGTTGGGGATGGTATTTGGCACACTCTCTTGTTCCTGTTGTCTACCTGATGTTGGCCAGGAAGTGATGTCTACCCTTTGCTCATGCCATCATTTTCCCTGCTATCCTGGAGCATCCCCTGAAGGCTCTAAGCAAAAATAAACCCTTTTTTCCCAAAAGCTGCTCTTGGTCGGGTGATTTATGCCAGCAATGTCAACCTGACTGCAACAGAACATATGTTGTCATGCCGGGTACTGCACCAGGATACTGAGAATGGGTCCTGCCAACCAAAAATGAGGTTGACCCAGAAGCTTATAACTTAGAGGCACAACTATCATTCTGCAGCTGAGTCTTGATCCATCTACTGTGCCTACCCAAGGTGGTTCTGTTTTTCATGGGTGGAACCCCACTTCCAGCTTCTTGGCTCTTCCTCTCCCACAATTCCAGCATCACCCTGGGTGATGGACACTGAAGCCAAGGCTTTCCTCCTTCAGCAAACAGGGCTGCACCCTCCTGTAGATGAATAGCTTCCTTTGCAGGGTGCATGGACCATTCAGGTTGCTTGTATGGCTTGGGGTTCAGGGTTGATGGGAGGGCAGGAAACATCAAGGTGAAGGCCATAGACAGGGAGGCCTTGATTGCAGAGGCAGCTGACCTGGGAGCAAGACTAGAGATGGGCAAATATCTCACTGATTTTTGCACAAATAGGGGAAGGAGTAGGTGAAGAATCATGGATAGCAGGAAAAATGGACTGTAGGCAGACAGAAGGATAGATATGGTGCCAAGATTCCATACACTCAAAGAGCTACTAGGTAGTGACTGAAAATATTGGCTTTGCCTTACTAAAATTATCCACATGTCTATGAACACACATCCAGTCTTCAGTTTCCTGGGTGTTTTTTAAAATTATTATTATTTTTGGTTTTTCAAGGTAGGGTCTCCCTGTAGCCTAGGCTGACCTGAAATTCACTATTTAGTCTCAGGGTGGCTTCAAACTCACAGCAATCTTCCTACTTCTGCCTCCCAAGTGTTGGGATTAAAGGCATCTAAGACTATGCCCAGCTCCTCATTTATTTAAAAATTTTTTCAAAAATAATTTTATTTATTATAAAGAGAAAGGAGAGAGGGAGAGAGAGCCTCTTGCCACTGCAAACAAACTCCAAGAACATGTGTCTGGCTTTATGTGGGTACTGGGTAATCAAACCCAGGCCAGCAGACTTTGTAAGCAAGCTCCTTTAGTGGGTTAGCCATCTCTCCACTTCAGATTCCTGATTTCTAAATGATCTGTTTGCAGAATGTCATAGTGAATATAAAATGACCTCTTTGAGAGGTTTATAGTAACTGTGAGGGCCCAAGACTTGCTCTCTGAGATATCATTCATACCTAACAGATGCTGACCATCACTATACAGTCATAGACATAGACTCTGCTGCACAGGGTGCTCCAGAGCAGAGAGGAGGCCATGTACAGAGCAGTGCAACCCATAGATCTCAGACCAGATCAGGGGTTTGTCAGCAGAGCCGGACAGTGGAGCTTCCATGGAAGGCTATGAAAAGGCCAAAGAAGGAGAAGACTCCTGAAGAACATAAGTAGGAGGCCATAGTGGGGGAGGCATAGGATCTAGATGGCCCCTTAAGATCAGATCTAAACCAGGCATGGTGGTGCATGCCTTTAATCCCAGCACTTGGGAGGTAGGAGGATTACCGTGAGCTCAAGGCTACCCTGAAACTACATAGTGAATTCCAGGTCAGCCTGGGCTAGAGTGAAACTCTACCTCGAAAAATAAAACAAATAAACAAACAAACAAAAAAAGATCAGGGCTGGGCGTGGTGGTGCACGCCTTTAATCCCAGCACTCGGGAGGCAGAGGTAGGAGGATTTCCGAGAGTTCGAGGCCACCCTGAGACTACATAGTTAATTCCAGGTCAGCCTGGACCAGAGTGAGACCCTACCTTGCAAAACCAAAAATAAATAAATAAATAAAATAAAATAAATTAAATTAAATTTTTAAAAAAAGATCAGGGCTAGAGGGATGACTTAGTGGTTAAGGTGTTTGCCTGCAAAGCCAAAAGACCCAGGTTTGATTCCCCAGGACCCACATTAGCCAGATGCACAAGGGGGCGCATGCATCTGGAGTTCGTTTGCAGTGGCTGGAGGCCCTGGCATGACCATTCTTTCTCTCTCTCTCTCCCTCTCCCTCTTTCTCTGTCAAATAAATAAAAATAGAAAATAAAATAAATTTAAAAGAAAAGAAAAAAAAGATCAGGTCAAGATGCCCCCTGAACAATCCCTGAATTTCATGTTCCCACTATTCCAGGGAAGATGGGACTTGAAGCTGGCCTCAGCTTGACTATAAAAAAAAGAAAGAAAGAAAATGCAGCATTGTGACTTGTCTGGCCCACTGGAGATGTGGAATGAAGTTTATGGAAGAGGAAGAGTTTGCTTTCACATGCACTTGAGGCACTAGAAGAGAAACAAGACAGGCCCACCTTCATGTTCCACAAAGGCCAAAAGGGACACAGGGACACACTGGGCAGCCTGAATGCATCCATGTATTAACTGACAGATGCCAGTATAACTCTTGGTTAGCACATAATCTCCAAAGATGAATTGTATGTGGTCAAGAGGCAAGTGAGGACCCTGTTGCCTGGTCAGGGCTGAGCTGCTGAGCCTGAGCCAAACTGTGCAGCATCTATCACCAGCTTCACAAACAGTATGAGGCACTTTCAGGGCTGTGAGCAAAACAATCCCAACCTTATTTTCCACAAGTGCCAACAGATGTTTAAAATTGGGAGGAATCTCCAGACCGAAACGTTTCTCAGGCACAGCCCCTGGAGCAGCTCCAGGGTGCTGCACGCCCATGGCTTGCACTGTTGTTCTAAGCCGCCCTTCACACATCAGGAATGTCAAACAGAGCTGACCTCAGCACCCTGAGAGCCCCATTCCAAACAGCCTTGGGCTGTGCTCTCCTGCAGCAGGCAGGCTCTGGAGTGTTTGTCTAATTTAAAACAAGCTAGTTGGGTGGTGTATTATTTCCAACCAAACAATATTGAAGCCGCATGTACAACCATCACTATTGCCTCCTGCACATCATGCACCCCTCAAATATGCTCAGCACATTTAACAAAAATGTAAAAAGAGATGATTGTTTCTCATTTCAATGAGAAAATAGAAGGAATCAGAAAAGAATTTCCATGTGCTCCCTCTGGGTACCTCCCCACCCCCAGCTAACTCTGTGCATGTATCTAGGCCTAGTGTTTCCTCTACTCGGGAACAGGACAGTGATTGTTTCTTGGGCTGGGCCACAACACAACAGCCCTGTCCTGGGTGTAGCATCACAACAAGCCTGAGTCTCAGGCCTTGCCTCTCTCAGCTCTTTCCTGGGAACTCCACAAAGAACAGTCTTGCCATCTCCATCCATACTCCTTGTCTTCCTGAACCCTCTCCCTAAGATTTAATGCTGTGGCTGGGGCTATCAGTGGCCCAAGTTGCTTAGTCCGGGTGTCATTTCAGTTGACCAGCAACATCCCACAGAGTATTATCCCCAGTAGAAAGTGGGTTCTTAACACAACATATGATTGGTACCTTATAGGTATGAAGAACAGAACTCCAAAATTTACCTAGTGAACAAAACTTCACTGGGAAAAATCAGGATTCAGCAAGATCACCCTTCTTATGGGTAGTCCAAACAAAAGCCACATCTTATCTTTTCTAGGCTGAAAAGGCTCATGCACTATGCTTTATGATCCTTCCCTCCATCTTTACATGTCAGTCTCATTTCTCTGACGCCATCTTCTGTTCTCATATTTTCTCAGATGCCAAACGTCTCATTTCCTCCCAGAAAGACTCTCATGACTCCTTCAGATCCACTACATCATCTCCCTATTTCAATCTGAAAAATTCCTTTTGACATATCACAGATTTGTATAGTATATCACAAGTCTGCTCTGTGGCCTCTGTGATGGTTTATATTAATTGTCTTGATAACATCTACGATCACCCTGAAAACCAGCTTTTGGGCATGGTTGTAAGGGATTATCTTGATTAGGCTAATTGAAATGGAAAGAACCACCTTAACTGGGGGCAGCACCATTCCATGGGCTGTGGTCATAGACTGTACAAAAAGGAGAGAGTGGCTGAGCATGAGTACTCATGCCTTTCTGCTTCCTAACTGTGGAGTGAATGTGACCAACTGCCTCATGCTCCTGTTTCTATGCCTTCCCAGCCATGATGGACTGTAACCTTGAATTGCAAGCTGAAATAAAGCTTTTTAAAAAAATTTAAAAAAATATTTTGGGGGGCTGAGGAAATGGCTTAGCGGCTAAGGCATTTGCCTACAAAGCCTAAGGACCCTGGTTTTATTCCCCAGGAACCATGTAAGCCAGATGCACAAAGGGGTGCATGCGTCTGGAGTTTGTTTGTGGTGGCTGGAGGCCCTGGCCCATTCTCTCTATCTCTCTATCTGCCTCTTCCTTCCTCTCTCTATCTCTCAAATAAATAAATAAATAATAAAATACTTTTAAAAAAATTTGTTTTAAGCTGTGTGTGGTAGCACATGCCTTTAATCCCAGTACTCAGGAGGCAGAGGTAGGAGAATTGCCGTGAGTTCAAGGCCACCCTAAGATTACAGAGTGAATTCCAGGTCAGCCTGAGCTAGAGTGAGACCCTACCTCGAAAAAACAAAAAAAAAATTTTTTTTGTTGTTTTGTTTTTGTGGCTATTTGAGTGAAGAATCTTAAGTGCTGCTTGTCAGGTATTTGGTGACAGGAATAAGAAAGTAAGTAATACAGTCACCAAATACATGTATCCCACATGGGAAATGCATTCACCCCATTCCACCACCTATAAAAATCTATCTTGGGCTGGAGAAATAGCTTAGCAGTTAAGGCACTTGCCTGAGAAGCCTAAGGACTTCAACTCTCCAGATCCCATGAAAGCCAAATTCACAAAGGTGAGGCAAGAACAAGGTCTCATATGCTCACTAGGTGGCATAAGCATCTGGAGTTCGATTTCAGTGGCTGAGCCCTAGCATGCCAGTTCTCTTTCTCTCTCTGTGTATTTCTCTCTGTGTGTCTCACTCTCTCTAAAACAAAAAAACAAAAAACAAAAAACAAACAAACAAAAAATCTAAGACAACATTGTCAGAGCTCATAGAAATCTAAATCTAAGCAATTACAAGTCCCACTCCATGTCTTGCCGGGGATGATTGCATGTGCCTGCTCATTCTGCCACTTGGAAGGCTTAGGAAGGAGGATTGTGAGATCAAGACTAGCTTGAGCTACATAGGTACCAAATAACCTTAAAAGTAAAAAAACTTTGTGAATAAATATTCCAAATTTCATCATCTCAGTCAGGAACAGGGGAAGCTGTTGGTATGGTCCATGTTAATGGTAGGAATTAGGAGTAAGTTAGTCCCCATTTTATAGGTAGTTAGGGTTATAGGCCCAAAAAGAATATCACTAATGACTAGTCTAGAGAACAGAGTTCAAGGACTGCATTCTAAAAATCCATGACTTGCCAAGATATTGGCTGAACACTAGTCCTTAAGCCCTTATTCCTTTTTTACCAAGAGCCCCAATTTACATTCAAAATAGCCAATCCAGTCTACTCTCACTTGTTGCCTAATTTCCATCACCTAAGATGAATCCCCCATATGCACGCAAAGTGATCAATCTAACACACCCTGACATGGTTCCTAATTTACATCCCTGAAGGTTTAAGAACCCCTGGTCCCAGTCACCAAGGTTACCCACTCAGAGCGTCTCTCAGCTTAGGAGCCTTCTGCTTTACTTTCTAAGAATAAATCTTTGCCATACTTGTCCCTCAATTTGTCTATATTTATCAAGTCTTTATGGGTTGTAAGAAAACTGCCTTAAGAGTCCCACTGGCTTAGGGTGTTCTAATGGCTATTTAGTGTCAAATGCTCTAACCCCTAAATTAAACCCAACCAGAAATGAGAAAGGCTCCATTGATCTCAAAACCTGTAATATTCCTCTCCACTCATGAGCCTGTGAAACTAAAGAGACAAGCTACATGCTCCCCAGATGTGATGTTGCAGTAGGCACATGTTGACCTTCTCATCAAGATGCTAGAAAAAGGAAAGAGAAGAGGTGCCTGTTGAGGTCAGAAATAGCATCTTCAAGCTTGTTTACTAGTCAGCTCTCCTTTGTTATCCATGGCCAGGCATAGTGTTTTGGGCTCCTCACTCCCCATGGAGGGGTCTTGTATCTCCCCAACCACAGCAAGGCTCCTTAACCCCACCCTCTTCGTCTGTTAATCACTAGCAAGGACCATGGCTTGAGACTTCCTGATCAGAGCAGAACTGCAGGAAGGAAGCCCATTCTACTGACCATGTGTGATGAGGCATCCTTGCTGACTTATGCAGAGGCTCCTGAGTGGGAGTTGCAGGAGGAGGGCTATACATGTGGACATTGGGTCTTGAGAACCTGCTTTTTTAAGGACTAGCAGCATAGGTAATGTAATACTGCTTTTACTACTTCATTCTAACAGCCTCTGCTGTGGCCACTCGTTCAGGCCTCATCACTGCTTCTTCAGCTCTCTGCTCTGCCTGTAGCAAGGTGCTATAGTCATTGGAATGTGGTTGAGGGGCAAAGAGCTATTCTGAGCAGAGGTTTCAAAAGTATTGGCTCAGAACAATTCATAAGTCTTGGAAGTAGGTTAATTTCTGCTTCCATCACTTATACTGCCAAACTCAAAGTACCTAAACCCTAAGCCTTGGTTTGCTCATCTATAAAATTTTAACCAAAGACTAAAGAAGGTATGATTAGAGCCTGCTCCCTTCCAGGGTTAGGGAAAGGTTCTTTCTGCCTCTTGCAGCTTTTGGTGGCCCCAGATATCCCTTGGCTAACCCACTCACTCAGGATCATCTTATCAGATGGTAGGCTCCACACAGGATGCCATGCTGACTTTACCTCACTCCACCTATCTAGATGGAGGCAGGATGACAGCTGGCTTTCCCCAGACATGCTCTATTGATCCTGAGAGCTAATCCATTCACCTAACCCCTGCTTTCAGATAGAGTAGAACAATGTGTCTCATCTACATTTTAATCTTTCAGCCAGTCCCATTGCTTCTCTTCAGCTTCAGTACTATAGATGGCCACACAAATTTCTGTAATCATTGGAGTGTGATTGAAAAACTGAGAGGGGAGGGCCTGTTCTGAGAAAAGATTTCAGAGACAATACATGCATCTGCTCACAATCTTACAGTCCCCACCTGGGAAATGCCCAACAAGCTATTGCATCTTTCACAGGTGTCAGAACCAGGGATAAAAAAGCAATTCTACTGGGCTGGAGAGATGGCTTAGTGGTGCTTGCCTGTGAAGCTTAAGGACTTATGTTTGACTCTCCAGGTCCCACATAAGCCAGATGCACAGTGACATAAGCATGCAATATTGCACATGTGCACAAGGGGCACAAGCATCTGGAGTTTGATTACAGTGGCTACTGGCCCTGGTGAGCCAATTCTTTCTTTCCTTCCCCTCTCCCCTCATAAAAAAGGTCAGTCTGTTGGGCATGCCTTAAAAAAAAAGCAATTCAACTCTTAATGCATACAGAGGCAGAAGCTGGAAGCAGGTGGGATCAGCAGGGCCATTATTGCATTATATATAGCATTATATCAGCAATAGATGACAAGTAGAAAATTTGGTGTCAAAAATTGGGAACTGGCAACTTGTTGTTTAAATGGTTAATAGTTGTTTAAAAAAAATACAAAATCTGGCTCCTATAATAACTTAGAAAACAGGAAACATACCTAGTGCCATCCTGACTTGGCAAAGAGCTTTCCAAGCAAAATATCACCATAGTGAATTGGTTGTTGCTACTGCACTTGATAAAGAACCTCAAGAAAAAATAAAGTTCAGATAGAAAAGAGTGAGCAAGTTTGCAGCAGAGAGAAAACATAAAGAAGTCTAAGCTTTGTAAGACTAAAAGCATGATTGTTTCTTCGTCAATAGTGAATGTAGTGAAGGATTTGAGTCTAAAGAAGGCTCCTAGTATGAAAGACAGCATGGAGGTGGCTGACCCAGGCCCGTATCAGATCTTCTAGGGGGACACACCTAGGAGATTGCCAGAGTTCATCCAAGGGCACAGAGGGGATACAACTCTTGGAGCCCCGTGTTGGGGAGTGGGCACTTTGCAGTCATGGGGATTTCTTCCTCATTGGGGCTTATCTCAGTATTTTCAGTAGCTGGAACAGCCTGGGGCAGCTGCTTTGTCTGCCATCCTGTTATGAAGGAAGGGAGTGTGGCTTTCACAGACAATGACAAAAGTGAGCCAAGAGGGAACATAACACCCAGGAGGCTAAATCATCACTGCCGACACCATGATCCTGTCCTGAGCTAACCTTCACTGTCTGAGTCTCTGCCAATAAGGGTTTGACCAGACTGACCAGGTCATCTTGAAGCAAGAAACCCCTATCCTTGTCAGGAGACTTCCAAGGCCTCTGCCCCTGGGACCCTGCCAATTTGTATGTTTGTATGGCCACTCTGGTGAACCGAGGTCACAGTGGTAAGAGAGGTACATATTGAAGTCACTGCCTTTAGTTTGCAGAAGAAAGCAAGAAGTTTGAGATTTGGAGCCAGACTGTGTCCAAATCCTGTGGACAAATTGTGTAACTTCTCTGAGTCTCAACATCCACTCAAGTGAACCATAAATAGTACTGCTGCCAATTGTGGAAAGTAATGGAGAGAGCAAGAAGTAAATAACATCTTCCCTGAATGCTGAACAGGTGCTGATGATAGAAACATAGCATGAGGAGGCAGAGGTCAGGACTGTGACAATGACAGCATCTTAAGGGAAGTGAGGTAGTGACCATAAAACCTCTGTGAGCCCATAACTGGACATGAGATAAGGATGAGTAGTGTCCAAAGGAGCCTTAACAGGCCAATGCCACAGTGAGATCTGATTTACCTTCTTAGGAACTTGAAAAGCAAGCAAAGTCCCAGGAGTGACTGAAAGACAAAGCATAGCCTCAGCAACCAAACCAAGTAGAAATGGATGGAAGAGCTGGCACCGGGGACCATTCTAGGAAATCACGTCTGTTGCCTCCAGTGGAAACAGCCACATAAATGTCTGTGTAGAGAAACACAGAGTCTGTGCTTCCTGAGAATCACAACCTGTACAGCTGTGTGACATGCCTCTGCTTGGAAACACAGTTTAGGTTGGTCTTCATGTAGTAATACAGTATTTTAACACTCCTATTTTGCACAGCTAGTCCTAGCTCTGTTCCTTATATTAAATATTCAGACAACTCTACTCCACTTGACTGCATTATCACAAAAGGATAATTCAGGGGACTAGGGTAAGATTAGGATTAGAATGAATCTCCCAGTTTTGGTGCCACCTTATCAAAACTGTGCAACAAGCTCCCTTTGGGCCCAGCTCCTTGGGAACTCAGAAATTGGAATCTTCCACAGAAAGGCTGATCTGGTCCTGTCCCAAGCAAGTCTTCATTTCCTGGATGGGACCAGGTTTCAAGGTGACCACATGTCAAAATTCTCCCTGCCCCAGGCTGCTCTAGTTCCACCCGAGGACCAAAGCCATTTCCCAGGATCCCCTAGCATGCTTGTTTTGGGAGAATTTGTCCCTAACAAATTGACCAGAACCCACAGGTCTTGTAAATTCCTGCCTGAGGTCATTTCACCATCAGCTGATTGATGGAAACCCCAGGCTCTCTGTGGGGTGCTGTTCTAGGCTGGCCAAGTTCTGCCTGGCCCTTTATACCCATCCATTCTGCTCCTAGCATGTCCCAGACAAACATCATAACCATCTGTCAGGGACATGTCTCACTGCTGCCTTATTTTGAATTCCTCTGAAAGCCTTGAGGGTGAGGAGCCACTTGTACATTGCTTGCCTGCTTATATAATTTGCCCATCTTTCCCTTGGAATTTCTCTTTTTCTTATAAATCAAAAGGATTGACTTGTACATTCTAGGTATTAGTCCTGGTGGGGGAGGGTTATGCCCTGTCCTGATCTGTCATGTGTGGTTAATCTTGATGTAGGATTCTGTTAGTCAGTGTGAATAAATTAATTAGGCACCATTGCTAAGCCCAATCTTCAGACAAATAAACTGAAGCTCAGAAATACTAAGAATGTCCCTGAATGGTCAGGGAGAGAGGTGGGATTCAAACTTAGTTCATAAATTCTGACATGGAGTTCCTGTGCTATTGGGCCTCTACAAGACTGAACTACATAAAGCCCTGACAGACAAGGATCGTCTGAACCCAGGGCCACATAGTAATGCTTGGTCATGGTTTCAGCTCTGAGAGCTACCCATAGGAGATGCTCACTGTTTGCTGAGTCTGAATCTTGGCTTATGTAAAGGGCTTTTGTTTTATTAAAATAATCAAAAGGTCAAATTTGGGGAAATCACTTTAAAATATTCTGCCTGATCTCATGTAACCAGCAGGACAAAAGGGCTTGTTTTTTTCATTCTGTCACTATGGCCTCAGTTGCTTGCTCAGAACACCTGAGACTACCCCAGGCCATAGCCTGTACCCCTCCTAATCCTTCCTGCAAAATGTAGCACATCTGGAGCAGGGCATGGTGGCGCATGCCTTTAATCCCAGCACTCGGGAGGCAGAGGTAGGAGGATCGCCGAAAGTTCGAGGCCACCCTGAGACTACATAGTTAATTCCAGGTCAGCCTGGACCAGTGTGAGACCCTACCTCACAAAAACCAAATATATATATGTAGCATGTCTGATGCCAGCAAGCCCCTGTATTTTGCTTTGGCCTTGCTAAAGCCACATGGAAAACCACTGGGAGAGCATACTTTATAGAAAGGCCACTTTCCTCTGTTCACTACACACAGCTGGGCCATTAAACCTCATCCAGAGAGAGTGGTTGCATCTCTGGAAATGAGAAACCCAGAGCTAAGCTCTGATCTTTACCAGCAATGGACAACTGGGGATAAGAGAGTACAGGGTACCCAGACCACCATTCAGCTGAAAGCCACAACATTTCTGCAACAAGGCCTTTTGGACAGTGCCAAAGCCAGCTGCGTGGAGGATGCTAACTCTTCGACCTGCCCAGTGTGTCAAGTCTCACAGCCCAGGCCAGCTTTTGAATTCTGGTTTCTCCAAAACTTGGCTGTGGAAGGCAGATTTACCTACATACATACTGACCCTCCCTTGACCCCAACTCTCAATACACACAGCTCTTGGGACACTTGTCATATTGGTCTTAAAACATTTAAAATAACAACAAAAATTCCCTACAAGGAAAGAGAAGAAAGCTGCACCAAGAGAAAGTTGGGAAAATTTTTTTTTTTAAAAAGCACTCCTATCATGTGAGGTGATATTTGAGAAATGATAAGGCAAAGATTAAAATATTTCAGAGCTACAGACCTGTACCAGCATGTCTCAGTAAAATGCCATTTGAGGGCTGGAGAGATGGCTTAGTGGTTAAGGTGCCTGCCTCCTAAGCCTAAGAACTCTGGTTCCAATCTCCAGCGGTTCCAATCTCCAGGTCCCACGTTTAGCCAGATGCAGTGACACAAGGGCGCAATGCCGCACTTGCCCACAAGGGGGTGCAGGCATCTAGATTTCGTTCACAGCAGCTGAGAGACTGCTGGCGCGCCCATCTCTATCTGTCTTCCTCTACCCTCTCTCTCTGTCTCTGTCTCTGTGTCTCTCTCTAAAAATAAAAAATAAAAAAATATATATAAAATGCCATTTGATCAGACAAGAGAGTATGCATTTCAACTGACTGCTCAGGACAAAGAAGGCCTTTTCCAGCAATACCCTACACCAGCACCAAGCTTCCCTCCACCAAGAAGTGTAAAAGACTCTGAAGTCTGGTACCTCAGCTCTGTGGACTTCTCTCTCCACCAAGCCTGCTAGAAGCATAATCCAGGGCAAGGAAGGTGGATGCAGGAGTCCTAAGATGTGGCCTTGTTGACTGTGGTTGCAAACAGGCTACAGACTATAATATATGTGCCTACCCACATTATTCACAGCATAAGTCAGAATCCCTTTGCCTTAAGTGCTGTTGGTGTGACGAGTGGTAGATGTCTGTCCTGAGCTGTGGTCAGTGGTACCTCCCACACCCACTCTATTTCCTGCTCCAGGAGTTTCTCCTCTCATTCCTGAGCCTGGCACAGTGTGGACTGTGATAATCACAGATATAAACCAACCTAGAAAGCAACAACCAAAACAGCCACAGGAGCACTGATACAACACTGTTGTCTCCACACTTGACATTTTCCTGTTTAGGTAAGCCCCCTTAGAGTTCCCCAGACATGACCAAGTGCAGTGCTGACTAAGGTCTGTACTCCAGGCAGCCCCCAGGCCCATGGGCAGAGCTGTTCCCAACAGCATCTCTGGTTGCATTCATAATAGGTAATGCAGGTTCTATAGAAGTCATCTGGCAAAACTATGTGGTCAAGGGGTGGAGGATTATAGTTTAAAATGTTTGAACAAGCATGGTGATGCACTTGGGAGGCAGAGGTAGGCATATCTCCATGAGTTTGAGGCTAGCCTGATACTACATAGTAAATTCTAGATCAACCAGGGCTAGAGAGAGAGACCCTACCTCAAAAAAAAAAAACAAAAAAAAAAAAAATTGACATGTTTGAATGTCAGATTGAAAAGGAGTAGACTTGTGATGATCAATCTCAATTGTCAGCTTGATTGGATCTAGACCCTAGACATGTCCGAGAGACATATCTCTGTGGGAGTTTCTAGATTAAGAAAACCCATCCTAACTGAGCGGTACCATCAGTGTGCTGAGATCCCAAACTGACCATAAAGGAGAAATTAATCTGAGTAGCAGCATTCATCCCTCTCTACTTCCTGATTATGGATGCAGTGTGACCAACCACTTCACTTCAACCTTCTTCCTGGCCTTTTCGACCATTCCCTGAAACTGTGAACCAAAACAAATCCTTCCCTCCTTATACTGCTTTTGTCAAGTATTTGGTTAATAATAAGAAAAGTAACCAAAACAATGGTTAACCACATAGGATTGAGTGGTGGATTGATCTACTATATATTTATTATTTGTGAAAAACAGTGGGCTTCATCATCCAGAAACAGCCTGGTGATCTGCTGCAGCTCTGTGTATGCACATATGTGTTCAATTCTGGAACCCCAGACTCAGGATGTCAATGTACCACCGTGCACAACGTATGCCAACATGCATAAGGTAAATAGTCACAAACAATGTACATCACCTCATAGGGCATACAGCCCCATATGGTACACAACCCCCCACAGTGTATACTTATGGTACATATCCCCACATAATGTAGCCACTTCATAGGGTACACAGCTCCACATAGTGTATGCCACCTGATAGGGTGCACAGCACATCCCCATACAATGTAGTCACCCACACAGGGTGCACTACTGTGCCTGTGGTATGCTATGCTACATAGTGCACTCCCAGGGCCTGGCAGCAAGGAAGGTGGGGACTAGGGCCACACAAAGAGCCACTAGTGGCACTGCTCAATCTCAGCCTTAGGGTGAGGTGGCATATGAAGTGTGTACCACATGCCAAATTCTTGAGGTTCCTAGTGTGTCCCAGGCACCTCAGAAGCAGCTCTGAAAACCAGCTTTGCCAGAAACCCTTCTCCTGCGCACAGACCTCACAAGGCTTGGCCAGAAAGGATCAGGCAGGAGGATGAATGATCCCTATCTTAGCTCAGCTCTGGGCTGTTGACAAACACCAGGAAATCATTTTCATAGCTCTGCAAGCTATAAGCGCAAGGCTGAGAACTGCTGTTCATGAGTTGTAGAAAGGACATCTTCTTGGCTTGCAGATAGTGCTGTTTCACTGGAGCCTCTTTCACAAGGCCATTACTCCCATTCATGAGGCTACATCTGTGACTTTACTCAAAACCTCCACCTTCTAATGCTGTTACCTTGGGAGTTAGGATTAAGGAGTCTTGGTGGGATCTCTGGGATAGGTCTTTCTGTTTTCCTGCTGTATTGGAACCTACCCCACACAGACAAGGCCTGCCCTACACAGGACATAGAAGAAAAATAGCTTTTGAGGTCTGAAGGGCTGACGAGGCCCACAAAGCTGCTGGACATGGGCACCTGAACACCTGCCAAAGAAGCAGCTCTCCAAGGGCAATACTGGAGTTCCCATAAAATACAGAGCCAGAAGTCACTCTCACCATAGCCTCCCTTCAGTTCTAGCAGCCGGCATGTACCCACACACTAGCTGGGAACCCTATAACTTGGGGAAGTAGTCCCTCAAGAGAAAAGTGGGAGAAGGGTCACATAAAGCAAACCTAGATCTGGTCTGAAGACCCACCAACCTTGACACTCCAGCCTTCAGAAGAGCTTGGGTATGCTCCCAACACTCAGGACTCTGGTTGTGGAGCTGAGTATACACAGCTGGAAGGAAGAGTGCTGCCTTCCCAGTATACAGCCATCACCATCAGAGAAGTTGTGATTACCCAGAAGAGACCCTCAGGACTGGGGCTATTGACATTCTCTCATAGAAGGAGGGATTACAAAGAGTTATTGACCCTCACCTGAAATTCAAGCCATGTTCTCTCTCCTGTTTTCCACCCAGCTATATGTCATTCTCCCCTGGCTTCATATGGTCTCAGGAGCTGCTAGAATATATAAAAGGTGGAAAGTTAACTAAAGGGAGATTATTTATGCAGTTATGCTAGGGTAAGACATTTTGGGGGTCACTCATGCTCCTACAAGGAAGCCAGATAAACTCATTGGCTCACCAAACTAGAGTTGGGTGGAAGTGTTACTTTTGTCTGTAATTGGTGCCTTTCCCAAGGAAAAGTTAACACAACAGGAAGTAAGCCAGAAAATCCTTTATAAAAACTGTCCTGCTATATACAATAGATAGGAAGACCTTCTCGTGTGCATCAAAGTGACCCCAGTCCTGGGGTGCTGAGCCCATGGATACGCTGCACTTAGACCTATAGGGGCTGAGCAAGTTCATTACACACATTCCTGACTCCAGCCAGACCCAGATTTCATTTGGCCAAAGGCCTCCTCACCTCCTCTGGCCTCTTCAAGACACAAAACTCACATGTTTCTCAGTCATTTCCCCTTGAATCCTCCACAACCATCATCTAGTTTCCTTGCTAACCTGGCTCAGTCCCTCTTTGGGCAACAAAGACTCCTATTTGTGCCATGCACTGAACGTCAGGTCTGAGAAGCTCAAGAGAGGTCTGAAGTATGCTGTGATCACATATCTATGACCATAAACTTAGGCATTCAAAACCCATGGAGCTTGTTGCACGGGCATGGTGGCTAGAACCAGGGCCCCATGCTGACCTACAGGGAAGTGCTTTCTCAGTGAGCACGATAACAACAGAGTAACCTCTGCTGCCAAGCACAGAGTGAACTGTATCCCTTCTAGACTCTATCTGCTCAAACACACAGGGAGCACTTGGGAGGCTGGCCATACTGAGGACATTCAGTGCTCAAGGGGCTTCACACCCTGAATTCTAAGTGTTTGGCTTACTGCGTATCAGGTCTTTCAGTAGGCATGAAGGCCAGGCAATCACAAGGGTTTCTGGGAAAACAAAAGCTCTCTGCTCTGGAATTAGGAGGCAGGGTGATGCCCTCAGCTAATATCCACAGGAGAGGGAACAGCTGGCTCAGGTCTAGGGAGGTCTGTGTATGACTCATATACTGGGAATAGGTGTGGTGTGTGTGTCTCTCCCTGACAAGATGGCTTCATGAGGGTGGCTTGTGTGTGTGTGTGTGGGGGGGTGTCTGGTCCTGGGGAAAGGGTAGGACCTGGCACCATTTCAGCTAGGAGGCTCAGAACACACACTGGGCAGGGGGTGGAAGGGCAAAGGGGATAGGGCTCAGCCCTCTCTTCTTTACAGACCACTTCTTTTTGTTTTGTTTTGTTTTGTTTTGTTTTGTTTTTTGAGGTAGGGTTTCACTCTGGTCCAGGCTGACCTGGAATTAACTATGTAGTCTCAGGGTGGCCTGGAACTCATGGCAATCCTCCTACCTCTGCCTCCCAAGTGCTGGGATTAAAGGTGTGCGCCACCACATCCGGCCCAGACCACTTCTTTTTTAAAAAATTGGGGCTAGAGAGATTGCTTAGTGGTTAAGGCACTTGCCTGCAAAGCCTAAAGACCTAGGGTCAACTCCCCAGTACCCGTGTAAACCAGAGGCACGAGGTAGAGCATGGGTCTGGAGTGTGTTTACAGTGGCTGTAGGCCCTGAAGCATCTATTCTCTCTCCCCCCCCTTCTCTCTCTCTCTCTCTTTGCCTTTCTCTATCTCTATCAAATAAATAAATAAAATGTTTTTAAAGAAAATTTGTTCTAGGGCTGAAGAGATGGTTTAGTGGTTAAGGCACGTGCCTATGAAGCCTAAATATCCAGATTTGATTCATCAGGTCCCATATAAGCCTGATACACAAGGTGGTGCATATGTTTGGAGTTCATTTTCAGTGGCTAGAGGCCCTGGCACGCCCATTCTCTCACTCTCTCTCTCTCTCTCCTCTCTTTCTCACTGTCTCCCTCTCTCTCTGTCTCAAATAAAAAATTTTAAAAATCTGGGGCTGGAGAGATGGCTTAGTGGTTAAGGCACTTATCTGTGAAGCCTAAGGACCCATGTTCGATTCCCCAATTCACAAGTAAGCCAGATGCACAAGGTGATGCATGCATCTGGAGTTTGCTTGCAGTGGCTGGAGGCCCTGCCCTGCCCATTCTCTCTCTTTCTGCCTCTTTCTCTCTCTGTGTCTAATAAATAAATAAATTTAAAAACAAATCTGTTCTAGGGCTGGAGATATGGCTTAGCAGTTAAGGGACTTGCCTGCAAAGCCTAAAGACCCAGGTTTGATTCCCCAGGACCCATGTAAGCCAGATGCTCAATGTTGCACATGTGTCTGGAGCTCTTTTGCAATGGCTAGAGGCCCTGGCATGCCCATCGTCTCTATCTATCTGCCACTCTCTGTCTAATAAATAAATAAAATATTTTTAAAAAATCTGTTCTAAGCTGGGCATGGTGGCGCATGCCTTTAATCCCAGCACTCGGGAGGCAGAGGTAGGAGGATCACTGAGAGTTCAAGGCCACCCTGAGACTACATAGTGAATTCCAGGTCAGCTTGGGCCAGAGTGAGACCCTACCTCGAAAAAAAAAAAAAAAAAAAAAAAAAAAAAATCTGTTCTAGGGCTGGAGAGATGGCTTAGTGGTTAAGGCACTTGCCTGCAAAGCCTATGGACTCCTTTTCAACTCTTCTGGTCCCATGTAAGCCAGACGCACAAACTGACATGAGAGCACAAAGTCGCACATGTGCACAAGGGGATGCCTGTGCCTAGAGTTTGATTGCAGTGGCTGGAGGCCCTAGCATGCCAATTCTCTTTCTTGTGTGCGGCATTTTAAAAAAAGGCCAGTCTGTTGGGCTTGCCTCAGAAAAAAAAAGGAATCTATTCAACAGACTCTCATGATTCATAACCTACAACTCCATGATGAATACCAGCAATCCCACTAAGGAGGCCCTTAGTGGAGTGGGAGGGAAGAGGAGGGAAATGATGGCACCGACACATGAAGTGTCCATACAAAGTTTCTACTTCATAAAAGAACAATCTGTTTTATCTTTATTTCACTCAGAATCTACAGGTTATTTCAACACATTTAATGCAAACTAGGCTCATGAATAATTCATACATTGAAGCAAGTTCTGGCGCTGCCTTGCCCCTCATGTGTACAGCCCTTCAGAGCTAGAGAGGGATCTCACCTAGAGCTGTCTGTGCTTTCACCTGGATGCTCACCATTAGGCAGGGCCAGGGTGCAGTAGCTAACCTCAGCCTCCAGAATAGGAGAAGGAGGAAGAAGGAAGAAGAAATGGCCTGCACTCAGAAATCTCCCTGTGTGCCAGCTTTTATCTCACCATTAGCAATTCATTGCTTTGGCTGGCATTGGGTCAGTAATATTTCCTGTGTGCAGGTGTCATGATGAGGAGGGCACCCCTAATTTGTTAAGCACAGGTCTCTCTGTGGCTTTTGTTTGTATAACATGTCACAGTGAGGGAGACAAGAGCAGTGACAACTAGTTTCACTACAGTGTCGTACTGAGTGAGAGGATTCCCAATGTCCACTGAAGCTGGGAACATGATAAAGGCAGCCATCGTTAGGCCAATGTAGGGGATACTCCCAGGCAGGAGGACACAGAAATAAGGCTGAGATATCCATGGTTAGGTAGGGCAGGGAAGAAAGCAGAGTGAACTGGAGCATCTTTGACCTCTAGCCTTCACTGCAAAAAGGAAGGCCCTTGTGCATCTGACAGGCGACTGTGGCCCATGTGCAGCAGCTCTGAAGACTCAAAATAGAGCAGGGTGCAGACTTCCACAGAGAGTTGGGTTTTGAGTAAGGTGACCTATGGAGAGAGCTCCATGGGAGAGGCCCTAGTAGAGCAGAGCTACTCATCTCGTGGCATACAGGAAGGAGAGAGAGGGAGAGAGACCAAATATAGCTCAAACACCTCAGTGACCTTCTTCCAATTAATCTAATTTCTGAAAGTTTCCACGACCCAATGGTGCCATCAAATTGTGAGTTCATGGGTGTGACAGTTGACTGATTAGGTAGAGCCCTCATAATTCTCTCACCCCTCAATGATTGTATTACTCAGCTGAGAACCAGACCTTAAACATTTGAGCTGTTTAGAGAGAGAAACTTCATAAATAAACCATAAAATACATGTTCACACACATAGCATTAAGAGAGAGAGCCCAGCTCAGAATTTTCTATACAATCTGAATATCAACTCACCATTTTGACAGCTTTTCTTATCAGGGGAATATTATCCAACTGAGCATCGAAGTTACCCTCAGAGTCTTAGCCTTTAAGAGCACAGCACAAGAGTCCTTTATGCAACTCCATCCTGTAGGGTCTGTTCTGGTCCTGGAATCAGAGTGGGTTCCGCCATGCTACCCCACCACTGTCCCAGGACAACTTGCTCAAGAAAGATGTGCAAAGATGTCACCCAGCAAGACCCCTCCAGCATCCCTGGAGGGACCTTGAAACTGGTCGCTCCTTCCTTAAAAGCTGCTGGAATCCTACACCATCATTTGTTCTTCCTTCAGTAGCAGCTGAGCCTCTACCTAGTTCCAGGCAGGGGAAGAGGTAAGCACTATGTCCTAATATCCTCACCTCATGTCTGACCCCACAGGGGCACAACCAGGTAGTGTATTGAAGTCCCTGTCTCTGTCCCAGCCTGGCTTTAAGCCATTGGTTTGGGGCATATAGGCCCATCTAATCCAAGCAACCCTTCATGTTCACCACTCTGCTATCCCTGGCCTGCCTCCTCCAGACCTGTGCATTCCCTGCCCCACACAGATGTCTGTCCTTGAGACATCATCAGGAGCACCATAACTCAATGCCAAGAAAAGCTAAGCATTTTAAGAAAACCTTTTCCCTTTGTCATGAACAACAAGGCTCTCTGTGAACAACAAATGGCTTGGGGCGTGGCTAAAGGCACTAATCTTCACATGAAGCCTGCATTTGAGTTTAACTGCATCTCTGAATAAAATATAGCAGTCAAATCTTCTTTTTTTAAGCCATGCGTGGTGGCTATGCCTTTATTTTTATTTATTTATTTATTTATTTATTTATT
The DNA here is from genome assembly GCA_036365145.1 of Orientallactaga sibirica. Lineage (NCBI taxonomy): Eukaryota > Metazoa > Chordata > Mammalia > Rodentia > Dipodidae > Orientallactaga > Orientallactaga sibirica. Next base: position 136,594 of record JAEOAD010000013.1, read on the forward strand.
TATTTATTTATTTATTTATTTGAGCGAGGACTCCTGATACGTGCGCCTCCTTGTGCATCTGGCTTACGTGGATCCTGGAGACTCGAACCTGGGTCCTTAGGTTTCACAGGCAAACATCTTAACTGCTAAGGCATCTCTCCAGCCCCCAGCAGTCAAATATTGATGCTCAAGCATATGGGAAAAAATAGCATCTTCTATCCTTCTGAGTCAGAGAGCCACAAGTTGAAGCTGTGCCAGTCTGACCCACAAGCACGACAGTCCATGTGGACTGTCCTGCCAGCATCTAGCTACCCCCAAACTGCATAGCTGGGCAAGCTGAGTCAGAGCATCATGGCTGAGGAGACTCTGAGCTGGCACACACCCTGCATGGAAGAACAACAACTCTGATGTGTTCTCAGGTGCCCTGCTGAGTGGAAATTCTAGACACACTAGGCATTGTCCCCCTCCCTTCCCATCCATGGTCCAGCCCCTTCAAGACCTCCATTCTGATGAATACAAAATATCTCTTCCCCTGGAATTATTCCCGTCGAATGTCAAAGCACATAGTATTTATTTAATAAATATTAAATGCTTACCATACACTTTGCCTGACTCCTTGCAGGGGTTCCCTGCAGGTGGTGCTGCAGTCCCAGCATCTAGAGACTAGACCTGTCCAGCCCTCATAGGGTCAAAGATCTAGGTTTCACTGTATTCCAAGGGCTCCCTAGTTCTCTCCTCTCCCCACCATACTACCTCATTAAATCAACTCTGTAGTTCCTTTGTCTGAGATACTTTCTATCTATCATCAGAAAATCACTAGGCACAAGCAAACAGATCAAAGAAGCTAAAGTTGTTTCAGAGCCAGAGCTGGTCTGGGCAGGTATGGTGGAGTGACCAGGGCAGGAAAATAAGCAAAGACTGAAAATTTTCAAAAAGAATCAAAACAAAATGGTGAAATCAAAACACCATAAGAGAAATGAAGACAGTCCTCAGTGAGTTCAATAGCACACAGGCTATAACTGCAGGAAAAATACCTGGGCTTAAGTATGTGACCATAGATATTCCCCAAATGGAAAAGAAAAAAAAAACAGAAGTAAAAGATAAGCAAGAGCATCCACATAGGTGGGACAACTGCAGAAGGCATAGCACATGAATGAAGTGCATACCAGAGGACAGAAAAGAACAGAGCAACTCTGAAGCGAAGATGACTAAGAATTAATGTTAGATACCAAACCAGTCTCAAGAATCTCAGAGAATGAATACCAAAAGCAAACCAAAACAACCCAGATGTGTCACCTAAGGCATACCAAATTCAAACAGGAGAAAATAAAAATAGAAAAGCCATGAAAGAAGCCAGAGGAAAGACGCCTGTACTTCAGCTGAGCAAATAACAGTAGCCCGTTTCTGAGACATCACACAGCAAGTCAAAAGCAAAGTGTGGCACTCAGAGTATCCGCACTCCCATGAATCCGCACTCCCATGAATCCGCACTCCCATGAAGCTGTTCTTCATAGGCAAAGTGAGACACTTAATGTAATGTTATCTCATGATCTTTAATGTAATATTAAAAGCTCTTCACAGAGAAGGGAAAATGCACAGTTTGAAACTCAGATCTACATAAAGAAAACAAGTATATTAAAGAAAGAATAAGTGAAAACAAAAGCTCTCATATTTTTTATCCTTCTCTGTGTGTGTGGTGCTGAACCAGGAAGGCAAGTGCTATATCACCAAGCTATATCCCAGTATTCTTCCTTTTTTGCCTAAGGATATGTGTGGTATACATACATGTGTATATGCATATATGTGGGTTTAAGTGTGTGCATATGTGTATGCATGTAAAGGCCAGAGGTTGATATCAAGTGTCTTCCTCAATTGGTCTCTACCTTGTTTATTAAGACAGGGTCTCTTGTGCTGGAAAGATGGCTTAGTGGTTAAGGCACTTGCCTGCAAAGCCTAAGGACCCATGTTAAACTCTCCAGGTCCCATGTAAGCCAGATATACAAGGTGATACAAGCCCATAAGGTCACATGTGCACAAGTTGGTGCACATATCTGGAGTTTGATTACAGTGGCTGGAGGCCCTGGTGTGCCAATTCTCTCTCTCTTTCTCTCTCTCTCTTTTCTGTTGGGCTTGCCTCAAAAATGTTATACAGACACATACATGTACCTATGCTTATGTATATATGAAATGAGTGACAGCAGTAATACAAGGATGAGACTGACAGGTAGAAATTTTTTCATTACAAGCTACCTTGCATTACCCATGAAGTTTCTAGATTTATTTGAAAAATTACTTATGGATTATCAAAAGCAGCCACTAAAAATTAAAAATTAAAATTAAATTAAAAATAATTAAAAATTTAAAATTGTATTTCATTGATATGTAAGACTGCAAAGAAAATGGAATAAAATACTCAAAACTATAAGATAGACAAAATATTAAAGACTTTGGTAGATACTAATCTAATTATCTTAATGATTTTTTGAACATCAATGGTCTACAGACATCAATTAACAAACAAAGATTGGGGCTGGAAGGATGGCTTAGTGGTTAAAGCACCTGCCTGCCAAGCCTAAGAACACCTGTTTGATTCTCCAGGTCCCACGTTTAGCCAAATGCAAGTGATGCAAGCAGGCAATGCTGCACTTGTCCCCACAAGGGAGTGCACACATCTGGAATTTGATCACAGCAGCTGAGAGGCCACTGGTGCTCCCATTCTCTCTCCCTCTGCCTTTTCCTCTCTCTCTCTTTCTCTCTCTCTCTCTGTTTCTCTCTGTCTCTCTCTCTGCCTTTTCCTCTCTCCCTCTCTCTCTCTCTTTGTTTCTCTCTGTCTCTCTCTCTCTGCCTTTTCCTCTCTCTCTCTCTCTGTTTCTCTCTGTCTCTCTCTCTCTCATAAAAAAACCAAAGATTGTCAGAAAAGCTAATGAAACAAGACCCCATTGTATGCTGTCTACATGAATGAAACAATTTTAAATATAGAAATGTGTAAATTAAAAGTAATCTACAGAAAAAAATATACCATACTAACACTAACCAAAAGCATATCTCCATTAATTGCAGACAAAGCCAACTTCAAATAGATCAAAGATCTAAGTACAGAAGGTAAAACTATAAAACTTCTAGAAGATAACACAAAAGAAAACCTCTATACCCTTGGTTCGTATAGCAATGACTTTTTAGATACAACCCTTGTGGTAGTTTGAATATATGGCCCCTAATATATTCAGTGTTTTATTAGTTTATAGTTTGCATCTGCAGTCACCTTGCTGGAGGCAATGTCACTGGGGGCCAGTCTTAAGGTGTGATGATGGTTTGAGATTCCATTGTAAACATATGCAAAGTGTGTCTAATAAGGGTTCCTGAAGTGTGCCGTGGCTTTGGGGCTGTAGCTTTGCTCTGTGTGCTGTCTGCTACAACACTGAAGATACCCATGAAAGAAGTATTGATAAATTGGGGTCCATTAACATTAAAAATCTCTACTCTGTAGCAAGCATCTTCAAGAGAATGAGAAAGCAAGCCACATACACCTCAAAAAATTGACCATGAACCAGCTGATTTAAAATGGAAAGAAAATCTAAACAGATATCTTATTATAGAAGATATTCAGATGAAAAGTAAGTATATAAAATGATGTTATGTCATTAGGGAGTACAAATTAAAATTACAATAAATGAGATGCCACTATACATCATTTAGAATGGTCCAAATCCAGAACTTTGAGAATACCAAAAAGGGCAAGAATGCAGAATGAACTTTTTTTCATTGCTGTTGGAAATGTGACATGGTAGTGCTACAATGAAAAATAGATTCTTAAAAAACATAACATATGTACCATAAAGTACAGCAATCTCTTTCTGTTTCATTGGTATTTACCCAAAAGAACTAAAAATATATGTGCACATGAAAGCAAGAACACGGACTTTTTTCTTTGAGGTAGGGTCTCACTCTAGCTCAGGCTGACCTGGAACTCACCCTGTAACCTCAGGCTGGCCTTGAACTCATGGCAATCTTCCTACCTCAGAGTGCTAAGAGAGTGGCCACCTGAAGGAGGTTGTTCAAGACATGCTTTGATTGGGTGGAAGTCCACCAAAGGAGGCTGGTGAGAAGTAAGGGCTTCAGCAAGCTAGAGGCACCCAGCGCAGCCTAGAGACAGGTATGTCACATGTTGACAACAGTGGATGCAGGTGAGAAGAGAGAGGTCAGGGTCACTAAAATCAAAGGTACGAAATATAACACTTGGGCTGGAAAGATGGCTCAGCAGCTAAGGCACTTGCTTACAAAGCCTAAGGACCTGAGTTCAACTCCCCAGTACCCACATAATCCCAGATGTACGAGGTGGCACATGTGTCTGGAGTTTGTTTGCAGTGGCTAGAGGCCTTGGCTTGCCCATTCTCTATCTGCCTTTCTCTCTCAAATAAATAAATGAATAAAATATTTTTTAAAAAAGGAAGAAAAAATACAACAACTCAGTAGAGAGCTACTTTGGAAACTAAAATTTTACTTTTTTTTTGTTTTTTTTTTTTTTTCCAAGGTAGGGTCTCCCTCTAGCCCAGGCTGACCTGGAATTCACTGTGTAGTCTCAGGGTGGCCTTGAACTCATGGTGATCCTCCTACCTCTGCCTCCCAAGTGCTGGGATGAAAGGCATGTGCCACCATGCCTGGCTGTTTGCTTGTTTTTTGAGATAGGGCCTCTCTCTAGCCCAGGCTGACCTGGAACTCACTCTGTAGTCCCAGGCTAGCCTTAACTCACAGAATCCTCCTACCTCAGTTTACTGAGTGCTAGAATTAAAGGTGTGCACTATCAATCCCTGCCCTGATTTTTGTGTGTTAGTTTTGTATCTTGTAATTTTATTGAATTCACTTATATGAATTCTGCTAGCTTTTTTAAAAAGTCTTTAGGGTTTTTGAGATCATATTTTCTGCAAACAGAGACAACTTAACTGATTCCTTTCTGATTTGAATATCTTTTCCCTCTTTCTCTTGCCTATATCCTCTGTTGAGGACTGCCTTGCTATGCTGGCTTGAGTAGGAGTCCTTTTCTTTATCATGGTCTTAGGACAAAACTTCAGCTTTTTTTCTGTTAAGTGTGATGTTTAGCTGTGAGTTTGTCAAATATTGCTTTCATTAAGATCCTTTTACATCTACTTTATTGAGGGTTTTAATCATGATACAATGTTGAATTCTGTCAAATGCCTTTCCTTCATCTACTGAGATGACCATTGGGTTTTTGTCTCACATCCTGTTGATGTATGTCTTTTGTTCATTGATTTGTGTATGCTGAATCCTTGCATCCTGAGGATAAATCCATTTTATCATGTTGCTTTCTGTATGCTGTTAACACTATAATTTTACTTTTTGCTATAATCAGTTAAGAGAAGGACATGAAAGGATGAAAAACCACAGGCAGGATAAGCAGAAGAATAATGGCAGAAGTGCAGCAGAAACCTGCAGGCCTGGCAGACCATAGAATATGGTGCCATTCAGGGGGCTGTTGCTTCATCGGCTCACCTCTCTTTTTTTTTTTTTTTTTGGTTTTGCAAGGTAGGGTCTCACTCTGGTCCAGGCTGACCTGGAATTAACTATGTAGTCTCAGGGTGGCCTCGAACTCTCAGTGATCCTCCTACCTCTGCCTCCCAAGTGCTGGGACTAAAGGCGTGCGCCACCACGCCCGGCTTGGCTCACCTCTCTTTGTCCTAGAAAATGTTGTGACTAAACCTCTCCATTTGCAGATTTTTTAAGCTTTTTCTTTTTTTCTCTGTGAAGCTTCATGCTGTCTTTATTTGTAAGGTCATAGGAAGACTTGAAAAGACATCTACCACTTTCCCTCCCTCCCTTTTCTTTGCTGGGGATCTAACCCAGGGCCTTATACATTTCAGGTAACCAACTGAGCCACACCCTCTTTCCCTTAGGTAGTTTTGAGTTAGAGCTTTCCCTTTAGTTTTCTTTGTACTGTTGAGTGTTGGGGTCCCCCCAGGGCCTGCCCAGGAGGGACGGCAGGGTCTCTGCCGAGTTGGGGATGAGAGGCGCGGAGTTACAACATGGACTCCGGGAGTTGGGTGGAAGCAGAGGGTGAGCTGCCACAAACTCGTTTATTCAAGGAAGTGTAGGGGATTTTAAGGGGCTTGGCTGGCCAGTCATTGTATGGGGTGGTCCCCTTTTTGTGACCAATGACAGCCTGTCTCCAGACAGATCATCTCATAGCAGGTTTCTCGCGAGCATGGGACTGAGGCTGTTGTCACGCCAGGCCTGTGCTGGACGCCATGTTCACAGAAGCCACTTTCTGGTTTCTGCTGACATGCGGTCTGGCTAGGGCCAGACCTGCATTGTGCCATACAGTTGAGAATTCTCTTTTTTTATTGACAACTTCTATACTTACAGACAATAAATCATGATATGTCCCTCCCCTACTCCATTTACCCCTTCACAACCCCACTCTCCATCATATCCCTTTCCCTCTCTCCCTTAGTCTCTCTTTTATTTTGATGTCATCATCTTTTTCTCCTATTATGAGGGTCTTGAGAAGGTATTGCTAAGCACTGCGAGATCATGGATATCAAGGCCAATTTCTGTCTGGATAGTTGCACTGTAAGGAGTGGTACCCTTCCTTTGGCTCTTACATTCTATCCGCCACCTCTTCTGCAATGGACCCTGAGCCTTAGAGGGTGTGATAGAGACATTTCAGTGCTGAGCACTCCTTCATCCCTTCTTCTCAGCATTATGTTGCCTTTTGGGTCATCCCAGTGGTTATCACCATCTGAAAAGAGAAGCTTCTCTAACCAGAAGTGAGAGTAGCATTAATATATGAATATGAACATTAAGTGTAGTGCTTTCAGGGCAGTGTGGTGAGAATACCATATGCATTTAGCCAGACAAGAGCAGGCTTTATACATCTAAGGAATATGACCTCCCCTGCCATAGACTTTTGATTAGGTTTTCAGTACCAGGCTTGTAATCCCTTCCATAGAGCGGGCCTTCAGTCCAATTAGAGAGCAGTTGGTTTCCCCCAGAGCAGACATGCCACTATTGCACCTGTTCGGTCATTTGGCCTGTGTGGCCAAACTTAAGGCTTCCAGTGTCCACTGTTTTCACTACTGCTGACTTTTGTCTCCCATAGAGCTGCATGCAGTGCAGCTTTTCCCAGCTTACAGTTGGCTGGTCTATAGGGAGAGGGTTTTCAGCTCAGCACCAGCTTGAATTTTCAATGATCTTGCTGCCCACACATGTGAAGTCTTCAGCAATAGTGTCTTACCATCTGTTACTCCTGGGAAACCTAGGGCCTTGGCAAAAGCCTGTGATGTTTTTGAGGCAGCAGGGACCTTCCTAACCAAAACTCACTGGTAGGTATCTCATCCCTGGCCCTGAAAATTTTCTATAGCAATCTATGACTTCTGGATGTGCCATTATCCAAAGAAATAGGCTTTCATGTGTCATATTCAGAATATCTTGAATTTTGAATGACCCTTACCCCACCCTTCTTTTACTCCATCTCTTCTCTGGCCTCACTTAGGCCATTCCACTCCCTGTGATCTGTTCTTCTACTTATCTATATACAATACCATCCCCTAAAGTCCATCCTTCTCCTCCCTCCCTTATAGCCTTTTTCCAGCTTACTGGCCTCTGCTACTGATTTTTTGGTTCCAGCTCACACACAAGTCTAAACATTTGTAGTTAGGATCCACATATGAGATAGAACATGTGACGTTTGGCTTTCTGGGCCTGGGTTACCTAACTCAGTACAATCCTTTCCAGATCCATCCATTTCCCAAAAAGTTCATAATTTCATTTTTCTTTACCACTGAGTAAAACTCCATTGTATAGATGTACCACATCTTTATTATCCATTCATCTGTTGAGGGACATCTAGGCTGGTTCCATTTCCTAGCTATTGTGAATAGAGCAGCAATAAACATGGTTATGCAAGTATCCATAACGTAGTGAAAAGAGTCAGGATATATGCATAAGAGTGCTATACTGGATCATATGGTAAATTTATTTTTAGCTGTCTGAAGAACTTCCACACTGATTTACACAATGGCTGTACCAGATTACATTCCCACCAAAGTGTTCCCCTTTTTCTGCATCCTCGCCAACATTTATTGTTATTTGTTTTCTTGATGGTAACCATTCTGACAGGGGTGAGATGGAATCTCAAAGTAGTTTTAATTTGCTTTTCCCTTATGGCTAAGGATGTAGACCACTTTTTGAGATGTTTATATGCCATCTGTATTTCTTCTGATGAGAACTCTCTATTTAGTTCCATAGCCATTTTTTAATTGGGTTGTTTGATTTCTTATTGTTTTGTGTCTTTTGAGTTCTTTGTATATTTTGGATATTAATCCTCTGCCAGATATATAGCTGGCAAAGATTTTCTCCATTCTGTAGGTTGTCTCTTTGCTCTATTCACAGTGTCCTTTGCTGTACAAAAGCTTTGTAATTTCATGAGATCCCAGTAGTTGATTAGTGGTTTTATTTCCTGAGCAATTGGGGTTATATTCAGAAAGTCATTTGCCTATGCAAAAATGTGAAGGGTTTCCCCTACCTTTTCCTCTTGGAATTTCAGAGTTTCAGGTCTGATATTAAGGTTTCTGATCAATTTGGACTTGATTCTTGTGCATGGAGAAAAACAAGGATCTATTTTTATCCTTCTACATATCGACATCCAGTTTTCCCAGCACCACTTATTGAAGAGGCTGTTTTTTCTCCAATTAATATTTTTGGCATTTTTGTCCAAAATCAGATGGCTGTAACTGCCTGGATTAACATCTGGGTCCTCTATTTTGTTTCATTGATCTATGTTTCTGTCGTTGTGCCAGTACTATGCTGTGGCTATGTAATACTATGTAATACAGTACTATGGCTTTTTAATATAGCTTAAAATTGGGTATGCTGATACCACCAGCCTTATTTTTGTTGCTCAAAATTGTTTTGGCTATTCAAGGATTTTTGTGCTTCCAAATGAATTTTAGTATTGTTTTTGCTTTTCTGTAAAGAATGCCATTGGAATTTTAATGGGGATTGCATTAAATGTGTAAATTGCTTTTGTTAAGATTGACATTTTCACAATATTGATTTTTCCGATCCAATAACATGGAATGTCTTTCCATTTCGTAGTGTCTTGCAATTTCTCACTTGAGTATTTTAAAGCTCTCATTGTAGAGATCCTTCACTTCCTTGGTTAGATTTTTTCCAAGGTACTTTTATTTTTTTGTGGTAATAGTGAATGGGACAAATTCCCTGATTTCATCCTCCGCATGTTTGATGTTAGTATATAGGAAAGCCTACTGATTTCTGTGTGTTTATTTTGTATCCTGCTACATTGCTAGAAGTGTTTATCAGCTCTAACAGTTTCCTGGTAGAGTCTTTAAGCTCCTTTATGTATAGAATCATATCATCTGCAAATAATGATAATTTGATCTCTTCCTTTCCAATTTGTATCCCTTTTATGACTCTTGTGTTATTGCTATAGCTAAGACTTACAGGACTATATTAAATAAAAGTGGGGACAGTGGACACCCTTGTCTTGTTCCTGAATTTAGTGGAAAAGCTTCAAGTTTTTCCCCATTTAGTATTATGTTGGCTGTAGGTTTGTCATAAATAGCCTTTATTATGTTGAGATATGTTCCTTCTATTCCCAGTCTTGTAGGACTTTTACCATGAAGGGATGTGGGATTTTGTCAAATGCCTTTTCTGCATATATTAAGATGATCATGTGATTTTTGTCCTTCAGTCCATTTATATAGTGTATTACATTTATCAATTTGCATATGTTGAACCATCTCTGCATCTCTGGGATAAAGCCTACTTGGTCAAGGTGGATGATCTTTCTGATATATTCTTGTATTCTATTTGCCAATATTTTGTTGAGGATTTTTCCATCTATGTTCATGAGGGAGATTGGTCTGTGATTTTCTTTTTTTTGTTCTGTCTTTGTCTGGTTTTGGTATCAGGGTGATGCTGGATTTGTAGACGGAGTTGGGTAGGATTCCTTCCTTTTCTATTTATGGAAAACTTTGAGAGGCAGTGGTATTAGTTCTTCCATGAAGGTCTGGTAAAATTCACCAGTGAATCCATGTGGGCCTGGACGTTTTTTAGTTGGGAGAAATTTTTTTTTTTTTTTTGGAGAGAGACAGACAGACAGACAGAGAGGGAGAAGGAGAGGGAGACAGATAGAGAATGGGCGTGCCAGCAGTCTCTCAGCTGCTGTGAACGAAATCCAGATGCATGCATCCCCTAGTTGACAAGTGCAGCATTGCGCCCTTGCGTCACTTTGCAGCTGGCTAAACGTCGGACCTGGAGATTGGAACCGGGTTCTTAGGCTTAGCAGGCAGGCGCCTTAACCGCTAAGCCATCTCTCCAGCCCTCTTTTCTTATTTTTTGAGGCTGTCTCCTACCAAGCCTGGAGCTTACCATTCCTCTAGACTAGGCCATCAAGCACTGGGGATCCCCCTGTTTCTGCCTCCCTAGCATTGGTATTACAGCACATGGTATCACACCCAGCTTTGATGTGTGTGTTAGGGATTTGAACTCAAGTCCTCATTCTTGCACAGAAAGCACTTTACCCAATGAGCCATCTCCTGAGCCCATTCATGAGATTTTTTTTTTTTTTTTTTTTTGGTTTTCCAAGGTAGGGTCTCACTCTAGCTCAGGCCGACCTGGAATTCACTATGTAGTCTCAGGGTGGCCTCAAACTCTTGGCGATCCTCCTACCTCTGCCTCCCGAGTGCTGGGATTAAAGGGGTGAGCCACCACACCTGGCTTATTCATGAGATTTTAAAAATATTTTTATTTTATTTATTTGCAAGCTGAGAGAGACCAACAGAGAAAGAATGGGCACACCAGAGGTTCTAGTCACTACAAATGAACTCCAGATGCATGCACCACTTTGTGCATCTGGCTTAATGTGGGTACTGGAAAATCAAACCCAGGTCCTTAGGCTTTGCAGGCAAGTTCATTAACTGTTGAGCCATCTCTCCAGCCCCCGTCATGAGATTTTAGTATGCTACATAGTAATGTTTCATGATTCATTCTCTCAGTAATTAGTTCTCCAGAGAGATGCTGAGAGGATTGCTTAGTCACTGCTCCAAATACAGAGCCCTTAAGTGTGTCTCAGTTTTCCTAGTAATAAGTCAGGGTGTGAAAGCACATTGTTTCATGACCTTTGTCCAGATCCCATCAATATCTTTGGGCTGATTTATCAAGGGTGGAGTGACTTGGTGGAACAGGGTGAACATTCTTGAGGATACTGGGCCTCTTCCCAGAGAGTAATGCCCACTACATCTCTGGCCACACAGGGGCTGTGCAGGCTCTAAATGCAAGGACCTTAGTGTTTTGCTCTAATTTCCTTGATTACTGGAGAGAAAGGTTTTTTTCATGTTAAGATTTTCAAGACTAACTATCTGCTTATGGCCAGAGTTGCCTGAGCCCAGGGAGCCAAAAACAACTAGATAGTTTCAGCGCTTTTATGGCTAGCCTCCAGGAGTCTTTGGTGCTCCTCACATGTGATAATGGTTAACACACTGCTGTGTTCCTGGGCCACCCTCTAGAAAGGCCCATCTTACCTGCAATATTGACTTTGCACTAAAAATTAGACAAGGAGAATATGTAGGTTTCATGTGGAGGTGTGAATACTGAGGACATAATTGTTTTTGAGATGAAAGTCCAATATTTGGGCACTGATGTTCTCTTTCCTGGAACAAACCAGCATGATCACTGCATGGAGGCTATGCTGGATAAAAGACTATAAACAGCTGGTGGGATCAAGTTTTCATAGCCAAAAACTGCAAATCAAAAAAAAAAAAAATCAAGGGGCTGAAGAGATGGCTTAGCAGTTAAGGCGCTTGCCTGCAAAGTGGCGCATGCATCTAGAGTTCATTTGCAGTAGCTAGAGTCTCTGGAATGCCCATTCTCTCACTCTCTCTCATAAATAAATAAATATCTATTTAAAAAAGAAAAAAAACTAGGGCTGGAGAATGGCTCAGTGACTAAGGCGCTTACTTGCAAAACCTGATGGTCCTGGTTTGATTCCCCAGGACTCATATAAAGCCAGATGAACAAGGTGGCACATATGTCTGGAGCTCATTTGTAGCAGCTAAAGACCCTGGCACACCCATATCTCTTTCTTTCTCTCTCTCTCTGTCTCTCTGCTTGCAAATAAATAAATAAAAACATTTAAAAAATTTAAATATCTATATGTTTAATAAACAGATGAATCAGAACATAAAAGTAGATCCACCATGGGACCCAATGTTGTGTTGGTGGGATGCAGTAGGTAAAAGACTCCCCCTTGGGCCAGGACATCAATCACTCTGCCTACCGCATGGTGAGTCACAAGCTCAGACCACAGTCTGGGCCCAGAGAAACCTGACAGTCACAAAACCAACCCAAACAATGTGAATCCAGGGTGCCTTCCCACAACAGAAGTCACAATCATGGAGGGGTGAGATGTGGAGATACAGGAGCGGCTGTCGGGAGCCAAAGGCAGCTTTGGCATACATTGGGACCTAGTAAGCACTGACACGCAGAAGGTGAAGGGGAGCTAGGATCCAGGGTTGAGGGCTGCTCAGGGGAATCAGAGATGTGCACCCAGAATCTTCACAATGATCCCTGAATGACTGTAATAATAGGAACAACTTCCTGAATATGACATGGCAATTACCTAAGGTTCAGCAGGATCAACACCATGGGCTGGATCTCAGCTTAGTCCCTGGCCAGATGATAGTCATGTCCTTGCAAGATGTCCCTTTGTACAACTTGCCTCAGTTGTTCTGGCTGGTTCAGGTTTGCACAGATGTGCACTGACTACCAGACCCCCAATGTTCAATGTTCCCAGTCAAGAGCCTCGGTTCCTTCTGTAGCACTCCCAGCTTCTGCACCACCCTGATCCCAGTTCATAAAGCCTTCTCCTTGAACTCCACACCTTGAACTCAAAGTACTGCCATCCTAGTAACACTGTATCTGCCTCTGCTTAACCTCCTCCTACCTCCAGGCTATCAGGTCAGCTTTACCAGGCAGTTTCCCCTGACACAGAGACTTCAAGGCACATTGAGACAAGAAAGGACTCACCTAAGGCTACCGGAAGGTAATGGTCAAGAAAAACAGGGAGGGCTGGAGACATGGCTTAGTGGTTAAGAGCTTGCCTGTGAAGCCAAAGGACCCCGGTTCGAGGCTTGATTCCCCAGTACCCATGTAAGCCAGATGCACAAGGTGGTGCATGCATCTGGAGTTCGTTTGCAGTGGCTGGAGGCCCTGCCGTGCCCATTCTCTCTCTCCTCTCTCTCTCTGCCTCTTTCTCTGTCTGTTGCTCTCAAATAAATAAATACAAATAAACAAAAAATATTAAAAAAAAAAAAAAAGAAAAAAGAAAAACAGGGAAAGAGGGAGCAGGAAAAGGTCATAAATGTCATGAGTTTTGAAAAGCCATAGAAGGCAGCTGGTAGTCTGGAGAGAACAGAGCAAGTAGCTCTAAGAGGTACTAAAGTTAGAGGAGTGGCTATTTAGGGTGGAGGTCAAGAGCAGAGGCTAACATGGATATTGTAGTAGTTACCTTCTTATTTCTGGAACAAAACACCTGACCAGAAGCAGCTTATTGGAAGAAAGGGTTTACTTCAGCTTAGAGTTTTGAGAAGTTTCACTATGACAGGGAAATCATTGCAACAGCCTGAGTCATCTCTCCACATCAATGGAGAGGGAGTAGTACTAACGAGTTCCTAGTGAATACCCGTTAGAACTGAACTAATAAACTTCAAGATCCACTTCCCAGTCACATATTTCCTCCAGTAGGACTCCATCTTCCAAGGACTACACCATTTTCCCAAATTGCCATGAGGTAGAGACCAAATTTTCCAAACAAATGAGGCTATCAGAAACACTCAAACCACCACAGATGTCATGTGTGAGGTGCATGGGATATGTGAGAAGTACCACAGAATAGAGAGACTTAAGACACAGGAAAGAAGATAAGAAGACTATATGTACTCTAGGGAGATCCTAGCTTAGCGTCTTAAAGAGAGGAACCAAATAGAATGGGGCAAAACACACAAAGAAAGTCAGGGAGAAGTATTTGAGGCTCAAGCAACACCAAGAAGAAGGGGACCCAAGTGAGGGTAAGAGGGCTAAAATACAAACATCTGGACAGAAATCATGGGGATGCTCTACAGAGAAAGCCTTGGTACTCCAGGATATCAAGGGGATGGGAGGTCCTTGCTCACAGCAAGGGTAACTGGGTAGAGCGGTGAGAGATCAGAAAAGATCAATAACACAAAACTTGTCAAGTAATAAGTCTCAGTGATCTGGACAAAACCCAAGAAGGTACATAGAAATTAAAATACTAAACAAACTCTTGGGTAGACCAAACAACAGATTAGACAAACCTGAATAGAACATTAGTGATCTTGAAGATAGATATAATGACAGTAGCTAAAATGCAGAAGAACAATCAGAAGAGTAGGAAAATATAAAGTAAGGTTAAGAACTATGAGGAAGAAGCCGTGTGTGGTGGTGCACGCCTTTAATCCCAGCACGTGGGAGGCAGAGGTAGGAGGATTACCATGAGTTCAAGGCCATCCTGAGACTACATAGTTAATTCCAGGTCAGCCTGAGCCAGAGTGAGACCCTACCTCAAAAAAAAAAAAAAATCAAAAAAGAAAAAAGAAATATGAGGAAGAGACTCCTGCTGTAGAGTACTAGGTATAAATATCTCCCCCCACCTCAAACAACTGAAAAGCTAAGAAATAAAGTGGGAAACACAGATTCTTTTCTTTTTCCCGTTCTTTGATTCTTCTTCTTCTTTTTTTCCTGGGACAGTGTCTTGCTATGCTGACCACCCTGGGCTCCAACTTGTGGGCTCAAGTAATCACAGCCTCAAGATTAGCTTTATACCACTATACAGATTAGAAACACAGGTTTTAAGACAACAAATGACAGTGCAGGACAGTGATCTGAGACCAGGGTCACAATCCAGGTGGCCATGGACCTCTTGGCTTTCTGCCAGAAACATGCTCTAGCCCCACAATAAATAGAAGATCCTCAGGAGAACACAATGGTTCAGCTGAGCTGAGAAGACAGATCTGAGTTCACAGAGGCTAGATTAGCATAGCAGAGACATAAGAGCTATGTAGAGAAAGAATGGCAGAGTTTCACAGCAGGCCCAGCCTTAGCTGGTACAACAACACATGTGCGGAAGACCTGAGAGACCCCGCAGCAGCTAGAGGAACCTTTGTCTGAACAGCTTTTGCTCCACATGAACTTGAGATATTTTGGGCAGTATTCACCCATGTTGCATCATGTGACTTCACTGAAATCTTTGTTCTGAACACATACCATGCACATTTTGTACTGCACATATACTCATGCCACACAATGCCAATGAATACTGCCTGAAACACCTCAACTCAGATTTGAGGCTATTGTATGTTATGAATTGCAGTGTTTTTTTTTTTTTTAACTATACCTGCAAAGCTTCCTTCTCTTATAGAAACACAATGGTTTATTTATAGAAAACAAAGACTTTTTTGAGGTAGGGTCTCGCTCTAGCCCAGGTGGCCTCAAACTCAGGGTGATCCTCCTATCTCTGCTTCCTGAATGCTAGGATTAAAGGTGTGCACCACCACACCTGGTAGAAAACAAAGACTTTTAATGTTTTTCTTGCATTCATTCCTTAGCATGTAAGTATGAAGTTAGAATATCTTTGGGTTAAATTGTGGGAAAATGCTTGATCATAAAAATTGCTATGTAAAGCCTGGTGTGGTGGCATATGCCTTTAATTCCAGCACTTGGGAGGCAGAGGTAAGAGGATCACCATGAGTTCAATGTATTCCTATAATTTTGTGCTGCATATCAATCAACTCCGAAAAACATTGAAGATGCTCTATGTCCCACAATCTCATTCAGCTAGGATATAATTCTTTATACAAAAAATAAATACACTCATCTCATTAGTATGGAAATTTGCTATATCATCTTTAATAAAATTTATGCTTACCAAATAATTGTTTTAAAATAAATTTCTTTATGACTTGTTATTAGTGAATGTTTGATTTGTATACCTATTTTATGTTACCTGTATACCCAAAATCACATAAACATTTCTCAGGTAGGAAGGGGCTGTGAATGGGAAAAATTTAAGAAGTCCTGGTCAAAAGAACTCTCACCCACTGCACTCAACAGCAGCCTACCCACCAGCACTCAGTTCTCCTCACTCTACCTACTCTGTAGAACCTTCTATTTCTGTGTTTGTGATCTTTCTCTATCCAGAGATTGGCTTCAAGGGTGACTTTCCCTGATACATTGTAGGACTCAATAAACACTTGAGTGTAAAGATGAAGAATGATGAACTTACCCTATGGGAATCTGGTCTATAATCTAGAAATAAGGGATCAGAACAAGGTGTATTGGAGTAAGACAGACAGACATATGGGTAGAGCAGAATAGAGAGCCGGGAAGCTGTTCTGTGTGCAGAGGTAACCTGACACATAACAGAGCCAAGATGCAGATATATGAGTGGTGCCAGGGGCTGGTTATGCACACAAAGAAGAGTGAATCTGGTCCTGGCCTCAGCTCACAAGAGAAGATGAAGAAATTGCTTCCAGATGAATGAGCACTTGCCTCTAGATGAGAGTAACACTGGATACCCAAGGCCATGAAAGATGTGTCAACACGTAAACGAGAAAAATCGTTAAAGAAAAGGTTAATAAGTTCTCTACTGAAAATTAGTGATTAAAACAAAAGACACTGAGAAGGCAAGTCATGAGCTGGGAGAAAATATCTGCTTGCATAGCCAACAAAAGATCATGTAAGGTGGAACAGCAGAAGAGAAAAATGACATCTTTATGGCTAGATGAACATGGAAGGTGACAAGTCTCAAATAATGAGGGGATTCAAGGCACTTTCATAGTCACCAGATTGTGAATGTATGCCCGTTGAAGAGCAGGGAGGGAAGATGGGAGCATCAGGGTCAGTCTGTGATCCCTTAAACTCTGCACTTATGCTGTCATATTTTACTTTTCTATGCACGAGAATTTTCTAAGAAAATATGAAATTCTATCCTAGTCAGAGAAAGGTGAGTTGAAAATATAATTTTCATCTGTCTTCCCTTTGCTTTGCTTTCCCTCAGGACTGGCATTGTAAGTTGATTATACTTTTCTTTTTTTTCTGAGGTAGGTTCTCACTCTAGCTCAGGCTGATCTGGAATTCTCTCTGTATTCTCAGGGTGGCCTCGAACTCACGGTGACTCTCCTACCTCTGCTTCCTGAGTGCTGGAATCAAAGGCATGCGCCACCAAGCCCGGCTTGCTTACATTTTTCATCTTGGCACTTTCATTACTAGTACTTGCTGCAAAATAAACAATGAGAGACATTGACAAAGGAGGAGAATCAGTTCCACAAAGAGCACCATCACCCAAAGCTGGTAATTTCAGAGGTGATTATGGCAAATGAACAGGTCAAACTGCCAGCAGTGAACAGGTTCACTGAGGATAGGAATCTCAACAGGGACACACTTTACAGAGCTTTCCAATGCAGCAGCCTTTACCATAAAGACTTATTAGTTAGTGGTCTTAAAGATGAGTTTTCATACTTAATAAGAGCTGGTTTATCTGAATCTCAGATAAAACTTGGCCAAGGACAAGGTTGTTGTCTCTTATTCCCCACCCCCCGAGAGTCCTGTTGCCATCTTGAATCTAGACAGGTAGCCACAAATATTGATGTGACCAAAATCTGAGCCTACTGGTTAGCAATAGTCTCTGCTAACACATGGAGCTCCTCACACCTATGACCATTACAGATTATGAATGGATGTTAGGAAGGCCAAGAGTCTTGTGCTGGTGCAGTCACCACACCTCTCAATGGAGTTTCTGACCAATGCTCCACTGAGCCTGCCCTGCTGGTGTCTGGAACAGACCCCAGGAGCTCCTTAGAACTGAGGGTTTCTCAGGGGGAAAGTGTTTCTTTTTTAGGGGCTAGTGGACTGACAGGGAAACATCATGGTCTGGGGACTAACAAGGAGACAAATCAGGAATCCACTTTGTAGACATAGGAGTGAGACTCATATGGCCTGGCCTGGGCCATGGTTAGCATCTGAGCTGTCTGAGGCTGGCGTTGCCCACTCTCATTCACAGCTCCCTGGGAGGAGGCAGGAAAATCCAGGGGCTTTTATTGCTATTCTCGGAGAATCAATCTTGGGATTGGGGATGAAAACTCAAAAGACCCCTTCCCCTCATGTTGACTTCAGGTGTTATCAGAGTGTAGGGGCACCGTGGCTGTGTTCCTTCCCAACACCAAACCCTACTTTTCTGGGGAGCAACTAGAGTCACAGGTGCTGAGTATGCCTGGGCCCTTAGAGTAACATGAAGAACAGGGACAGTGTGACATAGTATGGGGGTCCTGCCCAGGTGGAAGGCCCAGTTCAAGCAGGGACTTTTTCTGCCTGTGTGAAAAAGGTGCTCTCAGTTCCTTGGATTACCCCTGACTCTCTAGTCAGTGACCTCACAGCCTCAAACCTCAGCCAAGTCAGAGTCTTGAAAGGAGACAGCCAGGTGGCAGGACCCTTCACCTAGAAGTCACTGTGCCTAGAGGGTAAGGGATAAAATGAAGAATGGGACCCCAAGGGAATACAGCCAGCCGGTCCTCCTAGGGTTAGTACCTGCCCCTTGGATGTAACTCTCCTACTCGTGCACAGGCCATAGCAGTGTGCACTGCTGCCAGCCGCAACAGGGACCAGCACCAGGGCGCCAGCTGCTGTCATGTCATGCATGCTTTTCAAGTGAGGTATTTAATAATAATTCTCCAAAATGCTTAGCAGGACACAGCTTGAAATCAGTATATGAAAAGAGTTTTTAAAAGAGAGCAGCAAGCCCTGGTCACACAGAAAACAGGGACCTAGGTACAAGGATGGATCTGGGGTAACCAGTGAGGCTGGAGGACAACATGCTATGAAAAGGGTCTCAGAGCCAGGCCTCTGGTCAAGTCACAGTGGAAAAGTCTTTGCAGTGAAACATCTGGATGCCAAGGTTAGCCCACATAGACAGTCCTCGGGTAGATGGTTCAGAGCCAGTGGTTACTTGGCAGGCACCCTCTTCTCTCCACCAGGCCTCAGCCTTGGATTGAACAGGGTATAGGACCTCATCCTTGGGGTCATGTCCTGATGAGGTGTCAGTTTGACCCAAGACCATGCTTCCACCTACCTCTGGCCCTGTGGCCTCCAGTAGGGTACCAGGGGTGTGGTCCTCACAGCCCCTTGCACAGACAAGGAAAGATGCTGCAGCCTGCAGCTGTTGGTAAGGGAAATCCACAAGGCAGCCCTGTAGACATCTCTTCCCAACCATCTAGGATTCAGCCTTCTGGCTGCAGTGAATGATCTGATGTTCCTGTCTCTGTTCCCACCACCAACTTGTCACAGGAGCAACCCTACTTAGCTATTCAGGCAAAACCTCAGAGTCTCAGGTTGCGTGGCTGAGCAGGGAGGGTGCTTGAACTTCATTCTGATCTCTGCCCAATTCTCAACAATCTGAGGAATGTTGGAGGTCTCCCTTTGGCATGTAAACAATATATCATCCCAGACTCAGCCAAGGACGATGACCCTCACACAAACTGCAGCCCCTCCTGAGCCTCATTACTGATATGTGTCTTGGGTCTCATAACATGTAGGTCAGCTTTTATACATAGCAAGTTCACATGTAAGCAACAGATTTCAAGTTCCAGAAAATCTGCTACTTCTTGACTTTCCCTTTGTGTGTTTTCCTCCTCTTCCACAGGCCAAGTTGACAACCTGGCCATTGTTGACTTGATGGTGTGAAGGTGAATGACATATGGTGACTTCCTGCACCTAGAGTGTCTTCATACCTGTCTGTCCTGGAGAGAAGTGCATGGAGGCCAGGGGACACGTGCTTTCCTAAGCATTGTACAAAGGTCACAAGGGAAGGAAGGGAGTGAGATTTTGTCTAGCAACTCAATCCTATCATAAGAAAACATGTATGTGAGGGTTACAGTGCCACTGAGGCAAGGCCAGTGAAAGAGACAGGTGTTATAGCCCCTCACTGCACTGCCCTCAGTATGACACATATATTTATAGAAAAAAAACTAATTTCCCAAAGGAGCAATGCCCTATGATAAGTACTTTGTCTGTCTACCAGTTGGTTGAGGCAGCATTGGTCTCAGACAGGTCCCCCCAGTGAGGGCTGTATGAGTCAAGGTCTCTGCAGCTACAGCTTTCCCTTGCCTGCTCTTAGGGAAATTTCCTTAAGATTGCTGTGGTCTGGAGTGATCCTGCTGCTGGTCAGAAGCTCAGCTTCCTTAACCCAATTGCAAACACCATCATCTAAACCAGTCTTACAGTTTTACAAAGAAAAAGTAGATTCCAGAGAAAAAATTAGAAGAAAGGAAGCTAAATCTTCGTGGGCTAAAGGGCCACTGTTGTCTGCTGAGGGGCTGAGCTGTACCAAGGGGCTCCCTTCTATCCTGTGAGGAGGAGATGGTTGGTCACTGGAGACCAAGTGCTGCCTCGCTCATATACCTAAATGCAGCTATGCCAGGAGCCTGAGATAACCTTAGAGCCCTCATCTGAATTCCTGAGTTTCAGGAGATGGATCACCTCCAAGCAGGAAGACAGAGATCCTGAGACAGGAGGGAGCAGCACATAGGCAAAAGATGAGCAAGGAAGGTATGCCTAGGTACAGGCCCTTCAAAGCTCAGTTGTCCCACATGGGTCATGTGGAAGTCCAACTCAACAGTAGAGGCCATGAGAGGACCTGAGGTCTCAGGATACAGAGACAGGATTCAGGAAACAAGACTAGCCACAGTCCCTTCAGACTACCCTGAGGTGGAGAGGGGGAAGCTCCCTCATGGCCTCGGCCTCCAAGGACAGGTTTGAATGCCTGATGAGGAGGGCCATCTTGCGGTCACTTTAGCTTTACTGGCATCAAAGCAAGAATCTACAGGGATTTTCACAAAGTTGGTAGGATTTCCCTACACAAACTCTCAAAATATAGATTATCCAAAAACACAATATCTGCAGTAGCTAACATGGTAGGTACATTTCCAATTTTTTTTTTCCGAGGTAGGGTCTCACTCTAGCTCAGGCTGACCTGGAATTCACTATGTATTCTCAGGGAGGCCTCAAACTCACAGCAATCCTCCTACCTCTGTCTCCCAAGTGCTGGGATTAAAGGCGTGAACCACCACGCCAGGTTCAAACATCTCCAATTTTTAATGTCAAAGTGATTCTGTAATCAGATAAGCTCTGCTGGCTACTCCAAAATCTGGGGATGGTCCCTCTGTTCTTGCCTGATCAGTTTAGAAATACATGGTTAACAAGGAATCAAAAGCCAAGGCCATGGGCTAGAGAGATTGCTCAGTGGTTAAAGACACTTGATTGCAAAGCCTGGTGACCAAGGTCTGATTCCCCAGACGCCAAGTGGCACATGAACCTGGTATTCATTTGCAGTGGCAGGAGGCACTGGTGTGTCTATTTCTCTCCTTCTTCTCTCTCTCTCCTCTCTCTCTCTCTCTCTCTCTGTCTTTCTCTCTCTCACCTTGCAAATAAATAAAAAGCTAAGGTCACATGGTTCCAACCACTCAACAACTCTAGTGGGCCTGTTTATATACCAGAGCATCTACAACAAGATTATGTTTGATTCAAAAACCATTTTTCCTAGTAACTTTTACTAGACAGAAAATGGAAAAGCTGAGACTGAAAGATCAGTCTGGATATCTCTCATTGGCAGTATTCTTCCTAAGTTTGACTGTGGCCACACCATCCTTGGAATGAGGTCAACAAAGTGACCTTGGATCATGAGTCCAAGGTCTACCAGATCCTAGCCTGAACCCCACCTGCTCTATGTCAAGGCTCACAATTTGCCTTCTTCCTGAACTCTAACTTAGAACCAACACTTTCTACCTAACTTCTCTAGAATTCATTTTTCTTTTTCTGTCTAACTTTAAGTTTGTGATTTTGATCATGGAGTTGTTCTCAATGGGGCTAAAGCAGCTGAGCTCCTGACCAGCATTAGGGCCTCTCAAGACCAGAGCAACCTATAGGAGATTTCCTAAAAGCAGTCAGTAAAGATAGCTATACCCTAAAAGTGACCACTTGCTGGCTCCACTCCAGACATCACTCCCTACAGGAAGAGGCAAAGTGGTAAGGAGCCAATGCTGAAACATCCACATTTTCAACACTGTGGAGTGATTTTATGGTTGTGAGAAAACCCTTAGACCCAGCGTCCACCCTTGAAGCAACATCCAGGTAAAGAGCTTGGAGTAATGTAATGAGTTCCTAGTGGACTCAGAGTCAAGGAAGACAAACCAGAAGGGAGGTTCTGATGTTCAATGCTGAGACTCTTCTACTGCCAGCCACTCAGCTAAGTTATGGCTAAGTCATCTCATGTGACCAAGGGACTAAATTAGGTATCCAATGCAAGAAAGCTTATCAGCTTAAAGGACAGTGTCCAAAGAAGCTGGTGGTATGAAATAGAGCAACTGGGTGAAGACAATAAGATGTAGGTTATCAAAATCAAGAAGAGGGCTGGAGAGATGGCTTAGCGGTTAAGGTGTTTGCCTGCAAAGCTTAAGGATCCCGGTTCAGTTCTCCAGGTCCCACATTAGCTAGATGCACAAGGTAGTGCATGCGTCTGGAGTTCGTTTGCAGTGGCTGGAGGCCCTGCCATGCTCATTCTCTCTCTCTCTCTCCCCCTCTTTCTCTCTGCCAAATAAATAAAAAAATCAAAATTCAAAAATTTTAAAAAGAAATCTTAACAATAAAGTTTAAGTAGAGTCACAAAACTTACACACTGAAAACCATAAAACATTACTGAGATGCCTGGTGTGGTGGCACACACTTTTAATCCCAGCACTTGGGAGGCAGAGATAGGAAGATTGCCGTGAGTTTGAGGCCACCCTGAGACTACACAGTGAATTCCAGGTCAACCTGAGCTAGAGTGAGACCCCACCTTGGAAAAACCAAAAAAAAAAAAAAAGTCAGTTGTTAATTCTCCCAAATTCATTAGTCAACTCAACATTATTACATTAAAATTACAACAAGCTTACTTTTTTATAAAAAGTGTGTGTGTGTGTGTGTGTAAATGTATATGGTGCATATATATGGGCATGCTTATGGCACAGTACCCATGTGGAGTTCTAAGAACAACCTCAGGGTATTTATTCTCTCCTTCCACCTTTTTTTTTGTTGTTTTGTTATTTTTGTTTTTTCAAGGTAGGGTCTCGCTCTGGTTGGCAGTGATCATCTATATGGATTCTCCTGGCTCAACCTCCTAGTGCCATAGGTGCACTGGGATCACAGATGTATGTGCCTCTTGGTGACCAGCTTTATGAGATGCTTGGGAATTGAACTCAGAAAGGTAGTCTTATAAGCAAGCATCTTTAACTACTGAGCTATCTCCCTAACCCTTTAGCAAACTTTCCTTACAGAAAATAATAGTTAGTCCTAAATTTATATGGAATTACAAAGAATCCAAAGTACCAAAACAATTTTGATTAAGGAGTACGTTATATCTCTTAATTTCAACACTTACAACAAAGCTATAGTAGCCAAGACTGTTGGAACTGACCATAAGAATAGACTTAATCCATAGAACATAAGTGAGATTCTCACAGTTAAAGTCAAATGGTTTTCATCCCAAACCTCAAGGCAAAGCCTCAATGGTGGATGTACTGTGTTCAACAAATAATGCTGGGGAAATTGAATATACAGATGCAGAAAAGATCACATCACATGCACATACACATGCACCTCAAAAGGTATCAGATATGGGGCTTTAGAGATGGCTTAGTGGTTAAGGCCCTTGTCTATGAAGCCTAAAGACCCAGGTTCCATTCCTCAGTAACCATGTAAGTCAGATGCACAAGGTGGCACATGCATCTGGGGTTCATTTGCAGTGGCTAGAGACCCTGGTATGCCTATTCTCTCCCTTCCTCCCTCCCTCCTTCTCTCTCTAGCTATCATAAATAAATAAATAAAATATTTCTTAAAAGGTATATGAATGTCATAGCTAAATTTATAAAAGTTTTTTAAACATATACATTATGGCATTTATTTATTTATTTATTTATTTATTTATTTATTTATTTACAAACAGAGAAAGAGGGAGGAGACAGAGAGAGAATGGGCATGCCAGGACCTCCAGCCACTGCAAATGAACTCCACATGCATGTGCCACTTTGTGAAACTGGCTTTTCATGGGTACTGGAGAATCAAACCCCAGTTGTTAGGCTCTGCATGCAACCACCTTAACCATCTCTTCAGCCCCTAAATCTATAAATGTTTTATAATATCATGTAGAAGAAAAACCTTTGTGACACTGTGTTAGGCAAATGATTCTTAGATACAATGGCAAACTCACTACCATTACCCTTAACAGAATAAATGGATCAACTGGACTTCATCAAAATTAAAAACCTTGCCAAGACTGTTGGCGCACACCTTTAATCCCAGCTCTGGAAGCAGTGATAGGAATATTACTGTGAGTTCAAGGCCAGCCTGAGACCTCATAGTGAATTCCAGGTCAGCCTCAAAAAAAAAAAAAAAAAGAAAAAAAAAAAAAGAAAAAGAAAAAGAAAAAAAGAAAAAAGAAAGAAAAGAAAGAAAGAAGAAAGAAAGAAAACTTAAAAAAACTGAAAAAAAACCTTTATACTTCAAGTCACCACTAAAAAGAAAAGTAAAGCTAATACAGACTATAATATAATATACAATGGTTTGTATCTAGAATATATAATGAATTTTTAAAATTCCATATAAAATGCTGAATAGGTGGCTTAGTGGTTAAGGTGTTTGCCAGCAAAACCAGGTTTAATTCCCCAGGACTATATAAGCCAGATGTGCAAGATGGCAAATGCATCTGGAATTCATTTGCAGTGGCTGGAGGCCCTGGAGTGCCCATTCTCTCTCCATCTGCCTTTCTCTCATACACAAATAAATAATAATTTTTAAGAAAGACAAGCAATTCTGTTTTTTAAATGGCTGGATGTTTGAATTGATTCACAAGTATCATGGAAAAATGCATAGCAGCATTAGGCTCACAGAGTCACCCATTATGAAACATAATGAGGTTCCACTGTTCTACTATACACACATTAAAATGGCCAAAATAGGGCTGGAGAGATGGCTTAGCGGTTAAGGCGCCGGCCGGCTAAGCCTAAGAACCCGGTTCCAATCTCCAGGTCCCACGTTTAGCCAGATGTAAAGTGACGCAAGGGTGCAATACCTCACTTGACCACAAGGGGGTGCATGCGTCTGGATTTCGTTCTCAGCAGCTGAGACACTGCTGGCGTGCCCATCTCTGTCTTCCTCTCCCTCTCCCTCTCCCTGTCTGTCTGTCTCTGGGTCTCTCTCCAAATATAAATAAAATAATTTTTTTAAATGGCCCAAATAAAAAAGGCAATAACAAATGTTGTCAAAAATATAGAGAAGCTCATACTCTCACATTGGAAGGGTGCGAGGGGAATGGAACAAGCATGTAGGAAAAAAGCTTGGCAATTTTTTATGAAGTTACACCTAAATTTACAGTACACTGAAGTAACTCCACTTAAGAGAAATGAGAATGTGTTCACACAAGCACTTACCTGTGAATTTCCATAGCAGAATTTTATTTACAATGCTCTGAAAGGGAAGCAATTCAAATATTCATCAAAGTGAAAGGATGGCCAATTATGGCCCTCCAAGTCATACAAAAGAATGAACATCTGCAATATGGATGAACTCAAAGCCATATACCAAAGGCCACTTTTTATTTCATTGATAAGATATGCTCCCAAGAGGCAAAACCAAAAGACAAAAACAGATTGAAAGTGGTATTAGACATTGATGGCAGGTGAAAATAGGAGAATTTTTTTTTGAACAATGAAAAATTTTCTAAAGTTTTTATGGTATGAATTTATAAATATATTAAAAACCAACTTTAAATGGGCAAACTTTATGTAAACTGTACTTTAATAAAGCCATATCTATTTTTAAAAAGCACCATTAGAAACATTAAAAGAGCCAGGCTTGGTGGCACATACCTTTAATTCCAAAGAAGGAGAACTGGAGAAAGCTAACTTCTTTTAGGCAGTTTCAGTTAGAAATTGAGGCCCAGAGAGAACCAGTGGATGCCACCCCACATGCTACCTCACCCTGGCATAGGAATGAAACTCTTGGCAGAAATGGAACTCATGTCTGTTCAAGATGGATCTATAGTGACCCTGCTGTCCACAGTCCAACATGCTACCTAGATAGACAGCCCAGGTGGGCTAAACTTGGAGTCTACCCTCCAAATCTACAAACCAATCAGATATTTCCCTTCTTCTTATCTTGCCTCTCTCTCTCTCTCTCTCTCTCTCTCTCTCTCTCTCTCTCTCTCTCTCTCTGGGATTCTCCTGGACTTATCCTGTGCTTGGATACAAGTGAGTCCAGCCTTTACCCCTACCCAGCCTGGCTAGATTGTGGGGGTAGGGAGAGAATAACACTGGTTCTTGGTCTAGAGGACTCTTCAGCTTGCCTCTGCTTTTATAGTCTGGGGTAACTTCTCACTTTGATTGAATGCATGATTTTACTCTGGTCTCTGAATCTA
Source organism: Orientallactaga sibirica (assembly GCA_036365145.1). Taxonomy (NCBI): domain Eukaryota; kingdom Metazoa; phylum Chordata; class Mammalia; order Rodentia; family Dipodidae; genus Orientallactaga; species Orientallactaga sibirica. The sequence goes on from JAEOAD010000013.1 coordinate 163,124, forward strand.
CCATGTGTGTATTTCCCTTGTACTCTAGATCTACCCCATGGGTTCTCTCACTATCTCCAGGCTTACCTGCTACCTGTGTGATTTCTTTAAACTCGGGTAGTCATGAGAGCAACTCTCTTCATCACTCATCTCCGAATTTCTTGATCTCTGCTTTGATAGTTTCCCTCTTCTTCTTTGAGCCTCATCGTTTGCCCTCTTAATTCCGCTCCATGGGAAAACACATGTCAGATGCCATGTGTGTTCCTTCTAAGTCTCCCTGTATACACACCTACTTTCTACCTTCCACATGCCTGGAGTTCTACTCCAGTCTCTGCTTGAAAGCCTCACACATGCTTGTGGCTATACCTCAGTCTTCCTGGAAACACAGCTATGCTCCATTCTTTCTCTAAAAACCTCAGTTTTTCTTAAATAAACCTGATAGATGATGCAGTGTTTCCAACATGAGTGTGTCTCCTACTTCCCATGTGTCTATGTCTGTGCTCTAGTCTTCCTTCCTAAATCCCAATCTCCCTTAAGTAAACCCCAGAATTTGTGATTTCTCCCTAAATAAACTTAGTAATTCATAGTTTATCCTTCTTGAATGTCTTTATCAAGTCTTTGTTAAAGATAGGATAGAACCCAAACTTGGTGTTCATAAAATTTGGAGAATCCTCCTAAACCCCAACATCCTGCATCAGCAGCACTTGGGAGGCTGAAGTAGGAGGATTGCTGTGAGAGTTTGAGGGAAGCCTGAGACTAATTCCTGGTCAGCATGAGCTACAGCAAGACCCTACCACGAAAACCAAAAACAAACAAACAAACAAACAAACAAACATAACATGGGATGTGGAGAGATTATAGCTTGAGTGCTATTGGTGATAGTGTAATCTATTACAGCTACTATGGAAAGTAGTATGGTAATTATTCCTAAAAAAAATTAACAGAAAGGTGCACAAAGAGGACAAGAGCCAACTGGAGTGGTTCTCCTTCATAGCATCCAAGATCACAGAGACTAATGTATAACCCATTTCAACAGATCAGCTTCCTGCTTTTCTGCCTCAGCATTGCTTCTGAGACAGTTTACGGTAACATCCTCCAACCCTCAAGTAAAAGCAAAGAATGTCCTTGAGCCTGCCCTTGCAGTCTCTACCTTACTAGAGATCATAGACAGATAAAGCTTCCTCCTTATCTCTTGGTGCCTAAAGGAGTTTCCTAGATCTTTTTTTCCCATAAATTCTACCTGAGGCCCTCAGTAGGAAGAGTTTCTCTTTCCTAGAATTAAGATTTCTGGAAGGGGCTGGAGATATGGCTTAGCAGTTAAGGCACTTGCCTGCAAAGCCAAAGGACCTGGGTTCAACCCCCAGGACTCACGTGAGCCAGATGCACAAGGGGGTGCATGACTCTGGAGTTCATTTGCAGTGTCTGGAGGCCCTGGTGCACTCATTCTGTCTCTCTCCCTCTCAAATTAATAAATAAACTAAACTAAACTAAAATAAAATAAAATAAAATATAAAATAAAAGATTTCTGGAAGGATTAAATCTGAGCTTGGCATTGTGGTTGGCTATCTTAGCCCCCAAAACTTGGTACCAGGGCTGGTGAGCTCAGTCCCCATTCAGAACCTAAAATGATTCCAATTTGGGTCTCCAGGTAAGCTTGACCCAGCTCCTACCTTTGGCAGGGGATCGCTATCTTCTCTCATCCTTCTCTTAAACTCTAGGCTTCCCTAATTCTGAGAACCTCACTCATGCCTTTTGGACATGAGTGCTGTCTTCCTTCCTTCTCTTAAGTACTATGTAAAATGTAATAAAACCTGCAGACTTTGCCCTCTGGTCTGTGGATGTTAATTCTTTGACTTCATATTAAAGCATCCAAAGATACCCCAAAATTCTCATATTATTTTGGTGCATTGATAGATATTGATGCATTGGCAGGGGAACCCCCAATTCCTATTTCACTTAATTCAATAGGAAAATAATCAAAAGAAGCAAAGTTACAATCAGAAACTTAACAATAAGTCAGTGCCAGTATAGTAGCTATAGAAACTCTAATAGGGTATCAATACAGAAGATCTGGGAGAACCCACTGCGCCCACAGCACACGCACAGGCACTACTGAATCAGCCAGGATATGCGGAAACAACCTCTTAGACCTATCTTCACATGGCTTCTTTCTTTCCTTTGTATCCTTTTTAACATCATATCTACATTGTTTTTGGAACACAGAATATACTGTCCATGAGATGGCTTGTTCCTAAGACCCCATATAGATTCACAGCCTAATCTGGCCTGACCCAAGCCAGTGGTAAAGAAGAACATCCCTGAGTCAGAAACTGGCTGGTGGAGCAGAGGGTAACTATTGTGGTGTTGGCAGCCCACAAACTTACCTTCACTCAACTGCTGTGCTGCAGAATGCACCTTATTCCACTGTGGCCATAGTGGGGGTTGGAGTGGGGTGTGGTTGGCCCAGAGTTCTATGTCTAGCATGAGTCTCACAAGTGCAGTCAGCATCACCAGGGGCTGTGTCTTGCATGATGTCCCTCCTAGTACCCAAGCAGACAAAGTTCTGTTGCCCACAAAAGCTGGTACCCTGTGGCCCAACACCAGCCAACATCTAAGGCCTCCTCCTGGCACCCTATGAATCTTAGCTATCAGGTTATTAGGCCACCCAGGAAAAATTCAGTCATGATTCATGGGATCACCACAGCACTCACAGACATGAGATATAAGCAGGCAGAGCCCCACACACTGTTTGCTGATAGCCAAAGTAGAAAACTGGAGTCACCAGCTGAGGTTCCCAGGCCCCCTATGAGCAAGGAAAAGACTGAAATTCAAAATGCTTCCTCCCAAGCCTGACTCAGCCAAATCTGCAGCCCTCCCCCCCACAGAGTTGTGAAGTCCAGAGAGCCATCCAGAGCCGGGAGTGGCCACCCCCCACATCCTGGCAGGGGAACACAATATACTCTGGAACTGCTCTGCCATGAGGGCTAGTTATAGGCAGCAAGGCCAACAGGACTGTCCTGGGGAACCTTCCGCCTTCCTGGACATCACTCAGCATAGGGAAGTGATAACGAGCAAGGAAGGGAACTCAGTGAGGTCAGTAGCCCATCAACATGGTCCTGAGTGTCACATGAGAGGCTTGGAGACAGGACTAAACTCTTCATTTTCTTGTTTTAAATTACAAATATAAAAGAAAATTTTCTGAATATATAAAACATACATGGAAGACTAGTTATGGATAAGTTAAGGAAGGGGGAAAAATAAAAGGAAATTTAGACAGGTGAAAGAGAAAAATGGGCAGGTGGTGGGAAGGACACTGGCAGACAGAGAGAGACCACAGACAGGAGTGACCCCCTGTAGTCGTGTCTCCAAGCAATGTCTTCTCTACCTTCCTACCACAATAGGTACAGATTTTTAAATTTCCACAGTCAGATGGAAAATTCATTGTTACTCAACTTCCTTACTGGAGATGCGAAGCATTTCTTAATGTTTTTTGTCTGTATTCATTTTCTATTGTTGTGTGACCAATACTTAACCTAGAAACAGCCTCCATTTTTATTCCACATTTTCTGTAGATCAGAAGTGAAACCTTAAGCTAAGGGCAGTGTTTTGTGCTGGCCTGCCCTCTCATCTGGAGGTTCAGAGAGCAAGGGTTCTTCCTTTTCCAAACTTGAATCTTCAGATTTTTGCAAGACTCACTTCCTTGTCATTACAGAATTCAAGGCTCTTTGGTCAAGGCCCACAGGAGACAGACAGACTCTGTTGCATGAGTCTCAGTCTAAGGAAGCCTGAAGCTCTGGTTGAACTCATCCAATTAGGTCAGGCTCAGCCAGGAGAATCTTTCTTCAGACCACATCAAGGGCTATAGATCAGCAACCTCAGTTTTTTTTTTTTCTTTCTTTTTTTTATTGACAACTTCTATACTTACATACAAAAAAACACATGATATTTCCCTCCCCTTCCCCCATTCCCCTTTAGAACTCCAATCTCCATAGTATCCCCTCCCTCTCTCCATTAGTCTCTCTTTTACTTTGATGTCATCATCTTTTTCTTCTATTATGAGGGTCTTGCAAAAGTATTGCTAGGTACTGCAAGGTCATGGATATCGAGGCAAATTTCTGTCTGGGCAGTTGCATTGTAAGTAGTCATATCCTTCCTTTGGTTCTTTTTTTTATTTTTATTTTTATTATTATTATTTTTAATAAATATATATATTTTTATTTATATTATTCTGATTTTACATTCATAGTATTGGTTCCATTGTCCTCCTCCCCGTCCTCCCACTTTCAAAGGGGCCCTCATCAATGGGGAATGTGGATCGTGCATTGTGAGTTTGCTCAAGAGTTCTGGTGGATAGGCCCCAGTCTCTGTGCATAATGCCCCAACTTGTGACTCTAACAATCTTTCCGCCCCCTCTTCCGTGAGTTCTCACCCTTGCCAGAAACCTAAAAGTCATGGAAGTGGCACCACGCCATTCTTCTGAGTCCTGATTGTGAGCCAGTTGCTCCTCTGTTATTCCCATTTCCCTGTCAGTGTGTGACAGGTTTTTATGTTACAGTCACCTTTCCTCATATGCAGGGGACATGCTCCAAGACCCCAGTGGATGACTGGCATTATTGGGTAGTACAAAAACTCATGACTGGGGCTGGAGAGATGGCTTAGCCATTGAGGCATATGCCTATGAAGCCTAAGGACCAGGTTCAATTCCCCAGGTCCCATGTAAGCCAGATGTACATGATGGCACATGCATCTGGAGTTCATTTGCAGTGGCTAGAGGCCCTGGCATGCCCATTCTCACTCCTCTCTCTCTCTCTCTCTTTTTCTCTCTAATACATAAATAAATGAAAATAAAATATTTAAAAAAATTTAAAAACTCATAAATACCATGTTTTCCCTATACATACAGACCTTTCATAAAGTTTACTTCACAAATGAAATGTGGCAAGAAATTGCTAACACCAATAATAAGGTAGAACAACTATAATAATGTCAGAAGCTGTAGGCATGGCCTTACCTTTCTTACTATGCTGTAAGATGACAGGATGACTCCTTTATGAGATGAAGGGTGGTAACAGAGACATTGTGACAGAGAATTAGCCTATTATGTCAGGGCACTTGGACAGACATGCCACAATGCCACATCTGTGAAGTAATGGAGTGCATATACCGCCTGGATATGTTAAGCAGAATGGTGACTCATGTCCTGTGCAGGACTGTGGGATGGTATGAAATTTCATCAAGCCTAACATATCTTTAAAATAAAAGAACAGAGAACAGAACCTAAGAAATGAAATCACTGTCACCTATGCTAATGTGCATCTGCCCAAAGTTAGTATTAATGCACTGACTGATAGCACAATGTCCTGTATTCCTGTACTGACCAGGTCACTATCCAGGTGAGCTGACCAGAGACTAAAGGTACATCACAGGTTAAAAAAAACAAACCTGTGGCAGGAAAAGCAACTGGACCCATTATAAACTGTCCTGTCACAGGGCCCTCATTCTGGCTTCAATACTCTTAGGTCACAAGGGGCATTTCTTAATGGTTGGAACAATATTCTGGGACTAGGAACCTCAAGAATGAGCAAAACAGTTTTTCTTTCTTTCTTTCTTTCTTTTCTAAAGGCAGGGTCTCACTTTAGCCCAGGTTGACCTGGAACTCATTCTATAGCCTCTGGTCTTGAATTCACAATGGTCCTCCTAGCTCAGCCTCCTAGGAGCTCAAATTAATAGCTAGTTCATATTTCTGTTGTCTCAAAGAGTCTGTCAAAGAGAAGATGCTCAGGGATACATACACCATTGAGGCTCCTCACAGGAGATACTAAGACCCACTGGGGAAAACATCTATACAGGCTGCTCCTCAGAGAAGATGCTGAGGCATATTCAAGGATCATATCCACCATCTCCCTCAGTAAGGTCCTTACAGAGTAAGGAACTGCTGGACAAACCTAGGAGGTCATTTATCTCGTGTCTGACAAGCAGAAACAGATTAGTAGATGGACAGAGGCCTGTATTTGAATAGCTTGAACTTCATTTTTCACTCAATCTCTGAAAGAGCACAGGAACTACTATGCCTATGAGCCTTGCAAATCCTCAAGGAATCCCGCTGTCGATGGCCATGGTGGCACAGGCCTATAATTCTAGCACTTGGGAGGCAGAGGTGATAGGATCAGGAGTTCCAGGTCATCTTCAACCACACAGTGAGTTGGAGGCCAGCCTGGGATACATGAGACCCTGTCTCAAAACAAACAAATAATCCTTAAACGATAAAATCCTTGTATTTCTTTATTTTCATTTACTCTCTTGGTTTTACATTTTTCTTTCAATGGTTTTAGCTAATTCCTTCTGTTGCCATTTATTTTTTAAACAATGGACTAGCATAAGGGGCAGTTTTACAGGATCTGTGCCAAGCACAGATTAATGCCTTTCCACCCCGACTTGAACCAGTGGAAAGTCCCTCCTCTCCTCCCAGGGAGTCACCCCTGTTGCCCCACAGTGGAGCACATCACAGCACTTGGAAGAACTTCCTATTTGAACAATAACTGAACTGGAAGTTTCAAAAAAGACTTTGGCCACAAGTGTCACAGCCTTGTCTTTCCCTGTCCACACCCTCTGCTGCGGTCAGCCCAGCCCAAGGCCCTAAGGGCTGCAGTCTTTTAGAGTCTCACTTCTGTTATCACCCTGTCATCAAAATCAAAACTCTGACCAGAGGAACAGGAAAACCCAGATCAGGACCACGTGCTAAACACCTGGTTTCACCATCCACTGAAATTTCTTTGGCATCTATCTGGGCCTTCATGCCTGTCTTTCACCCTTACCCTGTTTGCCCATTTTCCTACTACAGTCCATGTACAGCCTCAGGATTCTCCAGGATAAGCACAGTGAATACTTGCAGAGCAATATATTCCACCAGAATATAACACAGGTGGATTTGTTGGAGTGAAATTATACCTTGCAAGGAAGATTTTAGAGCCTGATGCACCTGAGTCATGAATATCCCTGGCTTCAGTTTCCTATCTGGAAAGCAGATGAAATTCCTACCTGGGAATGTCTGTCTCCATTGAATGAGATAATACATGAAAAGCCAGTGAAACCTCTTCACATCTACTCAGAACCCAATAGCTTGACATTGTAAAGGCTTTTATAATTTATAATTAACTTATGAAAGTAATAGAAAGTTGTAAGTGCAGCAAAAGTAGGTAGTGCAACAACTAAGGTATTGGTGAGGTTGTGGATGATTCCACAGGGTTGATGGAGTTTTAACAATTCCCAGCATGCTGTGTGCTGCAGCCCCAGAAGGCAGAGCCCTCACTTCAGAAGTAAAGTACTGGCTACAGTACAACTTATCCTTAGGCGTGTTTGGAAGGAAAAATGTGAGAAAATTAGAAAACAATGGAATCCCTAACTGTATTTCAGCTGGTTTTCACCCAGAGCCAGAGGCTAGCTATGCCCTAGCACATAGAGGCTCAAGCTTTGCAAGCCTTGCTGATCCCATTTCCTTCTGGAAGAATCTAGCCCTATTTCTGTAACAGGGTGTTATGAGGGAGTTCAGGACTAGTCCTTGAACTCCAAACCCTGAGTTCATGTCTGTTATGTAACCAAAGAATTGGCAAATCCGACTAAGAAGGATAATTATTGAATTGTTATATTAATTGAGGAAAGTATAAAACCAAGGGAAGGAAAATGGATATGCCCACGTGGTCTGAGAGCCCATCTTGTGGGCCTAGAAGAAATATGAAAAGGGATTTAGAGAGGAAAGAGAAGAAACTGCAATGAGCTTCTGCCATGTGGAGGGCAGGAGGGGGAGAGAGCCCATGTGGAATTATAGATGGGGGCAGGTGTCTCTTCTCATCTCAGCCCAGAAGGCTTACCAGAACCTGGAAGTTCAGGAGCCAGCCAAGAGAGCTTGTCTCCCTGGCAAGGGTCTATTTATAACCTTATTGTGGTGGGCTTCAGCTTCAGGCTTTGGTGAGTCAGAATGAGGGCTGATAGATCTGGGCTAGGGCCTGGCTCAAGAAGAGGACAGCCATGACACAAAGTTTAGGGGCTGAAATTAACCAACCACAATGTCAGGATCAGATTCAAATTTTAGGAAAGGGGAAGTCCCTCCCAGGGTCATTGGGTGTGGCACTTGGGACACTTCTCCAGTGGGACTATCTTAGGGACCCCGGAAGTGTATTGGTGGAGTGTAGGAAGACAGTCCTGGAAGAAAATGTTGGGAAGAAAGAATAAAAGCAAAGAATTAAGGGGAAGTGGGCACAAAGCAAACAGGACACCTTTGGGGTTCCATTCCTGTAGACTTCTAGGCCTTGGGGAACATTCACAGGATCCCAGGTACATGGAGTTAGATTGGCTCAGGACTACCTGAGCATGATCTGACTGAGACACACTGTCAGACTGTTCACCAAATTGTACAGTTATGTCTGACATGGTCTGAATCTGTTCCTGTAGGTCTTGTAGAGCAGATGAGACATTTGCAGAGTTATCAGGAATTTAATATTGATAATGGCAAAGATGCCACCCTGGGCTGCTATGAGAATGTCTAAAACCATTTGACTTTGTGTAATTGTCTTTGTTATCATTTGAACCTCAGAACTTAGAAGAGAGACTACCATGTCCAATGGTGCTGGAAGTGGGCAAGAGCCCACAAACCCAATGGTTAGTCTGATTACTCTCTTGTGTATATTCCTGGGCCCATGCAAGTAATGAGTTTTTATCCTGAGTATAGGCAGGTAGAACAGACAACTGAACAACAGCAAGACTAGAAAACAAAGCATACTGTGTGATGAGAGGGAGAGCAGACGTGTCTGTCTGTGTCTTGTTTTTGGCTTTGATGTACCCTTTGTGTTTGGTTATACTTTTCTCTGTGAGTGTTTAAGACCAAGCATGTAGCCAAAATTTAATTATATATGTAGTTTTGGAGGTCAAGAATGGCTCTTCAAAGGATACTCTATAGAGATCTGGCTTTTCTACGACTGGAATCATCTGTTAGGATGAGTCAGGGCCATGCTGACCAAGTGGTCTTCTCACTTTTGGGAGGCCTGGAGGATTGATTTTTCTCTGTTGTGACTCTCCTGTTGTATATTGTACACTGAGTTTTTTGTTTTTTCATTTCCAGATCTCTGTGTCGTCCCTGATGGAGAAGACAAGTGACTTACCAGAAGGCTAGTGTAAAACACATTAGAACTGTCCATCATCTCCAGTGGCCTTATGACCTGGGAGCAGGAGCCAAAATATGAGCTAAGGGCTGGAGAGATGGCTTAGTGGTTAAAGTGATTGCCTCAAAACCTAAGGACTCAGGTTCAATTCTCCAGATCCCACATAAGCCAGATGCACATGGTGGCACATGCATTTGGAGTTGTTTTTCAGTGGCTAGGGGCCCTGGAACTCCCATTCTCTCTCTCTCTCTCTCTCTCTCTTACTCATTCTCACTCTCTAATACTCTCTAATAAAAAATAAAATATATTTTAAAATATTTTTTAAATGAGCCAAAATATATCCTTCCTTCCTTAAGTTGCTTTTTTGAAAACAATATTTTTATTTGTTTATTTAAGAATGAAAGAGGGGGCTGGAAAGATGGCTTGACAGTTAAGGCACTTGCCTACAAAGCCTGTGGATCCAGGTTTGATTCCCCAATATCCACGTAAGCCAGATGCACAAAGAGGTGCATGCATCTGGAATTTGTTTGCAGTGGCTGGAGGCCCTGGCATACCCATTCTCTCTCTCTCTCTCTCTGAAATAAATTAATTAATTAAATACTTTTTTAAAATAAAGAGAGAAACAGAGACACAGAGAAAGAGAGAAAGAAAGAGATTGAGAATGGGTGTGTCAGGGCTTACAGTCATATCTGGCTTTATGTGTTGGTCCATCAGGCTTTGCAGGTAAGTGCCTTTAACTGATGAGCCATCTCTGTAGCCCCCTTAAGTTGCTTTTGTTAAATATTTTGTCACAACAATTAAGAAAAATAACCAATACATAAAATTGGTACCAATAGTGGGATTGTTACTGTGATAAGCCTACAATATTGGTTTGTAGGCCTTTGGAAGAGATGTGAGGGAACTGTATAAGAGTTTGGAGGTGCAGGCTACAGAAGCCCTAAAATGCTATAAGCAGAGTTTAATATTTCTGGTGGGAGTTTGAAAGGCTAGAATGGCAAGAGAAATGTGGACAGTAGAGGTTCAAATAATGAGGTTTTGCAGGGAGGAAACAAAGATTCTCCTGGAAACTAGGCTCGAAGCTATTGATGTTTTAGTCTGGCAAAGAATCTCATGTCCTAGGAACTTGAATGAGGCTGAATTCAAAAGCAAAGAACTAAAATGTCTGGTAAAAAAAAAAATTAAGACAAGATAGTATTCAGGCAATGTCATGGTTACTGTTCACTATTACAGTCCACGGTGACAGACAGCAATGACTAGAACAAAAAGATAAAAAATATATACAGTTTGGTAGGGAAAAAAGCATAAGCAAGTTTAAGGTTGGAGGTTAGTGCTAAAAAAAAAATTTAGAATTTTTAAACATTAGCACCATTAAAAAGAAATGCACTGTTCTGCACTATGACAATATGAAAAGTAGCCTGGGTACAAGACCCCACCCATTAAAGGTTCCAACTTATGACAGTGCAAGTTCATTTGAAAGAAGGAAGCCTGAACTGAGAATGCCACTGATGGGGTTTCTTACCCAAAAATCACTGCCTAGATCCACCACTAAAACACACAGAGGTCCTACATCTATGAGAGAAATTAAAAATTACATCTCAGCTGGAGTAGAACTTGACAGTGTAATCCACATGATGCTTGTGCTCAGTTTGCAGCTATGTAAAATGCAAGAGCAAGGGGTTCATGAAGACTTCACCAAGGTTCTAGAAAGCTGTTAAGGCCAGGTAATGTATGGCAGTGTTGGATTCCCTGTAAGGAGGCCCCAGGAGGCATTGTGTGAAGTTGTGAAGGTGAAGCTTACGTTGCAATGGACACGTCAGGATGTTGAAGATGCATGGGCCATGTGGTATATACCGGGGAAGGTTGCAGGCAAGGAGTGGAGCCAGCCCAAGAGAGAGGTCATTTGCTGTAGATAGCAGAACAGGAAGGCCATGCTTCCCAAAGCCACTCAGTCCAGATGATTCCACAGACGCCAGATGTTGAATTGCAGGGTTTGGTGTTTGTCGTGTTGAGTTTGGGTCTTCCTTTGTATCAATCTTTCCTTATCTTCTTGCTCCCCACGTTTGGAATGGGGATGTTTACCTTGTGCCATTGTATATTGGAAGTACATAACTTATATCTTTATTTTACAGGGGCTCACAATTAAAAGATTGCCTTGGGCTGGACAGATGGCTTAGTGGTTAAGGTGCCTGCCTGCTAAGCCTAAGAACCTGGTTCCAATCTCCAGGTCCCACGTTTAGCCAGATGCAAAGTGACGCAAGGGTGCAATGCCGCACTTGACCACAAGGGGGTGCACGCATCTGGATTTCATTCACAGCCCCTGAGAGATTGCTGGCGCACCCATCTCTATCTGTCTCCCTCTCCCTCTCTCTCTGTCTCTCTCTGTGTCTCTCTCCAAAAATAAAAAAATAAAAAATAAAAAAGATTCCCTTGTGTCTCCAAAGAGATTTGGGACTTTTGAACAGTGTTAGGACCTTTAAAAACTATGGACACTTTTAGAGATTGACTAAATACATTTTTCATTATGAGATGAAAATGAGACTTTAGGAGCCAGAGGTGAAATTTATGATTTAAATTGATCTGGGGGGGGGTATCAAGTTGGCAAGGGGTAGAGTTGTAATGTTTAATCTTTATTGCCTACTGGACTAGATTTAGAATCATCATGGAAACACACCTCTAGGTGTGTCTATGAGGGTGTTTCCAGAAAGGTTTAACTACAGAGGAAAGACACACTCTGAATTTCAGCAGCACCATCCCATGGGCTGGGATCCCAGACTGAATAAAAAGGAGAAAATGGGCTGGAGAAATAGCTTAGCAGTTAAGATGCTTGCCTGCAAAGTCTAATGACCTGGGTTCAATTCCCCAGTACACACATAAAGCCAAATGCACAAAGTGGTGCATATGTCTGGAGTTCTTTGGCAGCAGCTAGAGGCCCTGGTGTGCCCATTCTCTGTCTGTCTGTCTCTCTTTTCTCTGCTTTCATATACATAAATAAATAACTTTTTAAAGAGGACTGAGTTGAACACCAACATTCATAGCCCTTTGCTTCTTGACCAGAGAAACTGTTTGACTAACTGTCTCACACTTGAACCAACATGCCCTCCCTACCATGATGAACTGTACCTTCAATCTGTGAGCCAAAATAAACCCTTCCTTCCTTAAGCTGGCTTGCCAGCTATTTTTTTACATCAACAAGAAAACTAAGTAATACAGTACCCAACACACCTGTCAGCCATTCCCACCCCAAAAGTCCCTGTCAATCATGTCCCATCCCTGGGTTCAAAGTGAAGCAACTTCTTCTGCCTCAGCCCCTAGAGCATCCCCAAAGCAGGGACCACCCAGACACCTACAACAAGCTCCTAACTCGGTTCCTGAGTGCCCCTGCTTATTGTCTCTCTGCCCTAGAGGATTTCAGGCTCCTGCAAATAGACAATAATGGTTGCTATTGTGTTCATTGCAGTCTTTGGAGCATGGGAAAGGCAGCCAAAAATGTGAGAAGAAATAGGTTTTTCTCTCTCTGGTACTGAGAACAGACATAATTTCCTAAGCAGAGAACACACCTTTAGGGGAAACTTCTATATTAACACAACTTTCAAAGTCATGTGCTCCATGACTTTGGGTTATTAAACACACCCTAAAATATGTCTGCCATCTTTCTTTTTTGAAAATATTTTTATTGATTATCTATAAGCAGAGAGAGAGAAAGAGAGAGGTGATATACCAGAGTCTCTTGCCATTGCAAATGAACTTCAGACACATGTGCCACTTTGTATATCCAGCTTTCTGTGGGTACTAGGGAATTGAACCCAGATCATTAGGCAAGTGCCTTAACTGCTGAACCATCTCTCCAGCCCCACATCTTTTCCTTAACTATGACCTTAAACTGAGCATGCTCAGAAATGCATCTGCCCTCAGTACTTTTCTATACAAATATGGCCGGGCGTGGTGGCACACGCCTTTAATCCCAGCACTCGGGAGGCAGAGGTAGGAGGATCGCCTTGAGTTTGAGGTAACCCTGAGAATACAGAGTGAATTCCAGGTCAGCCTGGACTAGAGTGAAACCCTATCTCGAAAAACCAAACCAAAACAAAACAAAACAAATATGTATGACTCCCTGAATAAAATTCCCATGATTCCTTTTTTGAGGGGGAGCATAGCTTTGGAAATAGTTCCCATGCTCTCCTTACTTATTACTGGTCATCTTTCTCCAGTCTTTTAAGCCTTTGACCATGCTTCGTTTGGACTTTCTATTCACCAAGATACAAAAATACACCATTGCATCCATTACAAGGGCTTCTTGTGAGGACTCCTTGAAGTAGGAGCAGGAAAATGCCCTGTGGACTTTCAGGCTCCATCCCACCATCCATAAGGCCCAACTTTCACCCCCTGTGGCTGTGCGGCAGCCCCTAATTGAAGATCATGAAGCTTTTAGACATAGGTGCTGCCTGCCAGGAGTTTCCTGTGCTCAGTACACCAGCCCTTCATGGGACATGACTTTCCACCTTGAGTTATGTTGTGGTTTTGTTTATACAGTGGAAGGTAGGAGTACTTGTCCCCCATAGATTCTGCAGGGCTTTTAAACTCTATATCAGGGTGTCTGAGACCCCAAGTCAAGAAATGCATGGTGTACTGTTAGCATATCAAACTAAGAAGGAAGTACTACAGTAACCTGTTCCGGAAGAGTAAGTATGCAGCATGTCTTGAGCCCAAATGAGTATCTGTGATGGATAAACTGGCCTAAGAGCTACATGCCCCTCAGTCATTCACAATTCTATCTGCCAACTGTACTTCATGAGCCCTGAGACCCCAAGGAGCAGGGATCGCTGCCTTCTAGTTATGGAGAGCTCACAGGTGAGTAGAGGCAAACACGTGGAAACCACAAGTGAAAGCCATGTGTGCCTCATGGGAAAGGCAGCCCTGTGGCTAGAAGGGTCAGGGGTATCACAGGTAGGCATATCCAAGATAGAAATGTGTCCTTATAGGTGACAACAGAGGAGTACACTGAGGGAAAAGAGAATCTCATTACACAATTCACTGGGGCCAGGAAGAGCCTGTGTTGCAGAGAGTGACGGTCTTGAACTTCTACCTCTGAGCAGAACTACTGAGTGGACTCTATTTACCAAAGTACAAAGATCCATTGCTGCATCAGTAACAAGGCCTTCTGATGAGGACTCCTTGAAGTAGGACCAACTGTTGATGAATCAGATTAGAAGTAGTTATAAACCAAACATACTTAAATTCCAAAATGAAGTCCATCTAAGACTTCACTTCTGAGGTGGTTTGATTCAGATGTTCCCCATAAACTTAGGTATTCTGAGTGATAGGTTCCCAGCTGATAGAGATTTGGGAATTAATGCCTCCTAGAGGCAGTGTATTGTTGGGGACAGGCTTATGGGTATTTTAGCCAGTTTCCCCTTGCCAGTGTTGAGCACACTCTCCTATTGCTGTTTCCATCTGATGTTGGCCAGGAGGTGGTGTCCACCCTCAGCTCGTGCCATCATTTTCCCCTGCCATCATGGGGCTTCCCCTCAAGTCTGTAAGCCAAAATAAACCCTTTTTGCCCACAAACTGCTCTTGATCAGGTGCTTTCTGCCAGCAATGCAAACCTGACTGTAACAGTAAAATTGGTACTACAGGAGTGGGATTGCTGCTAGACACTTGACTATGTGGCTTTGGCCTTTTGGAACTGATTTTCAAGAGGAATGTTGTTGGTTTAAGAGATGCCTTGCAGTGCTGTAAGTACAGCTTGATGGAATATTCTGGTCAGAGCTGAAAGACCTGCATGCAGTAAGAACTATGATCTGTGAGGTTTGGCTTCTGAGGGTGAGAAAGAGCTTTGCCTGGACTGGGCTAGAAGCAGTTTGTGTGAGAGGCTTGCTGTTATGCCTGTGTCCTGAGAACTTATGCAGGGTTGCACTGCATAGAAATGGACTGGTATGAGCAGAGGGATGTGGCACAGAAAAAAAAAAAGAAATCTCTGGGCAGAAATTGCTGCCTGTTCAACTACAATTGTATGAGAGATTACAACCATTGAGATTGGGCCAGCTGACCTACACTGGAGCAACAGGAAGAATATAGATACTTTGAAGGGGCCTGAATGCTAAAGGAGTGTCCAGTTCTTCAAAGTCTGCTTTATTTCCCCCTGGAGTAACAAACTGGCATCCCACCTGGTATTATGGAGTATAAGAAATGCAGGAAAGAGAGGGTCATTGAATTTGCAACATGGTATTGCATTTTGGAAACAACAATGGGCAGTGTGTAGCAAGTTTGCTGGATGCCTGCATGGAGACCCAGTGGAGCTATAAGGATGGACCGTGGGTTGCAGTGGAGACCCAGTGGAGATGCTGGGACCACGAGATGACTGCCAAGGAGAGCTGCTGGCCCCAATGAAGTTTTCCAGGACTGTGAGTAGCCTAGCTGGAGGGGCAGAATTAGAACTTTAGAGACTTGTCAGTGGTTAGAATTATTGGACTTAGAGACTTGTCATTGTCTAGAGTTGTTGGTCTTTGAGCTACAGAGTTTGATGTTTGACCTGTTTAAATCTTGTGTTGGTTGAATATTTCTTTGCAATGCCCAATGCCATCTTTTGCAATGTATGTGTTTATTCTGTGCCACTATGGGTTTTGGGGGGATTTTTTTTTTTTTTTGAATTATGGCTCAGTTAAAAGATCTTGGATTATGGGAATGTTTGAACATCATTAGGATTGATAAAAACTATGGGGACTTTTAAAGTTGAGCTGAATGCACTGTATATTATATCATGTATGGATATCAGTTTATGGGGGCCAGGGGCGGAATGTAGTGGTTTGATTCAGGTGTCCCTCATAAATTTAGATGTTCTGAAGCTAGGTTCCCAGCTGATAGAGATTTGGGAATTAATGCCTCCTGGAGGCAGTGTATTGTTGGGGGCAGGCTTATGGGTATTATAGCCAGTTTCCCCTTGCTAGTGTTTGGCACACTCTCCTGTTGCTGTTGTTCATCCAATGTTGGCAGGAAGTGATGCCCACCCTCTGCTCATGCCACTGTTTTCCCTGCCATCATGGAGCTTTTTTCCACAAGCTGCTCTTGGTCAGGTGATTTCTCACAGTAATGCAAACCTGACTGCCACAACATCAAAGTGGAAAATGATTATTTAGAACATATTTGACTATCAAAAGGCTCTCTACAGAGATATTCACCCTCCCAAATACGAGGCTCTCCTCAGTCAATGACACCCCTCTGCGCAAAGTGTCTTCTGAGATTTGTGCACACAGATAAGATCTCTTCTCTAATCACTTGTGACTAGCCAGTCTAGCAGCAGGAAGAAGCAGCCCTGATGAGTAAACAGCATGTGATTAGACCTTGGGGCTCCAAGCTGGCCTGTCTTATTGCTCCTCTGGCCTTGGAATTAACTCTGCATTCAGTGTTTGGGGAAAAAAAAAAAAAAAAGCAAATTACTCTTGGAAAGGCACCTGGTCAGATTTTCTGAGCAGATCACAGTTTGGCAAAACCCTAAATACATATACAAGATGCCAGTGTGTGGTGAAGCAGCTCCTCTACCAGGCAACACTATGAGAACTAGCAGTCCCCCAAATTAGAAACATACTCCTACCAGACACCAGCACAGACTGGAGGGACCAAAGCCACTAGAAGAAAATGCCAGAAAAGCCCACAGAAGCAGAATGGAAAATTATATGACCAAGAACCCAGAAAACATAAAAGGTGGAAAGTGTTTCCCTAAAAAACCAATTTCTGGACATTTGCAAAGGGAAAGCAGGCTTGGTGATTCACTTGGGAACTTCCAGCTGTGGGCAAGTTTTTCCCTTGGCTGGGTGCATGGGCTCCTTTATCCCCTCTAGCTCCCCACATGGCAGAAGCTCCTTAACCTATCTTTGTTCTTTCCATGCTTTTTCCAGGCCCTCCACATGGAATTTCTAGCCACGTAGGTGCCTTTCTTTGGCTCTGTACTTCCCTCAATATAGTAATTTAATAAAAAAAAAAAAAATTCTGCCAGGCATGCTGGCATGCCTTTAATGCCAGCCCTTGGGAGGCAGAGGTAGGAAGATTGCCGTGAGTTCAAGCCCACCCTGAGAGTACATAATGAATTCCAGGTCAGCCTGGGTTAGAGCAAGATCCTACCTTGAAAATAAAAAAAATAAAAATAAAAATAAAAATAATCTTCAGGACCAAAACAAATACAACATAAAGATAAAAAGCAAAGAAATCATAGGGAAATGTATAGCCAACTCATGTCACATGCAGCTTATCTCTGTACATATCTCTGTACAGCTCAATGAGCAAATCGTTCACTCAAGAAAGAAGGAAGGGCCGGAGAGATGGCTTAGCAGTAAGCCACTTGCCTATAAAGCCTAAGGACCCAGGTTCAATTCTCCAGGTCCTACCTAAGCCAGATGCACAAGGTGGTGCATGCATCTGTGGCTAGAGGCCCTGGCATGCCCATTCTCTTTCTTTCTCTTTCTCTCCCTCTTTCTGTTTCTAAAAAATAAATAAATAAATAAATAAATAAATAAATAAATAAATAAATAAATAAATATTTTTTAAAAAGAAGGAGGGGCTGGAGAAATTACTTAATGGTTAAGATGCTTGCCTGCAAAGCCCAAGGACCCAAGTTTGATTCCCCAGTACCCACATAATGCCAGATGTACATGGTGGCACATGTGTCTGGGGTTCGTTGACAGTGGCTAGAGGCCCTGGCACACCCATTCTCTCTCCTTCTTTCTGCCTCTTTATCTCTCTCTTAAATAAATTAATTAAATTAAAAAAAAAAAAAAAGCCAATAAATTAGTGGTGTGTACACCTTTAATCCCAGCACTCAGAAGGTAGAGGTAGGAGGACTGCTGTGAGTTCAAGGCTACCCTGAGACTACACAGTGAATTCCAGTTCAGCCTAGACTAGAGAGACACTACCTCGAAAGAAGAAGGAGGAGGAGGAGGAGGAGAAGTAATCCGTAAACATTTAAGAGATACTCAGACACATGCATAATTAAAGAAATGAAAACAGCTCACCCGATGCTTCTTATAGGTGTGGTGAGTAGCAGCCTAGAGTTCGAAAGTGATCACTATTCTCCCAATCTCTGTATATCTAAACTATCCTTACAAAGAAGTCTATTATCTTAAAAAAACATTTTAAGGTTAAAAGCAATATACAAAAAGGTGTATGTCCCAGGCTGCTCTGAATTTCTCTGACTATCAAAAGGCTCTCTACAGAGATATTCACCCTCCCAAATACGAGGCTCTCCTCAGTCAATGACACCCTCTGCGCAAAGTGTCTTCTGAGATTTGTGCACACAGATAAGATCTCTTCTCTAATCACTTGTGACTAGCCAGTCTAGCAGCAGGAAGAAGCAGCCCTGATGAGTAAACAGCATGTGATTAGACCTTGGGGCTCCAAGCTGGCCTGTCTTATTGCTCCTCTGGCCTTGGAATTAACTCTGCATTCAGTGTTTGGGGAAAAAAAAAAAAAAAAAAAAGCAAATTACTCTTGAAAGGCACCTGGTCAGATTTTCTGAGCAGATCACAGTTTGGCAAAACCCTAAATACATATACAAGATGCCAGTGTGTGGTGAAGCAGCTCCTCTACCAGGCAACACTATGAGAACTAGCAGTCCCCAAATTAGAAACATACTCCTACCAGACACCAGCACAGACTGGAGGGACCAAAGCCACTAGAAGAAAATGCCAGAAAAGCCCACAGAAGCAGAATGGAAAAATTATATGACCAAGAACCCAGAAAACATAAAAGGTGGAAAGTGTTTCCCTAAAAAACCAATTTCTGGACATTTGCAAAGGGAAAGCAGGCTTGGTGATTCACTTGGGAACTTCCAGCTGTGGGCAAGTTTTCCCTTGGCTGGGTGCATGGGCTCCTTTATCCCCTCTAGCTCCCCACATGGCAGAAGCTCCTTAACCTATCTTTGTTCTTTCCATGCTTTTTCCAGGCCCTCCACATGGAATTTCTAGCCACGAGGTGCCTTTCTTTGGCTCTGTACTTCCCTCAATATAGTAATTTAATAAAATAAAAAAATTCTGCCAGGCATGCTGGCATGCCTTTAATGCCAGCCCTTGGGAGGCAGAGGTAGGAAGATTGCCGTGAGTTCAAGCCCACCCTGAGAGTACATAATGAATTCCAGGTCAGCCTGGGTTAGAGCAAGATCCTACCTTGAAAATAAAAAAAATAAAAATAAAAATAAAAATAATCTTCAGGACCAAAACAAATACAACATAAAGATAAAAAGCAAAGAAATCATAGGGAAATGTATAGCCAACTCATGTCACATGCAGCTTATCTCTGTACATATCTCTGTACAGCTCAATGAGCAAATCGTTCACTCAAGAAAGAAGGAAGGGCCGGAGAGATGGCTTAGCAGTAAGCCACTTGCCTATAAAGCCTAAGGACCCAGGTTCAATTCTCCAGGTCCTACCTAAGCCAGATGCACAAGGTGGTGCATGCATCTGTGGCTAGAGGCCCTGGCATGCCCATTCTCTTTCTTTCTCTTTCTCTCCTCTTTCTGTTTCTAAAAATAAATAAATAAATAAATAAATAAATAAATAAATAAATAAATAAATAAATATTTTTTAAAAAGAAGGAGGGGCTGGAGAAATTACTTAATGGTTAAGATGCTTGCCTGCAAAGCCCAAGGACCCAAGTTTGATTCCCCAGTACCCACATAATGCCAGATGTACATGGTGGCACATGTGTCTGGGGTTAGATTGACAGTGGCAGTGGCTAGAGGCCCTGGCACACCCATTCTCTCTCCTTCTTTCTGCCTCTTTATCTCTCTCTTAAATAAATTAATTAAATTAAAGAAGAAGGAAAAGCCAGGAGTAGTGGTGTACACCTTTAATCCCAGCACTCAGAAGGTAGAGGTAGGAGGACTGCTGTGAGTTCAAGGCTACCCTGAGACTACACAGTGAATTCCAGTTCAGCCTAGACTAGAGAGACACTACCTCGAAAGAAGAAGGAGGAGGAGGAGGAGGAGAAGTAATCCGTAAACATTTAAGAGATACTCAGACACATGCATAATTAAAGAAATGAAAACAGCTCACCCCGATGCTTCTTATAGGTGTGGTGAGTAGCAGCCTAGAGTTCGAAAGTGATCACTATTCTCCCAATCTCTGTATATCTAAAACTATCCTTACAAAGAAGTCTATTATCTTAAAAAAACATTTTAAGGTTAAAAGCAATATACAAAAAGGTGTATGTCCCAGGCTGCTCTGAATTATACATGCTTTAGATGGAAGAAAGAAACCAGGTGAAGACTAGGGGATTGGGAGTAGAAAGTACTTTTTTTTTTTGAAGGTATAAACTTATAAACACATCATCTATTAAAATGTTAAAGTAGAGCTGGAGAGATGGCTTAGCAGTTAAGGTGTTTGCCTGTGAAGCCTAAGGACCCAAGTTTGAGTTCCCAGAACCCATGTAAGCCAGATACACATGGTGGTGCATGTGTCTGGAGTTCATTTGCAGTAACTAGAGGCCCTGGCACACCCATTCTCTCTCTCCCAAATAAATAAATAAATAAATAAATAAAAATATATTTTTAAGTGTTAGAATAGCTGGGTGTAGTGGCGCATGCCTTTAATCCCAGTACTTGGAAGGCAGAGGTAAGAGGATCATTCAAAGTCAGCCTGAGACAACACAGTGAATTCCAGGTCAGCCTGGGCCAAAGCAAGACCCTACCTTGAAAAAAAAATTGTTAGAGTAAAAGAAGGAAAAACGGAGAAGGGAAGAGGATTTGCTTCCTAGAACTTGTAGGATAAAGTCCTTAGAACAGGCAAGACTTACCTCCAGCCACCTTAGTATGGTGAGCTGCACCGCTTGCTCCATCAAGAGCATCACCTGCTAGCCAGCCACCACGCCTAGTTTGGCCCAGCCCCAGGGTGGGGGTAAGTGACCTCCCCTATTGCTGTAAACCTTAAGGGTGTCAAAGGGCAACTTCCTTTTTCTCAGGAACCGGCCTCTGGGCAGGGTCTATGATCATGCCTGCTCCTCTCTACTTCCCCTGGCCTATGTCTAAACCCACTGCCACACACATTTTCCTTAGGACCATGCAGGTTTAAAAACCCAAATCAAGAAAACTGAGCAGGAGGCTTGAAAGGACCTTCTATGAGGGTGGTGAGAGAGCTGTAATCACAGACCCACCCCTTACTCCAAGAAACCCACGACACAGTGTCCCCGGAACCCTCAGGGCAGTCCAATAAATCCAGCTGCCACCACTTCAATCACACACTAGCCTTATGTTGTAAACAGTGGCTCATTGGCATCAGGGCCTCCTCCAAGCCCCCTGGGATTCAGGATCAGACTCTCATTTTGGCTCCTCTTCCCTAAACTAGAGCCATTGACCCCAAGAATGGTCACAGCCTCTCAGATAACAGGTTCTCAGGCACCAGGCATCAAAGTGTTGTTCCAGAACTTTTGGGGCATAGTGTGATCTCAAAAGGCCAAGTCCAGTGCACAAGCTTTCCATGAGCTGCTCTGGAAACTCTGGAAAGGGCTTGGAGGCTCTACACCCCACTCTTCCAGAGAGGGACCCCACACCCTGCCTTCCCTCCTTTCAAGCCTCTGAGATCAATGTTTGCAATAAACCCACAGAGCTGCCTTAGCCACTGTCTGGACATAGCAGGGGGTGGAGTGGAGTACTGGCCACACAACTGGGATTGGCCATACCCACTACTGCCAGGGAAGCAACCAGGGTAGAAAGTGCCTGAGAGCACCAGGCTTTCTGCTGACAGTGTCTTCTCACCCATCCACTTCCCCAAAGTAGGCACATTGCTGTTGCTTTCTTCATGTATTATTTTAATGAGCTGGGCCATGAGATCCAAAACCAAAGAGTTTGTTTCCTAGAGTCTTAGTTAAATCCTGTGCCAGAGAGATGATCCCCAATCTCCTCGTGCAACTGCTGATGGATCGGAGCAGAACTAGTTATAAACCAAACACACTTAAATCCCAAAATAAAGTCCATCTACACTTTCACATCTAAGTGGAAACTAATTATTTACAACATATTTGACTATCAAAAGGCTCTTCACAGCCAGGTGTGGTGGCACATGCCTTAAATCCCAGCACTTGGGAGGCAGAGGTAGGAGGATTGCCATGAGTTCGAGGCCATCCTGAGAATACATTGTGAATTCTGGATCAGTTTGGGCTAAAATTAAACCCTACCTTGAACCCCCCTCCCACAAATGCTCTTCTCATTTATATCACAGATATAAATGTAGATACTTGAAATATGACAATTGCCCATACCCTATATAACCTTCAAAAAACAAAAGCTTCGGAATTCCATGAGGAAAATATCAAGTCTCTTATAACAAATAGCTACTTGAAAAACAGAAACAAACAGGCTCTTTCCACAGACACAAATGCCCAGGTTCTCACCAGTATGCACCAGGCAATGGAGACCCTGAGAACAGGATCCTGGGAGATCTAGTGATCTCTCATAAAAGCAGGGAATAAACACTCTTCACTCTCTCTTTTATTTATTTATTTTTTATTTATTTGAGACAGAGAGAGCAGCAAGAGAATGGGTGGCACCAAGACCTCCTGCCACTGCAAACAAACTCCAGATACATGCATCACTTTGTTCATCTGATTTTATATGGGTACTGGGGCCCATATAAAACCTGGGCCATCAGGCTTTGCAAGCAAACACCTTTGACCACTGAGCAATTTTTCCAGCCCTACTCTTCACTTTCTCTATAAACTTACCAATAGCAAATTTGGCCTCTGGAAATGATCTGGGCTGAACTTCAACCTCCTATGGGAGCCACTAAACTCAAACTAACAGAAGCAGGAGGGCCCGATGTCTAAACAGACATTTTCTCAGCCTCTATGCTATGATGCATAAATGCATAAATGTCCTCAGGGAATGTCTAGACTGGAGTAACTGAATCTGGTGGCCATTAGCTAGTCCAGAAACCTGGGTCAGACTTGAGTGTATGGCCACTGTACCACCAAGGGTTGAGGCAGCCCTGGCCACACAGTCACACCACCATAAATCAACATCTTGGGATGAAGAGACGGCTTAGCAGTTAAGCGCCTGCCTGCAAAGCCTAAGGACCCAGGTTCAATCCTCCAGAACCTATGTAAGCCAGGTGTACAAGGTGGTAAATGCACCTGGAGTTCATTTGCAGTGGCTAGAGGCCCTGGCGTACCCATTCTCTCTCTCTCTCTCCTGCAAATAAATAAATAAATTTAAAAAATATCAGCTTCGTATCTATGAAGTGGAGAGGGACTATCTCCACTTTCCCCAACCATACTGTCTTGCCTGACTACCCTATGGCCATGCAGCTGTCATGCTGGTCAGAGTTATCTATTACCACAGTATCCAGCAGAACATGAGGGCAGTATGGATGAGTATCAGGTGTCTTGAGATGAATGGCTGGGTAAGTGATCCAGAGCCACCCCAGGGAGATATTTTCCAAACTGCCCAACCTAGAAGCAAGCTTTCATGGCAGACAGGAGACCCTTCTCACCAGGCCTTAAGCAGATTAGGCAAATTCCCACAGGAGGAGATGGAGGCTCTCCTGAAGGTCCTTTTCCTTTGGTGAAGGATTGAGCAAGTCCTACAGATCAAACAGGTGTGCCATTCTACTCAGGTCTGTCTTTAGGCAGAGGCCTAAGGCAGTGAGTGGAGTCCCTTCCAGGCCCATGGCTCCTCCTGTTTGGCTCCTTAGAACAGGACTGGGAACAAACAATTTCCAAACACATCCACCTCCAGCTCTGGTCCAGCAACTATCTAAGCTTCCCAGCTGTCTGCTAGACTCTAGTCTGCTGGTCTCCCTGCTCCAGATCAAACCTCAGATGTATGGCACCTGCCCAAGCCTGCAAGAGACCATGGCTCCTCACTCTTCTTTCTGCCACAGGCAATCTTGGATGAATGGTCCTTGTACTGGTTGTTCTACTTCTCCTGTGTGTACTGAGCTTTTCAGCAAGGCCACTCCCTTACTTGCACAGCATTTCTTTTTTTTTTTTTTTATTTTGGTTTTTCGAGGTAGGGTCTCACTCTGGTCCAGGCTGACCTGGAATTAACTATGTAGTCTCAGGGTGGCCTCGAACTCACGGTGATCCTCCTACCTCTGCCTCCCGAGTGCTGGGATTAAAGGCGTGCGCCACCACGCCCGGCAGCATTTCTTATTTAACATGTTACACAGTTTCTTAGTTGTTTCACAGATACACATATGTGTATCAAAATAAAAGCTCTGGAAAAAAATCAATTGTTCACTTTTTATTGGGGAAAATATAAAATAACACAAAATAGGGAGAAACAGCACAATGAACCCCAGATCCCCACTATCCAGTTTCAATAGCCATCAACACATTCCATCTCCTTGGTCTCTTCCTGATTCCCTCATGTGCTGTGAAGCAGATCCCAACCATGTAATTTGTCTGTAAATGCTACTGTGGAGTGTTGCATGAAACCTTTTTCCCTAGGGAAACACGAAAACATGTCTGTTCACCCCAGATGAGACACAGATGGGAGACCAAAGTATAATTACACCAAAATCAGTTTTTGGTGCACCAATTAGTTTATTTTTTTTTTCAAAAATACTATTTTATTTATACTCATGTGAAAAAATGGCCATACTGCCATGTTTATATACATACTGATTATGGAAACAATTCAATCACAAGTCATTTAAATTTTATAAAGAAGAACACACAAACATTTAAACACTGTTTCCTAAGACAGAGTAGGAGAAAAAAATGTAAGCTGTTATTTTCCTTTCACTAAAAGAGCAGCATACTGAGAATTAAATCGATTAGTAATATTTGTCTATATTGTAAAATAATATATACAAGGAAAAGTTAGTGATTGTACTGACTTTATTTTTACTAAATCATTTTCTATTCCTCATACCCAATGCAAGAAATAAAACATAATCTGAAGAAAAAATAGGTTCTCATTATTCATAATAAAAAGGGTTTGCGGCATTCTTTCTGAGCTGAGAGTATTGTACGACAGGGAGCACTTCACGGCTCCCGTGGGTCAATGCACTGCTTTGATTCTGACCCACTATATACAATCCCAGGCCTGTCAGGGGCCTCCACAGGAGCTGTAATAGACAGGACTGTTGTGGCATCTCCAGGCCTCATTAAAGGGCCCTTACACAGTGAGCATAAAAACTCATCTCTCTTCAATTGTATCTACAGGATCTTCTTTAGCGTAAAGTGGACAGTGGCTCATTCTTGAATACATAGGTAAAAACGTTACTGTGGTCTAAAGATTGCTGGACTGGAATTGGTGGTTGTGATCAAGACAAGATACACATCATAACCACTGGCAAACTTTCCACAACTCTTATCAATTCTTCAAATAATGGAGCAAGTTCCTTTTCCAGGCTGACAATTAGTCCTGTGTTGGCATTGCTGCTGGCTATAAAACTCACCACCAGAGGTAAACGATTGAACTGAACCACCTGATAGGTGTCATAGTAACAGATGATGCTTTTATTTTTGAAAGTCCAAGCTTGCTGCCCTGGTCTGTTGCTAGGGCAAATGTAGATAAGAATCCAGGTCTCAAAGCATGCTCCGGAGCGTTGTCATTGGCCACTTCAACACAGGGCCTCCAGCCACTGCAAACGAACTCCATATGCATGCGCCACCTTGTGCATCTGGCTTACGTGGGTCCTGGGGAATTGAGCCTTGAACCGGAGTCCTTAGGCTTCACAGGCAAGCGCTTAACGGCTAAGCCACCTCTCCAGCCCAGGATATTCTTTTTTTATGGATTGCAAATCCAGAGATACAAGCTTGGTAACTTATATAGAAATCGCTTCAGGTCATCGGCCACGATGAGCCCCATGCTCTCGCAGGATCCAGCGCCGCGGAGACGCCTGTCAAGCCGCGGTCACATGACCCGCGACCTTGCCCGCGCTCCGGGAAGCGCTAGCCCAGCACAGCAACCCACCCCCCTCGGAAGATGCCGGAGGAAACTGCCTGGTGCACCAATTAGTTTAATGGAGTTACTTACAGAGTAGGGTGAGGGTTTACTTATAAGAACATGGGGCCCCAAAGTAGCAGTGCCCCTGAGAAGGTCTCATCCCAGCATGGATGATAGCCTCCCATAGCTGCTTAGAGCTCTTTGTGTCAAGATTACCCCCACGGATGCTCTTTCCTCAGCCTCAAGATGAGGGCTTACTTACAGAGCATGAAGACCCCCAAACCAGTCATACCATCTAGACGGTTCATCCCCATATGGATGGCAACTTCCCCACAGCCATTTAGATGGAGCTCATTAATCTTTGATATTTACCCTCTACATACTCTGTCTTCCCCTAAGACCACAAAACATCATGCATCATTATATACAGCTAGCACAGGAAGCACCTGCGATCTCGGGTGACAGTCTGATGATCTTCCTGCATCCTTCCTTCTATGGGGTAATGCCAATGAGTCTGATCTCATGAGTCTCTCATGAGTTGTCCCATTTACTCTTGATAAAGCTGGCAATAGTTGTTTGCTGCTTTCAATTCAGAGGCATTTGCCCTACAATAAGAAGCAAGAATTTTGTTTTTGAGGCAAGCCCAACAGACTGGCCTTTTTTTATGCAACAGTGAGAGAGAGAGAGAATTGGCATGCCAGGGCATCCAGCCACTGCAATTAAACTCCAGACACATGCACTCCCTTGTGCACATGTTCGACCTTACACGTCTGGCTTATGTGGGACCTGAAGAGTTGAACATGAGTCCTTAGGCTTCACGGGTAAGCACCTTAACCACTAAGCCATTTCTCCAGCCCAGGAGCAAGAATTTTTAATGAGCTTGACCCAGATACCATTATCATACTTAAACTCTATGCAGGATTCAGAAAGAGAAAAATCATCAAAGTCTTATCTAGCAGTATACTCTGTGAGCTACACAACTGACCAGACAAGCAAAATGTTTCCACTGGTGCAATAGTGGCATGGCTGTTATGGGGGTAACCAGTTGCTCTATGATTGAAGTTGAGGCTCACTCCCCCAGGAGAGAATTCATGCCTGGTACTAAAAAAACTAGTCTAATAGCCTATGGTTTGGAAGGTCATAGGTGCTAAAGGGATAAAGCATAAAGCTAAATGGATCTGTTATGCCAATCAATTTGCCCTCTAAGTATATTTATTCCCATAGATTACTATTGCTCTCATCTTTGGTCAGAGATGCTTCTTCTTGCAGTTGGTGGTGACTACTGGGGAGATTCAAAACTCACAAAAGTGCTGAGAATACGTGACTGTTGAATGCTTAGCATTAAATCTCTATCATGCCCTATAAGGCTCAGGGAACATTGTGGAAGAGGAGAGGTAAAAGAATGTAAGAGCTAGAGGATGGGGAGGGGTGCTTTGGAATGCTGTCTTCCAGAAACTAAATGGCCGTTGCATTCATGACAGTGGTTGTCATTACCTTCACAAGACCGTACAGTGTTGGGCCCATCAAAAATCCATCCTGGATGGTGATGGAGGAAAAAAAATGACATGGTGGAAGGGGTTTGGGAAAGGGAACAAAAGAAGGTAATGGGAAAGGGTTATGATCAGATTACATTATGTACATTATGAAAATTGTCAATATTTTTATGTAATTGGTTTAAAATAAAAAGGAAGAGTCGAATCCAGAATCCCCCAATTTGTTGTTTTGCTTTGTTTCCAAAACTCATAATCCAGACAGTATCTGTGAATTGTAATTTATTGTCTTGGGTTTTTATGTGGGGGAGGGGTTGAAGTAGGGTCTCACTCTAGCCCAGGCTGACCTGGAACTCACTCTGTAGAAGTGAGTATTTCTAGGTTGGCCCTGAACTCAAAACAGTCCTCCTACTTCAGACTCCCAAATGCTTGGATCAAAGGCATATGCCATCATGCCCAGCTGTCCTGGGTTTTATTGATACTACTATCCTCCCTCTTTTGTTTCCCTCCTGAAGGAACTTAGTATTGTCCTGGCCTTCTCACCTGAGTTATCCATGACTTGTGGCAGTGTCTAGTGGAGCCAGTGTCACTTTTCAGTGTCACTTCCATGGGGAAGCCTGTCATTCCAGATGCTCACTGGATCTGGACATCTCTTACAATGTGGACATTAATGGAGGCTCCTAGGATGTGGAAAGCCAATTTCAATGTCCCTGTGTCTCTCCTACAGGAATAGTCTGACTGACAACAGGTCACCCAGGATGCAGGACATGTGCTGACACTTTCCTCAACTCCTACAGTGGTCCCTCTAGGCACTTCTTTCTGTTCTTCTCTTGATTTTGATTTTGTTTGTCCTCTAAGTATGCATATTTACATTTGGAGATGGTATGGACCCATGAATCATAGCTTTTATACACATTTTAATCCTATTTCCCTGTACACCTTCACTCCATGTTACTGACTCATCTGCATCCTCTGCCACATCCAGGAAGACAGGTTGAGTTGTTCTGCTTGAGCTGCCCACAAAGAACAGTTGGGAAACATGAGTGAATTATGAATTATAGTCTTAATCCAAAGAAAATGGAACAGCCTCACTCCACCCATCCTCTGCTATCTTCCATGAGCTTGCCTGGACTTAAGAGAACCATGCTCTATCTTCCATTGTTCTCTGTCTTTCTGAACATATTTCCAACAGTCTTTGTCCCGTCTTCCTGTGTGATGCACCCTGACACCCGAGACTGGACCTGAACTGGGCCTGTGGCCCTCACTGAGCTGGGCCTCCAGCCCCAAGGTCTATAGCCTCCACTGAATTGGATGGCCCACGCATCAACTTTATGGCTTTGGATTCTCAGTGGTTTTGGGCTCCTAAGATTGTTATCTGGCAGAAGCAGGAAACTTCACTATTGGCAATTCTCCTTAAGGCATCACCATGTGCAGAAGTTGTGCTTGAATCCATGGTGATTTTTTCCCTTCTGTGTATGCCAAGATCACAGCATCAAAGCTCTTCCTCTCTTCCTCTCTTTCTCTCCTTCCTATTATGGACACTTGCTGAGTGTCCCCTACTATTCTCCTTCTTTGCCCCCTCCACTAATTTCTATGCCACATGCTCTGCTTCAAAATGTTCTCATCACTACCACTATGTGATCATCCATATACCAGAACTTCTGGCATGCTTAGCCCAAAGCCCTGCCTGCCACCTCTCAAATAAAACAGGAATGTCTCCATTGCCTCCAGCATCACTTTCCATAAGAAAGACTTGCATCCTCTTCCATACTTTTTTGTTAATTTTTATTTTATTTATTTATTTGCAAGGACAGAGAGAAAGGAGAAAAGAGAGAGAGAGGGAGAGCCCCAGGACCTCTAACCACTGCACACAGACTATAGATGCATGCACTACTTTGTACATCTGTACTGAGCAATCAAATCAAATCATTAGGCATTGCAGGCAAGCCCCTTAACTGCTGAACCATCTCTCAAGCTCCCTTCCATGCTTTTCTTATGCCACCTGTGAGAAGGTCTGTGCATTCAGAAAACAGAACTGAACCTTATTTGTTATACAAAATAACCTATGTAGTGCAGCCTTAGCCATAGCCAGTGTTAAACATCCTCATGTACCCCACATTCAAACTCCACACTCTCAAACACACATGCTCACGGCCACAGAGCACACACCTGAATACATACCCCACACACTCATATTCACACAGGAATACCCTGTCTCTTTCTTACTCAAACAGCTCCATTGAGAGTGAACTCACACACTATAACACTACCCACCGATCCATGAAGCCATTACCACTATGCAATTCCAGGACATTTTTACCACAGAGAAGAAAGCCTGGATGGCCTTAGCCTTCTGTCTCAGTATCCCTCTGCCCTCAAAACCTGTTTCCTGGACCTAGCCATGTCTAGTCTGACACTCATGAGTGGAGCTGTGTAGCATGTGGTCTTTGATGGCTGCTTTTCCCTCCTGCACAGTCCAAGGCTTAGTGTATTACAGCATGTTGGTGCATTCCTCGTTACTGTTTCCACAGAAAAACAACCCCTCTTCTCCAGTAATTGGTCTTTGTAGGTCAGGTTAATCAGGGAAGCAGAAGACATTCCATATACATGCAAAATTATAAACTGTGTCATTCACTGAATGGCTGACAGAATTGGACTCCCTTCCTTAATCCAGTTCTCTTAGGCCTTGGACACCAGAAAAAAACTGAATCTGCTGTTCATCTCCAGTGACATTTTCCTGCTTGTTTCCTCCTTTCCAGGACAAGCCCTCAGTCCTGCCCAGGCAGATATCACTAAATCTGGCACCCTGGAATTAACTCCAAGTTTGACAATCACACCTTAGAGACAGAGCCTGCTTGAGCCTCCTGAGGTATGATGAGTGAGGAGGTTAGAACCAGGTGGATGGTGACAGGAATCTCTAAGGAAAGCCAGTTAGGTGGCTGTGCAAGGACTTGGCCACCCTCCCACTGCTTGCACAGGTATAAGACCACCCCCATCCCTACCATCCCTATCACCAGAGTGATACAACTTTCCAGACACTGTGGGAATCCCTGACAGGACTGGGCATGAGAAGCCCCTGTAGCCATTGAAGCAGGATCTGTGTTTCCACTGTTTGCTCTTCTGCTTTTCTCAAGCTCCGTGCCTTCTCTCTCACATGTTGGTCAACAATCTCTTCCATTCTGGCTTTCTCAGTGTTTGTCCACCGGGACAGCTGTCAGTGACAGGAGGCCCCATAGCACATGATCATTCACCTACCTTTAATTTACTTCTGACCCCAAGAGGTTTGAGCCCCTGGTCTCTGGAGATCTTGTGATCCTAGCTCCAGGGCAACCCAGACAGTCTGGAGCAGTGCTGCCATGGAGACAGCCTTGTGCCGGTTGCCCCAGCACCATGCAGTCCCAGGCCAGCAGCAGGAGAATTGTGTCTTCCAGCGATCAGCTACACAGTGGTCTTGAGGCACAAAGAAGCTAAAATAACACTGTAGGCTCCACGTCCCCAGCCACCGACACTATAGGGCAGGTGTCTCCCAGCTACCGCTTGACAACAGACACCCTGCCATCCCCCAAGCAGATGAGCATGTCTCACAGAGATGGCAGGACGTGGATCTTGGGCTTTTCCAGGATGACAACCAAGGGTCCTGGGTGGATTAACTAGAGGGTAAATCAGCTGTGATGGTGGCATCCATATTCCTCTCCCAACTGGCCTTTCCTCAGACTCACCAGTGAGACCCTTCCCAGGCCTTGGAGCCATGACTAGTTCCCATGCAAACACTGCAAATGGGTGCTGGTATGAAGAGAAAGAAAGGGCACGACCTGCATAGTGAAGGGAGCCATGCAACAAGTGCTCATTTCTTAGCTCCCATAACTGAGGCTCAGAGAGGTCAACTTGTGCAACAGGTAAAATCCTGAGGATGGTGGGTATGGTGAGCAAAGAAATGTCTGAGCACCAAAGCCAAGCTCCTTCTGACTCTCCCCAGGAGACGGGTCAGAAGCTGGTGCTCACTGGGAGGAAGGAAGACCGAGTTTACGAATAGATTAGAACATAACTCCAAATTCTGCCAAAATGTCCCACCACTCACCTTGCATGTTTTGCTTGAATCTTCAGTGGCAGGTCTGATTCTTCAGGAAACTTGAGGCCAATGCCCCTAGTGTAGGCACATGGCCCCTCAGGGTGACTATGCTGTGACACTGTCAAGATTAGAGAAGCCCCCTTCCAAAAGCCCCTAGAAAACATCACAGGATGGAGAAGAATTCTGGGGTCCTTCTGTGCCCAGAAGAACTGTGTCCAGTGCCCCCTCAGTGGGGTCAGAACCAGAAGCCATGTCAGGTTAGCACTGCCTTGAACTGTTGGCCAATGTACAGAATGGCTTCTGGCCTTCCAGCTCTCACTAATGTAAAGAACGTTATTCCAAAGCTAAGAAGTCTCTCTTCCTCATGACACACATCTTGTGCTTTTGATAATACCATATAAATACTAGATGGGCATTTGGGTCCAGGCAACCATAGCCCTAGACAATACTTGCCACAGATCACAGGACCCTGTTTTGCCTCTACCACAAAATGCCTGTTAACTATGCTTCTCGGTCCTGTCCTGAGTTCTCTCAAGGCTCAGAGAGACAAAACTGGCTCAGACCCCAGCTGGAGGGGCAGGTGGGTGAGGCCCTTTCCCTGCTTGCTGCTGTTATGGGTAAGCATAAAGCTATCCAGTTATCACCATCTCATTGCTAAAGAATAAAAGGGTGGGATCCCTGAGGTGATTCATGGGATGGGGGCTTGGGGCTGGAGGAGAATTGATTTGGGAGAGAACTCTTATGCTCTCTTCCCTCCCTAAGCCCTGCTGTGAGTCATAGCAGGACAGGAAGAGTTTGTAGGGCAGAATTCATACCTGCCTGGAGTCTCCTCCTAAGCTGTTTCAAAGCTTCTTGATGAAGGGACTGTGAGCCAGTGTATGAGTTTCTGGGACTACATGCATTAGGACAGAGCCACTGGTTGCTGGCCAAGGCTTTTCATTCCACCCACTACCTATTCTTCCCACCCAGACACTGCGGTGCCAAGTCCCCAACCCTCTCCAGCTCCCCTTTAAAACTGGAGGGAGTTTCCTCCATTCAGAGACCCCAAGACCCCTTAAATCTGCCAATGAGAACACTGGAGAAGAAATAAGAAAGTCCCATGTTTGTAGATTCAATTTTCCCAGAGAAGCACAGTGCCAGCACACATGGGGGATCACTTTTGCCATTAAACTGCCGCAGAGTACAAGAGGCAAATTCTTTCTCTGCCCTGTTAAACACTGTGATAATTTGTTAATTATTTAAAGCACAGGTCTTGGGTGCACTGTTGTTCTGACCCATCTCTTAGCTTACCAAGTTACCTGTGCCCAGCCTGGTCAGGATCAAGCCAGCCACTCGGGAAAAGCCAGAAGCTTCCATGAGGGTTTCCATGTGATTAAGTCTGAACCTTCTGCCTGTCAGAAGGACAGGGTCTTTCTGGGGGAGGTAAATAGGTCCCAGGAGGACCTAGAGAAGTCATTGGTGGTGGCATGGGACCCCCAGAGCCTGTGTGTACAGTCAACAGGAGGGGTCAGCAGGGCCTTGTGGGGCTCCAGCTTCAGATAATTCTACAAATCTTTCTTTAAATTGTGTATATGATATATACACCCTTGTGGTACCCCATGCACTTACCTGCCACAGGATGTTCTTGCCTACAGTGGCTGAAGTGGAACCTCTGTGTTGTTCGTTCCATCACTCTTCTGCGCATTCTAATTTGAGCCCATTTCCCACTGATCCTGGAGCCTTCAGTGTTGAACCAGATCTCTGCTCCCCTTTTGGACTGGAGTTACAGGCTTGCATGGGCATACCCTGTTGTTTAATGTGGGTTCTGAAGATTCAAAGTTGAGCAATCTCAGGCCCTCTCAGACCCTCATTAACCACTCTCTCCACGCTCATTTTTTTCCGTTGAGATGAATTTCACATACAATATTAACGATGTTAAGGTGCATTTAACAGAGTAACATTTAGTCCATTCACAGTGCTATTTGGCTATTATCTCTAACAAGTGCTAGGTTGCCCTCCCCCGCCCCTAAGAAATCCCAAGCTCATGGGCTGAGGGACCTTTCCTGTCACCCCAGGAACACTGCTGGCTGGCTGCATCCTGTCTGTGAACCTTAGTGTCAACTTCATAGAACCTGGGCTGTACCACTCATGTATCAGATCTTCCAAGTCTATCTACACAGTGGCTGTCAGAGCCTACCCCTCCTTAGACTGAGCAAGGTATGAATAGACCATAATTGAGTTTGAGAGAGGCTGAGAGGAACAAGCTAACTCTCTGCCCTGTCCCTGATGACCTCCGGCAGACTCAAGGGTATGAGCACAGTACACGGTACCCAGCATGTGGGGCACTGGGTGTTTGGAGTCCCAAAGCCTGTGTGTAGCCTGAGAACTCAAGCTGAGAATGGTGATCATCTCAAGAAACCAGGGCTGCTTGTTCTTAAAGCCAGCATTATAGAAGGGTCCAACATTGAACAGAACTAACCAGAATGTCCCCAAGAATAAAGAATACAAAGTATGTTTTCAATTTTCACAGAAAAAATAATAAAATCTTTCCAAAATTAGCAGTAGACACTTACACTTAGAGGAGAAAACATCCTGCAGGCCCTACTAGGACATAGCTTTCAACTGCCCAGAATATAGCCTCCACTATGGTGTAAAGAAGGGAGGCAGAGGGCAGCTTCCCTGGAGAGTACAGAACTATATGCTTCCCCAGCTTCAGGTCCATCGTCAGGCTCTGAAACCATCAACTCCTGCCCAAGCCCTACAGATTTCAGGCTTTTAAGGGTGGACATTGGCCTGTATACCACCCCCTCAGGAACAAGAAGCTGGTTCAGCCTCTTCCAAGGAACCCATCTATTTCATTCTAACCAGCCTCTCATTCTGTGCCATGGCCTCCCTCCCTCTCTTGCCTGAGGGGCTGTGCAGCCAGAGTTGGATTGGCTACATGAATAAGCTTTTTATGCACCCCCACAGGGCCTACAGAATGTCAGATGCTAACTAGCAGCAGGCCAGTTTCTGTCCCTCACCTGGCATCATGAGACTTCTCAAGTTTCAAAGGGAGAAGCCCAAATGAAACGGGGTAGACTGGCCTCCCAATTCCCAGGACTGGGGTAAGCCAGAGGGAGCAGTGGAGACCCCTTAGTATAGGTCAGAGTGGACACAGTGGACCCTGGGGTCTGTGTGGGTGATAGTGGCCACATGACAGCCCTGGGACCTCAGCCTAGTAGTGACTATACACAAGAGCACATATGCACTGCGGGGGTACTGAGATGTAGGAAGAAGGGAGATCTCTTGCCTGATGCCCACTGAGGGGCTACTGGAACCTTCAACACTTGTCACTCTCTACTCACAGATAACTGTCACGGTGTTAGAGATTTCTGAGTGGCTTACCCACCAGTAGCCCTGAGCCAGTGGCGCACTCTGTTATATAACTGAGCAAGTGAGGATGACAGTGGTGCATATCTCACTGGGGGGAGGGGTCTTCTTATGTGCTCAGCACCAAGGGAGGCATCCTAAACATTCAGTCTTGATCAGGTGGTTGGGGAGGGGGAGCAGCCTGGTCCTTTCAAATGACAGGGGGTGGGAGCTACCTGCCTTTGTGCAAGCCTCCTGTCTCTTTCCTTATCTTGGTCCTGGACCATACTCTTCTGCCCTGAGCTCCCTCATTGTCCTTGTTTTCCTTCCAAAACACCAGCTTCACCACAAAATTCCTGCCTAGAAAACAAGACTGGGTGCTCAGAGGCGTTATCCAGGTTGGGGCACCAATTTTCAAACATCACCAGTGTTTGTCTCTGAGAAGAGCTGGGGGTGGGTTCTTCTTCGGCTTTCCTATGGTTGCCTTTCCCAATATACTTTGAATGTTTGAAAGTTACAAAGGCCCGTTTTCAAACTCTTCAGCAATTTTTGCCCTCCTCTACACAGATATTCCTCTACGCTGGCCACTCCTGTTCCCCGCTCCACTTCACTGGAAACATCTCCCATTCTAGCACATCTGACACCCCCCCCCCAAGAGCCATGGGCTCAACTGAGTCCACTTGGACGGTTTTTGCCTTCTCCACAGTGCCTCCTGAGGGGCAGTAGGTGAGCTGCAGGTGTTGCTGTCTGAGCAAGGACCCTGAATTTCCATCCACTTTGGCTGTTCATTCTGTTTCTTGCCTTCCTCCTATTTCTGCATTTTCCTCTTGGACCAAATTCAGACACCTAATAATTATGCCTGCAATGACCAGTGTGCAAACTGTCACCTTCAGTCCTGGGTAGGACATGTGCACACTATCATCATATGGAATTTCATCTAGTTGCCATGGTGAGGAGAGGCAGCCACTACATAGTGAGTGTTAATGAAGTGAAAGCCTTCTGGGAGTTGTAGCTTGTACTACAAACCCTGCCATGGGACCACATTGTTTTCTGTTCACTTGCTTTTCGGTTAAAAACCAGTAATGGGGCTGGAGAGATGGCTTAGCGGTTAAACGCTTGCCTATGAAGCCTAAGGACCCGGGTTCAAGGCTCTATTCTCCAGGACCCACATAAGCCAGATGCACAAGGGGGTACATGCATCTGGAGTTTGTTTGCAGTGGCTGGAAGCCCTGGCCCTGCCATTCTCTCTCTCTCTCCTTGCCTATTTCTGTATCTCTCTCTCTCAAATAAATAAATAAATAAATAAATAAATAAATAAATAAATAAATAAAAATATAAATATAAAAAAACAGTAATGATTTTTAAATAATACTAAATTTATTTAAAAGATCTTCAAAATCAGTGTTTCACACACAAACTAAAATTTACAATTATCAAATGATTATCACAGTTTACACTCTGCTGTGGCTTGGATGAATTTGCCCAATGAAGGCTTGCTACCAGGAAGCTGAAGGAGAAATGAAGTCTTTGTGGGAGCTAGTAGAAAGTCTTAGGTAGGACCACAGCCATACCCCCTCTTGCTCTCCTTTGTTTCCTGTGAGATAAGACAAGGGGCTTTGCTTCTCCACATAGTATTCTGTCTTGCCACAGGCCCAAAGCAACAGGGCCAGGTGATAATGAACTGAACCTCCAAAACTCCAACTAAACCTTTTCTCTTTAAAAGGTGAATAAAAGGTGTTGGTTAAAGTAACAGAAAGCTGACATACACTATACTTCATTGTTTTAAATGTTAAGTACACAAAAACTGAAGTCACATAAATTCAGAAAATTGACAACATAACATATCCTTTCTTCATCTTTCTACTCACAGTGCTATCACTGTTTACTTCTGATCTATAGTTTTAACACAGATATATGTGGTACCATGGAACTGAAAAAAAAATCAGCTGAACCCAAAAGAAGTACAAGTACTTCAACCATTAAAGTGTATGTTTTAGGCCAAGTGTGGTGGCGCACGCCTTTAATCCCAGCACTCGGGAGGCAGAGGTAGGAGGATTGCCGTGAGTTCAAGGCCACCCTGAGACTACGTAGTGACTTGCAAGTCAGCATGGGCTAGAGTGAGACCCAACCTTGAAAAATAAAAAAATTAAAAAAATTAAAAACCATGAGCACACATCCCAGAGCCTGGTTGGGCTGCGCGGTTAGGCTATGTAACAAGGAGTGCTATAAGTAAACACTCCAGGCAGCCCTCAGAATGAACGCTCACTTGGAAATAGGGTCTTTGAAGATTTAATCAAATTAAAGTTAGGTCACTGGGATGGGCCTTAATCCAAAATGACAGATGTCCTTATCAAAGGAGCAATTTGGACACAGAGACACAAGGAAGGTAATGTTAACATAATGGGAAAAGATGGCCAGCTTATAGGAGCGAGGTATTTGGAACCAAGTGCTCCCAGGACAGCCAGCAGGCAAGTGGAAAGAGGTAAAGAGAGTCACTGACAACTTCCTCCAGGCAAGCCCTAGCCCTGAGACACCTCAAATCCCATGCTGGTCTCGAGGTCTATGGGAAGTTCTGAGGCCAACTACTTTTGGTATTTTGTTAAGCAGCCCCAGAAACTAATACAGTAGTAATTAAATCATGAACCTAACAAAGAAATTATCAAAACCCATCAGTAACCATAGCAATGGTTAACAATCTTAGCCAATAGGTACATTTTCTTATAAGGCAGCTTTATCATTGATGATTAAAATTCTTTTAGAAATAGCCTCTTTACCATTATTTTCTCTACTGAAAATGGACCCCTAGCCAGAGATGAACCATGTCCCCCACTTGTTCTGGCAGCCATGGCTTCTGACCTCCTGGCATCACAGGGATCTTGAGAAGCACCAGCAGCACCTCAAGACTAAAGCAGAAACTGCAGTATGTAAATGTCTCACACAGGTGTCCCCAAGATTGTTGATGAGTAGAGATGTTCTAGGCTGAAGAGCCTCAGCAGGCAAAGAGAAGAGAGAGTTATCTCCCCAAGTTTCTGACCCACCTCTCAACAGCGAAGGTATCTAAATCATCATCCCTCCAGCCCAGTGACAGCACTATTTAGTCTGGATCCGCATATTCAACTCTCAGGTATCAAGAACACCATAGTAACCAAAAGATTGTCATTATTTCAATATATTTTACAGGGCCAGAGAGATGGCTCAGCAGTTCAAGGCACTGGCTTGCAAAGTCTGCTGGCTGGGTTAGATTCTCCAGTACCCAAGTAAAGCCAGATGCACAAAGTGGCACATGTGTCTGGAGTTCTTTTGTAGCTACAAGAGATCCTGGTGATAACATATTCTCTCTCTCATAAATAATAAATAAATAAATAAATAAATAAATAAATAAATAAATAAATGTTTTTAAAGTATCTTTTAGTCAGGTATGGTGGTGCATGCCTTTAATCCCAGCACTCAGGAGGCAGAGGTAGTAGAGGCCAGCCTGGGACTACAGAGTAAGTTCCAGATCAGCCTGGGCTAGACTGAGACTCTACCTTGAAAAATCAGAAAAATAAATAAATAAATTTCTTTTACAAATAATTGACCATTTAGTGTAAATATACATTCTATAGTTTAAATTTTATAATAATAGTATACACCCTATAGGAGAAATGGAACTACACTGGCCTGTTTATTTTTTCTTTTTTTAAAAAATATTTTATTTATTTATTTGAGAGAGAGAGGCAGATAGAGAGAAGGAGAGAATGGGCACACCAGGGCCTTTTAGCCACTGCAAACGAACTCCAGACGTATGTGCCCCCTTGTGCATCTGGATTACATGGGTCCTGGGGAATTGAACCAGTGTCCTTAGGCTTTGCAGGCAAAAGCCTTAACCACTAAGACATTTCACCAGCCTTTTTTTTTCTTTTTAATTTTAAAGATTTTTTTTTATTTGCACATTTGTGGGGAGGGGCATGGGTGAGGTACTGACACATCTCTTGCCACTGGCTGCAAATGAATGCCCTTCTGGCTTTATGTGTGTGGCTAGGGAATTGAACCTGTGCTGGCAGGCTTTGCAAGCAAGTGCCTTTAACCACTAAGCTGTCTCCCTAACCTCCAAAGTTTCTTATATCGTAATTGAATAGTGTTCCAGTTCACTTGAAGGCAGAGTGTGCTGAGCTCAGCATTTGCACTATAAATGCTGAGCAAATACTAAAACCAGGACAGTCACAGATACACATTCTTCCCAACTGCATAGAGCCTTATCTTGTGGCATTGCAGGTCATAAAATAAATTTTAGCAAATTTAAAAGTTTCAAGTCAAACAAAATATATTCTCTGACTACTAAGGCATTGAACTAGAAATCAACAGTAGAAATATATTCGGAAAATAGTTGACTATTTGAGAATTAACCCACTTTTAAGTACTCCACAAATCAAAAAAGTTAAAAGTGGGCTAGAGAGATGGCTTAGTGGTTAAGGCA
Organism: Orientallactaga sibirica; assembly: GCA_036365145.1. Lineage (NCBI taxonomy): Eukaryota > Metazoa > Chordata > Mammalia > Rodentia > Dipodidae > Orientallactaga > Orientallactaga sibirica. The sequence goes on from JAEOAD010000013.1 coordinate 202,476, forward strand.
CTTGCTTGTGAAGGCTAAGGACCTAGGTTTGATTCCCCAGAACCCATATAAACCAGGTAGAAGCACATGGTGGTGCATGCATCTGGAGTTCACCTGAAGTGGCTAGAGGCCCTAGTACACTCTCTCTCTCTCTCTTTCTCTCTCTCTCTCTCATAAAATAAAAATAAATAAATAATGCTACAAGCATTTTGAACTGAATAAAAATGAAAACATAGAAAAAGAAAACATAAGCAATAGTATTTTCAGCTAATGTGTTATTAGAGAAAAATGAATAACATTAAAATGCCCAGCATCTACCTCATGAAGTTTTTACCTCATGAAGCCGGAACAAGGTTTGAAAACCAAAGCAAACAGAGAAACAAAGAGCACATAGGGATAGAAAGGAGAAGTAAGGCAGAGGCTTAAGGTTTTGTTTGTTTGGTTGGTTTGGCTTTTCTTTTCTTTTTTTATCATTTTTTTCAATTTAAAATTTTTTTATTTATTTATTTGAGAGTGACAGAGAGAGAAAGAGAGAGAGAGGGAGAGAGAGAAAGAGAATGGGAGCACCAGGGCCTCCAGCCACTGCAAACGAACTCCAGATGCATGTGCCACCTTGTGCATCTGGCTTACATGGGTACTGGGGAATAATTGAGCCTTGAACCAGGTTCCTTAGGCTTTAAAGGCAAGCACTTAACCGCTAAGCCATCTCTCCAGCCCCTGGTTTGGTTTTTCGAAGTAGGGTTTCACTCTAGCCCAGGCTGACCTGGAATTCATTATGTAGTCTCAGGGTGGCCTCGAACTCATGGTGATCTACCTCTGCCTCCCTAGTGCTGAGATTAAAGGTGTGCGCCACCATGCCCCGCAGACTTAAGTATTTTTAAAAATATTTTATTTATTTATCTGAGAGAGAGAGAGAGGAAGAGGCAGAGAGAAAGAGAATAGGCACAACAGGGCCTCCAGCCACTGCAAACCAACTCCAGACATACGCACCCCCTTGTACATCTGGCTTACATGGGTCCTGGGGAATCAAACCAAGGTCCTTAGGCTTCACAGGCAAATGCCTTAACCACTAAGCCATTTACACAGCCCAGGCTTAAGTATTTTTAAAGGTTTGTTTTGGTTTTTATTTTTTTGTTTTTATTTTATTTTATGAAAGAGAGAGGATTGGCTTGCCAGGGCCTCTAGCCACTGCAATTGAACTCCAGATACATATGCCACCTTGTGCACATGTGCAACCTTGCATGCTTTAATCACCTTGTGAGTCTGGCTTTTGTGGGACCTGAAGAGTTGAACATGGGTCCTTAGGCTTTGCAGGCCTAAGGCCTTAACGGCTAAGCCGTCCCTCCAGCCCAGAATTTTTTTGTTGTTGTTGATAAGCCTGTAGCCAGACTTGGAGGGCATAGAGAAGACACAAATACCACATCAGAATTCAGAGTAGCCAAAGTCTACAGATATCCAACAAACATCAAGGTGATATTACAGAGAACTTTCTGAAATCTGAAAATGCAGATAAAATTCCATGAAAGCCACTGTGATGGTTTTATTAGTTATCGACTTGACAGGACCTAGAATCTCATAAGAAACTTCCTCCTGGGCGTATATATGAGAGGCTGTTTAGATTAGTTTAGCCTCTGGGCATGCCTGTGAGGAATTATCTTGATTAGATTAACTGAAATGAAAAGATCCATCTTAGCTGTGGCCGGCACCATTCCATGGGCTAGAGTCCTGGACTATATTAAAAGAGAGAGAGAGCTGCACACTAGCATTGATCACTCTCTGTTTCTTGACTCCGGGGTAACATGATGAGTGCCTTTACAGTACTGTCATTATGGACTTTACTTCCCCTGGAATTAGATGCAAAAATAAATCCCTTCCTTCCTTAAATTTCTTTTGCTCGGGTATTTTTGTCCCAACCATAAGAAAGTAACTAATTACAGACACCAACTACCAAATCTGTCTAGAAGAAATAGGGGACGCTGGTAACTCCACATATATGAAAGAAATTGAGCTTAAGTTTAAGTTCTCTCCACAAAGGCAACTCAGGCCCAGAAGGTTTCACTAATGAATTTCACAGACATGTAGAAAGGAAGTAATGCCAATTCACACAAATGTCTCAGGTTTTCCAAACTTTAACTCATGCTGTAAAACAGAGTCAAATGAGGAGTCAGGAAGAACATTTATATAGTTGATGGAAGTGTTTTTTTTTTTTTTTTTTTTTTTAAAAAAACCCTTGTGTCAAGGGCTGACTTTCAATAGACCACAGCAAGGGAGCTGCTCTGCTAAGTTCCAGACCCAGAAGCAGGTCATCTGCGAATGGTTTAGTGCCAGGTTCCACAGTAATGTGCATTGCATGATGGGCAGTGAGAGAGCGGCCCCCTTTCTGGCCACACCCCGTTTCTTGGGATGAAGGGCTCTCAGCACCGGCGGGTGGACGGGCGGGGACCCGGGTATCCCAGGCTAACCAAGGCTCCTTCGGTGCTACTATATCCGTTCCACCTGGGTGGGATTCAGTCATCAGCCCACAGATGGTAGCTTCGCCCCATTGGCTCCTCAGCCAAGCACATACACCACATGTCTGAACCTGTGGTTCCTCTTGTACCGAGCAGATGACCATAGCAACAACACATCATCCGTAGGGTAAAACTAACTTCTCTCAGGAAGGTCTAATCCCAGCTGTGTTCATTATCTTGACAGTGGTGATGTTATGGTTGACACATGTCAAAACCTGTCAAATCACATCCTTTGAATATGTGCAGCCTGTCATCTGCCACCAGTGCCTTGCAACGTTGCTACTGAAACTAGTGAGTACGATTGCAGGGCTCTAGTCACTGCTCTCTTCACAAGGCTCAGGGGCCTGGGAGGGAGGACTGGGGACATACCCTACCTGCTTTTCAAACATGATTTGTCTAATAGTCTAGCCTGTGAGATCCCTGGCCAGGGTCAATTACTCAGATTCTGGAACAAATGAGGGTTAGTATACTTAATCCTCAATTGTTAAAAGTCTCAAAGTAAACCTAGGCCTAAGAGAAGAGAGACAGCAACCCTAAGACCCGGGTGAGGCTTGGAGCTAACATATTGGCAGCAATGACAAAGGTGGACACAGTGATTTCTTCTCACCGTACATTTTCCTTACATTTTCCCTCATCAGAATAGGGGCATCTTGATGGAGGCTATGGATGTTTCAGAGATGGGAAGGAGAAAGAAATGAGCCACAATGAATTCCTGTCCTTATCTGACCCATGGCTTTCACTGTCCCACAAAGAGCTGGACCTTAGTCTTACTCTCATACCTTAGTCACCTTAGATCCAGCCTGTCCTCAGGAAGTGGCTTCTATTAGCCATTTCCTCAGCTCAAGCCCATAGCTCCTTCCCCTGAGATTGAAGGGAAGTAGGCAGAACAGGGTTTGGCCTCTTGGCAGGATGGACCATGAGAATGATTCCAGGGGGCCATATGGACCCAGGTCTGTCAATGTATGTATGCTGGGTCCATAAGAGAGTGGGAGAAGGACACAGCCCCTTCGTGCTACCCAGGCTGTAGATTCTCCAGGTAAAGGACTCTTCCTCCCTATCTTTCCCATGACCTATGGCCTAATCCTCCCATGCAGCAGATCTTAGAGGTCCTTGCATTGGGCCTGCATCACTCTGATGAGAGCATGAACGAGGTAAGGTGGGGCTGGAGACTCACCTCCCCTTGCTGACCACTGTGCCTGAGACATCTTAGGGTGTCCTCCTCCAACACATACCTCAAGCTCATCTGAGCCTTTCAAGTCTGCCATACCTGGACCTTCTGAGTCCATCCTGTCTAGGTCTTTAGGGCCTGCACTTTGGATGGTCTTTGTGGTCTGCCTTTCTTGTACCAGTTCACCTGTCACCCTGGTGGGCTGCAACCAGCATATATGGAGCCCCCACCACAAGAGGGTGGGAGTGTGGTTACTATTATCCAGCTGTCAAGAGAATTAAGGAGGGGGCTCACATCCCAGCTCTCCAACCTGGAGCTCCGTCAGGGCTGGCACATTCACAAAATAGGAAGTGCTGTATATGGTATCTGCTGTCAGTACACTGGATCCAATGCCTGTCTCAGGAGAAACTTAAACCAACCCTGGCTGCTGGCCCTTCCTAAGTGGGAAAGACAGCAGCTCCTCCCTGGGGCCAGAAGAAAAGATCTTCTGTCTGGGGTCTGCTAAGTCTGCCCAAAGAACTAAACCTTCCATTTGCCCACCCATTCCCACTCTGGCATTTCCTCTTTCTCCCAACACCCAAGCAGGTAAGATGCCACTCCCCTTCCTGCACCAGGTTGGTTTTTACCAGCTCAACCACAAGATTCCAGTGGCTTGCAGCCTGGTCAGCTATTTGCTGGGATGGAGCAGGATGGTAGTGACCAGGAGCCCATGAGGGATAATGGTCCTCCTCCCTTAGCCTGGGGCCAGGGGTCGTGCAGGACAGGACCTTATAGGTTCATTAAGATGGTTCCTTTGTGGGCACAGAGGGCTCACTGCTGTGTGCAGCTGGGGGGGGTGTTAAAAGGGGCCTTTTCCAGGTCTTCCTTCACAGAAGCTATCCCCTGCTCAAAGTAGGGAACAGCCATCAGAGCCAGGCTTCCCTAAATACCCTGGGATCTGTGCAGTGAGATCTGTCTCTTCCTCAGCCACTGTCCATTTCAGACCCCAACAAGCACACCTACCTTCCCATTGACACCCTTCCTCTGGTGCCAGCCTAGTCAGCATTTGGGGTGGAATTCTCTACCTTTGTGGTCCCTCAATAGGGCAGCCTTTCCCACTTGAGGCTTAGACAAAGCTTTTTGGGTTTGGGATACCCAAGCCTTGGCTGGCCTGGGTAGTGAGCTGACATTCCCATCATTAGTAAGCATCAACCTGGCCTCCCAACCCTCTGGCTAACCTGAAACTCTCTGGGGTATGTTTGGACTGGTTTCCTCCAATCCAGTAATGGCCCTGCCCAGCACTAAAGCCTTGAGAATAGGGCTGAGGGCTTATGAATCCAGCCCAACCCTCAAGTAACAACAAACTCAGGTATCATGGCTAAGGTTGTTAAGACAGCATCTGGTACCAAGACCCTGCCTGAATTCCCTGAAAGACCAGGCATTGGACCCAGAAGGCAGAGGTGGGAGGTCCGGATGGAGCCCTACAGTACAGGCTGGGAACAGAAGTCATGATCACTCTTGCCAAGCACTATGTTTGCACTGAGTACCTACTATGTACTTTACACACATCCTGTAAATGCCACCCTTGTTGACGACCCTGATTGACCAACACAGTAACTGGGTAGGCAGCAGGGCTAGGGAGCATAGCTGTGTGTGGCCAGGGTGGTGACACCCAGCTGGTTGTCCCTGACCCGACACCAGCCACCCACAATCATGGGTGTTCCTTGGCTATTTTTGTGCCATCTATGTTTTCTTCATTTCCCTTGGGTTTTTGTGAGGTTCCTTTTGGACATTTTAGTTCAGCAGGGCAGTTTCAAAAGGAGAAAGGAAGAGATCTCTTGCTCTTGGGGCTGAGAAGGACCCTGGGTAGGGAAAGAGTGGCTCCTCATGGCCCCATGAGTGCCCCTTTCTTCCTGTTCCACCCCACCCTAACCTTTCTTTCCAGTTACTGGAGGGGCAGCTACCCAGAGCAGAAAAATGGGCTTTACGACAAAGCAAGTCTAACAACTGTCACCTAGATTGGCTGTCCAAAAGCTACACAGTGTAGCTAACAATGTTGGATGCCCACTCAGCTAGAAACCACTCAGGAGTTATCATGAACCCCTAATGTCCAGCCAACCTCCAACCTTCTGCCTCCTAGACCCCTGGAAGGCCAGTGCACTGGCCTCCTCTCCATTCTTTTATCTCTTCCTCAAGAGCATCCTGAGGACTGTTTTGCCCGGGTCCCCAACATCTCCTAACCATACCCAAAACACTGTTCCCTGCCTTTTCCCTGGGCCCCTACCTCTGTGGCCCATCATCCCAGTCTTTCCCTTGCTCCACCTGTCAGGGCCTTCCTGGGTCCTTAGGATTTGTTCTCAGCCATCTTCTGAGCCAAAGCCCCATATATCCACTTATGGCACTGTTCCCACCCAGGTGGTCTCAACCCACCTGCCCACTCCATACCTCTACACAGGGTGCCATGTCTGCTCATAGCAAGGCAGGCATGGTAGGAGAAGGATTCCTTATTTAGACAGGAAGAAACGCCTGGAGATTGACCCCAGAGAGTTACCTGCCCCAAAGCCATGTAGGACCAGCAGAGAAATGGAACTTAGGATGGATAGGAGGACAAGTCAGGAAAGGTCCTGAGATAGCAGAGAACAGGGAAGATGGAGCCCAGTAGGAGATGCTGGGAAGTGTGGCCACACAGCCTAAACCATGTGGCCGCTTGGTAAGTAGCTGGGAGCCTGGACAGGGCTCCCGTATCCCTTAGGAAATGTCACGGTGTGCTCGCCACAGAGTCACACAAGCCAGATACACAGATACACAAACAGAAGCCAATGCACAGAAGCATACAGACATACACTCAGACACAGTGAAACACAGACATTGTTAAGGCCTCTTCGTGTTCCCCCATCTGACAGATATTCCATTTCTCTGCAAGCCCTTCCCAGCTCACAGCACCTCAGCACCCACTCTCTCCTCATATGGGAATATTTGGGGTACTTTATTTCTTTTTAATTTAAGCAGTTTTCTATCTTGCCTCTGATCAAACTGATGACTGAAAAGTATGCGGCTTGTAAGCAGAATTTGGAAGTCCAGAGTCCCTGATCACTGTCACCCCACCACCAAACCTCCTGTTTTTATAAATCATTGCCCGCCCCTGCAGCAGTGCACAATGGTCCAGTGTTGACACTGGATTCCTCACGTTCCCCAGCATCCCCCACGTGGCTTTAGCATGGAAAGGTTGGACTTGGGTCATAGGCTCCCTGGAAAGCCATCTTGGGGCCACATCTTCCCAGTGGCCATCCCCCCAGGGAGGCCATATCTTCCCCAGATCCACCTTCCCCAGAGTCCCATCCTGCCCACAGTGCCAAATATTCCCTAAAGACTATGTCTTCCCCAAGCTGCAGGCCATGCCTGGCCTTGGGTTTTGCCCCTCAAAACCCCTGCCATGGCTACCTGACACAATCTGCCATTGTTACCCCTTTGCCTTCTCCTATTTGGGTGGATGCTCACTTATGAATAGGTGTGGATGGACAGTCTCAACAGTGTTGACTAGGCCCAGGGAAGCTCTTTAGAAGGAATAAAGCCCAAGTACCCACTGTGTACCAGACCCACAAGCCCACCCTGGCAGCTGAGATCCTAAACTCCACCCAGGACTCTAACATCTGTGGGAGATATAGACCCCCATCCCGGCTGATGTTGTGGTGGGGACACTGGGTAAGGGAAGAGCTTTCAGTACCCTTCCAAAAAAAGAGGAAATAGTTGGAACCAAAAGAGCAGAAAAGCCCAGGAATGGGCCATCTGATCCTTGGACAGGGACTAGAACCATGCCAAGTGTCCCTCCCTGGAAAGCTCCCAGCTTCTACTGCCAACACAGAACGGCATCCCCACAGACATTGACCCCTGCACCTGAAGCAACTAACACCTGTCACTCATAATTATGATTAGTTTATTGTGTACAGTGGACTGGTTTACTGGCACACAGTAGGCCTTCCCTCAGCATCTACCAAATGAATGGTCAGTGAGGAGGATCCTGGGGTCTCACAAGCCCTCTTGAAACCTTCACCAATTACTAGTACAAAGCAGCATAGGAAAGGTAGGCAGGGGCCAGGACTGTACACCACCAGCCTCCACTGATGAACTCCACGAGCTGATGTCCCCACATTTACCCCATGGAAGAACATGAATAGCCTGGCTGGGGCCAGTTCCCACCACACTAAGCCTGCACTAAACAGTTTTCAACAGTTTAATCAATTAGTATAATGTAGCCTTGGTGTCAGCTGCTGTTCTAATGAGGGCGCCCCGCCCCCACCCGTGGGCTCACAGCATCTTCTAACCTTGGGTAGGTCCTCCCAGTGGTGGGCCCCAGAAGAAGGTCTGAAAACCTGGCCCTACAGCCCATGCTGGACACTTGGTTTTGGTGACAGGTCCTCCCTGTAGTCTTTCCTTCCCATCTGACCACAGACAAGTCCTTCCAGCTGAGGAGGCAGCACCATATGCCAACCACAATAGTGAGAGCACCACTTTGTGGATAAGAACTGAAGTCATAAGGGAAGACTCCCCATGCCACTGACTTGTGTTGTCATATACATACACATGCATGCATACATGTATATAAATACTCAGAAACTCATATGTATGTTTGGGTGGTAAGCAAGCTTCTACAAAGCAGGGGGAAAAATACCTGCCCAGGGTGACAACGTTCCACTCTGAGATAATGATCAAAGTTATAAGCTGCTATGCAAAGATGCACAGACATACAACTTAGTATTAATATACCCAGGGCTGTCTGAGCCCATCAGGCAGCCCAGCTCCATAGTAGCATTTGGATAAGTTCTGGTCCTGTGGGTGCTGGAACTTATCACCTCCAGTTCAGAGACCTAACAACAAGATGTGTTATCATATGACTCTGGAGGTCAGAAATCACAATGGCCTAAACTCAAGGTTTCATAGTCCTGGTTCCTTGCCTTTTCTGGCTTCTGGTAGTACCAATACTCCTGAGCATGTGGCCCCTTCTTTTGTTTCTGCAGCTCCCCTGACTCCCTCTTCCACTTCAGAGGGCCTGATGACTATACTAGGTCCACCAGAGGATCCAGACCATCACCATCTGATGAGCAGCTGTAACTGCCCTTTGCACACCAAGCTTCAGGATTCAGATGAGACAGATCTCAGGACAAGGATCAGAGCAAAGGTCGAAACAGAGCTGAGATATCGCAATGCAAGCTTTTAAGGAGAAATTCCTCCTTTTCCCAGGGCTAACCACCAGTCTCAGAGCTGACAGGAAGCAGGAAAACTGAGGAATCATGAAAATCTGAAGAAAGACACCTCTTTCCCTGGTTAGCTATGTCTGTGCTCCTGAGGAAACCCCATAAGCAAAGGATCAGGAGCTATTAAAGCCAGTGACCGCTGGATCACCATGGACTATCTCTGAGGTCCTGTGGGAGGAAGAGGTAGGAAGAACTGTAGTAAGAAAGACACTGGCAAGCTGCAGGTGAATATACTATACACAATAAAGTATTTGTCCAGAGGGGTGTGTCTTTTCTTTTTTATACTTTTCAGTATTTGCAAAATGCCCTTGCTAAATTGTGTTACTTTGATAATGGGGGGAGCTTTTAGCAATCAGTGAGGGGGGGCAATTTCTAATCCATGTCAACATGACTTGGCCCCACCAGAGACCTTGCGTGGAGACTGCCCACCACACGTTCCAGAGGCCCAGTTAGTCTGTCTCATCTCGGACCCAGAACACTTATAGCCTTCTAGAGGTAGGGTCTAGGAGCTAAGAGTACAAAAGCCCTGATTTAAACCCAGGTCTAAGCCTGGCAGAAGAAAAGTCAAGGCCAGAGGCATGGTTTTGCAGCTCCGGTAGACTATGGAAAGCTCAAGAAGGTACAGTGCTCATGACACCATGGTGTAGTCAGAGCAAGTGATCTGCAGTCAGATCTTTGAGTTCCTGGCCTCAGGTTCCCATAGCAGATGATGATGTTCTTTGTTCTTGCCAGAGGCTACACAAAGATCCACTGCTCCTGTAAAGACAAATGTTATGCCTATGATAACCTGTAAGAGGCCTAAGAGATATATAGTTGCTTAGAAAAGCCATTGTCCTACTGGGCTGAGGGTTAATGACTCACCCTGGCCCTGGCCAGTGGCTATAGAAGCCAGGGAGCCCCCGTAGCGTCAGCAAGTTGGCACTGGCACCTCCACTGTTCTCACACCCAGAACCTCTGCAGGCATGCTCTTTCCAGGAGTCAGCTTAGTTGACTCTTCCCTTTCTCAAGGCTTGTGTCACCTATACCCACCCCACTCCCCTGGTCATCATAGTTAAAACTGAGTTCTGGCTAAGGTGTAGCTTAGTGTGAGAGCATTTGCCTAACATGCACAAGACCCTAATTTCAATCCCCAGTACTGATGGAAATTTAAAAAAATCTGAATTCTAGGCTCCCTATCTACCCCCCCCCCACACTTTCCACCTCTACTGGTGCCTTGACTCACATTGGCAGGTTTATATGTTGAAAGCCACTGCTCTGCTCTCAGAAGGGTGGGCAGACGGGAAGCTCCAATGCTGGCAGGGTTTTCATGAGGCTATTGTGGCTGGCACATCTTGCCTGGGGTTCTCACCCCACTGGGGCCAGCTCCATGTGGACCCACAAGAGTCTGATAGAGACTCCTATATGAACAGCTGAAGGTTTCTTAAGTCCTAATGAACCACAGGGCAGGTCTGTGGGTAGATGGGCCACCCACCTCTGTGGCATGTCCCACTTAGTCCCTCTGAGCAGGCACAAGGCAGTAAATAAGGTCCAGGGCAGGACAGGCACTTGCTAAAATCCGTTGGGTCCATCAAGATGCCAAGGAGAAGTGGATGGCTACACAACATGGTGGCCTATGGGGGCCTGAGCCCCTCCAGGCATACAGCCAATAGGAGGTCATAGTAGTTTGAATGTATGTCACCCAGCAGACTCAGGTGTTTTATTAAAACTTGGATTCCCTGCCACCTGGCTGGAGGACATGTCACTGGGGGTAGACTGGATTTCTAGCCCAAAGGTGTGCAGAGTGCTCTGAGTTCTGCCTGGGTCCCTGCTGTTTGCTGCCGGTTTTGTGCTTGTGCTTGTGGTGCCTGTTTGATGTTTTTCACTTGGATCTGAGAAAGAGGGTCAGCTTCTTCCATCATTATGGAACTTTCCCCGGATCTGGAAGCCTTAAATAAAGCCCTTCCTCTCATAAACTGTCTGTTTTTGAAGTTCAGCTCAGCAATGTGGAGCTGACTACAACAGAGGCAAAATATGCATTCACAGATGTCCTCACATTCCTAACTGTAACATGGAGCCCTGTTAGGCAAGGTTATGGGAAGAGGCAGACATAGTAGGATGCCCACAATGTCCTGGTGAAGAGCTTGGCAAGCCATAGCCTATTGATGAAGTTGGGCTCCCCCAGTGTGCTCCAGGAACCGGTGAAGGAGTCAGGGCCACAGAGCCCCCAGGACTTGCCAGGAGGCAGAAACTCCAGGAGCAGGCAGGGCCCTGGCCAGAACTACAGTGGGATTAGGGCATGTGAGATGGGATAAACAGGGAGGAGATGCAGGCAGCAGTGAGATTTTGGTCTATAGTTTTTGGGAGAGAGAGGAAGGAGGAAGAATTAAAGAATCTTGGTGGTTGTCTTGATACCTACAGAAGGACATAAATCAGGAAGGGAAAGGGATGGTGCAGGAGAAGGGAATGGGGGCGGAATGACAATGCCTGGGAGGGAACAGGGCAGGAGGAGGGCCCAAAGCAAGTGGGAAAGGAAGGGAGCCAGTGCAGAGGAAGATTAAGAAGGAGAGGACAGAAGTGGGGAGGGATGGGAAGCAAGGCAAGAGGTACGTGCAACTTGATAGAAGGGAAGGTGGTATTTTGTACACAAGCAGGGCAAGACTTTGAGCTCCTATATAGCTCCCCAATAATCTCTGTACATAACTCCCACTGCACCATCACATGAGTGCCAGAGCTAATTCAACTGTGCCCCAAAAGTGATTGCACAGCAGAGGCCACTGTAAGGTACACATGAAGGGTCCTCTAGAGACCCTCCCAAGTGTCTTTCTATGGGGCTTCCCCAGGGATAATCTGGTGGGAAGACAGGATATGCTTTCTGAGAAGTGGGAAGAGCTAGGAGGCCGTGAGAGCAGGAAAGCTTGGGTCAAGGAAGTGGGAGGTACAGCACTGAGGAGAAATGGGGACTTGCTGGCTCCTTTCAGCACTGTGGGTCCTTCCAGCACCATGGCTCTTTCCTACCCTGCAGGAGGCAGCTCAAGCCATGGAAAAGGAGGCTACTATAAGGTACCAGGTACCCACATGGACCCACCTGCCAGGTGTGGGGACTCAGCCACACTTCTCTACTTCCTGGATCCTGCCAGCACCAGCCAAGGCTCCACCAAGGAGGTCACTTTTTCAGCTGTCCAATTTTCCCCAATCTTGCACATACAGCCTCACTCAGGCACTTCAAAAGCCAAGGCCATTTACTAGCAAGGCTGACCCCAACCACCTTGAAGAAATAGAAGGCAGCCAACTTGTCATTCCTGTTCTGCAGCTTCCTGGAGGCCCAGAAAGCAGAAACTAGGAGGGGCTCCGGTCCCTCCAGCCCTGCGCTTGGCACCTCTGTGACACCTAGTCCTGGCTGCATAAGGTATCAAAATTACCAGCACAGTCGGACCCAGCCCGTCATAAACCTTGCTGCTTCACCTGCTTCTTGTTACCTGCAGACTTGTGCTAGCACAACCCAAGCTGACACACACAGCCTATGCATATTGGAGTAGGCACACACTTAGTAGTGCACACCCACCTAAACTAGCACATAGGCTGGTGCTTACTGGCCATTATCAGCCTCTTCTAGGTCCCTCTGTGTCTCAGCCATTCATAAATGAACAGTTTGGTCTGTTTACCCCCTACTCCAACTTCTTATTCTTGAGTGACCCAAATTTAATGTTTTTTTGGCTATGAACTTAATTGGAAATGGAATCTCAGTGAACAAAATCATGTGAAGATGAGATCATTAGGGTGGGCCCTAAATTCAATGAGTTCTGTTTTCACAAGAGAGAAATTTGGACACAGAAACACATGGGACATGAGTTACATGGCAGGGAGAGCAATCCCGGAGCAATCTGGCCACAAACCCAAGATGCCTGGAACCACTAAGAGATAGAAGGACCATCCTGTACCCTACAGAGGAAAAATGGCCCTAACCACATCAATTTTCGATTCTGGTCTCCAAAACAGAATATAAGTCTATTGTTTAATCTCCAATTTGTGAAGATATGTTATGGTAGTCACAAAAAACTCATACCCAATCAGGATATGGGACCAATGACCAGGACCATCCAGGCATTTGGGGGAAGCTGGAGTCAAAAAACAAGAGTGGATGAATGGAAAGAGAGTGGGCAGGTGCTGAAGGGTAGGAGCCCATGGCTAAGGCCAGATAGCACTTCTGGATTGCAGAAGGCCTGTTGCAAGTACCCATCTGATGGTTGGAGATGAACACCACCATCTGCTCAGATCCTGGTCTTTATTTTCTGAAATGGAGCAACCTGCAACAGCCTGGGAAGGCTCCCAGGTGCAGAGCTTGCTTTTAAAAAAATCAAAACCAAAATGAAGGGGAGAAAAATACGTATTTGGCTTCTTGGCTCCACCACAAGAATAATAACATTGATAACCCATTGAAGCCTGCTTTCCATCACTGTGTACCACAACCCTCCCAGAGACACATCAGGCCAAGTGCAACGGCTTAAGATAACTGTTAAAAACAATATCAATTGGCACACCAAGTCATCTTCAGACACATGAGTTTGTTTCCTATGGACATTTTTTTTTACAAAAAAATAATAATAACTTAGTTTTCATTTTACAGCATTCCAATGGGTCAGGATGTCCCTGGCTAGGACCTGGTGGGGTCAGAGCAGTGTGTACCTTCCTCCAGCCTGAGCCCACATCAGGACCAGGCATTTGAAGGAGGAGGACAGCACCACGCTGCACTGTTGTCACCATGCTGCATGGGTTCTGCACCTCCAGCCTGCAGCCCACATCAGGATTTGAGCAACTGCCATCACCCTCAGGAGCTGGTGGCTCATTTGCGGTGGGCCTATTCACCCGCAGGTGGACAGCACCACGCTGCACTGTTGTCACTCCTGCTGATCACGGACAACTGCAGGTTCAGACCCCTCAGCTCCAAGGAGTACTCTGCATCCATGCACATCATTTGGGAAGTCACTAACCAGGAAGTGAGCACAGCCTAGGGAAGCTCAGTGATGAGCAGCTGTCCCCCTGACACTGTTGCATGTGTCCAGTGAAGAGGAAGTCCCCATGTGCATCTGCTCTTTAGATAAGATCAGAACACTGGGCAGTGTTGTGACATTAGCAGTTAAGGCCATTTGCCTCAGGAGCTGGCTGGAAGATCCTATTCTTCAGGACCCGGTGGAGCCAGATTCACCCACATAGGTGGATAGAGTTTGTTTATAGTGGCTGAAAGCCCTGACCTGCCTATTCATTCATCTGCCTCTTTATGTCAAATAAATAAATAAATATTGAAAAAAGAGGGCTGAAGAGACAAATCAGCAGATTAAGGAGTACTTGCCTGCAAAGCCTAGGGACATAGCATGTTAAACTCTCCAGGGCACAGACAGAGCAAAGATAGGCAGGAACAAGGTCACACATGTCCACTAGATGCTCAAGCATCTGCAGCTGTCCCAGTGGTTGACACTGTTAGAGACCAAGGCATTTCACTCTGTGTGCCTCACTTTGCATCTGCTCTTAAAATAAATAAATAAATATTTTTGGAAAGATGACACAAGGCAGTTAAGGCATTTGCCTTTAATCCCAACTCGAGAGGCAGAGTAGGAGGATTCTATTCCCAGGACCCTGACACATAGTTAGATCCAGGTCAGCCTGGACCAGGTGAGATAGGTCTCGCAAAAACCAAGTTTGTTTAAGAAACAGTGGCAGATAAGCCCTGCTTGGCAGCTCTGGATATTCATTCATCTGCAGTTTATGTCAAATAAATAAATAGGGTATTAAAAAATTTAGGGCTGGAGAGATGGCTTCCGCCTTCAGCCTTAAGGCGTGCTCTTGGATAAACAAGTCCTTATTTAAACTCTCCAGATCCCACATAAGCCAGAGGCACATGTGGACCTATCTGCACAAGGTCACACATGTCCACTAGGGTTGCTGTACAAGCATCTGTAGTTCAATTGCAGTGGTTGAGGCCCCAGCGGACCAAGTCAGGCTCTCTCTGTGTCTCTTTGTCTTTTGCTCTCTCTAAAATAAATAAATAAATATTTTTTTAAAAGTGAAACACAAGGTCAGGCAGTCAGTCAGTGGGTAATCCCAGCAGTGAGTGAGGCAGAGGAGGAGGATCGCTGAGAGTCAGGCCAGTCTGAGAGTCAGTAGTTAATTCCAGGTCAGTGGGGACCAGAGTGAGTGAGTGATCAGTCAAAAACCAAAAAAGAAGAAGTCAGTCAGCAGATTGTTGTCAGAAGATTGTTCAGTTCCTGAATGCTGCTTCAGGTGAGCACTGAGCAGTTTCAGAGGCTGGGGAGGCGGAAGAGGAGAGGGGCAGGGAATAGCAATTATTAGGGTGCTAACGGTATAAAGAGTCCTCAGGAAGCTGGGCGTGGTGGCGCACGCCTTTAATCCCAGCACTTGGGAGGCAGAGGTAGGAGGATCGCCATGAGTTCAAGGCCACCCTGAGACTACATAGTTAGTTCCAGGTCATCCTGGGCCAGAGTGAGACCCTACCTCGAAAAACCAAAAAAAAAAAAAAAAAAAAAAAAAAAAAAGAGTCCTCAGGTGACAACACTTGAAGTTTGGATAGGGCTCTGAGTGGGCCATCTGGGCCCTTATTTAAGCAAGGCCACCAACATGGCAGCAGCTCAGCAAGTACTGCCCCTGGTCCAAGCCCAACCCCAAGAGCACAATAAGAAACCTCCATCCTCCAGACTATATCCCTGAGTCCAGAAGGGCCTCCAATCCTCTAGCCACAAAGGCATTTGAATGAGGAACAGGCAGAGCTTGGGGATAGAGCTAGCAAAAGGACACTTGAGAGAGAGTTGCTGGGAACTGAAGGACTTTCAGAGTCTGCAAGGACAGTGAGCTACTGTACAGAGTGGGAACACTCTGAAACACCTAGAATGACAAATCCAGCTCTGGGTGTGTGCATGGTGTGCAGAGATCCACTGTAATGCACACAGAAGCACTATTACCTGTGACTCCCGGGGGAGCCACATCTAGCAGCTGCAGCAAACCCCCTACAAAGGGAATCAATGCCAGTTTGGAAAGGCCCTCAGGCCCCTGAAAAGGGTACTCACAGGAACCAGGTACATAAGACAAGTGCCTCAGAGGCAGACTCACCAAAGTCACTGGTGCAGATGGCAAGGAGGACTTCAGTGTCACTGCAAGGCCGACATGGGGCTGAGAAGAGAACAGAATAGGGTTAGGACATAGCCTGGATAACGCTAGTCACTCATAGACTCTCCCAACCCTGATTCTGCAGAAGGTAGACATATCAGCCAGCCTCTACGACCTGTACTTGAGGGTGTCAGACTCAACCACACAAAGTGTGGTCAGACCTCTGGCCAGCTCCAGCTCTACTATAGAGGTACTCAGCAGAATAGGAGGCAAAAATCTAACCTCGGCCAAGCCAAGGACTAATTCCAGGCAATCTCTTTGCCCCACTGGGCCTCAAAAGCTCACACTGTGGCCACAATGGCATGTGCCTAGAAAGAGAAACCTCAGAGAGAGGGGGCTCCATCCCACCATTTACTTGTTAGTATAGTTGGGCCAGATAAGCAACTCTATTCATTTAAAAATCACTCTTATGGACTGGGGGGATGGTTCAGTGGTTAAAGGAACTTGCTTGCAAAGCCTTCTGGCCTGGGTTCAATTTCCCAGTGCCCACATAAAGCCATATATATGATATGGTACATGCATCTGAAGTTTGTTTGCAGCCACAAGAGGCCCTAGCATGCCCATTCTCTGTCTCCTCACAAATAAATTTTAAAAATGAAAAGAAACATCACTGTTACATCCCATCACAATGCAAAACCAATTCCCAGACCAAGAAACCATGTCCCTACACCACTCAACCAAGTGATCCTACTCCAGCTTCCATAACCACACCCCAACATAACATGAGAATTTCACTCAAAAACAGATCCCTTGGGCTGGGGAGCTGGCTTAGCAGTTAAGGCGCTTGTCTGAGAAGCCTGACTCATGTTCGACTCTTCAGGTGCCACATAAGCCAGACGCATAGTGATGCAAGCATTCAATGTCACACATGCGCACAAGGGGGCACACATGTCTGGAGTTCGACTTCAGTGTCTGGAGGCGCTAGCACATCAATTCTCATTCTCTCCCTCTCTCTCTCCCTCCCTCCCTCTCTTTTCTAAGAAAAAAGGCCAGTCTGTTGGCCTTGCCTCAAAAAAAATCCATCTTATAGACAGCATTAATATGCCTATTCCTCAAATCAAAGCCCTGAGCACTGACTACAAGGACCAAGGCCAAGATTCTTCAGAGAGGATGTTAACAGGAAGGGGTATGATAATAGGGATGGGGGAGGGGCTTGGGCCAGGGTCATGAGTTCAGACTCTTCCCCAGGTACCCCCCAACCCTGGGTAAAGGTGTGCACTCCAAGTGCCTGTCAAATTAAGCCCTGTTCTGAGGCTCTATCTGAGGCCCCCCCAAACCTGGGCTTGGCTTCCTCCAGAGAATCCAAAAGTGCATATCCTCTTAGAAGGAGCTCCCTTACTGGACAACCACGTACATAAACCGCATTCTCCAGGAACAACCCTCATTTGCCCTTCATCTCACTTCCCCTGGTATGGCACAAAAATTCTGGCTCAGTGGCTTCCCCACAAACCAAGCCAAATGGGCTCAGGAAAACAGAAGATTGTTATTTGCTGTGATTTGTAACTCAAGCCTCTGTCCTCAGTTTTTTTTTTATTTGGGCCCAAGTTAACAGAAAGCCTGAGGTATTAGATGTGCATCAACTGATGAATGGATAATGAAGATGTGATACATAAATACAATGGTATTTTATTCAGCTACAAAGAAAAATTATATTTTCAGTAAAGTGGAACATAAAGACAAATGCTGCATGTTCTCTCTCATATGTGGATCCTAGTACTGAATATTTAGATTAGTATGTAAGATGAGGTAAGAATCAGTACTAGAGGCCAAGATACTAGAAAGAGGCCATGAAGGGGAAAAGTGGATAGCAGATATATAAGTACAGGGATAGAATACTAGGGGGCGGATCTAAGGAGGGTTAGAGAGGAGGGATGGGAGAGGAGAGGGTTGGGGGGATTTAACCAAAACCAAAGATAATACAAATAAACCAAATGGAAACCCACTTATTTGTTAGGTAACAAAAAATAAAACCCAAGCCATAGGTTGTCATAGGAAAATCTCAGTGCCAGGGTTGGGAAACCTGTTTTTGGTCAGGAAGGCCCAAAACAATACAGGCTATTGCCAGTGAATGTAAGACCCTACTGCTGAAGACACTACATGCGCTGGTTTCTAGCCACTGGGAAATCAAACTGGTACTGAGATGGAAGCCTCCTCCCTGATGGCTAGTTGCTAAAGTGCTAGAAAGTACTTTGCAGGCTGCTGAGAGAGAAAAGTCCTCAACAGTAATAATCAGGAGAGAACCTTGTGAGCTATATAACTGGTCAGCCAGGCAAGATGAAGCCACTAGTGCAATAGCGGCTTGACTATTGTGGAGGTGACCAACTGCTCTCTGACTGGACTTAGGTCTGCTCCATGGGAGGGAATTCAAGCCTGGTACTAAAAACTTAGTCAAAGCCTGAAAGTCAGAGGTCCTAGAAGGAAAGCTACTACTACTGTTTGGCTAAATGGATATGTTGCACCCACCAAATTACCCTCTAAATACTCATGTTTATGCTCATATAGTAGTGCTGCTCTCCCATTCAATCAGAGAAGCTTCTTTTTTTGCAGATGGAGGTGACTACAGGGAGACTCAGACTCATCAAAGTGCTAAGAAGCATTAAATGGGACATCTCTATCACATCCACCAAGGCTTAGAGAACATTGTGGAAGAGGTGGTGGGAAGAATTAAAGAGCCAGAGGAGTGCTTTGGAAGGCTGTACTCTGGACATGTGGTGGCTGTTGCAATTATGACCCCACAGTGACTGTCATTACCTCCATAATAGGCCCATCAACATGTCAACATGGATGATGGAGGAGGCAAAAATAAAATGAAGACATCAAAATAGTAGAGGGAATGGTGAGAGGAAGGAAAGGCATTCAGTGGACGGGGTATAGTGAGCAGGGGCAAGAGAGAGGGACAGGAAGAGACTATGATCAAAATGCATTTTGTGGGCTGGAGAGATAGCTTAGTAGTTAAGGTACTGGCCTGCAAAGCCTAAGGACCCAAGTTTGTTTCCCCAGAACCTATGTAAGCCAGATGTACATGATGGTGATTGTGTCTGGAATTCATTTGTAATGACTGGAGGCCCTGGCATGCCCATTCCCTCTCTCTCTCTCATAAATAATTTTTTAAAAAAATTTAAATGCATTTCATATATATATATATATATATATATATATATATATATATATATTCAATAAAAGTTTTTTTAAAAAAGAAATTCTGAGGTATGAAATCTCAACTGACAGTTTCCCTATAAAAGCTTAGGGGCAGCCCTTGTTTTAAGGGTTTCTGGCTCTGGAAGAAGCCCACACTACATGCCTGGCCAGCCCTGAGCTGAGCTGGGCTAAGCTGCCACGTGCCTGGAGACCACATGGATCACACCTGAGTGCTGGTGACCCATCTCCATATGGAGCAGTTGTGTAGGTACCTCTGGAGGGCAAACAGGTTATGTTTCCAGGCAACAGGAGCTCAGATAGGCTTTCTAAGATCTTGAAAATGCAAGGGCCTTCCACTTAGAGGCAACCTAAGGCCCTAGGGTTTAAAGTATCCAAACAGGCACAGTTTTTTGTGGACCCTTGGGCTGGGTGTGCCTATGGACCTGGCCTCTAGTCCTGCCCCAGAAGACAGGAGTGGACACTTCCCAGACTCAGCACTTGCTGACTCACTGGCCCACCCACCTGCCAACACCTTAACTCAGACTATTAAGCTATCAGAAAAAGGAGAAGCTGCAGAACAAGAACAACCTGTTGGCATCAGAACAACCATCGGAGGAGCAGTGCCATCCCAACACCAGCTCTACACTTAGCTTTCTGCTGATGAGGTCTGGCAGCAGTCCGACTCTTGGGAGCCTGCAATGTGCTAGCCCCTGATACCTATCTCAACCCTGGCTGACTTACAGCTCCTCCCCTTCCCACAATATGTGCTTGGCGACACTGCAGCCCTTATCACTGGGGGGGGAGTAGTCACATGACCCCAACCCTGAAACTGCTGGTGGGAAGTCCTGTGGGCCTGGGGTGTGCCCCCTCTATTATGTCCACATTGGCTGGGAGCCAACTGCCCACACTGGGTGTAGGCAGATACAGGTTGGGCAGGGGCTGTAATATAGACAGAGGCTAGGAAGTATAGGAAGCCCAGGGTCTCAGATTTTGAGCAGCATCTAGATTCAAGGCATGAATACTCCACCCTGGCTATTACCTACCCAGTGCCACAAATAGGCTACAATCAAGTCCATAGTGATTTGACAGTCCCCTTTAGTAAAGAGGGAACCAGAAGCAGGAGAGGGGGCTGGAGATCTAAACCACACACTGTTAAGAGGTGGCAGTGAGGGTCCCTAGGAGCTCCTTCAAAGCATTCAAGTTAAGAGTCAGCTGAACACAGCCAGAGTAGCCCCTTGTACAGGGGTGCTGCCCCTCCATCCTGGAGCTTGTATCCTAGCAAGGAAGTCAAGGGAGACCACCCCTTTCTTCCCCCCAAATAAGGAGAAGGTTAAGATGAAAAATAATCACAGTGAGCCGGGCGTGGTGGCGCACGCCTTTAATCCCAGCACTCGGGAGGCAGAGGTAGGAGGATTGCTGTGAATTTGAGGCCATCCTGAGACTACATAGTGAATTCCAGTCAGCCTGAGGTAGGGTGAAACCCTACCTCAAAAATAAATAAATAAGTAAATAAAAATGATAATAATCACAGTGGACTTATAAGCCACCAAGACAGGAACCAACGAGAGACTGGGACACTTCAGAGAGCATGTCCTCTACTTCTCAGCTCCGAAAACATGCGGCTTCTTTTCTATTTTGAAATGTGGCTACCAACCCTTAATACCTGACAGGGTCACCCCTAGACTCAGTCTTCCAAGGAATCCTGGACAGTGAGGCTCTGAGCAGCCTCACTGAATGAGGCTGACAGGTCTACCTGCATCAGGCCCCACCTTGTGAGCTTGAAGTGCAAGTGCCAGCAGTAATAAGGAAAAGCATCCTGCCACCCACCTTTCCAGCTACGAATCTGAACACCATGTTGCTACAACCCCTCACTGGGGCCTGGGCTTGCTCTCCATTTATAGATTCCCACAACAGTGGCCAAGGCTATGAGCCCACAGGACAGAATGGAATCAGGACTCACCCCAGTTGTACCAGCTCCCTAGATATAGATGGAGCCCCACCCTTGCTGGTCACCCCCCAGGACAGGCAAGGGAGTTCCTCCAGACAGCCTCTGCTAGTCCGTCAGCCTTGGACTTTTGTCTGTAGTCAGGTGCAATGGTCACCCCCCAGGACAGGCAGGGGCGTTCCTCCAGACAGCCTCTGCTAGTCCGTCAGCCTTGGACTTCTGTCTGCAGTCAGGTGCAGGGCTACTTGCTGCCTCTTGGGTTTTGCCAGATTTCCTAAGTGTCATGGGAGTGCCACTGTTCAGGTGCCTGGCAAGGCAATGAAAACAGCAGACACAGGGCAAGCAGGTCCTGCCAGTCCTTCTGGAAGGCAGCCAAATCTTGGGGCCCCAGATGGTGGAAACCTCTCATCTGACCCATTTGTGCCCCAGAGAAGCAGCCTGCCCCTTGTCTCTGGCTCCCTGACTTTGGTGCAACTCAGAAGTCCATAATGTAATCCAATCAGCCTGGAAGCTAGCACACTGTAAACACTCTGGTAAGGCTATCTAGAATAGCAGCAGGTTTCCTTTCATGCAAACATTCATATTCTCTCTCTCTCTCTCTCTCTCTCTCTCTCACACACACACACACACACACACACACACACACACACACACGTGTCCTACTTTTAGCCCATGGTACCTATGTTTTCTTGAGTCAGCACAAATGGGAACTTCTGATTCATATGAGAGCTCATCTGCCTCTGGCACAACCATCAGGATCAGATGGTACACTCAACCTCCTTTGGCTGGAGCTGCCTTCGCTCTGGCTTCTATCACATTTCTAAAATTGCTTGAGGACCAGAGGAAATGGTGAGGGAACATCTGGCACTAGCCAATGAGGCCTTGGGAGCAGGCCTACTCTGAAAAGGACAATGTCACTGTTGCCAGATGGCTAGCGCAAACATTCCACATTACATACCCATTCCTTAGGCATCAACAGGAGCCCCCTTTCCCCACAAAATCCAAATACTCTGCAGAGAGGAGACAATCAACCTCCCTTACCTTCCTTCCTGAGGCCATCAGGAGAGATACAGGGAGTGCTCCAGGAAGGGTAGATACCTGTGCCTATCTCTCAGCAATGCCAGGTTCCAGCTCCCAAAGCCTAGAGCCATTTCAGTCTGGGTCCCCATCCTGAGTTCTGATGGTCACTGTGTTACTGTGATGCTCCCACTAGGCACCCACCATTGGCAGGGTGCTCAAAGCCACTGCAGGCTCAATTCCATAGACACCCAGGGCCAGGCAAGTGTATGCTGTGGGATAATTAAGGAACCCTAAACACCTATCTCAAACAAAGCAAAGCTCTTCTAGGCACAGGGCTAATGTGACATCCCACCTGAGCTACTGTCTTGTGTGGGCCACTGTAACCTCAGGAGAACCCTAACCCTATAGGGTCTTGAAGCTGACATCTACCTAGTGTCTAACCTGCAGAGCCACAATCCTCAATACCACCCATTTGCCACATAAGGATAACGATTGTTTATTTCAAACAAACAAACAACCACTCTCAAAGCCAAGCCCACAGCCTCACACACCAGGCACACCTGTACCTGACAACAGCTTTACCCTTGCTTGGTCAAAATTGCACTTCAGGGCTGCAGCAGACACCAAATAGCCAGGTTGGTTTAGGAGGCAGTTAGAAGGGTAAAAGCCATATCTCACATGAGTTATGAGCAATCCTTTAGGAACCAGAACTCTAAGCCATTATCAGGGAACACTGCTCATTTTACCCCTACATGCTTCCCCAAGATCAGAAGCACAGGCCCCTAAAGGTGTATCACCACCAAATGTGATCTTCTTAAAGGGGTGCATTTCAAAAGTACTTTAGTTTCATGATCAAGCAGGGCCCCACCTTGCAGCTTCCCTAAGAAGACAGGGGGCTCAGAGGACAAACGGACCACATCCAAGCCACAGACATGTAGTGTTTCACAGAAGTGAGCTCAGAGGGCAGGAGAAAATCAGAGTGGCCAGAAAACCCCCACTGTTATCTAGAAAGCTGGAGCACAGGTTAGCCTGTGCCAACCCCCAACAGGGCACTCACCAGACAGCACGTGCAGGTCCAGTCCCCTGTGCCCACTCATCAGCTCATACTGGAAGCCTGTGGTCCTCCTGCTGATATCCTGTTGAGGTGTTGCCTCCACAAACAGGCCACCCTGCTCCAGGCCGAAGCACTGCACCTGGCTGGGCTCGCTGCTCCGGTCCTGCACCAGCAGTGTCAGTTCTCCAGTTTTTTCCAAATAAATATTGGCTCCTGAGGAGTCCCTGAAGGGTTTGATGCACACAGTCAGGTGCCGAGCAGGAGAGAAGGTATTGGGCCGCAGGTTGACAATGAGTGCCCCAGTTGGGTACATCCATTCCACAGAACCCGCTGAGCAGCGCAGGTACACCTGTTCTACCTCCTTGCTGTGCGCCTCATGGGTCAGCCCACTGTGGGAAGAAGGACAATGTCAGACAGAGCCTCAGAGCCCAGTTTAACAGCACCCCACATACAGTCCTACCCAGGGAACAATGTATGTGGGTGATACCTACCATAGCCACTCACACTCAACTCATGCCCAGGTGGCCACAGTCCTTATACAGCCTCCCTGCTAGTCTCCTTCCAGTGAGCCTGATATAAGAGCAGAGCAGAGCTGAGCTGAGCTGAGCTGAGCTGAGCTAAGACAGTACACAGTTTTGATGGTGTAGATGACACCAGCTCCCCAGACCCTACAAGCCCTGGATACTGTAGCTGGGGGCACCAGAGCTCAGCAGGTCCCTAAGCCAGAGGATGGAGCCAGGAACAGTGGATGAGAAAACAAAGTAAGGACTGGATGTTTCCAAAGCATCCAAGAAACCAGGCCAGCAGGGCCATAACATGAGTCAAGGTTTCAATGATGCAGGACAATCGGAATATTAACAGAAAGATGCTACAGAGCACAACAGAGGGGGAACAATGAGGCTGAGGCTCACATACTGGGGCACCAAGGTCTATAGTGGTAACATGCCCCAGACAGCAGTTCCAAACTAGTCAGAAGGATAGTAATGGAGAGTAAGATTCCAATTTTCCTTAAGCTGAGGACTTAAACCAGATTTTCATCTATTTCGAAATCTAAAGTTCAATGCATTGCCAATTATAAATTTAAAATAAATCCAAGTTGTTGTTAAAGCAAGATCCATTATAAATATGAAGGAAACATCTTCCTTGAGGCAGGCATGTGGAGAGGTGTGAAGACAAGAGGGAAAGACCCTCCAAAAGAAATTACTAAAACAACAAAGGTTATCCTATACTTCATAAATAAAAGCGAAAGAAAAGAACACATGTAGTGTGCTATAGTCTCATGAGGCAGGTGTTCTGTTTTGTTTTGTTTTGTTTTGTTTTTTTGAGGTAGAATCTCACTCTAGGCCAGGCTTACCTGAAATTCACTATGTAGTCTCAGACTGGCCTTGAACTCACAGTAATCCTCCTACCTCTGCCTCCCTAGTGCTGGGATTAAAGGTACCACACCTGGCTAATGAGGCAGTTTTTTCTTTTTTTTAAGAAATTGTAATCACCAAGTGATGTAGTTTCTCTAGTTCAAAAATATAATGCAAGGGCTGGAGAGATGGCTTAGCAGTTAAGGCGCCTGCCTGCTAAGCCTAAGAACCCGGTTCCAATCTCCAGGTCCCACGTTTAGCCAGATGCAAAGTGACGCAAGGGCGCAATGCCGCACTTGACCACAAGGGGCGCACACATCTGGATTTTGTTCTCAGCACCTGAGAGACTGCTGGCGCACCCATCTCTATCGGTCTCCCTCTCCCTCTCTGTCTGCTATCTCTGTGTCTCTCTCCAAAAATAAATAAAATAAAATAAAAATTTTTTAAAATATAATGCAAATTAAAAAAAAACATAATGCAAATGTCGGTTTGTCACTAAAAGTTACATCATAACCACAAGTGAGTCTGGAATGAAATCAGTGACTTCAGCTTTCTATTACATGAGTTTGGTTCTGATCAGATCTGGGTCAGGTTCACCCACATTCTTGGGATTTTTATGTGAAATAAACAAGGCTGTATATCCAGAGCCATGCTTTCTTCAAGGAAGAAAATCCTAGCACATGGCATATGTTTGCTGCTGGTTACTCCTGCTCCTGATCCCCCCAAACCTCACTTTTGATACAAGAAAAGCTGCAGGCTAGGGCTGCAGGTCACTCTGCATGCAGACCACACTAGAAAGAAGCATCAGGGGTAAAGCCCCTCTTGACCTGCTTCCCACCAAGCAAGGCCTTGGGTCACACAAACTTACAAATCACACTCAATAAAACTTACACAAGCTCTTGACACCTATGTAGAGATGGGCATAATTATAGTGATATGTGAAAATTAGACTAAATGGTGAGTGACTGGCATACATAGCTATAATCAGCTCTATCCTTCTGCAGCCAAAGCAAACCTAATTGTTGTGTCTCTCCTTTCTATCTCCAGCATCAAGGGGCAGTTGGTACTTGCTCCAACTCTCTTCCATATAAAACACTCAGACTGAGGTTTTCTTGCTTGCTTGCTTGCTTTTTTGAGGTAAATTCTCACTCCAGCCCAGACTGACCTAGAATCCACTATGTAGTCTCCATATGGCCTCAAACTCATAGCGATCCCCCTACCTCTGCCTCCTGAGTGCTGGGATTAAAGGCATGAACCATGACACCAGGCCAGACAACCAGCCAGACTAAAGTTTTGCCACCCTAGAAGAGTCCTGGTGGTCAAGAGGGTAGAGAGCCCCTTCATAGGCTTTGCAGGCCTGATAGCATTGTCCATTAGTGCAAGGGATTGGGAAGAGGGATCCCATCATCAACCACCCAGGGTTCAAAGAGTGTGGAGACTGCCATCCCGTGTCATGTCCACATGGCTCAACTTAATTAGAAGGAACAAAATGAAGGTGGACCTACAGGACTTTAGTGCCTGCTACTTCACCTCCTCTCATAGCCTCTCTAGCCTAGGAAAGGAAGGGTCAGGTGCCCATCCCAGAACAAGCAGTGGTCTTTCCTCACATTCTCTTAAAATATTCAGGCCAATGGGAATGAATTCAGGAGCTTGGCAGAAGACCTTTTACATCAAAACTGTGCAATGCACACAACCCATTTAAACAGCTGCTCGGGAAACTAAAGCAAAGGGTTCCTCAGCCTGGGACCAGGCAGATCTTTGATGAAGACAAAACCAGCCATCCCGTGTGGGTTCTGACTGGAACATCTAGAGTCCTAAATCTCTTATTCCTGATATCCAGGAGCATAAATGCAAACATATCCTCAATGGTCACCAGTAATAGGACCTTTCCATTTTCATGAGATGCAGGTGATATGCCAGCTACACAAAAATAAAGTAGCCATGTCCCACGGTTGTGATGAAAGTAGGAGACACACAGAACTGGTTCTAGCCCACTTCATAAAACTGAAAAGGCTGGTTTGATCATAGATCAATTAAACTGAATTAATGCTCTGTGTGCTTGGGTGCACACTCAGGAGCCAGATTTAGCCTTGTACATGCTAAACAAACACTATATCACTGAGCCACATCCCCAGTGCAATGTGTCTCTTAAAGTCAGCAAGGGTCACTTCCCAGATGGACACACATTTGGGTGGTCTTATGAGAAAGTGTAATCCCAAGTTGGCAGACAGACTTGCTGACACTGTCCCCACCCACAGCCCTGCCACCAGGTCAAGATGACGGTCTCTGGAAGAGTTTTGGATCAGGATGAAAGTTTTCTTTTTCATTTCCTTGTCTTGTAGGGTGACCACACCTGCCATGCCCTTGCTGGTAAGAGTGGGAAAGTCCATGGTCCACCTTTATGGCTAATGGCTAATAAACTGGGAAAGGGATTTCAAAATCTCCAACTTGATTGCTTGGAAACACCTAGAAGCTTACATGAGTCAAATGTGAGTGGCCAGTGCTGTATCTCCCTTCCCAGCAGGGGCCAGAATCCACCGACATTTTGAGGCTCAACATTTCTGAACAGCTCATAAAAAGTCACCAACTTTTGGAGTAGCAAACACCAGCATGTTCTGCAGTACTTAGCTAACATGTGAAGTGCACTGATAAGTGGGGGCAGCAGTGGCTATAAGACAAGGGAGCCTTATGTATGCTCCCAACTGCACACACAGCTCCAGGCTCTCTTCAACTGCCCTTTGTCAGGCTCTGCCTTGGTAGAGTGGCTCTTGAGGGAGTCCCAAATCAGTAGTTTGTTGGCAGTGATGGGAGAGGAGGCCCAGGTAAGCAGGAGGCTGCAGAGCTACTGGGTACTTTCTCTCACTGCTGAGGATGGAGGTCCCTGCCTAGTTCTGGAGGTGGAGGGTGACCTCCTGCCACTCCTCACCACAGACTACTGGGCTTGGGAGAAAGTACCCTTTCAGACACACAGTCCTCAAAGAACCGAAAAAGGAGGTCAAGAGGCTGGAAACCCCACTTACAGGCAGGGGCCAGGTTTCTGGGTTTAGTCTGTTGAAGGACTGGGGTTAGGGTGCACTGATTGAGCGGAGCAGGCTGTGAGCAGGGAGCTAATTACCATAGGGGAAAGGGCAGCCCCAGAAGAGCTCAGCATCAGAGGCTCCTGGCCAGCTCTGTGCTGGCGCCAGCATTCCCGAGACTAGCCCTCCCCCAGACCTCCGTCCGCCCTTGTCGGCTTCAAGCTCCATTCAGTCCGGGTTCTGCCAGCCAGGAGGGATTTCTGCTGGGGAGGGAGAGAGCAAACTCAGAGGAGGTGCCCGAGCTCTCAGGAGCCAGGATTCAATCTTCCAATCCAAAACCCTGCAGGAGCCTTGGGGAGGGGTAGACTGTGGTCACTGTGGTTTCCTCAGAAATCTCGCCACTGTAAGTATCCAAGATGACCAGATGACGCAGAGCCTGGGCACGGCTCAACCCCCAACCTTCTCGGAAAACCCTCTTCACCAAAATTCACCCTTCACATACGCAAAACCCAACCCCATTCCTACCCCAAGACCTGTCTACGCTGAAGCTGGCGCATCAGATGGGAGGGGGAACCCAACGGCTGTCCCAGCACACAGCGTTTTCAGAGAAGATGCGCATCTGCGCAGTGAGCTCCGCAAACAGCTGAATTGGCAACTTCAAGCGCGTAAAAGTGGCTATGTGAAGCGAAAGGGCCCGTCGCGGTGCCTGATGCACCCTCTGTGGAGGTCTGGAGTACCAGCCGCTTCCCCAGGACGCCACCGGCGCCTAATTGTGACTTGCCCTCTTTTCTGCAAGTCACACTTAGTTTTTAAAAAATTTTTTAAAGTCTTCGGCTTCCACCGCCGAAGACGGGGGAGGGGGTCTCAGAGCTCCGAGCGCGGCTGCCAAGGGCGGCTTGACCTTCACGGAGAGAACCCGGGGCTCCGCCGCGCACAGGTGTCCTCGGGTAGTCGCTCCACAGATGTGGCTGGCACTGCGGCGCGAGTCCCATTTCCACCCCAAAGCCACCGCGCACTCCGCGCTGCCGCTGTCGCTCCTCACCGAGCCAGACAGAGGCCCGGCTGCTCCCGGGGGCAGAAACCTGGAGGGTGGGAGCACCGACCCCATCCATCGCGGCGGCCCGAGAACTTGAGGACCCACGGGGACCTCGATCCGTGGGCAGCGAGTAGGAGGCCGCTGCATTCTCCTCCCCCGAGAGTCCTTTGGGTCCGGATCCCGACGTTCAGAACTCTTTTGTTAGGGAACCCGAGTGGGGGTAGGGGGCACCGGACTCTGCCCGCAAGGCGGCCCGACCCAGCTGCCCTCTTCGGTTTGGCTCCCAGAGCCGAGGACTGAGAGCCCGGGCCAGGCAAGCTAGGGTCGCGCGGCGAAACTCACCTTCCCTTCCAGCTGCACAGGTCGCTCGAGTACTGCGCACTCGCGCCGCCCAGCAGCACCAGCAGCACCAGCAGCAGCGGGGGCGGGCCCGGGCCCGAACGGGGGGATCGGGGCAACCGCAGCCCCGCGCTCCGCCCGGGCGCCCGCGCCGCGTTCCGCATGCTCCGGCGGGCTCTGAGCCCGACCCGCGCCCACCGAGTAGACCTCGATCCAGCAAGACCGACGGAGTCGCTCCGTGTGCGGGCCGGTCACCTCCCGCGTCCCTGGCGCGGCCGCCCGTCCATCCCGGCCCGCCTGGGGCCGCCCGCCCCACCGGAGGCGCCCGAAAGGCAGGCACAGCCGCGCGACCACAACCACCACCGCCGCCACCGCCCGAGCGTTTGAGCTGGCGAGTTTCGGGCTGCGATCCGGCTCGCCTACGGGGCGGGAACGGGCGCTCGCCCCGCCCTCGCCCGGCTGCTCCGCCCGGCCCGCAGTTCCGCCCAGCGTGCCAGGTCACGGATCACAGTTCTCTGCGCCCCTCCTCGGCTCGCCCCGACTGCCCTCCGCGGATACCCGGTGGTCAGCATCTCACAGCACTGGACGCCAGGGCATGTAGCCCTGAGTGGGATAAGCAACAACTCTACGAAGGAAAGCGTGCAATGGATGGAAACATGATTCTGGAGAAGAGCCAGGACTGGAGTGCGGAGGCCCTAATGGTGTTAGGGGAAGTGGGAGCGGTTCGAGTGGGGAAGAAACTTGAGACCCCCAGTGTGAACTAATCCTCTAGCGGAGCTCCTGACCAGCGGCCGGCCCCCTCTCAAGTCCCCACGACAGCCTTAGTGGCCTCTAGACTCAGCTGCGGCTCCTGGCAGTGCTAGTTCCGAGAACTCCGAACCTGGTAGTTCTCCAGTGAGTTTCTGACACTCCCCTCCCCCCGCCCCCCGTTTATAGTAGAAAACTGCGGTGTGGTTAGATTCTGGAATGGCAGACTCCACAGCCACAGCCAGGCTTTGGGTGTGCAGTCCCCAAAGCCACTCTCCCAAGGGACTTGTGGCTTGGTTGCACTTCCCCACTTTGAAGGTGAGGTTTGGCTGATTCTTTTTTAAATATTCTATTTTTATTTATTTATTTGAGAAAGAGAAAGGGGGGAGAGAAAGAGAGGGAGAGAGAATGGGCGCACCAGGACATCTAGCCACTGCAAACGAACTCCAGATGCAAGCGCCACCTTGTGCATCTGGTTTACGTGGATCCTGGGAAATGGAACCTGAGTCCTTTGGCTTTGTAGGCAAGCGCTTTAACCAGTAAGCCATCTCTCCAGCCCCGGATGATTCTTTACAATGGGGACTAGCCTGCAAAGTGTGAGATCCTTCTTGACCCTTATTCTAGACAGTAGTATACACACACGCACACGTAGGTTTCACAACACAATCTGCCTCTAGACATTGCCACATTCTCCTCTTCCCCTACACAAAATCGCCATCTGAGAGCTCAGTTCTGGCAGGACACAACTGAGGATTGTTCTTCCAGCATCTTCTCTAGGTGGAAGAATCAGTGGAGAAAATACGGACACAGCAGCCTCAGCAGGATGGGGATAGGAAGGGAGAGAGGCACTTATCCTGGCCTGAAGCCTGTTTCAGAAAAAGCAGGGAGGCATGATGAGGAAAGGAGCAGCTGGAACTCTAAACTGCCCTGCTTTGCTGATCTGAGCTCCAAAGCACCAAAGGGCACCAATGGCCTTGTGTTAGCATCTCTTTTTCAGCCTGTATATATTTCATAAGGAATTTCAAATGACCAGTTGAGGTGGGAGATTGCAAAAATGCCACATTCCATGGTAAGAGGCCTGGAAGTCTAGTTTATTGGGTGGTAACTGTACTAGAGGATAGGAGAGATGGAATTAAAGTCTTCAGCGCTGAGGAAGAGTCAGCACTACACATGGAACCAATGTCAATCAGGAAAGCTGAAGGGTCTGAGGAGCTGGAAAAGACATCTACAGTTTAAGGATCAGTTTAGAGCAGTCCTGGGACTAAACAGGTCTTTTTATCTAATCAAAGACCTGAAGCTGAGACACTGCCTAGCACATAAAGTTATGTAAACCTTAGATGCAAGTCCTTGTTCAGTGTTTGGAGGCTGCTTTACCAACCCATTCTTTATTCAGAGCATGGGCCCTGCACCTATTGCTGTGAGTTCCAGGGTGTAGAACTGATGTGAGAGCCAGATGGCCAAGTGAAACCAACAGGCTGCTGAGCAAAGGAACCTGCTGATCACATATTGCAAACTGTAACCATTTTCTGGGCAGAAGTGCTTCTTACCCAGGGTTCTGCAGGGTTGAATACACCATTTACACACAACTCATCAGGTCCCATCCATCTTGGAAGGGCTGCAAGGTTTGTCAAAGTTCAGCCCATTGCATCATGGGAGCAGGTAGGACCAGTGTCCCGTGCAGACACTGAGACCTAATGAGTCACTTGCCCAGGGTCTCAGGTGAGCCAATGCTGGTTCCACCCAGGGATTGATGCCCTGACACTAGGATCATAAGATGGTGGATACAAGACTATGTGCAGTTCTCAAAACCAGTGGACCCTATAGCACAACATACAGTGAACCAAAACTCAGACTCTGGCCTTTAGTTCATGATGTTATCAATATTGGTTCATTGACTGCACATGTGCATAGTAAGATAAGGTATTAATCATAGGGAAAATACAGTGGGGAGACGGGGTAGATACTAGAGAATCCTTTCTACGATCTGCCCAGTTTTTATGTGAACCTAAAAAATAAAATCTATTTTAAAAAACCAAACATAGGGTAAAAATGAACACTTGCCTAGCAGAACTCTTGGAAGAATCATTCAGGACATTAAGGAGGTTGGCACTGCCTTCCAGGACCTTAATCTTCCTCTAGGATCACTGAAGCAGAAATTCTCCGATTCCCATCTCCCTGGCCCATCAGCCAACCCAGGGTGGGGACAGGACAGCAGAACTAGTTCCCAGAGCTGCCACTGGGATGCTGCACTCTGCTGTTTCTTAAGAGGTTATGCTGCAGAGGCCCCTCAGGGCCTCCTTGACACCTCTGCAGACCACTGTCTTGCACCTGCAGTAAAGCCATCTGCAAAGGAAACAGGCCCCAAAGATCAGGCTCCAGGGGAAAGAAGATGAGGTAGGTCTGGCTGTCTGAATCTACCTTCCATCCCCTGTCCCCTTCTACCCCTAAGTCCTGGCACATTGACCAGAGACCCACTGAGACTGGCCAGTGCATTGAGCTTGGGTGTGTTATTCCAAGATGGCTGAGAAGAGGCCAGCTCACAGGCCAAACCCAGAAAAAGACCCCAACATCACCCTCCCACCCCACAGTGGGGAGAGATGGCCCCCATAATGGTCCTCACAGCACTGAAATAGCCCAACAGACTGGAAACACTTGTAGATTTTGCTTGGTCTTGAGGTGGACTAATAATAAATGTGGACTAATAGCTGTTTGATTATCCAAAGTGACCATCACCTGAAGCCCCTCACTGAAGAACCACCTATGACCTGGAAGCTTCCAGGAAAAGTTCAGTGTTCCAAAAGCATATAGTTTTCTGTCTTACATTTGAAATCATTGAGAAGGTTTGCCAGCCACAGTCCTACTTTGCCCTTAGTGTCCATGAGCGTACACTTGTCCCAATTTCCTGCTCAGCCCTGGCCTCCAAGTCATCTGCAACCAGTGTCCTCCTCTGAGGTCACTTTGCTGACCTTCTTGTAAGGACATAATTATCATAATTGTGGTCAAATGATGCATGGAGAACTAACGCTTGTAATTTAACATTTAGCAACTGCAGTGAGTAACATGTAATTACAACATGAAACAGCCCAGCCAGCCTCAACCCAGGAACCTTCACCTAGCTCCCCCTAACCTAATTTACTATCTGAGTCAGAAAAAAAGTGGGAGGAAGAAAGTCACAGCCATCTTGGCTGGAGCCAAGGGCTTTCTGTTGAGTCCTCAGAGCTAGGGCCTTGACCTCTGTTGCAGTCAGGTTTGCATTGCTGGTAGAAATCACCCAACCAAGAGCAGCTTGTGGGAAAAAAAGAGGTTTGTTTTGTCTTAAAGGCTAAAGGGGGGAAGCTCCATGATGGCAGGGGAAAATGATGGCATGAGCAGAGGGTGGACATCACCCTCTGGCCAACATCAGGTGGAGAATAGCAACAGGAGAGTGTGCCAAGTCTTGCTTTCCCACTGGCAAGGGGAAACTGTCTATAATGCCCCTAAGCCCGCCCCAACAACACACTGCCTCCAAGAGGTGTTAATTCCCAAATCTCCATCAGCCAGGAACCTAGCATTCAGAACACCTAAGTTTATGGGGGACACCTGAATCAAACCATCACAACCTCCATAGCCCCAGATCCAAGTTCACGCAGCCTCTGGCTAGTATGTAACCCTGGATGGTGCCCATTCCACCCCTATGGGGTAAAACAATGCACACAGTTCTGTGTTGAAACTGATAGAACACAGATTCAGGGACAGCAAGGTGCACCTTGCTAATGGGCACTTGGACTCCCTTGATGCAGCTCTTACAGGGAGAAAGTAGCTTAAGCAGGGGGTCAATTACAGCAAAGGTGAATTCATATACAGAGGTGTCAGTGTGACTTGCAGGTGGACCCTATATGGCCAATTGGACTTGTGCAGAGACCAGGACCAAGGGAGCTGTGATAGAGTACCAGGTTGTCCACAGGTCTTGTCCAAGTGGGGCTGAGCACTGGGGTCTCTGATTTGGGGCAGCTGACATATCTCAGCTGCTGTCTGTGAAGCTGGAGACCAGGCAGTCCCTCCAGAAGAAGGTATGGAGAAACCCAAGAGAAACTTCAGAGAAGGTATAGAGTACCCAAACTGAAACTGAGGGGCAAGGGCATGCCCTCCCCTCAACATAGGATATTCATGTGAGCTACTACCCTGGAGAAGCTGAAGGCATTAGGACAGAAGAGAAAGACAGTGAGAAACAAACTCAGAGAACAAAGTGGAACATGGTGACCATATGACAGTGGAACCATATGACAGTGGCCAAAATCCAGGGTCTGGCCAGGTGGTCAATACACATGGGCCTGTGGTCACTCATGATCCCAGCCAGCAGGCTCTATTCTCCCATTCTAGAGGAGACCACAACAAAAATGCTTGAAAGGAATCAGCCTTCCTCTGTCTGAAAGAAGAAGGATGTACCCATGTAGCCAACACCTGGATGTTCCATGTGTGTGCCTAAAACATCAGAAACCTTATAATGGTCGAAGGCACTCTCTTCAACTCCCCCAGGTTGAAGGCTGTGTCTCTTTTGTATGTGTGTGTCTGTGCATGCGCGCGCGCACACACACACACACACACACACACACACACGCCAAACCATGTGAGGTCACAGGCTCGGTCCTAAATACTACATGAGGAATACTGTCTGCAAGCTCAAGGCAGGCCCTCACCAACAGAGAATGGCTAACCTTCACCTCAGTGACTCAGCCCAGCAGGCAGCTATAAACACCTGCTTCACCAAGTAGATGTCAATGGGACCTGACTCCACTCATATCAGCCCGTCCAGTCCTGTCTCTACAAAGGAGCTAGACGAGGAGTGTGCAGTTCAGGGCTGCCCCCAACTGGAGGGGCTAAGAGCCAGGCCTGCAGCTATGGGGCAGTGAGAGCTATGACAGGGCCCCAAAACAGGGCCTCTTGCTAGGTGCATATGAGATGGAAAAAGGCAGAAGCCTAAAGCCTAAACATGCCCTCAGGGTTCCACTGGGCAGATGGTTCCACCCTGAACCAAGAGGCAACAATGGAACCAGGCTCAGAGGACATTAGGTGGGCCAGATCTTCTGTCCCCATCATAACAGCAAGTTACTTATGTGCACTCCTGTGTTCCTGAGGCTTCTGGATTCTGGGGAGGGCATCTACAGGGCTGGGAATAAACAGAGTATCCAGAGGCCCAGTTATATGCTTAGCAGAGGACAGTAGATAGGAAGAAATAAAGATTAGGACTGAAATTAATGAAATAACCAGGCGTGGTGGCGCATGCCTTTAATCCCAGCACTCGGGAGGCAGAGGTAGGAGGATTGCCATGAGTTCAAGGCCACCCTGAGACTACATAGTTAATTCCAGGTCAGCCTGGACCAGAGTGAAACCCTACCTCGAAAATCCAAAAAAAAAAAAAAAAAAAAAGAAAAGAAAAGAAAAAAAAGAAAGAAAGAAAGAAAGAAATTAATGAAATAGAAACCAAAAATAAACAATCCAAAGAATCAACAAAGAGTTGGTTCTTTGAAAGGATAAAAGGATAAACAAGATTGATAAACCCTTAGCAAATCTGACCAAAAGAGAGAACAGACACAAATTAATAAAATAAGATATGAAAAAGGTACCATCACAACAGATACTAGAGCAATTAAAAAATCATAGGGACATACTATAAAAATATATACTCCACTAAGTTTGAAAATCTGAAAGAAATAGATGATTTCCTTGATTTATATGATCTATATAAATTAAATCAAGATGAGATTAACCACTTAAATAGACCTATAACAAGTATGGAGATCCAAGCAGTTATAAAAAATCTCCCAACTAAAAGAAGTCCAGGCCCAGATGCATTCACTGGTGAATTTTACCAGACCTTCATGAAAGAACTAACTTTTTCCATAAAATAGAAAAGGAAGGAATCCTACCAAACTCCTTCTACAAAGCCACTATCACCTGATACCAAAACCAGACAAAGACAGAACAAAAAAAGCAAATTACAGACCAATCTCCCTCATGAACATAGATGCAAAATTTCTCAACAAAATATTGGCAAACAGAATACAAGAATGTATCAGAAAGATCATTCACCCCAACCAAGTAGGCTTTATCCCACAGATGCAGAGATGGTCCAACATACACAAATCAATGAATGTAATACATTATATCAATGGACTGAAGGACAAAAATCACATGATCATCTCTTTAGATGCAGAAAAAGCATCTGACAGAATCCAAAATCACTTCATGATAAAAGTCCTACAGAGACTGGGAATAGAAGAAATATATCTCAACATAATAAAGGCTATTTATGATAAACCTACAGCCAACATAATACTAAATGGAGAAAAACTTGAAGCTTTGCCACTAAAATCAGAAACAAGACAAGGGTGTCCACTATCCCTTTTATTTAATACAGTACTGGACGTCTTACCCATAGCACACATAGCATACATAAAAGGGATACAAATTGGAAAGGAAGAGATCAAGTTATCATTATTTGCAGATGATATGATTCTATACATAAAGGACCCTAAAGACTCTTCCAGCAAACTGTTAGAGCTGATAAACACCTATAGCCATGTAGCAGGATACAAAATAAACACACAGAAATCAGTAGCCTTCCTATATGCTAACAACAAACACACAGAGGATGAAATCAGAGAATCACTCCCATTCACAATTGCATCAAAAATAAATAAATAGAGTATGTTGGAATAAACCTTACCAAGGAAGTGAAGGATCTCTACAATGAAACCTTTAAAACACTCAAGTGAGACATTGTAGAAGACACTAGGAAATGGAAAGACATCCCTTGTTCTTGGATTGGAAGAATCAATATTGTGAAAATGGCAATCTTACCAAAAGCAATCTACACATTTAATGCAATCCCTATCAAAATTCCAATGGCATTCTTCATGGAAATAGAAAAAAACAATTCATTTGGAAGCACAAAAAAACTCAAATATCTAAAACAATTTTGAGCAACAAAAATAAGTCTGGTGGTATTACCATACCTGATTTTAACCTACATTACAGAGCCATAGTAACAAAAACAGCATGGTACTGGCACAAAAACAGACATGTAGATCAATGGATCAGAATAGAGGACCCAGATGTAAGTCTGAGTAGCTATAGCCACCTGATCTTCAACAAAAATGCCAAAAATACTCATTGGAGAAAAGATTGCCTCTTCAGCAAATGGTCCTGGGAAAACTGGATATGTGTCTCTAGAAGGATGAAAATCCTTCATGAAAATCTCTCCATGCATGAGAATCAAGTCCAAATGGATCATAGACCTTAATATCAGACCTGAAACTCTGAAACTGCTAGAGGAAAAAGTAGGTAAAACCCTTGAACATACTGGTCTTGGCAAAGACTTTCTGAATATAACCCCAATTGCTCAGGAAATAAAACCACAGATCAACTGCTGGGAACTCATGAAATTGCAAAGCTTTTGTACAGCAAAGGACATTGTGAATAGAGCAAAGAGGCAACCTGAAGAATAGGAAAAATCTTTGCCAGCTATACATCTGACAGAGGATTAATATCTAGGATATACAAAGAACTCAAATAAATAATAAGAAATCAAACAACCCAATTAAAAAATGGGCCTTGGAACTAAATAGAGAGTTCTCAAAAGAAGAAATACTGATGGCATGTAAACATCAAAAAAGAATGTTCTACATCCCTAGTCATCAGGGAAATGCAGATTAAAACTACATTGAAGCTGGGCGTGGTGGCACACGCCTTTAATCCCAGCACTTGGGAGGCAGAGGTAGGAGGATCACTGAGAGTTCGAGGCCACCCTGAGAATACATAGTGAATTCCAGGTCAGCCTGAGCCAGAGTGAGACCCTACCTCGAAAAACCAAGAAAAAAATTTTTTTTAAACTACATTGAGATTCCATCTCACTCCTGTCAGATTGGCTACCATCATGAAAACAAGTGACAATAAATGCTGGTGAGGATGCGGAAAAAGAGGAACACTTCTACACTGTTGGTGGGAATGCAATCTAGTCCAGCCATTGTGGAAATCAATGTGGAGGTTCCTGAGACAGCTAAAAATAGATCTACCATATGACCCATATGACTCCTAGGCATATATCCTAAGGACTCATCTCACTACCTTAGAGACACTTGCTCGACCATGTTTATTGCCACTCTATTCACAATAGCTAGGAAATGGAACCAGACTAGATGTCCTTCAACTGATGAGTGGATAATGAAGATGAGGCACATTTACACAATGGAGTTCTACTCAGTGGTAAAGAAAAATGAAGGGCTGGAGAGATGGCTTAGTGGTTAAGGCACTTGCCTGCTAAGCCTAAGAACGCCGGTTCCAATCTCCAGCAGTTCCAATCTCCATGTCCCACGTTTAGCCAGATGCAAAGTGATGCAAGGGCACAATGCCACACTTGACCACAAGGGGGCGCATGCATCTGGATTTCGTTCACAGCAGCTGAGAGGCTGCTGATGTGCCCATCTCTATCTGTCTCCCTCTCCCCTCTCTCTCTCTCTGTGTCTCTCTCCAAAAAAAAAAAAAAAAAAAAAATGAAGTTATGAAATTTGCAGGAAAATGGATGGATCTGGAAAGGATTATACTTAGTGAGGTAACCCAGGTCCAGCCAAACGTTACATGTTCTCTCTCATATGTGGATCCTAGCTACAAATTATTGGACTTGGAATAAAACTCAGTAGCAGAAGCCAGTAAGCTAGAAAGGGGATATAAAGGGAATAGGAAGGGAGGCAGAGGGGACTTAATAGGATACTGTTGTATAGATGTAAGTAGAAGAACAGATTAAAGGGGCTAGAAGGCCTAAGTGGGGTCAGGGGGAAAGATTGAGTAAAGGAAAGGTGGAGGGAGGGCTAATCAAAATCTAAGAGGATATAAATAAGTCATTTGGAAACCTACTTTTCTGGACAATGGAACACTCAGAAACCATAGACTGTTACTAGAAAATTTTCAGTGTCAGGGATGGGATACCTTCCAGTGAGTTGTTGGCCAGGGAGATCCCTGATACCCCCAGAACATTACAGGCCATTGCCATTGCCGAGGCCCTTGGTTTCCCACCAGGAATAGATGATAAGACCCTATTGATGAAGACTCCACATACTTGGGCTGCAAGGTCACTGAGAAATCCTGCTGGAACTGAGCTAAAAGCCTCCTCCATGTGGACCAGCTGACAGAAAGCTGGAAAAGCTACACTGCATGCAGTTCAATGGGAGAGAGAGAAAACCCAAGTGAAGATACTCAACAATGGACACTACAAGTCTTAAATTTGGCCAGCTGGGCCAAATGAGCCAACAGGTGCAATAGTGGCATGTCTGTTATGGGGGAAACCAACTACTCTCTAATTGGATGGGAGGCCTGCTCCATGGGAGGGAATACACCCCTGATATTAAAAACCTACAACAGGGGTAGTCATGAGCCCTAGTGGTGCAATGTCTGCTGGTGTCTGGCTAAATGTATATACTATGCTCATCAAACTGCCCAGTAAGCACTTCTCTTAATGTTCATACCCATATATTAGTGTTACTCTCACTTTGGTTATAGAAGCTTCTTTTCAGATGGCAGTGGGATGATTCAAAAGGCACCATTGTGCTGAGAAGTGACAGAGGAGTGCTCGGCACTGAAATATCTCTAACACACCTTCCAAGGCTCAGGATCCATTGCAGAAGAGGTGGCAGAATGAATGTAAGAACCAAAGGAAGGGAAGGACTCCTTACAACATGCTCCTCCAGACACAAAATGGCCTGGATATCCATGACTTCACAGTGCCTGACACTACCTACACAAGACCATCATAATAGGAGGAAAAGATCAGGACTTCAGAATAAAAGAGAGATTGATTGAGTGGGAGAGGGGATATGATGGAGAGTGAAGTTTCAAAGGGGAAAGTGGGGAGATGGAGGGAAGTACCATGGGATATTGTCTACAGTTATGGAAGTTGTCAATAAATTTTTTTTTTTTTTAAGTTTTGTATGGAATACAGCCCATGGTGGTCTGGTTCAACTCTAACTTCCAGAACAAACTGCAAGGCACTGGTGGGCAGCATGGGACTGGTGTGTGGGGCAGCATCTGCCTTTCAAACCCAAAGAACAGTGCAAGGTTGGGGGCTGGTGGCATAGGCTCATGTTTCTTGGTCTGCCTGCCACTCCAGGAGGGGTGGGTGGAGCCCAACAAGGCACAGCTTGGCCCCAGAGAGGAGGAAGAAACAAAGTGTCAACTGGAAGCTTTTTTCTGTGGGCACTTTTAAATGTCATATGTTCTAATTTCTTTGAAGTCCAAGGGGTATGGTCAGAGTGCTACCATCATCTCCTGAGTGACCAGCATACTCTTCACCCCCAAGCCACTCTCCTGACCACCTCCCAGCCCTGCCCACACTCATTATCCACTCCTGATTCTTCTCAGGGTTTCAGAGTCCTATGAACCCCATGGCCCCACAATCTCCATCTTATAATGGCTATAATCAGAACTCAAACTGAGCTGATAAGCTAAAGGCCAAACATGATTCTCAGGTTAGTAGTCAGGGTGGTGCGAACCAGATGGGCTGGGTCCATGTCATTCTATCCCTGTCCACCATGCCACTGCCTACCCTCCTCGTCCTCTTTCAGTGCCCGCCCTGTGCCCCAGAAGGCAGCTTCCAAGGCAAAAAGCAGTAGCATCAAGCAAGCACTGCATACTATAGGAGTTCAACCATTACCAGCATTTGCCACCAGACTCTGGCTAGAAAGGTACATCCTCCAAGGTATCCTAGGAGAGGGTGATTTGCACAATGTTACCCTGACACTGGGCATCTGAACCGTATTTTCTGTGGTTCAGGCCATATGGCCACATTCTATGGAATATCACCCTGAGTGAGATGAATACCTGTTGGACTGTCCTGGAAGGTTCTGTGCTCAAGACCCAGCTTGGGGAAACTCCAGTCCTAAACTTCTACCTGTGACTTGGAGGATAAGCCAAAGGGCAGTGGACAAACTAGCATGACAGGCATGGGTCAGGATGTGGGGGCATGTGCAGCCATGTGAAAATGTGTATGCCAGATGTCCAAGGGAGACGGAGGATGGCCTTAGCCCCAACCTCAGTTCAGGGTAGGTTGTGCTGTTAGTTTTGCAGGATGAAAGCTTCCAGTGCTTTCTTAGCATAGACTGACCCTCAAAAATCCCAGCAGGACCCCATGACAGCACCTGCAAGGTGGGCTGGGCCACCAGAGGCCCTGCCAATGTTGTGATAGTGACCCTGTCCCATGTCACAGACTGTGTTCCATCGGACTGGGCTTCACTTGGGGTTTGTTCCACATTACTCCTGCTGCACACAAATGACTTCCATAGATCATTAAGAATCTTTAAGCTGGCGTGGTGGCGCACACCTTTAATCCCAGCACTCGGGAGGCAGAGGTAGGAGGATCGCCGAGAGTTCGAGGCCACCCTGAGACTACATAGTTAATTCCAGGTCAGC
Source organism: Orientallactaga sibirica (assembly GCA_036365145.1). NCBI lineage: Eukaryota > Metazoa > Chordata > Mammalia > Rodentia > Dipodidae > Orientallactaga > Orientallactaga sibirica. The sequence continues at coordinate 243,609 of JAEOAD010000013.1, forward strand.
CTGGACCAGAGTGAGACCCTACCTTGCAAAACCAAAAAAAAAAAAAAAAAAAAAAAAAAATTACTCATTCTAAAATCATAATCCTAGATAAACTTTGAAGATATCTTCTCTGGAAAAGGTAGGCTCTGCTGACCCCTTGCCAGGCTCTCCAGGACCACAGTGAAAGGAACCAAATCTCCAGTACACGCTCCTCTGTGGAAGGCTCAGGTTCTGAGAAACACTTTCCCTCAGCTAAACCTCATGCATTTCCTGTATTTCCAAAAATGTCCAAGCAGGAAGTACAAAACCTCAGAATGCAAAAATAGCTGAGTCTTCCTTAAGAATTATGTCTCCTAGAAACCATGAAGATTCTAGGCCTTCCAGGCCTTGTTATTTTTATTATTATTATTTTGGTATGTTTTTTGAGAAGGGGAGAGCGAGGTCAAGAGAGAGAGAGGGAATGGGCGCTGCATGCCAGGGCTTCTTGCCACTGCAAATGGACTCCAGATACATGTGTCACTTTGTGCATCTGGCTTTATGTGGGTACTGGGGAATTGAACCCAGGCCTTCAGGTTTTGCAAGCAAGCACCTTTAACTGCTAAGGCATCTCACCAGTCTGTCTTATCATTTTAGATCCAATTTGACTTAAGCTTACTTCATTCTCAAAAGGATTATTATTAGGCTTCCATCTGTGGGCCCTCACTTATATGTGGAGGGTAGACACAAACACTCTAGCAACAAGACACAAGTAGAACTGAGTGCAGCCTGCACAGACCTGGGGGCCCCTCACTACAGGCTACTTTGGCTCCCTCCTGCTCTCAGTATTCAGGGAGACCTTCACTCAACAGGCCCTTGTATCCTGGGAGAATAGCAACCTAACTTCAGTAGAACCAGTGTTTCTCATCTCCAGAGAGGAGTGAGAACACAGCCAAGCTGCTGAGAGATCCTAAAATTGTCTGTGGGCTGTTCTATGGACTCCACCCAGCTCTGAAAAGATCTCACCCAGCCTCATCAAGGTTCCTCTGCGAATGCATCATGTTCAGGAGAGAACCCAAATCCTATTCTAGCATCAGTGTGGTGGTTTGAATTGATGTCCCCCAATATATTCAGTGTTTTATTAGTTTATAGTTTGCATCTGCAGCCAGTTGGCTGGAGGCAGTGTCTCTGGGCGGATCTTATGGTGTGGTGTTGGGTTTGAGATTCCATTGTAAAGATATGCAAAGTGTGCCTAGCTGGAGGTCCTGAGGTATGCTGTGCTTTGGGGCTTGTGGCTTTTCTCTCTCTCTTGCCTGGTCCTGTAAGAGCAGGCCAGCTTCTCTTGTCATTATGGAACTTCCCCTGGATCTGTAAGCTACAATAAATATCCCTTCCTCCATAACTGTGCCTGTTGTGGAAGTTCATCTCAGCAAACCTGAAGCTGTCTGCTACAATCAGCAAACCTTTAATCTTGAAGTTTACTGCCAATCCTTCATTTTTAATACATCCACAATATTTATTGTCTTCTGCACACTTGTAAATCTCCGGAGAAAATGCCAACTTGTCCCCAGTCAATCTGGTATGGGTAATGTCCCTCATAATCCATGTGTTTGACAATATCACAGACTTCCAGTTAAGATGGCAGCATAGGGAGCCGGGCATGGTGGCGCACGCCTTTAATCCCAGCACTCAGGAGGCAGAGGTAGGAGGATCGCTGAGAGTTCGAGGCCACCCTGAGACTACATAGTTAATTCCAGGTCAGCCTGGACCAGAGTGAAACCCTACCTCGAAAAAAAAAAAAAAAAAAAAAAAAAAAAATTGGCAGCATAGGAACCATGCCAAAGCAGCCTAGGGGAGAAAAAGAAAACAATACACTCTTCTACTAAAAAGTGAGTTGTATAATAAATTATCAACCACAGCAGAGAAGTAGGAGAGATCCAGAGCATCTAGAGCCCCCAGAAGCAGGCAGAAGTGGCTCCAGCAGCTGCAGCACCAGTTCCATATGGCCACAGCTGCCAGGCTCAGCCTGAGCCACAGGAAAAGCCAGGTGAGGAGATTCTCCACTCACACAGGCCTCCTCACAAACTCAAGAAACTTGAAAGGAGGACTGCAGAGATCAAAGGAGTGGCTCGTGAGGAAGAGAATTGCGAGGACCAATGGGAGAACTTCAGCCATTGTCCACAGCCTTCCCTCCCCCCCACTGCCAGCTCCAGCACCAGCAAGCGCCAGAGACCTGGGAAAGTGAGCTCACCTACAAGCACCCAGCCCAGGCAATCAGAGCAGTGACCCACAGACCCAGCCAGCCTACCTGAGCCCAGCATGCAGCATAATTGACACCAAAGCCATCCCAAAAGGTAACTGGGATTACACCACATCAGTACCCACCACAGGCTTGCAAATAAAGTGCTAATTGCACCTTCCATGTCAGGGTAAATTATATGTTAAATCTGATGGGTGGTTGAATTTGCTATTCTTAAATAAGCTATATTTTGGGCTTGTCATTTGTTGCTTCCTAATTTATAGTGCCTTTGTTTTCTCTTCTGTTGTTCACTGGGGAAGGGTCTCATTTGGTCATAAACTGACCTTGGAACCGTCTACAAGACCAGAAATCTTAGCCTCCCAGTTGACAGGATTAAGGGTGTGGGGCAACACACATCCTTAGGGATTGTGACTTTGTTAGAGGATCTGTTTGTCATAATACCTACTCTTGCATAAATACTGTGTACTGTTTTTCATTGAATGGGTACATTGTTTAGTTAAATTTTTAGAACTGCCCTCTATTTAGTTCCACTCAGCCTACCTGAATACTCTCATGGCAGGCAAACCCAACACCTAAGGTCAATTTTGTAGTTACTCTGAGAGTCTTAAGAGCCACACTAGCACCTTAAGCTCCTACTCTGAAGAGATATAACATCAGATCGATCGATACATCTAATAATATTGCAGATAATTAGAAATCCCAAGCATTAAATTAATCCAAGATGCAAGAATCTCTACATTATAATATAAAAAACAATATAAATCCGCCAAAAAGTATTAATGCATCAGAAATGACCTCCAGTGAGACTGATTTACAGGAAATGCCTGAGAAAGATTCCAAGACCATCATACATAGATTACAAAGATTACACAAGGCCATCATAATAGGAGGAAAAGATCATGACAACAAAATAAAAGAGAGAGAGAGATTGTGGAGAGTTTCAAAGGGGAAAGTGGGGGGAGGGAGGGAATTACCATGGGATATTATCTACAATTATGGAAGTTGTCAATAAAAAAAGAAAGAAAATATCACAGATTTGTTGATAGTATTTGGAGATGTGGCTGAGGCAGGATAGAAAGGCAGGGAAAATAAATGGGACACAGAAGAGAAAGAAGTCCCTCACCCCTGCTGACTGAGAATCAAGAGATTAACAAAGGGGCAGAAGAGATGACTTGGTGGTTAAAGGTGTTTGCCTGTGCCAGGCGTGGTGGCACATGCCTTTAATCCCAGCACTTGAGAAGCAGAGGTAGGAGGATTGCTGTGAGTTTGAGGCCACCCTGAGACTACATAGTGAATTCCAGGTCAGCCTGGACTATAGTGAAACCATACCTCAAACCCCCACCCCCCAAAAAAGGTGCTTGCTTGTAAAACCGGCAGACACAGGTTCAATTCCCCAGTACCCACATGAAGACAGATTCACAAAGTGGCACATGCATATGGAGTTAATTTGCAGTGCCAAGAGACCCTGGTGCCCATTCTCTCTCTACTTGCAAATAAATAAATTTATTTTATTTTTAGAGAGAGAAAGAGAGAGAGAGAATTGGTGTTCCAGGGCCTCGGTCACTGCAATGGAACTCCTGATGCTTTCACCACTAGTGGGCATGTGTATGCAACCTTACACTGGCCTCACCTTTGTGCATCTGGCTAACATGGGATCTGGAGAGTAGAACATAGGTCCTTGGGTGTCTTAACTGCTAAACCATCCCTCCAGCCCTAATAAACATTTTTAAACTCTATAAAAGAGACTCACACAGAAGATTATGAACAATATTTGTAGTTAAAACATGTCTTGACTTTCTTGTGACCTGCATGTAATATGAATTCCCTTGACCTTTTGACCTGTTTCTATCTTATCACCCTGTTCACTTGTATAGTGAACCGCATAAACTACCCTGTGATCTCATTTACTAAAGAAAAGTTCTTTATTTTTTATTTTTATTATTGACAACTTCCATAATTATGGATAATAAACCATGGTAATTCCCTTCCCTGCCTCACTTTCCCCTTCACAACTCCATTCTCCATCATTACCCCTCCCCTCTCAATCAGTCTGTTTTATTTTGATGTCATCATCTTTTCCTCCTATTAAGTGGTTTTGTGTAGGTAGTGTCAGGCAGTGCAAGATCATGGATATCCAGGCCATTTTGTGTATGGAAGTGTATTGTAAGGAGCCCTACCCTTCCCTTGGCTCTTACATTGTTTTTGCCATCTCTTCCACAATGGACCCTGAGCCTTGGAAGGTGTGATAGAGATGTCTCAGTCCTGAGCACTCTTCTCTCACTTCTTCCCAGCACTATGATGCCTTTTGAGTCATCTCAGAGGTTCACCACCATCTGAAAAGAGAAGCTTCTCTAACCAAAAGTGAGAGTAGCATTAATATATAGGTATAAACATTAAGAGAAGCACTTACCAGGCAGTTTTGTGAGCATAATATATTCATTTAGCCAGATACCAGTAGGTGTTATACCCCTAGGGCTCATGACTTCCCCTGTCATAGCTTTTCCATATCAGGCATGTATTTCCTCCTGTGATGGTTAAGGTGTTGTCAACTTGATCTGTTTAGTAATCCACAGAAATCCCTTTCAGGTGGGTCTCTGAGGTTGTTTCCAGGAAGGATTAAGTGAAGGAGGAAGTCCTTCCCCCAAAGTGAGCCCTTCCCCCAGAGAGGGCGGCCCCTCTCAGATGGGACTTTATATACTGAAGCTCTGGGTGAAAAGAGCCCCCTTCCTTCCACTTGACTGCAGGAGTTGCTTGCTGCCTTCCAGCATGGATTGAAGGTCAGCGCAGACCAAAGACCAGCGTCAACTGAAGACCTGTGTGGACTGAAAGCCAGCAGCTCCTCAGGAAGCCTCCAGGCCTTCAGTGCCAGATTGGGACTGTTGAGGCATCTGGCCACGTGGACTGAGAAGCTACCGGGTTCCTTGATTCTTGGACCTGCAACTGCTATTGGAGTACCGTAAAGTAATCCAATAAATTCCTTTTTTTTTTTTTTTTGGTAGGGGCTCACTCTAGCCCAGGCTGACCTGGAATTCACTATGTAGTCAGTCTCAGAGAGGCCTTGAACTCTTGGCAATCCTCCTACCTCTATCTCCTTAGTGCTGGGATTAAAGGCATATGCCAACACACACGGCAAATTTTTTGGTAAATTCCCTTTCGAATATAATTCATTCTAGCAGTTTTGTTTCTCTAGAGAACCCTGACTAATACACCTCTCATGGAGTGGGCCTTCAGTCCAATTACAGAGCGGTTGGTTTCCCCCATAACAGACATGTCATTATTGCACCCATTGGTTCATTTATTTTAGCTGGCCCAACTTAAGGCTTACAGTATTCACTGTTGTTCATCTCCACTGATGACTTCTCTCTCTCCCATGGAGCTGCATGCAGTGTAGCTTTTTCCAGTTTTCTGTCAGCTGGTCTACACAGAGGAGGTTTTCAACTCAGCTGCAGCAAGATTTCTCAGTGACCTTGCAGCTCAAGCATGTGGAGTCTTCAGCAATAGGGACTTACCATCTATTCCTTGTGAGAAACCAAGAGCCTTGGCAATGGTCTGTAATGTTTTGAGACATCAGGGACCACAGTGGCCAACAATTCACAGGATGGTATCCCATCCCTGACACTGAAAATTTTCTGGTAACAATCTATGCCTTCTGTATGTACCATCATCCAAAAAAGCAGGTTTCCATATGACTTATTCATACCCTCTTAGACTTTGATTAACCCTCCCCTACCCTTCCTTTACTCAATCTCTTTCCCTGACCTCACTTGGGCTCCACCCCCGGTAATCTGTTCTACTTTTACATATATACAATACCATCCCCTTCAGTCCTCCATGAAAATTTCTTTAGATAAGAATAAGTATACTACTTGGGAGGCAGAGGTAGGAGGATTGCTGTGAGTTAGAGGCCACCCTAAGACTATATACTGAATTCCAGATTAGCCTGGGCTAGAGTAAAACCCTACCTCAAAAAACCAAAATAAATAAATAAATAAATTAAATAAATTAAGTATACCAAAACATTTTATTTAATCTTTAAACCCTTTTAACAATGCAATTTCAGAAGCTACCAAAATCATATATACAGTTATTTTTAAGATACTTAAATTTGGCTCTCTTGAGAATCTCTTGCTATTCTAGGGTGTTTAAAACTTTCTTTCTCTTATGTTTTTCTCCCTACCTTAATGTCTGTGCTTAAATCTGTATTAGTGCCACCCCCCTCCTCTTTTTGAGGTTGGGTCTTGTTGTAGCTCAGGCTGACCTGGAATTCACTCTATAGTCTCAGGGTGGCCTCAAACTTGTGGCGATCCTCCTACTTCTGCCTCCCAGGTGCTGGGATTAAATGTGTGTGCCACCACGCCCAGCCATTTGTTTGTTTGTTTCTGAGACATCTCCCTATGCATCCCTACTCCAGGCTGGCCTGAAACTTGCTACAATTCTCCCACTTCAGTCTTCCAGCAGTAAAACATTTTCTTAATAAACCCCAAGTTTTCTTCATACTGACTTGTTCTAAAATTCTTTCTGTGGTACAAGACAGGAATCCTGGCTTCACCTGAGTACTGATCTCTGAAATAGAACTCGGGCTGCTATAGCCAGCATTGTTGAGCCACGTCTCCACTGCAGGCAGGGCCTTCTTGTGGCAATTAGAGTTAGATAAGGATATCTGATTCAGCCCACAACAATGGCATTAGTTATTTATAAGAAGCAATGGAAGGTGGGTGTAATGGCACATTTTTGTAGTCCCAGCTACTTGGAAAGTTGAGGTGGGAGATTATTTGAGTCAGAAGTTCAAGTCCAGCCTGGATAACATAACAAGATGATAAAGACAAAGAAGCAAAATGAGGAGGGAGAAGGAAACAGAGAAGGTGGTCCCTAACATGTAGCATGTTCGCTTTGTCTCACCAGAACATAATCTGGCAACACAAATCTTCCTTGGATGCTGGCATCATGCTCTTAGACTTAGCCTCCAGAACTATGGGCCAAATAAACTCTAATTTCTTATAAATCATCCAGGCTGTAGCCTCATTGTAGCCACAGAAAATAGACTAAGACAGGTAGGCATAAAACAAATAGATCCATTGGTGGCTGGCTGCAGACTCGTAGTTTGTTGAATGGCTGGTGAGAGCACAAATCTTCAAACTCAGACAGACTGGCAGGAGCCACGGTGTCTGGGGACAAACCTTCCTTTCTTCCCATCTGGTAGTGCCCAGTGTTGCTGATTACTACTTTTTATGCTTATGTGTGCTCAATTCACAAAGCATAGCAGTAATTCTGACGAGACCAACAGAATGGAAAGAATAGTAGACATTCTTGACACACATGCTCTGAGATATTCTGGAATCTGAGTGTTTATTTTAAAAAGTTAACTTATTCCTATTTGTTTAGGGTTCCATTTATTCTAATGGAATTTGAAAACTTTAAAGTTTGGAAAGAAAGAAAGTCAAACTCCCTTGCAGAGGGTCAGCTGAAACGTTCACCTACTAGGAAAGTCAACCCTGCAATGCTGATGTGTACAAGGCAATTGGCCATCTGAGGAGCAAGAGGAAGTCCCAGCCTCGAGGTTACTTACTCCATTCATTTGTCCAGGGCCAGAGGCTATCCTACCTAGCCTCCAATGAAGGTGCCCTGCCCCCCCCCCCCAGGAGTAGACAACATGTGCCTAGGGAAGCCAGAAAACCATACATGTGTGGAATTATCTGGCATCTGACATGCTCTGTCACCCAGTGTGAAGATGTGTACCCAGGTGAGGAGACAGTGGCCTGTAGCTCTCACAAATCACAGAACAACAGTGTAAACTCTGGGAGAACTAGGATTACAACCTAGCATTACCATCCCTGCTGATCAAAAATCAGACAATCCAAACCAGTGCGCAAACCTGGGCAATCCCTATACCACCATATGAAATTGGGTCAAAAAGCACTTTGGACAATTGGAGTGATTTTGGTAACATTCTTTGTCTCTAGCTAGATGTAAATGTATACGTAATCTTATTTTTTAGATTTGGCTCTAGGGGCAATTGCTCATTCTAGTGCTAGCCACAGTTTCAATGCCACGTGCCAGTAGAGCCTTCCTGGAGCTAATGTACCAGAGAAGAAGATAAACAGTAGGGTTCTAGGTTCCTAAGTAAGGAGCCAACTTATGATCTCTCCAGTGTGAGGACCTCTGTGCTTCATGGCTGTGCTAATGGGGCCAGAATTGCCTGGGTGTGGAGCCACCTTGAGTTAGCACCTACAAATGTCCTCTCAGGCATGAGGATTACTCTTAGCTCTTCTCTTAAGGTGTTAGCCCCAAATGTTTCAGGATGTGTCTTGAGGAGCCAACTCTTCCCTACCCTGCTGCCCATGATGCTTCCTGGCCCTGCATCAGCAACCAGCTCACGTGATTGCTGGATTCTGCCAGCTACAGGGACTTGGCAGTGCACAAAAAGACTCTGTCCCTGCCCCCACTAAGCAAGCAGTTTAGAGACAATGTTGGAGGGCACTTACCAGAAGGACTTCCTGCAGAAGGATGAGCAAGCAGTGGGGAATGAAAGGGGTAGAATTGGGGTGGCTCACAGCAGCTCACAAAAGGGGGGTAGCCACGCTTTCCCAAAGGGGCAAGTGTCACAGACAGCTGTCACCTGAGTGGAACTGGATTTAATTTTGATTCTGAAAAGACGTCCCTGGACACTGTAGAGACGAAGGGAAAAGCAGGAAAGATCCAGAGGTGGCTGTGCCCAGGAAACATGTGTCCTAGAGTGACCATACCACAGCTCCTCTTTGGTTAACCCAGAAACTTTCAGGTGAGTCTCAGTTCTCCTTGCACCCTTTGTGGCTGGAAAGTTTGCTCTTTGGGGGTCTGGGCTGTACTCCCAAAGCTGTCCACTGACATGGTCCCTTTGTGTTTGTGGGACTTCCCATGGGACAGCATCCTCTACCCAAATGTCATAACTTTCTAAATGTGGCAATGGCCACAGGGATAAATTCACTTTCGACAACAGAACAACCAAAGATACACTGTTCTGTTTAGGCATTGCTTATTGTGGCCCACTACATTGACCCATGACACTGGTGGTTTGGAAACTGCTCTAAGGTCTTTCATACTTGCCTCCCACGAATGGAGCTGGCCCTAGGATGGATACCCAGGAATATTTGAGGATTCAGGTAATTATTGTGACACCTGTCATCTCTGGTGACATGACCATTGAGGACAACCTGAAATTGTATGATGTGCGATCAAAAAGGGCCACGGCTAAGCTAAGTAAAGGGGCAGAATAGTGGCTGTAAAGCTAGCACCTCACAGTTTGGCCCCTGGAAGTAAGGACTATTCCATGCATTGTGGAGACAAAATATATCACCTACATTAACCAGTTTAGCTTTTATTTAAATAATGAATGAAATCTCCAATTCACAATGAAGTATACAAGTTCACATAGGCACAGCAGCTGAGTTGCTCCACGGTCACTTGGCTAGGGCAAGGCAGAGCTGACAGGCATGTCCCCATGTAGTCCTGAGCTATTGGTTTCACTCTCTATCCTAGGCTCCTGTCCAGAAGTGGCCTCTCCTGAAGGCCAGTATAGCTCTGGACCAAAGAAGGTTGTAATGAACATGTCCTAGCATTGTCCTTTATAGTGGAACTGCAAGTTGTTCAATATTGAAGCTTTCTTCTCAGAAAATGTCTTCCTTCCATAAACTCAAGGAAGTTCTTGAGGTGGTTGTACCGAGGGAGAAGTCTTGTCTGGAGTGTAGGCTAGTAGCTCCTTAAGATCACCAACTTTGACAGTCATGTTGGCTTATTGCTGCTTCCCCCCAGAGGGAGGACAATGTCACTTAACAGAGTTGTTCTGCACAGGCTGCCCAACTCAGCCAGATAATGTACCTAGATGCAGCTCTGAAGTCACCTGGCATCCACCCCTGAATTTTTCTGGAACTAGAGGGACAGCTGACTTCTGACTCCTCTGAACCACCTTCAAGTGCTAAGTGTACAACCGGGTAGTTCCTTTTGTTTAACTGCCCACCGGAGGTCAAGCTACTCCTATGTTTCTTTTTCTTTCCTTCGTTCCTCAGCTCAGCCAGGCCCACCCTATATCCATGTCTTCATCCTGATTCCAGAGGGTACTTTATCTGGCTGGATGAGCCCAGAGCTTGGTACACCTGTGGATCCTTCACTGGCCACAAGAGGGACAGCACAGCCTCAGATTCAGGGATTACAGTTTATTTGCTCAGGTGGACAATTATCCAGGGATTAGGAAAGGCTTGGGGTCCAGCTCTTGTGTGGACAGCACACTGGAGTCCACTCCACATGTCCTGGCCTCCTCTCCTTCTCTGTGTCATCATAGCCTCTTTAGTTTTCTGAAAACAGAAGCACCCGATGTATAAACATGACTCAGGTTCTCCTTTCTGTGCTGGTGGGGATCTAGGCCAAGACAAATACATGATGCTGACATGAATCAACCCAGAATGCCTGCCTTTGCTCATTAAATGTTTCCTGCCATAGCAACCTCATCCCTTCCTACAGTGGGAAAGGATATTGAAGGTCTTGAGGCTTGAGCTGTCATGACAGCCTGTCTGGCTTTTTCTTTAAGGCATCAGCTCAGGCTTTGCTGATAGTACCCATGGCAGAGTCTCACTTCTCATTTGTGTCCAGCAATGCCTGCGTCATGCCACCTGCAATGAGGCTTTGCTTTTTGTGCCAGAATCTTAGAAGCTGCTATGCAGCTCTTAAATTTCAAATCCAGACATATTGGTCTGATTTTGTTTTTTTTCTTTCTTTAAACCTATTACCATTTTCTTTTTTAAGGTTACACAAGCCCACCTCAAGTGATCTGGTTTGAATCTTTTTTATTTTTTTTTAAATTTTTCGAGGTAGGGTCTCGCTCTAGCCCAGGGTAACCTAGAATTCACTATGTACCTGCAATTCACAGCGATCCTCTCACCTCTGTCTCCCGAGTGCTGAGATTAAAAGTGTGCACCACCACACCTGGCTGGTTTGGATCTTTGGGGTATTTATTTATTTATATATCTCCAGATAGAGGTTCATTCTAGTCCAGGCTGACCTGGAATTAGTCTGTGGCTTCGAACTCACAGCAATTCTACCTCTGTCTCCCGAGTGCTGGGATTAAAGGCCTGCGCCACTATGCTCGGTTTGGTTTGGAGTTTTAAGTCACCACCTCTGGGCAAAGTATGACGGCTCTTAGGAGATACACCGCATGAAGTATTTTCATAACACTCGTTTTTGCTGCGCATTGCAGTTTGCGCCTGTCTCCCTCCATCTACCAATTCCTTAATCAAGGTGAGGTCCCAGAAGTTCCGCAGGCCAAACCCAGACAACAACTGGCCACCACCGAGTGCTGCGATTCCAGAGGCCTAGAGCGACTCCCGCCGCCAGCGGCTACAGCCCTCGGCTCCGGAGGCCGGACGGCGACTGAGCCACCTCCCATTGGCGAAGAGACACGTGGATCTCTTAGGGCCGGGCTTCAGGGAGGATACATAGACGCTTTCTATTGGTGCAGAGACACATCCATCTTGGGGGGCGGAGCTTGGCGGAGCTGCACGTCCAGCCTCGGCTGCGGATGGAGCTCGCGCGGCGGCGCCCGGTCCGTGCCGTGAGGCGCCCCTGCGACCCCGCAGCCCGCGGCCCGCCCGCTCAGGTGGTAGGTGCAGCCAGTCTCCGGCCCCGCTCCGCGTCACCTCCCTGCTCCCGCCTTACCACTTCCTGGGCTCGCGCCTACCGGGGGCTCCCGTGGTCGCTTGGCGCTGTGCTGCCCACCTGAAGGCTTGGGATGCTCTGGGGGACTGGCTGCGGGTCCGTCAGACGGAGCTCCCGGGTCCGCCACTCGGCACACCCAGCCTGCCCGCGCTCCGCACCGCACCCGTGTCCCCACTTCAGGCCGAGTCAGAACAGGGCCAAGGAGAGTGTAGCCGTGCTTCATAGGTTCCACGCTGAGTAGCCAGTATTTTATAAATTAATTAATTTATTTATTGGGGGGGGTTGCGGAGAAGGGCGCGCCAGGGCCTCTAGTCACTGCAAACGAACTCTAGATGCATGTGCCACTGTGTGCATCTGGCTTAAGTGAGTTCTGGGGACGAGAACTGGGCACAGGCTCATCTTGATGGAAATTCACACCTTTTGTTTTGTTTTGTTTTGTTTGGATGCAGGTCACATGTAGTTCAGGTTGGCCCACCAACTCCCTAAGTACCAGAGGTATGACCTTGAGCTAATCCTCCTGCCTCCACTTCCCATATGGAATTCAAGAAGGTGCCACGACACACATCTCCACATTTTATCTTGTAAATCTTGAGAAAATGTTCTTTTCCTTTACAAAGTAAATTCAAAGGTCTGGAGATATACTGTACCATGGACGGACAAGGCACTGGGTTCAATTGTTAAACCTAAAATAAGTAACTAACTAACTAAATAAAATATAAGTAAATCTTGAGAGCACTGGTTTTAAGAATAAAGAGGATGGAATATCACTTTTGAATCAACTTCTCAAAGTTTCATATGTAAAGAACTTGATGAGTTGTGTCTTCACTATTGTAAGCTTTTCATAACCATATTTGGGTTTAATGATTATTTTCTGAAAATCACATCTATAGGGCTGGAGAGATGGCTTAGTGGTTAAGGTGCCTGCCTGCCAAGCCTAAGAATGCTGGTTCGATTCTCCAGGTCCCACATTTAGCCAGATGCAAGTGGCACAAGGGCACAATGCAGCGCTTGCCCACAAAGGGGCGCACGTGTCTGGAGTTTGTTCACAGCAGCTGAAATGGCCCTGGCGTACCCATTCTTTCTCTCTTTGCCTCTTCCTCTCTCTCTCTCTCTGTTTCTCTCTCTCTCTTAAAAAAATCACATCTATATTATGTGTAGATGTTATTTATTAAGAGCTATGTAGGTGTATTAGATATAGATACCTATAAAATCCATTAAATATTATATATATATATTAGTTATAGATGTTTTCGTTTTTTTTTTTTTTTTTTTTTTTTTTTTGGTTTTTCGAGGTAGGGTCGCAGTCTAGCCCAGGCTGACCTGGAATTCACTTTGTAGTCTCAGGGTGGCCTTGAACTCATGGCAATCCTCCTACCTCTGCCTCCCGAGGGCTGGGATTAAAGGCGTGCGCCACCACACACAGCTAGCTATAGATGTTTTCTGTTGAGATCCATGTAGATATTGTCTATATGTAGATGTTTTCTTAGAGATCTATGTAGATTTTGTCTACATTATATATGTACATACATGTACATATGTCTGACCCCTTGGTTTTCTTGTCCAGGAACCTGTCTACTTTTATTGATTTGTGCATTAACTCAAGGGTAACAGCTGACTATAAATTTTGTGACTGTTCTTTATTGCTTACTATGATGTATAAAAGTAAGGTAATTCGGGCTGGAGTGATGGCTTACCGGTTAAGTCAATTGCCTGTGAAGTCTAAGGACCCAGGTTTGATTCCCCAGTACCCATGTAAGCCAGATGTACAAGGTGGCACATGCATCTGGAGTTTGTTTGCAGTGGCTAGAGGCCCTGGTGTGCTTATTCTCTCTTTCTATTGCCTCTCCCATAAATAAATAAATAAATAAATTAGGGCAATTCCAAATTAAGACCAGCATATCGGAGAGAACATGTGATTTTGGTCTTTCTGCATTTTAGTCACTTAATATGATTCTCTCCAGATCCATTAATTTTCCTGCAAATTTTATTTTTCTGTACTGCTGAATTGAATTCCATTCATTGTGTACCACATTTTCATTATCTATTCATCTGCTACTCGTAATATCTATAAGTATGTATATATGGGGGAACAAGTGTGGATAAAAACCTATAAATATAGGGGCTAGAAAATGGCTCAGTAGTTAAAAGTGCTTGTTTGTGAAGCCTTTCAACCTGGGTTCAATCCCCTAGAATCCATGTAAAGCCAAACACACAAAATGGTACATGAATCTAAAGTTCCTTTGCAGTAGCAAGAAGCCCTGGTACACCATATACTTTCTCTCAAATAAATAAATACAAATACAAATTTTAGGGCTGGAGAGATGGCTTAACAGTTAAGGTGTTTGCCTGCAAAAGCCTAAGGACCGAGGTTCAAGCCCCTGGACTCACCTAAGCCAGATGCACAAGATGGCATGTGTTTGGAGTTCATTTGCAGTGGCTGGCACACCTATTCTCTCTCTTTCTTTCTCTCTAATAAATACATTTAAAAAAAAAAGATTTTGGTCTGGAGAGATGGCTTAGTGGTTAAGGCACTTGCCTGCGAAGCCTAAGAACTCATGTTCAACTCTCCAAGTCCCACATAAGCCAGATGCAGAGTGATGCAAATATGCAGTGCTGCGCTTGTGCACAAGGGGGCACACATGTCTGGAGTTTGATCGCAGTGGCTGGAGGCCATGGTGTGCCAATTCTCTCTCCTTCTCTTCCTCCCCCTCCCTCTCTCATAAAAACAAAAAAGTCCAGTCTGTTGGGTTGCCTCAAAAAAAGACTTCGTGGTGCCTTTAATCCCAGCAAAAGGAAAAGGCCAAAAATAGTTAATTCCAGGTCAGCCTGGACCACAGTGAGCTTGCAAAAAAAAAAAAAAAAAAAAAAAAAAAAAAAAAGACTTTGCCAAAACGTACAGCAAAGCCCTGCAAAGGGCGCAGGTTCAATTCCCCAGTGGCCAAATAAGCCAGATGCACAAGGTGGCGCATGTGTCTGGAGTTCATTTGCAATGGCTAGAGTCCCTGGTGTGCCCATTCTCATTTTCTGTCTCTCTCTCAAATAAATAAAATATTTAAAAAAAAAATTTTAAAAGTGAATATAAAGATAGGAACTGGAAGAGGAGGAGGAATGGGTAAAAGGATACTTGTGGCTTGTAAACAGAAGGAAGGAAATAATAGTGAGGAGGGAAGTGAGGGGGAAGAAGGTTGGAGGGGACCCAGGGATCAACAAAAAGAAATTGTATTTTAAAATGCCATAAATAATAAATTAAGGTTATTCCTGTAATGGTTCCATTGATACCAAGTTTTACTGATTTTATTCCACACTACTTAGAAACTTTTGACTTTTTTGGACTCGCTGAACTCCAGTGTAGAACAAAGAAAAAGGCCTCCTCGTGGCCCAGGTTGGCTCTTTGGTCATTATGCAGGAGAATGAAGGGCTCAGTCTTGCAGTTTCTCTAAGGCCATGTCTACCACCCAGCACATGTTGGGTTGTTCTCATGAGTGGGAGATGAACAGATGCTTGTTTAACCAGAATGAGGATTCTTCTGCCTTTTGATTAAAAATATGAGCCAGGCATGGTGGTACATGCCTTTAATCCCAGCACTTGGGAGGCAGAAGAGGAGAAAGACTGTGAGTTCAAGGCCAGCCTGGAAGTACAGAGTGAGATCCAGGTCAGCCTAAGCTAAAGTGAAACCCTACCTTGAAAAAAAGCTAAAAAAATGAATTTACCAATGAATTGTGCAACATTTTAATACTTTTCTGGGTTTTTCCCTTTCAAAAGCACCTGAAAGTTCAGAGAAACCTAAGAACCTAAGACATAAGTTTTATGGAGCAAAAGAATGTGAAGAGCTTGGAGGGGAGGAGTAGATATCTTTGCTCTGTCAGATATGCCCTGTCTGAAGGGCTATCAGAGCCTTCTGTAGGCCAGGGGATGCTGAAGATACATGAGAGCAGTGGGGAGGGAATGTACTTCTTCATGGCTGTTTGTTAACCCATTTCTCTGAATTCCAGACTATCATCCTCCCAGTACACAATGCTGAGCAGTGGTTGGATGAGTGTCTGAAGTCTGTTTTACAGCAGGACTTTGAAGGCACCATGGAGCTCTCTGTTTTTAATGATGCCAGCAAGGTATTTATGGGCCTCCATTTAGGTGACTCAGCTGTCTACAAATCCCATTTAAGGGAAGGTTCCTGACCTGCAATGGCAATCTTGCAGGACAAGTCTATGACCATCATCAAGAAGTGGAAAGTAAAGCTGGAAGATTTTGGCATTCCTGTGGTCATTGGAGGCCATGACTCTTCTTCTCCTCGAGGAGGTAACATATCTAGTTTATTAAATTGTAACACATGGTTTCTTATTAACTTACAAACTTAAATGTTTTCAGGTTACTCCAATTCTAGAGCAATAGATCCAACTGGAATTCAGTCTCTCAGTTTTTTTGGTACAGTTTTGTTGCTGAATGCTTATGTCAACTCGCAATTCATAGTTAGAGCCTCATCTCATGTGCAGGTGTTAGGTAGTGGAGCCTTTAGAAGGTATGAGGCCATGGAAGTGGAGCCTTATGAACAAGATCAGTGCCTTTATACTAGAGACCCCAGGTAGTCCTTCACTCTTGCTGCTGTTGCTGAGACAAAACACCCAGCCAAAAGCAGCTTATGGAAGGAATGGGGTTTATTTCAGTTTACAATCTTGAGGGTCAGGTTTCAAAGCATGACCTAACAGAGGCTGGGTATCACATCTTGTCACATCAGCTGGGAGATAGCAGCAAGAGTGAGCTAGCAAATGCATGCCCACTAGGTCTAGACTGATAAATCTCGAGGTCCAGTCACACCACCAGCAAGGCTTTGCCTCCTGAAGTCTCTTCCAGCTTGGGATTGAGTATGAGGCTTAATCACACACATTGGGCTATGGGGGACATTTCACGTTCAAATCACCACAGCCCTTATCTTATCCTATGTGAGGATACCTCAGTGAACCAGGAAGCTATCCTCACCAGACACCAAGTCTGCTAGTGCCTTGATCTTGGACTTCCATCTTATGGAATGTGAGTGATAAATTTTTTGTTATTTTATAAGCAACTCAGTGTACAGCATTCTCTTAAGTGCACAGGTTACTACAGTCCAAGGCAATCACTGATAATATTTTTTGTCTCCATTGATTTGCCTATTCTGGACATTTCATCTGAATGCAGTCTGTTGCAGACAGCTTCAGGTTCGCTGAGATGAACTTCCAGACCAGGCACAGTTATGGAGGAAGGGATATTATTTATTGCTTTTTTTACAGCCAAAAGGTCACACAGCAACTGGACACATTTGCATATTTCAATGGAATCTCAAACCCATCACCACACCTTAAGACAGTGACCTTTCTAGCAAGGTGATTGAAGATGCAAACTATTAAAACACTGAATATATTGGGGACATATTTCAAACTACCACATTCCGCCCCTGGCCCCCAATATATTTAGCTCCTGGCCCCCAATAGATTAATAACTATCACACATTGTAAATTGTACTCAGTCCAGTTTCAAAGGTTCTCACAGTCTTGATCAACTTAAGATAGTGAGTCCTGTAAAATCAAACAAGTTAAATACTTTCAACATGTAAAGGCACAGAGTAAACATTTTTAACTGGTAAAAAGCAAAGAGAGACTAGAATAATGCAAACTCAACTATCATCAGCCATCATCAAACTTCTGCAGTTCAAGTTCAATATAACCAGAGACTAACAGTCTCCATGTTTACCAATTCCGCCCCTCCAGCTGGGCAAAACAGGGAAAACTTTCATCCCATGCCAACACTGCACTCCATGGTAGTTTGCACAGTCCTGGTATATCCAAAACATCTTCAGGTCTCCATGCAAACCACAGTCCATCTTCCAAAAGCTCTTCCAGCCTATTCCTGAGGGTCTTCATGCCCTGCCTCATGCTGCATCTCAGCAGCGGCTCCTGGAACCGTGTGCAACTCATGACCACTCCACGCATTTTTCATATTTCCAAAACTAATACCAGGTGTGCAGGACACAGTTCTAAATCCAGGGACAAAATAAGCCATAGCCTTGAAAAGCAGTTCCTTCTCCAGTCAGCTCTTTCCAAGAGTTTGCATTTCTAACAGTCTTTCCTCAGGCATCCTCTCCATTGTTTTAATGTAAATCAAGTCAGGCCACCTTCCTTCCACCTTCCTTAAGATTGCTAATGTGTCAACAATAGCAGCTTAACCAGTCTCAGTGCCTCTACTTTTAGCTTGCTTCAGGTTTTCCAACTCAAAATCTTAAAATCTCAGTCCGATATCTTTAGCCAAGCACATCAGTCCATTACAAATTTAACCTTGATCAAACTTTCTGGGCCTGGATAGCAGAATAGCCATCCCTTATGCCAGTAGCCCAGTTCCAACAAAGTCCTCTGTAGTCTTTCTTTCCCCTTAGAAGCTCATAAGCCAAGCCTCAAGTTCAGTACTATCTGCACTTAGCATTCTCAAACTCTCATCAGAATAGTCCATAAAACTTGGCTTACCACTCCAGAAGGCATCTTCAGTTGCAAGCAAAGTCCATGCCCATTCCTCCAAAACAAAGGTTCCAAAAGACGAATATCCACACGGTCAGGTTCATCTCACCCCACACTCCTCGGTACCACTTTACTGTTGCAGACAGCTTCAGGTTTTGAGATGAACTTCCAGACCAGGCACAGTTATGGAGGAATTTATTTATTGAAGCTTACAGATCCAGGGGAAGTTCCATAATGGAGAGAGGCTTGCCCTTCACAGGGCCAGGCAGAGAGAGAGAAAAGCCAACCAGCCACCACAGCACACAGAGCAAAACAACTACAGCCAAAAGGTCACACAGCAGACTTCAGGAACTCCTGCTAGACACATTTGCATATCTTTACAATGGAATCTCAAACCCATCACCACACCTTAAGACCGGGCCCCCAGTGACCTTGCCTCTAGCAAGGTGATTGAAGATGCAAACTATAAAGTAAAACACTGAATATATTGGGGGACATATATTCAAACTACCACACAGTCATAGTAAATGCTTTTTTGCAACTGGTTTGTTTCATTAAGTACAGTGTTTTTCATTTGTTTGGCGAGAGAGAGTAAATGCGAGCACCAGGGCCTTCAGCTGTTGCAAACGAACTCCAGACGTGTGCATCCCTTGTGCACATGTTTGATAGTGAGCACTTGCATCACTGTGAGTCTGGCTTATGTGGGACCTGGTGATTTGAACATGAGTTCTTAGGCTTTGCAGGCAAGCACCTTAACCGTTAAGCCATCTCTCCATCCTTAAAAAAAATTTCATTTGAGAGAGAGAAAGAGAGAAGTACAGTGTTTTTGATGTTCATCATAGTAGTATGTATCAGTATTTTATTCTTATGGAAGAATAGTTCAGTTGTACAAACAGGCCATGTTTTGTTTATTCACCCATCAATTAACAGACGTTTAGGTTGTTCCTCTTTCTGAAAAACTCTTGTGAATGGTGCCAGTACAAATATTTAAGTACATATTTAAATTTTTATCATTAATTTATTTATTATGAGAGAGAGAGAGAGGGAGGGAGAGAATGGGTTCCAGTCTTTGCCCAGACGCATGTATCTTATGCATCTGGCTTATGTAGTTCTGAATTTTCTGGATCCTTTCCTTTCGGGCAAATACCTTAACTGCCAAGCCATCTCTGCAGCCCCTATGTACAAGTTTTTGTTTGAACACTTGGAAGAGAACTTCTGGGCCATACTATAATTTTATACTTAACTTCTTGTGGAAATGTCAGACTGTTATCTGTGGTGGCTGTATTGTTTTATTCTCCTAATAGTTCCAGTTTCCCCTATCTTAACGCTAGTTGTTTTCTTTTCTTTCCTTTCCCTTTCCCTTCCCCCTTCCCCTCTCTTTCTTCTTTCTTTCTCTTTCTCTCTCTTTCTTCCTCCCTTCCTTCCTTCCTTCCTTCCTTTCTTTCTTTCTTTCTTTCTCTTTCTTTCTCTTTCTTTCTCCTTTCTTTCTTTTTTTGAAGTAGGGTCTCATTCTAGCTCAGGCTGACCTGGAATTCATTCTGTATTCTCATGGTGACCTCGAACTCATGGCGATCCTCCTACCTCTGCCTCCCAAGTGCTGGGATTAAAGGTGTGTGCCACCATGCCTGGTCTTTGTTTTCTTTTTAAATTATTATTATAATAAACAAAATGAATGTGAAGTATCTCATTTTGGGCTTGTTTGAATTTCCCAGTGATTAATGATAGTGAGCCTCTTTTATGTGCTTGTTGGCCATTTATGTATTCTTTTTTTCTTTTTTGAGGTAGGGTCTCATTCCAGCCCAGGCTGACCTGGAATCCACTATGTAGTCTCAGGGTGGCCTCGAACTCACAGTGATCCTCCTACCTCAGCCTCCCAAGTGGTGGGATTAAAGGTGTGTGCCACCACGCCCAGCCATTTGTGTATCTTTGGAGAACTGTCTATTGAAATTTTTGCCCTTCGTTACCTTGGATCATTTGTCTTTTTTAAAGGCAATTTTCTTAAAAGTCTATTTATTTTATTTTATTTATTTATTTATTTGAGAGAAAGAGAGAGGCAGAGAGAGAATGGGCACTCTAGGGTCTCTAGCCACTACAATGAATGAATGAACTCCAGATGTGTGTGCCACCATGTGCATCTGGCTTACATGGGTTTTGGGGAATCGAACCTGGGTCCTTAGGCTTCGCAGGCATGTGCCTTAACCGCTAAGCCATCTCTCCAGCCCCTCTAAAAATGCTTTTAAAGAAAGACAAATGAGGGCTGGAGAGATGGCTTAGCGGTTAAGGTGCTTTCCTGCTAAGTCTAAGGACCCAGGTTTAATTCTCCAGGTCCCATGTAAGCCAGATGCACAAGGTGGATCATGCATCTGGAATTTGTTTGTAGTGGCTAGAGGCCCTGGTGTGCCCATTCTCCCTCTCCCTCTCTCTGTCTCTAATAAATAAATAAATTAAAAAAATAGAAAAAAAGTATTTTTAAATTTATTTTTTATTTACATATTTTATTTTATTTATTTATTTGAAAGAGAGAAAGAAGCAGATAGAGAAAGAGAAAGAGAATGGGCACACCAGGGCCTCTAGCCCTCAAACAAACTCCAGCTGCATGCACCACCATGTACATCTGGCTTATGTGGGTCCTGGGGAATCAAACCTGGGTCCTTTGGATTTGCAGGCAAGAACCTTAACTGCTAAACCCTAAACCATCTCTCCAGCCCCAAAAGTATTTTTATTTCATTATCTGAGGGCCTTTTAATATTTTTGTTTGTTTGTTTATTTATTTATTTATTTATTTATTTATTTATTTGAGGCAGGGAGGGAGGACAGGCACACCAGGGCCTCTAGCCACTGCAGATGAACTCCAGACTCTTGCACCACCTTGTGTATCTGGCTTTACCTGGGTCCTGGGGAATCAAACCTGAGTCCTTTGGCTTTGCAGACAAGAGCCTTAACTGCTGGTCCCCCAAGGCCAGCTCAGGAGGGACGATAGGGTCTCTGCCGAATTGGGGTGAGCAGCGCGGAGTCACGACACAGACTCCAGGAGTTGGGTGAAAGCGGAGCGAGAATCCACAAACTCATTTATTCAGGAAGTGCACATGGGTTTTAAGGGGCTGTTAATCTTTGTATGGGGTGGTCCCCTTTTGGTGACCAATGACAGCTTGTCTCTGGACAGAACATCTCGTAGTAGGCTTCTCGCGAGCATGGGGCTGTAACTGTTGTCACATCACGCCTGCGCAAAACGCCATTTTTACAGAAGCCACTTCCTGTTGTCTTCTGCCATGCGGTCTGGCTAGGACCAGGCCTGTATTGTGCCATACATATCCTCCTTTTTGTTTTTATTATTGGCAACCCTGAGAGGTATGGTTTATTGCCAAGCCATTGTTGAACCCAGGCCCCAAGGGATCATCATACGTGACAGTGCCTGTCTTAGGTTGTTCCATCTCATGGAGTCTTACCCGTCATGGGCCAAATGCCACCTAGGTGAGAAAACCCGAGGGGGATGGCCTGGTATGGCTTTTGGAAAGCCATGGTTGAACCCAGGCCCCAAGGGATCATCACATGTGACAGTGCCTGTCTTAGGTTGCCCCATCTCATGGAATCTTACCCGTCATGGGCTGGCTGCCATCCTGGTGAGAAAACCCGAGGGGTATGGCCTGGTATGGCTTTTAGCATGAGGTCTGGCTAGGGGCTAGACCTGTATTGTACCATACATATGAGGCTGTTGCCTAGGAGGCATGGAAGGGCCAAGTGGGCATGGCTCTGTGGCATGTGAACAGTCCCAGCAAGCGAGAATCAACTAGAGAGCCTGAAGAGGACTGGGGTAGGACAGGTTGCTGGGTGAGTTCACCCTAGCGTCATAGTCAGTAGCATTGAGTGTCCTTAATGGTAGCAGCTCAATGTAATGAAAGGAGTTGGAAAGGAATTTATAGCTAGGTGGGGGGGGTAAGTTTAAAGTCCCATATGTAGTCTGAGGGGTCTGGCATCATCTTCTTCAGCAAGGCTGGTCACTGAGTCAGTGGCTGGTGGAGGGAAATAAGTTTAAAGTCCCGTATGTAGTCTGAGGGGTCTGGCATCATCCTCTTCAGCAAGGCTGGTCACTGAGTCAGTGGCTGAACGGACGTTTCTGGCAGGAATCCAAACTGGGATCTGTGAAGTTTCTGGAAAGACACAAGCATACCCTCAGCCCTGCGTTAAAAGAGGGTGGGGCCCCTTCCAAATATTAGCAAGAGGATCTTTCCAGCAGACTAAGGGTAAGGGTGTCGTGATTGGTTGGGATCTCCAATGTTTGTAGGCTGGGGAGAGTCCTGCCTCATCAAAGGTGAGAAAATTGAGGGTGAAAAGAGCTTCCACTAGGGCCAAGTGGGGGTCCTTGGGCGACATAGTGGACTTTTGTTTTATAATTAGTTCCTTTAGGGTCCGGTTTGTTCTTTCCACGATGGCCTGTCCTTGTGGGTTGTAGGGGATCCCAAGGGAGTGTTTTATTCCCCAAGATTCCATGAAGGATGTGAATTGGGCAGATGTGTATGCAGGGCCATTGTCTGTTTTAATTGACCAGGGCATGCCCATGACCAACATAGTGGTTTTTGTTGCCTTAATGACATGGGATGCCTTTTCCCCAGAGAGAGCAATAGCAAAAGTAAGCTTAGAGTAAGTGTCCACAATGACATGGACATATTTGAGGTTACCAAAGGAAGGTATGTGGGTAACATCCATCTGCCAGATAGAATTTGGGGTAAGGCCTCTAGGATTGACTTCTTGAGGCTTCAGGGGGCCCAGGGGGCTAGGGGGCACATGCCTTACAAGTACGGGTTAAATGCTTGAATTGGCCAAGCGAGAGCTCAGGATATAGGGTCTGTATAAGGTCCTGTGCCAAGGAGTATGTCCAAGGTAATTGGAATTTCATCCCTAAGATTTTGGCGGGCCTGGGATTCAGCCAGGTCACTATAGGCGGCTTTCCATTGGAGGAATTCAGGGGGGAGAAGAACTGCCTTGAGGAGCGAATACCAGTCATAGTAAGTCTGAAAATGGATTGCCCATTGTAAGAGGACTTGTTCAAAGTAAGCAGAATCAACGCCGGATTCCTGGGCTGCCTTACAGATGAGGGCCAGATCAAAGAGGGGGGTGGGGAGCCACGGCCTGATTGTCGCATCCGGCCCTACATTAACAGGGAAGGCGGTGAAGGGGCGTGTCAGGGAACTTGCAGTCACCTGGGTGTGTCCAGGACTGAGGGGGGGGAGGTCCTTGGAAGGGTAACGAGGGGGAGGGGTGGTTGCCAGTGTGGCTGTAGCAGGAGGGGGTTGTGGTGGTGGTCTATTGTAATGTAAAAGTAAGAGGGGGCTGGGAGGAACGAACTTTGAAGAGCCAGTTTAGGATCCTCCTTACAGCGTTCATTATGGGCAGAAATGACGTTCTCCACGGTGGAGTCTTTAAGGCTGGCAATTATGGCAAGGAGGATAAGAATCCATGGGGCTAAAACAAGAGTTTCATCCCAAAAGCTATGGAGGTCTTTTTGTTTTAATTTTAAGCCACATTGCAGAAGAAGGGCCTTAAGAGCTTGCAATTGCGGCGTCCTCTGGTGGGGAGGGAGGTTGCCCATTGCCGCGTGGTGTTGTTTGATGGGGGCTTGGGCTGGGACACTCCTGAATCAAAGAGACTGAGAAAATAATAACCCAGATCAAAGATGATAGACCAGAGGATAATCATGCAAACCACAAGTCCTAATGCTGGGGCCAGCTGAGACATATGGATAGATTGTTTAGGACCCACGTGTCTTGTGCTTAGTGGGGGGAGGGGCCAACACAGGCTTAGGGCCGTGCAGCAGTGTGTGCCTTACTGGGGGGGAAGGGGGACAAACAAAGAAAGAAGGGGGGGGAAGGGGCTGCCTGCTCACCCACAGGCAACCGTTAGCCGTTTTTCTCTCACCAATGAAGAACTGGGCGCTTTGCTCATCGGACTTTCAAGGACGGGGCATCGCCGAGGGGGCTACTCGCCGAGGGGGCTTCTCGAAGAACTGGGCGTTTTGCCAAATGCCGAGGGGGCTGCTCACTGGCTCACGGGACGTTCAACGATGGGGCAGGGGGTCACGGATGGGGTGTCTCGCTAACACCGACGTCGGGGCAGAGGGTCCCTGTTCAGGCGCCAGATGTTGGGGTCCCCCCCCAAGGCCAGCTCAGGAGGGACGATAGGGTCTCTGCCGAATTGGGGTGAGCAGCGCGGAGTCACGACACAGACTCCGGGAGTTGGGTGAAAGCGGAGTGAGAATCCACAAACTCGTTTATTCAGGAAGTGCACATGGGTTTTAAGGGGCTGTTAATCCTTGTATGGGGTGGTCCCCTTTTGGTGACCAATGACAGCTTGTCTCTGGACAGAACATCTCGTAGTAGGCTTCTCGCGAGCATGGGGCTGTAACTGTTGTCACATCACGCCTGCGCAAAACGCCATTTTTACAGAAGCCACTTCCTGTTGTCTTCTGCCATGCGGTCTGGCTAGGACCAGGCCTGTATTGTGCCATACAAGGAATCAAACCTAGGCTGTCAGACTTTGCAAGTAAGCACCTTTAACAACTGAGCCCATCTTCCCAGCTTGCATTTGTCTTTCATTGCCGAGTTGTAGAAGCCATGTACATATTCTGCATGCGACAGCACTACTAGATGTGTGATTTGCATACATTTTCTCATATTTTTTATTCTCTTTTAATGCACAAAAGTTTATAATTTTTAATTTAATTTTATTATTATTATTATTATTATTATTATTGGTGGGGGGGGCGTTTCCGATGTAGGGTCTCAATCTAGTTCAGGCTGACCTGGAATCACTATGTAGTTTCAGGGTGGCCTCGAACTCATGGCGATCCTCCTACCTCTCCCTCTTAAGTGCTGGGATTAAAGGCCTGCACCACCATGCCTGGCTCAAAAGTTTATAATTTTGATGAAATTCACAATTTTTTTTTTTTTTTTTTGGTTTTGCGAGGTAGGGTCTCACTCTGGTCCAGGCTGACCTGGAATTAACTATGTAGTCTCAGGGTGGCCTCGAACTCTCAGCGATCCTCCTACCTCTGCCTCCCTAGTGCTGGGATTAAAGGCGTGCGCCACCACGCCCGGCGTCCGAAATTCACAATTTTTTTGTGGCAAATCTTTTGGTGTCATATCTAAAAAAAAAAAAATTGCCAAATTAAGATTATGAAGATTTATCCCTGTTTTTTCTTCCAATTTTTATCCATTTAGATCTTATATTTAGTCTTTAATCCATTTTGAGTTAATTTTTATAAGTGGTAGTTGGTAAGGGTCCGACTTTATTCTTTTGTTGGTAGATATTATATATTGTTTGAATAGCATTTACTTAAGAGACTATTATTTCTCTATTGAAAATCAATTAACCAGAAGTGTACGTGTGTACTTCTAGACTATTCGATCACATTGGTTGGTATTTGTGGTCATCCTTATGCTAGTACCACAGTTCTGACAATTGTAGCTTTGTAATAACTTTTCTGTCCATTCTTCTATCTTGTATATGCAAGCAAGTATTCTGCCACTTAGCTATGTTCTCAGTCGAGTGGATTGCTTTCTAAATTTCCTACTTGGACTGCTTAATTTTAGTAGATACACAGACAAATGATTTTTCTTATTGTTGATACTATATCCTACAACTTTGCTAAATTTATTAGCTATAATTGTTTTTTTGTTGTTTGCTTGTTTTCAAGTTAGGGTCTCACTCTAGGCTGACCTGGTCCTCACTCTGTAGTTCCAGGCTGGCCTCACATTCACAGTGATTCTCTTACCTCTGCCTCCTGAGTGCTGGGATTAAAGGCATGCACCACCATGCCTGGTTTAGCTTTTCTTTTTTTTTTTTTTTTTTTTCCAGATCATGCCATCTATGAGCAGAAATACTGTCTTCTTCCTTTCCAATTAGAGTTTCTTTTTGTGGGCCTTATAGCGTAGGATGGCTTGGAACTCACCTTTTATATAGCATAGGGTATTGGATCATTGAATTCATAATCCTCCTGCTCTATATCCTCAGTGCTATGCTTACAGGCATGTGTCACCATGCCTGGCTTCTGATTTGGATTTAAATTTTTTTTCTTGTTTAATTGCTATGGTTAAAATTTCCAGCAACATATTAAGGTAGGGTTTATTTTATTTTATTATTTATTTATTTATTTTGGAGAGAGACAGAGAGGGAGAGAGGGAGAGGAAGACAGAGATGGGTGCGCCAGCAGCCTCTCAGCTGCTGTGAATGAAATCCATATGCATGCGCCCCCTTGTGGTCAAGTGCAGCATAGCACCCTTGCATCACTTTGCATCTGGCTAAATGTGGCACCTGGAGATTGGAACCGCTGGAGATTGGAACCAGTGTTCTTAGGCTTAGGAGGCAGGCACCTTAACTGCTAAGCCATCTTTCCAGCTCTATTTATTTATTTTTTTAGAGAAAGACACAGAGAGGGAGAGGGAAACAGATAGACAACGGGCGCACCAGCAACCTCTCAGCTGTTGTGAACGAAATCCAGATGTGTGCGCCCCCTTGTGGGCAAGTGTGGCATTGTGCCCTTGTGTAACTTTGCATCTGGCTAAACGTGGGACCTGGAGATTGGAACTGGTGTTCTTAGGCTTAGCAGGCAGGCACCTTAACCACTAAACTATCTCTCCAGCCCTCCAGCAACATATTAAACAGAAGTAGTGAAAGTAGACATTGCTATCATTATCCTGATGTTGGGGGAAAAGCTTTTGATCTTCCACTATTGAATATAATGCTAGCTCTAGATTTTAGGAATACCCTTTAACAAGCTGAGGAAGTCCTCTTATATTTAGTTTATTGAGTGTTTTATTTTTCATTACCAAAGTATTTTATTTGTCAGGTGCTTTTTCTGCATCATTTTGAGATAGTCAAGTAGTTTTTCCCTCCATTCTGTTAAGGTGATGTATTACATTGAAGATATCCTGTGTTGAACTAGTATTGCATGAACTCTTTTGGGGTAGTTACCCAACACAGACTAAAGGCTGATTCGACCAGAGTTCACCCTAGCAAACCAATGAGTTTATTGGGCATCCTTAGAGAGCATGGGTGAGGATTACTTACAGGAGTGTGGAAACTTAAAAGCAGCCATTGCATCAAAATGTCTCATCCTAGCATGGATGACAACCTCCTTATAGCTGCTTAGATGGAGCACCTGTCTCTTGATTTTCCACCCTCTCTAAACTCTATATTCCCCCAAGGCCATGACCGTGAGACCTTGTGTGTTATTGCATACATCTGGGCACTGAGGGGTCTGATGACCCCTTCCTTGCCCCTCTCCTTTTATGGGGAATGCCAACAGTCTCAATCTGAGGAATCTTTTAAGGGTTTTTGCATGCATGGTCATGAGGGATGTTGGTGAATAGTCTCCAGTTCTTGTGATAGCCTTGTGGCTTTGGAGTCAATAATCCTGGCCTGTAGGACAATGTAGGAAGAAGGGATGTCTTCTACTTCTTGGAATCATTTGGAAACTACTGGTGTTAATTCTTTGTGTTTGGTAGAATTCACTGGTGAAGCCATTAAATCCTTTTTTCTATATTTTTTCTGTTTTTAACTTGGTAGTTTGAATATATGGCCCCCAATATATTCAGTGTTTTATTAGTTTATAGTTTGCATCTGCAATCACCTTGCTAGAGGCAATGTCACTGGGGGCGGATCTTAAGGTGTGGTGGTGGGTTTGAGATTCCATTGTAAAGATATGCAAAGTGTGTCTAATGGGAGTTCCTGAAGTGTGTTGTGGTTTTTGGCTGTTGTTTTGCTCTGTGTGCTGTATGACTGGGGGCTTTGCTCTTTTGACTGGTCCTATGAGAGCAGGCCGCTTCTCCTGCCATTATGGAACTTCCCCTGGATCTGTAAGTTTCAATAAATATCCCTTCCTCCATAACTGTGCCTGGTCTGGAAGTTCATCGCCTTTTTCTCAGTCTCGCTGTCTTGATTTCTTCAGAGAACCAGCTTTGTTTCATCTCAGTGATTCTGACAAAAGGTGTATGGTTTTACAATTATTGTGTCTTCTTGATTGATGGGGGTATAAAGTCCTGTTTTTGCCTTTTAAAATAATTTTTGGCATAGTCTTTGGTATTGTTATGCCCAGTTCACGGTGCCCCCAGTGACCACCAAGGAAGACCAAACACGTATGCAAACGCAAAGAGCTTTTTACTCGGGCTTAAGCTTGGTCTCTTGCCTTCACCAACGCAGTGGATTCGAGCAAGAGCCAAGAAAATCAGAATGGTGGGCTTTTTATTGAGGTTTGAGCAAGGGGAGAGGACTATCACCCACGCAACCACATTATTGGCTAATTTGAACATTAACTGTACTTGGGGGTTCTTGATTGGTCTTAGGATTTTGGCAGGCTAGGTCTAGGGGAATTTCAAACTTAATTGACTTAGCAAACGGCGGTTACATTTGAACAGGTTGGCGCGCACGGTTACATTCATTTGATTGGTTGACATTTACAAAACTCTGAGACGGTGGATCTTATTGGGCCATCCAGCCCAGGACAGTAAGAATGTTAAGTCATGCTCACACAGCAAGTTTATGGTTTTTCCCGGTACTGCTTGTTCTTCCCTTGATTCTGGGAACTCGCCCCTGTGGCCTACAGAGTGACTGAAGCCTGTCATGGTGCTACTCTGGCCTGGGTCTTTCAGTATAAGCACAGTCATTTAGCTTTCTTTATAATTAGTACATGAAATATTTTTACACTCTTCCTTTCAACTTATTTGTGCCTATGGATCTCTTATGTTCCATATTAGATGGGTCATTTTTTCTTTATTATTATTATGTTTCTATTGTTTATTTAAATATTTTATTGATTTGCAAGCAGAGAAAGAGAGTGTATGGGCACACAAGGGCCTCTTGCCAGTGCTAACAAACTCCAGGTGCATGTGCTGCTTTGCATCTGACTTTATATGAGTACTGGGCAATTGAACCCAGGCCATCAAGTTTTGCAAACAAGTGCCTTTAGCTACTGAGCCACATCCTTGGGTGCTAATTGTTTCGAGTCAAGTCTCACTATTTAGCCCAGACTGGCCTTGAAGTTGGGATCCTCCTGCCTCAATCTCCCAAATGCTTGGATTACAAGTGTGATCCAGCGAGGAGAGTCAGTTTTTAAAATCTGTTTCACCAGTCCTTAACTATTTTTGTGGGTTTTTTTTTTTTTTCTTTTTTTTTTTTTTTTTTTCAGAGGCAGGGTCTCTTTCTAGCTCAGGCTGACTTGGAACACACTCTGTAGCCCCAGGTTGGCCTCATACCCATGGTGATCCTCCTACCTCAGTCTCCCAAATGGGATTAAAGGTGTGTGACACCATGCCCTGCTACTTAACTGTTAGAGAGTTTAATCCATTTAAATAGAAATGTATTTTACTGGGCTGGAGAGATGGTTTAGCGGTTAAATGCTTGCCTATGAAGTTTAAGGACCCCGGTTCGAGGCTTGATTCTCCAGGACCCACATAAGCCAGATGCACAAGGGGGTGCATGCATCTGGAGTTTGTTTGCAGTGGCTGGAGGCCCTGGCGCACCCATTCTCTCTCTCTCTCTCTACCTGCCTATTTCTGTATCTCTCTCTCTCAAATAAATAAATTAATTAAATTAAATATCTTAATAAAAAGAAATGTATTTTACTGATAAGGACTTTGGCCAGTTTACCATTAGTTCTCTGAATATCTTATCTCTCTGATTTGACCTGCAATTATATATTCCCATCTCCTTTTGCTTGTTCCAAGTGTACAATTTGATTTCACTTGTATTTTTTTCTGTGTATTTATTTATAAATTATATTCTTAGAGTTACTGCAGGGTTAAAATCTTAAGTGTATTGTTCTCTAGGTTGTACTAGTATCAATTTAGCTTCAGTTCCTGCACAGATCAGAGCTTTTCACTTTCACAAATTGCATCTTTAAAAAAATAACTTTTAGGGGCTGGAGAGATGGCTTAGTGGTTAATTGCTTGCCTGGGAAGCCCAAGGACATCAGTGTACCACCATGTCCGGCTAATTCTTTATTTTTATTAATACTTTCTTTTTGGTATGGCATTATTAAGGCTTTTTTATTTCTGTAATCATGATTTTCTTTGCTTTGAATATATTTATAATGGCTGCTTTGGGTTTGTACCTTAAACTTGATATGTGGATGCTCTCACAGGAAGTTGCTGCTGCCTGCCCTTTGTCCAAAGTGTAGGATACGCTTTCCTGTTTCTTTGCACGTCTCCTATTTTTTGCTGGAAACTGACAGTTTAGATAATATTTCATAGTACGTCTTGCTGCTTCCATGCTTGTTACTGATATCACTTACCTGTTTGGTGAATAGCTGGGTGGCTTTGATGCTCTTCAGAGGCAAGTCACCTGGGATGTCAGTTGGTCTTGGCTGAGCTCTTGGCCTCTTTCTCTGACCATACCATACTGTTCAGCTGCAGTAACTGCTGATGTTTTGTTTTCCATGGTGACATAACAAAGCTATAGAGAAAATCTAAATCAGTGTTTGAAGTTTTTCTGTTTTTAAGAGGGCTCTTTCCCAGCTGTCTCTCTTGCTTGTGTCAAACTCCGGGCAGCCTGAAGTTTGTCAGCAACTGCAGAGAATCCACTGGGCTCCTCTTACATGCCTGTTCCCACTACCTCTGCAGTTTTTTAGGGAAATGAGGCTTGAATCTTTCCACAGTGCTGAAGCAAGGTCTGTGTCCTTGCCTGTGTTTTGCTAACCCTGCTTCTCTTGGGCAGATGCTCCAGTGGGAGCTCCTCTCTGCCTAAGCTTTTCTTAGGAGCTGAGGGCCTGTAACTGACAGGACAGTGACCCCAGTGTTGTCTCAACTTGCCTCTGCACCATAATATGCCTGTCCCAGGAGCCAAGGCAAGGACAGTCAGGGCTCCAGTATTCTCTGGGTCATTACTGTCAAGATAGAAGGAGCCTTCATCCAAGAGTGTGCTAGGGAGCAGGTGGGGAGCCCTCAGTGCTCAGCTAGCTCATCTGGGACTTAACAGCAGGTACCTGAGTCAGGATGAGAAATGTGGGTGGTGTTCTGTCCCTCCTGCATATAGGAGCCAGGAGACACAGCCTTGTGTCCCTGTTGCCTATTGTTTCTACTTTGCTGTGCTGTGAGGGGAAGGGGGAATTGGTCTCAGTCTAATCCATAACTATCCACTCTGCTGACTGTGTTTTGGTAGATGTTCTTGGATAATGATTTCTTCATTTGCTGTATGCCCTAGAGCCATTTCCAGAGACTATAAATGTTGTTTTTGGTTTTGTGAGGTAGGGTCTCACTCTGGCCCAGGCTGATCTGGAATTCACTATGTAATCTCAGGGTGGCCTTAAACTCAAGGCAATCCTCCTACCTCTGCCTCCCAAGTGCTGGGATTAAAGGCATGCGCCACCACACCCGGCTTTAAATGTTGTTCTTAAAGAATACCTCTCACCAGCTTTGTTGGAGAGCAGAATACCTTATACTGTCACGTGGAAGCACAATTCCAGTCACATTCTCTTGCCATTTTATCTCCTTTGTTGGTTATTGGCTCTAACTCCTTGTTCTGATATTTCAGTAGCTGACCAAAATTTATGATCTGTGTCTTCAACTTGCTTCCCTTTGAGTGTGTGCAACATAAAGTCAGGACCTGAAGCATGTTCCCTTTTGACCTCTGCTGCTACTCCACACATTACTTTAAATGATTGTGAATCCTCAACACACTATCACTAATTGAACTTACATGGTCCATACTCTGAAAGAGACTTGAACAAAAGGAGAGAAAATTACTCATATTTCATCATATGCTCCATTTCTAGCACCCTCCATTGCTTTGTGTAGAAGAAGATTCCTGTTTTACTGTTTTCCTTCTGCCTGGAGAATTTACAGAATTTTTTTTTTTTTTTTTTTTTTTTTTTTTTTTTTTTTCAAGTAGGGTCTCACTGTAGTCCAGGCTGACCTGGAATTCACTCTGTAGTCTCAGGGTGGCCTTGAACTCATGGTGACCCACCTACTTCTACCTCCCAAGTGCTGGGATTAAAGATGTGTGCCACCATGCCCAGCAGAAACATTTCCTA
Source organism: Orientallactaga sibirica (assembly GCA_036365145.1). Taxonomy (NCBI): domain Eukaryota; kingdom Metazoa; phylum Chordata; class Mammalia; order Rodentia; family Dipodidae; genus Orientallactaga; species Orientallactaga sibirica. The sequence goes on from JAEOAD010000013.1 coordinate 276,010, forward strand.
TGGTAATGGATTATGTTAGCTTATATATATATATTCCTCTAGCAAGTGTGAATGTTGACAGATAGTGCTAGAGTAATGAGCCCCCACAGTATGATTTCTTTTCTACCTTTGCTGATTCCACCCCCTCCCATGCAAATGGGCTTGCCCCTCAGGAAGCCAGCTTGTAACTTCGCCTGCCTGCCTTGCTCTGCCTTGCCTCTCCCTTCTTTCCCTCCATTATTTGCCTTCTTTCCTCCCTCCATCCCATCTTCCTTCCCCCTTCCTGCTGTACATTTCCCTTTTCGAGGTGCTCAGGGAGAAGAGAAGGAAAAGGTGAGGTGGGCAGCCTTCTGTGTGTGTGGAATAATTCCCTTTGTGCTGTACAGATGGACAGTGAGTTACCTGAGACCACCATCCCGCCCCTGACTGGATTACACATTATCTTGGACTTTCTGTGTAGATAGTCAATCTTGAATAGATATTATACTCTTCCTTTTTAAGTTTTTACTTACTTTTTATATCTTTGCTGGGGTGAAAAGTATAGAAGGATGGTGAATCGTCACGTTAGTAGGGCAGAGTCCTAATTTCTCCTGACTTACTGGAAGGAAACAAGTGATCACCAGTAGCCACCTAGAGACTGATGAAGAGGCTGAGACCAGAGGAAACCAAGCCATATCTGCGTGTCACCATCCATAGAATATGAACTGACTTCACAGACCAAACAAAAATCATTTACTTACTTTCACAAATAAATGTCTGCTTTAGATAGTTCACTTTTGCCTGAAATGTGACAGTGTGGTGAGGAAGAGTCTACAGTGAATAGTCTCCCTCTAGAGGCCCTGGGACCACACCTTCCCTAGTTCTTTTTTTTTTTTTTTTTTTTTTTTTTGGAGAGACAGAGAGAGAGGGAGAGGAAGACAGAGATGGGCCCGCCAGCAGTCTCTCAGCTGCTGCAAACGAAATCCAGATGTGTGCCCCCTTGTGGTCAAGTGCGGCATTGCGCCCTTGCGTCACTTTGCATCTGGCTAAACGTGGGACCTGGAGATTGGAACCGCTGGAGATTGTAACCAGCGTTCTTAGGCTTAGCAGGCAGGCGCCTTAACCACAAAGCCATCTCTCCAGCTCCCTGGTTCTTTTGTTATTATATTATAGTTCTATTGTCAGGGCTTGTTGACTTTACTGTAACTCTTGTGTTACATGTTTTGCCAAGAGGTGAATTCCAATATTCAGACATTATAAAAGTAGTGTTGAGGGCTGGAGAGATGGCTTTGTGGTTAAGGTGTTTGCCTGCAAAGCCTAAGGACCCAGGTTCAATTTCCCAGTACCCATGTAAGCCAGTTGCACAAGGGGATGCATGCATCTGGAGTTCATTTGCAGTGGCTGGAAGCCCTGGTGTGCCCATTCTCTCTCTCTCTCTCTCTCTCTCTCTCTCTCTCTCTCTGCCTCTTTGTCTCAAATAAATAAATATTTTTAAAAATTTTAAAAATTGGGTTGACATAATTGTAAATACAGAACTACTTCTAGCAAACGTGGTTGGTGTTGACTCAGAAGGAGCCAAAGCCATTGCTGCACATAGGTCCTCGATTTCCTGAGTGTCACAACCCTGTGGAGCCATTGACAATCTTGTTTTTCTACAGCAATTTTTTCTTTGGTTTCTATTTACATGCTATTTTTTAAAAATCCCTTTAAAACATTTTCTTCTTTGGCTAAAGAGATGCTTAGTGGATAAAGTGCTTGTCTTGCAAGCAGGAGTACCTGAGTTAAGATCCCCAGAACCCATGTAAAGCCAGGGGAACCAAGTGAGAGTTAATGGCAGTCTTTTATGGCACAATGGTAAGGTGGAGTTCATATGGTTCTATGGAAGGACATTTTTTTCCTATAATAGATTAAATAGGATGTGTTATATTAGCCATTTGATAACGTATATCGAAAGGTCTGTTTTTTTTTAAATAGGTTAGGACTCCTTTATTATGATTTCATACCATCATCATGTGACCCTTGCTAAAGTCAGAGACACACAGCCCCCTGCTCCTCTCCAGGAGTGAGGAATGTTAATATCTCCCCAGAGCTGGTTTTTTTTTTTTTTTTTTTTTTTTTTTGCTGTGGCCATGGCAACCAGCTCCCCTCACAAAGGAACTGACCTCCTCACACATGGAGTACCCACACAAATATTTGACTTTCTTTAAGGCAATAATATTAAAGTAAATTCCTTGTCTTTGTCAAGCACAAGATTCATTGTGAGAAACTTCTGGTGTCCTCAGTGAAATACATTTACTTTCATATACAAATTCAAGGGTTCATTTTTTTTCCATAAAACCTGACTTCAATAAGCCACTTTTGGAATAGAATTGATAATTTCAAGATTCGTGTGAAAAGTATGTCTATTCCCCGCCCCTCCTTTTTTGTTTGTTTGTTTTGAAGTAGGCTGACCTGGAATTCATTATGTAGCCTCAGGGTAGCCTCAAACTCCCATGGATCCTCTTACCTCTGCCTCCCAGTGCTGGGATTAAAGGAGTGCACCACCAGGCCTGGCTTGTTTTCCATTTTTGCAAGCAAGTCCGTGGTTAATATTCTTGTGAGGTACTCTCTGCTTGCCTTGCTGTACAAGGATGGCCAGGTTTCCTGATATGAAGTGTGCACATTGCCTCCCTGGGTCATTTCCTTCTACTTTTGTTTATACCTATGGTTTGATTTTTTTTCTTTTTTTCTCTAGTCCAGGCTAACCTGGAATTCTCTATGTAGTCTCAGACTTGGCCTCAAACTCACAGCAATCATCCTACCCTTACCTCCTGAGTGCTAGGATTAAAAGTGTGTGCTACATGCCCATATTATACCTTTATTGTTCTTTAGGGTCACTTTAAAAGCTGATTTGGGTTAGCCAAGATGTAGGGTTTAATGCTAGAAATTAAACTGCTACCTTGTACAAGTCCTGCAAAAGGATGATGCTTTGGGCTGGCGCCATGAGCTCATGGGCTGGACTGTTCCCTGTCTCACTTCTTGGTCACCACATTGTCCTCTGCCAGGGTTTCCTTGTGCCGGGCAGTAACAAACCATGTGGGAGACCTCTTCCCTTCTTACAAAAGAAAGTGGAGAAGTGTCGTGGTTGGCTGAAATGCACATTTGGCTGGTGTTTCTTTGGGTTTGACAGTTTTCTTCAGCTTGTCTTAACTTGCAATACCAAAGAGATTTATTGTTTCAACTCTGCACACATCTGTTTTTCTTTGTGTAACTTTTCTCGGTGGCATCTAATCTAATGTGATTCAGGTGTTGGCAGCCTCTTTTCTAGGGACAGGCTTCTTGTTCCTCAAAGCTCCACTGTGTCCTTTTCTGGGCTGAACTCCCTGTAATGCACCTGCCCCTGGCTCCCAGGCCAACATGTGTCACTTTCTGTACAGTGCTCCTATTCTGAAACCTCTGTGATTGCCCTACCCACAGAGTGATGTTGAGCCTTTCCTGCCTGACATCAGTTCCTAGAAGCAGCTCATACTTCCCTCCCAAACAACTGTTTCCTGAACTACCAGGTGGTACTTCTCCAGTGGTCTGGCCTGCAATGTTGCATTTTCTGTTTTAAATTCTAGCATTGTTCCCTCTTTGATTCCCTTTGTAGTGATAATTTTGTCCTTTGTCTTGTCCTTTTTCAGCACTATTTATTTGGCAGTTATTGCAGGTCATTGTTTAACTTACTTCAGCTTAGCTGTTGTAATATCCTTGAAAGAAAGAATTTTTAACATTTTAAAATTAAATTCATTAAAAATTTACATAATCCCGGGCTGGAGGGATGGCTTAGTGGTTAAGGCATTTGCCTGCAAAGCCAAATGATCCAAGTTCGATTCCCCAGGACCCACTCTAGCCAGATGCACAAGGGGGCACATGCATCTGGAGTTCATTTGCAGTGGCTGGAGGCCCTTATGTACCCATTCTTCTCTCTCTCTCTCTCTCTCTGTCAAGTTAACTAAATGAATAAAACATTTAAAAATTTACATAATCCCCTCCTATCATCTTCCTTTGTTCCCCCCTCCATTAAACCTCCTCTTCTTTCAACTATTTCTTCTTTTATTTTGATGTCTTCCCCCCCCCCGTCTTTGCTCTCTTCATCCATGACAACATGTTGATGGACCCAATATTACATAGGTCTTGTGTAGGTAACAGCAGTTGCTGTGAAATCATGAATGCAATACCACTTTGCGTGCCTCCTCATTCTTTGCTCTTAGCATTCTTTCTACTACCTCCTCTGCAGTGATCCCTTAGCCTTGAGGGTAAGCTAGAGCTGTCTCATTTAGTTGAGGTGGCTCAGCTGTCACTGCTCTGCATTTTGACACATTTTGAGTCTTCCCAGTGGTCACCATCTGAAAAAGAAACTTCTCTAACCAAAAGTGAGCGCAGCACTAACATAGAGGCATAACAGATATTTATAGGGTAATTTGGTGGCATAATATAGCCACTTAGGCAAACAACAGTCGCAGCTTCCCCCCTAGAGCTTATGACCAGTCACAAAAAAGCCTATGGGCTTTTGACTACGTTTTCAGTATCAGGCTTGAATTCCTTCAGTGGAGCAGGCCTCACTTCCAATCAGAGAGCAGTTGTTTTGCCCTGTAACAGACATACCACTGTTGCATTGGTTGTCATATTTTGCCAGGCTGGCCAGTTATATAACTTCCTTTACTGTTTAAGACTGTTGATGACTTTTCTCTTTTAGCAGCCTGCATGGCACTTCTAGCATTATGGCAGCTAGTCATCAGGGCGGAGGCTTTCAGCTCAGTTCTAGCTTGATTTCTCAACCTGCAACCAAAGCTTGTGATATCTTTAGCAATAGGATCTTATAATCTAGTTCTGGTGGGCAACCAAGAGCCTTGGCAATTTTAGTCTATGTTATTTTGGGGGCCTCAGGGCCTTCTTGGCCAATAGCTCACTGGGTGGTATCCCACCCTTGGCACTAGAATTTGGCTGTAACAACTTATGGCTTCTGGGTATAGCATTATCCACTCCCAAGAGTACTTCTGCCCAAACTTTTTAAAAAATTGTGTGGTTTTTTTTTTTTTTTTTAAATTTGAGAGGGAGAGACAGAATGGGTGCGCCAGGGCCTCTCGGCTACTGTGAATGGAACTCTAGATGCATGTGCCCCCTTGTGCACATGTGCGACATTGCCGGTCGCATCACTTTAAAAAATTTTTTTATTATTATTTTTTATTTTATTTATTTATTTTTTTTAGAGAGAGACACAGAGAGAGACAGACAGAGAGACAGGGAAAGACAGAGAATGGGTGCATCAGCAGTCTCTCAGCTGCTGTGAACGAAATCCAGATGTGTGCGCCCCCTTGTGGGAAAGTGCGGCATTGCACCCTTGTGTCACTTTGCACCTGGCTAAACGTGGGACCTGGAGATTGGAACCAGCGTTCTTAGGCTTAGGAGGCAGGCGCCTTAACCGCTAAGCCATCTCTCCAGCCCTTGCATCACTTTTACGTCTGGGCATTCTTAGGCTTTGCAGGCAGGCACCTTAACTGCTAAGCCATTTCTCCAGCCCTAATTACGTATTTTTAAATTAGCTAGCAAAGAAGTAGGTTTCTATATGACTTATTTATAACATCTTTAGTTTTGATTAACCCTTCTCCCACCCCTCCTTTAATATAATATCAGAAAAGTACACTTAATAATTGTACAGCTGACACAACCTAGCCTCAAAGCCTCCAGGCCTATCGGGTCCCTCCACCCAGGACAGCCATTTCCCAGTTCCTAAGCACACAAGGATACCTGCTTCAGTCTCTGCTTCTTTAGGCTGGTGTCCTTTGGTCAGCACTAGTGTGAGGCTCACTCACACTGCTCTTTGCAGCCCTGGAATGCTCATATCTGCTGTGAGTATCTTGCTTTTCCAGAGTACATTTGGACAGTTCCAAGCCTGGATATTAAAAAAAAATAATTTATTCATTCATTCATTCATTCATTCAGTGAGTGGGTATGACTGAGGGAGAGAGAGAGAGGAAGGTAGAGAGATAAAGAATGGGCCTTCCAGGGTCTCCAGCCACTGCAAATGAACTCCAGACACATGTACCACCTTGTGCATCTGGCTTATGTGGGTACTGGGGAATTGAACCTAGGTTCTTAGGCTTCTCAGGCAAGTGCCTTAACCACTAAACCATCTCTCTAGCACCAGCCCTGGATTTTTTGGATGAGTACTGCTTTCAGTGACTGGCCATAACTAACCACACTAAATTCTTCTGGATCTGCATTGAGCAGTACATGCTGCAATCAGAGCTGAGTGTTTATGCTTAGATGATGACCCGGGCTAGGTGTGTATACATTCAAGTGTAGCAAACACTGGCAGTGACCTAACCTCATCATGGACATAGTACTCAGCTAGCTGCCCATGAGGTTTCTAGGTTCGAGAGTTTACTGACCAGTCATACACAGGCAGGCTCTGTGCTTTGTGCCCTCACATAAGCAGACTTTGATATTCAGGGGCATTTTACAACAGGTTTTAATTTTACAACAGGTATTTAATTTAATTTTACAACAGGTATCTGAGTTGTCCTTGGATCTCTGACATCACTGAATGCAGACATTGTTTTCCACTTACTGATCTTACTTTCCTTCAAAATCTAACCTGATTTTTTGACAGTAATGCAAAATGTCCCTAGCTATCTTAGAGTGTAACTAACTTTATGCTATTGAAAATTGAATTATAAAAAAAGCCTCATTCTCTTTTACCCAACAGTTGGATATTCTAAAAATCAAGCAGTCATACAGAGCACAGGATCTTACCTTTGCTTTTTGGATTCAGTAAGTAGCTGTTTTATTTCTAATGGCTATATGTTTGTTGGTTGAATAATTATTGTGCATTTTAAAGTAGTTCTTATAACTCAATTTTATGATCTATTATGGTATGGGATGGAAAGATAGATGGCAAAATGCTTGCCTCATAAGCCCGAGAACCTGAGTTCAATCACCAGAACCCATGTAAAAATGCCAGGTATAGTGATACACTTACAATCCTAGCATTGGAGAGGCAGAGAACGGAGGATCCCTGGGGCTCACTGGCCAGCCATTGTAGCCTAAGGGTTGAGCTCCAAGCCATTGAGAGACCCTGTCTCAAAAATGACGAATGGTGTTCCTGAGGAATGACAGAGGTTGTCTTATGGCCTCCACATGCAGCAACACACCTGGATGTGCATTCCACATACATTGCACAATACAAATATGCACTCACACATCCATAAAAAAGTCAAGCTTGATGAGTTGTTGTTTATTTGCCTTAGCATTTAATTAGTTAATTAATGATGAACAAGATTATGTAAAAATATAAAATTACACCAGAGAATATAAACAAAATGAAGATAAGTTAGAATACTCTATGCTGCCCACTGACCTCTTAGGCCATAAGGTGAGTTATGAGAACCTTCATCCCTCCTGTCTTCCTGTGCCCAATCTCCCATGGGTCAGCATGTTCAGGGCCTTTATGTTCTGGGTCTATTCTGGCTCAGTTTCTACCTGAGCAAAATTAATTCTTTGCAAAATAACATGGTTTCATGTCATATTCACTCAGCTCTGCTCCTCCATTACCAATAACCTCTGCTCTAATCTGGATACTTGTTAGATTTCAGAGTTGTGTATATTTTCTAGCCAGGTGAACCTGCATGTCAGACATGTGGCTCCAGATCAATCTCCAGGCCACCTCCACGCGTTGTGTTTCTGCTCCACTGCCCCTGCCTCTTTGATCCCTGTTGCCCTCTTTTCTTAGGTTGAAGTGTCTTAATTTCTTCATTTTCCTTCTGTGGAACATCCAGGTTCTGTCTTTTAAAAAATATCTATTTATTTGAGACTGAGAGACAGACAGACACAGATAATATGGGCATTCTAGGGTTCTTGCTGAAACTACAGATGCACTCACCACTTTATATGGCTTTCTATTGCTACTTGGGAATCAAACCTGGGCTAGCAGGCCTTGCAAGCAAGTGCCCTTAACTCTTGAGCCAATTCCCCAGCCCAATCTAGTTTGTTGTTGTTTTATTCTATTTTTAAATAGTTTTCATTTTTAATTGTTTATTTATTTGAGAGAGGGAGAGAGAGAATGGGCATGCCAGGGCCCCCAGCCACTGCAAACAAACTAGATGCATGTACTACCTTGTGCATCTGGCTTACATAGGTACTGATGAATTGAACCTGTGTCCGTGGGTCCTTAGGCTTTGCAGGCAAATGCCTTAACTGCTAAGCTATCTCTCCAGCCCCTAATCCATGTTCTTTTAACCCTGTGTCAGCATCTTATAGGCCCTTGGCGTTTCACACTCTGGAAGGCTTTAGCAGGTCCCTCGTCTTAGGGGGCCAGCAGTACTTAGCAAGCCAGAGGCACCGCTTTTAGTGTTCAGTGTGGACACACAGACACCACCTTATATTTTCAGACTTCATCACTATTTTAGAGTGGGTATCTGTAGCTAAAATAAGAAATGCAGACAACCTAGCCAAAGAGAAAAGGGCCCAGAGAAAAGAGTGATGGAAAGATGATTTTGGAAGGAACTAATGCTATGGAAGTTTGAGATCAGACTCGTACATGTCCCTGTGGCTCCAAAGAAGACTGTTGTGAATCTGCCAGCTAGTTTTTGTGTGTGAACAGAATGAAATGACATGGGTATACCTTGTGCTTGGGGTCACATGGATGATGTTGAAACAGGAGGATACTATACACACATCACTCCAGGAGTTACAGAGGAGCTAGACATGGCTTCTGTTGAGGTCCAGCCCATTGTTCAGCTCATAAGGCTGGCTTAGGAAAAAGTCTGCCATGATAAGGTTTGGACTTGTGGAAAAGTGGCTTTGATGAAAAAGGAGTGGCTGCCAGCAGAGTTCAGAGGATGAAAAGTGTCTTCTTAAGGATACTTGGGGTCCTGCCCTCTGACCACCAAGAATGCATTCTGGGAAGTGACTGTAAGAATACTCTGCACAAGGTTTAGTGACCATGGTTTCCGATAGGAGTTCCTGGTAGATGAGTGGTCTCATTTGCTATGCTTTTGCATTTCAGCCTAGAATAGAGACATTGGTTGGATCCCAAGTGAGTATTTACAGACCTTTTCTTTTGCTTTCTTTCTTTCTTTTTTTTTTTTTTTTTTTGGTTTTTCGAGGTAGGGTATCTCTCTAGCCCAGACTGACCTGGAATTCACCATGTAGTCTCAGGGTGGCCTTGAACTCACAGTGATCCCCCTACCTCTGCCCCGCAAGCACCGTGATTAAAGGTGTGCACACTATGCCCAGCAAGTCTGGCTTTTAAATGAATAATGCCAGGGCCTTTTGCCACTATAAATGAACTCCAGATGCTTTGCCACTTTGTCCATTTGGCTTTATGTGGGCACTGGAGAATTGAACCTGGGCCAATTAGACTTTGCAAGCAAATGCCTTAACTGCTGAGCCATCTCTCCAGCCCAAAAATGTAGTTTTTTTTTTTTTATTTTTAAAATAAATTTTTGGTATTTCAAGGTAGGGTCTTGCAATAGCCCAGACTGACATGGAATTTACTATGTAATCTCAGGGTGGCCTCGAACTCATGGTGATCCTCCAACCTCTGCCTCCCAAGTACTGGAATTAAAGGCATGTACCACCATGCCTGGCTAAAAAAATGTATTTATTATTTGAGATAGAAGCAGAGAGAGAGAGAGAATTGGCACACCAGGCCTCATGCCACTGCAAGCGAACTCCAGATGTATGCACCATCTTGTATATCTGGCTTATGTGAGTACTGGGGAATCGAACCTGGGTCCTTAGACTTTGCAGACAAGTGCCTTAACTGCTAAGCTATCTCTCCAGCCCCCAAAAGTGTAGCTTAAAAAATATATATTTTATTTGACAGAGGGAGAAAGAGAGAGAATATGGATACACATGGCCTCTAGCCACTGCAAATGAACTCTAGATGAATACGCTACTTTGTGCATTGGCTTTATGTTGGCACTGGGGAATTGAACCTGGGCCAGTGGGCTCTGCAAGCTTGCTTCTTCAACTTCTGAGCCATCTCCCCAGTCCAAAGTATAGTCTTTACCTATGTATATAAGTAATTACATGGATTGGGCTTCTGGCTTCTAAGACATGTGTGGACCTGGGCCTGTGGAACCATGCTGAAGGAGGTGTGCCTCTCAGAGTGGATCTTCAGTCCAGCCCTGGATATGAGTTCAGAGTCAGCTCATGCTTGCTGATGTTGGCTGTTGTCTCTGCAATGGATGTATGATTAAGTGAACCAGCTTTCTTCACCATGATAAAGCTTCTCTTGGAATCTATAAATCTGAAATAAACCCTTTCCTCCCTTAAGCTGTTTCTGACTGGGTGTTTGTCCCACCAATTAAAAGATAACTGCAAGTGTCCTTATGTTTTAGCATTTCTCACCAAACTTACCTGGAGAGGTATCCCATGAGTTCAAGCATAATGTTTTAGTGATCGCTCAGTTACATTTTATTATCTCATTACAATTTCATTATCTTCATTTTAGACTTTGGTTTTGGGATCTAAGGACAGAAATTAATCAGTTATGCACCTTGGTCAGAACCCCCTAATCATTTGTATGTGGTCCTTTTTACTTGTGTTTTCACTGTTTGAATATTTATTTTGTTTTTAAAAAAATATTTTTGGGCTAGAGAGATGGCTTAGCAGTTAGTACTTGCCTGCAAAGCCAAAGGTCCAAGGTTTGATTCCCCAGGACCCACGTAAACCAGATGTACAAGGTGGTGCTTGTGTCTGGAGTTCATTTGCAATGGCTGGAAACCCTAGCATGCCCATTCTCTCTTTCTCTCTCTCAAATAAATAAATAAAATAAAATATTTAAAAAATTTTTTATTATTATTATTGGTTTTTCTAGGTAGGGTCTCGCTTTCAGCACAGGATGACCTGGAATAATTCACTATGTAGTCTCAGGCTGGCCTTGAATTCACAGTGATATCTTACCTCTGCCTCCCAAGTGCTGGGTTTAAAGATGTGCTCCACCATACTCTACTAAAAATATTTTATTTATTTATTTGGCAGAGAGAGAGAGAGATAGAGTGAGTTGGCACACGAGGGCCTTCTGCAACTGCAAATGAACTCCAGACACCTACACCATTTTGTGCATCTGGCTTTATGTGGGTACTGAAGAATCAGACCCGGGCCATCAGGCTTTGCAAATGCCTTTAACCTTTGAGCCCTGCTTACTTGGCTTTTGAGACAGAGTTTCACTATATAGCCCAAGCTGGTCTCAGACTCATAATCCTCCTGACTAAGCCTTCTAGGGATTACAAGTTATACTACCATACCTGACCCTGTATATTTATTTATTTATTTGGTTATTTATTTTGAGACAGGGTCTCCTGTAATCCAAGTTAGCCTCCAACTTGCTATGTAGTCAAGGATGATTTTGAATTCATGATCTTCCTGTTTCTACCTCCCAAATACTGGGATTGCAGTTGTGCACCACTGAACCAAGCTTGGTATATTTGTTTTAATAATGTTATATGTACACTTGGCCATTGCTTAACAGCTACCCTATGACTGCTACTACCAACCTGGTCCATGCTGCCCTTTTAAAATCATCTTGGGTTCTGTACAAATGTGAAAAAAATGAATTTAAGAAAGTTGTCATATTTCTAACTTAATAGAGTGCCATTCTGTTCATAATGCTTCAGGGTTCTTAAACTTATTACTGTGTTATTAAGATTTATCCAAAACATTGTCTGTCATAGTTCATTCATCTTTTTTATTATTCTCTGTGTGTGTTTGTGTGTGTGTATACGTATGCATGTGCATGCATGTTGAGCTCAGAGGACAACCTTGGGTCTTTTTCTTGTTCAGTGATGCATCTGCATTTACCATGCTAGCTGGCATGCAAAGTTCCAAGGATTCCTTTGTCTTCGCCACCCATCTTGCTGTAGAAGGCTTGGGATTCTGCTTACTGCTGTCTCCGTCTTTTTACTTGGGAATCTGAAAATCTGAACTCGGGTCATCACGCTTGCACTTCAAGCGCTTTTATCCACTGAGCCATCTCCCCATCCCCTTATTTAGTTGTTTTTTTAAAATAGAATTAAAATTTATTTACAAGTTGGGCATGGAGGCTCCTACCTATAATCTCAGCATTCAGAGAAGCTGAAAAAAGAGGATCACCAGGAGTTTGAGGCCAGCCTGGGCTACTGAGTGAGTTCCAGATCAGCCTGGGCTAGACCTGCCTCAAAAAAATTATATACAGAGAAATGCAATATTTCAGTGTGAAATTTGTATACAAAGGGAACATCTTGGTATGTTTTGAGGACTTGCATACCATATCCCTGATGCCCAGCATATAGACATCTTTATCTCTCAAGGTTCTCTGTGCCCCCCTAGCTTTTCTGCATATATCACTAGACCTCTTAAATATGAAATCAACATGCCGTTGTGCACTTGTGTTTAGCTTTCCCTCCCTACCATCATCATCCATGGTGTCTCATCTGCCAGGGGTTTATTCATTACTTTTTCTTATTTTTTTCCTTGTGTTACTATACACAGCTTGTTTCTATAGTTTGTGGATGAAGATGGGTCTGTAGAGAATGCTCTAAGTTACACTGAGTGTGAGAAGACAGCCTATGAGCTGGGTCCCTTATCCAGCCCAATCTCATCAGAGTGAGCCCTGAGTTCCATCTGTTAGGGGCATGCAGACAGGCCTACATTTGCTTCCTTGCTAGTCATCTCTGCTGGGAATTTTCAGGATGATTCCCACTATTTCCTCCAAGAAGATGGTCAGTCTTTACCCATGATAGACCAGGCATCCCAGGAAGTTCACCCCTCTCATCATGGTCATGAGCTTGGTTATTTCTGTGAGGTCTTAGGACTCAGTTTCTAGCAGAGAATCACCTGTATTAAGGAACCAGTATTCCAGTTGATGGGAATGTCAGTTTGGGGGAGCCCACATAGCCGTGTTGCTAAGTTAACTGGTGGCAATTAGATTCAGGGGAAGCTTCCTCCCACTGACTTGAGAGCTTCCTGCTAATGAGTCTGTCATTTTTCCTCTCTTACTTTTCCAAAGGGAAACACAGAAGCATTTTAAAAAATATTTTAAATATATTTTATTTATTTATTTATTTATTTATTTATTTATTTATTTATTTAAGAGAGAAAGAGGCAGAGAGAGAGAGAGTGAGTGAGTGAGTGAATGGGTGTGCCAGGGCCACCAGCCACTGCAAAGAAACTCCAGATGCATGTGCCCCCTTGTGCCCATGTGCTGGAGAATCAAACCAGGATCTTTTGGCTTTGCAGGCAAACACCTTAACCACTAAGCCATCTCTCCAGCCCCTACAGAAGCATTTTTGACATCTGCAACTGATAGAACAGGTCAGAGATTTGCAGCCATGGCTGTTGTGTGCTCTGAGAAGGTGCTACTTTTGATCCAGGTGGGTGTGCCCTGCCCTGAGGCCATTTGGGATTTCTGTCCTGATAGCCAGGAGAGCCATTCTGCTGCTTTGACAAGGTGGGAGCTTCATGTTCAGGAGCCAACTGTCTCGAACCTTGTATATGTCTCTCATCCTTCAGTTTTGAGTCCATAGGAAATGTCGGAGGCAGTAGGCTCCATATTGGGCTGATTTTTCCCCACATAGTGACTGCCAGCATTCCCAGTATGTTGAAACTTATAGGCTGGCACTAGAGAGTGAGTGAAAAGAACCAGTACAGACTCAACCAGAGAGGAAGATTTTTTTTTTTTTTTTTTTGGCATATATGTAGTATGTGTCATGGTGTGGTATGTGCTGTATGTAGTGTATACATGTGTATGTGCTGATGTGGTACAGGTGCTTACCTGTAATGACCAGAAGAGAATGTTGGGTGCCCCCTCCATCACTGACTTACCTGGGATGTTTTGGTTTTGGTTTAATTTGTACAGTCAAGTCACATACTGATTCCAGACCTTGCTATTCCCAAACTCTAGCTCTTCTCCAGTCTCTGCCTCCCATAGGACTGGGATTATGTATGTGCATGGCCACACTCAACTGTTTATGTGAGTTCTGGAGACTTGAACTCAGGCTGTCTCAGGACTCTTCAGGCCCTGATGCTTGCATAGGTGACATACTTAACCATTGAGCCATCTCTCCAACCCAAGAATGATCTTTTAAATCTTTTAACTAAGGAGTTGGAGAGATGGCTGAGCAGTTAGGGCATTTGCCTGCAAAGCCTAAGGACCCAGGCTCAATTCCCTAGTACCTACATAAGCCAGATGTGCATGATGGCACATGCATCTGGAGTTTGTTTATAGTGGCTGGAAGCCCTGGTGTACCCATTCTCTCTCTCTCTCTCTCTCAAATAAAGAAAAATAAAGTATTTAAGTCTTTGTGGTAACTAAGTCACTTCATCCTCTTTTGCTATTACTAAACATTTTGTCCAACTGTTAATAAGTAGAAATGTTGGCCACTGGCTGACACAGTTTTATTTCTGTTTTCAGCTGGTTAATCCAGGTGCTAGAAAGTGGGGAGATGCCAGCAGAGGCCAGGAGATGGAGCCTCCCCTCCATATGTGGGATGGGAACCGAGCTGACACATGAGCATTGTCTTGGGATGTCTGAGACTAGAGCCTCTCCTGACAGAAACTGGAGGCAGGCAGAGTTCTGCATAGTGTCACTTTCACTGTATTTAGACAGCATGCCTGTTAGTAACCTACTGAAGGCAGATGTGGCCAGTTGAGTGAGACAGTCATCTGTTTATCACATGTCATCTGACTTTTGTATTTGACTTGTCTATTTTAGTGTAGAATTGCTTGTAAAAAAAAAATGGGGCTGGAGAGATGGCTTAGCGGTTAAGACGCCTGCCTCCTAAGCCTAAGAACACTGGTTCCAGTCTCCAGCGGTTCCAATCTCCAGGTCCCACGTTTAGCCAGATGCAAAGTGACGCAAGGGCGCAATACTGCACTTGACCACAATGGAGTGTACGCATCTGGATATCGTTCACAGCAGCTGAGAGACTGCTGGCGCGCCCATTCTCTGTCTGTCTCCCTCTACCCTCTCTGTCTGTTTCTCTCTAAAAATAAAAAAAAAAAAAAATAAAATATTAAAAAACAATGGGGGCTGGAGACATGGCTTAGTGGTTAAGGCACTTGCCTGTGAAGCCTAAGGACCCAAGTTCGACACTCTATATATCCCACATAAGCCAGATGCTCAGTGACGCAAGCATGCAAGGTTGCATGTGTACAAGATGGTACGTGGGTCTAGAGTTCGATTACAGTGGCTGGAGGCCTTGGTGTGCCAATTGTCTTTCTTTCTCTCTCACTCTCTGTCATAAAAAATAATAATAAAAATAACAACAACAAAACCATTGGAATTAGCCATGTAAAGCCAGCTTCAGCTTTAGGAATATCACTGTTTTTAGCCCCAGTGCAGGTAGTTGACACAAAAAGGCAGTGTTACCATGGGTTCTATTACTGACTCCAGAAGCCCCTGAGAAGCATGGAGGGAAGAAAGATGGGACCTGGGACTCATGTTCCACTGGTGGTGTTTTTTTTTGTTGTTGTTTTTTTTATTTTTGTTTTTGTTTTTGTTTTGTTTTGTTTTGAGGTAGGGTCTTGCTCTAGCCCAGGCTGATATGGAACTCACTCTGTACTCTCAGGCTGGCCTTGAACTCACAGCATCCTCCTACGTTAGCCTCCCAAGTGCTGGGATTAAAGATGTGTACCACCACACCTGGCTCCACTAGTGTTTTTTGCTGGTTAAATTTCTCTTGTCTGGTAGTACAGGGAACCATAAGTTTTATATGAATGTGTCTGTAATTTAGGTGATAAATTTTCATATGAATGTGTCTATAATTTAGGTAACTTCAGTTTTTGCCAAGTTATTTTTCATGTGTGTTAAAATGTATTGTAGTGAACATTTTTCCTCCATTAAAATAAGCAATTGAGGGCTGGAGAGATGGCTTAGCGGTTAAGGTGCCTGACTCCTAAGCCTAAAGAATGCTGGTTCCAATCTCCAGTGGTTCCAATCTCCAGGTCCCACGTTTAGCCAGATGCAAAGTGACGCAAGGGCACAATGCCACACTTGACCACAAGGGGGCGCACACATACGGATTTCGTTCTCAGCAGCTGAGAGGCTGCTGGCGCGCCCATCTCTATCTGTCTCCCTCTCCCTCTCTCTCTGTCTCTCTCCAAAAAATTTTTTAAAAATAAAATAAATAAAATAAGCAGTTGGCAAAAGACTCAGCTTCCTGAATAGAATTTAGAATTCTGCAAATGCTGTGTGTGTGTGTGTGTGTGTGTGTGTGTGTGTGTGTGTGTGTGCGTGCGCTGTCTCTTTGTGGCATGTTGACCTCTCATCTTTTTGCCTAATGGTGCAAATTGTATTTGTTCACATAAGATGGTTGTAGGTTTCCCTATTGGAAGCTCCATGTATATGAAGGTCAGTCAGGTACAGGGGGCAACAGTCCACAGTACAGTGCCTCCTGTCCTTCTGCTTTATTCGTCTTGTTCTTTACTACAAGAAAATTATGGGCTTATGTTTGAGGCCCAAGGTCCGAAGTAGTTTTACTTGCTAGGAGGCAACTAACTTCAGTGGTTGCTGCTTATCAAAACATTGAAGTGGCATTAACTAAAACAGCAACACCCTGGTTTGAGGACGCTGTTCCTCTTATTAAGTGAGTTACATGTATTTGTGAAACCTGTCTATATTCATGGCTCAACTTTTGCTTTTTGAAAGAAGAGTTATGTTCAGAATATCCTTGCAGAATGCTTTTATGAAAAATAAAAATTTATCCATCAACGGTTTTATATGAATCTCGGGAAATCTTGGCAGCATCATAGCTGTCTAAATTTCTGAAGGTGCTTACAGTCAGATGCATTATATTTACTCCTTGTTTCCATCCACACCATACTGTTATTCTTAGCAAGTTTACCTCCTGACAAATACCACTTGTTTTTTGAGGGCTTAATGCCACAGACAATAGGGAGCCTTGAAATGTTATATTTTTGTGGCATTCTTGTTTCAATGCTTTGGAAAGAACAACCTCTCCAACATTTATTCAGCTGCTCTTGCAGAGAGCTGGTTCCAAAACCTGCTGATCAGGGAGAAAGCATGTAGAAATACAAGCTGTCCTGCTGACTGCAGGTGTGTACCCTCCAGGTCTCACAGTCAGCTCTGTATTTTTAACAGGCTTTGTGGTTGTTTGAATCAGATGTCCTCCATAAGCTATATGTTCTGAATGCTTGGTCTCCAGCTGGTGGCAATTTGGGAGTGGATCCTTAATGGAGGATGTGTCTTCTGAGATATGTGGGGGGGTGGGATGTTATAACCAGCTCCCCCTTGCCAGAGCTTGGCTCACTTGCTCAGTGGTGTTTTCTGCCTGCTGTGACAGAAGTGATGTTCAGCCTCTGCTCATGCCCTGCTTTCCCCCGTCATCATAAAGCTTCCCTTTGGGTCAGTAAGACAAAATAAACCTTTTCCTCCCTTCAGCTGCTTTTGCTTGGGTGTTTTGTCCCAGCAATGCTCAGTGATTTTTGTAGCCAATACGAGTGGCTTACAAACTGCCTCTGGAAGCTGTGGTACTTGGACTCCACCTGAAGAGAGAAAGTTTGTTTCAACTAACAGGTGTGGAAGTTGAGCCCATGACCATGGTCCCATTGTTCACCTCATAGCAGGACACGAGAGATCTAGAGAAAAAGGAAGTCTGGATCTCCACATCCCCTTTGAGGACATAGCCTAGTGCACGAAAGACCCCCACCAGGCTCGACCTCTTCAAGTTTTCTCCACCTTCCCAAAACGCCAAGCCAGGGATCAAGCCTTTGATACATGATCCTTGGGGCTAGAGAGATGGCTCAGTAGTTAAAGGCATTTGCTTGATACACGGGCCTCCTTAGGGAGACATTCCAGATCCAAATTACAGCACCCAGAAGGGGAAAGCTCCTAACTCATTCTGTGTTGTTGGTATTGCTTCAGACCAAAACCAGACCAAGAAAATATGAAAAGGAAACTGGGAGCAAGGTTTCCCATAATATGGATGACAGAATCCTTGGCAAACTGCCAGCAAACCAAACCCAGCATCACATGGTAATTTGTGCCCAGTGGGAGGCAAGACTGCCTGGCACCTAATGCCAGTTAGTGTTGTGCAGCATAACACAGGAAAGGGAACGATCACTAGAGGACAATTCGATAAATGGCCAGAAAGCTTCTTACAAAATCACAGTTAGTCATGGTAAAAGTTCTCAGCAAACTTACAGGAACATCTTTTTAGAGGTGGAGTCTTGCTATTCTGTTTAGGCTGGCCTTTACCTCCTGGACTTACACAATCCTCCTGCTTCAGCTCCCAAGTAGCTGGGAATCACAGGTATCTGCTTCCTTGCCTGATTTACAGTTACTGATCCTCTGTGAACAACCAATACCTGAATGGGAACAAGGAGAGCAGCTGCCTTTGGAGCTTCTGAGTAACACTGTGTGGAGGTTCTGGTTCAGTATAATCAGACAAGAAAGGAAAATAAAAGGAATTTAGATTTGAAAGGAAAAGTTAAAACTCTCAATTTGCAGACAATATGATTTTATATGTAGAAATCCTAAGGAATCTCTCAAACCTTCTAAGACTAGTAACCCTAATAAACAAGCTCAGCACAATCCCAGAAAAAAGATCAAGATACAAAACTCAGCTGCATTTCTATAGACTAGCATTGAATACTCTGAAAATAAAAGTAAGAAAGTAGCCAGGCGTGGTGGCGCACACCTTTAATCCCAGCACTTGGGAGCAGAGGTAGGAGGATCAACATGAGTTCGAGGCAACCCTGAGACTACACAGTGAATTCTAGGTCAGCCTGGGCTAAAGTGAGACCTTACCTCAGAAAACAAACAAACAAAAAAAAGTAAGAAATTAATATTCAAAATGGCACCAATAGTGAAATATCTGTGCATAAACACATCAGAAGCATAAAACTCGTATGCAACAAATTTTACAACATTGATATTCTTTTTTTTCTTTTTCTTTTTTCTTTTTTTTTCTTTTTTTAAAATTATTATTTTTTATTGACTTTTATACTACATACAAAAAAAACCACCTGATATTTCCCTTCCCTCCCCCCATTCCACTTTAGAACTCAAGTCTCCATCATATCCCCTCCCTCTCTCCATTAATCTCTCTTTTAATTTGATGTCATCATCTTTTTCTTCTATTTTGAGGGTTTTGCGAAGGTATTGCTAGGCACTCCAACATATATCTGCAATAAAGGGATTTACTGAGCCATAACAGCCATGGTCCAAAAAAGACAAACCCCTCCTGAGACAAGTTTTCCTAGCCATGGCAGTGGAGAGGGAGTAGCTCAAATAATGTCCAGAGGACCTAGATACCAGAATGCTTTATAATGAAAGTTGGGGAAGGCAGGAACAAATTGTTGACATTGAACTCACCTTAGCTACTGATAGGAGGGGTAGGTTCTCAAAATAAAATGACTCTGGTGGTAAATGGCTGTGACCAGGAGAGGCCAGCCTACCTCTGAACTGAGTGAGTATGGAATGAGAGGTACCTAGGCAGTCACCCAAGGATTCCAGACAGTCTTAATATACATTAAGAATGTAAAACATGGAAAGAATGTAAGAACTGAAAGATGGAAAGGAGTGCTATGGAACACTGTCTTCTGGGTACGACATGGCCGTTGCCATTGTGAACACACAGCATCTATGGTCACCAGCACAAGACTTGCACAAGATTGGCCCATCAACATTTGGTCATGGATGGGGAGGAACTCATAAGGCCCCACCCCTCCCAGAGGAGGTATTGGCAGTTAATAATAACTGGGCAATCGTTCTCTTTAGTGGTATAACCACTGCTAAATTGCCCATACTCCATTAAATGCCCCTCCACCCATGATCATGCAATCAACCATAATTAAATTTAGTGGGATGCGTGTGCACATGCACACCATGAAAGTAGGAGGGAGGGTAGCTGGGAAAAGGGGGTCCAGCAAGAGTGAGAGGGATATAAAAGAGGGTAATGGGAATATGATCAAAGTGCATTGTATATATGTATGAAATTGTCGAAGAATAATTTTTTTTTAAATAATATAAAATAGCTAGGTACATAGCTCAATGGTAGACCTCTTGCCTGGCAAGTCCAATAACCTGTGTTCATCTTCTGTACCACCAATAAGAAATCAAAAACAGCCAGGCGTGGTGGCGCACGCCTTTAATCTCAGCACTTGGGAGGCAGAGGTAGGAGGATTGCTATGAGTTCAAGGGTAGCCTGAGACTACCTTGTGAATTCCAGGTCAGCTTGGGTTTGAATGAGACCCTACCTTAAAAAAAAAAAAAAAAAAAAAAAGGAAAGCAGCTGGGCATGATGGTACATGACTGTAATCCTAGCACTAGGAGGTAGAGGTAGGAGGATCAGGAGTTCAAGGCCACTCTAGGCTACCCAAAAAAAAAAAAAAAAGCCGGGTGTGGTGGCGCACGCCTTTAATCCCAGCACTTGGGAGGCAGAGGTAGGAGGATCGCCATGAGTTTGAGGCCACCCTGAGACTACATACTTAATTCCAGGTCAGCCTGGACCAGAGTGAAACCCTACCTCGAAAAAAAAAAAAAAAAAAAAAAAAAAAAAAAAAAAGAAGAAGGAGGAGGAGGAAAAGAAAGAAACCCATGTAAAATTTTTTGCCCCACCTTTACTCCATCTCTCTTTCCTTTCACTCCTAACTTTTGTAATTAAATTTAGGACATCCAGATTTTTTTTTCTTTTCAAAGTATTAATGAAGGGCCAGAGAAGTGGCTTAGCAGTTAAGGCATATGCCTACCAAGCCTAAGGACCCTGGTTCAATTCTCCGGGTCTCACATAAGCCAGATGCACATGGTGGCAACATGCATCTGGAGTTCATTTGCAGTGGCTGGATGCCCTGGAGTGCCCATTCTCACTCACTCTCTCCCTTTCTCTGTTTCTAATAGATAAGTAAAAAAATAAATAAAAGTATTAGTGAAGAGGTACCTTATGCCTATAATTCCAGAATTTAGGAGGCTGAAGCAGAAAGATTGCTATGAGTTTGAGGCCAGCCTGAGCTATAGTATAAGGTAGGAAGAAGATAGAGAAAACTATTTCTAAGAAAGCCAGACATGATGGCACACACTTATAAGCCAAAACTGAAAAACTTAGAATTTTGGGAGTAAATCACAACCTTGACTAAACAAAGAATTCTTTGTTATACGATACCAGAAGCACAGTTAACAAATTGAACTTCACCGAATTTAAACTTCTGCTTTAATTTAGGTATAAATTTAACAATTTAACAATGAAATGAGAAGACAAGCCATAGGTTGGAAGGGGACATTTAGCATCTGTGTCAGCAGGAACCAGCATTTACTAATGGCTCACTCAGTCCTGAACAGAAGACTGTTGGTGGAAATGCACACACAGGTCCCAGAAGGCTATGCTATCAGATAAATGTCATCCTGAAAAATATTATTTTTAGTTTGATTGGTGATATTTGTTCCTTAAAATACTTAAACTTTGGTTTATTGCTCCACTTAAAATAGTTTTTTTTTGCTATGAGATCAACAAAACTACAGAAAAATGCATAAAACCTTTATTGTGAAGCATATATAAGGAAGTACCGATTGCCAGTGATCTTAGAGGATCTATACTGCTACTGCCAGCAATCTGTTCTCCCTCACAGGGACCTCAGTTCTGACTCTCAGGGCCATAGTGTTCTCCCTTTTCTTCATGGATTTTAATATATGTCTATCTCTCTCTCTCTCTGTCTTTCTCTCTCTCTGTCTTTCTCTTTCTCTCTCTCTGTGTAGGTCAGAGGACAGCATTCTTCAGACACATCCAACGTATTTGTTTATTTGTTTTGGTTTTTCAAGGTAGGGTTTCACTCTAGTCCAAGATATCCTGGAATTCACTATGTAGTCTCAGGGTGGCCTCAAACTCAGAGGTCATCCTACCTCTGCCTCTCAAGTGCTGGGATTAAAGGCGTGAGCCACCACACCTGGCTTCAACTTTAAAAAAAAATAATTTATTTTTATTGACAATTTCTATAATTACAAATATTAAATCATGATAATTCTCTCTGTCCCCCACTTTCTCCTTCACAACTCCACTTTCCACCATTCCCCCTCCCACTCAATCAGTCTCTTTTATTTTGATGTCATCATCTTTTCCTCCTATTATGAAGGGTCTTGTGTAGGTAGTACCAGGCACTGTGAGGTCATGGATATCCAGGCTATATTGTGTCTGGAGGAGCACATTGTAAGGAGTTCTACACTTCCTTTGGCTCTTACATTCTTTCTGTCACCTCTTCCACAATGGACTCTGAGCCTTGGAAGGTGTGATAGAGATATTTCAGTGCTGAGCACTCCTCTGTCACTTCTTCTCAGCACTATGTTGCCTTTTGAGTCATCCCAGAGGGCACCACCATCTGAAAAGGGGAGCTTCTCTACCAAAAAGTGAAAGCAGCATTAATAGATGGGTATGAACATTAATACTTACAGCATTAATTGGTGAGCATAATATATTTAGCCAGACACCAGCAGGCATTACACTCCTAGGGCTCATGACTTCCCCCATCATAGGCTTTCGATATCAGGCATGTATTCGCTCCCATGGACCAATTAGAGAGCATTTGGTTTCCCCCGCAACAGACATGCCACTATTGCACCTGTTGCCTCATTTGGTCTGGCTGGCCAAATTTAAGGCTTGCAGTATCTACTGTTGTTTATTTCCACTGATGACTTCTCTCTCTCCCATGGAGCTGCATGCAGCATAGCTTTGTCCATCTTCTGTCAGCTAGTCTACAGAGAGGAGATTTTTCAGCTCAGCTCAGCAAGATTTTTCAGTGACCTTGCAGCCCAAGCATGTGGAGTCTTCAGCAATAGGTTCTTACCTGTTGGGGTACCCTCTAGGGCCAGCCCAGGAGGGACTGCAGGGTCTCTGCCGAGTTAGGGGTGAGAGGCACCGAGTGACGACACAGACTCCAGGAGTTGGGTGGAAGCAGCAGAGGACGAGCTGCTGCAAACTCGTTTATTCAAGGAAGTGTAGGGGGTTTTAAGGGGCTTGGCTGGCCAATCATTGTATGGGGTGGTCCCCTTTTTGTGACCAATGACAGCCTGTCTCCGGACAGATCATCTCGTAGCAGGTTTCTCGCGAGCATGGGACTGAGGCTGTTGTCACGCCAGGCCTGCACAGGACGCCATATTCACAGAAGCCACTTCCTGGTTTCTTCTGACATACGGTCTGGCTAGGGCCAGGCCTGCATTGTACCATGCACTTACTATCTATTCCTGGAGGGAACCAAGAGCCTCAGCAATGGCCTGTAATGTTTTGGGGGTATCAGGGACCTCCTTGGCCAACAACTCACTGGAAGGTATCCCATCTCTAACACTGAAAATTTTCTAGTAACAATCTACACTTCTGTGCATTGTCCAAAAAAGTAGGTTTCCATATGACTTATTCATAGCCTCTTAGATTTTGATTAACCCTCCCCCAACCCTTCCATTACTCAATCTCTTCCCCTGACCTCACTTAAGCCTTTCCATACCCCAGTAATCTGTTCTACTTACATATAGTTTTTTTAGAGATAGGTCTCTCACTGGCCTGCGGCTCACCAATTAGGCTACACTAGTGAGCCCTGTGGATCCACTGCCTCAGATGCCCTAGCACAAGGATTATAGGTGTGCACTACTATGCCTGTTGTTTTTTTTTGACATGTGTTTATATAGTATGCGTGATGTAGTATGCATGTAGATGTGTGTGCCCAGTTCACACGTGTGCAGAGGCCAAAGTAGAACATTGAGTATCCTCCTGTTACTCTTCTGCTTTTGTTTTCTTGAGACTGAGTCTCTCACTGACCCTGGAGCTTCTGTTTATGGTCAGCCTGACTGACCAGCAAGTGCTAGCTATTCTCCAGTCCCTCTCCCCACAAGACTGTGGTTACAGGCATCTGTGTCTTTGTATGTGGGTGCTGGACCTTGAACTCAGGCCATCTCAGGCCCTCAAGCTTGTAAAGCAATTATTCTAACCCTCTGAGCTATCTCCCCAGCCCCTCACCTCCCACTTTACTTTTTTTTTTTTTTTTTTTTTTTTGGTTTTTCGAGGTAGGGTCTTGCTCTAGCCCAGGCTGACCTGGAATTAACTATGTAGTCTCTGGGTAGCCTCCAACTCACAGCAATCCTCCTACCTCTGCCTCACAAGGGCTAGAATTAAAGGCATGTGCCACCATGCCCAGCTCACCTCCCACTTTTTTTTTTTTTTGACAAAGAGAGAGAGAGAGACAGAGAGGGAGAGAGAATGGGTGCACCAGGGCTTCTGTGAACAAACTCCAGATGCATGCGCCCCCTTGTGCACATGTGTGACACTGTGTGCTTGTGTCACTTTTGTGTCTGGCTAAATGTGGGACCTGGAGATTCAAACGGGAGTTCTTAGGTTTGCAGGCAGGCGCCTTAGCTGCTAAGCCATCTCTCTAGCCTTCATCTCCCACTTTTAACATGGATTCTAGGGATTGAACTCGGGCCCTGATGCTTGCAAAACAAACGCTTTACCAACTAAGCTATATCTCCACCTTTATGTGTACATTTCCTAAATATGATGGTTAATTTTGCTTGGTTTTGAATTTGGTGTGGTGAGAATGCATCTTTTATTTTGTCATAAATTTGCTGATGCAAGCAACTGTGATGGAGTTTTACCTCCAGTGGACTCTGAGGGCAGTAATATGCAGTTTGTTTTTCCATATGGTATTTATGGACTTGGATGCACCACATATGAACAATATTGCTGAGAACATTACTGTCCACATCTTACATGAGGAAGACCTTTCCTTCCTAGGTGGTGAATTACTGAGTCTAGGAAATCTGTACCTCTGGTTTTACTAACTGGCTTTCTCTTAAAACAGCTGTGACACCCTCACAGGCATGTGAGTGTTCATATCCACACTCACACTTAGACTTCCAGGATTTTCTGTTTTCCACCATGGTGATTGCTGGTAGCTGCTAACCAATGAAGGCCATGGTCTGTCTTCGTCTGAATGGCCTACTCACTCTCTTGCTATTTTGTTCTTGGGTTATTTGACTTTTCCTTGCTGTGTTAGCGCTGCTTTATGAGTTTAAAATGTATACTTTACACAGGACGATGTGATGATGCCCCAAAGGGTGAGACTACAATATGAAGCTGCTGTTCAGCACCCAACAAGTGTGAGTACAATACCTTCTCTATGTTGTCATCACCTTTAATGAAATTGCCTATAGTTTTTTATGTTGTTTTAATTTTTTTTTGAGGCAAGCCCAACAGACTGGCCTTTTTTATGAGAGAGAGAGAGGATTGGCATGCCAGGGCCTCCAGCCACTGCAATCAAACTCCAGACATATACATCACCTTATGTTCATATGCGACCTTGCATACTTGCATCACTGTGCGTCTGGCTTATGTGGGACCTGGAGAGTTGAACATGAGTCCTTAGGCTTTGCAAGCAAGCACCTTAACTGCTAAGCTCTCTCTCCCGCCCTGTTTACAGTTTTTTTTTAATGGAGATTTTTTTTCTGCCTAGGGTACAAAGAATCCATTTATGATCAACAGTCAAACCAGAGAGAGATTTGTTGGCTGACATGTTTCTAAGCACTCAAGGATATCTTTCTTTGGAGAAAATCATGTTTCTTATCAGTGACAGCAAGAGTGGGAACTGGAGGCACAGCTCCACATTGCTACTTGTAGTAGCCTCAAGAGTAGAATGTTCCTAAATGAAGCCAGGATTTTTGACTTCACTACAGATAAGATTTTCAGGATGAGCACAATTAGAGTTTATCAAGAATAGATTTTAAAGGGCTGGGGAGATATCTCAGTTAGTAAAGTACTTGCTGCATAAGTGTGAGGACCTGAGTTTGGATCCCCTGTACCCACGTAAATAAACTGGATGTGGTAGTGCTGCTATAATCCCAAAACTGAGGAGGTAGAGACAAGGGTATCCCTGGGACTTGCCAATTAGCTTATCTAGCCAAATGGGTGAACTCTGGGTTCAGTGAGAGACCTGTCTCAAAAAATAAGGTGAAGTGCAATTAAAGGCAATGCCCAATAGGAACCTCTGGAATCCACATGCATGCAAACTCATGTGTTCCCACACATATACATGTACACACACACACACACACACACACACACACACACACACTTTAACATAGATTTAAGCATGGGCATTAATAGAGAAGTGTTTAAAATACACCCAAGTGTGGGCATGGACTTCTCAAGAGAGAGCCCTGTGTAATGTCAATCACTAGATATAATTTTGGTGGTTCCTGAAGTTAGATTGTTCAAAGGGTTTATAAGGAACTATTTGCTTTCTTTTTTTTTTTTTTTTTCTTCTTCCCCACCCTCTTTCTGTCTTTCTTCCTCTTTTGATAAATGAATCATAGGGTAGTTTCTGAGGTGCATTAGACAGGATTATGGGTGATAGGACAAAAACCATTGGCCAAAGGGGTTATAAGAATCCTTACTGTGTTAGGTCACAAAGGAATTAAGGCATTTAAAAAAATATTTTATTTTTTATTTATTTATTTGAGAGAGAGAAAGAAGGATGCAGGCAGAGAGTGAGAAAGAATTGGCACACCATGGCCTCCAGCCAGTGCAAATGAACTCCACACATATGTGCCACCTTGTGCATCTGGCTTACGTGGGTCCTGGGGAATCGAACCGAGGTCCTTTGGCTTTTGCGGGCAAACGCCTTAACTGCTAAGCCATCTCTTCAGCCCAAGGCATGTTTTTTTAAAAAAATATTTTATTTATTTAAGTGGTGGGGAGAGAGAATGGGCGCACCAGGGCCTCTAGCCACTGCAGACAAACTCCAGATGCATGCACCACCTTGTGGCTTACGTGGGTCCTGGGGAATCAAACCCAGGTCCTTTGGCTTTGCAGGCAAGTGCTTTAATCACTAAGCTATCTCTCCAACCTAAGGCTTTTGTTTGTTTGTTTGTTTGTTTGTTTTTGTTTTTCGAGGTAGGGTCTCACTCTGGCCTAGGCTGACCTATGTACTACTATGTAGTCTCAAGGGCCTGGCCTTGAACTCACGGCGATCCTTCTACCTCTGCCTCCCAAGTGTTGGGATTACCCCAGATCTTATGTATCCCAGGCTGGTCTCAAACTGTGTATGTAGCTGACAATGACCTTGAATTTCTGATCCTCCTTGCCTCTACCTTCTGAATACTGGGATTATAGGCATGTGCCACCATTACCAGTTTATGCAGTGTTGGGTATTGAACTCAGGGCTTTGTGCATTCCAGGCAAGCATTTTACCAACTAAGTGCTTAGCCCAAGACATGTTTTTACTATAAGCAAGGTTTATAATCTTGTGAGATTTTCAGAAAAATTACAGTTTCATAGATGGAAAAAGAGTAAGGTTAACTTCCAAGGTTATCCATACTTAGGCTTCTTAAGCATAATCCATGCTATTTTAACATTCTTACTTGAAATGTCTCTATACATAAGGAATATCATCTCTATGTAGACAACCTTCACAATTTTTTAAAATTTTCTAACAGATTTTGTTAATTGTGCTGGAATTCTTGACTCTCAGTTGGCAAGAGACTTCAACCAGACTCCAGGATGAAGGGCTCCTTTCTTTCCCATGTGTCAATAATTTTTCCTGTATTTTAATCCTTAGATTTATTTCTTATCTTATATAGAATTTTTTCACTTTAAAATGAATAGAAAGGATTGATTTGTTTATTTGCTTTACCAACATATTTTAAGCCAAGCCTTTGACATGAAAACCAAGCTGAGTGCTACTCTCAACTTGTCTTCAGAGTCTCACAGCTGCCTGGCGATCCTGAGTTTCCTCCCCCATCACCGTGGAGGAAGGGCCTTCCTGTTCCGGCTCTCCTGAAGTTTCAGGAGGTCTGAATTGGTGGTGCTCACTTGTTTTATGACAGTCTCCTATGTAGGAAGGGCCTTCCTGTTCCGGCTCTCCTGAAGTTTCAGGAGGTCTGAATTGGTGGTGGTCACTTGTTTTATGACAGTCTCCCATGTAGGAAGGGCCTTCCTGTTCCGGCTCTCCTGAAGTTTCAGAGGAGGTCTGAATTGGTGGTGGTCACTTGTTTTATGACAGTCTCTCATGTAGGAAGGGCCTTCCTGTTCCGGCTCTCCTGAAGTTTCAGGAGGTCTGAATCAGTGGTGGTCACTTGTTTTACGACAGTCTTCCATGTAGTCACTCACCTAGGACAAGTTGGTTCCTCTTGCCAGGGAGTTTTGATTTGGTGTCCACAGTATGAGTTCTGTTTGCACCACATTGGCTCCCATGTCCACATTGAGCTGACCTCATGTCCACCTTGCTCAGGCCCTTATGTCCACATTCTACTAGCCCTCATGCCCATGTTGTACTGCCCCTCATGCATGTGCTACACTGGCTGTCATATAAATGTTACTCTGGCTTTCATGTCTACATTATTCTTTTTTTTTGTTTTGCTTTGTTTGTTTTTTGTTTTTTTGAGGTAGGGTCACACGCTGGCCCAGGCTGACCTAGAATTAACTGTGTAGTCTCAGGGTGGCCTTGAACTCATGATGATCCTCCTACCTCTGCCTCCCAAGTGCTGGGATTAAAGGCATGCACCATCATGCCCAGCATCATGTATACATTACTCTGGCTCTGGTGCTCACATTGCACTGACCCTAATGCCCATGGTGCACTGGCTCTGAAAGGCAGGTTATTCAAAGTAAAAGGCTTATGCTGAGAGAACTATTTCAAGGTGTTTGGCCTCTTATAACCAGGGTGACTTGTTCTCCTCAAAATGTAGCTTGTTTGTACATCATTTGCTTTTAAGAAATTCAACATTTTTTACTTCTTTCTCAGTTTCCCCACCCCTCCATCCTGAGGACTTGTCATTGTCACTCATCAGATGCATAGACAAGATACTCAGGTCTCGCTTCTCCTGAGTATGGCATTTTCATTATTTCAAGTCACAGATGCAGTATGCCTGTAAGATGAGAAAATGCCTTGACTACCCCCTAGTGAAGCCCCTGGGCTGAGATAACACATACATATCCCTGTGTTAGGGTGGTATATCCCAGGTGGGGTATGTACCAAGGTCTTTACATGCCCTTTAGACTGCCTGCTTTGCCATTCCCATGCAAACCCACTCCAGGCCCTTGATGCTGCTTCTGTCCCACTGGTCACTGCTCTTTGCACACAAGATGGACATTCAAGCCAGGCGTGGTGGCACACGCCTTTAATCCCAGCACTTGGGAGGCAGAGGTAGGAGGATCACCATGAGTTCGAGGCCACCCTGAGACTACATAGTGAATTCCAGGTCAGCCTGGGCTAGAGTGAGACCCTACCTCGAAAAACAAAACAAAACAAAACAAAACAAAAAACAAAACAAAACAAAAAAAGATGGACATTGATCTTCACCATGGAGGTCTCAGGAACTACAAGTGTGGAGTTGGGCAGTGGCACAGGAAGGACTGAGCATGACAAGCAGCAGTATTTTCCTTCGAATGTGTGAGCCCAGACAGGAAATACACATAGAATATAGAGTGCCTTTCTGGGAGCAGAGCGGGCCATGAAGCTGCCTCTACACTGTGTATACAAGGTTCTGGGGTGGGGGACTGGGACCCAAGGGTGCTGCAGGGCTTCTGTGTGAGTTCTATTTCAATGAGGGCAGTAAAACTCTGTGGCTTTCACTGGATTCTGATCATGAGCAGAGCTGAGGAACCACAGATAGGTGTATATCCATACATTCATAGCAGTCAGTGAGCACAGACTCCAGAAGTTGCTTTTTTAAAGTTTAAAGGTATAGAATATTTCATGTCTTCCTCTTTCTACTTAGGAAAGATATCAGAAGATGCCTGACAGTGTCTGGCAGCATGTGCTGTTACTGAACTTGTGACAGCTCTGTCCTCTCTGAACAGTTGTGTCCTGTGGGTCTCCAAGAATGTTGTCACTTAGCCTTACCCAGCAGCTCGGAGGGTTCTACCTCAGCCTCCAAAGACACCGGCAGGTTCTCTGTCACATGGGGAAGTAGACTGTTTTGGTCTGATGTGTTTGTCAGGAAGCAAGTCCTCCTGGGTAGATTTCTATTCTGTGTGTGTAAAGAAAACAAAGAGGCTAGGATTTCCAGAACCTTCTCCCAGTGGCTCTGACAGTGAAATAATGCTGGATACAGAAGTTAAAGAAGAAAAAACTAGCATGTCAGAAACACCACTCAAGTTGAGGCTGTGCTCATCTACAGAGGACTCCAGAACATAGTCCTCTGCCTTCTAAGACACTGAGGAACATAGAGCTTGTCCTTGCTCAGTGGAAAACAGGCATCTGTGTAGTTAGGCCCTATGTCCTTGTCTAAGATTCCGTGTTTCACTCAAATGGTTACAGTTTCCAACAGAGTAAAGACAGTGTCCAAGTATTTTAACATGTTACACGTTCAAAACTTGTAAAGAATTTTTTAAGTGTTAACATTTTAGAGAGCCAGATTCTTTTAATATGTTTTTGTTTCTTTCATTTCCTTAAAACTAAACAGATTGCCTACATTAATGAAGGTCACTTTTATAGTTTTCTGTGACACTCATTTAAATGAACTATGAGATTTAGGGATGTTCATTAATTCAGAAAAAATAAGCTGTCACTTGTCTTAATCTTAGTTAAAACAACCTTGATTTGTATTTTATAGGTTAAGTTTTAGATTCTCACTTTTTGTGTGTATGGTGTGTGTGTGTGTGTGTGTGTGTGTGTGTGTGTGTAAACACATGACACTGGATACATGTGGAGGTCAGAGGTCAGCCTTGGAGTGTTAGTCCTCACCTTTCACCTTGATTGAGACAAAGTCTCTCTTGTTGTTTGCCAGTGCAAATGCCAGACTAGCTGGCTTATGAGCTTCAGGTTTCTGCTGATTCTACCTCCTATTGCTAGACATATTAGATTGCAGATGCGTGCACTACTCACATTCAGCTTTACATGGGTTCCTGGAATCTGAACTCTGGTTGTCAGGCTTGTGCAGCAAATACTTTTTTTTTTTAAATTTTTTCAAAACTTTTTTTTTTTTTATTATTTTTTGGGAGAGAGACACAGAGAGAGAGACAGAGAGAGAGAGAGAAAAAAAAAAAGAGAGAGAGAGGAAGACAGAGACAGGCACGCCAGCAGTGTCTCAGCTGCTGCGAACGAAATCCAGATGTGTGCGCCCCCTTGTGGTCAAGTGCGGCATTGCGCCCTTGCGTCACTGCATCTGGCTAAACGTGGGACCTGGAGATTGGAACCAGCGTTCTTAGGCTTAGCAGGCAGGCGCCTTAGCCGCTAAGCCATCTCTCCAGCCCAGCAAATACTTTTAACCACTGAGCATCTCCTCAGTCCCTTCAAGCATAGATTTTCTGGCTCACTTTCTCAATGAATTTTCTGGATACTCTGTCCAATATTCTAGAGAGAACCTGTGTCACATTTTCCTTCAACCACAGGTGAGTGATCATGACCAATTGGCTCCTATAACACAAAATTAGTGAAAAATAGTTACTGTGATGCTGGGTTTTAAACCATGAACTCCAAATATTCTAATCTGAAGTTGCTGGTTGGTGGATATGCCAATTATGGTAGTTTGTTCTGAAGTTATGCAATGAATGCTGGCAATATGTTCCTGTGTTGTCATTATTTCTTTACAAGAAAGCCACTTACAAAGGCAAGATCCCTAATGACAGCATTCATAATGTGCACCATTGTTTAAATCACCACAGAACTTTGGGAGTTTTTCATTGGGATATCACTGGACAGCTGTGAGTGTGATATTTGTCCTTATCACCATTTCCTGAACCTTTGCAATGTAGATCATTTCTGGAGCTGATAAGGTGGAGTGGGAAGCTTCATGTTTGCTCTTCAGGATCATAGTGTGACCACAAGGGCTTTCCCGCAGTCTCTGAGAGGAGACATGGAGGAAGGAGCTGTGGTAAACATAGCTTAGGGGATACTAAGGTTGGGCAGGAAATTAACTTCACCCCCCTGCATGACCCCTACAGACAGGCATTGTGGTGAGTGGGGCCTGTCTCCTGGCATCTGGACAAATGGACACTAGCAAGCTGACAGTTCTTTCCCGAATCTGTTGTCAGTGTCAAAGTATCCGGTGGACTCTGGGAGTCAGACGCAGTATTAGAAATAGGCACATGGACACTAGTCATGGACACTGAGTGCAGGAGAGTTGGGGGGTGTGAACCTCCTTCTCTCAGGGTCCATCTCCACAAGATGATCTTCTTTGTGATCTCACAGTGACTGGAGGAAGGCTTCAAAGGCTGTAGAACTGTTGATTTCAGTCCTTCAACTACAGTCTTAGTGACCACCACCTGACCTGTGAGATAGGAGCTTCACACCTAAGTACAGTCTTACTGACCATTCTCCAGGCAAGGTATGAGCTTCACCCCAAATATAGTCTCACCAACCCTGTCCACCTAGTGAGGTGGGAACTTCACCCTAAGTCTTCCTCACCCTTGTTGTCTACTCCGCAAGGCAGGAGCTTTTCTCTAAGTATAGTGTTACCAACCCTTGTCCCACTCAGGCATGAGTACATTCCCAGAGTCTGGTGGCGTTTTTCTCAAAGTGGGTTACAGTTTGGGAGTGACCCTGATGATGACAGAAGTGAGCTGGTCAGAGCAAGCAAGGGCCAGTGGCATTGACTCTGAGTATGATACTGTGGGATTCATCTGAAGAAGTCCTAGAGGGCAGGGCCAGCATGTCAGCAAGGGCACAGTGTACCCAGGCTGATGGTGACTACTCACATAGACTGGAGTCAGAATGTGTCAGACCTGCCCTTGGACGTAGGGAAGCTATCAAAGTGATTTCATTTTATCTGAGCTTTGGAGCAGCTATATTTTCAGGCAGTGTTCTTGGTCCTTGGTGGAATGACAAGGTCATGTAAAGACAGAGTGACTCAAGATCCTGTGTGCTATAGTTTGGGTGGGTCCTGGAAGCCATGGCATGATGGACACTCCTTGCTTATCTTCCATCTTTCCAGGAATGGTAGCCAGATGCCCTACATGGTACCTTTGAAACCTCACATGAGGCTCAGAAATGGCCCTTCAGAGAGGAGGCCAACAGTTCTAGTGGTCATTTAACTTCCCCAAGGCAGCTTTGGTGACCCTGCGGTCACCCTTGCTTCAGTATTTTCTGCAGAAAGAGGACAACAAGCTGAGCGTGGTGATGCATGTCTATAATCCTAGCACTTAGGAATCCAAGTCAGTAGGATCTTGAGTTTAAGGCCAGCTATGGGCTATATATAGCAAGACCCTGTCAATAAAGAAAAGGGCTGGAGAGATGGGTCAGTGATTAAGAGCACTTGGTGCTTAAGTATGAGGACCTCTTGGATGGAGACTGCCAAGTTGGACTCTCCAAAACACTCATAGAAAGATGGGCATGGCCACACATCTGTAACTCCAGGCCATGCTGTGGGGGAGGGGCAGACTAGAGAATCACTGACAGACATCAGCTCTGGACCTAAGGAGAGACCACATCTCAAGAAAACTAAAAAGCCAGGTGTGGTGGTGCACACCTTTAATACTAGCACTCAGGAAGCAGAGGTAGGAGGATCTCTGTGAGTTCGAGGCCACCCTGAGACTACATAGTGAATTCCAGGTCAGCCTGAGCTAGAGCGAGAGCCCCCCTCGAAAAACCAAAAAAAAAAAAAAAAAGGAAACCAAAAGAATGACTGAAAAGAGGAGGACACCTGGCCTTCTAGATTCTGCACACATGTGCATGGGGTATGTGCATCTGCACACACACTTGCATATACTACACATTACACACACGTACACACATGTGCATGCAAAAAAAAAGGGGGAAGGGGGGGGAAGAGAGGAGCATGAAAAGAAAGGATAACAAATCATTTGCTGAAGCAGCCCAGGCTGAATTAGCATTAGTATCAAAAGTACAATGTCGGGATGGAGAGATGGCTTAGCGGTTAAGGCGCATGCCTGTGAAGCCTAAGGACCCCGGTTTGATTCTCCAGGTCCCATGTAAGACAGATGCACATAGTGGTGCATGTGTCTGGAGTTCATTTGCAGTGGCTAGAGGCCCTGGCATGCCCATTCTCACTCTGTCACTCTCTCTCCTTCTCTCTGTCTGTAATAAACAAATACAATAAAATCTTTTTAAAAAGAAATTTTAAAAAGTACAATGTCCCCTGAAGGGGCCTCACCCAGCTAGATGCAATGAAAAGCACTATTCCTCCAACTGTGAAGTCCTCCCCCTTAATTTCCAGCCCTTTCCGAACATAACACCCAAGGTCCACATGAAAACCAACCTCTGTGTGAGCTTCTGAACACCTGGAGGATCTGACCTCTTACCATGGATATCTGAGAAGTGTTCAGACCTTCTACCAAAGCAGAAAGTGTAGCCAGTTCTTGTCGATTGTAGTGCTGGGGGCTTGGACGGGCACTTGGATGAGAAGTGAGAAGCTGAGAAGAGAAGGTGACATGTTAGAAGTCAGGAGGCAACAAAGCCAGGACCCAGGGCAGAGGAGGTACCACACAAAGGAAAGCTCATGTAATGCCACTGCAATGCAATGATATTGCTAGGAAATAGAAGGTGAGTTGTAGGGTTGCTGGTGGCTGTGTTCTGAGATGTTACACGTTCTGTCACTGGGACACTTTCGAAGGTGGAGCCACGTTCTGAGGAGATGACAGTGTGTTCTGAGGAGATAGTGACATGTTCTAAGGTAGGTGTGTGTTCTAAGATGGGGCAATTCTGAAGCGATGAGGAGCTGTTGGGGACATTCTGAAATGGAGCCATAGTCTAAGAAGATGAGGTTTATTTATTATTTATTGTCATATGTGTGGGAGATGTGTACACCATAGCCTCTTGCGGCTGCTACTGCTGCTGCAAATGAACACTGGATGCTGAGACCACTATTTTTGCCTGACTTATGTAGGTGGCTTGAAATTTTAACCTAAGAGGCAGCCTTTGCAAGCAAGCCCCTTTAAGTGCTGAGCTATCTTCCTTGCCCTGGGCAGTGTTTGAGATGGGTTGTGTTCTAAGCTGTAACATGTTCTGAGATGGGCTATGTTCTGAGGTAGAGAATGCCAGTGTTTCCCCAAAAGGGTGTCATGGGGGGTGTTGAGATGCTACTGTGGCCCTATAGACAGAAGAATCTATACAGAGGGAGGCTGGCCAGGAGGAGACAAGCCTGCAGTACTAACTCATCTTCTTTTTAGGGTAATGCTTTTCCTAAGGCTCTACCTAGCATGTACTCAGAGGCTGGTGACAATTTTTTCAAAGTGAGTAATGGTCCAGGAAGTAAGTTATTAGGAAGATGCAGGTGTGTGGGCCTTATATTTGAACCATCTTAATCTGAATATATCAAAGGGCATATGATATGTTGGACATATCTCAGTCTAGCCAAAGGCAGTGTTAACTCCTTACTACTAAGACATTACTCAGGTCCATTGTGGGGTCTGGCATCCTTTCCTTCCTCTTGACCAAGATTTTTTGCCTAACTTGACCCAAATTACATGCTTTTCACACATACCTATTCACAAGTTCTGTTTGTTGTTTTCGCAGATTATAGGGTGCCAAGTGAGGAGAGACCCCCCACACTCCACAGAACGATATACGCGTTGGATCAACCAGCTGACATCAGATCAGCTGCTGACACAGGTGATAGTTTCTGGTTATTTGTCCTTATTGCAAGCCCAGCTGCTTCAGAGTGTAGTAGACAGCCCTCTCAGGAGCTATGTCCAACCCCATGCCTGCAGATATTCTATCAGTGTGGTCTTGTGTCTTTACTTACAATGTTACTGATTTGACAGTATCACTTGGGCATACCCCTGTTGCACTGAAATTGGATGGCTCAGGCTAATGAAAGGTCTTGGCCAGAACACAGCTTGGAGTGTAGTCACTTAGAATCCCCCAAAGGCATTTCAGATTCTGTGCCTAATTGTCCCTGACATGTTCCATGGAGCCAGGTGGATAGGTACAGTATCAGCCACAATGGCCCTAGAACCAGATAATAGGAGTCTTTACTAGTGGACAGAAGATTGCTGTAGCAGTAGATAAGTAGTAGCTGTGGCTCTGGTTGGAGAGTGGATGTAGAAGTGGATGGAGGGTGGCTGTGATTACAGATGTAAGATTAAACAAAGGGATAACTAATAGTCATTATTTTGGTCTTACCATTTTCATTAAATGAGGACCATAGGCATCATTTGTGGCTTTCCTCTGTGGGGTCCTCTGGCTGCCCCTACAGACACAGACTGTCTTTATTGTCATCTTCCTGCACAGAGGCAGCTGAGGCATGTGTCTGTCATGGAGCCCTGGCCCCTTGTTGCTGTCACTGGACTGTAGGCTCTGAATTGATGTACTGTTAGTAAACTCATGAGCATGCTCAACAAATACACATTGGGCTGACTGTGGCTGCTTCAAGGGTCAGTGCCTATGAGAGCTGGAAGGCAGCATAGCATCTCGCTTCATCAGTTGGTTCTAAGCTAGTGAGGCCAGTGTGCATTCAGTCTCATGGGAGGCCACATAGCAAGTATTCACTGTGGGGCAGAATCTCTCCCTGGGGGATTAGGTTTTGTGTCTGTGGACAATTTTTTTAATATTGATGTTTTATTTATTTTTTATTGTTTTATTTATTTTTAAACTTTATTTTTATATTTTGAGACAGAGTCTATTTGGCACAGGTTGACCTCCAACTCAAAATCCTGCCTCAGCATCCTGAGTGCCAAGATTATAGGTGTACATCCCCATGCCCAGTCTGATGTTTTAAAATTAGGTTTGGCTACTTTATAAAGAAATTGAGGGAGGAGGAGGACCAAAGGAGCCATAGAGGGAGCAAATATGAGAAAAAGGCAATGATATATATATATATATATCATTAAAAGTGTCATTATGAAACCCATTATTTTGTCCACTGGCCATTCAAAAAAAATAAATGTGAGTAACAAAAAAAAAGAAAAAGTAAGGCCGGGCATGGTGGCGCACGCCTTTAATCCCAGCACTCGGGAGGCAGGCAGAGGTAGGAGGATTGCCGTGAGTTCGAGGCCACCCTGAGATTACATAGTGAATTCCAGGTCAGCCTGGGCTAGAGCAAGACCCTACCTTGAAACACCAAAAAGAAAAAGAAAGAGAAAGAAAGAAAGAAAGAAAGAAAGAAAGAAAGAAAGAAAGAAAGAAAGAAAGAAAGAAAGAGAGAAGAGAGAAAAAGCAGGAGTTGGGAGATGGCTTAATGGTTAAAGGCACTTGCTTGCAAAGCCTGCAAATCTGGTTTCTATTCCCCAGTACCCACATAAAGCCAGATGCACAAAGTAGCATGTGCATCTGATTGCAAATAAATAAAAATACTTTTTAAAAAGAAAGAAAAAGCCGGGCGTGGTGGCGCACGCCTTTAAAAAGGAAAAAGCATGTTAGACTCAGTTCCCACCTTCAGAGTGAGACCCACTCAGTTCCCACCTTCTGCGCACTCTTGTCACTTTAGTCCCACCCTTCCTTCCCAAGCAGACCAGGCTTTCTGACTAGAATTTCTTCTATTTTTTTCAGGACTCTAGCTAAATGGAGTCATGAGCCAAAAAAGACATTTATGCCACCTTGAAGGATGCCTTTGCATTCCATCCTGGGACCATATGAAACATCACATAAAATCTACTTAGGGTGTTTCTTGTGGGCTTTCATGGGCAGCAGTCAAAGCTAGCATTTCTTCTTAGAAGTGAGTTGAATATAGTTGATGATAATCGAGTGGCTATCTTAGGGCCTTGCATTCGTGGTGAGTGGTGCCTGAAGAGGGCCACCGCCCCCCTCCCCCACCAGGGCCATGTCTGTGGGGCAGAAAAAGCTCTCACCCACCTTCCTTCTGGTCCTACACAGACATTCAGCCAGCTTCTGGGCATTGTTTGCATAGTCTTTGGTCTCAGAGGCTAAGCTGTCAGTAGGTCCTCTGAGGGCCTTTGCAGACAATAGCCCCTAATTGCCTATGTTCTTGACCCTTTCAGATCATGGCCAAATGTGACCTTTGTAGCTTGGGATGCTCACTTCTGCAGTGTGTCCTAGGACAGAGATCCTCCCCACCCCCGTTACGTCACTGAGTCTAGTAACTCAGGTTTCATAGTTATAGTGCTTGTGCGTATGGCACTGGAGGTGGAACCCGGAGCCTTACACATTATGAAACCACCAAGTTGTTTTCCAATTGTCTGTACCAATTCATGCTCTTGAATGTGAGCTGTCTGGTTTCCCATGTCCTTGCCAGCACTTGGTAAAGTATCTGTTAAGATCCTTTGCCCATCATTTTGTTGAGTCGTTCATATTCTTACTGTTGAATTTTGAGAGTTGTTTATATATTTTAGACACAAGTCCTTCATCTGATACTACAGACTTTGAAAATATTTTTTCAGAGTTATGACTTAATCTTTTATTCTTTAACAGTATCTTTCAAAGAGAAGTTTTAAAATTTGAAATCTAATATATCAATATTTCTCTTAAGGCTTATGTTTTAGGTGTGATATCTGAGAAATCATTTACTAATTAGGTTCATGAAAGAATTCTCTTATGTTTCTCACCTTAAATTAAATGGAAATTGAATAGTTTGGCTATATGGCCTAAGCTGTCTTAATTAATTGTGTTACCGTAACAAAGTGCCATTTGCCAGGCAGTTTAAACAACATAAATTTATCACAATTTGGGGGCTAAGAGTCTTAGCTCAGGGTCTGGCAGGGTTTGCTGTGTGGCAAGGCTCTCTTTCTGGCTTCCAGTTGGCCACCACCTTGCTGGGTCTTCACTTAGCAGAGATGGTGACTGAGTCCTCTTATAAAGACTTTAATCCCGCCGGGCATGGTGGCACATGCCTTTAATCCCAGCATTCAGGAAGCAGAGGTAGGAGGATCACCATGAGTTCGAGGCTACCCTGAGGCTACGTAGTGATTTCCATGTCAGCCTGGACTAGAGTGAAACCCTACCTTTAAAAAAGACTTTAATCCTGGTCTGGAGAGATGGCTTAGCGGTTAAGGTGCAAAGCCAAAGGACCCAGGTTTAACTTCCCAGGACCCCGTGTAAGCCAGATGCACAAGGTGGGGCATGTGTCTAGAGTTCGTTTGCAGTGGCTGGAGGCCCTGATGTGTCCATTCTCTCTCTCTGCCTCTTTCTGTCTCTGTCCCTCTCTTTCTCAAATAAATAAATATAAATAAAATATTTCTTTTAAAAAATTAAGACCTTAATCCCATTATGAACTCCACCATCTGAACTCATTTTAATCGAATTAGCCCTCAAGGGCCTCATATCCAGATAACATCATTCAAAGGTAGAAGATGGTTCAGTCTGTGGCAAGTGTGGGTTGAATCTTATTGTGTTGTGTATAAATGCCGAGTTCATGCTGCCTTATCTGTTGAGACTCTCCTTTTCCTGCTGCATTGCCTTTGCATCCTGCCAAGAACATGTTGCTCACAGATACACTGGTTGTCTTTTTCTAGCAGTCTTTTGACCTTTCTCCTGTTTAGAGCGCCACAGTTTTTAGTAGTTCTCGAATCATTAGCTCTCCTCTGTCAGTTCTTTTGGTCCGTCCAGGTCCTTTGCATTTCCATACACATCTTTTACTTTCTGACTTGACTGTTTTGATGAATTATGCTAATATGTTTTAAATTTTATTAACCAATCTTGACCTAAATCAAAGAATAATCTCCAAAACTTTATAAAGTTCACTTGATAAATGCTGAAAAAATTCTGCAGCAGTGAGAGGGGAGCAAGGTGTTAAGAGACATTCTTGTTGCACACCTGTCTTATATGCCCATGCCCCTCTAGAATTTCAACTCCAGAATTTCATTTTTTTAAAAAAAAGTATGTTCTGCGTCTCAGTACAGATTCTATTTTGTTCTCTCCTTGCCAGTGCAAGAAAGCTTTAAACATGGTTTCCTTTAGTTCCTGAAAACATCAGGAGTTGCTGCCTTAGGCTCTGCTGAGTGTAACATGAACAGCACGAAAATTACCCTTTGTAAGAATTATTTATTTGCATGTGTATGAGTGTGTGCGCGCATGCAAGCCAGGGTCTCTTGCTGCTGCAAATGGATGGGGTGGCTGGGGAATTTAACTTGAGCTGACAGGCTTTACAAGAAAATGGTTTTTTGGGTTTTGTTTTTGTTTTGTTGTTTTTGTTTTGTTTGGTTTGGTTTGGTTTTCTGTGGTAGGGTCTCGCTTTTGTTCATCATGTGGTGCTGGGTTAATGGCAGTGTAAGAGGGTTGACCTCAATCACAGTGACATAGATCTCAGTACTGGCCTGCTGCCCATCCAGGCCCTGGGTTGTCTATGCTACAGCAGCTCAGTATCCTTAGCTCTGCTAGCCCTGGGTGGTATATCTTTGAACCTATACTGACTTACAGGTTCACAAGTCTCTGTGCACCAAGTTATTCTTTCCAAATTACCTGACTAGGGACTAGAGTATGATTAAGCATAGCCTAAGCATTCTGGGTTCAATTTAGCACTTAGAAAAAAAAACCTGGACTGTTCATGATCTGCTATTGATCAAGAGAAGTTTGAAGTCATAGTCCTCTCTCCCTGATCCCTTCTCTTCCTTCCATATTGGTCAAAAGGCTCAGTGGAGGGCTGGAGAGATGGCTCAGCAGTTAAGGTACTTGCCTGCAAAGCCTAACCACTCTAGTTGATTCCCCCGTACACACACAAAGCCAGATGCACAAGGTTGCACATGTGTCTGGAGTTCTTTGCATTGGCTAAAAGCCCTGGCACACCCCTATTCTTTCTCTTTCTCTCGCTTTCTTTCTTTCCCTCCCTCCCTCCCTCCCTCCCTCCCTCCCTCCTGTGTGTGTGTGTGTGTGTGTGTGTGTGTGTGTGTGTGTCTATCAGGTGTGGTGGTGCACACCTTTAATCCCAGCACTATGGAGGTGGAGGTAGGAGGATTGCTGTGAGTTTGAGGAAAGCCTGGGACTATGTAGTGAGTTCCAGGTCAGCCTGGGTTAGAACCAGACCCTACATTAAAAACCAATAACGGGGCTGGAGAGATGGCTTAGCAGTTAAGCCATTTGCCTGCAAAGCCAAAGGACCTCGGTTCAATTCCCCATGACCCACATAAGCCAGATGCACAAGGTAGAGCAGGCGTCTGGAATTTGTTTGCAGTGGCTGGAGGCCCTGGCGTACCCATTCTCTCTATCCCCTGCCTCTTTCTTTCACAAATAAATAATTATAATTTAAAAAAAAACAAAACAAAAGACTCAGTGGAGTTGGCTGGAAGATTGATCGCCTGTGGGGACACCCAGCAAGGTGTGAATGTGGCTTTAGTGTGGAAGGCAAATATGTAGTGCTAGGTGGTACCCAGATGGTCACAGACCATGACTTACAGGAGGATTTGGCAGTTAATGCTGAGGATAAAAGAACTGCGGAGAAGGGACAGACAATACCTGAGCTGTAGTGGAACTGGAATTTTCAGGCACTGGTTTTCTATACTTAAAGTTAGGTATAAATATAGGGCTAAATGTGTTCAAGCCTGTGTATACACGTGTGAATGATTAGTCCTGTATGTGAGCCTGTGTGTGTGCATGTAGAAGCTTGGGTGAGCACCTGTGTATAGCCGTCAATGGATGAAGTGTGTTCCTTTGAACCTTTGTGGTTGCTCTTCTGTGTAACTATGTACCCATGTATGAATGTCCATGTATGTCTGTGTGTTAATATGTATGAATGTGTGAGCCAGTGGCCCATAGGCAAGTACACCCCAAGGATGGGGCTCTGCAGACAAGCCTGTTCCCCACACTAACCACTGTGGTCAGAAGTCAGGTCTCTGCTTGTGGGGACAGATAGGCAGGGCAAGGCCTCTCAGAAGGACTGTGTTGAGGCAAGGGCCAACTCTGTTTTCAGAATTTAAAAAAAATGTTTTTAGGGCTCAGAGAAGGCTTAGCAGTTAAGGCGCTTGTCTGCAAAGCCCAAGGACCCGGGTTTGATTCCCCAGAACCCACATAAGCCAAATGCACATAGTGGCACATACATCTGTAGTTCATTTGCAGTGGCTAGAGGCCCTGGCATGCCCATTCTTTCTATATGCCTCTTTCTCTCTCTCAAATAAATAAATAAAATCTTTTTTAAAAAATTGTTTTTAGGGCTGGAGAGATGGCTTGGCGGTTAAGGCACCTGCCTGACAAGCCTAAGAATGCTGGCTCCAATCTCTAGTTCCCACGTTTAGCCAGATGCAGTGATGCAAGGGTGCAATGCTGCACTTGCCCACAAGGGGGCACACGCATCTGGAGTTTGTTCACAGCAGCTGCGAGGCTGCTGGCACGCCTATTCTCTCTATCTCTCTAGTTCTTTCTATATATCTCTCTCAAAAAATTGTTTTTAATTGTGGTAAAATTGCATAAACTGCATTGCCTTAGCGGTTGTTTTTGTTTGTTTGTTTGTTTGTTTTGGGGTTTTGTTGTACAGCTCACTTGCTTTACACACATTTACATGATTGTGTGTGTTACCTCCATCACTTGAACTTTCCCTCTTCCCAAACTAGGACTCTGTCCCCACTGAACGCTGACCCCGTACCCTCCCCTGGTAATGCCCTCTTTTCTCGGGAAGTGGACAATTCTTAGTGTCTCATAAACAGAGCTGCTAAAGCCCATTACTGGCTTTTCACTTGGCATAACATCTGCTGGGTTGCCTGCATTGCATCAGCCGCGAGAACCTCCCTGTTTGGGGTTATGTCCAACCGTACGGCGTGCATGGGTCACACTGTTCATGCATTGTCTGTGAGTGCTCACAGTTGCCTCCACCTTCTGTATGCTGTGAATGTGACTCCATAGACCTGCTTTCAGTTCTCTTGGGTGTAGACCCACAAGATGAATTATTGGATCATATAGTAATTCCACAGCAGCTGCACCAGCAGTGGGGACCTGATTTCTCCACACACTTACCAACATCTCTTTTTTTTTTTTTTTTTTTTTTTTTTTTTTTTTTGGTTTTTCGAGGTAGGGTCTCACTCTGGCCCAGGCTGACCTGGAGTTAACTATGTACTCTCCCGAGTGCTGGGATTAAAGGCGTGCACCACCACGCCCGGCCCAACATCTCTTGTTTTGTGTTTTCTAGCACTATCCTGCTGGGGTGAGTATGTTTCATAGGTGATTTGATTTGTATTTCCCTGGTGAGGTGTCACGCTGAGCACTGAGTCATGTGTTTACTATTACTATATCTTTTATAGAGAAAAATATGGCTGTTTACATCTTTTACTCATTGTGTCTGTGTGTGTATGTACATGCATGTACAACAGTTACCATCTCATTGTTGGGACAAAACACCAGACAAAAGCAGCTTATGGAAGGGGAGGTTTATTTCTGGCTTACAGTTTCAAGGGGAGTTCCATCCTAACAGGGAAAGCGTGACAAGAACATCAGCAAGGAGGAGGTAGCACAGCAAGCTTGGTGCAGCCTGTGGACTGGACACAGTTCTTGTAGCAAGACTAACCTTCCAAAGGCTCTGCCACCTTCCCAAACAGTACTACCTGCTGGAGATTGAGCATTCAAACCCATGAGGCTGTGGGAGACATTTTCTATCAGGTCACACAGCATGTCTGTGTATGAACAAGTTGTTGTAAATACATGCACATAT
Source organism: Orientallactaga sibirica (assembly GCA_036365145.1). Taxonomy (NCBI): domain Eukaryota; kingdom Metazoa; phylum Chordata; class Mammalia; order Rodentia; family Dipodidae; genus Orientallactaga; species Orientallactaga sibirica. The sequence goes on from JAEOAD010000013.1 coordinate 319,394, forward strand.
GAGGACATTGAGGCCATAGGATGACCCTGGGTACATTCCTTAGGTTCTGTTCACCTTTTATGAGGAAGAGGCTCTTGTTGGCCTAGAGCTTGCCAATTAATATAGGCTTGGCTGACGGGTGAGCCCCAGGGATCCCTCTTTTGCCACCTCCCCAGCATTGGGACTACAGGTGTATGCCACTATGCCCAGCATTTACATGGGTTCTAGTATCAAACTCAGGTTCTCATGCTTGTAAGGCAAGCACTTTACTTACTGAGCCATCTCCCCTGTATTTTTTTTTTTTTTTTTTTTTTTTTTTTTTTAGGCAAGCCCAACAGACTGGCCTTTTTAAAAAATTTATTTATCAGAGAAAGAGAGAGAGAGAGAGAGAGAGAGAAAGTATGGGAGCACCAGGGCCTCCAGCCACTGCAAACAAACTCTAGATGCATGTGCCCCCTTGTGCATCTGGCTTATGTGGGTCCTAGAGAGTCAAACCGGGATCCTTTGGCTTTGCAAGCAATCGCCTTAACCACTAAGCCATCTCTTTAGCCCACCCTGCCCATTTTTAATAAAGCTATTTGGTTTTTGTTGTTGAGAGATAGCCCTTTACATGTCCTAAATGCTAACCCCTCTCAACTGTGACTTAATAGAGCTCTCTCCCACCCAAGGGCTAGCTTTTCACTTCAGTTTATGGCCTTCCGTGCAAAGTGGCTTTTTTAACTTTGAGTGTGTGTGTGTGTGTGTGTGTGTGTGTGTGTGTGTGTGTGTGTGTGTGTGTTGTGGGGACATTCATTAGTTGAAGCTTTGCTCATGTCTGGGCCTGTGGAAGACCCTTTCTGGGCGCTGCCTTCCCTAGGGGTTGGTAGAACTGGTCTAAATGTTGCATGACTCTGCAGGGCCACAACCCTGCAGGGTGACCATCTTCTCCCCATCCTTCTTTAGGTGATAGATCCCTGTTTGGGTCTGTTTCTTATCGTCACCTCAGTAAGAACCTCAAATGTATAGGTTAGGTGCCTCCACTGGGAGCCAGAGAAGGTAGCAACTGCTCTGCTCTGAGGATTCCAGTGAAGTGACAGGGAGCCTGACATTCATCTCCTGCTCACCCGCAATAGCCATGGGACAGGTGGCCTGTCATGTGCTCTGGGTACAGGACACCCCTGAAACTGTCAAAGATTGGTTGTCTTCCAAGGCATTTTGGTCTTAGCTTCTTGTAATAGTCACAGGCTCAGTGACATTCTCTTCTGTCTCCTGAAGGGCACCATGACCCTGCCTCAGAGGCTAGTCATCCCCAGTTCTCTGGTCTTCTTTGGCCTCCCTGCCCATGTGGGCTTGCTGTGGTGGGAAGGAGAGGAGGGCTCAGTTTCCCAGGCCAGCTCCTCTTTCATATCCTGCTAGGCTTCCGAGTCAAGGCGACATATGAAAGCCACCTATAGCTGGGTTACAGCTTGCATCCCACTGGATATTCTTCATTTCACACCATGTCAGATGAAAATACTGGATTAGCTCCAGAAAAATAAAAGGCGGTTTGCAACATGACAGACTGGTGACTGACAAAATTCTAAAGCATTGTGAGGACTTGCAAGTGCTGTCTTGTTGGAAACCCCCAATAGGAACAGGTTCTCAGTTTAGCACTTGTCTGAAAGGGCAAGTAAATGGAGGCCTCAATCAGACATTGGGCTCAGGCTGTGTGTCATTGTGGGAGAGGTGACTATGCAAATGAGTAAGTCACCTATAAACTGGAAAATGGCCAAGGACCATTTGTTGACTGACTTGACCTGTCTCTTCTTGTATTGCTAAATTCATCACCAGCTGTTTGGGTGCATGTGTGTGTGTCTACATGTCTTTGGGTGTGTCTGTGTGTTTATCTGTGTCTCTGTGTAGTGTGTGGATACCACTGTTGTGTATGTGTACACATCTTTGTGTCATAATCTTGTGATGCCTTCTAGATCTCACTCAGTTTAGAAGAGTTATTGAAAATTGAATATGGGGGCTGGAGAGATGGCTTAGCGGCTAAGGCTTTTGCCTGTGAAGCCTAAGGACCCCAGTTCAATTGTCCAGGTCCCGCGTAAGCCAGATACACAAGGGGGCACACGCGTCTGGAGTTCATTTGCAGTGGCTAGAGGCCCTGGCATGCCCATTCTCACTCTCACTCTCTCTCTTTCCTTCTCTCTGTCTCAAATTAATTAATTAATTAATTAATTAAATAAAATAAAATAAAATTGAATATGTTTCTAGAAATTATATAGTGAAAGCAACTCTTCTTTCTTTGGGGGTATGCAATACCATGTGTTTACACATTTGTGTAGACTGTGTAACCACCATAGCCCAGCTAATTTTGTTCATACATTCATTGCCTGCCCCTGGTCTTTCTGGAGTATAGAAGGGGACTTTGCCAAGCAGGAGACACAAAGTAAGAGAGCTGCAGCCTCAGGATAGGACTGCATCTTCAAGAACAGCTTCAAAGCAAAGCCATGTGTGGAATGTGTGAATGCTCTCAGGAGAACAAAAAATGTCCTCACAGCAAATGCAGGCTCATAGTGGCTCCTGGGGTCCCCCAGGCCGCGGTTCCCGGGAGATGACCAGGCACTTGGGGAGCAGGGTCTCAGGAGGCCATGAGTGCGACAGAAGAACACCCAGAAGACAGCTTCAGGGAACAGCTCGTCTATTCAGCAGGGGAATGAGCTTATTAGCAGTTGTGAGTGGGACGGGACATGGGTCCCAAGGGAATGGGTGGGTTTGAAGGTTGCTTTGTTGATGTCATCTCAGTATGTCGGGATGGCGCGAAAGGGTCACGTGGTTTAGGCAGTGGCAGGAAGAGCTACTTGACCTAAGTCACGGAGAGGAAGGCTGCAGCTGTGGAAGGCAGTTAGCTGTTGCCAGACAAGGAGTTTCTGGGGCAGCGGGCCACAAGGTCATGGGGCCATAAGAAAAAACGAAACCTAAGGTTACCAGAATGTCCAGGTGTCCCAGGCCTGAGGAGGGAGCACCTTACTCACAGGCGTCTCTGGCCAAGGTTGTCGGGAGTGAGGCATGCCACGACCTCACGAAGAGGGGAGCCCCACTTTCACCGGTCTCAGGACCAGACCGGGATCTAGACCTGGCACATTCTCCGTAGTCCTGGGGCCCTTTGTTACATCTGGCAGCTTCAGGTCCATCTCCTGAAGGCTCCAGTCCGTGCTTGGCAGTACCCAACATGTATGATTTCTTTCTAGATAAAGCCTGCTTGTCCTCAAACTCATGATCCTCCTGCCTCAGTCTCCCAAGTGATAGAATTACAAGCTGGAGGCACTGTGAGCATTCTCCTCCCCCCCAAAAAAAAATGTTTTAGGAAAACAGAATTGGAGAAGCTACTTATGAAACATTTTGAGGCTTTCTTTGTAATCTTCACTGACTGTAGAATTATAATTCTGTAATTACATAGGCTCTTCTCAAATTTTTCCCAGAAAAATTTTTCTTCAGAATGGAACTAGAGGGGCTGGAGAGAGAAGCTCAGTGGTTAAGGCATTTGCCTGCAAAGCCTAAGGACCTGGGTTCATTTCCCCAGTACCCACATAAAGCCAGATGCACAAAGTGGCATATGCATCTGGAGTTTGTTTGTAGTGGCTAGAGGCCCTGGCACACACACACACACACACACACACACACACACACACACACACACACATTCTCTCTCTCTCTCTCTCTATCTCTCTGCTTGCAAATAAGTAAAAAAAAAGTTTCTAAAAAAGATGAAACTAGATTTTTCACTGACAAAGTAGTCTTTCCCTTTAGTTTGTTTAAGAAATTAAGAAAATAACACAGCCGGGTGTGGTGGTGCACGCCTTTAATCCCAGCACTCGGGAGACAGAGGTAGGAGGATTGCTGAGAGTTCGAGGCCACCCTGAGACTACATAGTGAATTCCAGGTCAGCCTGAGCTAGAGTGAGACCCTACCTCAAAAAAGAAAAGAAATTAAGAAAATAGTCGGGCTGGGGAAATGGCTTAGTGGTTAAGTAAGGCGTTTGCCTGTGAAGCCTAAGGACCCTGGTTTGATTCCTCAGGACCCATGTAAGCCAGATGCACAAGGGGGCATGCATTTGGAGTTCGTTTGCAGTGGCTAGAGGCCCTGGTGCACCCATTCTCTCTTTCTCTCTATCTGCCTCTCTCTCTGTCTCTCTCAAATTAACTAAAAAAATTTTTTTAAAAAGGAAATAGAGGTTTCTAGGTAAGATGGTAGACATAATGAATGGGAAGAGTCAGGATGACAAAATACAGACTGTACTACAAAGAGAAAGAGGAACGGCATTGGAAATCATAGTGGGGGACAGCACAGCTTAAAAGTGTAGAGAAACAGAAGGGTACCCCTGAAAAAAGAACAAGCTGCACACAGCTCCAGCTGGGGACAATAACAGAAGCGTCATCCAAAAAGTGAGCGAGGTGACTCTAGAGAAAAGAGATCAGCAGTTCTACCCACAGGACAGTCCCACAGTTCTCATAGCCCCAAATCCAGTTGAGGGGTTTGATAAGACTAAGATGGGACTTACTTTGGGGGTTCAGATGCAAACCCCAAACCCAAGCTCATGTCTGATTTACTTAAAGAACTCAAATAAAACAAGACTGAAAAGGACTATTTTTGTGAATTATTATAATTATTCAGAAGTCAGAAGTGAGGGAGAGTCCACAAAACAAAGAAGGGGGAATGACAGAAGAGGTTCGTCTGAGAACCAAAGGCTGAGGAGCGGAAACATCTATATGGTGTAAGGACCCACGTATTCCTTTCCCACCCTGGCAGCTGTTGCCAAAACTTTACTGGCGGTGAAAACTTCAGATGCTAAGAGATGAACAGTCCGGGAGGTGGAAAAGAGAAAAAAGCCACCCAAAGCCTCATGAGTAGCCAGGCTTCTTATTTTGGGTCCTGGGCTGAATCTAGAAGTCAACACCTGGGTGCAGCGTCCAGAAGGGCAGGGGCTGGGCCCTAACTCCACATCCACCTCAGTAATTCCAGCTCTGTAACAGCTGCTGCAGATAGCAGGGCACTATGTAGGGTAATTTCCCTCTCAAGACAAACAGTGTTGGCTGACTTTCCCTGAGGAGACGTGAACAAACATCTGTTCAGACAGGGCCCCATCAACAGACCAAAGAAACTATTCCACATAAGTCTAGCTTGGTGAACCAGTGAGTTCATTAGGGTTACTCATAAAAAGATGTGCAACCCAGGGAATGCTTATTCCAGCATGGCTGGGGAGATGGCTCAGTAGGTAAAGTGTTTGCCCCATAAGCAGGAGGACCTGAGCCTGAGTTTGAATCACTAGAGCCCCATAAAATAGCGTGTGTGGTAGTGTGCGCCTGCAGCCCGCTAGCTAGCTACTTTACCTGAATTGGTGAGCTTCAGCTTTGGCGAGAGACCCTGTCACAAAAACAAGGTGGAGAGCTATAGAAGAGGACATCTGACATCTGAGTCTGGCCCACATGTACACATGCACACTTTCACACACATTAAACAAAAGTAGCTGAAAAGATGCAACTAATTCAATGGCTTCTAATGATGGTTTATCTCTAGTAATCAGCAAAAATGTGCATATTATCTGTTGAGATTTGCTTAATAAAAATAAAGAGGGTAAAGCACTTGCGGCTCAAGCATGAGGGCCAGGAGTTCAGATCCCCAGCACCCATGTAAATGCTGGGTAGGCATGACAGCCAGTTTGCAATTCCAGCACACAAAGATGAATCCCCAGGACAACTGACTAGCTAGACTAGCCAAATAGGTGAGCTCTGGGTTCAGGTGACAGAACTTGCCTCAGTGAAATAAAGGGAGAATGATCAAGGAAGACGCTTGATATCAACCGCTGGCCTATACACACATGTACACATATTCAAGAAAAAAAAAAAAACAAAACCAAAAGGTAACAACAAAATTTCATAACTACAAGTACTCAGAATTTTTTTTTGAGGTAGGATTTTGCTCTAGCCCAGGCTAACCTAGAATTCACTATGTAGTCTTAGGCTGGCCTCAAACTCGCAGCAAATCCACCCACTTCTGCCTCTCAAGTGCTCGGATTAAAGGAGTACACCACCATGCCTGGCTATTTTTTATAGCAATGTAAACTGTCTCTGTCTCTCTCTCTCAAATAAAAAAAATGTGTACTTCCATGTAGTGTGTCTATTCATATGCTGTAATTTAGTGGCAGTAAAGTATTTAAACATTTACTAAAATATATAATAAGCATAAATACTTCCAAGAATCTGGTATATGATCAAGAGATCAAACCTAAGACTCCTCTGGGCATAGGAGTGTACCTCTTAAATCCCAGCACTCAGGAAACAAAGATAGGAGGATCACCATGAGTTTGAGGCTACCTTGAGACTACATAGTGAATTCCAGATCAGCCTGGGCTAGAATAAGACCTACCTTGAAAAAAACACACACACACACACACACACACACACACACACACACACACAACTAAGAATCCACAGGGTAAAAGAAGGAGCTGGGGGTTGGCGAAACAAGTCAGAAACTATAGGTGCTTGCTTGCAAAGCCTGAAGGCCCATATTCAGTTCCCCAGTACCAACACAAAGCCAGTGGCAGAAAGTCCTGGTGTCCCATTCTCTCTCTCTCCTTGCAAATAAAGAAATAATTTTTTTTAAAGGAGCTGAAATTTTCAAAAAATGCCCATGCATGCATACATGTAAAACTGAAAGCAGAAAAGTAAAGACAAGATGATGGGGCGAAATGGAACCAGTACGAAGGTGTACAAGGGGAGTGATAGGATGAATATGAATAATGTGTGTAGGTAAATGTCAAACTCATAAATTTATATATTTTCTTGCTAAATTAAAAATCACAACAAAAAGAAAATTACAAAGGCACAGAAAGTATAAAGGGCTGGAGAGATGGCTCAGCTGTTAAGTCACTTGCCTGCAAAGTCTAAGGACTTCAGGATGTTATCAACATCAACATGGTATTGGGACTTTATTTCTTTTATGATTCAAAACCGTTCTGTTGTATTTACACAATGTTCTTTTCATATCTGTTCTCAGCAATCAGCTATTAAGAGAAACATCACTGTGAACATGTGTACAAATGTTTGTGTGGATGTGTTTGCGATTCTGTTGGACATAAACCTAGGAACAAAGTGGATGGCTCATGACCTTTGAGGAACTACCGCACTGGTTTCCAACGTGGTGACACCGTTTCCCATTGTTTCCAGCAATTAATGAGAACTCCACTTTCTCTGCATCCTCACCAGTACTTGTTATTTTATCTTGTTACTTAGATCGTCCATGGGTATAGAGTATGAAATGGTAGGTCATTGTGGATTTGGTTTATAACTAGCTGAAAACATGGTGGCGAGCATCTTTTATGAACACATTTGTACATTTGTTGACCATTTGTACATCTTTGGAGAAATGTCTATTCAAGATTTGCCTGTTTTTACTTTTTATGAAGTTATTCTTTAGTTGTATATGTGTATGTGTGCATGCACACATCGTCAGGGTCTCTTGCCACTACAAATGAGTACCAGACACGTGTCATTTTTGGTGTCTAGCTTTACATGGGTGGCTGGGAAATTGAACCTGAGTGGGAAGACTTTGCAAACAAACACCTTGAATCACTGAGCCATCTCCCCAGACTCTGCCCATTTTTAAAAACTGGATTGTGTTTTTATTGTTGAGCATAAAACCTTGTATGTATTCTGGATACTAGACCCTTACCAGATAATATGATTTATAAATATCTTCTGTATGAGTTTTTTTGCCCTCTTTCCTTCATGAGGGCCTTTGAAAAAAAACCTTAATTTTGTAAAACCAGCTTATCTGCACTTTTCTTTGGTTGCTTTTTTGGTGTCATATCTAACAAACTGTTGCCTGACCCATGATTATGAAGATTTATACTTATGTTTCCAAGAAGAACTTTAAACTCTGCTTAGGCCTTTGATCCATTTTGAGTCAGTTTTACATATGGTGGGAGTTGTACGGATCCAACTTTATACATTTAATATGTTATCTGGCACCATTGGAATATCTTGATGACCTTGTGAAAAATCAGTTGATGAGCTGGAGAGATATCTCAGTTGGTAAAATTCTTCCTCACAAACATCGGGACCCGAGTTCAATCCCCAGAACCCACATAAAATTTCCTTTAGGGCTGAAGAGATGGCTTAGTGGTTAAGGCACTTGCCTGCAAAGCCAAAGGACGTAGGTTCAATTACCCAGGACTCACATAAGCCAGATGCACACAGTGGCGCATGTGTCTGGAGGTTGTCTGCAGAGGCTGAAGGCTCTGGTGCGCCTTTCTCTCTCTCTCTCTCTCCCCCCTCTTAGATAAATAAAGATGAACTTTGAAAAAAAAAGTCCTCTAATGCTCCCAGCATAACTCAGGGAATTTTGCAGAAGAGGGAACAGAAAGATTGTTAGAGCCACAAGTTGGGACATTTGCACAGAGACATTGCCCCACCCATAATGCATGACCCACAATCCGCATGGGGTTGACCTGCATCTCCAATGAGGAAGGCCTCTTTAGAAAAGCATCAGGGCAGGGAGGGGGGAAAGGATGGTACCAACATGTGTTGTTTACATACTAAATATGTCCATATCTAATAAATTTTTTTTTTTTTTTTGGTTTTGCAAGGTAGGGTCTCACTCTGGTCCAGGCTGACCTGGAATTCACTATGTAGTCTCAGGGTGGCCTCGAACTCATGGTGATCCTCCTACCTCTGCCTCCCAAGTGCTGGGATTAAAGGTGTGCGCCACCATGCCCGGCTCATATCTAATAAATTTTAAAAGTCCTCTAACCTCCACATGAATGTGCACACATGTATACCTGTGCACATACACACATTTTAAAAATCAGGTGATCATAAATGTCTAGTATTATGTTTCTCAATTCTATTTCTTTCATTTCTATGACTATTGTCTTTATGTGAGTATCACTGTGCTGGCTCTTGTAGCTCTGTACTTCATTTGTATATCAGCAAGTATAAGTCTGATTTCTTTTCAAATTGGTTTTAGCTATTTTAGATCCCTTTGAATTTTGAGATCATTTTTACCATTTTCTAAATAGGCAGCTAGAATTTTGATAGGATCATGTTAAGTCTATAGATTAGTAGAGTATTACTCCTTTTTAAAAATTTTCATTGTTATTTATTTATTGAGAGAGAGGTACTGCAAACAAACTCCAAATGCACATGGCACCTTGTGCAGCTGGTTCATGTGGGTACTGGGGAATCAAACCTGGGTCCTTTGGCTTTGCAGGCAATTGTCTTAGCCATTTCTTTTCAAATTGGTTTTAGCTATTTTAGATCCCAGATCATTTTTACCATTTTCTAAATAAGCTAGAATTTTGATAGGATCATGTTAAGTCTATAGATTAGTAGAGTATTTCCTTTTTAAAAATTTTCATTTTATTTATTTATTTTGCAAACAAACTCCAAATGCACATGGCACCTTGTGCAGCTGGTTCATGTGGGTACTGGGGAATCAAACCTGGGTCCTTTGGCTTTGCAGGCAATTGTCTTAGCCATTAAGCCATCTCTCCAGCCCAAGTATTACTCTTTTTTTTTTTTTTTTTTTTTTTTTTGGTTTTGCAAGGTAGGGTCTCACTCTGGTCCAGGCTGACCTGGAATTCACTATGTAGTCTCAGGGTGGCCTCGAACTCTTGCCAATCCTCCTACCTCTGCCTCCCGAGTGCTGGGATTAAAGGCGTGCGCCACCACGCCTGGCATTACTCTTCTTTTTTTATTGACAACTTCCTTAACTGTAGACAATATCCCATGGTGTTCCCCCCCCCACTTTCCCCTTTGAAACTCCACTCTCCATCATATCCCCTACTCCTCTCAATCAGTTTCTCTTTTCATTTTGATGTCATCATCTTTTCCTCCTATTATGATTGTCTTGTGTAGGTAGTGTCAGGCACTGTGAGGTCATGGATATCCAGGCCATTTTGTGTCTGGAGGAGCATGTATGAAGGAGTCTGTGGTAGTTTGAATATATGTCCCCCAATATATTCAGTGTTTTATTAGTTTTAGTTTGCATCTTCATTCACCTTGCTAGAGGCAATGTCACTGGGGGCCAGTCTTAAGGTGTGGGTTTGAGATTCCATTGTAAAGATATGCAAATGTGCCTAGCAGGAGTTCCTGAAGTGTGCTGTGTGACCTTTTAGCTGTAGTTTTGCTCTGTGTGCTGTGGTGGCTGGTTGGTTTTCTCTGCTCTCTTGCCTGGTCCTGTGGAGAGCAGGCCACTTCTGCCATTATGGAACTTCCCCTGGATCTGTAAGCTTCAATAAATAATATCCCTTCCTCCATAACTGTGCCTGGTCTGGAAGTTCATCTCAGCGAACCTGAAGCTGTCTGCTACAGAGTCCTACCCCTTCCTTTGGCTCTTACATTCTTTCTGCCACCTCTTCCGCAATGGACCCTGAGCCTTGGTAGGTGTGTTAGAGATGTTTCAGTGCTGAACACTCCTCTGTCCCTTCTTCTCAGCACCATGGTGCCTTCTGAGTCATCCCAAGGTCACCACCATCTGAAAAGAGAAGCTTCTCGAACCAAAAGTGAGAGTAGCGTTAATATATGGGTGTGGACATTAAGAGAAGTGCTTACTAGGCAGTTTAGTGAGCATAGTATATACATTTATCCAGACACCAGCAGACGTTACACCCCTAGGGCTCATGACTACCCCTGTTGTAGGTTTTCAGTATCAGGGATGTATTCTCTCCCATGGAGTAGGCCTCCAGTCCAATTAGAGAGCGGTTGGCCAAATTTAAAGCTTGCAGTGTCCACTGTTGAGTATCTTGAGTGGTGTTTTCTCTCTCTCCAATTGACCTGCGTGCATCGTAGCTTTTTCCAGCTTTCTGTCAGCTGGTCCACATGAAGGAGGCTTTCAGCTCAGCTCCAGCATGATTTCTCAGTGACCTTGCAGCCCAAGTATGTGGAGTCTTCAGCAATAGGGTCTTACCATCTATTCCTGGTGGGAAACGAAGGACCTTGGCAATGGCCTATAATGTTTTGGGGGTATCAGGGACCTCCCTGGCCAACAACTCGTAGCCTTGTCATTGAAAATTTTCTAATGACAGTCTATTGCTTCTGAGTGTTCCATTGTCCAGAAAATTTGGATTCCATATGACTTATTTTTATCCTCTTAGATTTTGATTAGCCCTCACTCCACCTTTCCTTTACTCAATCTCTTCCCTTGACCTCACTTAGGCCTTTTCACCCCCATTAATCTGTTCTTCTACTTAGATATATACAATACCATCTTATTAAGTCCCCCTCCCTTTTTATTCCCTTTATCCCCTTTCTAGCTTACTGGCTTTCACTACTGACTTTTATTCCTACTCACATAGAAGTCCAATCATTTGTAGTTAGGATCCACATATGAGAGAGAACATGTGATGTTTGGCTTTCTGGGCCTGGGTTACCTCACTAAGTATAATCCTTCCCAGATCCATTCATTTTCCAGCAAATTTCATAACTTCACTTTTCTTTACTGCTGAGTATAACTCCATTGTGTAAATATACCACATCTTCATTATCCACTCATCAGTTGAGTGACATCTAGGCTGGTTCCATTTCCTAGCTATTGTGAATAGAGCAGCAATAAACATGGTTGTGCAAGTATCTCTAAGGCAGTGAGTGAGTCCTTAGGATATATACCTAGGAGTGGTATAGCTGTGTAATATGGTACATCTCTCTTTAGCTGTCTCAGGAATTTCCACACTGATTTCCACAAAGGCTAGACCAGATTGCATTCCCACCAACAGTGTAGAAGGGTTCCTCTTTTTCTTCATCTCTGCCAGCATTTATTGTCATTTGTTTATATGATGGTAGCCAATCTGACAGGAGTGAGATGGAATCTCAACGTAGTTTTAATCTGCATTTTCCTGATGACTAGGGGTGTAGAACATTTTTTTAATTATTAATTTTTTATTGACAACTTCTATACTTATATACAAAAAACACATGATATTTCCCTTAGAACATTTTTTAGATGTTTATATGCCATCTGTATTTCTTCTTCTGAGAACTCTCTATTTAGTTCCATAGCCTATTTTTTAATTGGGTTGTTTGATTTCTTATTAATTTTTTTGAGTTCTTTGTATATCCTAGATATTAAATCCTCTGTCAGATGTATAGCAGGCAAAGATTTTCTCCCATTCTGTAGGTTGCCTCTTTGTTCTATTCACAGTGTCCTTTGCTGTACAAAAGCTTTGTAATTTCATGAGGTCCCAGCGGTTGATCTGTGGTTTTACTTTCTGAGCAATTGGGGTTATATTCAGAAAGTCTTTGCCAAGACCAGTATGTTGAAGGGTTACCACTACTTTTTCCTCTAGCAGTTTGAGAGTTTCATGTCTGATATTAAGGTCTTTGATCCATTTGGACTGAATTCTCATGCATGGAGAGAGATAAGGATCTATTTTCATCCTTCTACAGACACATATCCAGTTTTCCCAGCACCATTTGCTGAAAAGGCTGTCTTTTTTCCAATGAGAATTTTTGGCATTTTTGTCAAAGATCAGGTGGCTATAGCTACCCGGACTTACATCAGGGTCCTCTATTCTGATGATCTACATGTCTGTTTTTTGGGCCAGTACTATGCTGTTTTTGTTACTATGGCTTTGTAATATAGGTTAAAATCAGGTATAGTGATACCACCAGCCTTATTTTTGTTGCTCAGAATTGTTTTAGATATTTGAGGGTTTTTGTGCTTCCAAATGAATTTTTGGATTGTTTTTTCTATTTCCATGAAGAATGCCATTGGAATTTTGATGGGGATTGCATTAAATGTATAGATTGCTTTTGGTAAGATTGGCATTTTCACAATATTGATTCTTCCAATCCAAGAACAAGGGATGTCTTTCCATTTCCTAGTGTCTTCTACAATGTCTCGTTTGAGCATTACAAAGTTTTTATTGTAGAGATCCTTCACTTCCTTGGTTAGGTTTATGCCAAGGTACTTCATTATTTTTTTTTGATGCAATTGTGAATGGGAGTGATTCTCTGATTTCATCCTCTGTGTGTTTGTTGTTAGCATATAGGAAGCCTACTGATTTCTTTGTGTTTATTTTGAATCCTGCTACATGGCTATAGGTGTTTATCAGCTCTAACAGTTTGCTGGAAGAGTCTTTAGGGTCCTTTATGTATAGAATCATATCATCTGCAAATAATGATAACTTGATCTCTTCCTTTCCAATTTGTATCCCTTTTATGTGTATCTCTTGCCTTATTGCTATGGCTAAGACTTCCAGTATTATATTAAATAAAAGTGGGGACAGTGGACACCCTTGTCTTGTTCCTGATTTTAGTGGAAAAGCTTCAAGTTTTTCTCCATTTAGTATTATGTTGGCTGTGGGATTGTCATAAATAGCCTTTATTATGTTGAGTTCTTTGTACATATTTATGATCATTCTTTTGAAATCTTTCTCAGGCATTTCATCTAAATCAGTCTCATTGGAGGTCATTTCTGATGCATTAATACTTTGGTGGCTTTATATTGTCTTGATTTTGTTGTGTTTCTTGTATTATAATGTAGAGATTTTTGCATATTGGATTAATTTAATGCTTGGGTTTTCTAAATTATCTGCAGTATTATTAAATGTATCAATCAATCTTCATATATCTTCAGGTTAGGAGCTTAAGGTGCTAGGTGTGGCTCTTAAGACTCTCAGAGTAACCACAAAAGTGACCCTTGGTGTTGGGTTTGCCTGCTGTGAAAGTATTCAATTGGGTGAGTGGAACAAAATGCAGACAAATTCTAAAAATTTAACTAAACAATGTACCCAAAAACAGTACAGAGTATTTATGCAGGAGTAGGTATTATGACAAACAGATCCTCTAACAAAATCACAGTCCCTAAGGATGTGTGTTGCCCTACACCCTTAATCCTGTCAACTGGGAGGCTAAGATTTCTGGTCTGTAGAGGGTTCCAGGGTCAGCTTGTGACCTAGTAAGCCCCTTCCCCAACGAATGACAGAAGAGGAAACAAAGGCGCTATAGATCAGGAAGCAATAGATGACAAGCCCAAACTATAGCTTATTTAAGAATGGCAACTCCAACCATCCATCAGATTTAGCATATAATTTACCCTGACATGGATGGTGCAATTAGCACTTCTGCTGCAAGTCTATATACCAGGCTTATTTGGTGGGTACTGATCTGGTGTAATCCCAGTTACCTTTTGGGATGGCTTTGGTCTCAGCTATGCTGCACAGCTGCTTGGGCCCCTCTTCGCTGTGCTGTGGGCTCAGATAGGCTGGCTGGGTCTGTGGGTCGCTGCTCTGATCACCTCTGCCGGGTGCTCTGTAGGTGAGCTCCCTTCCCCAGGTGTCTGGTGCTTGCTGGCGCTTGGGCTGGCACTGGGGGAGGGGAGCTGTGGATGGTGGCTGAAGTGTTCCGGTGTTCCTCGTGATCCTCTTCCTCACAAGCTGCTCTGCTGCGAGAATGGGTGCGCCGGGGCCTCTAGACACTGCAAATGAACTCCAGATGCATGTGCCCCCATGTGCATCTGGCTTACGTGAGAGAATCGAACCTGAGTCCTGGAGAATCGAACCTGAGTCCTTAGGCTTCACAGGCATGCACCTTAACCCCTAAGCCATCTCTCCAGCTCTCATATTACTCTTTTAACAATATTAAATCCTTCATCCCAGGAAAACATGATGTCCTTCTTTTTATAAAAGTAGGTCTTCTATAATGTTGAGTCTTGTGATTCTTCTTAAATTTATTTCTGTCTTCGTATATGCTGTTGTGATTGAAGGTTTATTCTTAACTTCATTTTTGGAGTGTATATTGTTAGTGTATAGCTGAGTTTTGTATATAGCTTCATCCCACAGCTTTGCTGGTAACACTTACTGGCACAGATTGTGTGTACATATACTCATATGTTCCCTCGAGCTTTCTTCTACCAGTCATGCCATTTGCAAACAGTTTTACTTCTTTTCCAAGCTGGTTTCCATGCTTTTTTTTTTTTTTTGTCCAGGTGTGCTGGCTAATGTTTCCATTCAGTGTTGAAGAAGGTGGTGAAAACAGATAACCCATCTCATTGCTAATCTTGGCAGCAGCCTGGCAACGTTTGGCATCAGCTGTTGTTTCATAAACACCCGAGAGCAGGCTAAGGAAGTGCTTACTCTTAGCTTGAGCAGTGTTGTGATGACTGAGTGCTGGGCTCTGATAAATGTTTCTATATCGAGGAGGTTTTTATCCGGTTTTCTGTTAATGTGGCATATTGCCATGAATGTTCATATAATGGTCCATTTATCCCATAGTAATACTGCCTATCATGGTATATGGCTTTTTTTTTTTTTCTGACAGCTCAAAGTAGTTCACTGACATTTTGTTGGATTTTGCATCTGTATTCATAAAGAAGACTGGTATGCTGCTTTCTTTCCTTGTGACATTTTGATAGAATTAGTAAGGAAGTCCTCCCAGCTTGTCTGGTTTTGGAAGTTTGTGATGATGTGTGTTAATTTATATGAACATTTAGTTGTGTTCACCAGAGAGTCACCTGACCTAGGCTTTTCTTTGTGGAAAGGCTCCTGACTTCTTTCCATCTCATGCTCAGTGGACATGAGTCAGGTATGTTCTCGTCTCTTGAGTCAGTTCTGATGATTATGCCTTTCTAGAACACTCTGCACTCAGTTTCCTAACCGAGTCATCACCCATACCCTTTCATGCTACTTCAGGTTTTTCTTCTTGGAGCTGAAAGCAGTCTGTTTACTGTCAGTTCCACATATAGGTTCCCTGTCCACTACTTTAGCATTGTTAGCCTAGCAATAGGGATCTGAAGGTTAGCTGGGCCGGCCACTGATTTCCATCTGTCAGTCTTGTGAGCTACATGTCTCTGTAGAGTGTCTTGAGGCCTTATCTGCAACATTCCTTTGTCACGTTCTTAGTAGCGCATGGGAAGCACATTGTGAGTTCTGAGAGCTGTTCTTTTCTGTTAATGGTTCCAGGTCTTCACCTCACATGGCCCTACAGTGATCATGCCTACTTGGTTCTTCTCCCGAGCCTGGTTTTACCATGTGGGCCCATTTGACGAGGGAGGACAGGTAAGTGCCAACAAGCAGGACTTGATCCCCTCATGGATTCCCCTGGGTTTGGGGTGGGCTCCTTTAGGACACCTCTGGAGCCAGGATTTAGAAAACCACTTAAGTCTCTTTCAGGTCCTCCTGTGGGACCCATGAGTGTCTCTACCTTTGCTCACTCGGTGAGCATGCTGTAATCTATACCTACTGTAGTGTAGGTCTTGGCTTTGGGCACAGGTTACCTCATCCTGGATTAACAACTGTGGGTAGGAAAGGTGTTTGGGGGCTCTCTCTGGAGCCGTGTTCCTGTTGATCCCTTGAGGGCATTTTCACCTGCCTGTGGGGATAAGGAGCCGTAACCCTGTAAGGTGGCCACCAGGCAACCTGGCCATGTTGGCCTTCAGGTGCTGCCTGGCAGCACTGGTGATAGTCTGATGGAATGTTCTCAACCTCAAACCCATGAGCCTGAACCCAGCCCAATCTAAGTACAGGCTTGCTCTCAAAAGCCCTCTTTGTATCCACCCTCCTTTGGGGTCCACATTTGAGTGGCTATTGCATTTCCAATCCAAAATGTCCCTTTCCTCCCCTGTATCGCATCCTCCTATTTCCTAAGGGGGTGTGATTTAGCTCAGGGCCTTTGCTATTCCAGGATATTGTGTTACAGTGGAAGAGGAAGTGTTTTCAACTAGGGTAGCATTTGGTCCTGCTTGGAAAGGGTAGGTCTTCACCTCCCTCCTTTCTTCTTGGCTGGTTTCCTGGTTTCTGGTTCAATGTTGCCCCCTTCTGCCCCAGATTTTGAAGTGCAACGTGGTCCTCTTACCATTCATCTCAGCATCCTGGAGATGGGTTCCCTATGCAGGATCTCACTGAGGGATTCCCAAGCATCCACCTCGCCTTCTTCCTTTTTCACCATAATGCTGTGATTTCTAAACCCAAGGTCATTGCAACAGCCCCTCTGTTCATTGTCTTGCAGTTGTATCTGTTCTTAAATTATTTACCCTGAGAACTTTTCTGTCACACAGTATGGAATTGAAGGCAGAGTCAAGACTGCAGATCTCCCCATCCAGCCCGCTGTGTCACCCCAAACTTGTTTCCCACTTGTTGCCAAAACCTGTTTCTCTGGTGTGACCTGAATCACCCACATCACCCTTCAGGGTCCAGACTGATTTATTTTCTGTTCTTTTTTGAGACAGGGTCTGGCTGTGGTGCCTAGGGTTAACTGCAGCTTCTTGGCTTCAGTGATCCTCCGAGATCAGTCCCCCAGATAACACCATGCCTGGCTACAAAGGAAACACCTTCCTATGGCATCTGACCACTGGGGTCGGCATACAGCATGGGCAAGGTGTGGTCGTTTGAATAGATGGCCCCCAATATATTCAGTGTTTTATTAGTTTGTTGTTTGCATCTGCAGCACCTGGCTTGAGGCAGTGTCACTGGGCGGATCTTAAGGTGTGGTGGTGGGTTTGAGATTTCAGTCTAAAGATATGCAAAGTGTGTCTAGCTGGAGTTCCTGAAGTGTTCTGTGCTGTGTGGCTTTTGGCTTGTGGCTTTTTCTCTGTTTTCGGTCCTGTGAAAGCAGCATCTTCTGCCATTATGGAACTTCCTCTGGATCTGTAAGCCTCAATATATCCCTTCCTCCATAACTGTGCCTGGTCTGGAAGTTCATCTCAGCGAACCTGAAGCTGTCTGCTACACAAGGGATGTTCTCTTACTCTTGCAGGGGGTGCCAGAGGACATGTTGTTCTTCTACGAGCACCTCAGGAAGGGGGGCAAGGTCTTCCGGGTGGACCACAACCTGCTTCTCTACCGCTACCACCTACATGCAGCAACACACTCTGTACTTGAGTAAGTAGGTTACATCAGGTTTTGGAAACATGCAGGTAGGTCCCAGGGCATGTGAAGTGCTAGTATGGTCAGGCTTAGATCATCTGTAAGTTACTGGTGTGATCAGGCCCAGGGTCAGTGGGGTCAGGACTCTGCCATGAGCTCAGAATGATGGGCTATGGGGCAACCCACTGAAGGGTGGTTTGTGGGATATAGAAGGTACTATGGGGCTGGAGAGATGGCTTAACAGTAAAGGCATCTGCTTGCCAAGCCTAAGAACGCCCGTTCGATTTCCTGGTCCCACGTTTAGCCAGATGCAAAAGTGACACAAGCACGCAATGCCACATTTTCCCACAAGTGGGTGCATGCGCCTGGAGTTCATTCACAGTGGCTGAGAGGCCACTGGTGCACCCATTCTCTCTCTCTGCCTCTTCCTCTCTGTCTTTCTGTCTCTCTCTCTCTTAAATAATAATAAAAAAATTTTAAAGAAGGTACTATGGGCTGGAGAGTTGGCTTAGTGGTTAAGGCACCTGCCTTCTAAGCCTAAGAACGCCGGTTCCAATCTCCAGGTCCCATGTTTAGCCAGATGCAAAGTGACGCAGGGGCGCAATGCTGCACTTGACCACAAGGGGGCGCACACATCTGGATTTCGTTCACAGCAGCTGAGAGGCTGCTGGCACACCCATCTCTATCTATCTTCCTTTCCCTCTCTGTCTGTCTCTCTCTGTGTCTCTCTCAAAACAAAACGAAGGTACTATGATTCCTTGGAAGGAGTTCTTTGGGACTGCTGGACATGCTGTCCCAGGGGTCAAAACCCTAATGCACAGGCTATACACCCTCCCTCTCCCCGGCTGTAACTTGGCTCCTCAGAAGGCCCCCTGAGATGGTGTTTGCCTCACAAGCATAATGATTTCACTTTTATCCTCAGTACCATTGGCATAGTGGTATGCACCTGTAATCCCAGTGCTGAGGTGGAGGAGGCCAGCTAGTCTACCCTAATTGGCAAACTTCATGCCAACACATCTTGTCTCAAAGGAGGAAAATAGTGTGCACCTGAGGAAGACACTTGTGGTTGTTCTCTGGCCTATACAAGCAAGCATGTGCATGAGCACACACATACATACACATACATTCTCCCCCCTCCAAAAGAAACACTGGGTCAGAGGTATTTACTAATGTAAATTGTGCCAATACTACTACAAAGCTTCTTTCAGAATGTGGGGAAGGAGCGAACTCTGCTAGATGTTGGCAGGGAAACCAAGCTGTGCTTGGGAACAATACAATTGTGCCATCAATGCATGAAGGCATTACAGGGGAGTGAGGTGCAGACCCGACATCTTTCATCAAGTCAGTGCAAACATCTATCATATCATTATCAGTAAGCCAGATCTGGCAGTGTCGATGAAAGAACAGGCAACGTGAATATAGGTCTATTTAACATTCAAAAATAAGCTAAAACAGCTTACTACATGAATAGAAGAAAGGAGAAAAACCCCAAGATCACCACGATCCATGCAGAAAAAAACAGGCTGCATAGCACCTTCTAGTCCTATAAAAACCACTTAGAGCCAGGCGTGGTGGTGCTCTCCTTTAATCACAGTACTCGGGAGGCAGAGGTAGGAGGATCGCCATGAGTTTGAGGCCACCCTGAGAATACAGAGTGTATTCCAGGTCAGCCTGGGCTACAGTGGGACCCTACCTCAAAAAAACAAACAAACAAACAAACAAACAAAAACACTTAGCAGGGAGGAAGTTTCCAGTTCAGTCCCAGAATGGGTTTCTCCATGTCTTACAGCCAAATCATGTTGCATCTTCAGCAATAAAGTCTTACCCATCTGGTTCTGGCATGCAACCTACAGCAGTGGTAGTGTCCATATTCTTTGAGGGGGGCTTACAGGACTCCTTCACCAACAGCTTGTATGGAGGTACCCCTACCCAAGCACTAGGATTTTCACTCAATAACCCTGTGGCTTCTGGGAGTGCTTCCCCACCCCCAACCCCACCCCATGCAGCATGTCTTCTGTATTTAAACTCTCTTTCTTAAAAAAAAAAAAAAAAAAAAAAAAAAAGGAACCGGGCGTGGTGGCACACGCTTTTAATCCCAGCACTCGGGAGGCAGAGGTAGGAGGACCACCATGAGTTCAAGGCCACCCTGAGACTACATAGTAAATTTTAGCTCAGCCTGGGTTATGAGCAAGACCCTACCTCAAAAAAAATGGATGAAGTGTGCTGGAGAGATAGTTTAGTGGTTAAAGGTGCTTGCTTGCAAAGCTTGCCAGCCCAGATTTGATTCCCCAGTACCCACATAAAGCCATACACTCTGTGTATGCATCTGGAGTTTATAATAGCATGCCCATTCTCTTCCTCCCTCCCTTTCTCCTTTCTTCCCTCCCTCTTTCTCTCTGCCTCTTTCTTTCTGTCAAATAAATAAAATAAAATATTCTTTAAATGGATAAATTGGGGGTGGGAGAGATCAGTGATTAAAATGGATAAGTTGGAGCATCAAACTAGAGACCATTATGTGGGGGTGCAAGTCAGTGATAGTGCCCTTCACTATCATGCGCAGGCCCTAGGTTCTATCCCTGGCACCTCAGCCCCCATTACTGAATCAGTTGTGCACTGTTGTAGTCTTAGCTATCCAGGAGAGTAATGAAAGTAAGCAGGCTAACCAAAGACTGGGGACAACGATAATAGAGTCCATATATTAATAGAAGGCTGCTCTGGAGACTATTTCAAGAATTCACACAACCCAGTAGCAATACGGATAATCCAGGGGAAAATAGGCAAAACGCTGAGCAGATAAGGCAGCTTGTACATTTGTAGTACATCATTAGCATCAGGGAAATAAAATCATGACCTACCCCTCTAGTGACTGGAATTAATGCCTAGCAAGTCTAAGGTTAGTGAAGATATAGAGCTCACACATTTTTCTCAGCGTTGGAAATAGTAGATGCTTTGTGAAAACTTGGGCATTTTGTAAATTCATCAAATTGATATCTGTCTGCAGCACAGCAATCCCACTTCTCAGTATATCTATCATGTTTAATATAATGGTGTGCTTGCCTAGCATGTGTGAGGCCCTGGGTTCACTCCCCAGCACTGTAGATGATGATAGATGATAGATAGATGATAGATAGATGATAGATAGATAGATAGATAGATAGATAGATAGATAGATAGATGAAAGATAGATAGATAAATGATAGATAGATTGATAGATAGATGATAGATAGATATATGAAAGATAGATAGATAAATGATAGATAGATGATAGATATTTAGATAGATAGATAGATGATAGATAGATGATAGAGACAGACAGACAGATAGTAGATAACAGACAGGTGATAGAGTAAATGAATGCTAGCCAATAACATTTGGGAAATAATCCATTTGTTTTCAGGTGAATGATAAGTTTTTGTAATGTAAATAAAGAAAACAAACTACTGATGCAGAAACAGAACTAATGTAAAACATATGTGGATAGTAAAGGGAGCTGGGGACAGAAACAGAGCCACAGTGGGTTCCAACTATGCTTAGTCAGAGCCAGAGCTCTGTGACCAAGTGGGAGATGAGCTTCCTCAAGGAAGGGAGCACCTGAGACTGAGGAGCAGGATACCTGTGTTGCCCACAATCCCTGACCTGCACACTTGAGATCCACACACCTTATAAATTATACCTGAATTAAACATATGACACAGTTTCTACAAGGAAGGAACCCTTTCCCGCTGTCCATGATAAAGGTAGAAATTGGGAGACAAAATACCATGGCAGCTGTTGGCACTGAGTTGCAGGTACTTCCGACTCAGAACACTTGAGTCTCCTGCTGGCTGTTGGCCACACAAATGTGTGCTGCTGACCTGTGAAGCACAAGCCACCCTGGTGGTGACCACAGCCCACCCAGCAGGCCCTCATCCCGAGCCCACAACGGGATGGCCTATGTGTAGAGCACACTCCTTTCTGTGTGTATCCTACGACTTTGCCACCCACAGCACAAAATAAGTGATCTAACGTGAGTTTCTGTGTTGGATTAAAGTCTTGAGCTGTGGGCCACAGTGCTACCCACGGTAACGCTTTAATTATAACTTCAGGTTTGCTGGGGAATTGTGTTTATCCAGACTCTCACAAGTCCTGTGGTGGCAATGCCTTAATTCTATCTGTTTCATTTTAAATTGAGAATAGCCTGCATTTGTCACTTACCATTTTTTTTTTTGTTGTTGTTGTTTTTTGTTTTTTTTCGAGGTAGGGTCTTGCTGTAGCCCAGGCTGACCTGGAATTCACTGTATTCTCAGGGTGGCCTCAAACTCACAGTGATCCTCCTGCCTCTGCCTCCCAAGTGCTGGGATGAAAGGTGTGCGCCACCACGCCCGGCTCACTTACCATTTTTGTGTAAAGTACTTAATACGTACTAAAAGACTTAAAAAGGAATAATGTCTTTAAAAAAATCAAACATGGTGTAGCAGACAGCTTCAGGTTCGCTGAGATGAACTTCCAGACCAGGCACAGTTATGGAGGAAGGGATATTATTTATTGAAGCTTACAGATCCAGGGGAAGTTCCATAAAGGCAAGAGAAGCGGCCTGCTCTCCACAGGGCCAAGCAGAGAGAGAAAAAGCCAACCAGCCACCACAGCACACAGAGCAAAACTACAGCCAAAAGGTCACACAGCACACTTCAGGAACTCCTGCTAGGCACATTTGCATATCTTTACAATGGAATCTCAAACCCACCATTAACACCTTAAGACCAGCCCCCAGTGACATTGCCTCTAGCAAGGTGATTGCAGATGCAAACTATAACTAGTAAAACACTGAATATATTGGGGGACATATATTCAAACTACCACACATGGGCTGGAGAGATGGCTTAGGGGTTAAGGCGCCTGCCTCCTAAGCCTAAGAACACCGGTTGGGGTTCCAATCTCCAAGTCCCACGTTTAGCCAGATGCAAAGTGATGCAAGGGCACAATGCTGCACTTGACCACAAGGGGGCGTACACATCTGGATTTCATTCGCAGCAGCTGAGAGACTGCTGGCGCCCATCTCTGTCTTCCTCTCCCTCTCTCTCTAAAAAAAAACAACAACAACAACAAAAATCAAACATTATACCTGTGAGCCTTGAGCCTGATAGTTGTCATTTCATCTACTTCCTTATTCTTTTACTAAATATGTGTCTCACCAGACAGTATGTTTACCTCTTGTGAAACATGCATGGTAGCACACCACCTGTGCTCTGCAAGCTGTGTCCTAGCTTCACAATTGAGATCTCTACAGAAGTTACATTGCCAAACTTATGCCATAACCATGTGGTACTTTATTCGTGCCTTACAAAACTTTGAAGAGAAGCAGATAAAAGGCCTCCCCCCCCCATGCGGATATAGCAACAAGGAGCTTCTCCGAAGCAGGGACAAGGGGACCAGGCACAGCACCCACCAATGCTCTGACCCTGGCATCTAGCCTGAGACCTCCTGTGTTCCTCCTGTCTCAGCTTGCCAGGCTGATGTGATACTGCTGTGGCATCTTAGAATAGGTAGGCTGTCGCCTTGCATGTTCATAAGGACTGGCCTGTGTCCTGTGGTCCTCTCAGCAAGGTTGACTTTCAACAGTCACAAATGTTGCTGACCAATAGCTGTGCCTTCCTCTCTTGGGGATGGGGTCTTTCCCACCCCACCAGCTTCTCCTTCCTTTCTGACCTCTGGAATAGTACTAGTGCAATGCTATTTGTGATTCTACAAACCCTTCCCAGAAAGTGCTGAAAATGCTGACATGTGGTCCATGAACCAGTGCCCCAGGCTGCTGTCCACCAGCCCTAAACTGAGGCCACAGCCTCCACTTAGCAGGAAGAAAGAGACATGCTACGTGTCAGCCTGTTCTCCAGGCAGGACTCCCAAGAGAAGCAGGGCCAGAGCCAGAGACTTTTGGCAAGATGTAGATGTGTCCATCCAGCCATTTTGTCATCGTACCTTCCCATATCTGTCAGCATTCCTGGCCAGAGAACACCTGAGAAAATTTATGCCCATAGCCTTAAAGGGTAGATCTAGCCCTGGTGAACAGATTTGTACTTCCTGTGCAGAGTCCATTTTTTCTGTCTGGAACTTAGGAACTTAGACAACTTAGGTTGTCTTCCCTTTGCAGTTAGACCCATCATCCCTTCAGATGGACTTTGTGGGTTCCTAGCCAGTATGTGGACAAATACATTGACAACACATCACCTATGCTGAGTCCCACGCATTTATCTGCAGGATCTACTTTTGCACACACACACATTCACACTGCACAAGTACACTCACACAGAGAAATGCACGTGTGTACACCCTATACACACACTTGCACTCAAACCACACAAGTACACAGCACACATACTCACATGTATGAACATGCAAGTATCTGTTCCCTATACACACATACTCCAAACACAAGCACACTGTACATACATTGACACAGATGTTCATGCACATGGGCACAGAGTGCAGAGCCAACCCTTCTTGTGCACCTGACCAAATCCAAGTTGAAAGCAACCAGGTGCTAGAGCTGGAAGTGGCAGTCCTTCGCTGCCACAGTGACTATGGGTAGACCCACCCACTTGACCCAGGAGCAGGGTCCCACCTGGAGAGCAAGAGGGTGTTCCAAGCCTTCTCAAAGTGTGTGAGGCTATGTGATAGTTACAGATGGCTGAGGCAGACAATGTGGGAACACGGTGTCTGGTATACCTCACCCATGTGTGGGTCCCCAGAATTAAGAGGGCATTCAAGGTGGCTCTGGAGCCCACAGCGCCTGACCAACCCCAAATGTCCTTCTCCCTGACTGCAGGACAACCATCTGGACCCACCGTGTCCACTTCCTAGAGGAGCAGGTCCTACCCCACTGGGAATCCTTCACCATCTGGAATGCAGGCAAGCAGGGGCGGAGGTTGTACCGCAGCCTGACCACCACCAGCCAGCGCAAGGTGGGGCTGACCCCTCCCCGTCCTGTCACCTCACCTCATCATGTCAGCCCCTATCCTATAACATACAAGCCTTCCCCACAGCAGACACCAGCCACCTGACCTGCTGTCCTGTGTTTGTCCCAGGTGGTGGCCTTCTGCGACGTGGATGAGAAGAAGATCAGGAAGGGCTTCTACTGCCATGAGGACTCCCAGGTCACACACAACACTCCTGAATGAGGGCTGGCAGCCAAAACCTTTCCCCAACACCCACTTGGGCCCTGTGTAGCAGATGCAGTTCCCAGGGATCTCCAGGGCTTTGTCTCAGAGACACCCCTATATGTTCTTGTAGGCATGGGCCTCAAGGTCAGCCCACCAGGGTTGGTGCTGCGTGTGCTGTAATAAAATGGTTGAGCCACTGTGGATCGAGGCACAGCTACCCATCCTGCCCTGATTGGCCCAAGAACCCCATCTGCCACTTGAACAGCACCAGCTGCCATGAGCAGGGGCTGTGGCTCCTTGTGTGTGGAGCCCTAGTGACTCATGGTTGCACCTTCTCCTCTCTAGGAAAAGCCCAAGCCGCAAGTCCCCATTGTGCACTTCCAAGCGGCCCAGCCACCCTTTGTCATCTGTGTGAAGCTGGTGAGTGTTGGCTGCATTCATGGGGCTCCTGTATCTCAACCTATTACACCCTGACCACATGACTGTGGCGAGGGAAGATAGTCATTCCTGGCTGCGTAATCATGGACATGGCAACACACAGCCCATCACTGGCACCCTTGTTTTATTTTATTTTATTTATTTACTTACTTATTTGAGAGATCGAAAGAGGGAGCGGGAGAGAGAGGGAATGGACGCGCCAGGGCTTCCAGCCACTGAGAATGAATTCCAGACGCGTGTGTCACTTTGTGCATCTGGCTTATGTGGATCCTGGGAAACGAACCGAGGTCTTTGACCTTGCAGGCAAACGCCTTAACCAGTAAGCCATCTCTCCAGCCCCCACCCTTGTTCTAAGCCAGATCCTGCCTCACAGTCATGACAACACCCTGAGCTAAATGGGAGGACAACTTCTACCATGGAAGGTAGAGGCAGCTGGAGAGTGGCCTCCAGGGAACTGGGAACAAGGGATAAGGCATGTAGGCATGGGTGACAGCTTAGACAACCTTGTAAAACTAGTCTTGTTTCTAAAAATATCGCTAAAAGTGCTATTGAGTCAGCTTGTCACCTTTCATTCTCTTCAAAGTCCTTATGGAAAATTCGATACCTACCAAGGGAGAAGGCATGGCCCACCCTGAAATTCAGCAGTTTCACTAGGTGTCAAGGATACTGGCATCATCCTCTGTGCTCCAAGTGATGGATGTGGTAGCCCTCTGCTAGGATGAGCAGAAGAAAGCCAAGCTTCCAAGCACAGCCATCCACCACAGCTGCAGGGAGACAGGAACCATTCACACACAGGGTCACAGAGGGGACAATGGCTGGTGGGCCATGCTGTTAGGAACAGATGGGAACCTAGGACTCCACTCACAGCAGCTTCCAATATCAGGGTTGGGCCTGGGTCCCAGCTCCCCTAGAAATGGTGATTCCGGTGGCTTGTGAAGGCAGTGTCACAGAGCAGCAGGTGACAAATAAACCTGGAAAATGGAAACACACAGCAGTTTCAAACCCCACTGGAGCTGGTGAGGTCTCAGTGACAGGGAGGCCTCTCCTCAGTCCCATGCCTTGGAAAACTACTCCCCAGCCTGCTTTCTATCTGTCTTTTGGCATTTCTCTTAAAATAGAAAGGAAGACAGACCTACCGCTGGTAGTGTAGATTTTGGATTTGTAAACTGAAGGTATTTTTTTGCCACTTAGATCAGACCTGTCTTTAGGAGTTTTGCTCATTCTTAGATCGTCATTCCTAGCAAATTACAAATCACTGTCCATACTTATTTCCAGAGCTTCTGCTTTTTAATTATATCTTCAATACAATTGGTCTTAAGTTATGGTTTGAGACTCCATAAAGATTAAACTAGTCTGCTGAAGAGATGGCCTGTGGAGAGCAGCTTCTCTTGCTATTATGGAACTTGCCTGATCTGAAGCCTAAAGGACCCATAATTCAGTTCTCCAGGTCCCACATAAAGCCAGATACACAAGGTGATGTCTTTTGGAACCTTTGTTTTGGAGGAATGGGCATGGAGGTTGCACATGAAGACCTAAGGTGGACTATTCTGATGAGATCTGGACTTCAACTGCAGATAGTATTGCTGGAGGCCTTGGCTTTCTAAGGGGAAGGAAAGACTGCAGAACTTTGTTGGAACTGGGCTCTCTCTCTCAGAGTGTTTGTAAATAAATAAATAAAATTTAAAATTAAAAACAATAAAAAAGATTGAACTACGGGAATCCATTAGCAATCTTTCTTTCCATTTGGAAATGCAAACTTTTGGAAAGAGTGTTTACTGGAGAAGGAACCTGCTTTTAAAGGCTATGAAATTGTCCCAACTTCCCAGCATCTATTGGTGTTCATGAAAATGCATGGAGTGGTCATGAATTGCACACGGTTCCAGGAGCTGCTGCTGAGATGTGGCTTGAGGCAGGGCATGAAGACACATGGAGACCTAAAGACCCTGTGCAAAAGGGTCAGTGTTTTTCTTAACAATGGAGACTGTTAGTCTCTGGTTATATTGAACTTGAACTGCAGAAGTTTGATTTGCTGATGTGATTGAGTTTGCATTATTCTAGTCTCTCTTGCTATGCCTTATACCAGTTAAAATGTTTACTCTGTGCCTTTACATGTTGAAAGTATTTAACTTGTTTGATTTTACAGGACTCACTATCTTAAGTTGATCCATGGCTTTGAAAGCTGTTTAATGCTGATAGTTATAAATCTATTAGAGAGGCTGCAATTGGGGCCAGGGGTTATTTCAGTTTGAATTTTAAAAAGTGTTTTATTGTATTTATTTAGGGCAATGTCACTGGGGCTGGAAATGGTTTGAGACTCCATTGTAAAGATATGTTAAGGCAGTTTTTGCTCTTGCTGTGGTGGCTGGTTGGTTTCTCTCTCTCTGCTTGGCCCTGTGGAGAGCAGGCCGCTTCTCTTGCTATTATGGAAGGATCCTTCAATAAATAATATCCCTTCCTCCATAACTGTGCCTGGTCTGGAAGATCTCAGCCCAGCTGGCAACACCCTAAGGACCCATATAGTTCTCCAGGTCCCAGATGCAGATACACAAGGTGGGGTTGCACATGCATTTGGAGTTTGTTTGCAGTGGCTGGAGGCCCTGCCAATTATCTCTCTCTCTCTAGTAAATAAATAAATAAAATTTAAAATTAAAAACAATAAAAAAGATTGAACTAGGAATCCCAATATTTCTTTCCATTTGGACACAAAATTGTCCCAACTTCCCAGCATCTCTGGTGTTCACCAAGAGCATGCAATAACACATGGACCCTGGTCTTTTCTTAACAATCACTTGCTCATGTCTCAGCACCTCAAATAAATAAATAATATTTTAAAAAAATTTATTTTGGGGAAACTTATTTGAGGACCCACATAAGCCAGATGCACAAAGGGGGGGGCGCACATGCATTTGGAGTTTGTTTGCAGTGGCTGGAGGCCCTGGCATGCCCATTCTCTCTCTCTCTCTCTCTGCCTCTTCCTCTCACTCTCAAATAAATAAATAATATTTTAAAAATATTTACTTATTTGAGAGAAAGAGGCAGATTGAGAGAGAATAGGTGTACTAAAATCCTAATCACACAGTGGGACTGTCTGCAGCTCGTGGGGATGGAATCATTGTGTTCCTATGTCTACTTCTCGCTCGGCCAGAGAGTTCACATGTATGTCGTGAGCTGCTAGATCCTGTGAGTACGGCCCTACCGTTATGTTGTCCACCAATTCCTCTGGTTCCTCCAAGAAGGGCAGTGCAGGTCGTGGTGGTGGCACCCCAAAGCAGAAGGATCCCAGCCACCCACAATGGGACAGTCACACTCACTTTCCACCTTTTGGGGAACTCTCTTACTGTCATTGTGGGCAAGTCTGATTTCCAAGGTTGAATAGTTCCTGTCTGCTGGACACCTTATCCCCGTTGTCCACTCTGTCATCTGGTGACAGGCTTCTCTGCACCTCTGAATGCTAATCCCTGTTGTTTTTGTCCTGCAGACACCTTTCCCTTTCATGTCTGCCCTTTCATTCTCTCAGCAAGCATACAGAAGCAGTCAGTAAGTGGTGCCATGTTTAAGATAGTGCCAGAAGTCACTGGAGCAGACTCTGGCCTAAGCCCAGATACTTCTGGTGCATATGGGGAAGGTGAGAGAGAAGGGCCTGGGATGGATAGCAGGTGAAGACAGTGTGACTTTCTGACTTCGGGCAGAATGTTTTTCACTCAGTTGTTTCTAATCAGAATCTACTGGTAACAGCAGTGATGGTATGAAATGGGGTCAAAACCACTAGCAGCTCAGAAGCCTTGTGTGGACCAAGGACAGATGACCTAAGAGGAAAGGGATTATTCTACCCATATCCTGCCAGAGGCCCCAGACTCCTCAGGCAGGAACTCCCAAACCTGCTTGCTCCATGCAGAGGCTTAGGGTTTAGCCACCCAGCCAAGACCAACACACAAGATAGGATGAAAATTTGGCGATTCAGGATCATGACCCTTATCCGTCTGCTGAGAGTGGAGTGACAAAGGCAGGAGGGAATCAGAGGATAAGAAATCAGCAGACCCTGCAGAGTGAGGGACAGGTTAATCAAGTTCTAGGAACTGTGATGGGGTGGGAAGGTGAATCAGCAATGAAAGAGGTTAGGCATATTCTGAAGAGTGCTAAGGCCAGGTGATAGGCCTCTCAGACCCTCACCAAGTGACCAGTAGCACCAGCTGCTGTCCTCCCTAGCCTTTGTCGTTCAGGCCCTCTATTCACGAGATCAGCAGAGAAACAGCGCATGCATAGTGAACCACCTGACAGGCAGATGTAGGCAAGCTCAACCCCCTCACCCCCGACACCCAGGGCTGGGGCTAAGCAGCGGAAACCTGATCCAGCCAAACTTGCTCTCCTTCCACAGGACCTAACAGGGGGCGAGTTTGAGGAAAACCTAAAGTCACTGCACCTGCAGGAGGGCCTGGACTTCATTCACTTCAGCTGAGGCTGAGGCAGTCTCCCCAGGTGGGTCTACATTGCAGCACCTGTGTGTTCTGGCCCTCATTACAGGCCACTTCGTATTACTTTCTGCTTCCTCTGATATTCTATCACATTTAATGTTTCAGGCTTCATCATTCAAGGTCTTAGAATCAGCACTTTAGATGAATTTTCTGCGTGATAACTTTTATCAGATACCTTGTGGGTTTTCTTTAAGGTTTTTTTTTTTTTTTTTTTTTTGCTTTTTCGAGGTAGGGTCTCACTCTGGTCCAGGCTGACCTGGAATTAACTATGTAGTCTCAGGGTGGCCTCGAGCTCTCGGCAATCCTCCTACCTCTGCCTCCCGAGTGCTGGGATTAAAGGCGTGTGCCACCACGCCCAGCTAAGGTATTTTTTTAAGTAAGAGTCTGTTATCAAAGTTTGGGTTCTATGTTCTAGATGGGTCTATTAGGCCAATCTTTTCTTCATTTTCCAACCCACCTGTATTACCTTTCTCATTACTAAAACCAAATACTTAACAAGATGCAAGTTAAGGACAGGATTTATTTTAGGTCATGGTTTGAAAGCACAGTCCATCATGATGGGGAAGGTGTGGTTGGAACTGCTCCCAGCTGGGACTCTACTGCCTCACATCCTGGTAGAACAGGAAGCAGTGGGACAGAAGCAGGGCCAGACTCAAGCTCCACCTCTCAGATCTACTTCCTCCAGCGAGGCCCCCATCTCCTAACCTCTAAAATATCACCATTGAGGAACAAATGTTTAAGGACACGGAAGACATTTCACTCAAACCACAGCACTATCCTTACCAGTGCTACATCTGAGATTTCAATTCAGTGACCTGCCCAGGATGGTCAGTTGGCCCAGCACTTCTCACTATTTCATTATTTGAGACAAACTGCCCTTCCTTGTCATCTTCCTGCTTTCAGTGTGTGCATATATCACTTGAGAGCGAACAGGTGCACCAGGGCCTCTAGCCCACTCCAGATGAACTCAAAATACATGCTTCACCTTGTGCATCTGGCTTTACATGAGTACTGGGGAATTGAACCTGGGTTCTTAGGCTTTGCATGCAAGCACCTTAACTGCTCCATCTCTCCAGCCCATCTTTACTTTCTAACTACTGGGATTACAGACATATGCCTGGCTTAAACATTTAGTACACTCTCTGAAACTATCACCAGGTATATACAAGGACAGAGTTCTTCCTGTTGATGGAGCCTCCGGCCATCTAATCCCCAACCAGCATATCTGCCTTCACTTTACTTAATGTGCTTCCGAGAGTACATGGAGGGCCTTGGACAGGTTCTTTACAAGCTGGTACTAGTTTGTCTTTCCTCGAGAATGGTGTTTAGACATTTCGTGTGATTTCACTGTGGGCGCCGATATGCCTCTTTTCTAATGTGTCATTTTTCACAGATTGCCCTTTTTCTTACCATCTTTTTGTTGTGCTTTTCCCAGTTGGATCATTTCTCCCCCTGCTAGCTCTTCTGGCCATGCTGACAGCTAGGTTCTCTGCACTCTGCCCCCAGACAACAAGGCAGAGATGTCTTCCTGCCGCATTATCCATTTGGAGAAGTCTACATGGAGAAAAGCCCACGTTTAGGAGTCCAGGGCAATGGCTCAGTGGTTAAGAGCACGTGCTACACCAGTAAGAGGGGCTGAGGCGCCTGATTTGCCCTGAGTTCGATTCCCAAGCACCCATGTAAACGGCTGGGTATGGTCACACACATACGTAACCCCAGTCCTGTGAGCAAGGGAGACAAGAGAATTGTTGGTGCTCTCTGGTCTGCCAATCAGACCAAAAATGGCAGCTCTGGGTTGAGTGAGAAACTCCCATCTCAAGAAAACACACAGAGGAGTGCTACAGGACACGAGACAGTCTCCTATAGCCACTGCACAATGCACATGAGGAATGTGCATCTGCACGCATGTATACACACTACACCACACATTCAAGAAAAATAAAAGTGTTTCCTTTATGTGGTCAGTTTATTTATGACTCCTTTACTAAGTGTCCTTGTAGAGACACTGTCCAACAGGGGTCATTGTCTCCTGATTAAAACGTAACCACAGAAGCCAGGGCTTTCCTCCAGGGCTGCAGTAGACACCAGGCAACATGTGGAGCTTTGTGTACACTTTTGTGACAGCTCCAAGTTCTGATGGAACCAAGATTCAGAACCCACTGTGCACTAAAAGGGCTCATGTCCCTGAATGGCTTTTTTATTTTGGTCTTTCTTGAATTATAGTAGATCATTCAGCAACACTGATGGTCACTTTGTCTCTTTTTAACAATGTAGACTTTTTTTTTTTTAACAATGTAGATCTTACTTTTTCCTCAACTCCAGTGTCCCTGTGGGGAGCTGATGGTCGTTGTATCGTCTTCCCTCTCAGTTCTGCAGATCCACCAAACTCATCTGGTGCCAGTTCCTATCACCCTGTCCAGGACTGCATGTTTAATCAGCATTATTATTATTCCAAGCAATGAGATCCCAGGGGCACATGTGAACTCTCAGTACCTCTTGCTTTGTCTGTCCCAGTTGTCCCCTAGGGTGGTTTACGACTCTCAAAGGTTCTCTATTCTCTCTGCCTCTGCTGAGGGCCCAATCCACATGTGGACATTTGCTTCCAGTATTTCCCATCCCATGAGCTCTTTCTGGTTTTTGTTTTCCTAATCTCTGGATAGTTTCTACACCTTTTACTTTTGAGACTGTTCCTTCCATGTAGTTTCTGAAATTTCTTAATAGCCATTGTAGGTGGGTTCTGTACAGTCTTGTGGTGATGCTATAGACTTGTATTCCTATTCTTTGAGGAGATCAGCTTTTTCCTCCCAGAAGTTAAGAGCCCATCTAAGCACAGCTGATCAGGAACCAATTTAATCAGACTTTCCACTGTAGGAGTTTTGGGGCTCATAGGGTGGGACCAGGGTGCCTCAGGGGAGATGTGTTCTCTTCACCCAACATGCAGCGATCCAGGCAGGGCTCCATCTTCATCCTCCCCTGACAAGGGTACAGCTATGTAGGGTCCCAGTTTCATCAGGGGTCTCCTGTTAGATTTGGCCCCAGGTGTTTTGTTTCTCCTTCCCCTATCAAAACTTCACATTTGGGGGCTGGATAGAGGCTTAGTGGACCCCGGCTGAGGCTCGCTTCCCCAGTACCCACATAAGCCAGATGCACAAGGGGGCGCATGCACCTGGAGTTCGTCTGCAGTGGCTGGAGGCCCTGGTGCACCCATTCTCTATCTGCCTCTTTCTCTCTCTGTCTCTCTTAAATAAGTGAATACATATTTTTTAAAGTTATTTTTTATTTTTTTTTTATTTTTGGAGAGAGACACAGAGACAGACAGAGAGAGAGGGAGAGGAAGACAGATAGAGAATGGGCGCGCCAGCAGTCTCTCAGCTGCTGTGAACGAAATCTAGATGCGTGAGCCCCCTTGTGGTCAAGTGCAGCATTGCGCCCTTGCGTCACTGCATCTGGCTAAACGTGTGACCTGGAGATTGGAACCAGGTTCTTAGGCTTAGCAGGCAGGCGCCTTAACCACTAAGCCATCTCTCCAGCCCTAAAATATTTTTTTAAAAAACTTCACAGTTGGGTCTTTGCTATGACTGGACATGGCCCTGGGCATGTGCAGTCCCCAACTATCGTCACATGCTCTGCTGTGAGCACGCTGCCTTCCTGTATTTTTTTGTGGTCACAGTATCTGGCTTCCTGCCTGCCCCAAACACACCCTTTGGAGGGCTTTCCTGACCCTTTTTTTTTTGGGGGGGGTACGTCTGTTGATTGAGGATTTTTTCCCCAAGTATTTAATTATTTTCAAAGAGAAAGAGAGAGGAAAGCAAGCAAGAGAAAGAAAGAAAGGAAAGAAAGAAAGAAAAAGAAAGAAAGAAAGAAGAGAAAGAAAGAAAGAAAGAAAGAAAGAAAGAAAGAAAGAAAGAAAGAAAGAGAGCAAGTGCCAGGGCCTCCACTGTGCATCTGGCTTTATGTAGATACTAGGGTATCAAACCCCGATCCTTAGGCTTTGCAGGCCAGTACCTTAACCGCTGAGCTATTGCTCCAGCCCTTTCCTGACCCTTCTATTCCCAAACACTTTCCTGCTATCTTCTGAGCCTATCCTCACAGTGCTCAGTACTGCTGCCCTGGTGGTCCATGTTGTGACTGACCACCCTGGCTGTCATGATGTGGTGAGTGGAAGGGACGACTACTTCAGAAAGAGAGTATCACGGGCCATCAGGCATCCAGAGGGCCCAGGTTACCACCTAGTTATTGGTGGGCTCTGCAGAGACGTAGCTGACCAAGAGCTGTGATCTTTCCTTGGGTCATAGCCTCTCTCAAAGGGAAGCTACATTGTTTGCATGTCATTGGTGGGTCTTTGAGAACCCTATGGAATTGTGCTTTTAAAATTAAACTAAAAGCAGATCATTCTGTTTCCCTTAGAAGATGCATGCTCTGTCCTACCAGACAGGACAGCAGAGCCTTTCCCATGTGTGGCTGCACCAAGTGACCTCAGCCAGATTTTTACCTGGGACAGAAAACTCCGCAAGTCTAAGAAGAAGGTGCATAAAGCTGGAATGAAGCAGAGCCAGAGCTTCACACGTATCTAGGCCTCTTGCACAGTGCTCCAGTCCCTGCTACCAGGTCAGCCTAAGGAGGACAGAACCTACTGTAGGGCCTACTGGCTTAATTCAGGTCTAGAAAGCAATAAAGGCAATAGCATAGCACACAAGCCCAGCTCTGTAGGATGCGGTCTGTTAAAATAAGCAAGGAGATTGTCAAAGGCCTGGGCTTGTAACCCTTGGTGGCTTCACCTCTGCTGTGGGCAGTATCTCCACTTCTCCAGCCATATCTGTATACAGCTCAGCCCCATAAAAACAAGAGTTACTCCTTGCTGTGGGGCTGTCCAGCCAGCCACATGAGGCTTGCTGGGCACTGTCCAGCAGTCCTGCCATGTCATGGGACACAGCCAAGACCCATGAGGCAGGCATGGGGCTGCCACAGAAGGACATGGGTACACAGGCCCTGGACAGAAGAACTTCCTCTTAAGATGCCTGGGGGTCCGCTCTTCACAGGTATGAGAAAATGCAAGATAAAGGCCCAGGCCTCGGGGCCAGGGAAACCTCCCATGTTCCCCCAGGGATACACCTGGTCCCTTGCAAGTTGCCATCACCTAGGTCTTCCCAGCACAGCACACTAAACCACCGGTGCTGTACAACCATGATGCACTATACAAATCGTTCAATGGCTGTAGCACAGGAGGGCAGGCCTGGCCCCTAGTACTACAGGAGGCCTCTGGAGGGAGGGGCGTCTAAACCACTTGCAGCCCAATGGGTCTTCCCAGTTCCATTCACACACCAGCCCCACAGACAGGCAGAGGCTAACCCATGTGGTACATGATTTAATGGGAAGTACAACTGTATTAAGGAATGGCAGAATCATGGACAATCTTGGCCAACAGAGCACAGCACACATGAAGAAACACTGCCCTCTGGTGATGGCCTCTGAGTCCCAGCAGCAGTGTTCCAGCAGTGATCTTAGGCCCCAGGACACCAGGGTTCTATAACCTGCAGCTTGCAGCAGTGCCTCAGTGTGAATGTTCCGGCAGGGTAGGCTAACGACTCAGCTCCCAGGAGTGACTTTAGTGCACACCAGGCTGTGGAAAAACATGGAAATGTCATACTGCTCATTAACAGACATTGTGTATGTCTCAGACCCTGGAAGCCTAAACCCTGTGATGATAGCTTTGTGGTGACGGTGCATCTGGTAAAAGTAGAAGGTTACTAAACTGTTCTAATTCATGTATATTAAGTTTTCTTAATAAAAAATAAAGAGCACTCTTTACTCAATCTGGTATCAAGTTCACTCTGCATACACGAGACAAAAGAGATTGTACCATTGACAGTCTGTTGTCATCAACCCTGGAATCAACCAGGCCTGTGCTTACATATATGGCTGCAGCTCTTACAAAGAGAAGGC
Source organism: Orientallactaga sibirica (assembly GCA_036365145.1). NCBI lineage: Eukaryota > Metazoa > Chordata > Mammalia > Rodentia > Dipodidae > Orientallactaga > Orientallactaga sibirica. The sequence continues at coordinate 355,186 of JAEOAD010000013.1, forward strand.
CCTGGAAAGACTTGGGGACACCAACCCAGTACCATACACATGAAGTAACAAGGGCCTAAGGGACAATACTGAAGGTCAGCAAGATAAAGAACCATAGGGAAAGAAATAAGGAGCTGACCAACAGTACTACATCAGCCAGAGACCCCAGAGCCAGGACAAGCCAATTCCAGACTTCTTGGGATGCAGTGTGTCAAGAGTGTTGCCCCAGGGTAATTAGAGCCTGAACAGCAGAACAGTGTAACAAGTCAACAGGAGGGGAAATGAAATCCAGATAAGAAACATTAAACAGGAAGGTCAAACAAGAAACAAAGATGGTGAATATAAACTCAAACCAGTAATTACATAGCAAATGTGAATACACAAAACACTCCAATTAATGAATATTTTAAAGCGGAAGTTAAAAAGGCGAGACCTGGCCAAGAGTGGTGGCGCATGCCTTTAATCCCAGCACTCGGGAGGCAGAGATAGGAGGATCGCTGTGAGTTCAAGGCCACCCTGAGACTACATAGTGAATTCTAGGTCAGCCTGAACTAGAGTGAAACCCTACCTTGAAAACCAAAAAGGCATGACCTGACTTGTTCATTTATACTGTTCATAGTAGTTGAAAGTAAAACAGCTCTCTAGAGAGCACCTGGGTGTGGTCACACAAACCACTGGGCAGAAGCACATGACAGACAAGGCAGCACAGGAACGTGTCACACTAACAACTTGTACACACTAGTAACAGTGTCAAAATGCATCCCCAAACTTGACAAACCTAAAGACAGAGATCGCGACAACCACAGTCCTTCTTCTCTCAGTAACTGGTGGATTAAGATGTGTGTGGCAAACAGCCTCAAGGGGCTGGTGTATCATCAATGCTGTGATCCTGTAGGAATGTAGGATGTCAGCTTGAGGCCTTGCTTCTATACCTACAAGGAAAACTGCACAAATTGAAAACCAGTCTTTTCTCTCAGACCATCCTGAGGTCTCTGCCCTGAAGCTGGAGAGAGAGCCTGGCCTAGCTGAGGAGGGCTGCAGTCTAGGAGCCAGGAGGGCCACACTGAAAGCCAAGACTTGCCTGAGGACAGAGGCTGACTGGATGGTTATGGAATGCATACTGATCCTGCCCACCCCTTCAGAACTTCTAACTTGAAACTGGGCTCCCACAAGACTCAGGCCTTAGTCGAAGGACAGGGGAGCCCATGATCAAGGGCAAAATAGAGAGCCCCTGATGCCTATGCCACAGCTAATATTCAACAGAGAAATTCCCAGCCCAAAAAGTAGATCCACAGGCTGAGCCCATTCACTCAGCATGTCTAGTTACAATGAGGCAGATGTGACAAGAAAAAATTGACAACTCAGGAGGAAAAAAGGTATCCAACAGCCTCCTACACAACAGAGATATGAGATTATCAAGATAGGAACTGAAGACAACCCTAGAGGGGAACTATGCACATGAGAACAACTGGGTAGTGGGGCAGGAAGTGAAATCAGAAGGACGTTCTGGGGATGATGATAATGTGATTCAGTCAGTGTGTGAACAAGTCAGTACTCTCCAAATCAAGATGGAGAGTGGAGAAACAATAAGGACTGATCCAAGAACTGGGCAGCTATCACCAAAACGCGCAACATTTCCACTCCCAAGACTGGGAGGTATAGAGTTTTGTATGGCACAATGCAGGTCGGGCCCTAGCCAGACCACATGGCAAAAGAAACCAGGAAGTGGCTTCTGTGGACATGGCGCCCTGCGCAGGCCTGGCGTGACAACAGCTACAGTCCCATGCTCGCGAGAAACTTGCTACGAGATGATCTGTCCGGAGACAGGCTGTCATTGGTCACAAAAAGGGGACTACCCCATAAAATGAGTGGCCAGCCAAGCCCCTTTAAAACCCCTTACACTTTTTTGAATAAATGAGTTTGCTGCAGCTTGCCCTCTGTCTGCTTTCACCCAACTCCCGGCGTCGGTGTCGTGATTCCGTGCTTCTCACCCCCAACTTGGCAGAGACCCTGCCGTCCCTCCTGGGCTGGCCTTAGGGGGAACCCCAGTAGAGTTTAGAAGGGCCAATGGGCCCTTTGAATATCAGAGGCCTAGGGTCACAGTCCCACACCTCATTTCCTTCCAGTCTACACAGTCCCAGGCTGCTTTCTCTGATCAGTAACCTCAGAATAGGCCATCATATAGCAGGAGAGACTCAAAAGATGTTTAGTGTAAGAATGAAATCTTCGGTTTGCAGAATGCATGAAGACCCTAGACAGACCTGAACAGATATAGAGACCTGACAGGATTAGTGTCCAGGGAGGTGGTAACAGGGGAACTCTTCTAACCCTTCTTCTCACACAACAGAAGCTTCATTCTTAGGAGATAGGAGTTGGGTCAACATGTGGCCTCCAAGAACTGGAGATCCAGCAGCCAGCAGATCGTGAGGACACAACTTGTCCCCCTCAGCAGCAGTGGTACTTCCAGTAGGACTGCTGTCCCTGACTGTGGGACCCAGTCCACTTTAGACCAGAACTCAGTACAGTGAGCATTACAGGTGCCACGTGTCCTTGTATACTCACAATCAATACCTTGGGGACCAGCTGAGGTCTGGGTACACCAAGGAGATCACACAGGCGATTCCGCTGCTCTCTTACGACTGAGATCTCTGCATCCCTGATGAGAAAAAGGGAAAGCATGAGTCCTTGCCACATGGTGCAGGCGCCTTCAGATCCAGTGGCAACCAGGAAATCCCAAAGCAGACACCAAGAAAACCCTGGGTCAGACACAAGAGCATCAAGGACTCAGGATCAAGTCACACCCTGTGAAAGGGACACACAGAAGAGGTGGTGGGGCTGGGCTTCACGGTGAGTGGCTTTATTAGGACTCAGCTGCTTATTATCATTTTCATTAAAATAAAAAGTTCAAGCCGGGTGTGGTGGCGCACGCCTTTAATCCGAGCACTCGGGAGGCAGAGGTAGGAAGATCACTGAGAGTTTGAGGCCACCCTGAGACTACATAGTAAATTCCAGGTCAACCTGAGCTACAGTAAGACTGTACCTCGAAAAACCAAAAAGAATTTAATTTAATTTAATTTAATAATTTAAAAATAATAAAAAGTTCAGGGCTGGTTAAGGTACGTGCCTACAAAGCTTAAGGATCCAAGTTCAATTCCCCAGTACCCACATAAGCCAGATGCATAAGGTGATGTAGAGTTTGTTTGCAGTGGCTGGAAGCCCTGGTGTGCCCAATATCTCCCCCCCCCTCAAATAAATTGTAAAACATTTTTAAGTTCTGCTAAGTGTGGTAGCACATGCCTTTAATGCCAGTACTTGGGAAGCGGAGGTAGGAGGATCTCTGTGAGTCAGGGATCAGCCTGGGCTACAGTGAGACTCTACCCTGAATAAAACAAAAATAGAATGAAATAAAAGGTTTATGCTGAAGACACCATATGCTTTGTCTTTAGGACACTGAAAAACAAAGCTGAAGCTAAGCTGGAAGTCTCCCTGTTGACTAGCTGACATAGTGCTGGAAAGATCTATGCAGCCTACTTGGGGAGAAAAGTCACCAGTGGTCTTACCCAGCAGAGGATCCTACAAGCTACACAACTGGCCAGCCAGGCACCCAACTGGTGCAATGGCAGTATATCTGTTATGGAGGAAACCAACTGCTTTCTGATTGGATATGAGGCTCACTCCATAGGAGGGAATGCACACATGGTACCTAGTCAGAAGCCTATGGTAGAACTCCATGTCAGCCTGGGCTAGACAACAAGACCCTATCTAGAAATACCAAAATAAAAAAGTAAAAAGAAATTAAACAGGAATCACTTTTTACTGATTAAAGGTAGAAAATGAGGCCAGGGATAGTAGTGCATGCCTTTAATAACCCCAGCACTAGGAAGGAGACTACATAGTGAATTCCACGTCACACTGGACTAGAGGAGCTCTCCCTTGAAAAACAAAACAAAAGGACTGGTTAGGAAGGTCATAAGGCCTAGCAGGGAAGCTACTACTATTATTTGGCAATATGAATATATTATGCCCACAAAACTGCTTTCTAAATATTCATATTTGTGGCCTTATATTAATGCTATTCTCACTGTTGGTTTGAGAAGCTTCCCTTTTCAGGTTGCACTTGACAGGAGACTCAAAACTCATCAAAGTGATAAGAAGTGACAATGAATTGTTCAGCTTTAAATGAGACATCTCTAGCACACCCTCCAAGGCTTAGAGACAACTGCAGAAGTGAAGTGTAAAAGCCAAGGAATGGAGAGGAGTGCTTTGGAATGCTTTCTGCCATGTGCAAAGTAACTGGTACACTCATGACCTCACAACACAAGATCTCATAATATGAGAAAAAAAATGTCAGAAGAGGGACTAGTTAGAAATAAGGTATTTAGTGGAGGATACAAGGGAAAGGGAGACAAAAGAGAGTGAGCTGGGCGTGATGGGGCACACCTTTAATCCCAGCACTCGGGAGGCAGAGGTAGGAGGATCACCGTGAGTTCAAGGCCACCCTAAGACTCCATAGTGAATTCCAGGTCAGCCTGGGCTGGAGCGAGACCCTACCTCAAAAAAACCAAAATTAAAAAAAAACAAAAAACAGGGTGAGTGGGGAGGATTATGATCAGGATACATTGTGGATATGTACGGAGGCTGCTAATACAAAGTTGAAACTTTACTTTAATTCCAGCACTCGGGAGGCAGAGGTAGGAGGATCGCTGAGAGTTCGAGGCCACCTTGAGACTACATAGTGAATTCCAGGTCAGCCTGGACCAGAGTGAGACCCTACCTTGCAAAAAAGTTGAAACTTTAAAAATTAAAAAGGAAAAGAGAAAGTTTGGCAATGCCGTTGAAAAGTATTGGGCATGCTTTCTTTTGTGTTACAAAGAGGTTATTTTTAAGTTCTCTGGAGTTATTTTAACAGAAAAGAACCCATCAACAACCAGAATGGGGAGAGGGTACCCATCTCCTTGCTATCTTTATTCAAGCTGAATGTTTTAGAAAATGCAGAACAATGGACTGGAGAGATGGCTTAGTGGTTGAGGCACTTGCCTGCGAAGTCTAAGGACCCATGTTCGACTGTCCAGATCCCATGTAAGCCAGACACACAAAGGTGAGCAAGCACAAGATCGCACATGCCCACTAGGTGGTGCAAGCCTCTGGAGTTCGATTGCAGTGGCTAAGCCCCACCCCCAATATAAAAAATAATAAAATTTTTAAAGAAAATGGAGAACATCACTTGTGGTTAGAGAAGCTTCTCTCTTTTCCGATGGCAGTGAGCATTGGGAAGACTCAAAAGGCACCACAGTGCCCCACAGAGGAGAAGGGACAGTGGAGTGTTCAACACTGAGACGTCTCTACCACCTTCCAAGGCTCAGGGTTCATGGCAGAAAGAATGTAAGGGCCAATGGAAGGGTAGGACTCCTTACAATGCAATCTCCAGAAACAAAATAGCCTGGATATCCAAGACCTTGCTGTGCCTGGCACTACCTAAACAAGACCCTCATAATAGGAGGAAAAGATCATGACATCAAAATTACAGAGAAACTCATTAAGAAGAGAGGGGATATGATGGAGAGTAGATTTGTGAGGAGGAAAGTGTGTGGGGGGTATTATCATGGTTTTTTGTCTATAGTCATGAGAGACATCAATAAAAAAAAAAGTTTTAAAAAAGTGGAGAACATGAAGAAAGACCTGTCCTGTGTGCTGAAGTTCAGCTGCTGTCTCCTCAGATGTCAGAAGTGTTGAGTTGGAACTTCCCTTCAGGAAGTCCTTGATACACTCTCTGGCCTTCCAGACACCCCATGGCCCTCGTGGGCTCATTTAGGCAGGGAGACCATGTTTTGGTATAAGCCCCACTCAGAAGGTAACTGTTCTGAGCGACACAAACATACTTCATACCCTCCCTTGCTGACCAACCACAGTCAACTCCAGCACGCCCTTGAGGCACGAGAATGGGGACAGCAGCTGCTGTAGCCACCTGACACTCACCCAGTGGTACACAGACCTCTAGGAAGCGACCATCCTTAGCCCTGTGTGAGGCCCTGAGCCTCAACATGAAAGCCAGAGCCCAGCCATCAAGGTCAGGAAGTGCTGTCTGTTTTCTCATCAGATGACAAGGAGTAGGAAGGGTAATGCCAGGCTCAGATGGACCCTACTCACCAGGCTGTGTCATTGAGCACAGCCATAACCTCTTCCAGGACATCAGTGTCCACTGCATCACTGGAGGTGAGCACCATCTCATACACCTGGCTTGCAGTTGTCTTCCGGATCTGGGGCAAGAACAGCATGTCAGCAAGGAAAAACTGCCACCACCCAGGAGCCTAAGGGTCTCATGAAGCCCCGTAAAAGCAGGGAGCTGAACTACACCCAACCCAGAAATTGCTATCGTGGACATGAGGAAAGGAGGGAGGAGCCTGTGCTGGCCCTGGCAACCTTTGGTAGAGGACTGTCAGCAGGGACTCTGTCCTGACCTGCACTCTTCCCTAGCTATTTCCTCTTGTGAGGCATCTTCTACCCCTGCAAATCTGCATTTCTGACGACGAGGAGGAGGATGAGCTGTGGGTCATACCACTCTTCCTCTAGAACCACTGTATTTGTGGAAAGAAAGGGAAATCCTAAGAAAATTTAACCCTGGGCAGAGAAGCTGGGGCTAGGGCTGGTGTAGGGCATTGCCCCAAGGGTGGACTGAGTCCCTTCAGTTTGGACCTTTCTGTCCCACACCTGAACTGTTAGGACCTCATTCTCAGCAAGGCCTCCCATACCCACTATACCCAGTGCCAGTGCCTGCTGTCAGATGCCAACATGCCTGTCATATAAACACCAACCAGTAACTCCTGGGACCCCGGGTTGTTGCCCACAGCTGGAGTCATCTCCACAGGCACATCATTCCACCCTGCCTCCACTTCTAAGCCTTCTTTGAAGTCATACAAACATACATCATCTTTACAGGTCTTCTGCTAGCACAGGCCCGGGTCCCACGCAGAAGGTATTGAGGTGGGGCAGAAACTCACCACAGGGAATGGGTGGCAGAGGAGGAGCAACAGCTGCAAAAGTACCTTCTTTCTCACATCACCACAGAAGTGCACCATCCCACAAAGCCTACAAGAGACCCACAGGAAACGTAAGGCCACGCCGCTTAGGCTGTTACCCAAAGGCCCCCATCGCTCTTCAGAAGACAGAGACACAAAGGAGATCCAAAAAGAACACAGTGCAGATCCATAGTGTGGGTACACACCTCTGCGTTGTGCACTGTCAGGTTGCTACCACATGTGTACCTATGCATGACCAGATCCCTGCATTAACATCTGTACAGGTTTAGCCACCTGTACACTAACAATGAACACTAACATGTGTGCACACCTCTGCATTGTGCACTATCATGTGCTCCCATGAACATACCTATGTATGCCCAGATCTCTCTACAGCATGTGGATGTGTATCTGTACACCTATGCTGTGTGCACTAGTGTGTGTGTGTGTGTGTGTGTGTGTGTGTGTGTGTGCGCGCGCACGTGCACAGTTATTCAATGAATGCTACCATGTATGCATATCTGTTTTGTATGTGCCTGAGTGTAAACACTACACTGGGAAATCGGGCTCTGGGGCGGGATACCTCAAAGGCAGCAACAAGCCTGCAATGGCCTCCACTCTCAGGTGTCTACAAGGCTATTAAGGTGACTGGCTACTGTGCCCTGGCTGACTGTCCCCCTGCATCATCCCTAGAACCACAACTGTTCAGTGTGTTGGGGTGCCAGGTTGTTTGCCTCACGTAAGGTGGCACCTAGATGCATCGGCCCTTTTCTGGTGGTACTTGTGAACTTCCCACTACGCGCACGGAAGAATCAGCTCTGGCCGCAGCAGGTGGACACATGTTGCTCACCTGTTCTGGCCAGAGCCTCCACAAGTGCCATACTGACCACTGCTGAGTCACAGGACAGTCTTGTCCTCTTTACCATTGCCTTAATTGCACATTTAACCAGCTATATGATTAAAATAAAAACTGTACCTCCCACCAGGAGCCACCAATCTTTCTTATGCTGCCTCAGGCTTAAAACTCACACTGCAATGCTTGCCCGGAGTTTCTGGATGTCTTTTGACCTCTTGATTTCTTCCTTACAAAGTGCAAGCAACTTCACACAAAAGGGGTGGCTGAAAGAAAATGTTATTGTACAGTGGAGCTTTCAAAGCAACACATGACATACACTGTGATAGCATCCAATGAAAGTTGTGGGCAGCAAAGACCCAGAGGGCCAGCTCAAGGATGTAAGCACATGAACTGAGGTCAAGGCCAGGGAAAGAAAAACTGTGTGTATGGGACAAAAACTCAGAACCCAAATGGCAGTGAGAAGAGACCCCAGAAATGAGAGAAGATAACTTGAGACCCAGCTGTTCTAGATTCATCTGACAGCTTAAAAGCCTTTCCAAGTATGAATTCAGGGATGTTCATGGAACACAAAGCTGCCTGAACCTTTAAGGTAGAATTCAAAGAAGGAAGACAGCAAGCCCATAATGGGATCACTCGTGTGGGAAGCTAACGTAGCAGCCAGATGGTTCCAGAGCTTGATAAAGAACATCACATGGTGGTGTCTGAGGAACCATGAACTACTTCATGTCCTTAGGCTACCTATGGTGAGCACAGGCGCAATCCTGGGACCCACAGCACTTACAAGCCTGTATGTTCTGTCCCATGTCTGTCTGCCACCCAGCCCGGCCCTTTCTCACATCTCAGGCTCCAGCATCTTCCATAGTGGCCCTGACCACCAGTCTAGCAGGCTAGATACCTCAACCTGCTCTGTCTTAAGATATGAGCTAGGTGGGCCTGGTGGCTACAGACTAAGGGAGGATGATCACGAGTTCTAGACCAGCCCAGGCAACAAAGACCCCATGTCTTTTTGTACATATGTATAAATGTGGACAACTCAAGCTTCACCAGATAGGAAGCACTGGCAAATCAGATGCTCACTTCTCCTCAGTGGTGAAGATATCAAAGCACCCGTTGGCCAGAAGTTGGTCCAGCATCTTCAGTAGTGACACAGAAACCCTGGGAGGAGAAGATGAGCAAGCATGAGACTCATACCATACACCCAAGAGCTTAGAGCTACCAAGATAAGGGATAAGCAGATACCACGGTGAGTAGAAAAACCCTTCTTGCTACGTAAGTTTTTCCTAGATGGGCTGAGAGTCAGATAGTCCCAGTCAAATTCTAGAGACTGACAAGCCATTGTTACTTATCTTTTGGTGTGTATACATGTGTAAGTGTGGGCACGTGCATGCTACTTTGGGGTTCTTCACCTTTTCAATATGTCTTTCTGGATTCATGTTCTGCTCTTCTTTGCTGTGCTCACCACAAGCTTCCAGGAAATTATCCTGTCTCTATCTCCCCTGCCATCAGCATGCTGGGATTACAGATGCCCACCATGGCTTCCAACTTTTTATGTGGGGCCTGGGAAATCAAACTCAGGGACTCTGGCTTGAGTAGTAAACACCTTATCAGCTGAGCCATCTCCCCAGCCCCAAGTATTATAATTCTTACAGAAATGCCAATAAGACCATGGAAAGAGAGAATGAAGCTGGAGCCAACACTGTCCCTTTCAGGGGTCCTTTACAATGACAGTGTTCACAACGGAGCTCCTAATACAGAGATGTGCAGATGGCCGAGCAGAGTCCATATTCATTGCATAGTTGCAGGCTTTGGTAAGGTACAAAACCAATATAGAGTACAGCAAAATGTGCTGGACAGCTGGACATTTACATACAAAATTACTGTCCCATGAAAAAAACCCTAACATAAAATGTACTGACAGGCTAAAGATGGAACCAAAAACTGGAACTTCTAGAAGAAAATGTAAGCGGGAACTCTCTGGGACCTTTGATTCAGCAAAGATGTCCCAGCAATGACAGCAGACACACAGGAGGTCAATGAAGTGCAAGATGTTTATTCTGTGACGCTATTAAGTGAAAAGATAGGCGAGAGCTAGGTCCCTCAAAAATCCAACAAATGAAGCCGTCAAAACACAACAGCAAGGGGAAACTCCTACTAACCCACAGCTGAAGACCAACTGGCACTTCCTCAAAGAGGACAGAGTGGCAGATAGGCACCAGGAGTGAAAACTGAGCATCCAGCTTAATGGCCATCCAAAAGACTGACCACACCAATGCTGGCTAGAGTGTGGAGCAGCTGGGACACCTACCACTATCACGGGAGTGGAAAACACAGCCACTGAGACCTAGTCATCCACTGCTTGGTGTTTATCTGAGGAAAGGGATCGTGTGTTCACAAAGATTTCATCCCTGTGTGTCCATGGCAGCTGTGTGTAAGGCCTGGAAGGGAGAAGCCTAATCAAATGAGTTACTTCCTGTCCACAACAGGCCCTGACTAGGCAACAAAAGGGATGGATGAGGTAACTTTGCTGACGGAAATGGGCAAAGAGAACACACAGGTCTAACTGTGTAAATAAAATTCTACAAAATGCCAACTTTGACAGCAGATCAGTGGCTGTCAGGGTGGGCAGTAGGGAATGGCAGAAGTAGTGGCCAGGGAAAGTTTCATGCTGTCTACATCCCAAGAAACCACAGTGCATATTTCATGTATAGTTCATGTCTTTTCTATATCAACAGGGCTAATTACAAATAAAAGACAGCAAGGGTGACTTCCTATTTTCCAATGGCAAAGCTGAGCTTCTAATGGCCAGGCAGCTGATAAGGCCCCATGTGGAACACTGCATCCACAGTTCTTGTCACTGGCACATTCATGGAGGATTATGTGGAAATGCTCCCAATTCTGAGGTTGAGGCCCTCAGAATCTCTATTCCACCTTCACATAAAAGCAGTTACCAAAAAGCTATGACCAAAAATAAAAAGACTAGAAAGCAGGTCCTATTACTCAGGAAGGGGGATTCTTCCAGTAGACAAGAGCCTCATTCCACTTCAGCTGGTGCTTTGCTTACAGCATATCCACCTCTTAGGAATACAGAAGTCATTTCCATGCCCAGAGTGCAGGCAGGGAGAGGGACTGGAGAAGACACCTGGAGCTAGTGTCTGCTGTGCTCTGCTTGTGTGTCCCAGGAAGGTGTGGGACCTGTGAAAATAGATCAAGTTATGGATGCTGGGCACACCTCCCAGCCTTGAGGCACCACTCACCTGTCATTCAGGAGGTTGTCTTCAAATACTTGCAGGAGCGTATTACTGAAGTTCTCTAGGGCCTGTACATCCATCTGAATCCCCTTCATGTACTGGAAGAGGCTCTGCGTGGAATACCTGACCTGCAGCACGAGAAGCAGTCTTGAAGGGAAGCACAACCAGCCATTACCCACCTTCCTCAGGGCTAAGTACAGTGATAAAACAGAAATAACTTCCAACTACAAAGATAAGAAGATCCTGCAGGCGGTTGGCTGGTGGGACAGTGGACATGGGGCCACCCTTGGTGCACACAAGAACACTCTGGGCAGTAGCAGTGCAGCCTGAGCCTGTTTGTACTGTTGCACTTTCACTAGGACTGCACTACAAGTTCCAGAACTCAACCACAAAACCCAGATTTACTCAGGCCACCATGTGCGAGGATCAGACACTAGCCCTGGAAACTAAATGCCAGAGAGACAGAAGATTCACAAAGACAACAGAAAACCAAGAGCATAAAGCCCTTGTCTGCTAGCTCAATCTAATACCACCAAGGAGGAGGGAAGGGAAGGTGGCACAAAGAGATTATGGTGAGCCCAGACACTGCTGTAGGGAATGGGCTGGGTGTACAGACTGGTTCCTCTGTCATGAGCACATGTATTCCTCACTGGAAAGGTTAAAAGCCACAGGACAAGCAACAGATTCTTCTAAGAACAAATAGCCGGAAAGCAGTGGTGGGAGGAAGTGGGGAGAGCTACTTAGCAGCTCTGTGGCACTGAAGGTGCATCCCAGATTGACCCAGGCAAGTCTGCAATGACTGAGGGCACTGAACCAGGACAGTATGTGATAAAAGCTTCACCTTTGAGATACAAGAGTACTTATGTGGTAGAGCCAAACAATTTCTAGATTTAATTTCAATTCTCCCCACTCCTAAAAAAGCACCAGTGTTGTTAGGCGCCACGTGTATCATGCAGTAGGAACAGGGGTGACAAGGGTGGGCGCACAATAACTGAAGCCATGTGTTGGCAGATGGAAGTTGCTCCAACATTTGTTGCACTTTTGAGCTATTATAAATTTTAAAAGGAAATTCTAAGAAAAAATGCTACATATATAGAAGGATATGTAAGTATTCACAATACCAAAAGTAAAATGATTTAGAAGAAATAGCCCAAACTCTCCTGTCTTGATTTTCAGACCACATGTCCAGCAACCAGGCCACAAGACCATCCATTTATCATGCCTGTGTGGAGCTGTCCAATGATGAAGGCCCAGGGCAGAGGCCCCAAGAACACACAGAACCCAACCCACTTCCACTTATGCCCTCAGCAAGCTCCACCATGTGGAGACTGTTCTCTAAAGTCCTGCCCTTGAAACCAAGGTAACTCGGCCCCCCAGAACACAGGCAAGGACATGGACCACTGGCCTCAACCAAACAAGACAAGGTGGGAAGGGGGGAGACAGGGAGCACAAAAAAAGGAAGCTGTCATCTACCCCCAGAGGCCCAGCCTTCTGCATAAGGTTCCAGCAGTGCTAGGCCCCAGATAAAGGAGCCTGGGTGTCTGTCCCCGCTCGCCCAGCCAGATGCTTCCTCACCGTAGATTCTGTCAAGCCTCCCACAGATACAGCCAGCCCCAGCAAGACGTGGTACTGGTAGGTGGGCAGCCCCAGGAGCTGAGTGATGAGAGGAAAGGCCTGGGAAGGCGCATTCCAGTTCACGGAAGCCACGTCAGACCTGCAAGAAAGTGAGTTCCTCAAGGCCATGCTCAGAGGGTCTACAAGGGAGGCCGTGTCCTGAAATTACCTGGGAAATAGCCTTTCCAGTTCTCTTCGGTGAGGCACATGGGGGATGGGGGGGCTGTCAAAGTGCAAGAGAGTCAGAAACACGTGGGCAGCATGAGCACGGAATCGATCAATCTTCTCACTTGCTTGCTGGGCCACACAACACATAACATGCTTACAGCTGTAAACCAAGGGCACATAGGTCAGCCGCTGCAGCCACTTCAGGATTAGTGTTTCTGTCCTGCCCACCATAACATCCCAGGAGCCATTTGAATGCTGGTTTGGTCTTGGGAAATGAGTGAGAATAAACAGTATGACAGGGGTGTGCAGCCGACAGGGAGGATGAAGGATAAGGAGAGGCCAGCTGAGAAGGGAGGAGAGGGATTAGGATGGTGAGTGGGGAGTGGCACATAAACAAGAAGCCAAGAACCATCACAAAGTGCCCAACAACAGAACCCAAGGCCACAACAAAATCGTAGAAGCAGAGACCCACAGTAAGAAGCCCCCACCTCCAGGGACTGATTAAGCAATGCTAACTTGATCTGGCAGGAGTCTCAAGTGCAAGACCCTGAGCCTGGAGGACACCCCCAACCTTACCCTCCAAAGCTGGCTTTCGAACAGGTTAGACGTAAGGAAGGACTAATGCTGGGGTAAGGGTGCATAGGACGTAAGACAGAGGGAGAACCTGGTCACAATCTACATGATGTAAAGGCTCAGGACAAAGGTTGAAGATGCTAGCCTAAGAAGGCATGGGGCCCCTGAGTTGCCCCAACTAGTCATTCCAAACACTCACATGTGGGCTTCGATAAGTGTGGGTTCTGTCCGTGCCAGCAAAAGTGTCAAGTCCATCAGACTGGTCATGGCAGCCTCACGGACCCTGAGGACAAGGACAAGAAGATATGAGAAAGCCAGTGTGGGACAGGGATTCTAAGCCTTTGTTTCAACAATTACATCCACAAGATCCTACAAAGAGTCCATGTGGGGATCTTCCCTGGGAAGAAAGGTTTCACAATACTAATAGCCACATGCAGGCTCAGTTCCAAGAGGCCCAAACACAAGGGAATTTTCAGAGACTACAGAAATCCCACTTCACTGGTACCATCAGCAAAACCCAATGCAAGCATCTGGTAGCTTCTATTGAGTTCTTTGACAAGCGATGAGGAACATGCTCTGAGTCTCATATTTAAGACACAATGGACACATTGCAGCCATAAAGCTTGTGACAAGCACATACAATCGTAGGTCCCTCCAGTGAGAAGAATATCCCCTGCAGAGGCTAGTGCTTGAACAGATGCATAGAAAGAGGCTGATTCTCATGCTGTATAGAAAACTGCAACCTTCCCAGACATCTTTCCATTACATATAACTGTTCCATCATTGGTTCTCATTAAAGAAAAAAACTACTGGTCGAATTCTAGAGAGAATGCAGCTTTTTATACATGGGACACAGGTATACTCAACCAGGGTCAGGAAAGGCCTCTATAAATCCTTGCTTGCAGGATCCCTGCTTCACCCAAAGCCTCTATGGGATCCACTGTGCCCACTGTGAGGGCCACAGGTCCTGCTGAGGGCGTGTGCACAAACCCAAGGCCAGGGCTCGAGATGGTACCCAGGATAGGACAGGGGTCACTGGGTACAAATCACACTAGGGGACATGAGAAATCTACATGGTATGCCACAGGATATAATGGGTGAACCTGCAAAGTGTGCTGGATGACACATGTAGGAGTGGAAATACAAAGTGAGCCCAGAGATAGGTGTGTGTGTGAAATACAGATGGCATACAAACATCTAAACACATGTTCTACACCCCTAGTCATCAGGGAAATGTGATTAAAACTATGTTGAGGGAGCTGGAGAGATGGCTTAGCAGTTAAGGCGCCTTGCCTGCCAAGCCTAAAAAAACGCCTGTTTGATTCTCCAGGTCCCATGTTTAGCCAGAAGCAAAAGTGACGCAAGGGCACAATGCCACAGTCGCCCACAAGGGGGCATAAGCACCTGGAATTCAATCACAGAGGCTGAGAGGCTGCTGGCATGCCCATTCTCTCTCTCAAATTAAAAAAAAAAAAAAACACTGAGATTCCATCTCATGCCAAATTGGCTACCAGCATGAAAACAAATGACCATAAATGCTGGTGAGGATGCAGAAAAAGAGGAACCCTTCTACACTGTTGGTGGGAATGCAATCTGGTCCAGCCATTGTGGAAATCAATGTGGAGGTTCCTGAGACAGCTAAAATTAGATCTACCATATGACCCAGCTATAGCACTCCTAGGCATATACCCTAAGGACTCCATCTCACCACTACCTTAGAGATACTTGCTCGACCAGGTTTATTGCCACTCTGTTCACAATAGCTAGGAAACGGAACCAGCCTAGATGTCCCTCAACTGGTGAAAGGATAATGAAGATGTGGCACATTTACACAATGGAGTTCTACTCAGCAGTCAAGAAAAATGAAGTTATGAAATTTGCACGAAAATAGATGGATCTGGAAAGGATTATACTTAGTGAGGTAACCCAGGCCCAGGAAGCCAAACATTACATGTTCTCTCTCATATGTGGATCCTAGTTACAAATGATTGGACTTCTTTTTTTTTATTTATTTTTATTTTTTTAATTATTATTTTTATTGACAACTTTTATAGTTACATACAAAAAAACCCACCTGATATTTCTCTCCCCCCCCCCATTCCACTTTAGAACTCCAATTTCCATCATATCCCCTCCCTCTCTCCATTAGTCTCTCTTTTAATTTGATGTCATCATCTTTTTCTTCTATTTTGAGGGTCTTGCGGAGGCATTGCTAGGCACTGCAAGATCATGGATATTGAGGCCAATTTCTGTCTGGGCAGTTGCATTGTAAGAGGTCATACCCTTCCTTTGGCTCTTCCATTCTATCCGCCCCCTCTTCCGCAATGGTCCCTGAGCCTTGGAGGGTGTGACAGAGGTGTTTCAGTGCTGGGCACTCCTCCATCCCTTCTTCTCAGCACTATGTTGCCTTTGGGTCATCCCAGTGGTCATCGCCATCTAAAAAGAGAAGCTTCTCTAACCAGAAGTGAGAGTAGCGTTAATGTGTGAATATGAACATTAAGTGTAGTGCTTTCAGGGCAGCTTGGTGGGAATAATATATACATTTAGTCAGACAAGAGCAAGCTTATACCCCTAAGGCTCATGACCTCACCTACCATAGACTTTTACTTAGGTTTTTCAGTACCACATATGTATTCCCTCCCATAGAGAGGGCCTTCAGTCCAATTATGGAGCAGTTGGTTACCACAAGAGTAGACATGCCACTATTGCACCCGTTCAGTCATTGGGCCTGTCTGGCCTAGCTTGAATATTCAGCGTCCACTGTTTTCACTGCTGATGATTTCTGTCTCCCATACGCTGCGTGCAGTGCAGCTTTTTTCCAGCTTTCAGTTGGCTGGGCTACAGGGAGAAGGTTTTCTACTCAGCACCAGCTTGCCTTCTCAGTGACTTTGCCTCTCAGGCATGAGATGTCTTCAGCAATAGGGTCTTACTATCTGTTTCTCTAGGGAAACCAAGGGCTTTGGCAAAAGCCTTTAATGTTTTGGAGGCTACCAGGACCTCCTTGGCCAACAACTCACTGGAAGGTATCCCATCCCAGGTACTGAAAATTTTCTAGTAACAGTCTACAGCTTCTAGATGTGCCCTTATTCAAAAAAGTAATTTTACGTAAGTCTTATTCACAATATATTGAATTTAGATTGACCCTCCTCCTGCCCTTCTTTTATGCATTCTCTTCCCATGGCCTCCCTTAGGCCATTCCCCTCCCTGTAATCAGTTCTTCTACTTACATATGTGCATTACCATAGACTTAAGTCCTTCCCTTTCCTCCCTCCCTTATAGCCTTTTACCAGCTTACTGGTTTCTGGTACCTATTTTTGGTTCCAGTTCACACACAAGTCTATACATTGGTAGCTAGGATCCACATATGAGAGAGAACATGTGACATTTGGCTTTCTGAGCCTGGGTTACCTCACTTAGTATAATCCTTTCCAGATCCATCCATTTCCCTGCAAATTTCATAATTTCATTTTTCTTTACCGCTGAGTAGAACTCCATTGTATAAATGTACAACATCTTTATTATCCATTCATCAGTTGAGGGACATCTAGGCTGCTTCCATTTCCTAGCTATTGTGAATAGAGCAGCAATAAACATGGATGTGCAAGTATCTCTAAGGTAGTGAGACGAGTCCTTAGGGTATATGCCTAGGAGTGGTATAGCTGGGTCATATGGTAGATCTATTTTTAGCTGTCTCAGGAATCTCCACACTGATTTCCACAATGGTTGGACCAGATTACATTCCCACCAACAGTGTAGAAGGGTTCCTCTTTTTCCGCATCCATGCCAACACTTATTGTCATTTGTTTTCTTGATGGTAGCCATTCTGACAGGAGTGAAATGGAATCTCAAAGTGGTTTTAATTTGCATTTCCCTGGTGGCTAAGGATGTGGAACACTTTTTTAGATGTTTATATGCCATCTGTATTTCATCTTCTGAGAATTCTCTATTTAGTTCCATAGCCCATTTTTTAACTGGGTTGTTTGAATTTGTATTATTCTGTTATTTGAGTTCTTTGTATATTCTGGATATTAATCCTCTGTCAGATGTATAGCTGGCAAAGATTTTCTCCCATTCTCTAGGTTGTCTTTTTGCTCTATTCACAGTGTCCTTTGCTCTACAAAAGCTTTGTAATTACATAAGATCCCAGTGGTTGATTAGTGGTTTTATTCCCTGAGCAATTGGAGTTATATTCAGAAAGTCCTTGCCAATTCCAATATGTTGAAGAGTTTCCCCTACCTTTTTCTCTAGCAATTTCAGAGTTTCAGGTCTGATATTAAGGTCCCTGATCCATTTGGACATGACTCTTGTGCATGGAGAGAGACAAAGATCTATGTTTATCCTTTTACATACAGATGTCCAGTTTTCCCAGCACCACTTGTTAAAGAGGCTATCTTTTCTCCAATGAATATTTTTGGCATTTTTGTCAAAAATCGGGTGGCTGTAGCTGCCTGGATTAATATTTGGGCCTTCTATTCTGTTCCATTGATCTACCTGTCTGTCCTTGTGCCAGTACCATGCTGTTTTTGTTACTATGGCTTTGTAGTAGAACTTAAATCGGGTATGATTATACCACCTGCCTGATTTTTGTTGCGCAAAATTGTTTTGGCTATTTGAGGTTTTTTTGTGCTTCCAGATGAATTTTAGTATTGTTTTTTCTATTTCTGTGAAGAATGCTATTGGGATTTTAATGGGGATCACATTAAATGTGTAGATTGCTTTTGGTAAGATTGACATTTTCACAATATTGATTTTTCCAATCCAGAAGCATGGGATGTCTTTCCATTTCCTTGTGTCTTATGCAATTTTTCGCTCGAGTTTTTTAAAGTTCTCATTATAGAGATCCTTCACTTCCTTGGTTAAGTTTATTCCAAGGTTTTTTTTTTTTTTTTTTTTTTTTTTTGCCTTTGAGGCAATTGTGAATGGAAGAGATTCCCTGATTTCATCCTCTGCATGTTTGTTGTTAGTGTCTAGAAAAGCTACTGATTTCTGTGTGTTTATTTTGTATCCTGCTACATTGCTAAAAGTGTTTATCAGCTCTAACAGTTTGCTGGTAGAGTCTTTAGGGTCTGTTATGTGTAGAATCATATCGTCTGCAAATAATGATAATTTGATCTCTTCCCTTCCGATTTGTATCCCCTTTATGAGTGTCTCTTGCCTTATTGCTGTGGCTAAGACTTCCAGTACTATATTAAATAGTAGTGGGGAAAGTGGACACCCTTGTCTTGTTCCTGAATTTAGAGGAAAAGCTTCAAGTTTTTCCCCATTTAGTATTATGTTGGCTGTAGGTTTGTCATAAATAGCTTTTATAGCTTTTATTATGTTGAGATATGTTCCTTCTATTCACAGTTTCTGTAATACTTTCACCATGAAGGGGTGTTGGATTTTGTCAAATGCCTTTTCTGCATCTATTGAGATGACCATGTGATTTTTGTCTTTCAGACCATTTATATGGTGTATTACATTTATGGATTTGCGTATGTTGAACCATCCCTGCATCTCTGGGATAAAGCCTACTTGGTCGGGATGAATAATCTTTCTGATATATTCTTGTATTTTGTTTGCCAGTATTTTGTTGAGAATTTTTACATCTATGTTCATGAGGGAGATTGGTCTGTAATTTTCTTTTTTTGATCTGTCTTTGTCCAATTTGGGTATCAGGGTGATGCTGGCTTCATAGAAGGATTTCGGTAGAATTCCTTCCTTTTCTATTTTATGGAAAAGTTTGAGAAGCATTGGTGTTAGATCTTCCAGGAATGTCTGGTAGAATTCAGCAGTGAATCCATCTGGGCCTGGGCTTTTTTTAGTTGGGAGACTTTTTATAACTGTTTGGATCTCTGTGGTTGTTATAGGTCTATTTAACTGGTTTATCTCATTTTGATTTAATTTTGGTAGGTCATATAAATCAAGGAAATCATCCATTTCTTTCAGGTTTTCAAACTTAGAGGCATATATATTCTTAAAGTATGTCTGTATGATTTTCTGAATTTCTTTGGTATCTGTTGTGATGTTGCCTTTTTCATCTCTAATTTTATCAATTTTTGTCTCTTCTCTCTTTTTTTGGTCAGATTTGCTAAGGGTTTGTCAATCTTGTTTATCCTTTCAAAGAACCAACTCTTTGTTTCATTGATTTTTTTAAATTGTTTTTTTGGTTTCCATTTCATTAATTTCTGCCCTAACCTTTATTATTTCTTCCCATCTACTGATTTTTGGTTTGCCTTGTTCTTCTCTTTCCAAGGCCTTAAGGTGAAGCATTAAATTGTTTAGTTGTGAACTAATTTCTTAATATAGGCACTTAGAGCTATAAATTTCCCTCGTAGGACTGCCTTCATTGTGTCCCAAAGGTTTTGGCATGTTGTATTCTCATCATCATTTGATTCTATGAATTTCTTGATTTCCTTTTTAATTTCTTCAATGACCCATACATCGTTCCATAATGTACTGTTTAGTCTCCATGAATTTCTGTATGCTCTGTAGTTTTTCTTGTTGCTGATTTGCAGTTTAATCCCATTGTGGTCAGATAGTATACAAGGGATTATTTCAATTTTCCTGTATTTGTTAAGATTTGATTTGTGTCCTATTATATGGTCTATTTTAGAGAATGTCCCATGTGCTGCTGAGAAGAATGTATATTCTGCAGCATTTGGATGAAATGTTCTGTATATATCTGTTAGGTCCATTTGTTCCATGATATCATTTAATGCAGATGTCTGTTTATTTTTTGTTGGGTAGACCTGTCAAGTGATGAGAGCGGGGTATTGAAGTCACCCACTACTATTGTGTTAGGAGTTATCTCTGACCTTAAGTCCGATAGTGTTTGTTTGATGAAATTGGGGGCCTCCGTGTTGGGAGCATATATGTTTAGGATTGTGATATCCTCCTGTTGGGAGAGTTCCTTCAATCAGTATAAAGTGACCTGCTTTATCTCTCCTCACTAATGTTGGTTTGAAGTCTATCCTGTCAGAAATCAGTATGGCAACCCCTGCTTGTTTCTTAGGTCCATTTGCTTGAAATACCTTTTTCCAACCTTTCACCCTAAGAAGGTTTCTATCTTTTAATGAGAGGTGAGTTTCCTGGAGGCAACAGGTGGTAGGATCCTGCTTTTTAATCCAGTCTGCAAGTCTATGTCTTTTGGTTGGGGCATTGAGGCCATTGATATTAAGAGTTATTCTTGAAAGATATGTATTTGATCTCTCCATTTTTCTTGTTTTGTAGTTCTTCCTGGTTTTTGTTTTACTCACTTGTTCTGTTGAGTATGATTTCTTTTTCCTATTTCCTGCTGTGTGTGTTTTGCTTTCTCTTCAGTATGAATGATTCCTGCAAGTATTTTCTGTAGAGCTGGTTTAGTTGCCATAAATTCCTTTGGCCTGTCTTTGTTGTGGAATGTCCTTATTTCTCCATCAATTTGGATAGATAGCTTTGCAGGATAAAGTAATCTTGGTTGACAGTTTTTATCTTTCAGAACTTGGAATATATCACTCCAGGCCCTTCTGGCTTTTAAAGTTTGTCTTGAGTAATCTGCTGTAACCCTGATGGGTTTCCCCTTGAAGGTCATTTGCTTTTTCTCTCTAACTGCTTTCAATATATTTTCTTTGGTTTGCGTATTTAGTAGTTTAATTATAACATGGCGAGAAGAGGATCTTTCTGGGTTTTGTCTGTTTGGTGTTATAAATGCTTCTTGTATCTGTATTGGCATTTCTTTCCCAATTTGGGGAAAATTTTCTTCGATGATTTTATGGAAAATACCTACTAAGCCTCTGAATTGAAATTCTTCCCCTTCTGCTATACCTTGAATTCTTATGTTTGATCTTTTCATAGTGTCCCGCATGTCTTGGAATTCCCATTCATACCTTTCTATTAGCTTGCCTTTCTCTTTGTTGGACTGTGATAGATCTTCTAGCCACCAGGTCTTCTAGTTTAGATATTCTGTCCTCTCCTTCATCCATTCTACTAGTGAGACTTTCCACAGAGTTTTTTATTTCACTGACTGTGTTCTTCAGAGCTAGGATTTCAGCCTGGTTTTTCTTCAGTAGTTCTATTTCCTTATTCATGTCCTGTAATGACCTTTTTATTTCATTAAACTGTTTTTCTGTAATCTCTTTCAAAAGTTTGTTTTCTTCTTTAATTCCTTTGTTTTCTTCTCGGATTGCTTTCATATGATTGGACTTCTATGTGACTAGGAATAAAAGCAGTAGCAGGGGCCAGTAAGCTAGAAAAGGGATATAAAGGGAACAGAAAGGGAGGGGGGACTTGATAGGATGGCATTGTATATATGTAAGTAGAAGAACAGATTAAAGGGGCTAAAAGGCCTGAGTGAGATCAGGGGAAAGATTGAGTAAAGGAAAGGTGGAGGGAGGGCTAATCAAAATCTAAGAGGATATAAATAAGTCATATGGAAACCTACTTTTCTGGACAATGGAACACTCAGAAACCATAGACTGTTACTAGAAAATTTTCAGTGCCAAGGATGGGATACCTTCCAGTGAGTTGTTGGCCAGGGAGGTCACAGATACCCCCAAAACATTATAGGCCATTGCTGAGGCCCTTGTTTTCCCACCAGGAATAGACCCCCTATTGTGAAGATTCCACATATTTGGGCTGTAAAGTCACTGAGAAATCCTGCTGGAGCTGAGTTGAAAGCCTCCTCCATGTGGACCAGCTGACTAAAGCTGAAAAAACTATGCTGCTTGCAAGTTTAATGGGAGGGAGAGAGAACACCAGTGAAGATACTCAACGGTGGACACTGCAAGCTTTAAATTTGGCCAGCCTGGCCAAATGAGCCAATGGGTACAATAGTGGCATGTCTGTTATGGGGGAAACCAACTGCTCTCAAATTACACTGGAGGCCTGCTCCATGGGAGAGGATACATTCCTGATACTGAAAGCCTACAACATGGTAGTCATGAGCTCTAGGGGTGTAATGTCTACTGGTGTCTGATTAAATGTATATACTATGTACACCAAACTGCCCAGTAAGCACTTCTCTTAATGTCCATACCCACATATTAATGCTACTCTCACTTTTGGTTAGAGAAGCTTCTCTTTTCAGATGGTGGTGATCTTGGGATGACTCAGAAGGCACCATGGTGTTGAGAAGAAGGGACAGAAGAATGCTCAGCACTGAAATATCTCTAACACACCTACCAAGGCTCAGGGTCCATTGTGGAAGAGGTGGCAGAAAGAATGTAAGAGCCAAAGGAAGGGTAGGACTCCTTACAACATGCTCCTCCAGACACAAAATGGCCTGGATATTCATGACCTCACAGTGCCTGACACTACCTACACAAGACCATCGTAATAGGAGAAAAAGATGATGACATCAAAATTAAAAGAGAGATTGACTGAGAGGGGGAGGGGATATGATGGAAAGTGGAGTTTCAAAGGGGAAAGTGGAGGAAGAGAGGGAAGTACCAAGGGATATTTTCTACAATTAAGAAAGTTGTTAATTAAAATAATTTTTTTAAATACTGTATTTTGTGAATCTGCTTTCAGTAAAGAGAATGATGAGGGGAGGAGAAACTAGGAGCAAGGAAGCTAGTCCAAGGATGCTTTGCACAACAGGAAGTACAGCACTGCCTGGAGAATGACTGTAGTCAGAAAAAGTCTGCTCCAGTCATCCTGTCATTGGAGGAGTGGTATGAGGTACAGCCCTCCTCCTCAGGTCGCTCAGAAGACACAGAGAAATCAAACTGTAAATGCTGCCCCTACCAGGTTCCCACGTCCCCTCTGCTATCTGTAGTGTAGTCATTCATGCAATCCAGCAGTGTGGCATAAACTTCACAAACATTCTCTCTGCACACTGCTTCGCTGGGGGCACTCTCTGCTTTCACACCAACAGTCTGGCAGATCCTGTAATTAAAATGTACAAATTATCAAATCTGTTCAAAACAGCAACTCAGAGACTACACAGAACTCAACACTAAATCAGATGAGATCTCTATCATGCCTGCCAAGGCTCAGGAACATAATGGAAGAGGGGGCAGGAAGATTATTAAAAGCCTGAGGATAGATGGGAAGAAATAGCCTGAGGCACCATGTGTCCCCCACCCAGAGACTGACTGACACTGTTTGGTCCCCACAATGAATACCAATAACCCACTGAAGAAGACCCTCAGCAGAATTGTGGTGGGGGAGAGTACAGCCTTTTGATTTTAAAAAAATTCTAAGCCAGGCATGGTGGCACACACCTTTAATCCCTGCACTTGGGAGGCAGAGGTAAGAGGATCTCCATGAGTTCAAGGCCACCCTAAGAATACAGAGTGAATTCCAGGTCAGCCTGGGCTAGTAGAGTGAGACCCTACCTCAAAAAAAAATTCTATAATATATGTACTATATATAATGCAGTATAAGTTTCTAACAGGTAGAACATGATAAGATGTCATCAGAAATTTGGTTCATTTTACTTTAGGTTTTCAGATTTTTGTTGTTATTGTTTTTTTTGTTTGTTTGGTTGGTTTTTTTTTTTTTTTTTTTTTTTGAGGTAGGGTCTTACTCTACCCTAGGCTAATCTGGAATTTACTTTGTAATCTCAGGGTAACCTCAAACTCATGGTGATCCTCCTGCCTCTGCCTCACAAGGGCTGGGATTAAAGGCATGCAACACCATGCCCGGCTAGTTTTTAAATGTTTTAAATAACAAACACTTTAAAAAATTGCAAATCATATACTGGTGCATGTCTGCGAGCCCATGCTCACATCATAACGGTCTGATGTGTCTTCCTGAGAGTAACATGCAACACAGACCAGGAGCCCCAGGGGCAGACGTAGAAAGTCATTCAGACACAAGCTTCCAGGTTCGCCTTTCTCCTTGCCAGCCTGAAGTTGAGTGTTGTTCCCCAATTCTATGTTCGTTTTAATGTTTGTTTGTTTGTTTGTTTGTTTTTTATAGTACTGGGGATGGAATCAGGGTCTAGCTCGTGTGCTTTGATTTGTTTGGGACAGGTATCATGGTGTTGCCAAGGCTGGCCTCAAACCACTGTCCCCAGTTTCTGAAGTGGTCCCTCAAGTGAAGATGTACTTATACAATAGGGTTCATGTTCACTATCATTGGGACAACTTACACTTGTCCCCAGGTGTTTAATGATCAGTATCTTAACAACTCACACCTCTGTGTCTGCTCTGTGACAGCCTGACAAATCCATGGTGGTTACTAGCCCACAGGCTCACCTCGAGATCGCCTTCAAGCTGTCCCTCCTGGCCTCAGCAAAGCTCACATCCTTGGGAGAGATGCAAGTAACTGCTCGAAGACCTTCAAGAACCTAGGGGTAACAGAATCCCAAGAGAAATATCAGCTACAAAGGTAAACACTCTTTCTTGTTTGGGGGCTGGCCTTGAACTCGAGATCCTCCTGACTGCCTAACCATTACGGGGGTTAAAGATATACATCAGCGGCTGGGTGTGGTAATGCATGCTTTTAATCCTAGCACTTGGGAGGCATAGGTAGGAGGAGTGCCACGAGTCTGAGGCCAGTTTGGGACTACAGAGTGAGTTCCAGGTCAGCCTGGGCTAGAGCAAGACCCTACCTCGGGTTGGGAGTGGGGGTGGGGAGGAAAGGTATGCACCACTATGCCTGGCTATAAACACACTTCTGTTACAGGTAGAAGTGTGGCCCTGGAGCCACAGGACATATCCACTATGGGCAGGGTTTCTAGGAAGCTGCAAGAGCTACTTCCTCCACAAGTTCACATAACCTGGTTCAACTTGGGAAAAATACACAAGAAGTACCCTTCCTCAGCTCCCCTCTGCAGTACCCTGATCCCAGTTGACTGCTGTGGATCTGGCCTCATTGCTATAGGTCTCCCTGTCTATTACTCAAAACTGAGACAGGAAATCAATGACGTTCAGGACCTCAACAACTGGGCTGTGATTTCTTTTTTAAATTTTTTTTAAAAAATATTTATTTATGGGGCTGGAGAGATGGCTTAATGTTTAAGTGCTTGCTTGTGAAGCCTAAGGACCCCAGTTCAAGGCTCGATTCCCCAGTATCCACATAAGTCAGATGCACGGGGCGGTGCATGCATCTGGAGTTCGTTTGCAGTGGCTGGAGGCCCTGGCATGCCGATTCTCTCTCTCTCTCTCTCCTCTTTCTCTGTCTGTCGCTCTCAAATAAATAAAAATAAACAAAAAACATTTATTTATTTGAGGGAGGGGCAGATAGAGAATGGACACATCAGGGCCTTCAACTGCTGAAAATGAACTTCAGAAGCACACGCCACCTTGGGCATCTGGTTTATTTGAGTCCTGGGGAATCAAACCTGGGTCCTTTGGCTTTGCAGGCAAATGCCTTATCTGCTAAGCCATCTCTCCATTCCTGGAATGTTACTTCAAGTGATATTTCAGTTTGAAAACCTGTTTCATGATTACCTATGTTTCAAGCAGGTAAATATGGAAGGGACAGCTTGTACAAGGCCTGCCGGTGCTGTGGATAGAGAGCTCCACCCAGCACATACTGAAAACTGCCTGACCCCACAGAAGCAAAGGGCACCAACCAGAGTACATAGGAGCAGACATGGTGAGCTTGTCTTCCTCCACTGGAGTTTGAGTAGCATCTTGTGGGTGGATTGGCAGAGCCAAACCTGGTATTTCAGTTGGTGGAGGGAAATGCATAAGCATAATGGGTAAAAAAGGTGGGGGCAGGGGAAACATGGTATCCACAGCTTAGCTCCTTCCAGGGAGCAAAGGATGAGCAGGAGGTGCAGCTTTGAAAATCAATGTGATCAACCCCAGCAGAGATGAGAATCAGCGAGAAAGGAGAACAGTGGGAAGGAAGCGGGACTCAACCAGGAGTAGAGAGAGCTGCATGAGAAAAGGATACTGAGGAAGGTGGAAGGGGTTCATCATCTAGGGCGAGGGCCTGAGAGCAGCCCAGGTGCAAGAAATGAACAAGCCCCCAATTCTCAACAAGGGTTTCAATGGTTGAACCTTGGTAGAGGAAACACCTCCTGGCCTTTTGAGATCACAGTGGGAACAGGACAAGGTTCCTGGGAAGACCCACCCCACACGCTTACAGGGCAGATCATATAGCCCAAGCCTTGTGGTGGGGTGGGATATCTGACAAGGAAGTAAAATGCCATTATGTGATGTGTCCTTCTGAGAAGAGGTCCACAGGACACTAGGCTGACGCATGGAGCTGGCAGCCTCATACCCAGCTTGTCTGCCGCCACAACCACAGACAAGGTAGGACATGAGGCACATAAAAAAGCATGTGATGTACTCACTGAGGCAGCCACAGCTTCTTCAGATGATGCCTTCCTCTGCTATAAACCTGTGTTCGGCTCTATAGTGTGTCCTGCAGGAGCAGGTTGGCCCACACTTGAAATCCAGGCTTGGCTGCAACTCACTGGCATGGACACACACATGCCACTGCCAGAAATCCCTTCCCAACCACAGAGGCATGAATTGATTAATAGTCAGTGCATGACCTGCCCTACACTTCCACAAGCCTGCCCTGCCCTCCCTTCACCCTTAGGTTGCCCTAGATAGCCTCACCTGCTGCAGATGGCCTCTTAGAAGGAAGCCTGGGAGGGCACCCAAGGCTGAGGAGAAGCCACAGCGGGTCATTTCCTCTGGGCTCTGGAGCTCAGCAAGGTACTGTGGAATCAGCTCCTCTGGAAGAAGGAAGGAATGTCAAGAGAGTGACCTGCTGTCTTTGTGTCCCTCCAAATTACAAGCAAGATGCACCAGGTAACCAGGACAACAGTGAAGCAGTACATTAAAAAAAGAGAGAAAGCTGGGCGTGGTGGCATGCGCTTTTGATCCCAGCACTCGGGAGACAGAGGTAGGAGGATCGCCATGAGTTTGAGGCCACCCTGAGACTACAGAGTGAATTCCAGGTCAGCCTGGGCTAGAGCAAGACCCTACCTTAAAAAACAGAAAGAGAGAAAGAGAGAAAAGAATTTATATCTGATGGTTTTAAGATTTTTCTAAGAATTTTTTCTCTTTTTTTCTTTTTGAGACAGGATCTCTATTTAAACTAGGCCAACCTTGAACTCACATCATCTAGACTCTCCAGGGATTGTGAGCTAAGATACCTCAGCTGGTATTACAGACATGCACCAACATACCTAGCTTTCATAACCAATTTTAATTACATGGTTCCATTCTGAAGAAAATAAAGACATGAGGATGGTAAGAATAGCAGATACATTCATAATCTTCATCTTTATTCACTGTGGTAGTTTGAATAGATGGCCCTCCAATATATTCAGTGTTTTATTAGTTTATAGTTTGCTTCTGCAGCACCTGGCTGGAGGCAGTGTCACTGGGTGCATCTTACAGTGTGGTGGTGGGTTTAGGATTTCAATCTAAAGATATGCAAAGTGTGCCTAGCTGGAGTTCCTGAGGTGTGTGGTGGGGCTTTTTGGCTGTGGCTTTACTCTCTGTTTGGTCCTGTGAAAGTAGGCCAACTTCTTCTGCCATTATGGAACTTCCCCTGGATCTGTAAGCTTCAATAATAAATATCCCTTCCTCCATAACCGTGCCTGGTCTGGAAGTTCATCTCAGCAAACCTGAAGCTGTCTGCTACATTCACTAAGAAAAAAAATGCTTCTTGGGCTGGAGAGATGGCTTAGCGGTTAAGGCGCCTGCCTCCTAAGCCTAAGAACACTGGTTCCAATTCTAGCGGTTCCAATCTCCAGGTCCCACATTTACCCAGATGCAAAGTGACTCAAGGGTGCAATGCCGCACTTGACCACAAGGGGGCACACGCATCTGGATTTCATTTGCAGCAGCTGAGAGGCTGCTGGCGTGCCCATCTCTATCTGTCTTCCTCTCCCTCTCTCTCTGTCTCTCTCCAAAAAAAAAAAAATGCTTCTTATAAAAGTAATGTCCTCATAAATAAAAGGATTCTATTGCAGATTGAGAGCAAACTCAGTTCCAAGCTGGACAGTGAGGTTTGGGGACACTGTGGTGTGAGCAATCCCGGTGGGGTAGGAAGAGGAGCAGAGCATAAAGGCAGTGCTGGGCAAGACTGCAGGGCTGTGAACACAGCATCCCCCTAGGCAACAGGATCAGAGGACATACAGGAGAAATAGGAATGAAAGGAAGAGGGTGCTCAGACTAAGGGGAGGGGAAGAATTCTAAGAGAATATAGCCAGCTATATTCTTTAACAACACAAGCTTAGCAAGGGGAGCAGAAGAAGACCAGATACCACCACTGAGTTCTATCTTACAAAACCAAACAACTATAGTCACACTATTCAGTGCAAGCAAAGGCTGCTGGAACACCCACCCCCAAGCAGAGCACTCCCATCCAAACTTACATGTGGGGCAGAAAAGTGCAAAGCGCTGAACTGACGCACACCAGAGTGAGTTTAGTTCAACAACCGTGTGAAGAAGCAGCATCCCATTATTTTTACAGTCTAAGTTTCAGCAGCCTTCATTTATTTTCAGAAAACAGACATGACCCGGTACTCTCTTCTTAAAAAGTAAAAAATGGGCCGGGCATGGTGGCACACACCTTTAATCCCAGTACTCGGGAGGCAGAGGTAGGAGGATCACCATGAGTTAGAGGCCACCCTGAGAATACATAGCGAATTCCAAGTCAGCCTGAGCTAGAATGAGACTCTACCTCGAAAACCCATGACCCCCGCACCCCCCTAAAAAAGTAAAACATGGGCTGGAGGGATGGGTGGCTTAGTGGTTTAAGACATTTGCCTGCAAAGCCAAAGGACCCAGGTTCAATTCCCCAGGACCCATGTTAGCCAGATGCACAAGGGGGCGCATGCATATGGAATCCATTTTCAGTAGCTGGAGGCTCTGGCGCACCCATTCTCATTCTCTCTCTCCCTCTCTCTTTCTCTGTCAAATAAATAAATACATTGTTTAAGAGTAGAACATTAGGAGAGATGGTGCAGTCATTAAAGGCACTTGCTTACAAATCCTGGTGGCCTGTGTTCAACTCCCCAGTACCAACATAAAGCCAGATGTACAAAGTGGTGCCTGCATCTGAAGTTTGTTTGCAACGGCAAAAGGCCCT
The DNA here is from genome assembly GCA_036365145.1 of Orientallactaga sibirica. NCBI lineage: Eukaryota > Metazoa > Chordata > Mammalia > Rodentia > Dipodidae > Orientallactaga > Orientallactaga sibirica. The sequence goes on from JAEOAD010000013.1 coordinate 384,612, forward strand.
AGCATGCCCATTCATTCATTCATTCATTCATTCATTCATTCATTCATATTCACCCTCTCTCCTTGCAAATAAATAAATAAAAATATTTTTTAAACTAAAAAACAAGCTGAGCATGGTGGCACATGCTTTTAATCCCAGCACTTTGAGGGTCAAAGGTAGGAGGATCAGCAGTGAGCTGGAGGTCAGCCTAGAACTACAGAGTGAGTTCCAGGTCATCTTGGGCTAGAGTGAGACCCTACCTTGAAAAACCAAAAGAAGGGCTGGAGAGATGGCTTAGTGATTAAAGCGCCTGCCTCCTAAGCCTAAGAACGCTGGTTCCAATCTCCAGTGGTTCCAATCTCTAGGTCCCACGTTTAGCCAGACGCAAAGTGACGCAAGGGCGCAATGCCACACTTGACCACGAGGGGGTGCACACATCTGGATTTTGTTCGCAGCAGCTGAGAGGCTGCTGGCGGGCCCATCTCTGTCTTTCTCTCCCTCTCTGTCTCTCTCCCAAAAAAAAAAAAAAAAAGAACAACACCAAAAATTGAAAACATTACATGATTGTTCTACTTATAAAAAACTAAATAAAAATAATATTATCACTATATAAAATTGTCTGTGGTTAATGGACAGTGTAAAACATGACTGGTTTTAAAAAGTCTGGCCGGGCGTGGTGGCACACGCCTTTAATCCCAGCACTCGGGAGGCAGAGGTAGGAGGATCGCCGAGAGTTCGAGGCCACCCTGAGACTACATAGTTAATTCCAGGTCAGCCTGGACCAGAGTGAGACCTTACCTTGCAAAACAAAAAAAAAAAAAAAAAAAAAAAGTCTGCCAGAGGGCTGGAGAGATGGCTTAGCAGTTAAGGTGTTTGCCTACAAAGCCAAAGGACCCTGGTTTGATTCTTTTCTTTGTTTGTTTGTTTTTGTTTTTCGAGGTAGGGTCTCACTCTGGCCCAGGCTGCCCTGGAATTAACTATGTAGTCTCAGGGTGGCCTTGAACTCATGGCGATCCTCCTACCTCTGCCTCCCGAGTGCTGGGATTAAAGGCATGCGCCACCACACCCATCTCCTGGCTCAATTCTTTAGGACCCACATAAACCAGATGTACAAAGGGGCTCATGTGTCTGGAGTTCATTTGCAGTGGCTGGAGGCCCTGGTGCGCCCATTTTCATTCTCTCTCTCAAATAAATAAATAAATAAAATATTTTAAAAAATTTTTAAGTCTGCCAGAAGAACAAGTTAGTGTATTTTCTTATTTTTATAAAATTACGAAATGTAGATTTAGAATACTGCACAGGTGATTTTTATGCACATAAATAATTTAAATAACCTTAAACAGTCATTCACACACTAGATGTGATAAGGGAATACTATGGGCCTACTAACATAGTATGTAAATTTAATGTTTTTAATCTAAAAGGTAGTATTCATAAACTTGATTCCACAAATAGTATTACATGATGTCCTACAAATCAGATCAACATCGGCACAGTGCGTGATGGATATACATAAATGGCATTACAAGCAGCACATGGCTGCACGTGGCAGACGAGCTCACACTGCTCTTATGATGAGGAAAAGGAGCAAAAGATTTCAACAAGTCAAGAACACATGGCAGGAAAATGTCATAGTGATATGAAGATAGGAAAACACATTTTACCACACAGACATAAAATTAAGTAACAGCATGAATAAAACCCCAGAGGGGAGGCAGGATGTCAGGGAAGTTGTAACCAAACAATAATTAGCCAAAAGAACTTAAGAAAAAGTGTAAGGAAAGATAACCTTGGTGATGAAAACAGAGATGGAGGGCAAGATGGCTGAGTGGGGATAAAGCACTTACTATGCAACTTTGAGTACCTAAATCCAGATCCAGACCCCATATAACGGCTGGAAGCTATGCCAGGCTTCTGTAATCCCATTATGCCTACAGCAAGACGTGAGGCAGAGCCAGAACATTTCCTGGGAGCCACTCAAGGAGGAGTGAACAATTCCCTGCCTCCAGCAAGGTAGAAGTTGAGGACTAACATCCAAAAGTAGTCCTCTGACCTCCACGCATATGCCTCGGTATGAACCTGTCCCCACTCACATACACAAAACATATGCACACAAACACCAAATAAAAATGCTTAAAGAAAGAAAAAAAATGAGCCAGGCACAGTGGTGCATACCTTTAATCCCAGCCCTCAGGAGGCAGAGGTAGAAGGATGGCCCCATGAGTTTGAGGCCACCCTAAGACTACACAGTGAATTCCAGGTCAGCCTGGACTAGTGTGAGACCCTACCTTGAAAAAAACAAAACAAAATAAAAGGGAGGGGGGAAGGGGGAAAATAGGAAAAAAATAAATAAATGAAGGTATGAAAGAGCAAACAGACAGCAAGGGAGGACAGTGGCAGAAGCAGACAGGAAAGGAAGACAGTGGCAGGAACAACAAAAAAGAAGAAAACGAAATGGGAAGAAAGGGCTGACAAAGAAGGGGGTACATCAAAGACTCAAGAGGCTTCAACAAATAAATAATTGGAACAAACCGGAAGAAAGTAAGAATTTAAGGAAGCAGTGCTGAAGCACACACATCGATGATGCTCCAGACAGCTGGCCCACTGAAGCATCTTGGTCAGAGATGGAAAAAAACTCCTTGGGTAGGTAAACTGGCCTGATTTGCCCTTTATACATGGGGCCCAGTAGGAGCTGTGTGAAGGCCACTGCTTAGCCAGTACCTCTTGCCCCACAGTCCAGGGCCCTGCATGAGCTGGGTCCTGGTAGATAAACTCCATAAAGAGGTAAGATACTGTTGCTTTCACTTCCTAGCTCAACTCACTGGGCTCCACTCTACCCTCACTTTCTCTATGGCTTCCTGCTAGAGGCCCAGCACATAGCTCACTCACCTTCCATGTCAGGTCCTGCCTCCCCAGGCTCCTTTTTGTAGTACTCATTGCATAGAGCAGCCAGAGCTGAGACAGCCGCCTCCTGAAACAGAGGAGGACGTGAGGGCACAAGGGCTCTCCCGGAGAAGCCCCCAGCACCGAAGCATGGGTCACTTTGGTGTCCTATTTTTTATTATTACTTATTATTATGTTTAAAAAACAAATTATACCATTCCTATACTCTGGCCTCTCTTTAGATCATACCTTTTAACAAATTATGTCATCCCTTTCCAACGTGTCTACTCACTGATACCTGTCATATGCATAAATCACTTTAATTCTCTGTACTAGGGTAGAGTTAGGGTTCCATATTGTACAAATTTCACATATTCTAATATGGCACAATTAGTTAAAAAAAAAAAAAAAAAAAGCAATACAAGGATTTGTTTATGTGGGGAAGGGCTTGAAGAAGAGCTGCTGGAGCCTCCATGAGAGGCAGCACCAGGAACAGGAGGATGTACTAAACAGAGGTGAGGTACCAGTCCCAGCCCCGGGAGTTGGAGTGGAGAAGGATGACACTGCACACCAATCAGGAGGTGATGGATCACCCCTCCACTATTTGCAGAGGAGGACACCAACTCAATTCAAACTTTTTGTGAGCACTCAGCAAGCACATAGCAAACAGTGGGCTTGTACGTTCTTCTAACTGCCTCCTACAAGCAGGAGAGAGGAGCTGGGGAGGGACAGGGTAGGGACCAGGAGCACAGGGAGAATCTTGGTCCACAAGAGCATGCAGCACAAAGATTCCATTTGTACATATTGAGACACAAGGAATCTTACAATCACTGTGCTCTGGGCTGAAACAGGCACTGAACGGAGTTAACGTCACTCTCCACAAGGAAATCCCGCCCAGCATACCTTGACCTGTTGTCTAGAATGAACTGAAATTAGCTGGAGACTTCTAAGAGTGTCATTTATCAGCTGCTGCCAACCATCTGCCGAAGAAGCAAAGAAGTGATTATCCACCTCAGAATACTCAAATAAAATTTTTCTTAAAATGACAGATAACTTCTGCTTAGTCTTAAACCAGATAGTGAAAAATAGAATACATCTGGGGAAATCTTAAAGTGAACACTTTTCAGGCTGCACAGAACAAGGGTCCAAGATCCAGTGAGAGGCCTACTTCAGACTGTTAATGTCAGAACCCTCTGTGTGGGAAATGCCACCTCCTATAAACCAAGAGCTTTCACACACACTTGGGAACATTCTGTTTTGCTCCCTATAGCTCTCCTTCAGACAATCTCACCTAGTCTTAATCAATAAAAACATCATCCTGTCTATAGATCCATGCCTGCTGCTATATGTGGCTGTGGTTCATTCTTTATGTTACTGCAGATAATTTTTTTTTTTTTTTTTTTATTTTTATTGACTTTTAATCTTACATACCAAAAAAACCCCACCTGATATTTCCCTCCCCTCCCCCATTCCATTTTAGAACTCCGGTCTCCATCATATCCCCTCCCTTTCTCCATTAGTCTCTCTCCTAATTTGATGACATCATCTTTCTCTTCTATTTTGAGGGTCTTGCAAAGGTATTGCCAGGCACTGCAAGATCATGGATATCGAGGCCAATTTCTGTCTGGGCAGCTGCATAGTAAGAGGTCATATCCTTCCTTTGGCTCTTCCATTCTATCCGCCCCCTCTTCCGCAATGGTCCCTGAGCCACTGGAGGATGTGACAGAGGTGTTTCAGTGCTAGGCACTCCTCCATCCCTTCTTCTCAGCACTATGTTGCCTTTTGTGTCATCCCAGTGGTCATCACCATCTGAAAAGAGAAGCTTCTCTAGCCAGAAGTGAGAATAAGCAAAAGAATCAGTGAAACAAAAAAAAAAATCCAGTCACAAGAGGAAGATTTTGTTGAAGCAGAGTTCAAATCAGGAGAAGCTACTTGCTAATCCATGGTGACAGATGTCAGAATTGTGTCTATTTTGGAGTGGAGAGAGGCTGTTGGCTGGGAAGGGAATGGAGGAGTCTTCTGAGGGCTGATAATGTTCTGTGTCTTAATCTGCTGCTGAGTGCATGGGTGTATTCTCTTTTTAAAAATTCATTGAGCTGCACATTTAAGATTTGTGCACTTTGCTACACATATATTATTCATTATACTACAATAAAATAGTTTAGAAATCTCAAAAAAAAAAAAAAAATAAAAACATCATCCAACTCAATATATCCAACAAATAAGTCTACGATAAATGCTTACTCCATTTGGCTAAACCAAATTAGTAACTTGAGGCTGGGGACAGAGGCAGGCCTAGGGAAGGGCTGCCCACTGCCACATAGCCCTTGGCAATGGTTCTGGCATTCTGGGCCATAAGGACATAGTAATTCAAGCAGTCTGTATGGGAGAGGCCTGACTGTGAATGACTAGTACTGGGCGCAGTGGTGACAAGCAGAGTTACACCAAATGGTGCCAATGATGGTTCCAGGAAAAGTCCTTCTGACTTGCAGAGAGAGGGTGTTAAGAATTCATAGCATAGCCGGGCATGGTGGCGCACGCCTTTAATCCCAGCACTCAGGAGGCAGAGGTAGGAAGATCGCCGTGAGCTCGAGGCCACCCTGAGACCACATAGTGAAATCCAGGTCAGCCTGAGCTAGTCAGACCCTACTTCGAAAAAAAAAAAAAATTCATAGCAATTTCAATTTCAAGACAGGGCATCCCAACTACCCACCCCAAACTTTAAACAGCAGCATAAGAAATGCTACGTGTGTCACTGAGAAGAAATGCACTTACCAATCACAGTGTCACCTTTAAAGGGCATTCTGGAAAGTGACAAGTTCTCTATTAAAATGCACACTAGGGAAAAAAGGAAAACACATTACTTTTCCAAAAGTGCCTCTTACATTCCCTTGACCTCACTGTATCGTGAACCATGTACGGTCAGCACACAAGTTTTTCCTACCCACATTCCCTGCTAACCAAGCCATAGGCAAGCCCAGGCTACCTCTTCAGATGGGCACTTAGAAGAAGCCCTAGTCCAGAATTCGCTAGACACAGAATCTTGGAGACTTCTCTAGAGAAGAGACCGTGTGCACCCAGAGACTCAAACCCAGTCAAGAGCACTCTACAGGACTAAAGTGCCTAGTTTACCTGGACACCTGCCTAGCAACTTAGGCTCCACTCCACTATGGTATTAGAACTTTAGGACTTCAGAGCTGACAATAAAGGCTTCCCTCCTAGTCATGTAACAATCCATTCCTTGTCTACTTGATTGCCAAGTTGACAGGAATTAGAATTACCCAGGAGGCAAACCTCTTGGGCATGTCTATGAGGGTGTTTCCATAAAAAGGAAAACCAACCCTGAATGTAGGGAACAGCATTTCAAGGGCTGGGGTCCTGGAATGAATAAGGAAAAACAAACTAGGGCTTAGCGGTTAAGGTGTCTGCCTGCAAAGCCAAAGGATCCCAGTTCGATTCCCCAGGATCCATGTAAGCCAGATGCACAGGGGGCACATGCATCTGGAGTTCCTCTGCAGTGGCTGGAGGCCCTGGCATACCCAATCTCTTTCTCTCTCTCTCTCCCTCTTTCTCTCAAATAAATAAATAAAATATATTAATTTTAAAAATTAAGCAACAACATTCATCTCACTATGTTTCTTAACTGTGGATGCAATGTGACCAGCTAGCTGCCTTATACTCCTGCAGACACACCATCCAAGACTGACTGTACCCCTCACACTATGAGTCAAAATAACCCTTTCTTTCATGTTTCTTTTGTCATGTGTTTTGTCACAGAACACTTGGGACCCACAGTATAGGGCAAGTGGACACCTGAAGTCCACAGAGGTAGGGCAGGTGAGCACCAGGGGTGAAGTTTATTACAAAAGCATAGCACAGGGCAGCCACAGACCATAGGTTGTAGGTTCGGAACAGAGCAATAAAACCCAATACTCTTAAGTATGGGCTTTGGGCCTAAAGCTCTGGTGAGTACTGATGTGTGCCATTGTATTTATTTGTAAAATAAAAAATGACCACTATAAACCTCAGCGGTAACACAACGGGACAGAATGTGGACACATGTACAAAGAGGAAACAAATGATGATCCTGGATTAAGCACAGTAGCCCCTAAGTGCCACTCTGGTGTCCTCATAGAAGAAACTGCCAATCTGCCTGCAAAGAAAGTGTGATGGAAGACCTGAAAAACAGACCAAACCTCAGAGTGGGCAACCCCTGCTGGATATGCCCAGCCCTGATTGGCCTATCACCTGGCCTGACAACCAGCCTTCGCACATACCTGCCTCTCCCCTGTGCAGCTGGCCACTGTCACCTGCTTTTTCTACAGTCACAGCCTAGTGTAACAGTAAATAAAGCACACAGTAGTGGGGATTGCAATTTTCAGTTTCTTTTAGAGAGCTGGAATCTCACCCAGTCAACAGGGCCAGCATCTGTTGCAATAATGAACCCCTGAACTCTGTAGCTCAGAACTGTGAAGTCTCTGTCACCATGACAAGGGCCAGGAACAGAGACACAAATGACACAGAAAAGCATAGCCAGCCCCTCTCCTCCTAACTACTCCCCAGACTGAACATTCACCTCCACTCTCCTGGCACCTGCTCTTCACACTGCCACAATAGTCCAGCTAATCCCTTCACATGCACTATACTAAAAGGAAAGCAGATTTAGGGTTTTTTCCTCCTTTTGATTTGTACTTGTTCAAACACCATACAAAAAAGCAAAGCAAACCAAGTGTGGTGGGGCACACCTTTAATCCCAGTACTCGAGAGGCAGAGGTAGGAGGATCACTGTGAGTTCAAGGCCAGCATGAGACTACATAGTGAATTACAGGAGAGCTTGGGCTACAGTAAGACCCTACCTCAAAAACAACAACAAAAACAAACACCAAAAAAAAAAAAAAAAAACCATCTCAAAAGCAAATAAAAAAAGCAAAGCAGATATATGATGCCACTAACTTCCTGCTGATTGTCCTTTAGTATCAACCTTTTAACTACTCCACCTCACTGATTTACCTAAACTAGATAATGTTGCTTTCAATGGGCAAACCTTTCCTTGAGGTCCCCTACCATACCCGCAGGCCCTCTTCTCCCTATGCAGGGCTGCACCTTTTACTTAACACCTTAAAGTCCATGGCAGCAAGCCTCACACACCAGAGGTACTCAGAAGGGCTTCACTATAGCATCAAAGTCTCAGAACCTTCATACTGATGACAAAGGCTTTCCTCATGTTCATGTTACAGCCCACTGCCCACCAGGAGCCCAAATGACACACTGGCAACAATGTTCATCCCTTCTCATAGCTCATGAGCCAGAGGAACCATTGCTAGCAGCAGAGGACAGGTCTCTGGAAGCTGGTGGCCTCTGTAGATACTGTGCCTTCTGCAGCTCCCATCCTGTTCTTAGCAACAACAGAAATCAACCCATAGACATCTCCAGTGCTTTTCTACAGTCGTACAGTGGGCTACAATATGGATACAGGGTGATTTATTCCTTCTTTCCCCTGATGTACCAAACCTCCTATTCCTGCCACTGAGGACAAGGTGGAAGTGCGTTTCTGCACGCATGAAGAACGCTCATTGACCCCTCACATTTACAAGGTACAGAGCTGAAACCAGGCACACTTTCAATCAGAAATGATGCTGGAGATTCTAAAGTTAAGAATGCACTACACTTTTATTACATGAGACAGAGCCTGGCCCATGTCTGTCAGTTTGTCACAGTAGGCTTGCCTATAGAAACACTGCCTCCACACGCTAAACTGCCAATGCCCTCTGAGTGCCAAACCTAAAACCCTCAGATCCAGACTCTGAGCAATTATAGCAGGCCACGAGGGGTAGTGTGGAGGTCATTTTGGCCAGTTCAGTCATGTCCCACTGAGGGTAGCACTGATGAATCTGAACTGTCCCAACAAGGGCCATACCAGCAGACCTAAGCCTGCTCCCCAACGTCACCAGGTGGCAACAGTGCATGTGGCTAAAAATAGCCAGGCCATGGTGGGGGAGCTCCGCCCTCTGGTGGTGCTTCCTCAGGGCCCACCATCGAAGAGGTTGATTAAGTCAGCCCAAGTAGACAACATTGTTCCAGTCAAATATTTGAAGGACCCAAATTAGCAAGTTCTGTGGCAGTTTTAGAAGTTCAGCTGCTATAAATTTTACTGAGCATTCTCAATACTTGAATATGGAACATGTGTGCACAGGGAAAAGGAAGTAACATTGCACTTTATAAGCATTGTATGTTAGTGAAAAATGCAATGTCTTAAATAAACTATTTAAAAATAGCCAGGGCATTGGGCTAGAGAGATGGCTTAGCAATTAAGGCACTTGTCTGTGAAGCCTAAGGACTCATGTTCAACTCCCCAGGTCCTACATAAGCCAGATGCACAAAGTGAGGCATGTGCAAGGTCACACATGCACACAGGTGGCACATGAACCTGGAGTTCAATTACAGTGTCTGGAGACCCTGATGCACCAATTCTCTCTGGTACACATGTTCTCACTCTCACTCTCTCGTTTAAAAAAATGGGGGGCGGGCAGTCTGTTGGGCTTGCCTCAAAAAAAAACAAAACAAAAAAAAAAAAAAACCCAAAAACAAAAACAAAAAAAGCACAGCATTCAAGGATATTCCCCAAATAAGCCAGTGAAAACCTGGTTTTTTTTGTTGTTGTTGTTGTTTGTTTGTTTTGTTTTGGTTTGGTTTGGTTTTTTGGTTTTCTGAGGTAGGGTTTCACTCTAGTCCAGGCTGAGGGTGGCTTCAAACTCTCGGTGATCCTCCTACCACTGCCTCCCAAGTGCTGGGATTAAAGGCGTGCGTGCACCACCACACCCAGCAAGAACCTGGGTTTTTGAGAAGGTTCAGGTGGCCAGGCATAGTGAGCACCCTATCAATACCTACGATCTGAAAAACAATTCTCTGCTCTTCAGTACCTATCACAAAGGATAGCTAAGCCAGGGATAGTGGTGCACACCTTTAATTCCAGCTCATGGGAGGCAGAAGTAGGAGGATCGCTGAGAGTTTGAGGCCACCCTGACACTATATAGTGAATTCCAGGTCAGTCTGAGCTAGAGTGAGACCCTACCTCAAAAAACAAACAAAAAAAAAAAACAGTAACAACAAAAAGGCTATCTACAGCTAATATCCCTAGGCCCACACATTGCTACCAGCCCTGAAACTGCCAAAACAGATCACAGCCACAGAGCTATGAGCAAGAGTAACTGGACATATATATGAGAGCAGATATTGGGAGCTAGACAATGGCCTCCTAGAACATAGAAGCCAGGCATAGTGGCAGAATTTCCAGTGGGAGGCAGCTGTCACTACTCATGTGACAGTTAATGTAAGGCCTGGCCCAACTTCAGGACACTTTCCTTCATGCTTGAGCAAAGGGTGTGGACTCCATCCTCAGACTTACCTGCTTGTCTCATGAGTTTTCCTCCAAGACCCCTAAAAATCAGAGGATATGAAGAGTTAAAAATCTACACATAAGACATGGGCTGGAAAGATGGCTTAGTGGTTAAGGCACTTCCCTGCAAAGCCAAAGGACCTATGTTTGACTCTCCAGGTCCCACATAAGCCAGATGCACAAGGTGACATCAGCATGCAAGGTCGCACATGTACACAAGGTGGCACACGCATCTACAGTACAATTACAGTGGCAGAGCCCTGGCAAGCCAATTCTCTCTCACTCTCATAAAAAAAGAAAAAAGAAAAGAAAACATGAAACATCACACCAAGCAACAGATAAAACATCAGGTACCCAAAACAACTGAAATGTTAATAAGATGTATTTGTTCATGGAAGTATGAACTCCCTTTGTGAAAAAAAAACAAAACATGAAAAGCCATGACAACATTAGCTCTGGCAGTCTCTTGCCATTTGAACTTTCCTCGCTGATAGATATAACACATAGTACCAACCCCAAATGCATCTCAACCTCATTTCACAGCAATGCCAAGATGACTGCCATGTGGCCTATCAGTGGTCCACTAATGTTCTATCATCACCCATCCTGCCTGCCAGCACCAACCCAACCTGTGGCCATGAAGGCATGAGCTGAGATGCTGTCAGACAAGAGGGTGGAATGTCAGCTTGGGAGGCTTTAGCTTATGGACTAGATGGTAATGGATCTGCCTTAAACAATTAGGAAACCAGACTAAATACATGGAACACTGGAACAGATGCTGGAAGGCAAGAGTGCAGCACGGAGGCCTCAAATGGAGGGTATTGCTGAAGAAAATTCCCAGGTACAGATGTGGGTGAACGAACAGTCAGCAGAGCCCAACCCTCCTGCCAAGCTATGAAGCAAAAAGGATAGTGGGTAAGGCCAGTGGCTAGAACCTGTGACAGAGGTGCAGAGGACAGGGGCAGCCAGGAAGGACTCTGAAAACATGTGAAGGAGAAGGCAGGGCACGCCTTGGGGCACACTTAGGCTGGGAACAACCCTCATCAGCCAAAGAAGAAAGGCTGTGGTGAGATTCTCAGAGGAGCTACATCAGCAACAGGCTAGCACTGCTCTTAAAGCTTCAATACAAGGCTTAAGTGTTCAAACACAGCAGAAACAGACACTACTGAAAGGAATATAACAAAAGCCAATCCCAGAAATGTAAACATGACTAAAACTAGAATTATCACTTATACCAGCACAGCAATGTCCAAGCATATGAGGTCATTAACATTCTATACTATCCCCACATGTCTAGAAGCGTGGAAGGAAGTATAAGCAAGTGAGGAAAGAAACAAAGCAGGAAAAAAAAAACCCACACAGAAAAACTTGACCTATGTCTGAAAAGAAAAATTACACTAAATGCAATTTAGCAGCAGATTAAAAAGAACAAAAGAAAAATTTAACCTACACACATAAAAAGCAGACCTGTTGCTGGGCGTGGTGGTGCCCACCTTTAATCCCAACACTTGGGAGGCAGAGGTAGGAGGATCACCATGAGTTCGAGGCCACCCTGAGACTACACAGTGTATTCCAAGTCACCTGAGCTAGAGTGAAACCCTACCTTGAAAAAAAAAAAAAAAAAAAAAAAAAAAAAGAGCCCTGTTGTACCAGGAGCTGAGGCAGGCACTGATTGCAGAGGGAAAGAGATACTGCCAAGGTGATGAAACACGCTGATGTCTCCATCATATTGGTGGTTACCATTGGGTAGCTGGCAAAGCTTGTCAAATTACATATAAATTATTACTCAAAAATGTCTATAGAACAGACCAGAAGAATAGATGACTCTCATTCTGTGTTCCAATGTTAGGATAAAAATGATGAGTTGAGCTGGAGAAATGGCTTAGTGGTTAAGGTGCTTGCTTGCAAAGCCAAAAGGCACCAGTTCCAGTCCCCAGGACCCAAGTAAGCTATATGCTCAAAGTGGCACATATGTCTGGAGTTCATTTTCAGTGGCTGAAAATCCTGGCACACCCATTCTTTCTCTCTCTCTCCTTCTCTATCTGCCCCTTTCTCTAAATAAATAAATAAATAAATAAATAAATAAATAAATGTTGGTAATTGAAGAATACAAAAGGGAACATTAACCCTCTCACCACCAGTCACCCTGCTGGAAATCTGGTGTGACCCAAAGGTCACCCAAACACTACACCATGATTGGCAGAGACATGGCCACCAGCAGCATCCCAAAGTTGTCATCACCCATACAGTCCCACTTGACAACTGAGATGCTACTTTTATTAATATTTTATTTATTTATTTATTTACTTATTTGAAAGACAGAGAGAGAGAGAGAGAATGGTGCACCAGGGCCTCTAGCCACTGCAAACAAACTCCAGATACACGCACCACCTTGTGCATCTGATTTTACGTACGTACTGAGCAATCGAACCTGGGTCCTTTGGTTTTACAGGCAAGTGCCTTAACCGCTAAGCCATCTCTCCAGCCCAAGATGCTACTTTTTTGATACCATGTAGCTCACTGTAAGTTCTCCAAGTAAAATCACATTGTTCTTCCAAATTTCTGTACTATTAAAAAAAAAAAATGTTCTGGGCTGGAGAGCTGGCTTAGTGGTTAAGGCATTTGCCTGCAAAGCCTACAGACCCACATTCGACTCTCCAAATCCCATGTAAGCCAGATGCACAAAGGTGAGGTAAGTGCAAGGTCGTACATGCCCACTAGGTGGTGTAAGCATCTGGAGTTTGATTACAGTGGCTGAGGCCTTGGCATGCCAATTCTTTTTCTCTCTTTCTCCTCCTCTCTCTAAAAAAGTAAAATAAAATAAATGTTCTTCTGTAGCATTAGGCAAACACTGAAAAAAATTAAATATTTTTTCATAAATTTTTGGAAATCAATTCTTCCTGTCATGAGAAAAAAATAAGGAAGTGTGACCCAAACCTGAACAGGGTTCAGGAGCAGGCTCTGATATGGAAAAAAGTTTCAAAAATTCTCACTAGAGCCAGTTGTGGTGGCACACGCCTTTAATCCTAGCACTTAGGAGGCAGAGGTAGGAGGATTGCCGTGAGTTCGAGGCCACCCCAAGACTAAATGAGACCCTCCCTCAAAAAAACAAACAACAAAAAATTCTCACTAGAAAGAACTACTCAAAACTGGAACTTGTCTGTCAGTAACACCAAAGCCAATTCTGATGGGTCCAGAGTACCAAACAAGGTACATCTGAGCCCCTTAAAAGTTCCCAGCCAAAGGGAGATAACTCAGCAATTAAAAGTAATTGCTTAAAAAGCCTGACAGTCTGCGTTTGATTGCCCAGTACTCACATAAATCCAAATGCATAAAGTGGCACATGCATCTGGAGTTCATTTACAGTGGCAAGAGGCCCTGGCACACCCATTCCCTCTCTCTCTCTCTCTTTTCCTCCCTCACTCTCTCCCTCTTCCCCCCTTGCTTACAAATATATAAATAAAATATTTTTTTAAAAAGTTTCCAGCTACCACACAGCTTAGTGTAAGCACACCTTCCATCCCCTGGGCCTTCTTCAATGTCCACTTGCTGAAAATGTAGAAAGCTGTTAGTAAGCTGTGCAGAAAGGAGGGCTTTGAGAATATAGGAAGACAGCCTGATGTTCAATCCCATACAAGGTACATTAAAAAGCCACAAAGAGGCCTGGAGAGATGGCTTAGCAGTTAAGGCACTTAACCTGCAAAGCCTAAGGACCCAGGTTCTACTCCCCAGATCCCATGTTAGCCAGAAGCACATGCCCACTAGGTGGTGCAAGCGTCTGGAGTTCCATTGCAGTGCCTAAGCCCCTAGCATGCCAATTCTCTCTCCTCTCTCTCTCTTCTCTCTCACTATAAAATAAATAAATAAATCCACAAAGAGAAATGAAACAGCAGGAAATAAAACAGAGTAAGAGAAAAGACAGGCAGAGCCTGTGTCTAACAAAGAACTCAGATCCAGAATATACAGTGCTTTGCTACCTCACTAATACAGATAAGAAATTCTTATGGAACTAAAGGTCTAAACAGTCACTTCAAAGAAGACAGAGCAGCACCCAACCAGTACATAAATATGCTCAGCACCCCTAGTTACTAGGGATGTGCAAACTGCATCCATGCAATGAACGAGACACAAAAGGTACCACCACACACCACAATAATGTCTCAGGTGTGGTGCTAAGCACGCCAAGTACTAGTCAAGACATGGGGTAAAGGGTAAGGATAAAACTGTAGAGAAGCTTATCAGTGAAGAAAGGATGGAGGGAGGGAGGGGAGAATGGAAAGGGAGAGTGGGAGGGGAAAAAGAAGGGAAAGAAAAATAAGAACAGAACAATATACATTCAACATGGGCACATGAGTGAATCTCAGAAATATCCTAGGGCCGGGCATGGTGGCACACACCTTTAATCCCAGCACTCGGGAGGCAGAGGTAGGAGGATCACCGTGAGTTCAGGGCCACCCTGAGACTACAGAGTGAATTCCAGGTCAGCCTGGACTAGAGTGAAACCCTACCTCGAAAAACCAAAAGAAAGAAAGAAAGGAAGGAAGGAAGAAGGGAGGAAGGGAGGGAGGGAGGGAGGAGACATCCTAGGTGAAAAGAACCAGAAGCAGAACGAAAAGGCTTCACATATCCCACCTATGCAGAACCTAGAAAAGGAAGACCAGTAGAAATGCCAGCGAAATGCTGCTCTGAATCTTGGGTGGGGACACAATATTTTCAGCCACAGAACTGCCATCCACACTCTGAATCAAGGGGATGTCATGACCTGTCAAGTGAGCTTCCACAAAGCCCGAAGATGCAACCCTCACAGCCCTGAATACTAATTTGAGTGACAGCTACATCTCTTCAAACAAAATGGACACAGGTCACAATGGTGAAGACAGAAAACGATGTGTTGTTAGCTACTCTAAAGTGCATTTGTGGTCCAGATTTTCCTGGCACTAAGCATTTTCATTAACATGCGGCACATAAGAAGTTTTGCTTTATAGGCTTACCTGTATAGATGACGATCAGAAAGCTAAAATTAAAGAATCACAAGTAAGTTATCTGAGACACTTGGATAAACAGTATAGAATGTATATGACAGTGACGACAATCAAAACAAGAGTGATGGCAGGATGGCAGAGCTAAGCTTCTTCAAAAAATTATCTAGCTATTTATTTATTTATTTATTCATTTATTTATTTATGAGAGACAGAGGCAGAGAGAAAGAGAGAAAGAAAATGAATACGGGTGTACCAGGGCCTTTAGCCACTGCAAATGAACTCCAGAAGCATGTGCCATCTTGTGCATCTGGCTTACGTGGCTACTGGGGAACCAAACCTGGGTCCTTAGGCTTCACAGGCAAGTACCTTAACTGCTAAACCATCTCTTCAGTCCCCTAGAGCTAAGCATTTTAAGGCAGACTGCCAGAAAGCCAACAAGGAAGGTCTCACTGTGTGAGGCCATCATTAAACTTTTCAGGTGTGCTGTCTCAAAGGGAAAACTGAGGCATGGAGTAACGAAAGAAAAGGGCGGCTTCATCCTGGCCCTAGAGAGCCTCTCAGACAGAAGACTAACCTGCCAAAGGACTCTGTTGTTTCTGTGTCTTCAAAAGACTCATCAGCACCTCAGAACTATCATTACCAGTACAGGGAAAGCGACTAAGTGTTCATATACGAACATTAATCCCATTAAATTCTTCATACATCTCTTTTAATTCCCACCAAAACTAAAGGCGGCAGCCCTGCCATCACCCACATTCCACAGAAACAGGAAACCCTGGGTCAGAGGTTATGGTGGCTCCATTCTCTCAGTCAGTGCATGGGGCTGCCACCTAGCCTCACTCGATAACCTTGAAGGCTGGAAAAGAATTCCAGGCTCCACTTAAATTGAGAAATATAAGTAAACTTATCAGATGGCCTTGCTGCAGTCATAAGGATTTGAAACAAATGGACCAATATTATAAAAAGGAACAATTATTTCAAGGCCACCCTGAAACTCCATAGTTAATTCCAGGTAAGCCTGGGCCAGAGTGAAACCCTACCTTGAAAAACCAAAAAAGAACGAATTGTAAGTTATGAAACAAAATAGTAAACCATTTGATTTCTTATGAAGGATTCTGAAAGGATCTGTGTTCTCTAGTTTACCTCTTCTGAATCACAGAAGGCTTTTTGGGTGTGTGTATGTATGTTGTGTGCATGTACATGTGTGCACCTGCATGTGAAGGCCAGAGATAACATCAACTGTCTTCCTTAGTCACTTTCCACCTTATTTTTTGAAACAGGGTCCAGCACTTAACTCAGAGCTCACCAAGTTGGTGAGACTAGCTGTGGCCAGCAAGCCCTCAGGATCCTCCTATCCATCTCTGCCTCCCCAGAGCTGGGATTACAGGGACATGTCATTAGCATCATTCTGTGTGCTAAAGATCTGAACTCAGGTCCTTGTGCTTGTACAGCAAGCACCTTACCCACTGAGCCATCTCCCAGGGTCTCATAGAAGGCTTTGAGAATTTCAGAATTCCAGAAAAATACAACCTATCTCTCAAAGAAATGCTGCGAAATTCTGAAACAACTTCAGTAGACGCAATGATCCTGAGATACTGACTGTGCTGCACAGACAACATAATGGCCTTTGTTCTTGAGGAGAAAGTCTGAACCCACTGCCCAAACCAGGCAAACACCACAAAAGTAAAACCGATGGGAAGAAACCACCAGACCATCATGCTAGTCACCCCGTGTGAATAAACAGACACAGGGCAGAAGAAAGGTCCAGGGGCGTCACACAGACCTGCTGGTGGATCTGCTTCAGGCCCTGCACTGTCTTTTCATCCATGAAGTCTGTGACAGGTCTGCAGAAAATCAAACACAGTGTTGCAGTCATAAGCATCAAGCATGAGAGCCCTGGGATACCTAAGAAACAGGTGGTCTCAGATCATTTTTTTTTCTTTTTTTTTTTTGGGGGGGGGGTGTTGGGGTACGGTTTCACTCTGGTCCAGGCTGACCTGGAATTAACTATGTAGTCTCAGGGTGGCCTCGAACTCACGGCGATCCTCCTACCTCTGCCTCCCAAGTGCTGGGATTAAAGGCATGCGCCACCACACCCGGCTCAGATCATTTTCTTTCTTAAATTATTTTGTTTTATATTTATTTATTTATTTATTTATTAGCAACAGACAGACAGAGAGAAAGAGGCAGAGAGAGAGAGAGAATAGGCGCACCAGGGCTTCCAGCCACTGCAAACAAACTTCAGATGTATGTGCCACCTAGTGCATCTGGTTTACGTGAGTACTGGGGAACTGAGCCTTGAACTGGGGTCCTTAGGCTTCACAGGCAAGCGCTCAACCGCTAAGCCATCTCTCCAGCCCCTCAGATCATTTTCTTATTCATGTTTCCACACTTTAAAAAACAAACATACATTTATTTATTTATTTATTTATTTATTTATTTATTTATGAATGAGAGAGAGAGAATATGGGCACACCAAGGTCACATTGCCACTTTGTGTATCTGGCTTTATATGGGTACTGGAGAATTGAACCTAGGTTGACAGACTTTGCAAGCAAGTGTATTTAACCACTGAGCATCTCTCCAACCCCACTGCAGAATTTAGATAAAGCTGTGTTGACCACAGCAGCTGAGCTCAGGGTGCTTCCTTTATGCTCTGACCTGCAGCTAGTGTGCTGCAGACAGACAACCCTCCACACCAGGCTCCTGTTGGCACTGTAGAAGAAGTAAGTCCTCAAGAAAGATGATGGGATCCCATGGGGGCTTGCTACCATTCTTAGAAAAGCTGCTGCTACAGCTGGCATGCTGTCAGCTGGCCTTCAGCAGGGTTCCACCTGCCTGACTAACAAGGTGACTCACAGGACCAAAACTGATGATGCAAACAGTGGTTCACACAGAATATCTGCTTTAGTCTTGGGGGTCTACAATCTGCTACATGTTGGACAGAGATGCTTAGCAGCAACATCCTCGGGGTCTGCAAATCCACTGCCTGCTGAGCAAAGCAACAGGTAGCCCCAACATCTAGGAGGTCTGCAGTCTAATGCATTGCAAGACAGAGCCACATGCAGCCCTAACATCCTGGCACTGGGTCTCAATGTTTTCCTAGAAGACAACGCCACAGTGCACTGCTCAGTAGTAACACAGGCCCAAGTGCCATTTCCACAGCCCAAGAGGCAAGGTTATCAACTCCACCTACACAGACCGGAGGCCATGAGCTGTAGTCTGGAGAGGATGATCATACTTCCTCAGAACTGACAAGTAAGAATGGGGTCCACATCCCCACCTGCTGTCATCCTGCCCCAGGGAATCACCTAAAACAACAGGAATTCTTTTGTTGTTTGTCCGTTTTGATTGTTTCCAAGGCAGAGTCTCACTTTACTGGAACTCAGTTCCAGGCTGGCCTCAAACCCACAGTGATCCTCCTACCAAGGAGTACGCCACCACACTGGCCTCACAATGGGAGTTAAAATACAGGTTTCTTCAAGTGGCGTCCAGGAGCGGGTCACAGACACTACCATGTGTCCGTGAGATCTTTACTTTTGAGTCAATGGAAGAAAATGGAGAAGGAAATCAAGCAGCTCTTGATCTCATCGTCCTGCATAGTGCTGACTTCCTGCTTTGCTGTTATCCTATGCATGTAGCTAAAAGAAAAGACACTCAATGGAAACTTTCAAACACACTTTCGAGTACCTTGGGTTATTAAAAGTGACAGGTAAAGGGCTGGAGAGATGGCTTAGCGGTTAAACACTTGCCTTTGAAGCCTAAGGACCCCGGTTCGAGGCTTGATTCTCCAGGACCCATGTAAGCCAGATACACAAGGGGGTGCATGCATCTGGAGTTTGTTTGCAGTGGCTGGAGGCCCTGGCGCACCCATTCTCCTCTCTCTCTCTCTCAGTCTCTCTCTCTCTCTCTCTCTCTACCTGCCTATCTCTCTCTCAAATAAATAAATAAATAAATAATAAAATATTTTTAAAAAAGTGACAGGTAAAAAGCCGGGCGTGGTGGTGCACGCCTTTAATCCCAGGACTCAGGATGCAGAGGTAGGAGGATCGCCGAGAGTTCGAGGCCACCCTGAGACTACATAGTGAATTCCAGGTCAGCCTGGGCTAGAGTGGGACCCTACCTCGAAAAACCAAAACAAGAAAAAAAAAAGTGACAGGTGACTGCTCAGTGCCACCACTGAACAGATATCTTTGTTATTGTCACCTGAGTCATGGCCTTGGGATGACCAAGGGAAATCAGACAGCAGGACTCAGCATAGCTACCTCATGGCTGCTAGGCAGCAGGCCCTCCCTAAAGAGAGGTACCAGCTAATCACCTCAATGTAAAAGTACCCTAAAGACACAAGTGTCACAAATAAACAGAAGTCAGAACGGATGAACTCTTGTCAAACCTGAGACCACTGTGATTCCACAGCTTTCCAGATGGCATCTCCTACCTGCTACTCTGTGCTGCCAGCTTGTACAGGGCAGAGGTAACCTCCGCGCAGGCGAGAATGGCCCCATGCCGTGTGTGCAGATCCGAACTCAGTGTCATCAACAACAGCGCTGGGAACACTACAGCAGGCAAGTTGAAGACACACATGGGACAGCTCATCACTCAGAAGCACTCCCCTCCAAAGTCACCTATGTCAGGGTCACCATCCAAATGACCACATAGAAGGCACAGTCTCTAGCAGGCACAGCTCCCTCCTGAGCAACCAGGGCAATGTGGCAAGACATGTCATACAGACCAGAATGTGCATCTGGACCCTCAAATGCCCAGTAACAGACCTAAGAAGGAGGTCATGTCTGCAGACGTTCCCATCTGCACACTGGCCGGCTAGATGGCAGCAGGGGCTCTGCCTGGAGAGGACTGGCACAGCAGAGGCCATGTGGCTCTGATGAGCAACAGGCATCTCCTCATTTGTTCCTTTTCACTAAGAGCAGAGAGCCTCAGCCTCTGGAACTCAGAAGAGATAGCAGAACTCCTTGAGATCCAACCACACACCAATTTATTGACACCAACAGCTTAAGTAAATCTCCCGAAAGTGTCATTGTTTTTAAATCTACACAACATGACCCACAGGTTCCTTGTGCTATGGGTGGTGCCTGTATCTGGTGCCACTGAGCTGCCAGTGGACTCACACTCTGCATCTGTCTTCGTTCTCTGTCCTAGTAGAGCCCATAGTTTGCTTTTCAGCAAGAGACACAGAATGTCATCTTCAGCCACCAACAGGGCAACATACCCTTCTGCTATGTGTGCACCTGTGCAAGGTGCCTGCAGGACAGGGAAATGCATACCTACCATGAGTGGCACAGTACTCAGGTGCTCGTGGAGTCAGGTTGTGCAATGCCTTTGCAGACAGCTCTCGGATGGCCCTGAGGAATTCAGAGAGCGGTTAGTAGGGGAACATCTACATCCACGGCAGCTAAAGACAGAAGCAACCCAAGGATCTATAAGTAGATAAATGAGTAACAAAATGTGGTATATACAAACAATGGGATACTATATGCCTTCAAAGAAAATGAATTCTGATACCTGTTACAACATAAAGGACACCTGCAGCTGGCAGGTGAACCTGTCTGAGACTAATTTTGTAAGTCCCCAAGCTAAGAAGTTTTTTTTTAATTTTTATTATTATTTTTTTTTATTTTTGGAGAGAAAGAGAGAGACAGAGAGGGAGAGGGAGACAGAAATGGGCACGCCAGCAGTGTCTCAGCTGCTGTGAACGAAATCCAGATGCGTGCGCCCCCTTGTGGTCAAGTGTGGCATTGTGCCCTTGCCTCACTTTGCATCTGGCTAAACGTGGGACCTGGAGATTGGAACCGCTGGACATTGGAACCAGTGTTCTTAGGCTTAGCAGGCAGGCGCCTTAGCCGCTGAGCCATCTCTCCAGCCCAGAAGTTTTTATATTTAATGGGTTGTACGAAGAAAACAAAACAGCAAAATACATGGGACAAAGACTTAAATTTTAGTCTCATGGATTACATATTTAGTTCAGGTTTCAAACATCTTACTGGATGATAAGATGGTATGAAAGGCAAATTAACCCTTCTGGATTCATCTAGGCTCTCTGCTACCAATATGAATTTTGGTGTCACAGATGCCTGCATGTTTAGCACATAACCTCCTAAAGGAAGAGGGAGAGGGCTTTCCTAACAGAGGGTCACAGCTATTCTGGGTGGGCAACAGGGGACCAAAGCTAGACATTTCCCACTCCAGAAAGACTTCATACAGTTGCACAAGCATGACTGCTTCACCACACAGCAGTGGTCAACACTTTTAAGGCCTTGGTCCTCAGAGAAGCTAGAACAGATTCCCAAAGGGCCAAAAAGACTTTCTGCAGGTAGCACCTATTCTGAACCCGGGACAATGAAACTGTTCATATCACCCAGCATTCACTATGCCTCAGCTTTACATCTGTCTTTCCATAAGGAACTGACCTAGCCTGACTAGAGGTGGAAACAAAACACTGACCCCCGTGTCTATACTCTGAATTACACACTAGGCTTTCCTCTTTAAAGACATACATTTACTGCCAATTTAATGCCAAGATAGCCCCAAAACTGCTACTGTAATTAAGAAAACCACCACTAAAAGCCTTATCAGCTCCTAGAAGACAACAAAGAAGATACTAAGGGAGGGCAAGCAGAGCAGAATCTGGGTGTAAGCATATCACCTGACCAGGAAACCCGAGCTGCTCCAACCAACTAACCTGCTCCATGCCCAGACAGGGGTTGCCCTGTTACACATGTACACTCACATGGGAACAATCTCATCTTAAATATACCTGACCAAGAGCTTCAGAAAAGAAACTAGAGACAGACATTAACCACAATGCCAGGTATGGAACATGGAATTTATATCATTTCTCAGAAGTAATTTTAAAACAGTACATCTACAATGAGAAAATATAATCAAAACTTACAAAGTCAATTTCTCCGCTGGAGGGAAATAAAAGAATTTATAGAGTCACAAAAAACTCAAAACCTACCCATCCCAATGGTTAAGTTTCATGGAGACCAAGTGGTCTATCATTGGCTGAGTGTACTCTGGGAAGCCAGCAATAAACACACTGAAAGACACAACATTAAAAGCTGGTTACATAAGAATAGTTGGTAGGAACAAATATGAGCAAGGTACAATGACGTATATGTGCAAAACATTAGTTTATGTATTACCTAATTATTTTTTTATTTTTTTTATTTATTTGTTTTTCTTTTTTTTGTTTTTGTTTTTTTTTTTTTTGGTTTTTCGAGATAGGGTCTCACTCTGGTCCAGGCTGACCTGGAATTAACCATGTAGTCTCAGGGTGGCCTCGAACTCTCGGCGATCCTCCTACCTCTGCCTCCTGAGTGCTGGGATTAAAGGCGTGCGCCATCACACCCAGCTTGTATTACCTAATTTTTTAAAGAGCTAATAAGAGTGTGATGGAGCCAGACCCTCACACCCTGCTCATAAGAATGGAAATTTGCACAATTACCTTCAAAAATAGGCCATTATTTTAAGAGTAGAAGGTGCCTACCTGTCCCCTGCCTAAGCAGCTGCTGAGAGAAGAAAGCACTCATCCACACAGATCTGTGCACATGACACAGCTGCTACTCTTGGGAGGAGGACTGGGAGCAGCACTGCCATCAATGTGCAGCTAATGGAGAAGCAATCTGTTCATCCATCCATGCATGGGCACTTGGCAGCCCAAATGAATTGACTTTCTTCCCTTCCTCCCCCACCTCCCTTCTTTATCTATTTGCATACATGCATGTGTGGCTGGGCACACCAGGGCCTCCTACCTCTGAAAAATCAATGACAAACACTTGCACCATTTTCTACATCTGGCTTATGTGGACAGGTTGGAAATTTAACCTGGGCACACTGGCTTTGCATGCAAGCACTCTTAACTGCTGAGCCATCTTCCTAGCCCCAGAATGGACTTCCTGATATATACTAATGGATGAATCTCAAAATAATCATGCTAAGTGAAAGAGATCAGAAAAAAAAAAGAGTATGTGCTATTTTATCTCATTTACCCAAAATTCTAAGAAGTGAACAACAATCTATACTAACAGGGGAATAACTTGCTGAATGACAAGTATGCTCAAACCCTGGTATCCATTTCATGGTTTCCTGGGCGTCCATCTCTGTCAGACTTAGTAAGCTGTACATTTAGTATGCATATAACACATGGCAGTTACATTTCAATAAGGCTAAGAGATTATCATTACAAAAGAAGGTAAATAATAAGCCAATATGCACATGGAAAGATGTCCAACGAAAGCCATGAACAAAAATGCTCTGAAAGGTAAGATGTTCAAAGATTGGCAGCTACCAAGTATTAGGAAGGTACAGAGGAGACAGAACCATATACACTTCAAGTAGGAATGCAAAATCATCACCACTCTCCGAAAAGTTCACAGTTCTCTACAAAGTTTAATTTTCAGGAATTCCCTTTTCAGTCTTATAAACAATATCTATAAGAACCTTATTCCAGAGAATCACTTCCATTCACAAGTGCATCAAAAAATAAATAAATAAAGTACCTTAAACCTAACCAAAGAAGTGAAGGATCTCTACAATGAAAACTTTAAAACACTCAAGTAAGACATTGCAGAAGACACTAAGAAATGGAAAGACATCCCTTGTTCTTGGATTGGAAGAATCAATATTGTGAAAATGGCAATCTTACCAAAAGCAATCTATACATTTAATGCAATCCCCATCAAAATTCCAATGGCATTCTTCACAGAAACAGAAAAAACAATCCAAAATTTCATTTGCAAGCATAAAAAACCTCAGATATCTAAAATAATTTTGAGCAACAAAAATAAGGCTGGTGGTATCACCATACCTGATTTTAACCTATATTACAGAGCCATAGTAACAAAAACAGCATGGTACTGGCACAAAAACAGGCATGTAGATCAATGGAACAGAGTAAAGGACCCTGATGTAAGTCCAGGTAGCTATAGCCACCTGATGTTTGACAAAAATGCCAATAATACTCATTGGAAAAAAGACAGCCTCTTCAGCAAATGGTGCTGGGAAAACTGGATATGTGTCTGTAAAAGGATGAAAATAGATCCTTATTACTCTCCATGCACAAGAATTAGGTCCAAATGGATCAAAGACCTTAATATCAAACCTGAAACTCTGAAATTGCTAGAGGAAAAAGTAGGGGAAACCCTT
Source organism: Orientallactaga sibirica (assembly GCA_036365145.1). Taxonomy (NCBI): domain Eukaryota; kingdom Metazoa; phylum Chordata; class Mammalia; order Rodentia; family Dipodidae; genus Orientallactaga; species Orientallactaga sibirica. Next base: position 409,017 of record JAEOAD010000013.1, read on the forward strand.
CAACATACTGGTCTTGGCAAAGACTTTCTGAACATAACCCCAATTGCTCAGGAAATAAAACTACAGATCAACCGCTGGGACCTCATGAAATTACAAAGCTTTTGTACGGCAAAGGACACAGTGAATAGAGCAAAGAGGCAACCTACATCTGACAGAGGGTTAATATCTAGGATATACAAAGAACCCAAAAAATTAAATAATAACAAATCAAACAACTCAATTAAAAAATGGGCTATGGGCCGGGCATGGGTGGCCCACGCCTTTAATCCCAGCACTCGGGAGGCAGAGGTAGGAGGATCGCCGAGAGTTTGAGGCCACCCTGAGACTACATAGTTAATTCCAGGTCAGCCTGAGCTAGAGTGAAACCCTACTTCGCAAAACCAAAAAAAAAAAAAAAGAAAAAAGAAAAAGAAAAAAAGGGCTATGGAACTAAATAAAGAGTTCTCAGAAGAAGAAATACAGATGGCATATAAACATCTAAAAAATGTTCTACATCCCTAGCCATCAGGGAAATGTAGATTAAAACTATGTTGAGATTCCATCTCACTCCTGTCAGATTGGCTACCATCATGTAAACAAATGACAATAAATGCTGGCAGAGATGAAGAAAAAGAGGAACCCTTCTACACTGTTGGTGAGAATGCAATCTGGTCCAGCCATTGTGGAAATCAGTGTGGAGGTTCCTGAGACAGCTAAATATAGATCTACCATATGACCCAGCTATACCACTCCTAGGCATATATCCTAAGGACTCCATCTCACCACTACCTTAGAGATACTTGCTCGACCATGTTTATTGCTGCTCTATTCACAATAGCTAGGAAATGGAACCAGCCTAGATGTCCCTCAACTGATGAGTGGATAATGAAGATGTGGCACATTTACACAATGGAGTTTTACTCAGCAGTAAAGAAAAATGAAGTGATGAAATTTGCACGAAAATGGATGGATTTAGAAAGGATTATACTTAGTGAGGTAACCCAGGCCCAGAAAGCCAAACGTCACCATGTTCTCTCTCATATGTGGATGCTAGCTACAAATGATTGGACTTCTATGTGAATAGGAATAAAACTCAGTAGCAGAAGCCAGTAAGCTAGAAAGGGGATATAAAGGGAATAGAAAGGGAGGGAGGGGGGCTAAATAGGATGTACGTAGAAGAATAGAATAATGGGGTGAAAAGGCCTAAGTGAGGTCAGGGGAAGAGATTGAATAAAGGAAAGATGGAGCGAGGGCTAATCAAAATCTAAGAGGATATAAATAAGTCATATGGAAACCTACTTTTCTGGACAATGGAACACTCAGAAGCAATAGATTGTTACTAGAAAATTTTCAGTGCCAGGGATGGAATACCTTCCAGTGAGTTGTTGGTCAGGGAGGTCACAGATACCCCCAAAACATTACAGGCCATTGCCAAGGCCCTTGGTTTCCCACCAGGAAGACCCTATTGCTGAAGACTCCACATATTTGGGCTGCAAGGTCACTGAGAAATCCTGCTGGAGCTGAGCTGAAAGCTCCTCCAGGTGGACCAGCTGATAGAAAAGCTGGAAAAAGCTACATTGCATGCAGTTAAATGGAAGCGAGAAAATACCAGTGAAGATATTCAACAGTGAACACTGCAAGCTTTAAATTTGGCCAGCCAGGCCAAATGAGCCAACAGGTACCATAGTGGCATGTCTGTTATGAGGGAAACCAACCGCTCTCTAATTGGACTGGAGGCCCACTCCATGGGAGGGAATACATCCCTGATACTGAAAACCTACAACAGGGATAGTCATGAGCCCTAGGGGTATAATGTCTGCTGGTGTCTAGCTAAATGTATATATTATGCTCACCAAACTGTCCAGTAAGCACTTCTCTTAATGTCCACACCCATATATTAATGCTATTCTCACTTTTGGTTAGAGAAGCTTCTCTTTTCAGATGGTGGTGACTTGGGATGACTCAGAAGGCACCATGGGAAGAGAAAAAGGGACAGAGGAGTGCTCAGCACTGAAACATCTCTAACACATCTTCCAAGGCTCAGGGTCCATTGCGGAAGAGGAAGCAGAAAGAATGTAAGAGCCAAAGGAAGAGTAGGACTCCTTACAATGTGCTCCTCCAGACACAAAATGGCCTGGATATCCATGACCTCACAGTGCCTGACACTACCTACACAAGACCATCATAATAGGAGGAAAAGATGATGACATCAAAATGAAAAGAGAGACTGATTGAGAGGGGGAGGGGATATGATGGAGAGTGGAGTTTCAAAGGGGAAAGTGGGGGGAGGGAGGGAAGTACCACTGGATATTGTCTACAATTAAGGAAATTGTCAATAAAAAATAAATTAATTTTAAAAATTAAAAAAAAGCACCTTATTCATGGGCTGGAGAGATGGCTCCACCGTTAAGGCACTTGCCTGCAATGGCTAATGACCTAGGTTTGGTTCCCCCGTACCCACATAAAGCCAGATGTACGAAGTAGTGCATGCATCTGGAGTTCGTTTGCAGTGGATAGAGGCCCTGGCACACCCATCTCTTCCCCCTCTCTGCCCCCCCTTCTCTCCTTGCAAATAAATTAGTAATTTAAAAGAAAGAAAGAGGGTTGGAGAGATGGCTTAGTGGTTAAGGTATATGCCTATGAAGCCTAAGGACCCAGGTTCAATTCTCCATGTCCCACATAAGCCAAATGCACATGGTGTCACATAGGTCTGGAGTTCGTATGCAGTGGCTAAAGGCCCTAGCATGCCTGTTCTCACACACACACTCTCTCCCCCCCCCCGTCCCTAATAAATAAATAAATGAAAATAAATCTTTAAAAAAAAAACAACAAAGAAAGAACCAACCAACCAACCTTGGGCTGGAGAGATGGCTTAGCAGGTTAAGGCATTTACCTGCAAAGCCTAACATCCTGGGTTTGATTCTCTAGTAAAGCCAGATGCACAAAGTGACACAAGCATCTGGACTTCGTTTGCAGTGGCTTGGAGGTACCCTAGGCAGATAAAAAGCAAGCCCCAGAGCAATACAGCCATAGTAACACAGGCACCTACTACACTAAGAACTACAAATCAACATGCTTAGTGAAAGAAACCAACCATGAAAGAGTATGCTCCTCAGACAGGGTGAATCTACGATGACAGGCAAAATCACAACACCTGGGGCTGAGCAGGTTCCACCAGAGGTGATGGGAGCACTCTATCTGATCAAAGTGCAGGCTCTCCACGTGTGCACGATATCGCACTTTCTAAACAGAGGTAGGAGGATCACCATGAGTTTGAGGCCACCCTGAGACTACACTGTGAATTCCAGGTCAGCCTGGGCTAAAGTGAGACCCTACCTCAGACAACAACAACAACAACAAAACAAAACAAAAAAAAACTTTGCAAAATGAAAGGGCTGAAGGTGCAGATTAGGGTGAGTGCTCACCCAGCATGCTTGAGAGCATGGGTTCCATCATAGCACCACTGAAAAAGAAGTGACATCTCTTGGCAATAACATGGTAGAATCTAGAAAACAATATTCAGGTGGGATGGACCTTTATTTCTCAAAAACTGAAACAATAAAATATGTAAGTGAGGGCTTGAGAGATGGCTTAACAGTTAAGGCATTTGCCTGTGAAGCCTAAGGACTCATGTTCAGTTCTCCAGGTCTCTCATAAGCCAGACGCACAAAGTGACACAAGGGCATAAGGTCACACATGCACACAAGATGGCACACACATCTGGAGTTCAACTGCAATGACTGGAGGCCCTAGTGCACCAATTCTCTCTTTCCTTCTCTCTGTTAAAAAAAATAATAAAAATATTAAAGTGACACATTAAAGCACAAAATCCCCAGGGAAAATATCTGCCAAGATAAATGCTCCAAAAATAAAGTCAAAACAAACAACAAACCTGAGGGGGATATCTGCAATTGGTATCACAGAAGACTTCCTTAAAAGAAATGAGTTCTTCCCACAATAAGAACATTAGTCTGCAAAAAAAACTCAGTAGAGTATGGCAGCACGTGCCTGGCTCCTTCACACAGGAAAGGAAAAACAGAGCTCAGCGCATCTTCCAGGCAGCTGTGTGGAACTTGCCAATGTCGAAGGTAAAGGCAACCAACTGTAAAGCACTGCTGGGCAGTCTGGAAATAACTGCCATAGGACCCAGGAATCTCAGACATAAATACTGCCTGGTCCCCAACTCTACTTTTGTTCTTTTGTAAGTGTTTTTTTAATATAGTCCTCTTTATTTTTAATATGTATTTATTTGAGAAAGGAAGAGAGAATGGGAAAACCAGGGCCTCTAAGCCACTGCAAATGAACTCCAGACACATGCACCACCTCGTGCATCTGGTGTACATGGGTACTGGGGAACCAAACCTGGGTCCTTTAGCTTTGCAGACAAGCACCTTAACCGCTAAACCATCTCTCCAGCCCCTTGTTTTCTTTTTTTTTTTTTTTTTTTTAAGGTAGGGTCTTACACTAGCCCAGGCTGACCTGGAATTCACTATGTAGTCTCAGGATGACTTCAAATTCACGGCCATCCTCCTAACTCTGTCTCCCAAGTACAGGGATTAAAGGTGTGCACCACCACACCAGGCTCTTTTGGTTTGTGTTTGTTTACAGTGCTGGGCATGAAACCCAGGCTTGAGCATGCTAGGCAACCACTCTGCCACTGAGCCACACCCCAGCCCTCAACTCCCATATGTTTTTTGGTGTGTTGTGTTGTGTTGTGTTGTGTTGTGTTGTGTTGTGTTGTGTTGTGTTGTGTTGTGTTGTGTTGTGTTGTGTTGTAGGGTCTCATTATAGCCCAGTCTGGCCTCAAACTCACAGCAAACCTCCTAACGCAGCTTCCTGATTGCTGGTATTACAGGCATGAACTATCAAGTCTGGCTCCACAACTCCATTTTGGATGATCTTTTCAGGTACATCACACAGCTAAGAAGTTATATCATGACCATACACTGCTTATAACACAAAACGCTGGAGAGATGGCTTAGTGGTTAAGGTGCTTGCCTGCAAAGCCTAAGGACCCATATTCAACTCTCCAGATCCCACGTAAGACAGACACACAAAGGTGAGGCAAGCACAAGGTCACACATGTCCACTAGATGATGCAAGCTTCTGGAGTTCAATTGTACTGACTGAGACCCTAGTGTGCCAATTCTCTCTCTCTAAAAAATTTATTTTAGTTAAAAAAAAGCAAGCACAGCAAAACATTTTTTTTAATATGGAATGCTTCTCAACTTTGCAGGTCATCCATGTGCAGGAACCATGGTAATCTTCTCTGTAGCACTCCAGTTTTAGTATATGTGCTGCCAAAGCAAGCTTTAGCCCAGGCTGACCTGTAATTTACTATGTAGTCTCAGGCTGGCCTCAAATTCACAACAATCCTCCTACTTCAGCCTCCAAGTGCTAAGATTAAAGGCATACACTATTATGCCCAGCCAAAACAAAAAATTTTTAGACAGTGCTCGAGGTTAATGAAGATGTTAGAAATCAATTAAAGAATCTGATTAGCAGAAGATAATCAAGCAGCAAGGAGATGGCTGGTTAGTGGGTGAATACCCTACCCATGTTCACAAGGAAAATCACAAGCATCTAAGTCCCTCAACCAGTGAACAAACTGCGAGGTGTCCACAAGGGAGGCTAATTTACCATCCAAATTCCTGTGGAATGTAGCTGGAAGACAAAGTACTGTGGTCCACTCACATGAAATCCAAAGAAGACAAGAGAACAGGACAAGGCAGGCAGGGTGAGGCCTGGAGGCCATGTGGGCTACCTCCAAGAAGTGGACACATTCTCCATATGGGTCAATCAGTGGTTTTTCCACTACTCACTCTGCCAAAACCCACCTTCACACAAAAATATGTTTAAAACCATGATGAAATTGTATGTTGTGAAACACACAAGAACCAAGCATTTCTTATTAAAGTTTTACATAGGACCCTGCAGAACACTGAGAGCTTATACCAATCTAGGAGAAAACATTGCCAAATGTGAGATAGAAAATGTTCCAAAACAAAGCCAGGCATAGTGACGCACGCCTTTAATCCCAGCACTTGGGAGGCAGAGGTATGAGGATCGTTTTGAGTTCAAGGCCACCCTGAGACTACCAAGTGAATTCCACGTCAGCCAGGGCTAGAGCAAGACCCTACATCAAAAAAGGAGGGAAGGAAGGAAGGAGGGAGGGAAGGAAGGAGGGAGGGAATAGGGAAGAGAAAGGAAAAGAGAAGGGAAGGGAAGGGAAGGGAAGGGAAGGGAAGGGAAGGGAAGGGAAGGGAAGGGAAGGGAAGGGAAAGGTTCCAGAACATATAAAAAAAATCTCCAGGGCTGGAGAGATAGCTTAGCAGTTAAGGCACTTGCCTGTTAATCCTAAGAATGCCCATTTGATTCTCTAGGTCCCATGTTTAGCCAGATGCAAATTGACACAAGGGCAAAATGCTGCACTTGCCCACAACGGGGAGCACACGTCTGGAGTTTGTACACAGCAGCTGAGAGGCTCCTAGCACACCCATTCTCTATCTGTCTGTCTGTCTCTCTCTTACTCTCTCCAAAAAAAAAAAAAAAAAAAAAACTCCAAAATCCCATCAGCTGCCAGGTGTGGTTGGCACATGCCTTTGATCCCAACACTTGGGTGACTGAAGTAGTATATGGCACAAACAGGCCTGGTCCTAGCCAGACGGCATGGCAGAAGAAAACAGGAAGTGGCTTCTGTGGAAATGGCGTTCTGCGCAGGGTTGGTGTGCTACGAGATGTCCTATCCAGAGACAGGCTGTCATTGGTCACAAAAAGGGGGACCACCCCACACAAGGATTAGCCAGCCAAGCCCCTTAAAACCCACGTGCACTCCTCAATAAACGAGTTTTGCAGAGGCTCACTTCCCGCTTTCACCCAACTCCCGGAGTCTGTGTCGTGACTCTGTGCTGCTCACCCCGACTCGGCAGAGACCCTACCATCCCTCCTGGGCTGGCCTTAGGGGGGACCGCAACATAGTAGGAGGATCGCTATGAGTTCAAGCCAGCCTGAGACTATATAGTGAATTCCAGGTTAGTCTGGGATACAGTGAATCCCCACCTTGAAAGACAAAATAAATAAATAAATAAAAGTTAAATAATAAACCCATAGGCTATGTAGGACAAAGGCTTTCAACTGCCTTTACTGTATGAGTTCAAATTTGTACAAATCATAATTTATGAGAATGTACATGTTGAACATATGCAGCCTACCATGTCTTTAACAAAGATGAGCACTATAATGTAAGAGAGCACAAGTGTCTCTTTGAATGCCTTCCCAAGAAACCTTTGATCAGTTCTAATTCTGCTCTATATAGAACTTCATCAGCCTAGATACTATCCCAACTGAGGGTAGCCACAGCCTCTCCCTACCCAAATTCATGGGCAGAATGGAGGGCACAATGCCTACCAGGTGGTTTGATTCAGGTGTCCCCCATAAACTTATGTGTTTTGAATGCTAGGTCCCCAGCTGGTGGCAATTTGGGAATTGGAGCCCCCTGGAGGCAGTGTATTGTTGGGGGCAGGTTTAGGGGTGTTATAGCCAGCTTCCCCTTGCCAGTGTTTGGCACACTCTCCTGATGATGTTGTCCACCTGATGTTGGCCAGGAGGTGATGTCCACCCTCTGCTCATGCCATCATTTTCCCCTGACATCATGGAGCTTCCCCTCCAGTCTGTAAGCCAAAATCAACCCTTTGCTCCCACAAGCTGCGCTTGGTTGGGTTCTTTGTGCCAGCAATGTGAAGCTAACTGCAACACAGCCCCAAATCTCCAATGACCCCTGTCCAATGGAACAGCCTCTAGGCCCTAACACACACATGCCCACCACATTTCTACTCACCAGAACTCAGCTGTGACAAACACACTGTGCAGGGGACCTCAGAAGTTTAAGTTCTTTGCAAACCCCATACCCAGCTCCAATCAGAGCCTTCTACAAGCACGGTACCTGCTGTTGCACCCACACCTAAGGACCAGGTTAAAAGAGCACTACTATTCAGGGAGGAAGACCCTGGCAAGAGGCCCACGATCTACTGCTGGCTGTACTCACAGACAGCAGCTGCCTTGCTGCTCATACCTGAGCATGGCAAGGGTATGAAACTTGATAGGGGCTGGAGAGATGGTTTAGTGGTTAAGGCACTGGTGCTTGTCGGCAAAGCATAAGGACCTAGGCTTGATTCCTCAGTTCCCACATAAGCCACATGTACAAGGAGGTGCATGCATCTGCAGTTCGTCTGCAGTGGCTAGAGGCCCTGGCACACCTATTCACTCTATCTGATTCTTTCTCTCTTTCTCTCTCTCAAATGAATTTTTAAAAAATTTTTAAGCAATTGATGGAGAAAACACACTGTAGCCAGCTCACATTTTACTGAATGGTTTTACAGAATGGACACAATGAAATACATGCAAATTTTAGGCTGGTGTGAAAACTTTGGTGACAAGCAGAATTTACCAAAGCCGTGGTGGCACACGCCTTTAATCCCAGCACTTGGGAGGCAGAGGTAGGAGGATCGCTGAAAGTTCGAGGCCACCCTGAGACTACATAGTTAATTCCAGGTCAGCCTGGACCAGAGTGAGACCCTACCTCGAAAAACCAAAAAAAAAAAAAAAAGAATTTGCCAAACTTAACTTCCAATTATTTTACCTACGAAACTTCAGGTAAGGGGATAGAACCTCTCATACAACAGATCGTAAAGTATTAGTAATTAGAGAACACAGAATAAACACAGGGGCATAAGACATGAAATGCTGAGCAGAGGGGGGAGCCAATACAGTTGTGACACCTGGTAGGAAAGCTGTTACCGAGAAGGACATGCACAGCTTTGGGGTAGCTAAGCCCTGCATATAATAGCACCAACCCAGAACAACGGCAGAGAGGTGCAAAGTCCTGTGAGCACTCTGAAGTGTACGCACATATACCAGAGAGCCTCAAGTCAGTATGAAACCAGTTTCAATAACTTCCCAGGTCAATTTTTTATGGGGGGGAGGGGGCGCAGAAAGATAGATGAGAGAGAGAGAATTGGTATGCCAGAGCCTCCAGCCACTGCAATTGAACTCAGGCGCATGTGCTACCTTGTGTGCACGTGCAACCTCATGTGCTTGCATTACCTTGTATGTCTGGCGTGTCTGGCTTACATGGGATCTGGAGTCGAACAAGGGTTCTTAGGCTTCACAGGCAAGCACTTTATCCGCTAAGCCATCTCTCCAGCCCCAGTTCAATTTTTTTAATCTCCACACATAAGCTATATTTGCTTTGAGTGGATGTCAGTGTAATGAAGAAAGAAAACAGTGAGGAGTGAGTTACAACATCTAAATCAAAGCAAACACTGTCATTATGTTACACATAGTAAACCTTACCTTATAACCAGGAAACAGTTAGATATGTTACCAACTGCAAAATAGTCTGCTGCAGTCAAAATATCGATTCCATGAGGGAAAGTGCCCTGAAAAAAGTAAATGCTGCATTTAAGTCCTCTCTTTAAAAAAGACATTGCATCTCAATAGTGTCTCAGTCCCGTGGTCCCTTCACTGAACACAAAGACCCAATATGGCCCTCACTCCACCAGCTGGAGCAGGAAGGCCAGGGGAGGGTGTGAATACACACAGGGCAGGCCCTTGCCTGGCTATGAAACCTGGACCAGGGCCCACACCTCACAGTCATGAGGACGGATGAGGCTGGTAGAAGCAACCACCTTCAGGGCTGACAGCTGACCCCCAAGAGTCACAAAGATAGTTGTGTTGTGAGTCCACAAAACTCCAAAACAGGAGGTACCTCCATTCATACACACCGAGCATACCCCGGTGGAGCCCAGACCTTAAGTCTACATGCTATTATTAGTTTCACCCTGCTGTAAAACTATTTGAAAATTCAGAAAACACATAAATAATTTCTATAAAAATAGAAATGCAAAAGGCCTTATTGCTATTAACATAGAGATGGCTCCATCCTAGCAGCAGATGGGGTTCATGACCCTTGCACAGAGCTGACACAAGTCTGACAGGCAAAAGCCAATTAAAAAAAAAAAAGCACCCTCATATCCCTGTGTATCAACACAGGGAGCAGTGCACATAAACACAAGGTGTCACCCTTCTACACAGGCAAGCACAGCACAGGGACAGAGGTGCATCTGCTACTGTTACGTATGTGTGTAACCAGCTCCAAGGCAACTGGTACAGAAGAAATACATCTAAAATTTAAGTCTAAATTTCTGTATGGAATTCAGGCTGTTTACTACCATGGAGACAATGTCAAAAACAGCAGCTTATTCCTTAAGCTGTGTATAAAAGCCAATTAGTCCAAGGACATGGTGGGATGCATCACCCATCTGGAGTCCAGAATAGCTAAAGGACCAAGCTTAACTAAAACATTTGGGGTTAACCATACTCCTGTTCCCTGACATCTGCCCTCAGGGTTGCCTCAGGCATAGAATGAGGGGAGAAGCCACTGTCACCAGCCAGGTAATGGTGGTGTCAGTTGAGCTGCACAGTTTAGCCAGCTGAAGAGACTCGTCCCCAAGGCCCAACTTCAAGATCCTCCTCCTTGCCTTCATGGGCCAACCCAGGTCACTGAAGTCCCACAGCCTGTGTAAGAACTGAACAAGTAAACATCCTTCTAGAGACCTTCCTTCCTGCCCCTCAGCCCAGGCTCTGACCCCTCTCCAGCCTCTGCCAGCTGACCATATGCCCAATGAGTCTGAATCTCACACAACATGAATGAACCTAGACCCCACTTTCCACTACCTGTGGCAGGTATCAGGGTCAGAGAACACAGTGTAGGCAACCCTAATAATAGGTTCTATGCTAGTAAGCACCAAGAGGAGTCACGGGATCAAGGTTTCTGAAGGCAAAGCCAAAACTTATCCTAACACAGCCAGCTCCCATTTCACATGGGTCAGAAAGAGGCCAGGATCCCAGGGTCTAGAGACCCACTCATCTCCATCCTGCTTGTCACCTGCCACATGCGATGCCACTGGCAATATGTGAGGCAAGATCTTGACCTGCATAAAACGTGTATACTTATAGTCTCCCATAAGGCACATGGTGTCAATACACTCTGGCCATGTGATGGTGAGTCTGGGGTCAGAAGTCACTGTGTTTATTAGCTTGCTCTCAGGCACATTCTTTACCCACACCCAACAATGCAAGAAGATCTGAAACCACAGCTTTCAAGATTCCCACCTCCAAGCCTACAGGAAGTTTCGGGAGTTAAGGCTTAAAAAGTGGCCCTACCTGTCTCCCCACGTTCTCCTGGAAGGCAGCCTGAGGAAGAGAAAGAACAAATAGAGCAGGTGAGTAAGGTTTGCTTCTGCTAAGCATCAGAAGACAGATTCAAAACAAACACAGTTCAGTGTAAATGACCCATGGCTTTACTTTTTAAATAAAAGTCCCCTTTGTTGGCTGAATAGAGCCTGAGGGTGGTTTGTCACTGTTTTTAATGTCCTAGTGTTCTTTAAAACCACAGTTTAAGAATTCAGTTTATAAGATCAGACACATCCTGAAAGTGGCCTTTCACTAGGAACACATCTTCACACCAGAGCCTATGTAAAGGCCCCGAGAACAACAGTGAGCAAGCCACATGGGTTGGTAAATAAAAGCCAAGCTCTGAAACATTCCTCCTTGGGAACTTTATGACCACAGCTCAAGACCATCCTCAACACCTCAAGGCTGCCTCCCACAGGGCACCTACCCATCTCCAACCAAGTCTGTGTGCCACCTGAGCCCCACACGCCAGGCACAGAGCAGGAGCTGAACTTAAAGTTAAGCACTTGTATGTAAACTTTATATAATGCCTCTTCAGTCCTCAGTGGCTCTTGTTCCTGCCTCCTACCATGCCCTGATTAGGACAAGTTGTCTGAGCAAGTGACAATAATGCTTCACTTTCTGTTTTGTCACCTAGCAGGTCCTCAGACTCTCCCAGAAGCATCCAGGGTTATGTTTCAATCTGGGCTGGGGGCATGTGTAGGCATCACTCTCACTTGGAGCTGGAGCAGAGCCGTGCACAGCATGCTACATCCACCTTCAGCAGCAGGCATAGCATGCGCAAGAGTCCAGGGCAGAAGTGGGAGGCCAGAAGAACCACCTCTTGCCTGCATGGACACTCCAAAATGGACTAGGGGCTTATTGAGAGCACACACAGATGTGCAGAAAGAAAACAAACAGGCACAGGACCCCAGGTTCTGCACAGCAACCATACAGAACCAGTAAGCACAGGGAACAAGGAGGCAGGACCTCTCCAGGACAGAGCCTCATGATGGGACGGGGACACTGCGTAACTCACCCAAGGTGGCTCATGGGCTTCTAAACTGGAGAGATCAAGATGCTTTTTTCCACTTCCATTTTATAGCTTTTACAATTAACTTTTAAAGAAACAAATACCAGGACTGGCTAAGAGGTTAAAGGTGCTTTCTTGCAAATGGCCTGGGTTTGATTCCCCAGTACCCATGTAAAGCCAGATGCACAAAATGACACATACATCTGAAATTTGTTTGCAGTGGCAGCATTTTTATTTTCTCTCTCTCCCTCTCTCTCTCTCTCTCTCTCTCTTTTTGTTTTGTTTTGTTTTTCCAGGTAGAGTCTCACTCTGGCTCAGGCTGACCTGGAATTCACTATGTAGTCTCAGGGTAGCCTCAAACTCATGATGATCCTCCTACCTCTGCCTCCTGAGTGCTGGGATTAAAGGTGCATGTCACCACACCCAGCTCTTTTTAAATTTTTATTTATTTGCAAGGAGTCAGAAAGGGAGAGAATGAGAATGGACAATGCCAGGGACCCTTGCTGCTACAAGCAAACTCCAGATGCATGTGCCACTTTATGTATCTGACTTTACGTGGGTGCTAGGGAATCAAACTGGGTCATTGGGCTTGACAGGCAAGCGCCTTAACTCTGAGCCAGCTCTGCAGCCCCTGATGCTTGGTTTCTTTAAAAATATTTATTTATGCGCTGGAGAGCTGGCTTAGTGGTTAAGGTGCCTGCCTGCCAAGCCTAAGAACACCCGTTCAATTCTCCAGGTCCCACGTTTAGCCAGACGTAAAGTGATGCAAGGGTGCAATGCTGCACTTGCCCACAAGGGGGCACATGTGTCTGGAATTCATTCACAGCAGCTGAAAGGCCCCTAGCATGCCCATTCATATCCTCTCTCTCTCTCTCTCTCTCTCTCTCTCTCTCTCTCTCTCTCTCTCTCTGTCTCCCCCCCCAAAATTTATTTATTTATGGGGTGGGGAAGAATGGGCACACACACCAGTGACTCCAGCAACTGCAAACAAACTCTAGATGCATGAGCAACCTTGGGCAACTGGTTCACATGGATATAGGAGAATTGAACCTGGGTCCTTAGGCTTCACAGGCAAGCACTTTAATTGTAAGCCATCATTCCAGCCTGATGTTTTGTTTTTTCTTTTAATTATTTTTATTTATTTATTTCAGGAGCTGGAGAGATGGCTCAGAGTTAAGGCACTTGCCTGCTAAATCTAATGACCTAGTTTGATTCCCCAGTACCCATGTAAAACCAAGTGAACAAAGTGGTGCATGCATCTGGAGTCTGTCTGCAGTAGCTGGAGGCCCTGGCACACACATTCTCTGTTCCTCTTCTCTCTCTCCCTCCCTCTCTCTCTCTCTCTCTCTCTCTTTGCTTGCAAATAAATAAAATATTTTTTCATTTTTTTCAAGTAGGGTCTCACTCTAGCCCAGGCTGGCCTGGAATTCACTCTGTAGTCTCAGGCTGGCCTCGAACTCACAGCAATCCTTCTACCTCTGCCTCCCAAGTGCTGAGATTAAAAGCATGCACCACCATGTCCAGCAATAAAATATTTTTTTAAAAAACACCAGAGAAAGGCAATATAAAAGATATACAATGTCAGGTTGGAGAGATGGCTTAGTGGTTAAGGCACTTACCTGGGAAGCCTAAGGACATATGTTCAACTCTCCAGATCCCAAATAAGCCAGGCGCACAAGGTGACTCAAGTACACAAGGCTGCGCATGCGCACAAGGGGGTGCACACATCTGGAGTTCTACTGCAGTGCCTGGAGGCCTTGGTGCTCCAATTTTCTCTTGCTTGCTCTCGCTCTCTCACATTAATTAAAAAAAAAAAAAGCCAGTATGTTGGGCTTCCCTCAAGAAAGAAAAAGAGAGCCGGGCACGGGTTAATCCCAGCACTCCCAAGGCAGAGGTAGGAGGATCGCCATGAGTTCAAGGCCACCCTGAGAATACAGAGTGAATTCCAGGTCAGCCTGAGCTAGAGTGAGACCCTTCCTTGAAAAACCAAAAAAACAGAAAGGAAGGAAGGGAGGGAGGGAGAGAGGAAGGGAAGAAGGAGGGAAGAAGGGAAGGGGAAGGGGGAAAGGGGAAGGGAAGGAGGGAGGGAAAATGTCAACTTAAATAATATAATGTAAGGGCTGGAGAAATGGCTTAGCAGTTAAGACATTGGCCTGCGAAGCCAAAGGATTCAGGTTTGATTCCCCAGGACCCATGTAAGTCAGATGCACAAGGGGCACATGCATCTGGAGTTCGTTTGCAGTAGCTGAAGGCCCTGGCATGCCTATTCTCTCTGTCTCTCTCTCTCTCTCTCTCTCTCTCTCTCTCTCTCTCTCTCTCCTTGCAAATAAAATTAGAAAAATAAGAGAAAACTTAAATATAATGTAATACTTAGGAACAGGAACATCATCAAAAAGGTAAAAAACTAATACAAGCCAACAATCTTGGAAGGTAAAAGGTTGGAGAATTGACCCTACCTGATACAAAGGCACACACAGAAATATAGGAAGAATGCCAATCAACAGGGCCAGGTAGGGATCCCAGCCTTGATACTGAAAGCATCTCCCTAAAGAAAATGATGAGTCAGACCAAGACCTCATCCAAATGAAAGACTCCTGTCTGTGTAAATGTTATTAGGATGATGAAACGACTCACAGACTGGGAAAAGGATTTGCAAAGCACATATCCAAAAAAGGACAAGTATCTAGAATGCATAAAGAACTCAAAAAAAAAAAAAAAAACCCAATCAGACAATGGATAAGATTTGAACACACCCATCTTAGCCCAATCAGACAATGGATAAGACTTGAACACACCCATCTTAACCCAATCAGACAATGGATAAGACTCGAACACACCCATCTTAATCCAATCAGACAATGGATAAGACTTGAGCACACCCATCTTAACCCAATCAGACAATGGATAAGATTTGAACACACCCATCTTAGCCAATCAGACAATGGATAAGACTTGAACACACCCATCTTAACCCAATGAGACAATGGATAAGATTTGAACACACCCATCGTAGCCAATCAGACAATGGATAAGACTTGAACACACCCATCTTAACCCAATGAGACAATGGATGAGACTTGAACACACCCATCTTAGCCCAATCAAACAATGGATGAGACTTGAACACACCCATCTTAACCCAATCAGACAATGGATGAGATTTGAACACACCCATCGTAGCCAATCAGACAATGGATAAGACTTGAACACACCCATCTTAACCCAATGAGACAATGGATGAGACTTGAACACACCCATCTTAGCCCAATCAAACAATGGATGAGACTTGAACACACCCATCTTAACCCAATCAGACAATGGATGAGATTTGGGCGCACCCATCTTAGCCCAATCAGACAATGGATAAGACTTGAACACACCCATCTTAGCCAAGAGGACACATAGATAGCAAATAAGCACCCCAAAGAAACTCAGCATCACTGAGCATCAGAAATGCCAATTAAAACTCCCACATGGGAGAAGGGAAAAGAATGGAAGAAAGGAAGGGGAGGAGAGAATTATGAATAAGCCATATGGAAACATACTTTTTAATTTTTGCTAGGCAATAATATATGAGGGGGGATATATTTTGGGCAGAAGTATCCTATGGATGTGAATAAGGGTACACCCAGAAGTCATAGATTGTTATTTGTAGTGGCTAGAGACCCTGGTGTGCCCATTTTCTATCTGCTCCCCTCTCAAATAAATAAACAAAATAAAAATTTTTAAAGAAACTGGTATAAAATAGAGTAACACTTTCATGCCCTCCTTGGCACCAACTCACCCTCAGTCCAAAGCAGACAAAAATATCCAAACAAAAGAAAACTAATAGACAGAAATTTCACTTCAGATAACAGTGACAAACTAAGGCCAACATAAACAAGGAACTATATACACAAACAGAAATTAGACCCCCAAGAAAGCACGGTTGGTTCAATGTCTGAAAAATCAACTAGACCGGCACATTAACTAAACAAAGGGCAGGGCTGGAAAGATGGCTTAGTGGTTAAGGCCAAAAGACCCAGGTTCAATTCCCCAGGAACCAAGTAAGCCAGATGCACAAGGTGGAGCATGCTTCTGGAGTTCGTTTGCAGTGGCTGGAGGCCCTGGCACACCCATTCTCTCTCTATTCTCTCTCTCAAATAAATACAACTAAAACATTTTTATTATTTTTTTAAAATTATTTTATTTATTTTTGGAGAGAGACACAGAGAGAGACAGAGAAAGACGGAGGACACAGAGAATGGACGCACCAGCAGTCTCTCAGTTGCTGAGAACGAAATCCAGATGTGTGCGCCCCCTTGTGGGCAAGTGCGGCATTGCGCCCTTGCGTCACTTTGCATCTGGCTAAACGTGGGACCTGGAGATTGGAACCGGGGTTCTTAGGCTTAGCAGGCAGGCACCTTAACTGCTAAGCCATCTCTCCAGCCCCTAAAATATTTGTTTAAAAGACAAAGGGCAAAGACCACATGATCACCTCAAAGTCTAATAACCACTCATGATTTTAAAACATAAAATGAAACTTGCTATAAGAAGGAACTTCTCAAGTGCTCCAACAGAAGAAGGTAATGTTTCCTGTTCCCCAGCTCTAAGCTGGCTCCTCAAGTTTTCTTTCTTCTCCATCCTGAGACCTGGCTTCTTGCCAGTCTACCTAGCCACTCACAGAATACATCCATGTCATTGCCAACTAAACCATGACTCCCTCTTGTTTCTGACACCAGATGGCACTAACAAATGTCTCTCAGGTCCTAACACCCCAGGGCTCACCCTGGCCTTTCCCTTCGTTGTCTCCCAGCCTAGCAGTGGCACCAGTGTGTTATTAAGTCTTCTGTCCCCATTACTAGCTAAGGCAAAAATTTAGAGCCAAGACACTTGAGCCTTGGAAGCTTCCAGCTCCATGTGCCTTGTTGCCAGCAACTCTGCACCTCTCCCAGAAATGGCCTCAGTTCTTGAGTGTTCCAAATGCATACAATTGATGGTTTATACCAAAGGGAAGATCAGTCACAGCCTGCTAAGATATCATAGCAGATGCACTCCTGACAAAGAGCTTAGTTTTGCCATTTGAGGTCCTCTCAGTACCAGCTTACCACAGTGCTCATGAACATGGTCTCAGTCAATGATCCCAGCAAGCAGCCAAGTACACAACTAGCCACAGATGCAATGCCCTATGAAGGCAACCCTAAGAAGACAACATTCTGGCATCCCTTCCCCTTCCTGTCCATGGGAACCTCCCAAGAGACTCAGGTCTCACCATGGCTGACTTGGAAAGAAGCTACAGGTGGATGATGCAGGAGACTGGCCAGCACCTCTGCAGGCACCAAGATGTTCACTCTCTTTCTATTCAAATCCATCTCTAAAGCCAGGCTCTCTGAGGACCTGAATGACTAAGCTCAAAACACAAGGCTCACCAGGAGCTACAAGATTAAGTCCCATCCAGTGAGGCCCATGCCAATGTGGCTAGGAAGTATTGCTAACTATAACACAATAACAGATCCTTTTTATGGCTCAAAACCTCCAGCAACCTGTCCTGCCGTCATCCCTAGTACCTGTCTGCCATTCCTGCATCAGTCCTGCTATCTATCTCAGTTGGGTTAGAATCATGGGATCACTTCTTTTCTGCAGGACTCAGGCTGTCCTGAGCTGAGTCTGGTCATTAAGCAGCAATCCATTCATTCACCTGTGCTTGCCCAAAGATATCCACCATATCTACGTGTGCTCTTGCAGGCATGTGGGATAGAGGTCTTAAAACCAGACAATGCCCTGTCAATTCTTCCATGGTGACTGTTCTCAGCTCCCTTACATACTCTCCTTGCTGTCCTCATTACATGAGCACCCAGGGATGGAATAGGGGCATGTCAGGGAGACAGAGCCCACATACAGATGGCCACAGTTATTTCCCACTTCCAGAAGAGGAACATATAGAAACAAGGAAACTTACAGAGGCTGCTCTCCTGCAGTTCACATTTCGATCAAATACTGCAGCAATGACCAGTGCACTATTTAAAAAAAAGGAAAACAATTAATTAAAAGAAAATATGCAAAGTAACAGACCACATGAGTGACACCTTTCTTCCAGCATTCTCTCATGACTTGCTCACTTGCCACAGACAGCAGGTGGCCCAAGACTCCTGGGAGCTGCAAGAGATTTGACTTCTGAAATCAAGTGCCACGACAAGTCTGTGGGTAGCTTGCCTAGGATCTAATGAAAGCCTCCAGATGATATATACTCAGGTCCCCAGAGCCTCAGGGCACAATGTTCTTTACCCACTGGGGTGAGAGGTACCCCCCCCCCAAATGCAAAGGCACAAACACTGTAGGAGGATGAGAAATGGCAGTGTCCAGATGGACACAACTAAGGTGGTGAACACCAACCTCCCAGGCCACAGCTTCTAGACTATGCATTGTGATGAGAACTTTATGCACCCCACAGGCAGCTTGCCCCATGGAAACATTCAAGTGCTATGGTTTCAGTGTCCCCTATAGGTTCACGCTAGTGTGAGGTACGATGGAGTGGATGCTGATTCCATCTGGGGCTCAGAAGCAGGGCCATGGGACACAATGAGGATCAGCTGAGGTCAAGAAGGTACAGACCATGACAAAATCCTGGGAGCTTTACAAAAGGGAGACACACAAAATGCTCTGTTCTCTGCCCCTTTCAATGTGACATCTGTGCCACCTCAGAACTCTGTCAGCAAGAAGGCCATCATCACATGTGGCCCCTTGACCTAGAATTTGGACTATGAGCCAAAATAAGCCTTTCTTTGTAAAACAATCTGTCTCGGGTATTTGTTGTAATAATGAGAAATCTGCTAACAGGCAGCCAATCAAAACAGCCACCATGAAAACACCTCACTGCATGGAAGGCAGTTCCTAATCTTAACCTTGCATGCCAAGCCAACCCTTTTCCAATCCTCAGGATGCTCAGCAAGCTTCACCGAAGCCTCTTCATTAGATCATCAAGCTCCATTGTTGTCAGAATTCACAAAGTCCCTGTTCTCCCACATCTCATGTCTCCCTCATCTCAATGCACCCACTTGAGACTCTGTTGTGGCTCTGCCCTCATGGGCAGCATTTCCAGAGAAGCATTTTGCCATCTGGGATATTTCTGCTCTGTCCCTCCCTCTCTGCCTTGGAGTCCCCATGGCTCACCATCTCAGGGGACAGCAAGGTGAGACCCAGGAGTCTAAGAACATACCCACAGAACCGAAACTCAACTGAGTCCCTTATTCAACTTTCTGTGGTACGCAGTGGACGCCATTTGCAGCACAAGAGACAAAGCCATCCCAACCTCTACATTCTGGGGCCACCACCTTCTCCAGGGGCCCAGGCAGGACATCAAGCATCCATGAATGAGGTTGAGGGCCTAAACTTTATGGAAGGAGGACTTTGGAGCAAAGGGCACCCTGGAATCCTGGTCACCAAACATCACCTCCAGTGGAAGGAGCCAGGACACTAAGGTGGAGTCCAGGAAACAGCAGAAGACAAAGGCTAAATGGCAAGTCTTTTAGGGGCCTGAAAGTAAGAAAATGCTCAAGAAAAAGAATAAATCACCTTGAGAAGCCAAAGATGCTGCCAGCTAGCCTAAAAAGATACAGCCACAGCTGGGAGGACTCGTACAACAAAGAAATGACAAAGTTTTGCTCTACAACTCTATACAAGAGAGAGACAATCTTCCTGGTCGTTATGATTAATTCACATGGCCACAAGAAGGAAATCTGATTTATAACTGCAAGGAGTTCACTGTATCTCATCATCAACATTTTAAAATTATTTCTAGGGCTTAGCAGTTAATGCATTTGCCTCTCCAGATCCCACATTACCCAGACGCACAAAGTGAGGCAAGTGCAAGGTCACACATGCCCACTAGGTGGCGCAAGCATTTGGAGTTTGATTGCACTGGCTGAGGCTCTAGCGTGCCTATCTCTTCTCTCTCTCTCTCTCTCTGAAATAAAATTTTAAAAAGATCATTTCTGCCAGGCGTGGTGGCACACTCCTTTAATCCCAGCACTCGGGAGGCAGAGGTAGGAGGATCACTGTGAGTTCGAGGCCACCCTGGGACTACATAGTGAATTCCAGGCCAGCCAGGGCTAGAGTGTGACCTTACCTCGAAAAACAAAAAAATAAAAAGATCATTTCTATCCAAGTGTAGCACAATGACTTTTGTGAACAGTTTTTGAATGACCCATGTAAATATTATCTTTAAAAAACTCAAAGCTGGGCTGGAGAGATGCCTTAGTGGTTAAGGTACATGCCTGCAAAGCCAAAGGTCCCAGGTTCGATTCTCAATACACACATAAGCCAGATGCACAAAGTGTCATATGAGCCTGCAATTCATTTGCAATGGCTGGAGGCACCGGGTGCACTCATTCTCTCTTTCATTCTATCTGATTCTCTCTCTCTCTCTCTCTCTCTCTCTTTCTAGCTCTCACTTTCAAATAAATAAAATGGTTTTTTAAAATATTTTAAAAAAAAAGAAAATATATTTGGCATTTATTCTGAATATATTAAAATTGCTGGAAATTTGAGTACTACTCTAGATTCAAGTCTTGCTTTTTAAAACCATGTTTCCTAGGAAAATAAATTAATTAAGAATTTCTGTTTTCCTGTAAAGCCTACCTTGGGGAAATGTGGGCCCCAAGCGATACAACTGAAAGATCACACTACAGCAAACTCTTGGAATTTCCTGCCCTAATTACTATCTTCAAATATGGAACACACTGAGCCGGGCGTGGTGGCGCACGCCTTTAATCCCAGCACTCGGGAGGCAGAGGTAGGAGGATCGCCGTGAGTTCAAGGCCACCCTGAGACTACATAGTTAATTCCAGGTCAGCCTGGGCCAGAGTGAGACCCTGCCTCGAAAAACCAAAAAAAAAAAAAAAAAAAAAAAAAAAAAGGGACACTGACCAGTGAGAAAGGATGAAACAGAAGACACCTTAGCATTGCCTATCTTAGCAAGCTAACTATGTCCTCTCCAAGGTCACAGTCAATGTCCCTAGTCAGGTATCTCCACTCAGGTGGTTCCTGTAAACATCCTACTCTACTCAAGAAAACTGACCATAGCTCAGTTTCAGCCAAGCATTTGTTCTGGAGGAATCTGGCCAGAAAGGAACATGAAGTTGATTATATACTGTCCCCAGTATAGTATCTAATCACCCAGGCGCTGAACAAGTCCAGGATAGGTGACAGGCATGTTTCCTGTCTCAGGATGAAGGAGAACCTGAACTATATATAACCCACCCCAGCTGGAGGTGGCACAAGAGACTGGTTTCCAATAGGAAGCTTTGTAGCTGCACGTGTGACCTGATGAGTTAGCAAAACTTGAGGGGCCCCCAACTAGGCCCCTCTCCCATCCCTACCTCATCCTTCTCAAGTGTGTTTCATAGACAACTCTCCTATACTCAGCATCACCACTAGGAGTCCCAGGTGGTAGCCTCTTTCTGCATTAAGGCTTGACTCACCCACTTCAGTTCTTACCAGACCATTCATTCATTCCACAGCCACTCTGACAAGTCTGGGTGCTCACAGAAGCCCCAAGTTACCCTGTTCCTAGATGCCCAGGAACATCCTAGTCCTTCACCTCAGGACAGTGAGATCAAGTGAACTAACCCCTTAGTCTCAGACAATGAACAACAGCCAAGGCACTCCATACAGCCCTCCCCAGGGTGTGTGCAAGCAGTGTGAGCCATAGGCCACAGGGTCCCAACCCAGCCAAGAGCAGCTCACACACTTTATTAGCTTTTCCTTAACTTTCTTGAAAGTTGCTGCTTCTTCAATAATACTTTTATTTTATTTATTTACTTATTTATTTATTTTTGGTTTGTTGCAATAAGGTCTCATTTCATAGCCCAGGTTGACCTTGAACTCTCAGCAATCTTCCTGCCTCAGCTTCCCAAGTGCTGATTACAAGGCATGAGCCATCATTTACACATTTTACCAAACTTCCCAGAATATACTAGGACAAATGTAATGCTTTGGAAACACTAATTCTTTAAAAAATATATTTATTTATTTATTTATTTATTTATTTATTTATTTATTTTCAAGTGGGGGAAGACAGAGAGAGAACATGTGCACCAGGGCCTCCAGCTGCCGCAAATGAACTCCAGACACATGCACCACCTTTTGCATCTGGCTTTACATGGGTCCTGGGAAACTGAATTCCAGTCAATAGGCGTCTTAAGAAAGTGCCTTACTTGCTAAGCCATCTCTCCAGTCTCAACACTACCTTTAAAATATTTTTTATAGTTTTATTTTTATTTATTCATTTATTTGAGAGAAAGAGGCGGGGGGGGAGAGGGAGAGAATGGGTGTGCCAGGGCCTCCAGCCCCTGCAAACGAACTCATGATGCATGTGCCCCCTTGTGCATCTGGCTTACATGGGTCCTGGAGAATCAAACCAAGGTCCTTTGGCTTTTGCAGACAAGAGCCTTAACCACTAAGCCAACTCTCCAGCACCCCCTACACACACTACTTTTAAATAATTATAAGCTTCTAAGTTATGAATACAATAGGAATTTTTCTAAGATTGCTTCAATTTGGACAAAAATTTTTTTTTTGGAGAGAGACAGAGAGAGGAAGACAGATAGAGATGGGTGCGCCAGCAGCCTCTTAGCTGCTATGAACGAAATCCAGATGCGTGCACCCCCCCTTGTGGTCAAGTGCGGCATTGTGCCCTTGCATCACTTTGCATCTGGCTAAACGTGGGACCTGGAGATTGGAAAGGCTGGAGATTGAAACCAGCATTCTTAGGCTTAGGAGGCAGGCGCCTTAACCGCTAAGCCATCTCTCCAGCCCAGACTAATTTTTTTTTTAACTTTCCTATTTTTCAGAAAAAAAATGGCTTATCTGGAATACTCATATGCTTCAAATACAAACAAGTTTAATGATATTGGTTAAATATAAATAGGAAGCCGGGCGTGGTGGCGCACGCCTTTAATCCCAGCACTTGGGAGGCAGAGGTAGGAGGATCGCTGTGAGTTCGAGGCCACCCTGAGACTACATAGTTAATTCCAGGTCAGCCTGGGCCAGAGTGAGACCCTACCTCAAAAAACCAAAAAAAAAAAAATTAATTAATTAATTAATTAATTGGAAAGTGTCTTCCTAAACCACTGCTCTCATGGGCACTACCACCCATCCAGGTCTCAGTCACCCACTGCAGGATGACCTGAGCTAGTCACCAGCAGTGAAAGCCACCATCTGAATAAGAAGAGCTGAGGGTGTGTCTAGCTGCTTGCTTTCTCTGGGGAAGTTGAGTGATATAGCTCACCAGGATTTCCCAACACAAAAGGGATCCTCTTCCTGGTCCAAGCCAGGGGGAAGCTGTATGTATGCCTCAGCTTGCTCCCACGCCCCCATCCCCAACCTCCAGTCAGGTCCAGCAAACTGTCAACTGTTTTTCTCATTTGTTTGATACCATGTAGACTCAAATGCAAATACAATGCTATTGTTTAGTAACAATATTTTTTCAGTATCAGGCTAATAACTAACAGATCATTCTATTCACGGTTTTTGTATGCTACAAGTCACATTAAAATGTACACCCTGCCTTAGCTGAATTTCCTAGACCATAAACAGAACCAGAGATCACCCTGCTTAACACAGCAAAGTGTTCACAGTGTTTGGGGGTCACATCCAAGCCAGCATGGAGGTGGCTGGCTGGCTTTTCTTGGAAGCAGGAGTTCTGGAAGCTGGGCCATTCAGAGGCTGAGGAGCACGAGACATAGCTTTGAGCAACACTTGCAGTTTCCTGATTTTTTTTTTCTCTTCCAGGACAATCTTGCCCTCAAGGAAGAGATCTTGCTGAGCCAATCTCAGGCCCTTCACAGGCGGCCCACGCTGCCCTGCCAGTTTGCACAGTGGAGGCGAGAGTCAGGAGCTGCCCCTGGCACAGGTGGGCCTGCGCCTGGGCGGAGTAAACGTCAACAGGAGCTCAGCTTACAAAAGAGTTTCAGGTGAGGAAATCACAAGAAGGTGACAGGCACAGCATGCTGGCAGCTTTCTTTTCCTTCCTGTAGATCAGGTTAGAGGGAATCTTCTAGATAATGTTCAACCTTTCCATCACATTTTCACTTCCCGTCTCAGTGCTTCTGCATGGCAGCCAGCTTTTCAGGAAAACCCATGAGTGCCACAAACACAATTCCAGCTCCAGCTGTGTGTGCATAAGGCCAAAGGAAAGACGGGTTTTCAAAAGCAACCAACACCACTTCAAAATGATAAAATTCTGCCTTTTAAAAAAAGGATTCTTTTTCATTTTTCTAAAACAGAGAGCAACAAAATGAAGTCACACTATGAGGGAGAAGAGCAATTAACCTAGTTTCTTCAGCCACAAGTTAAGAAAGGCCAGTCATTACCCTTGTAGTGGTCCCCAAGAATTCAGGAATCAAAGCAGGAACAGCACTCCTCAGACCACCTCTCAGGTTCTTTCTATCAGACATTATTATTTCATTTGGGGAACCTATATTTAGATCTCAACTGTGCTTTGACAGGATCCACTGAGGAGTTTGTGAAAGTAAAGATACCAAGATTTTATCATGTGCCAGAATTAATGGGCTTAAAACCTAATAATTAAAGCATGGTCACTTATGACGAACCTCAAGAGCAGGTCTGGAGGGCACACCCTACCGATACTGGGCGGGTGCAGGGCTCCAGGCAGGAGGCAGTGCATGCCCCATGCTCCGTGGTGCACCTGACTCACCAGCTGCCCTCCCCCGCTGATGCCTGGAGTCAGATGGGCTGGGAAGGGCCAGGCACAGGTTCCTAAGAACCTGTCCAACCAGCTGAGAACTTGCAGCAGCACAGCTCCAAAGGGCACTGCTACCCATCTGGGGCAGGCGTGGGCAGAGAGGCCAGAGGCCTCCTCAGAAATAACTCCATAGCAGCCACACTGCTGCTAACCACTCCTGGATTAGGTCAGGGAATCAGGAGACTGCAAAGGAGAGGACTAGCAGCCACAGCTATGGCTTCCATGTGTGACGTGTAAATGGGAGCTCCCTAGCAACCCTTCCATGTGTGACGTGTAAATATGAGCTCCCTAGCAACCCTTCCATGTGTGACATGTAAATGGGAGCTCCCTAGCAACCCTTCCATGTGTGACGTGTAAATATGAGCTCCCTAGCAACCCTTCAAGCTTGTTTCACAAGTCAGAAAATCCAACTTCCCCAAGCTAAAGAACAAATGGGCTCACACGAGTTTCCAAAGACTGTGGCTAGACATGGTCACACACCAATTATTTCCTGGCTGGAGACACTAGGCTTATTCTAGAGACTATGTTGCTCCTGAAGCCTCAGGCACCTGGGCAGCCCTCCTGATCTTTCAGGCCAATCACAGAAATAGTGTCTAGAAGGGCACTTCTGTGTCAGCTCACCAGGTCCCAATAGAAGTAGCATTCCCGGGCTGGAGAGATGGCTTAGCAGATAAGGCATATGCCTGCAAAGCCTAAGGACCCCGGTTTGATTCTCCAGGTCCCACGTAAGCCAACATACACATGGTGACACATGCATCTGGAGTTTGTCTGCAGTGGCTAGAGGCCCTGGTGTACCCATTCTCACTCTTTTGCCCTCTCTCTCTCTCTCTCTCTCTCTCTCTCCGCCCCCTCTCTCTCTGTCTCTAATTAATAAATAAATAAAAATAAAATATTTAAATATATATATATTTTTTTTAAGGTTAAAAAAAAAGAAGTAGCATTCTCCACACCATGCCTGTCACCAAGGACTCCACATCTCCCTATGGGACACCCCCAGGGCAGATTCAGTTCATTTGAGCTCGGGGGAAACCATACTAAGCTCCGTCTAGGTTACCTACTGCAGTCAGCAGACAGAAAACCTCCTGGCCAAGAGCCTACGCAGGGCCAGCTCAGCTCATAGAACTCAACTCTGCTTTTTCTTTAGGATGACCCTGAAGTAAAAGGTACAGTCATGGAAACTCTACATCACTCTCTGCTCTTGTAAACTGAGAGTAGCTAGAGCCTAAGAACAAGTGGCCACGCCTGCAGCCACAGCACTAAGTAAGTCATCAGCAGACTTCAAGCCCACTTCACGTCTACCAGCTATGTTTTCAAAGACTGCTGGTTTCCATTACAAAATTTACATGGAGATCAGTATTCTGATGTGAGTTCTGAATCCAGACTGGCCCCTGGGCAGGAACAATATGCTCATGGCTTTCACCCTGGACCAGCTGCCCCACAGATTCCTGTAACCTTTGGGACCTTGTTGGTTGGGACTGTTCCATCTGTTGCCTTCTTCAAGGCAACAGCTTGGCTACGAGTCCCCATGCTCACTAACACACACAAGGAAAGAGCTACACATATGCTCCCATGCCAGGAGCACAGCACCCAGCCTCACAACTCTGCACATTTCCTCAGATCCTCCTATCTGCTGGACCAGAAATACAGTAGGTAGGGGACATGGCACAGAATCAGGGAGTTTACAGCTCTCAGGGGAAAAAAAATAAGTCAGATTGTCAGATTGAGCAAACTCTGGATTGCTTTCACTTTGAAACAGGAGGGGGCTACACATCTCAGTCAAGGCCTATGCAATCTCCTAGAAAGTCATCAGCACCATGCAGGAGGTAGACATGGCCCTGGCACCACACCACACCTTTCTGCCACTCAGCATTCTATCCCCCTTTCATCCTCAGAGGAAACAGAACAGTAACTGCCCACTGCACAGACGTGCTATGGAACTAAACATGATGCCACCAAGCTGAAAGAATGTCACTATTCTGCTCTGGGATAGTCAGGGGAAAATTTTTCTTTTTCTTTTGCTCCCCTATTTACAGGACCAGCTTCCAAAATGTTGAGGATTAGGACAGGATAGCATAGCAACAATGATCCTCAAAGCCACATGAGCGTAGGTCCCTATACATGGCAGTGGATCAGCAGGCAGAGAGGCCTCCGCTGTGGGCAGGACCCAGAGCTCAGCAAAGGCCCCTGGACAACCAGGCCCTTGCCCCTCCCCAGTGCCCCTCATGAAGAACACCAAGCCTACAACCAACAGTGCACCAGAGTGGCCTTCAGTCCTCAGTCACACCTGCCCTGAGTCTGGCAGGCCTCAAATAAACCATTCTATACAACCAACACCAGCACCCTGGGGCTCTGCCACTCCCCTCCAAGAGATGAACAAGACAGGGGGAGACAAAAATGTTTATGACTTCCTCAGAAGCACTTGATCTTGCAGAATGGGACAACATCTGCTAGATCAGGAGACATGGCCTCAACCACAACCATTCAGGTAGGCAAACAGGCTCCAGATCTCTCTTCAGACCCTGATACTGTGTGAGGTGACATACATGGAAACAGAGTAAGCACCCATCCTCAGAACCCTCTGGAGATGACACTGGAGCTGCCAGCAGCTGTCCCACAGCATGCAGATGGCAGACCAGGCTACAGGCCTTACCCCTGATTCACTCAAGCAGAGGAGACCTATGTAAATGATCACATCACCAACACACTGAGCCTCTTAGCACCTGAGAAAGCAACAGAGTAAAGCATCTGGCCTCTTTAACTCAAGAGAGTTTCCTCCCCACCCTAAGTTGTATGTCAACTGCTGCATGGATGTGCTGGGGACATGCTCATTCTATTTCCTTCCAAGCAAAAAAATACCAACTTCTGAAAGTCAAGTGTAAGATCACTGGCACCACACCCACATGGCACTCCAAAGGCCACTAAATATTCTCTACCAGGAACCTAGGCCTAGGAGCTACTACCCCTAGCTAGACTCCCACCCCGTTAAAAAGAAGCACTGGACTCTAGTGACCACAGCAAATGCCACTTTACTTCTCCTCAGGACAATACCCTGCTCCCTAAGCACTGTTTACAAGGTGCCAAATGAGGTTGAGGTATGCATGACAATGCTACCACTGAGTGCCACGTACCTTAGGAAATCAGGTCACACAGAACCAGCATCAGAGAAGGCAGATGCCCCAATACATTACAGAACTCTGCTAAAATTTCAAGGCTCTCATGGGTCACCCCACCATGCCACTCATCCCCCACATTGTTCCAAAGTACAAACTACATCATCCAGGGACCTGCCAGCCATAGCCCAAGCCAATATTCCTCCTGGACACCTCCCTGGAAATCGCCACCCTCAGAATGGAGCTGCTCTGGACTGGCTTTATTTCAAAGAGCAGGGTAGCCAACCTTTGGGCTTCTCTGGGCCACACTAGACAAAGAAGAAATGTGTTAGGCCATGAACATGAACACACATGAACACAGAACATATACATACACATACATAAACATATATCTATGCACTTTCATGGAGGATGTGCTACCACAGCACTACCAAGGGACGACAGAGACACAGACACTCCACAGCACAACAAACGGGCTTTACCTTGAAATGGCAGTTACAAAGGGTTTCAGCTCCTGAGGTTCATAGGCACGTGCAAAGGCCCAGCACACATAGCAGGCAGCATCCCTGACGTTGGCACCCACACTGCAGGCACCTCGCTTCTCATCATAGACCAGCGCCTTCAGGATCACAGGGACAACTGCCAGGAAACAAAGACAGTGAGCAGCTAATAGAATCCCATGAGGTGGGAGTACAGAGGGACCATCTGTGCAAGCATATGACAAGAGTCATGACCTGATTAAAAAAAAAAAAAAAAAAAAAAACACCTGG
The DNA here is from genome assembly GCA_036365145.1 of Orientallactaga sibirica. Taxonomy (NCBI): domain Eukaryota; kingdom Metazoa; phylum Chordata; class Mammalia; order Rodentia; family Dipodidae; genus Orientallactaga; species Orientallactaga sibirica. The sequence continues at coordinate 437,883 of JAEOAD010000013.1, forward strand.
GGCTGAGGAAATGGCTCAACAGTAAAAGGTACTTGCTTTAAGGCCTGACAGCTCACATTTGGTTCCCAGTACCATGTGAAGCCAGACTCACAAAGTAGCATATGCATCCGGAGTTCATTTGCAACGGCAGAAGCCAATGACACACCCATACTCTCTGTGCCTGTGTCTCTGTCTACCTCTCAAATGAATAAATGGATGGATGAATGGAAAAAAATTTTAAAAGGGAAAACAATTCTCCCAACTCAAACAGGTGAAAAATCAGTTTTAAGTTCCCCAGGAAGCACATGAAGAAGTTACATTTTCTTCAATAAAACAATAAAACTGGGCTGTGAAGGGTTGTGGCTATGCCAAGGAGAATCCAAAATGCAGAAGCCTACCACCAGGACAGAAAGAAGGACATGTTTATGGGGAGCCATGGAGACACCTACAAACTAAAAAAAAAAAAAATCTAAAACCACAGGACACTATCACAAAGCCTCAGCAATCTTGGAAAGGGGAGGGGAAACTGTGGTGCCTGGACGAGTCAGGAGCCCTGGGAACTCCAGGACTGAAAAAGCAGACATAGCAAGCCAGTCATGGGTGGCCCTGTATCAACAGGACAATCTGCACATTTCACCATCTGAAGCATCTGCAGCAGCAAGAAGTTAAGTCATATGGGTTCTTTTGCTGGGTCCACTGGACACAAGCTGGTGACAGAACTTATGAAGTGTGTCAAGAATTAACATTTTACTGTACTCATGCACTCCTGAATATTTCCTGGAAGAACTCCAAGTCAACATATCATAGAAAACTTGAACACTGATGCTTCTTGCAGCACTATTCTTAATAGCTGAATTATGAGACCAACCTAGGTGTTCACCAACAAAAGAATGGATAAAGAAAATGTGGTACATATACACAATAGAATTTTATTCAGCCGTAAGTAAGAACAAAGTCATGTTATTTGCAAGAAAACGGATGCAACTAGAGATTATCATGTTAAATAAGTCAGTCTCAAAAAGATAAATGTTGCCTGTCTTCTCTCATTTGTGAATCCTAAAATTTAAATAGAAACAAAATCATATTTGTACATATGACACAAAAATAGAAACAGGATGGAGAAATGGCTCAGCAGTTAAGGTGCTTCCAAAGCCTAATGATCCAGGTTAGATTCCCTGGTACCCACATAAAGGCAGATGTACAAAGTGTCACATGTATCTGGAGTTCTTTGCAGGAGCTAGAGGCCTTGGCACACCTATTCTCTCTTTCTCTCTTCTCTCTATGCTTGCAAATAAATAATTAATAATATTTCTTTTTAAAAGTAAGTAGAAGCAAAAGTAAAAGACAGGCAGGTCAAGGGGAAAAAAGGAGGCTAACAGGAGGAGGGGAGTGAATATCCAACCTGAAACACGCTACAGCCCCTGGACATCCTAGGCAAAGTCCATCATCCCAACAGCTTCTCTTGCTAATGTCACACTATGCTCCTAGGCATAAGACAGAGCCATGCTGTGTTCATCCTAAGGCTGGCTGTTCCTGGCCTGTTCACTGCAGACCTCAAAGCTAGCTACACACACATTCAGACTTCCAAGTCCAGCTCCATCTCCATCTCGTATCATTCTAAAGACCCTAATCCTAACCCTAACCTTGTGACCACACAGTCCAGCTCCCCTCGATCGTTCAGGCCTCTACAACTCCTACCCAGATCCTCACAAGCTTTGAAGACCCCCTATCTGCCAGGACTCCCACTGCAGCACAAATCTCAGGGCCGCCTTTACCCCACAATGTCCCTCTGCACCCAATGGAAGAGATACAACACCAGGCAGATTCCCCAGATCAAGTGACTACTGAGCAGCAGACCAAAAACTGAGCCCAAATATCTGACTCACTTTCATCATTCTTGTACACACCTGATGTTCTCCTAAATGGAAACCTAAAAAGAGGGAACCACCATCACTGCTGTGGATTAGATGCTATGTCTACAATTATCTCAACTTGAACTACACCAAAACTTCAATGCTGAAAGGGTCCTCAGCTGTTCTACTGGAGCAAGCTAACTGACTTGGAATTACTAGTATGGGTCAAATACACTGCTGTGCTAATTAACAGGGTTACCCACTGGGAGCCAAATGATGTCAAAATAATTGAATATGGCATCTGTGGGAGGGCAGTGTCCATAAGTGAGGTGTCACTGCCAGCCAGAATCCCTGGGGCTCATTTGGGCATGGCAGCCCAGATGCTCTGGGCAAGGCCAGCTGGCAAGCCTCTGGCCTCAGGGAAATCTGGATGCTCTCTCCAAGTGTCAACTTATCACTCCACAGGACAAAATCAATTTCCAAACAGACAACTAAAAGTGGCAGCGTCGGCAGCATCAGCACTCTCAGCATCTACTTCACACCTCTCCTACATAAGGCTCTATACCAAGACTGCCCAGTGCCACCCAGGAGCAGCTCCACTAGGCAAACATGACCCTCACACACCACAGAGCCCAGCTCAACCAGGGAACCCAGATTTCTGTCCCCAAGTTTGAAGTGAGATGGTTTTCAAAAATGCCCTTTTCACTATGTAGTAACATAAGCCAGCCATGAGAAACTCAAGCAATGGTCTTGCATGTGCTAAAAGCATCTGTCCTGACACACAGACTTTATTGAGTGTTCATAAAATCCAATACCTAGAAAGTGGCTTGGTGGGTCCAACTATCCCAGGAGCACCAGGATGCAGGTGCCCACTCATACCTTACATGCTGAGCTTCCCATGTATTCTTGTGTCTTTCCACAGTACCACATTAGAGAAGCAGAGAGCAAGCTCATTAGGGCCTCAAGCCCCACAGCCAACACTGGCTACCAATGTTGCCCATCAGAAATCCAACTGACCTCCCCCCTACCCTAGCCCACACACAGCATAGTCTTCAGAGATTGCATTCTGCTGTCTTCCTCCTAAAAAACCCAAGCCCCCTCCATTAATGCACAGGAAACACCAGGGATTGACACACAGTGCAGGAGGGCCAACTGCTACCAGCAACCTGCAAAGCCTGGCTTCTAAGGCCAAGTTTGGCCCAGCAAGGGTAGGATACTCTGACATCGATCACTGGAAAGGAACTGACTTGCAGAAAATAAAGCAGCTTGGGAAAGAGAGCAATAGCAGATCCTATCCCAAGAAACAGGGAAGTCAGTTTGTTGCCTTTAATTCATCCCAAGGTAGCAAGAACTGCAGTGCGACATGGGAGGGACGGTGAGGCCTGCGTCAGCACTCCTGACCCTGTGGACTATGTCCAGCCACTGCCACATAAAGGAGAGGTCCTGGGCTTCTAGCTCTGATATTCAGAGACCCAGGAGACAAAGGCCAGAGCAGCCTTAGGGGCTGAAAGGACACTGGGTATTCATAAAGCTTGTGGGGGGAGGTTTGATTTAGAACAATAAACTCTTTGCCCTAAACTTTTATATAGTCATTATCAGAGAAAAATTCAGAAACAACTCTTTCCAGATTCAACAGGTTTAAAATAAGAAAATTGTTCAATAGCTTTAAACAAAAACCCTTCTCATGGTTCCAATTACACACTGCAAATGCATGTCAAATATATATCATACCCCAAAGGGCTTCCTTTTGGCAACTGAGAGTCCAGCAATGTAATTTAAGTGCCCTTCTCTCTAGACAGCATGTCATTTGTTTAACACCAAGTGCCTAAGGAAAAAGCAGCCTCCAGGTGAGAGAAATTATTTAACCCTCAGAGCCCCACTTTCCTTACTACAGGGTCTACAGACAGGGACAGAGAAATTCAGGCATCCTCTGCAGAGGCAGAAACGGGTAATAAAATCACCTCACTGTTACATCTTCTGACAGTCACTGAGCTGCACTGATTTCAAACAAGCCATCATGCTGGGCATTTGTGGACTGTGTGGATTCCTAAGGCATTTCTGGTGCAAACCCCAGGCTTTGTTCAACCTTCCTATTTCAAGCTGGATGGGAAGGAATCTGCAGAGCTAAAAGTATACGGTGGCATGAACAATAGAATGACATTGTTCCAAGAAGAGTGTGGAAAACATGGATTCTTCTAGACACATTCAAGGAGGCCCAGCATGGACAGGGCATTAGCTGTGACCAGATTATAGGGCCATGTCTCCCAGGATACAGCTGAAGTCTACGCACTGCCCTAAGCCACCTCATCTCACAAAAGGGGCTACATATAGAGCCACAGTCAAACCTAGGAGCTTGCCCATAGACCCTGAGCCCCAGTTTCTGGGAGCAGGTGTGGCCGCAGGACCTGCTTCTTGTACCAACAGCCATCGTGCTGTCCTCAAGAATGCTGTCCAACTTGCCCAGAAAAAAAGGTACATGTTGAATCTGCTGGGGACAGGACAGACAAATCATCAGGCTCTGTAGACATCTCGGTTCATTTACTACAGACCACGGCAGAAAGGCCTCAGAAGCCCTTCAATGGCCTTTAGGGACTTGGCATTAGCAAATGTGCAGCAAGGGGGGTAAGGGGGTGCAGACTTGTGGGTTCAGCCTGCCCTTGGAGAGCCAGAAATTCACCCCATGGTTAGGGATGCAGTTTCCCGTGCCTGGTGCTATGGGTAGACACCCCCAAAAGTCATCTGGGCTCTGCTCTCTCCAAGGGTCTCAGATACTCACTGGCACAGTGAGTCACATAGCAAGCCCACAATAGTTCCAGAAGAAGGTTCTACAGCCATGTAGGTCTCAGAAAACCTCTATTAAGGCACTATGCAACAAAGAGGCAATGTTCCTCTACCAATGACTGGGAAAGCCCCTCCAGCCAGGTGTATTAATGATCCCATGAGATCCCCTCACAGATGCCTCAGAGTGGCCGGATGGCACTGCCTCTCATTCCATGGGACCCGTCCCCAGAGAACTACAGTAACAGGAAAGGGCGTTTCTACTTCAGGGGAGGCCTCACCCAGGAGAGGGACCTTCAGAAATTCTAAGAGAGGGCTGGAGAGATGGATTGGCGGTTAAGGCGCCTGCCTGCCAAGTCTAAGAATGCCAATTCCAATCTCCAGGTCCCACATTTAGCCAGACGCAAAAAGTGATGCAAGGGCGCAATGCCACACTTGCCCACAAGGGGCACACGTATCTGGAGTTTGTTCACAGCAGCTGAGAGGCCGCTGGCGTGCCCATTCTCTCTCTCCCTTTAGCTCTCTATCTCTCTCTCTCAAATAAAAAGAAAAAAGAAAGAAATTCTAAGGGACTCTGACTAAGTCCCACCCTGGAAGCAGTTCCTGCTTCACCACACCAGATGCACTAGCTCACAGAGCCCAGCCTCCTGGATGGCACAGCAGGTTCTCCTGGGAACCACAACAGGAAACCTATCACTAAAGTACATAATTCCACTTGCATCCCTAATAGTGGACAAAATCCACAAGACAGCCACTGAGAAGCTTTGGGCACCTATAAACACAACATTCCTAGTAGATGAAATCAGAAGTTGAAAATAAGTGGTAGCCTTGGGAGGGGGGCTGCTGGAGGAACACAATGACTTTTGTAGTGACACTAAATACTGAAATCTGGGCTGTGGGGATCATTTAGGCAAAGTTGTATGTAGGAGCAATGGCAGAGCCACATGCATGGTAATCTTTGTCAGCTGCAGTGTCCAGGTTTTGGTTCTGTATATCACAGGAAAAGAACACTACAATTTCATGTGTTGAGGGCCTGGTGTCCAGCTGGTGGCACAACTGGGAGGTGACTGGATAATGATGATACTAACTTTATCAAAGGGTTAAATTCATCCATGAGCTCATACTACATGAGCTATTAGGTTGTGGGACCTGGCTGGAGGAAGCAGGCCACTGGGAGCACACCTTTGAAAGTTATGTCTTGTCCCACATCCTGGCCACCACAAAGTGAGCCACTCTGCTCCACTCCACCCTCTGCCATGATGCTCTATTTCACCACAGGCCCACAGCAATGGAGCCAGCTAACTATGGCTTGGAACTCCTGGAATCATGACCCAAAATAAATTCTTTTCTCCTTATGCTGTTTCCTCAGGTATACTGTCAAAGCAATGGAAAGTGACTAGCACAGAAGGCAAGGAGTGAACCCAAGTAGGAGCCTATTCTGTACTAGAATATGACAGCTTACCTAGAAACACAAAAATCAATGGCTAACCACGAGCATGATGTGCAAGCTGAGTGCCACCTGGATGCATAAATAATGCCTAAGCTCCAACCATTGGGCATCTGTGCAAAATGTGTGAAAGAGTGTCCCTTCACGTAACTACAAAGCGCCTAAGTGCAAGAGGCGTAAGGAAGTGATTGATGTTCTGTGGTCAGAACACCTGTGTCCCTTCCAAAACTCACATCCTAAAATCTAAGCCCACAAGAATTGAAGAAAATAGAACCTAAAATCAAATGAAGGCACCAAAAAGAATGGGAATGAATGCTTTACACATGAGAATAAGAGCCCTCTGGCCCCTTCCTCACACAAAAACAAAGCAGGTATAAGGGGCCCTTGCCAAACACAAAATATGCTGGCCTCTTCATTAGGAACTCCCAACTTCCAAACTAGACTATTAAATTTCTACTGTTTACAAATTGTTATGTCTTAATAACAATAACCTGAGACACTGTCAAAAAAATGCACAAAAATTTGAAAAATCCAGCCTTTGCTAGGATAGAAAGGCCAAGGACTCTTATTTACCAACTTCCATGGGGAAGATGCAGGGAAGGCACAAGTGAGTGACTGGGAATCTGAGACAGCAGCAAAACATTAGCCAGGTTGGGCATGGTGGCACACACCTTTAATCCCAGCACTCGGGAGGCAGAGGTAAGAGGACTGCTATGAGTTCAAGGCCACCCTGAGAATACATAGTGAATTCCAGGTCAGCATGGGCTAGAGTGAGACCCTACCTCCAAAAAACAAAACAAACAGGGCTGGAGCGATGGCTCAATGGTTAAGGCGTTTGCCTGCAACCGATTCCCAGTACCCAAGTAAGCTCATTTAGGCAAAGTTGTATGTAGGAGCAATGGCAGAGCCACATGCATGGTAATCTTTGTCAGCTGCAGTGTCCAGGTTTTGGTTCTGTATATCACAGGAAAAGAACACTACAATTTCATGTGTTGAGGGCCTGGTGTCCAGCTGGTGGCACAACTGGGAGGTGACTGGATAATGATGATACTAACTTTATCAAAGGGTTAAATTCATCCATGAGCTCATACTACATGAGCTATTAGGTTGTGGGACCTGGCTGGAGGAAGCAGGCCACTGGGAGCACACCTTTGAAAGTTATGTCTTGTCCCACATCCTGGCCACCACAAAGTGAGCCACTCTGCTCCACTCCACCCTCTGCCATGATGCTCTATTTCACCACAGGCCCACAGCAATGGAGCCAGCTAACTATGGCTTGGAACTCCTGGAATCATGACCCAAAATAAATTCTTTCTCCCTTATGCTGTTTCCTCAGGTATACTGTCAAAGCAATGGAAAGTGACTAGCACAGAAGGCAAAGAGTGAACCCAAGTAGGAGCCTATTCTGTACTAGAATATGACAGCTTACCTAGAAACACAAAAATCAATGGCTAACCACGAGCATGATGTGCAAGCTGAGTGCCACCTGGATGCATAAATAATGCCTAAGCTCCAACCATTGGGCATCTGTGCAAAATGTGTGAAAGAGTGTCCCTTCACGTAACTACAAAGCGCCTAAGTGCAAGAGGCGTAAGGAAGTGATTGATGTTCTGTGGTCAGAACACCTGTGTCCCTTCCAAAACTCACATCCTAAAATCTAAGCCCACAAGAATTGAAGAAAATAGAACCTAAAATCAAATGAAGGCACCAAAAAGAATGGGAATGAATGCTTTACACATGAGAATAAGAGCCCTCTGGCCCCTTCCTCACACAAAAACAAAGCAGGTATAAGGGGCCCTTGCCAAACACAAAATATGCTGGCCTCTTCATTAGGAACTCCCAACTTCCAAACTAGACTATTAAATTTCTACTGTTTACAAATTGTTATGTCTTAATAACAATAACCTGAGACACTGTCAAAAAAATGCACAAAAATTTGAAAAATCCAGCCTTTGCTAGGATAGAAAGGCCAAGGACTCTTATTTACCAACTTCCATGGGGAAGATGCAGGGAAGGCACAAGTGAGTGACTGGGAATATGAGACAGCAGCAAAACATTAGCCAGGTTGGGCATGGTGGCACACACCTTTAATCCCAGCACTCGGGAGGCAGAGGTAAGAGGACTGCTATGAGTTCAAGGCCACCCTGAGAATACATAGTGAATTCCAGGTCAGCATGGGCTAGAGTGAGACCCTACCTCCAAAAAACAAAACAAACAGGGCTGGAGCGATGGCTCAATGGTTAAGGCGTTTGCCTGCAACCGATTCCCCAGTACCCAAGTAAGCTAGATGCACAAGGTGGCACACATATCTAGAGTTCAATGGCTTTGCCTAGAGACCCTGGCACAACCATTCTGTTTCTCTATCTCTCTCTCTCAAATAAATAAATAAATAATTTTTTTTTTTTTTGGTTTTTCGAGGTAGGGTCTCACTCTGGCCCAGGCTGACCTGGAATTAACTATGTAGTCTCAGGGTGGCCTTGAACTCACAGCAATCCTCCTACCTCTGCCTCCCAAGTGCTGGGATTAAAGGCATGCGCCATCACGCCCGGCTAAATAAAATATTTTTAAAAGTTTTTAAAAATCTTTAGGGCTGGAGAGATGACTTAGTGATTAAGGCACTTGCCTGCAAAACCTAAGGACCTATGTTCGAGTCTCCAGAACTGATGTGAGCTAGATGCATATGGTGGCACATGTGTCTGGAATTCATGTGCAGTGGCTGGAGGCCCTGGCACGCTCATATTCTTACTTTCTTCTCTCTCTCTCTCTCTCTCTCCCTCCCTCTCTCTCTCCCCTTCCCTCACACCCCACAATAAATAAATAAACTAAAAAAATTAAAAAAACACAAGAAACAGCCAGGCATGGTGGCACACACCTTTAATTCCAGCCCTCGGAAGGCACAGGTTGGAGGATCACCATGAAATCAAGGCCAGCCTGAGACTACATAGTGACTTCCAGGCCAGCCTGAGCTACAGTGAGACCCTATCTCGAAAAACCAAACAAAAACACACACACACAAAAACATCAGCCAGGCGACATTCACAGATATCTGAGAGAGCACAGCAGTTCAGCCTCATCTAGCAAAGCTCCCATGTGAAGTCAAGCAGTGGCTCACACTTTTAACTCTAGCATTCAGGAGGCTGAAGCAAGATTTCCATGAAGTCCAGTCCAGCCTGAGTTACAGAGCTCACTCACATCCTACCATGTGTTCCAGAGGTTTGCACAAGATAGCTAGGGGTTAGAGAGATGGCTTAGCAGTTAAGGTGCATGCCTGCAAAGTCTAAGGACCCCAGTTCAATTCTCCAGGTCCCACGTAAGCCAGATGCATATGGTGGCAGATGCATCTGGAGTTCGTTTGCAGTGGCTAGAGGACCTGGTGCGCCCATTCTCTCTCTCTCTCTCTCTCTCTTTCTCTCTCTCTCTTTCTCTTTCTCTCTCTCTTATCTCTAATAAGTAAATGAATAAAAATAAAATCTTTTTTTTAATTTATTTTTCTTTTTTATGGTTTTTTGAGGTAGGGTCTCACTCTGGCCCAGGCTGACCTGGAATTACCTATGTAGTCTCAGGGTGGCCTCAAACTCACAGCAATCCTCCTACCTCTGCCTCTCGAGTGCTGGGATTAAAGGCATGCACCACCATGCCTGGCTGAATTTTGAAATAAAAAATAATAATAATAAAGATAGCAAGGGTGAGGACTGCAGAATTCAAACAGAGAAACCAGTGATCCATCCTGCTGGTAGCACCAGCATCTGCCACAGGACTCTATGCATTCCTCTCCACAGAAAGCACCCTACACTGACTTGAGGGTACTGTTTACACTCCAGCCACCACAGGCAACAGTGCCAGCCTCCTAGCCCAAGGTTCAGGCCATCTACAACCCATGCTCTACAACCTGAAAGTTAACTGACAGCCAGCACCTGAGGGTAGCACAACAGGTCTAAACCACCTGCCTTTTCAACATACAAGATATTATTCCATAGCACAGAGAAGAAATATGCAGCCCCAACATGAAATACAGTATCCAAGTGCCACCACATGTTCTGACAGCAACTGACCAATGGGAGGTGACAAATGAGGCTTGAGGAGAAAAGCCAGACATTGTAGAGATATACAATTCACTTCCTGCCAGGCCCCACTTCACTAGCACAGACCAACCAAGGCCTGGACTTGAGAGTAGGCAAAAAGACTTGAGGCCTCTGAAAATCAGCTCATGGAAATCCTTCCTTCTGTGCTGTAGAAGGGCAAATGGACAAGGCTTCCTACTCAGCCCCACAGACCCCACCCCTCTTGCCCATGACAGCATGTGCCCCACACACCCCATATCCTATGTCCATGACAGTGTTTTCACACAGTCTCACAATCCCCACCACCCTGTGTTCTCCATGACTGGACATGTCAACAGCCCCATAGACGCCATCCCCAAGTTATCTTAGAGTGTGCAAGCAAGGTCAGTACAGCCTCCCAGGGGAGCAGAGTACAGACCCCTCAACATATGAAAGAGGAAAAAAGCATCTCACAACTGCGTAAAGCACACAAATGCCACAACAAACAAGGTCACTGAGATGTGGGTAGAGGACCTTTCCAGGAGTCCAAGGAGGCCCTGCAAATATAAACACATACACATAATGTCCATCCCAGCTAACCAAAAAAAAAAAAATCTCAAGTGTTGGTCAGAGTGGTCCCTAATGTCCCCACCAGAACTATATGATAAGACCCTATTGCTGAAGGTTCCCCATGCTTGGGCTGTAGGACACTGAGAAAGCAAGCTGGAGCTGAGCTAAGAGCCTCTTCCCTGTTGGATAGCTGTCAGGATGCTGGGAAGAGCTATGCATCCTTCTTGGGGAGAAAAGTCATCAACAGTATTAACCAGCAGTGGACCCTGCAAACTCTATGACTGGCCAGCCAGGCCAAAACACACCAACTGGTGCAACAATGGCACATCTGTTAAGGGGGAAACCAACTGCTCTCTGATTAGACATGAGGCCAACTCAATAGGAGGGAATTCCTGCCTTATACTGAAAACCTAATCAGAAGCATATGGCTGGGGAGGTCATAACACTTGGGGGGGGGGCAGTGACTACTTTGGTTGTCTGATTAATAGATAGTAGGCCCACCAAGCTTATGTTTATGCCCATATATTAATGCTACTCTCAGAGACTTTTGGTTAAAGAAGCTTTCTATTTCAAATGGAAGTAACCACTGGGGTGACTCAAAACTCACCAAAGTGCTGAAAAGTGACAATGGAGTTCAGTACCAAATGATACAATCTCTGTAACACTCTCCATGGCTCAGGGACCATTGTGGAAAAGGTGGTAAAAAGACTGTAAGATCCAAATGAAAAGGAGGAGTTGCTAACACTATCTTCTAGATACAAAGTGGCCTCAACATTTATGACCTCACAGTAGCTGATGCTACCTACACAGCACCTGCATAATTGAAGGGGGAATGATGACATCAAAACAGGAGAGACACTAGTTGGAAAGAGGGGATTCAATAGACCAGAAGGGGGAGGACTTGGGAGGAAAATGGAGAGTGGTGGGAGGGGATTATGATCATGGTATATTGTTTTTATTTATGGAAGTTAAATTAAAAAGTTTTTCTTAAAAACTCAGGGAGCCTGGCGGGGTGGTGCACACCTTTAATCCCAGCACTCAGGAGGCAGAGGTAGGAGAATTACCATGAGTTCAAGGCCACCCTGAGACTACACAGTGAATTCCAGGTCAACCTGAGCTACAGTGAGACCCTACCTCAAAAAAAAAAAAAAAAAAACTCAGGGGATGGCTCTGCAGTTAAAGGCATTTGCTTGCAAAACCTGATGGCCTGGATTTGATTCCCCAGTACCCACACAAGGCCGGATGAAGTAAGTGGCACATGCATCTAGCATTCATTTGCAGTGGTAAGAGGCAGGCTCTCTGGTGTGTGCACGTCCTGTCTCTGTCTCTGTCTCTCTCTCTCTCTCTCTCTCACTCTCTCTCTCACACACAGAGTCTCTGTGCTCACAAATAAAAATATTTTGGGAGCTGGAGAGATGGCTTTGTGGTTAAGGTGCTAGCCTGCAAAGCCTAAGGAGCCATGTTCAATTCTCCAGATCACACATAAGCCAGACACACAAAGGTGAGTCAAGCGCCAGGTCACACATGCCCACTAGATGGTGCAAGCATGTGGAGTTCAACTGCATGGCTGAGGCCCTGACATGCCAATTCTCATTCTCTCTCTCTCTCTCTCACACACACACACACTAAAAATAAAATTTTAAAAAATATTTATAGCCAGGCATGGTGGCACATGCCTTTAATCCCAGCACTCCAAAGGCAAAGGTAGGAGGACCACCATGAATTCAAGGCCACCCTGAGACTACACAGTGAATTCCAGGTCAGCCTGAACTAGAGTGAGAACCTACCTCAGAAAACCAAAATAAAAAATTTTAGGGCTGGACAAATGGCTTAGCAGTCAAGACGTTTGCCTGTAAGCCAAAGGACCCAGATTCGATACCCCAGGACCCACGTAAGCCAGATACACAAGGGGCACATGCATCTGGAGTTCGTTTGCAGTGGATAGAGGCCCTGGCATGCCCATTCTCTGTGTGTCTGACTCTCTTCTATGCCTCCTCCTCCTCCTCCCCTCCTCTCTCTCTCTCTCTTTGCAAGTAAATAAATAAAATTACATATATATATATATATATATATATATGTATGTATGTATGTATGTTTTTTTTTTTTTTTTTTTTTTTTGGTTTTGCGAGGTAGGGTTTCACTCTAGCTCAGGCTGACCTGGAATTAACTATGTAGTCTCAGGGTGGCCTCGAACTCTCGGCGATTCTCCTACCTCTGCCTCCCGAGTGCTGGGATTAAAGGCGTGCGCCACCACGCCCAGCTATATATGTTTTTTTTTAAACTCAGCACCCTCTCCATCATCAGTCACACGTAGCCAGCCCATCTGCTGGCTCTCAGAGTCATGCAGATGCTGACTTCCATCCAGTCCAGCCCCACCCAGATTCACATTCCATGTACATTCATCTGTTCAAGCAATTCCAGTTGTCTTTGCCAATCAACAACTCTAGGATCCGTAAGTGACCATTACTTTTATAAAAACATGACTTCAGCTCCCTCAAAATCTGCCATTGGTTCCTCTCGCTATCATCAACTAGCAGCCATTACAGAGGAAACAGCCTGTTGGTTCCTGCCCATTGCCACAGGCCACTAGAGGGAAAGGACATGACATGGAATAACCACGGGGCAGGAAGCGCCTCCAAACCCAGCAAGGGTGTACTCCCTTGCCGATGCTATGCCTCTGGCATAGAAACACCCACAGCTAATGACAGAGTGGCAAGTACACAGCTTGAAAGAAGCAAAAACAGCGTCTAGGAGGATTAAAGGCTCAACCAGGAAGTCAAGAAGAGCTATGCAGTGACTCACAGCCAGGGTCCCCAAGCCCAGAGCTCAGGACTGCAGTGCCCAAAGACAGGGTCCTTGGTTCCAGCCTATGAAATATCACAAAGACATTTTAGAGTCAGCAGGACTCCAGGGGACTGCAATGCCTAAGACCTACCCCTCCCAAGCTGCAAGTCAGCAGCCATGACATATAGGATCAAGTGGCTTGAGGGCACATGGGAGCATGTCAGACATGGTGGTATAGCACATACAGTTCCAAACCATCTTCCTGATGGGAAGGGCACAGCCCCACTGGGTAGAGCTCAGAATCTCTTCTGCCACCAGATTGCCTGACAATCAACCTTGGCCACCAGAACAAATGAAGCTCAGTTGCCTGTCCGCAATTCTGACTTCTAATCCTAATCCTTAGTGCCCACTACAAGGCTCATGCTTGAATTCCACACCATACTCATATCACAGAATGACAGTGAACACCTGAAGGAACAGCCTGTGTACTAATTCCTGGGGCACAACGCCAATTCTCCTTGAGACTCACTTCCCCTGAAAGTCAAGTTACTTCACAGACACTATTACAGTCAAGATATGAAGTATAAGCCCAAAAGGCCTGGTCTCAAGATGGCTGGATCCAGTCACTGAAAAATGACTGCATCATGAGGGTTCTGATAATCAATGAATTAATACACAAATAAATACATAATTTGATGGCGATATAGTAAGGCAGGGAAAACCTTAACGGATGGGGCCTTTTGGAGGAAGCAGATCACTGGGATTAAGTCTTCCGTGTCTCTCCCTCTCCCTTTTGGACACCATGAAATAAGCCACACATTTCTTTGCCATTCACTCCCATGGCATGCAACACACTTGCCTTACCTCAGGCCCAAAGCAATGGATCCAGCCAACCTTGGACTGAAACCTCTAAAATCTTGAACCAATATCTTTCCTCCTCCTAATTGTTTATGACAGGTACTTTTGTCACAGCAACAAAAGACTACTTTAAAAAAGGCTAAAGGGCTGGAGAAATGGCTTAGGAGTTCAGGCATTTGCCTGTGAAGCCAAAGGACCCAGGTCTGATTGCCCAGGACCCACATAAGCCAAATGCACAAGGGGCACATGCATCTGGGGTTCGTTTGCAGTGGCTTTAGGCCCTAGCATGCCCATTCTCTCCCTGACTGTCTCTCTTCCTCTCTCTCTCTCTCTCTCTCTCTCTCTCTCTCTCTCTGCTTGCAAATAAATAAAATAAAATAAATAAAATAAGGTGGGTGTGGTGGTGCATGCCTTTAATCCCAGCACTTGGGAGGCAGAGGTAGGAGGATCACTATGAGTTCAAGGCCACCCTGAGAATACATAGTGAATTCCAGGTCAGCCTGGACACAGTGAAACCCTGCCTTGAAAAAAAAATAAAAATAAAAATAAAAATAAATAAAAAAATAAATAAATAAATATAAAATATAAAATAAATAAATAAAATAGGCTGAAGACTCCCAACACCTTACGGGGGCTACATGCAAATGCACCACAGGAAGACATGGGAATAACAACACAGACCAGGTTCCCATACAGAAGACAATAGTCCCAATGGCCAAGCACAACCTAGAGCCCCTTTGCTCATCCCTATGAGCCCCATGATCCAGAGGAAGTAGGCATGTGGGCTTCTAGGAGCAGCAGGAGACTGTTCACATGAAGAGGCCCTTCACACACGATGGGGTCAGGAAGCATGAAAATGAGAATAGGGCTGGAGGGATGGCTTAGCAGTTAAGGTGTGTGCCTGCAAAGCCAAAGGACCCAGGCTCGATTGCGCAGGACCCATGTTAGCCAGCTGCACAAGGAGGCACATGCATCTGGAGTTCGTTTGCAGTGGCTGGAGGCCCTGGCGTGCCCATTCTCTCTCTCTCTTTCCCTCTTTCTCTGTCAAATAAATAAATAAAATATTTTAAAATGAGAATAGAGAATGCATAGAAATCCCATAAAGTCACATGAAGAACAACTTTCAACTGTGTCCTGCTTCTGGAAGGCACACCCATGGCCCAAGTAGTATACCCAAGTGTTGTGCCAAGCTGTTTTCAATGTGCTGCTGCCACAGCAAGAGCATGGAATGTGGAAGTAAGCTCAGCAGATGAACGGTTTTGACTAGGTAGCAAGATTTCTCAGTAAAAGAATCAAAAAAAAAATTTTTTTAATGGCATCAGCACCATCAAAGTGTCTAAAATAACGGAAAACTGTGGGTAGAAAGACATCACATCCTGAGCACATTGCACAACTAAAGAGGACAATATCACGTGTGCTCCAAGTGTCACAGCTCAAGGCTGGGCTGGAGAGATGGCTTAGTGGTTAAGGCACTTGCCTGTGAAACCTAAGGACCCAGGTTAGATTCTCCAAGTACCACATAAGCCAGATGCACATGGTGGCACAGGAGTCTGGAGTTCACTTGCAGTGGCTAAAGGCCCTGGCACACCCATTCTCACTCTCTACCTCTCCTTCTGTCTCTAATAAATTAATAAAATAAATATTTTTTAAAAACATATTTACCATGTGACACAGTAATGACCGCCACAGACATGTGAACAATACACATAGGCTATATGTCACCTTGACATGCTGACACTTTCCTTTGATGAACAACAAGCTCTTTCACGTGGAATCCCAACTCCAATTAAACAAATACCACATACTTTAAAAAGATTAACGAGATTTTTAAAGGCTCATTCTTATGTATATATGCATGCACACATTAACATACATATCATGTAACCTACTCCAAAAACATGCACAAAACAAACTAAAGAGAATTAAAACAATGGGTTGGAAAGTTGGCTCAACACTTATAGGGGCTTGCTTGCAAAGCCTGGTAGCCCTGGGTTCAATTCCCTGATACCTATGTAAAAACAAATGCACAAAGTAGTGCATGCATCTGGAGTTCGTATGAAGTGGCAGGAGGCCTTGACTTGACTATACACTCTCCCTCTCCCCCCTCCTCTCTGCCTCTTTCTAGCTCTCTCTGATAAATAATTTTAAAAAGAATTAAGACAATGGTAAAATCTACACATTAAAAGCCAAGCTTGGTGGTGGCACGCCTTTAATCTCCAAAAGTTTGAGGCCACCCTGAGACTATATAGTAAATTCCAGATCAGCCTGAGCTAGGGCGAGACTGTACCTCAGTAAACCAAAAATAATAATGACAATGACAACAACAACAACAACAACAACATGACAGCCAGGCATGGTGGCTCACAATTTAATACCAGCACTCTGGGAAGCTGCCTTGAGTTCAAAATTAGCCTGAGCTACTGAGTAAGTCCTACATCAGCCTGGACTAGAGTGAAATCCTGCCTCATAAAAAAAAAAAAAAAATGATACAACACAGATATTATCAAGGAAATAAGACCAACAGGATAATAGAAACTATCTGCAAATCATTTGTCCAGTAAGGGTTTAGTATCCATACTGTATACAAAGAAATCTTACAATCCCCAGGCCTGTAATCCCAACACTAGGCAGGAGAATTATAAGGTCAAGGTCAGCCTGGGCCACACAGTGAGACACTACCTAAATAAATGTCTCTCAGGCTCACCTCCAACAAGGTTTCGGTTGCTGAGGGTTGCTTTTTTTTTGGTTTTTTTTTTGTTTTGGGTTTTTGTTTTTGTTTTTGTTTTCTGAGGTAAGGTCTAACTAGGTTGCCCAGGCTGGCCTCAAACTTGTGCTCCCGGCCTCAGTCTTATGAATGCTCGTATTCCAAGTATGAACCACCACACCCAGGCTGAAAATGACAAACCTACTGAAGACATATTTGTCCAAAGAGAAACACAGCCCACAAGCATACGAGAAGATGCTCCCCAGTAGTCACTAAGGTGAACATAGGTGGAATCACTACATACTACATACTCTGGTATTGCCCACTTGATTACAGATCATCTTTTATTATTTTTTTTATTTATTTGAGAGAGAGAAAGGCAGAGTAGAGCGAGAGAGAGAATGGTCACACCAGGGCCTCCAGCCACTGCAAATGAGCACCAGACATATTCGCCACCTGTGCATCTGGCTTAAATGGGTCCTAGAGAACTGAACCTGGGTCCTTTGGCTTTGCAGACAAGCATCTTAACCACTAAACCATCTCTCTAGCCCGACGTGGTGGTGCACTGCTGCTGAAAGTGTAAGACATACTGTGCTATGGACAGCAGCTTGGCTCCTCGTGACGTCAGACAGAGGACTGCCATACCATCCTCAATAACACTCCTGAATGTGTGTCCAGAAGAGAAAGCAACAGGACCTCAACCCAAAACTGCTGCAGC
Source organism: Orientallactaga sibirica (assembly GCA_036365145.1). Lineage (NCBI taxonomy): Eukaryota > Metazoa > Chordata > Mammalia > Rodentia > Dipodidae > Orientallactaga > Orientallactaga sibirica. The sequence continues at coordinate 455,614 of JAEOAD010000013.1, forward strand.
ACTAGTCACCACAGCCAAAATGCTATCAAGTGGCAAGCACACACACAGAGTTTATAGAGTAGTATTCAACCTTAAAAAGTATTTAAGTTCTGGGCCAGGAGTGGTGGTGCACACCTTTAACCCCAGCACTTGGGAGGAGGATCACCATGAGTTCAAGGATACCCTGAGACTACATAGTGAATTCCAGGTCAGCCTGGGCTAGAATGAGACCCTACAAAAAAAAAAAAAAAAAGTAATTAAGTTCTCAAACATGGATAACCTTAAAATCTTAAAATATAGGGCTGGAGAGATTACTTAGCAGTTAAAGCGTTTGCCTGCAAAGCCAAAGGACTCAGGTTTGATTCCCCAGGACACACGTAAGCCAGATGCACAAGGTGGCGCATGCATCTGGAGTTTGTTTGCAGTGGCTGGAAGCCCTGGCATGCCCACTCTCTCTTTATCTTTCTCTATTTCTGCTTCCCTCTCTCTCTTACATAAATAAATATTTTTAAAGTATTTTTTAAAAATCTTAAAATATGAAGCCGGGCGTGGTGGCGCACGCCTTTAATCCCAGCACTCGGGAGGCAGAGGTAGGAGGATCACCGTGAGTTCAAGGCCACCCTGAGACTACATAGTTAATTCCAGGTCAGCCTGGGCCAGAGTGAGACCCTCCCTCAAAAAAAAAAAAAAAAAAAAAATCTTAAAATATGATCAATGAAGGAAGCCAGACACAAAAAGTCACATAGTGAAGATTCTATTTATAAGAAATTTCCAGATAAGTAAATGTACAGCAATAGAAAACAGACCAGTAGTTGTCAGTGTTAGGGAAGGATATGGGGTGACCATATATTTGGCCTCATTCAGGGTCTTCTTAGATCATAAATGTCTTAGAATTAGACAGAAGCCATGGTTATACAATCCTGGACATCCCAAATGTTACTGAATTCCTCATTTTAAAGTAGGAAATGGGGGAGGAGGAGTAACTTAGTGGGTCATGTGCTTGCCACCCAACCATAAAGACCTGAGTTCAATTCCTAGAACCCATGTAAAATGCCAAGCATGATGGCACACGCCTATAATCCTAGTGCTGGGGAGACGAGACAGGACCAGCCAGTCTAATCTAACTAGTGAGCTACATGCCAGTGAAAGATCTTATCTCAAAAAGAGAAAGACAAAGCCGGGTGTAGTGACGCACGCCATTAATCTCAGAACTTGGGAGGCAGTGGTAGGAGGACTGCTGAGAGTCTGAGGCCACCCTGAGACTACATAGTGAATTCCAGTTCAGCCTGAGCTAGAGTGAGACCCTACCTTGAAAAACAAGGAAGAACGGAAGGAAGGGAGGGAGGGAGGGAGGGAGGGAGGGAGGGAGGGAGGGAGGGAGGCAGCATTCCTGAGGATAACACCAGAGGTTGTCCTCTGGCCTCCACACACATATGCATACACACATGTGAGCCCACACACATATGAGCATGCATTCAGGCATGCCACACACACAAACAAAAAAATATATATATTACATATATAATATGAAAAACTTAATGTCAATTTTAAAGGCATATTAGCAAATGGATTTTTTTTTTTTTTTAGAACAAGAGAAGACAGAGAGGACAGAGACTTGGTATGCCAGGGTCTCAGCCACTGCAATCAAACTTCAGATGCTTGCGCCACCTAGTGGGCACGTGCAACCTCATGCTTGCCTTACCTTTGTGCATCTGGCTAACATGGGATCTGGAGAGTCAAACACGGGTCCTTAGGTGTGCTAGTTTGACTAGATGGCCCCCAATATATTCAGTGTTTTATTAGTTTGTAGTTTGGATCTGCAGCCACCTGGCTGGAAAGGTGTCACTGCAGATCTTAAGGTGTGGTGGGTTTGAAATTCCAATCTAAAGATATACAAAGAGCCTAGTTCCACCTGGAGTTCCTAAAGTGTTCTGTGTGACTTTTGGCTTGTGGCTTCTCTCTCTCTCTCTCTGTGCTTGGACCTGTGAAAGCAGGCCAGCTTCTTCTGCCATTATGGAACTTCCCTTGGATCTGTAAGATTCAATAAATATTCCTTCCTCCATAACTGAGCCTGGTCTGGAAGTTCATCTCAGAAAACCTGAAGCTGTCTGCTACATTAGGCTTTGCAGGCAAGCACCTTAACCGCTAAGCCATCTCTCCAGTCACCAAAACAATTTTTTAAGAGCAATCACCTTTCCCTGCCTTTCCTGATGCCATCAAGAAACACAGGGAGACGGTAGTAGGCACAGGCAGGGCTGAGGCTGCAATAGCTTGTGTGGCATGAAGTAGGGTCTAGAAGAGCCCAAGTAGGTGAAGTTCAGTATAGTATGAACAGCGGAATTAGGTGAGTGGAGAAGTAATGTAGTCTTCCCAAAATTCACACAAAACCCCTACCCCAAAGTGGTACTATGAGGAGGTGAGATCTTTGGAAAGCAGTTCAGTAACGGCATTAATGCATAGAGAGTGACCTGAGAGCACTCTCCCTACCACATGAAGACACAGAAAGAAAGTCCTCTCTGTAACCCAGAAAAATGCCTTTGCTGCACCAGTGTGGTGGTGTCTGAACTTGGACGCACATCCTCCAGAACTGAGAACCATGTATGCTTGTCAAACTGCCCCACCAGTGGGTTCTGTTATAGCAGCCTATGCAGACAAAGACAAGAGCATTCCCAGGCAGTGTCAGCAAGTCAGGAGGGTGTCTTTATTGAGGGCAGGTGGCAGCAGCACCAGAAAACAAACCCATACACATTTGATTTAAACCAGTAAGGGGCTTAGAGAATAGGCCTTGCAAGTGGCAGTTTTGAAGATAGACATAGTGGTGCATACCTGCAATTCTAGCACTCAGGTGGCAAAGACAAGAGGATCATGAGTTCAAGGCCAATCACTGCTACATAGTAAGCTCAAGGCTAGACTCTATCTCAAAAAACAAAAAATAGTAACTTGATTAAAAATTCTGCATGATGGAGTTGAGAAGATAAGTTAGTACGTTACAAGCTCTTGCCATGCAAGCATGAGGGCCTGAGAGAGCCCAGCTTTGATTCTCAGCACCCAAGTAAATAGCTGGTTGTGGATTCACATGCGAACATACACACATGCACAAACTCATACACATGTAACCCCAGATCTGCAGGGGGCAGGACAATTGCTGACCAGCCAGTCTAGCCAAAAAAAGTAGCTCCAGGTTCAGAGAAAGACTATGTCCCAAGGAAACAATGCATAAGAGCAATAGAGAAGGACACCTTACATTCTCCTCTGTCCTCTATGTGTGTGCACCATACACACACACACATCAGCATACACCCATGTATATACTATACATGCATACACCACACACATACCAAAAATAATCTACATGAAATATTTAAATCAATAAAAGATGAAAGCTAAAATGCACTACAAATAAAATATGACCAGGCAATTTTAAATATATAATATACATCCTGAATATATATAATTCTAATGCTCATTATATATACAATTATTTAAACTAAAAACACAAAGTCTGACTTAAACAAAGGAAAAGACCTAGCAGAATAAGACAACCTGCTAAAGATGAAAGAGCTAAAGAAATTATACAAAATGCCAAGTTAGAAGAAAAGAGATAGAAAATATGAAAGAGAAAAGCTGGAAGACACAATGATGCTAATAAAGATCTAGCCAGGTCCTATGAGATAGAAAATAGAAGTAAAAAAAGAATTCCAAAAGACTAGAGAGAGGATTTTATGAAACTGATGAAAGGTGGAAGATTCAGAAAATATAACCACAGAGCTGTGGAAATAGCTCAGTGGGTAAGGGCATTTACTGTGCAAACATGAGCTCACGGTAAACCTGAGTTTGATCTCCAGCACCCACGTAAAAAGCTAGGTATGGGCACTGGAGAGATGGCTCAGCAGTTAAAGGTGTTTGCTGAAAAGCCTACCAGTCTGGGTCTGATGCCCCAGCACCCACATAAAGCTAGATGCAGAAAGTGGCACATATATCTAGAGTTAGTTTGCAGTGGCAAGAGGTGCTGGTCTACTCATAATCTCCTTCCCTCCCCCATCTGTCTACCTCTCTCTCTCTCTCTCTCTCTCTCTCTCTCTCTCTCTCAAATGAATAAATGAAATGTTTAATATTTTATTTTTATATTTATTTATGAAAGAGAGAGAGAATGAATGCACCAGAACCTCTAGCCACTGCAAATGAACTCCAGAAGCAGGTGCCACCATGTGCATCTAGCTTACGTGGGTTCTAGGGAATCGAACCTGGGTCCATAAGCTTCTCAGGCAATCGCCTTAACTGCTAAGCCATCTCTGCAGCTCTAAATGTTAAAAAAAAAAAAAAAAAACCTCTGGCATGGTCATATGCACGCCTGTAACTCCAAAACTAAGGAAAACATGGAGACAGACTCAGCCAGTCTAAACAAAAAAATGGAGAGCTCCAGGTTCAATGAGAGACTGTCTCAGAGAAATAAGGCATAAGGGAACTAGAGGAGGACACCCAATGTCTTCTGGCCTCCTCACGCATGGGCATATGATGTGTACATCTGCAGACACACATGTATATACACCATACACACACACAAAAAAAAACTACAGTCAGATTTTTAAAAATCCCACATCTAAGCCGGGCATGGTGGCACATGTCTTTAATCCCAGCACTCAGGAGGCAGAAGTAGGAGGATCACCATGAGTTCAAGGCCACCCTGAGACTACAGAGTGAGTTCCAGGTCAGCCTGGACTACAGTGAAACCCTACCTCAAAAAACAAAAACCCACATCTAAACATATTAGGGAGAAGCTGCAAAACTCAGAAACAATGAGAAAAATCTCAATGTAGCCTCAGAGAAGAGGCAGCCAGCAATGCAATCAATCACAAGGACAATGATACCCCACACAACATCAGGATCCTGAGAAATAGTGGCCCAGGAGCCAAGACCAAGACCTCTGTGAAGGGCCATGCTGAATAGAATAGACTGAAGGTATGGGCTCTGGACCTACTGCTCCCTTCTTCCTGTCCGTGAGATAACTCTAGGACTCATAACTACACCAAGTACTTACAGCAACGTCCAGCACTTATTTAAAGGGTGATTCTTACTTCATTCTTGCTTTCAGAAACTGACATAAACTTGCCGGGCGTGGTGGCACACGCCTTTAATCCCAGCACTCGGGAGGCAGAGGTAGGAGGATCGCTGAGAGTTCGAGGCCACCCTGAGACTACATAGTTAATTCCAGGTCAGCCTGGACCAGAGTGAGACCCTACCTCGCAAAACCAAAAAAAAAAAAAAAGAAAAGAAAAGAAAAGAAACTGACATAAACTTGAAACAATAGAACAACCTAACAAGACCCTGAAAAAAAAGCTGAGAGCCAGACATTTACATACCTATAATCCCTTTACTGAGGAGGCAGGAGAAGGAGGATCATGAGCTTCAAGCCAGTATGGGCCACACAGCAAGAACGCGTCTTTAAAAAAAAAAAGTACTGGAGGAGGGACTCTACAAATGTGAGACCAGTCAAGTACTAAACAGCAAGACCCCATCTTGAAAGAACAACAGAAGTTCAGAGTAAAAGAAGCAGTGAAAACCATAGCACAGGAGAAGGGAAAAGTAAACAGACCAAAATGAATGAATGTCTAGAAATAATAAAAGGCTAAAAGATACCTATTACAATAGATGGAAAACTGATGGAGTTGGGACACAGCCAGAGCAAGTGCATTGCCTTGAAGGCCAAGGTGGGCAAACAATGTGAGGTGGTAGACAGGGCAGACATCCTACTGTAGAGGGGAGAAGAAGTCTTTCTCTGCATCTCTCTGCTCATGAGCATTGTTGTGTCTTTTATATTGTATTTTTTAAATTTTATTTATTTGTAAGCAAAGAGGGAGGGAGGGAGGGAGGGAGGGAGGGAGGGAGGGAGGGAGGTAGAGAGAAAGAGACAGAATGAGAATGATTGTGCCGGCCTCTTGCTACTGCAAATGAACTCTAGATCTATGTGCCACTGTGTACATCTGGCTTTATGTAGGTACTAGGGAATCAAACCCAGGCCATCAGGCTTTATAAGCAAGGACCTTTAATTGCTCAGCCATCTCTCCAGGCCCTGGTTATATATTTACTAGTGCTATGTATACAATGGGGTAGTGGGATTAATGTCAATTTTTTTAACTTGTCCCTGTTTGGTCTAGCTGGCTTCTGTCCATGGCTGTGAATATGATGAACACGCTAGGGGACTGAGTCTCTGAACTTCACCTGAAGACTAACAAGTTCCAGGCGGGGTAGAAGGACGCGGCCTCAGTACCCTGCGCTGTACAGCTGGGTTGGCCTAGGAGAGGAAAAGCAGGTAAGAAAAAAACTGTGGGAATCCTCAAGACTTGGCCTAAGTTCACAAACCCAAATTGAGTTTCCCAATCAAAGACAAAGCAGGCTGCTGCTCAGAGTTTCAGGTTTCCCTTTAGACACAGAGCAGCAGCGCCAAGCAGCACCAGGAGGGACGGGAAGAACCAGGGCCTGTTTACACAAACAGGAACAAAAAGCCTTTCACCCTTTCTCATTTACCCTGAAGGCGAACAAGGAGCCATGAGGAACCCAGTTCCACTCAGCTCAAAGGCAGGAGCCAGGGGAACATGTGCCCTACATAAGCTGCCCACAGGCCACACTCTGTTACAGCCAGACCTCCATCACAGGACACCTCCCAGCAAGGGTACTGCTCACCTTCAGATAGCCTAGGAGAGGGGACACAACAGGAACTTTATTTCCTACCCCAGAATAAGTAAGCTCCAGATCCATAAAAGCTCAGAGTGGCATCCCCTAAATAAAGAAATTCAAACCTGGGCTGGAGAGATGACTTAGCAGTTCAGGTGCAAAGCCCAATGACCGGGGTTCAATTCTCCAGTACCCACATAAAGCGAGATGCATTAAGTGGTACATGCATCTGGAGTTCATTTGCAGTGGCTAGACCCTGGGTATGCCCATTCTCTCTCTGTCTCTCTCCCTGCAATAAAAATAAATATATTTTTAAAAAGAAATTAAAACTTAAGAATCAGCATACATACGATAACCTCAGGTCGTTATATGAAGCCTTCCATTCATCCATGTCAGGAAAATAAACAACCAACAAAACCTTCCCAAACCTTCTCACATATATTGGCCCTATCCCATTAGAACTGCCCAACTAACAATGAGTCCCTAAACTAGTTTTAAAACAATTAACAGGGCTGGAGAGATGGCTCACTGGTTAAGGCACTTGCCTGCAGAGTCTAATGACCAGAGTTTAATTCCCCAATACACATGTAAAGCCAGATGCATAAAGTGGCACATATATCTGGAGGCTGTTTGCAGTGGTTGGAGGACCTGGCATGCCCATTCTCTCTGTCTGTCTCTCTTCTCTGTCTGCTTGCAAACAAACAAATAAATGGTTTCTTTAAAGCTGAATGAAGCCGAGCGTGGTGGCGCACGCCTTTAATCCCAGCACTTGGGAGGCAGAGGTAGGAGGATCACCGAGAGTTCGAGGCCACCCTGAGACTACATAGTGAATTCCAGGTCAGCCTGAGCCAGAGTGAGACCCTACCTCGAAAAAAAAAAAAAAAAAAAAAAAAAAAAACTGAATGAAGTCCACTGATACTGTGCTTTGTTTTGTTTTGTTTTGTTTTATTGAAAAACCAAGTGCATCACTTAGAGAAACTACCAGGCAGGGCTGAGTACTCCATTACTAGTCTGCCTCCAACTCTTGGCAGATGAAAACCCTCAACACTGCAGGGCAGGGCACAGACTTCTATAGCCAGTGACAAGGAGCCACAGCCCTCAGCTGGCCAGCCATCCTGGAGGGAGTCCTAGGCAATGACAGCAAGGAAGGAGGAAGGCAGCCTGCCCTATTTTACCTAGCTGCCCCACTAGGCCAGCACAAGTTCCACATCTCCATCTGTGGACAGCAACACTTGTCCCCTGGGCTTCAGCTCCAGGCCTTTGAACACAGCAAGGGCAGTGCCTAGAAACATAGTAAACATAATTCCCTTCAGTACAGTTGGGACTCACCTTATTGCACATTTGTAGCCCCTGGTAGGCACAAGCTAGAAATGGCCTCATCATTGATTTTTTTTTTTAAGAGACAGCAAGAGTGACAGAGAGAGAGGAAGAGAACTGGCACACCAGGGCCTCAGCCATGGCAATGGAATTCCAGACGCTGTGTCACCTAGTGAGCATGTGTGACCTTGTGCTTGCCTCACCTGTATGTATCTGGCTAACGTGGGATCTGGAGAGTCGAACATGGGCCCTTAGGCTTTGCAGTCAAGCACCTTAACTGCTAAACCATCTATTTAGCCCTATTTTTTCTCTTTTTTTAATGATTTTACTTTTATTTATTTATTTATTAGAAACAGAGAGAGGGAGAGAGAGAAAAAAAAGAGTGAGAATGGGCATACCAGGGCCTCTAGCCACTGCAAACAAACTCTAGACACATGTGCCACCATGTGCATCTAGCTTATGTGGGACCTAGAGAATTGAACCGGTATCCTTAGGCTTCGCAGGCATGTGCCTTAACCACTAAGCCATCTCTCCAGCCCTGTTTTTTTCTTTTTCAAGGTAGGGTCTCACCTGAGCCCAGGCTGACCTGGAATTCACTCTGTAGTCTCAGAGTAGCCTTGAACTCACAGTGATCCTCCTACCTTAGCCATCAGAGTACTGGGATTAAAGGTGTGTGACACCACACCTAGTCTGGCTTCAGCACTGAGACTCAGCAAAAACAGAACATAAATAAAGCAAGGAAAGAAGCATGGGATTATGGAAGTCCCAAGGAGAAAATGGAATTAGAGGAAGACATGGGAAAGAGGAAAGCTGATACTGGAAAGGGGCCATCATCATAGAGCCAGCTCAGGACCAGGCTTCTAAAGAACTCAAGGACACAACTTCTCTAGACAGTCTCTCACAGCTGCAATTCTAAATGAAAAGGAATCCTAATCAAGAAATCCTAAAAGCCAGGCTCTTCAACACAAAGGGGGACATAGAGGGAAGGCCAGAAAAACAGAATCCTAGCCTCTGGGCCTTCTGTTACTCCTTGAAAACACTCAGAACTAGTACAAGGCTACCAGAGACCCCACAGCTCTGCTCAGGAGCCTGGGGAGTGAATCCCCAGCCCTGGCACGGAGACCTCCACGGATGCTACTCTTAACCAGTGGAGAAACACTCATGCCATGCCCGGCCGTATGACTTGCCCTCTGCTCCCTCTAGCATAGGAAAACATCCCTCAGATACTTTGAGTGGAGACACAGGGAGAGACGAGACTCTCGGCACCACCACACCCGACAACACCTGTCCATGACCAATTGGGATGATGCTATCCAGAGAGTGGCTACTGCTCCAGACGCCCACCCTACTCCCAAGATAGCTCCCCAGGGAGGCATCTAACCCCTCTGCTACAAGACAAGACAGTTGCCCTCCAGGCAGAGTTTCTAGGCTTAGTTACTTAACCTCTCTGTGCTCATCTGATGGATGCAGGTGGCACTAGCATAGAGACCCACACATCCAAGACACTCATTGAACGCCAAATGCCACCCCCTTCCTCTAAGATTTGACTTTCCTGTCAGAAATTTCATCCCAAGATGTCTGGTTCATGTAGAGGACTGAGAACACGCACAGAGGTGTGGACCTCACTAAAGACAAGAGAAAGGCTGCCTTCCTATATAAGGCTTAAGCTACAGGGTAAAAGAGGATAGGGAAGGCAGCAACATGAAGAACCATCAGGAGGCTGAAAGCACAAGGACCCGTGGTAAGCAACGTAGGCCACAGGAAGCCCAGACAATACCTAATGCATACAACAAAGTCCATTAAAGGCTCAAGGTCTGTGACACTGATAACTCTGGGACTTCCTACAAGGTGTATGCAATGCAGGAAGCCCTGTCCTACAGGAAGCAAATGAATCCCCACACATGGCTCCAGAGGGTGCTGGAGCAATAGGCAGGATATACTGAAAACAGAAAAACAACATAGGACCGGTTCCAGAAATTATCAATGAAATCAAAGAGGTAAGAACAGGCTGGAGAGATGGCTTAGGAGTTAAAGTACTTACTTGCCTGCAAAGCCTAAGGACCTAGTTCAATTCCCTAGGATCCACATAAGCCAGATGCACAAGGTGATGCGTGCATCTGGAGTTTGTTTGCAGTGGCTGGAGGACTTATTGCACCCATTCTTTCTCTAAATAATAAATTAAATAATTTTTTTAAAAAGAGTTAAGAGCAAGGTATCAAAGCAGAGCCACTCAGAGCTCTCGGAAACCAGAGACTCTGGCTGTGCAAAGGAGACACTTCATAGATGTATTCAAAGATACAGTTAAAAGCCGGGCGTGGTGGCGCACGCCTTTAATCCCAGCACTCGGGAGGCAGAGGTAGGAGGATCGCCGAGAGTTCGAGGCCACCCTGAGACTACATAGTTAATTCCAGGTCAGCCTGGACCAGAGTGAGACCCTACCTTGCAAAAAAAAAAAAAAAAAAAAAAAAAAAGAAGATACAGTTAAGGAAATTGAGAATGTTAAGAAGGAGGAAAGAACCTGTGGGTGAAAATAAATTACAAATGAAAAGCCAGGGATCTCCTCATACAAAGTCCAGAGCAATTGGAAACTATTAAGCTATGGCTGTCAAGTCAGGTAGGAAATCAACTCTGAAACTGCTAGAGAAAAAGGTAGGGGAAACCCTTCAACATATTGGTATTGGCAATGACTTTCTGAATATAACTCCAATTGCTCAGGAAATAAAACCACTGATCAACCACTGGGACCTCATGAAATTGCAAAGCTTTTGTACAGCAAAGAACATGTGAATAGAGCAAAGAGGCAACCTACAGAATGGGAGAAAATCTTTGCCAGGTATACATCTGACAGAGGGTTACTATCCAGGAGATACAAAGAATTCAAAAAACTAAATAATAAGAAATCAAACAACCCAATTAAAAATGGGCTATGGAACTAAATAGAGAGTTCTCAAAAGAAGAAATACAGATGGCATATAAACATCTAAAAAAAAAGTTCTATATCCCTAGCCATCAGGGAAATGCAAATTAAAACTACTTGACATTCTATCTCACTCCTGTCAGAATGGCTACCATCATGAAAACAAATGACAATAAATGCTGGTGAGAATGTGGAAAAAGAGGAACCCTTCTACACTGTTGGTGGGAATGCAATCTGGTCCAGCCATTGTGTAAATCAGTGTAGAGGTTCCTGAGACAGCTAAAAATAGATATACAATATGACCCAGCTATACCACTCCTAGGCATATATCCTAAGGACTCGTCTCACTACCTTAGAGATATTCGCTCAACCATGTTTATTGCTACTCTGTTCACAATAGCTGGGAAATGGAACCAGCCTAGATGTCCCTCAACTGATGAGTGGATAATGAAGAAGTGGCACATTTACATAATGGAGTTCTACTCAGTGGTAAAGAAAAATGAAATTTTCAGGAAAATGGATGGATCTGGAAAGGATTATACTTAATGAGGTAACCCAAGCCCAGAAAGCCAAACGTCATTTTTTCTTAATTGGCACATTTTGTGTGCCAGTGTACACGCACACCTGCATGGGCACATCAAGGCCTCCTGCCCCTGTAAACACCAGACACTTCAGCCACTTTTTGTGTCCAGTTTATATGGGTGGCTTGAAAATTAAACCTGAGCTGACAGGCTTTGCAAGCTGCTACCACTTTTAACCACTAAGCCATCTTTTCAGCCCTTTTTTTAACAGAAGTATTTTTGAATCTTTATATATATATATATCTGATTGGAACAAAAGTCAAATGTAAAGAATATAAAGGTAAAGCCTAGTAAAATCTGAAGTCTTGGCTATGAGGTAAAAGTGTTCTTGCCCTGAGGAGCCTGCACTTGTGCCTCAGTGCTCTGGTGGTTTTAAGCGTGATCAAGATCCTGACACCATCACACTGTCTCCCTTCCTTCTCTGGCCCCTAACTGACATCACATTCCAGCCTTCACTTCAGCCAGATTAAGTAAATAATTTGAGGGAGAGAATGAAATGACCCCCAAATTAAGAATTTGAATTATTTCTTAAAAGAAGTTGTTGTGAGGGTGCTCAGTGCCTACACCCACGGACAGCACAAGTCCGCTCCTCAGCCAATGCAGGCCCTGGGCATGCTCGAGCAGGTCCCTGTGACAAGGCAGTGAGGTTACTGTCCTTCCTACCACTCTGGTTTCTGGGGCGACCTTGACAAAAATCCCTGAGAACAAGGCTAAGAGGTAAAAGAAACATGGGTAGTCAGAGGCCTCTCTGGCCCCCACAGCAAGGACACCATGAGCATTGTCCCACTGGGGACATGTATTCCTGATAAATCTGAATTTACCTGCTGTGGCATATATATGCTACAGTTCTGAGGGGAAGTCTCACACCTAAGTTTTTATTGTACACTGAGTGCTTAGCAGTCAGATCTTCAGCACAGAGTTCAGCATCCTGGGACCCTCTGACCCACCTGTAACTTGGCAGCCCTGGCACGACCCCCACACAGCCAAACACTGAAGCCTATAGTGTACCTCAGGCAGTGCCAGGCTCACTGGGTCCCTGCTCAGTGAGGCTGTGTAGAGCTCAGTGGGTGCAAACACATGAATTGTAGCTGCGGGCGGAGGAATATCAGGTGCATCTCTACGCCCTGAGGGCTCAACTCCTACACTTAAATCCCTCCCACTGGAACAGCCGGCTCCAGTTTCAGGGAGCCAGCGTGAGAACAGAGCCTGCTCCTCAGCCCTCAGCACCTCACACAGGACGCGAATCCCAGCACTGCCCACCTCCGGTAAGTGCTTATGATTTCTTCTCAGATTCAAGTTTTCTTTCTAAACTACTCTCCAGTGTGCCTTGAGTATCTGTCTGGATGAAATGCTTGTTGTGGTTCACTATGCCTACTCTGTGTCCTGAGGTTTACTCAGGACCCGGCAGGTGCACTGTGGGGATGCAGACCACGATTGCAAAACTCCTAATGGGGCTTATTCTGAGAACATTTCCAAGCTTATTTGGAAATCAAGTCCTCCTTTCTGCTATAAAATTTATAAAAGATAAACAAAAACAAAAATGTATCTTACTGCTTAACTGTTCCCTACCTTAAAAAGAAATTACAATAAATTTCAACATAAATGAGGCATGGATCATATATATTTATAGATAGCTGCTGATTGTAATTTCTATTTAACTTTTCAAAACTTTTGACATTTAAAATAAATTTTGTTTTGCCATAATTTTTCAAAAACAAAAAGCCAACAAAATAAGTTTTCCTCTGGTTGTTAAGGTTATATACACACACACACACACACACACACACACACACACAGGATTATTATGCTTATATGAAATTTCTCATAAATCTGTATGAAAATAATTACTGACCAAATAATGGACTGACACAACCAGATTTCATTTAAGCAGAACTGTCTACACTGGTTATCTTCACGTTAATTTCACATTACTAAAGGCCCTCTTGTTTTAGACTAGTATGTTAGGGACAAATGAGGCAAGATAAGCTCTGGTCTGATGCTGGGCTTGATACTGTGTACACGTTCTGGACTGACATAACAGAGCCCCTTTGCTGTTTTCTGGATCCTTTCTTCCAAGCATACTCCAGAAAACTGCCTTCTCCTGAGGTCATGGTCATCCTGAAGTTTACCCTCATCTTAACAGAAAGTCTGGGAGGGAGTGGCAGCCAGTCACTGCAAAACCTCAAATGGAGTAAAACTCACAAATCTTGTTCTTGCGACACCCCAGTGGATAGACGACAGTGGCATGCCCTTGTGTGGCGCAATAATGCCACATCACAGTGCTGTAATTATAGCATGCCCTTCAAGACGTTCCACCTGCGAGGCTCTGTGCCAGACAGCTGGACACCAGCAGCAGAGTTACAGCACTGCCTCAGTTTGCAGGTCAGTTCACAGGATAGGCACAGCTACCCACAAGCCTGTCAGAGTTGTCCTATAAAGCCAAGCTTTAATTACCTCCACTGTATCCTATCAGAGCTCTTTTTAAATACTCATCTGTTCTCTGACTTTTAAACTCCTTCAGAACTTTTTACATATGCCAACCTCTTACTGTTACCTGGACAACTGAGAGCTACACTAAATGATTAAGTGTCCACCCTTAGGGACTTGCTGAAATTTAGTGCTTTAAAGACAAACAGAACCTTATGACCAACCAAAACCACACAGTTCTCAAAAGTGCTGTGTGGGCAGGTGTCCCAAACGGCACACTGTGGGCAAGAGGAAGGTACTTGCAAGTTGGGGTTCTCTCAGTGGCAAAGTCAAGCAGCTGAACCCAAAAGATGCTGAAAATACTAAAAGCACATAGTTGACATCTGTATGTCAACAGGAAAATTGGAACAGTTCTCAATCTGGATACTGTGCACATTTTCGGTCACTGTACCCACTGTTCTTATGGCTTTTAGCATAGAGACAGTCTATACTGTAGCCTGAGATGACTCAGAAAGAGAGGTGTGTATGAGAACAAAGCTGCCCCAGGGAAAACAGAGGAAACACAACAATTCCTCATCAGCAGCTCATGACCCAGGCTGGGTGACTGCAGAGACGCCACTCATCTAACTTCCCTGACCCTCAAATGAGAAGGGCAAGGAAAGAAGATGTGGTCCTGGGTGACTTCCTCCGGGGTCACATTTCTCAGAACTACAGTTCCACACATAACTCTCTGGGGGGGGGGGGGACTCCCAAAGCAGAAAGATGCCCACCCCAGGAAAGGACAACTACATACTTCTCATGGCCTTTAGGAAACACTTTAACTCTGAATGCAAATCCAAACTTACTGTAAACAAAATTCTAGGCTTTACTATTTTGGCAACAGTGTGCTCTTTGGGGAATATTTAACACCAGCAGCTGCCAGAGAGTATAAAGTCCAGCAGTATAAACTGACCAGACAGGACTATTGCAAGCCTCCATACCCACAGAATATGTGCCCAACTGTGGTTGTGGCTGTGGGTTAGCTTCTTCATCCTTGTAAACTTCACTTGAGTAGGACAGAGAATTCACAGACTGACATCATCATTAGAAAGCTTACAAAAGCATCAATTTTATCTCACTTACTTCTCTAGTTTTATAGCAAGTGAGCTACACCCGCCTTACACCTGCCTCTAAGGAGTGAGCTCCCTACTTTAATTAGCAATTGTGCAATCCTGAGAGGTCAGCTTACCCAAAGTTACTGAAGCTACTGCAGCTGGAATCCATTCTGATGCTCATTCCTTTCCAGCAATAAACCTCACAGTAAATACTATCACCCTGGAACAGGTACCACTGGCACTCATCCTGCCCAGCCTGCTCATTGTCCTGGAGGCTAGCAGGCCAAAGGAGAAAAAAAAATAGCCAAGAGTGTTCAGCGACTTCACATTATATTTGACTTTAAGATGGTAGGTAGGTAGATTTAGTTATTTTAATAAACCACTAATTATTTCTGAAATTATTATTTTTGGTACAAATAAGGAAATCTTACCACAATGATGTCTTTATTTAGCCAGCATGGTATTTATATCTTTTTGCACGAAAACATCAGCAACATTCAGTAACATTTCTTCTGAAGTCTGTTATTATTTCCCTAATACCTAAGAGTACTTTCTGGCCTCTCCAGTGCACACAGCAGTGTCCACATCCACCTTCAGTAAGTAGGAATCAGCTCACACTCGATAAATGTTTGCAACTGTCATCATTTTGATCATCATGCTCCCAGCTAGTGATGAAATCACCACTCTCAGATCTGTGCCATGACATATCCTATACAGCCATGGGAACCTAACTTGCAGAGGTTCTCACGCCTTCAGGATCAGGAGTGTAATGAGCATGCCAGCACAGGCCCCGCTGACTTATCGAGCTGCCCGCATCGGCAGGAGTCAGGCACAGCTTCTCGGATTCCCTGACAGAAGCAAGGAAACTGCTCTTACTGTCCAGGACAGGTCTGCCTCAGGAACAGGCTGAGTCCCAGAGAATTTCATCACATTTTTCCTCTTAATAAGAGCAGAAAAAAAAGTCACAAAATTATCATAACGTGTTAATTTGCTCAATTTTGTTATGGTACCTTGTAGCTTCTGAAGTATAACTGGGAATCTAAGCAGGACCCCAAAGGAGAACTCAGTGTTCCCACACCCCAAAGAGGGCCCAGGGCCCTGGCCTCTCCCAGTTATAAGGAAACTGAAACTCTTGCTTCTCATCCAAAATCTGTGCTTTATTCACTGCTATGCAAACTCTCATGGTGGAAGGCTTTCAGTATCAGTAGAACCCTCTCCTCTCTTCCACCCAGGCTCTTAATAAAATACTGTCTTAAACTTTGATAAATGGGGAAGCTGGAGAAGGGCACCAGAGCTCTTTGTGAGCTTACAGCTATTATTTTGAGAAAAGAACTTTATACCCCAGGTAAGCCTTGAACTTGTAGTCCTTCTACCCCTCCTGAGTGCTAGAATTACAGGTTTGCATCAGAGTACACAGTTGTTTGTGTTTTTAAGGCGTGGTGGCACACGCCTTTAATCCCAGCACTTGGGATGCAGAGGTAGGAGGATCACAGTGAGTTCAAGGCCACACTGAGACTACATAGTGAATTCCAGGTCAGCCTGGACTAGAGTGAAACTCTACCTTGAAAAGAAAAAAAGAAAAAAAGGAAGGAAGGAAGGAAGGAAGGAAGGAAGGAAGGAAGGAAGGAAGGAAGGAAGGAAGGAAGGGAGGGAGGGAGGGAGGGAGGGAGGGAGGCAGGGAGGCAGGGAGGCAGGGAGGCAGGGAGGCAGGGAGGCAGGGAGGCAGGGAGGCAGGGAGGCAGGGAGGCAGGGAGGCAGGGAGGCAGGGAGGCAGGGAGGCAGGGAGGGCGGGCTGAAGAGATGGCTTAGTGGTCAAGGCACTTGCCTACAAAGCCAAAGGACCCAGGTTTAATTCCAAGAACCTACATAAGCCAGATGCACAAGGTAGGCATGCATCTAGAGTTTGTTTGCAGAGGCTAAAGGTCCTAATATGCCCATTCTCTTCTTTCTCTCTACCTCTCTCTTTCTCAAATAAATAAATAAACATTTTTCAAAAAATAAATAAAGGGCTGGAGAGATGACTTAGCAGTTAAGGCATTTGCCTGCAAAGCCAAAGGACCCAGGTTCAATTCCCCAGGGCCCCTGTTAGCCAGATGCATAAGGAGGTGCACATGTCTGGAGTTCATCTGCAGTGGCTGGAGGCCCTGGCATGCCCACTGGCATTCTCTCTCTCTCTCTCCCTCTTTCTCTGTCAAATAAATAAATAAAAATAAAATATTTTTAAAAAGAAGAAATACAAATGGGACTGGAGAGATAGCTTAGTGTTAAGACACTTGCCTAGGTTCGATTCCCCAGGACCCACAAAGTGGCGGGTGCATCTGGAGTTCATTTGCAGCAGCTGGAGGCCCTGGCATGCCCACTCTCTCTGTCTCCTATATCTCTCTGCTTGTAAGTAAGTAAGTAAGTAAAAATGTTGAAAAAATACGAATAAATTGGCAGTGAAACCAAATAATATCAGATAACTTTCTCAGAATTTGGGGAATGGAGACTATGCTCCTGCAGCTGGCCACCCCACCCCCAGGCACACACTAAGACAGGCAAGAATGAGAACTGAGGACTGAGACTTCAGGGACTATTCCTTTTTCTTTTTCTTTTTTTTAATTTTTGTTTATTTTTATTTATTTTATTTGAGAGTGACAGAGAAAGAGAGAGAGAGAGAGAATGGGCGCGCCAGGGCCTCCAGCCACTGCAAATGAACTCCAGATGCATGCACCCACCTTGTATATTTGACTTAGGTGGGTCCTGGGGAATCCAGCCTTCAACTGGGGTCCTTAGGCTCCACAGGCAAGCGCTTAACCACTAAGCCATCTCTCCAGGCCCACTATTCCTTTTTCTACAGGGCTGGTTATTTCAGGTGTGTGTCTAACTGGGTGTCTAAGGGTACAGCTGTTCACATATTTCTCACAAACTCGGTTTTGCATCTGAAAACACTTTAAGTCATTACCACTGAACTTTACTTTTAAATGTTTGGAAATATGTAGAAGCAACAGACCTTTCCTTTTCCAAATGTCCTATACGAATCACAATGCTTGGTCTGGATTCCACATGTTCCGCCTAGGCTTCACTCAGAGTTTCCCTGGCTAAGTCCACAGTTGCTCACAACTTCAGCTCCTGGGTTAGGAGGCACAGTGAGAGCTGGGTACATGGCAGTCCTAGGGGACACTTGGGGCTTGGCAGAGAGGCAGGACGGCTTTCTCCCTTTATGCAGGTGCCACTTGCTCTGGTCATAAAGAGGCACATAAGGGGTTGGAGAAATGGCTTAGCAGTTAAGGCGTTTGCCTGCGAATCCAAAGGATTCAGGTTCGATTCTCCAGGACCCACGTAAGCCAGATGCACAAAGGGCATATGCATCTGGAATTTGTTTGCAGTGGCTAGAGGCCCTGGTGTGCCCATTCTCTCTCTGTCTGCCTCTCTTCTATCTCTCTCTCTCTCCCTACTGGCAAATAAATAAATAAATAAATAAATAAATAAATAAATATTTTTTTAAAAAAAAGCAAATAAATAAATAAATAGGCACATAAAGGGAAGGGAAGGGGAGAACCTGTGAATTTGTTCCAAAGCACTTGTAAGATAAGCAGTAGACAGGACATAGTCACTCCAGGACTTTCAAATTCACCTTAGCAGCTTTGCAAACTGCTTGAGTCAACCTAAATATAGCATTTATATTTGTATAAATGCTACTTACAAGAGCTACCAGTATAGCTCAGCAGTACAGCATTTATCTACATGTGTGGCACTCTGGATCTTGGTACCAGAAAAAAAAAAACTAATTACTAATTAAGTTGACTTTTTAATGTTTTTATTTATTTGAGAGAGGAGATAGAATGGGCATGCCAAAGCCTTATGTCACTGCAAATGAACTCCAAATGTATGCCACTTTATGTATCGGCTTTATGTGGGTACTGAGGAATCAAACCCAGACCAGCAGGCATTGCAAAGCAAGCGCCTTATCTACTTGAGTATCTCTCCAGCCCTTAAGTTGGCTTTTCATTTGTGGTTTAGGAAGTCTAGTGTCCAACTAGTCTTCATCTCTCTCTCTTTTTTTTTTTTTTGGTTTTTCGAGGTAGGGTCTCACTCTGGCTCAGGCTGACCTGGAATTCACTATGTAGTCTCAGGGTGGCCTCGAACTCTTGGCAGTCCTCCTACCTCTGCCTCCCGAGTGCTGGGATTAAAGGCGTGCACCACCACGCCCAGCTTATTCTTCATTTCTAAATACTCACATGCAAAATATACCAATAACATGACTAAACAAGGCTGAGCTGCCTCCAAGCACTTAACTAAATACAGCCATGGTAGCACACCCAGTGTCTTAGCATTTACTCCCACAGAGCACTCTGCCAGGCAGTTCTATAATAGGATGATGTCAGAAACCTCATAAAAATGGACCAAAGGAAGGTCTGGACTGCAGGATAAAGGTCCTCAAAACTCAGAGACTCACAAGTGTTCTCAGAATCGACACTAAACTTTCACGCACTGTTCTCTCTGCTCCCAGGCAATTCTTTCAGGTCAGTTAAGAAAACATCACAGGGAGCTGACAGCTGGCAGCACAGGCAGGTAGGGGGTACAGGTGTCACCTGTTTTCTGCAGGTGCTCAGCTCCAATGCTGCCTTCAGTGTCACAGTGCAAGCACTGACCCACTAACCCTGGACCTGATACCACCTTCTGTCTGCCTTTGCAGCTTCAGGTGCCAGATGGGAAGGACTGTCTTTGTCAGACACTCAATACAGGGAGCTGGCTGCAAATAAAAGTACTCAGAAGTGAGATTAAAAAAACGGGTACTTGCCTCCTTCAAAGCCACCACGTGCAAGTTAAAGAGGAACCAGCACTGAACACACCACTGAGCAAACCAGCATACAAACACAAAGGACAATGAGTCTCCTAAAGGAACGAAAACCAAAAAAGCCGCACTATATCCCACGTCCCCCCGGAAAACCCTTCAAGTACAAATGCTTCCAATGTCCTTTCACTTGCAATGAGAAGTCACATCTTTTCAATCACATGAAGTATGGTCTCTGTAAAAACTCCATCACTTTAGTGTCAGAGCAAGATCGCATTCCCAAGTGCCCCAAGTCTAACTCACTGGACTCTAAGCAGACCCATCAGCCAGAGCCCATCTCAAAGCCAGCCACTTCCAAGTCCATCCCAAATGGACTCTCCAGCTTTGATCTGAAGGCTCAGCAGGGCTTTGTCAAGGAAGATGCCAAGGAGAACCTTGAACTACAGGCACGGGGGACCCAAAAGTGTGCACAGAAGCCAGCCCATCAGAAGGAAATAGCACCAGAAGCCATTCTTAGCACTCAGCCTGGCCTAGACAGTGGGGTTCGACCTTCAGCATTTGTTCCAGTCGGGGAGCACAGACTTCGGGGGCCAGAAGATACAGAGGCTCCTGAAATACTGGCATTAACCAGTCCCACTGCAAAAGCCACCTCTTTCCATGCCAAGTCTGCATTTCATGCTCCTGGCTACCCTTGGAAAGCTGGCTCCCCATTCCTCCCACCTGAGTTTTCACATAAAATACCATCTACAAAGGGGTTCAGTGCCATCTCCCCCTATGTTCACCCTGCAATCCCAGAGTACCCTCCTCCCTTCTACACAGAGCATGGGCTAACTGCCATCTACTCCCCCTACCTATTGGCTGGTAATGCACCTGAGTGTGACACTACCCTGCTGTCTGTCTATGGGGCCCAAGACCAAAGACACTTCCTTCCCCACCCAGGGCCAATCCCTAAGCACTTGAACCCATCTCCATCAACATATGATCACTATAGATTTTTCCAGCAATACCACTCTAATCTTCCAATTCCTTATGGATTTTACAGACCAGAGTCTGCATTTTCCTCCTATGGTCTCAGGCTCCCACCTGTCACTGGCATCACACGAGATCAGAGTTCTCGCTTTCATGAAGAAGCTGCCCTGGCCTACCCAGCCTCGAGTCCTTCAGAGTTAAACCTTCCAAATTCCCATAAAAAGCACACAGAGTTTGAGAAGGAAAGTCCAGTTCCTGAGGCAAAAGACCCTTCCAAAGATGAGCAGAGGGATACAGAAGGGGCCAAAATGAGCCCCCGTGCAGGCAGTGCTGCCACCGGCTCCCCAGGGAGGCCGAGCCCCACCAACTTCATGCAGACAAGCCAGACCTGCGAAGGCTTATGTGACCTTTCAAACAAAGCAGCCTCCTCAGGAACCTTGGAGAGACTCCAGCAGCCAGAGCAGAGTCCCACAGCCTTTAAGCCTATCCAGATGAATGCAGAATGCTCTCACTTCCAGCCTCCTGCAAATAGAACAGAGTCTCCAAAAAGGTAAGAAATCTCATTTTCAAAATATTCAATATAATGTTTTTAGCTGTCCAACAGTCAAGTTCACACTTGCTTAAAATACTTTACACATTCACTTTCTTAAACCTTCTGTTGGCTTCTTCTAGCCTCCAGGCCATGAATGGAGACCCTCCAGCCCAAACAGAGAGCACCTCTCTCATCACAGAGGTCCCAGCCTCAAGCCCAGAGGACCAGTCCAAAATAAGCCCCCTCAACCTCTCTAAGAAGTCAGAGACAACCCCTGCAGCCTTCCATGGACCTATGTATTCAGGCAGTGCCCAGGCAGAAACCCTGGGCTTCTCGGAGCTGCAAGACCTGCCTCTCAATCTCTCTGTGAAGGACCCCTGCAATTCATGGGCTCAAAGGCCTATCCTTCCCAGCCCACCACATGGTACAGAACCTGCTGCTGCTGCTGCTGCTGCTGCTGAAAAGACTGAGAAAAAAGGTTCTGCAGATGGGTCAAGCCATGTGGAGTCACAGCAAGACAAGGATCCCAGCAAGAAGGTCCCAAATGCACACATGGTAGATAGCAGTGATGAACAAAAGCAGACAGCAGCCGTGGCCCTCTGTCAGTTGGCAGCCTATAGCCCAGCGAATGTCCAAGTGGGTGATGGAGAGGGCACAGCCCAGGAGTCTAACTGTCAAGATGTACACACCCTCGATTCTACAGAGAAGCAGGGGGCTCAATGTGGCCTCAAACCCAAAGGACAAAAGAGGACAAGTCAAAGAGATGCAGGGAAACACCAGCAAGGAACTAAAAAGCCAAAGCCAAATAACATGGTACCAAGAGTGTTCACTCTGCGCAAAAGAACCCGGGTGTCCTGAGGTCTCATGTGTACAGAGCTGTGGCCATAAACTGACTACACACCAAGGTACTAAGCAGTACCTTCACTCTTGCTTTTTTTTTTGAAGTGGAGTTTTATCATGTTGCTCAAGCTGGTCTCAAATGTGCGATCCTCCTGCCTCAGCCTCTCAAGTTTGGGATAACTGGTGCACCCACTTCGCCTTCACTTTTTATCAAGTTAATTTTTATAAATATAGTTTTTCTTTACTTCTCGAAGAAGAAAACAAAAGGCTGTAATTCAGTTCAGTTTTTATAAACACTAACATAAACATTAAAAGGTGCTTCTACTTCTGGTTGTAAAAATGATCTGAGTGGCTCATACTCTTTCTAGGTATTCATACTTGTGAAACATCAAAGAAATGTTCAGAACCAGAAGACAGTGTAAGTCAGCTTACAAAAAAACCTCTATCAGATACTTCTTATAAATATTTTTAGGACTAGAAAACTATTCTGTTTTTTATTAAATCTAGCTATGTGTCTTGAAGTAATTATTTCTGGGAAAATGTGAGAAAAATCTTCAGTATGAGCATCAAGTGCTATATGTAAAAAGTGTGATTTATTCTGACTCAAAGTGCAGAAGTATCCAGAGGCTGATTTTATAAGTAATTTATTGCCATCACAACAACGCATTGCTGGTGAAGGTATGATCAACTCATTCTATTTGCTTATAATGTCACAGAATTTTCTGACTTAGCCTCACATTCCACTCCCTAACATGATGTACAAGTTGCAAATTTTTCAATAAACTCATATGTGAACATTAAGGACACAAAGCATGAAATCCAATGTAAGCTCTGTGGTATCCTTCGAGTATTCTGTCATAACACCTAATAAGAAAGAGGTGACAACTGAGGGTAGCAATGAAACTGAGAAAATGTGTCTGGGAGGAAGGTAAGTAAATTAAAGGCCACAGAGTGCAGGAATGTGCTAATCTTTGTCCTGAGGCTCTTCCAAGACCCTCCAGGAAACATGCAGGGTTAGTCCTAGGAGTCCCAGCCCCCAAGTCTCCATGGAAAAAGCTCTATCCACTGCCCTAGTCCTACAACAGCTATTCTTCCACTCTGGACATAAGCAGCCTTTCACCCTACATCCTATATTCTAGAACCAATCTGCGGGGAGAAGAAATACATCTCAGTGGGGAGCTCTCAGCTCCCTGTCAGTTCTGGCAGAAGAAGCCTGATGAAGCTGACCACTGACAGCACCTGGGTAAAGTCCAGGCCATAGCCATTACTAAACAAAATTGCTACTTATTTATGTTACCAAGATTTCTTAGCACCTAAGAGCTAAAACTGAAAATAAAAGTAAGGCTGATATAGACTCTGCCTTATTCTGGTTTTTAAAAAAAAGTGTGACTCCCCAGAGATAAATAACTCCATGTTGTCAACAGTCGTGTTTCAGTAAGAAGTTGTTTAGGTTGGAAAACTTTACTAAGCAGCACCTCACAGCTGTGAGAAATGAAAAATGACATCTTAAAATAAAATAAAATAAAATAAAATAATAAAATAAAATAAAATAAAATAAAAAGTGACAGCCCCACTCTCTCTCTCTCTCTCCTCTGTGAAGATGTATGACAAGGGTCAATAAAAGATTAATAAACAGAGCCTATAGCACCAGGACAAAATTCTCTGGAAAAGATGGCAAAAACACAAATTCAGAAAGGAAAGGGAGGAATGAAACCTTTGTAAAAGAGAAAAGATATCTGTGAACTTTTTAAAATTTTTATTTATTTATTTTTTTGAGGTGGGGACAGGAAATGGGCACACCAGGGCCTCTAGCCACTGCAGACGAGCTCTAGACACATGTGCCACCATGTGCATCTGGCTTACGAGAGCCCTGGAGAATCGAGCCTGGGTCCTTACACTTCACAGGCAAGTACCTTAACAGCTAGGCCATCTCTCCAGACCATTTTAAAATATATATATATATATTTTTTTTTTTATATTATTTACTTGAGAGAGAGAGAGAGAAAGAAAGAAGCAGAGAAAGAATGAGTGAGTATGGACATACCAAGGCATCCTTCCACTGCAGACAAACTCCAGACACATGTGGCACTCTGTGCTTCTGGCTTTATGTGGGTACTGGGGAATCAAACATAAGGCTGTTGGGCATAGCAAGCAAGGGCCTTTAACCACTGAACCATCTCTCCAATCCTGGAATTTTTGATATAGGGTAGCAGACATGACACTCAATGCCTGGCTCTGAGAACATCACTAGAAAAATGACACAATCTGGTTGTGGTGGCACACACCTTTAATCCCTTTAATCCCAGCACTCTGGAGGCAAAAGTGGCAAACAAGAGACCCCGTCTCAAACAAGGTGAAAGATAAGGACTGAACCTGAGGTTGTCCTCTAACCTCCATACATGTGCTATCATACACACTTGCATCAACATGCACATACACACACGCATCATAATATTAATAAGTAATAGTAATAAATAAAAATAATAAATGACATGAGTTTTACCCTCAAGTGACATTAAAAATAACAAAACAAAAAAAAGTCCCAGCATGGTGACACATACCTTTAATCCCAGCACTGGGGAGGCAGAGGTAGAAGGACTGCCATGAGTTTGAGGCCACCCTGAGACTACAGAGTGAATTCCAGGTCAGCCTGGGCTAGAGTGAGACCCTACCTCCAAAAAAAAAAAAAAATAGCAAAACATATTTTGTAACTTTATATAAAAACTTCAGATAGCACCTTTTATTTATTTATTTATTTATTTATTTATTTATTTATTTGTTATTTTTGGAGAGAGACAGAGAGAGAGGGAGAGGAAGACAGAGATGGGCGCACCAGCAGCCTCTCAGCTGCTGCGCACGAAATCCAAATGCATGCGCCCCCTTGTGGTCAAGTGTGGCATTGCGCCCTTGCGTCACTTTGCATCTGGCCAAATGTGGGACCTGGAGATTGGAACCAGCGTTCTTAGGCTTAGGAGGCAGGCACCTTAACTGCTAAGCCATCTCTCCAGCCCATATTTTTTTTTTATTTACAAGCAGAGAGAGATAGAAAAGAGAGAGACAGAAAGATTGGGCACACCAGGACCTCCAGCCACTGCAGATGAACTCCAAATGCATGCGTCACTTTGTGCTGCTGGCTTTACATGGGTACTGGGGAACTGAACCTGGGTCATTAGGCTTTGCTAGCAAGCACCTTAACCACTAAGCCATCTCTCCTACCCCTGTTTGTTCAAGGCAAGGTCTCACTCTAGCTCAGGCTAACCCTGGAATTCACTGTGTATTCTCAGGATGGCCTCAAACTCACAGCGATCCTCCTACCTCTGCCTCCCAGAGTGTTGGGATTAAAGGCGTGCGCCACCATACCCAGCTTACATTTATTTATTTATTTATTTATTTATTTATTTATTTATTTATTTATTTATTTGAGAGAGCAAGAGAGGGAAAGAAGCAGACTCAGAGAGAGATAGAATGGGCATGCCAGGGCCTCCAGCCACTACAAATGAACTCCAAACACATGCGCCACCTTGTGCATCTGGCTTACATGGGTCCTGGGGAATCAAACCAGAGTCCTTAGCTTTGCAGGCAAGTGCCTTAACCGCTAAGACATCTTCTTCAGCCTTGGACTCTTTTTTATATATACTACTATGCTTTGGCAAAGAACAAAGATGTGATCCTGCTCCACAACAATAAACTCCTCGCCTGTAAGAAGCAAGGGTCTATCAAGTGTTGTGCTCCACATGCTTAGGACACAAAACATGGCATCTGCAGACAGGAAATCCTCCCCACATGTTTGACTTACTTAAGACCACAGTCCCCTGTTCAGGACACGAGAATCTGGGGGACCATAAAAGCTCAGTGTCAGCATCACCTTAAATGACAAACAAGGGAAACCTGGGAACCACCTCTTCCTGGGTGATGTATGAAAAGGTGCTCTACCAATCAGAAGGTGCTCAGCTTGGAGAACTGGTTTGGACACAGTACTGTGGGCCTTCAGCACAGAGACCCGCCCTATGAAAATGCCACCCTCCAGAGAGGGCAGCTCAAAAGTTCACCAGCAACAGCAAACCTACTATAACGAGGGCAGCCCTTCATCTGCCTATAAAACAAAACACTAGGACCTCATTTATTTCCCAAATACTACCTGTCTATATTCACCTGTGACTGACTTAGAGCTAAAAGTGCCTCATTTTGCCGACAAAAAAGGACAAGCTTTCAAAGTTTCACAAAATTGGGGCTGGGGAAATGACTCAGATTAAAGGCACTTACTTGCATCAGTCTGACAGACTCAGTTAGATTCCCCAATACCCACATAAAGCCAAATGCGCAAAGTTACACAGAATCACCACATGACCCAGCAATCTCACTGCCAGATGCACATGAAGAGCCTGAAAGTGGGTCTCAGCTATGCACTCTCCCACTTTCCATAGAAGATGAGAGCCCAGGGCATGCATAGTGGAGCACTTCTTTTTCTGTTTTTTTTGTTTTTTAATATATTTTATTTATTTATTAGAGAGAGAGAAAGAGGTAGAGAGTGGCCTCCAGCCACTGCAAACAAATTCCAGGTGCATGCACCTCTTTATGCAGCTGGCTTACGTGGGTCCTGAGTAATCGAACCAGGGTCCTTTGGCTTTGCAGGCAAATGCCTTAACTGCTAAGCCACCTTCTCCAGCCCTGTAGTCTCAGGGTGGCCTTGAACTCACGGCGATCCTCCTACCTCTGCCTCCCGAGTGTTGGGATTAAAGGCGTGCGCCACCACGCCCAGCTCAAGGACATTCTTATACATGCTACAACACAGTAAGTCTTCAGATCATTATGGTACATGGAATAGACCTGACACAAACAGCATAATGTTGTACAAACTGCACATACATGAAGTCCCTAGGATATAAGATAATCCACAGGGATAGGAAGTAAATTGGAATTGGGGGTGCGGGGGCAGGGCCAGGCCAGCTATCTGGAACAATGAAAGTTGTGGAGTGAGATGGAGGTGATGGTTTACACAGCATGAATATAACTAATGTCACTCAACAGTATGCTTGAAAATGGCTAATATTTTATATGTTTTACCACTACAAGTTTTTTGGGGTTTGGTGGTTTTGGGGAGTTTGTTGTTGTTGTTGTTGTTGTTGTTGTTTTGGTTTGTTTTTCAAGGTAGAGTCTCACTCTAGCTTAGGTTGACCTGGAATTCACTCTGTAGTCTCAAGATGGCCTCAAATTCACAGCAATCCTCCTACCACTGCCTCCCAAGTGCTGGAATTAAAGGTGTGCACCACCATACCAGGCAAGTTTTCAAAACAAAAAAAAAAAAAAAAAAAGAAAAGAAAAGAAAAGAAAAGAAAAGAAAAGAAAAGAAAAAAAACTAGTAATGCAACAAACCAAAATTCACTGAATTATGAATTTTAGATGGGTGAACTGTGTGGTAGGTACATTAAATCTCAACAATTTAAAACCAAAACCACAAAAAAATGTTTCTACTGCCGGGCGTGGTGGCTCACGCCTTTAATCCCAGCACTCGGGAGGCAGAGGTAGGAGGATCACCATGAGTTCGAGGCCACCCTGAGACTACATAGTGAATTCCAGGTCAGCCTGGGCTAGAGTGAGACCCTACCTCAAAAAAAAAAAAAAAAAAAAAAAAAGTTTCTAAATAGTCCTCTTCCCATGCTACGTTCTTCAGGGTGGGAGGGGACAGACAGACAGACTACAGGACAAACAGCGCACAGTTACTACAGGAGAAGAATGGGAGGGGGGTGATTTCTCCATCAGCAAAGCTGATTACATCTCAGCATTCAGGAAAAGCTGTCAAAAGGTGTTTGAGGGGCTGGAGAAATGGCTCAGCTGTTAAGAAGCTTGCCTGCAAAGCCTAATGATCCAGGTTCAAGTCCCCAGTACCCATATGTGGTGGTTTCAGGTGTCCCCCATAAACTTAAGTGTTCTAGATGCTAGGTTCCCCAGCTGACAGCAATTGGAAATAAAGTGTATTGTTGGGGGCAGGCTTATGAGTGTTATAGCCAGTTTCCCCATGCCAGTGTTTGGCACACTCCCCTATTGCTATTGTCCACCTTATGTTGGCCAGGAGGTGATGTCCACCCTCTCTATTCATGCCATCGTTTCCCCTGCCACCATGGAGCTTTCCCCTCAAGCCTGTAAGCCAAAATAACCTCATTTTTCTCACAAGCTGCTCTTGGTTGGGTGATTTCTACCAGCAATGTGAACCTGGCTGCAACACCATGTAAAGCTAGATGCACAAAGTGGTATATGCATATGGAGTTCGTTTACAGCAGCTAGAGGCCTTTGCACGCCCATTGTCTTTCTCTGTCTCCATCTGCTTGCAAATAAATACATAAAAATATTTTTTTAAGTGTCTGAGGGCTGGAGAAATGACTTAGTGGTTAAGGTGCTTGCCTGCAAAGCCAAAGACCCCAGGTTCAATTCCCCAAGATCCACATAAGCAGATGCACAAGGTGGCACATGCATATGGAGTTCGTTTCCAGAAGCTGAAGGCCCTGGGCATGTCCATTCTCTCTTCCCTCCCCCTACCTCGTTCTCTCTCAAATAAATAAATAAAATTTAAAATTAAATTAAATTAAAAGTGTCTGATGCTAAGACATGGAACAGACTGCAGTAACAAAGCAACCAAGCTCAAGACAGTTACTGAGGTGGAGGACACTAAGGGCCTCAACATACTACAAGAGCAAATGCCAGTGGGAGGAGATCTGCTTTCTGGAGGTGCTCACTCTAATATTCACAATGTTCTCTTTTCAACAATAAAAATTACAGGCATCCAACGGAATAGGAAAATAGGACCCATACACGAGGAAAAAACATCTCTGAAGAGCTGGGCATGGTGGTGCACTTGGGAGGTAGAGGTAAGAGGATCACTTTGAGTTCAAGGCCACCCTCAAACTACACAGTAAATTCCAGGTCAGCCCGGGCAAAAGTGAGACTCTACCTCAAAAAAACAAAAAACAGGGCTGGAGAGAAAGTTTAACAGTTAAGGTGCTTGCCTGCAAAGCCTAAGGACCCAGGTTCAATTCCCCAGAACCCACATAAGCTAGATGCACATGATGGCACATGCGTCTGGAGTTCATTTGTAGTGGCTACAGACCTTGGAGCGCCCACTATCTCTCTCTCCGTCTCGTAAATAAATAAATAAATAAATAAATAAATAAATAAATAAATAACATTTAAGCAATGTAAGCATTTTTCTTAATGTTTATACCCATATACTTTTGGTTAGAGAAGCTTCTCTTTTCAGATGGCAATGACCCCTGGGATAACTCAAAAGTCACCATAGTGCTGAGAAGAAATGACAGTGGAGTGTTCAGCACTGAGACACCTCTATTATACCTGCCAAGGCTCAGGGTCCATTGCAGAAGAAGTGGCAAAAAGAACGTAAAGAGAACCGGGCTGGAGAGATGGCTTAGTGGTTAAGGCATTTGTCTGTGAAGCCAAAGGACCCAGGTTCGATTCCCCAGGACCCACGTAAGCCAGATGAACAAGGGACACATGCATCTGGAGTTCGTTTGCAGTGACTAGAGGTCCTGGCGTGCCCATTCTCTCCTCAATCTCAATCTATCTCTCTCTGCTTGCAAATAAATATAATTTTTTTAAAGCCAGGCATGGTGGCACATGCCTTTAAACCCAGAACTTGGGAGGCAGAGGTAGGAGGACCACGATGAGTTCAAGGGCACCCTTAGAATTCCAGGTCAGCCTAAGCTAGAGTGAGACCCTACCTTAGAAAGCAAAAAATTAAATAAAAATTTAAAAAAGCACCCAACCAAGAGCAGCTTGTGGGCAAAAAGAGGTTTGTTGGAAGAACAATGGGGGGGGGGGAACTGGAGGGATGGCTTAGCAGTTAAGGTGTTTGCCTACAAAGCCAAAGGACCCAGGTTAGAATCTCCAGGACCCACATTAGCCAGATGCACAAGGTGATACATACATCTGGAGTTCGTTTGCAGTGGCTGGAGGCCCTGGCATACCCCTTCTTTTCTCTCTCTCTCTCTCTCTCCCTTTCTCTATGTCAAATAATAAATAAAAATACATTTTTTAAAAACAAAAATGAAGCCAGGCATGGTGGCACACGCCTTTAATCCCAGCACTTGGGAGGCAGAGGAAGGAGGATTGCCGAGAGTTCAAGGCCACCCTGAGACTACATAGTGAATTAATTCCAGGTCAGCCTGGACCAGAGTGAGACCCTACCTTGCAAAACCAAAAAAAAAAAAAAAAAAAAAGAACATAAGAGCCAAAGGGTAGAACTGCTTACAATACAATGCAATCTTCCATACACAAAATGGCATGGATATCCATGACCTCATTGTGCCTAGCACTACCTGCACAAGACCCTCATAACAGGAGTAAGAGGATGACATCAAAATAAAAGAGAGACTAATTGGGAGGGGGAGGGAATATGATGAAAGGGTAATTTGTGAGGGGGAAATAATTTTTTTTTTTAAATCTCTAAAGAAGGCCAAATATTGGACTTACCAGACTAACTTTAAGTCAACCAAAAGACCTAACGTAAGTTCTAGAACTAAAAAGTCAATAGCTGAAATGAAAATATTCTCTGAGAGGTTTCACAGTCAGATTTGCACAGGCAGAAGGAAGAATCAGTGAACAGAGAACAAGAAAATGGAAGGATCAGTCTCAGGAACAGGAACAAAAATAAAAAGGAACATACCCTAAGAGATCTGAAGAACACAATCAAGCACACCAGCATACCTGTACTTTCTATACCCCAGAAAAATATTAAAGAAATCATGGCTGAACACATCCTAGCATAGCGTAAAGAAAGACACGAGTCTATACACTCAACATGTACAAAATACTGAACATGCAAAAGTCTCCATTCAGTAAAGATAGCAAAGAAGAAATAAGGGGCCATACATAACAAGTGTCCAAAGAGATCAGAATGCTCACTCAATTTCAAAAGATAAAATCAGGAGCTGGCTGGGTGTCATGGTGCACATTGTAATCCCAGCACTCGGGAGGCAGAGGTAAGAGAATTGCCGAGAATTCAAGGCCACCCTGAGACTATATAGTAAATTCCAGGTCAGCCTGAGCTAGATTGAGACCCTGTCTCAGGAAAAAAAAAAAAAAAATCAGGAGCTGAGCGTAGATACGCCTTTAATCCCAGCACTCAGGAGGCAGAGGCGGGAAGATCGCCATGAGCTCAAGGCCACCCTGAGACTACATAGTGAAATCCAGGTCAGCCTGAGCTAGAGTGAGACTCTACCTCAAAAAACCAAAAAAAAAAAAAAAAAAATCAGGAAAAAAAACTGTAAAATTAAAAATTAGGAGCATATGTATATATTTTATTAGACTATTAATGCTAACCAAATACAGCCCATTCATATTCTCTAGAGAGGAAATTCTAAAGACCCACTATCCTGGATGAGTCTACTCATACTCAGCATGATGGCCCATGGAAAATTTCATACTGTACAAGATTCAAAGAAGAAACAACAACAAAAAAAGACCAAAAGACCAAACAAAACAAAGAGAGAAGCCCATGCATTTAGACCACCTCAAATATAGAAGACCAAGTAGCCTTTTGATAGTGGCCTCAGGGAGACTTTATCCACCAAAGCAAAGATCACAAAACCTTAGGCACACGTGGGCGAGTGTTAAGCACAGAATCTCATGTGTGTACAATGAAAGTCTTAGCAGAACTCCTTTAAAGAGATGTCCAAAGAAAATAAGACCCTCCTTTCTGAGACTGCCCAATAGTATAATTGGCCTTCTCCATGGCTGTGGGCAAAGGACTGGTTGCCTTTAAGGCAGACATCAGCAGAAACCTCTACCTTCCAATCTGACTTCTACAGGGTTACCTCCTCTTCCGTCAGCATGCATCCAGGAAGCTTCCCTAGGATATAAAAGGAAGTTCTGGTTGCCAACATGCAACCTACATTCTATCCCCCTAGAACATATCTTTGTAAAATATCTCAGGTATCTGGGTTTCCTTCCTTTTTTAAAAAAGATTTTATTTTTTTATTTTATTTATTATTTTATTATTTTATTTTATTTTATCTTATTTTATTTATTAGAGAGAGAGAGAGAGAGTGGGCGCACCAGGCCTCTAGCCACTGCAAACCAACTCCAGACGCATGCACTACCATGTGCATCTGGCTTACGTGGGACCTGGAGAATCGAACCAGGGTCCTTAGGGTTAGCAGGCATGTACCTTAACCAATAAGCCATCTCTCCAGCCCTCCTTCCTTTTTTTCTTTAAGTGTCTGTTGTGACAAAGGATGGCCTTGAACTCTGGATTCTCTTGTCCCTATTCTACCTTCAAAATGCTAGCATTATAGTGGTTTTGTTTTCCAAACTAAACTGACAGAAAGGACACGTGGGACGCAGTGACTCAGAGGAGACAGGGAAGAGCTCTGCTGACTGTGCTCAGCTATGACTTTAAGAAAACAAGACTACTCTCAGAGGAATGATGTGAGGCCTAAACAAAACAAATAAGCACCCTTGCAGATACTCACTAAGTGTTAGCATCACCACCCCCATGCCTACTCCAGAATCCTTGTCAGCCCTGCCAGATATGACCTCCTCCACCAGGAGACAGCACAGTGTTCCCTCGGCCCCTGGCACAGAAAGAGGCTGTAGGGAGGTTCAGTTCACATGGAAGCACCACCAGAAAGGAGGATAATTCCTCACAGGAAAATCATGGGCTAATTGATCATGTTTCACAGGTTGTTTGTTTGTTTGTTTGTTTTGGTTTTGGGGGGAGGGGCAGGCTGATCTGGAATTAACTATGTCATCTCAGAGTGGACTCGAACTCACAGCAATCCTCCTACCTGTGCCCCCCTAGTGCTGGGATTAATGGTGGGTGCCAACTCATTTGGCATATTTCACAGTTTTATTATTATTATTATCATTTTTTTTGAGGTAGGGTCTCACTCTGGCTCAGGCTGACCTGCAATTCACTATGTAGTCTCAGAGTGGCCTCAAACTCTCGGCGACCTCCTACCTCTATATTTCACAGTTTTAAACTGCTTGGAATTTCTCATGAATTCTTCTTCTCACTCTAGCTGATTAGGGTCAGTGGTACTAGCTGATGTCCTGAGACAGGACATAGCACACACAGAAGGAAGTATCAGGAAAGAAAATCAGAAAAACAGCCCTGGCTCAGGGCTCCATAACACAGCAGTTAGGAACCTCAAGAAACTAGGATTCAGGCATGTCCATAGCTGAATTGTGGGACTGAACAATCCCAACCCAGGGACTTGCTGACCTCATGAAGTAGGCCAAACCACCACCTGGAACAAAATTCAATAGCTTTTTTTATTACCTGTGACACCTTCCCCCTGCTACCAAAGACTGTACCCAGTTCTATCTTAGAAGGATATTGTAACACTTGTGGAACCACTCTAATTTCTGACAAATAAGACACAACTGACAATCTCATTAGTCTAAGGTTCTGGAAAGATGGCTTAGCAGTTAAAGACATTTGCTTGTAAAGCTCAGGTTCAATTCCCCAGTACCCACATAAAGCCAGTCACACAAAGAAGCACATGTGCTTGGAGTTCCTTTGCCCTAGTATGCCCATACACACTCTCTTCCTCTTTTTTTCTCTATTTATCTCTCTCTTGAAAATAAGTAAAAATATTTTTAATTAAAAAAAAAAAGAACAAGCCGGGCGTGGTGGCGCACGCCTTTAATCCCAGCACTCGGGAGGCAGAGGTAGGAGGATCTCCGTGAGTTCAAGGCCACCCTGAGACTACATAGTTAATTCCAGGTCAGCGTGGGCCAGAGTGAGACCCTACCTCGAAAAACCAAAAAAAAAAAAAAAAAAGAACAGCATTCACCACTCTACTTCCTCCTTGTGGAGTGAATATAAGCAGGAACCTCAAGCTCCTGTCTCTATGTCTTCCTCAATATGATGAACTATAACCTGGAACTGTAAGGTAAAATAAACCCTGCCCCTCTTAAACTGATTTTTGTAAGGAATTTTGTCCCAGAAAGGAGAAGTTCACTAATACACAGATCTACACGAGACAAACAAGAATATGCATTTACACAAAAGCTTGTACCAATGTTCATCACAGCATTTATTCATAAAACTAAAAAAGGCCAGGTGTGGTGGCACACGCCTTTAATCCCAGCACTTGGGAGGCAGAGGTAGGAGGATCACTGAGAGTTCAAGGCCACCCTGAGATTACATAGCAAATTCCAGGTCAGCCTGAGCTAGAGTAAGACCCTACCTCAAAAAAGAAAAACAAAGCAAACAAACATAAAACTAAAAAAGTAGGGGCTGGGGAAATTGCTTAGCAGTTAAGGTGTTTGCCTGCAAAGCCTAAGGATCCCAGTTCGATTCCCCAGGACCCACGTAAGCCAGATGCACCAGGGGGCGCATGCACCTGGAGTTCGTTTGCAATGGCTGGAGGCCCTGGTGCACCCATTCTCTTTCTCTCAGCCTCTTCCTCTCTATCTCAAATCAATAAATAATATATATTTTAAAAAGTAAAAAAGTAGAAACAGAGGCTGAGGAAATTACTCAGTGGTCTACTCAGAGGTAAAGAAAAATGAAGTTATGAAATTTTGTGGAAAATGGATGGATCTGGAAAGGATTATACTTAATGAGGTAACCCAGGCCCAGAAAGCAAAATGTCACATGTTCTCGCTTATATGTGGTTCCTAGCTACAAATGATTGGACTTCTATGTGAGTAAAAATAAAACTCAGTAGCAGAAGCCAGTAAGCTAGAAAGGGGATATAAAGGGAATAGAAAGGGAGGGGGCACTTAATAGGATGGTATTGTAGAAGAACAGATTAGTGTGGGTGAAAAGGCCTAAGTAAGGTCAGAGGAAGAGATTGAGTAAAGGAAAAGTGGAGGGAGGGCTAATCAAAATCTAAGAGGATATGACACAATGCAGGTCGGGCCCTAGCCAGGCCGCCTGCTAGAAGAAACCAGGAAGTGGCTTCTGTGGACGTGGCACCCTGCACAGGCCTGGCATGACAACAGCTACAGTCCCATGCCCGCGAGCAACCTGCTGTGAGATGATCTGCCTGGAGACAGGCTGTCATTGGTCACAAGAAGGGAACCACCCCATACAACGATTGGCCAGCCAAACCCTTAAAACCCCCTACACTTCCTTGAATAAACAAGTTTGCAGAAGCTCGTCCTCTGTCTGCTGCCACCCAACTCCCGGAGTCTTTGTCGTGACTCCGCGCCTCTCACCCCCTACTCAGTGGAGACCCTGCCATCCCTCCTGGGCTGGCCCTAGGAGGGACCCCAACATAAGAGGATATAAAATAAGTCTTATGGAAACCTACTTTTCTGGACAATGGAACATTCAGAAGCCATAGATTGTTACTAGAAAATTTTCAGTGCCAGGGACGGGATACCTTTCAGTGAGTTGTTGGCCGGAGAGGTCCCTGATACCCCCAAAACATTATAGGCCATTGCCCAGGTCCTTTGTTTCCCACCAGGAATAGATGGTAAGACCCTATGGCTGAAGACTCCACATATTTGGGCTGTAAGGTCACTGAGAAACCCTGCGGGAGCTGAGTTGAAAGCCTCCTCCATGTGGACCAGCTGACAGAAAGCTGGAAAAAGCTATGCTGCATGCAGGTCAATGGGAGAGAGAAAACACCAGTGAAGGTACTCAACAGTGACCACTACAAGCTTTAAATTTGGCCACCCAGGCCAAATGAGCCAACAGGTGCAACAGTGGCATGTCTGTTATGGGGGAAACCAATCGCTCTCTAGTTAGACTGGAGGCCTGCTCCATGGGAGGGAATACATCCCTGATACTGAAAACCTATGACAGGGGTAGGCATGAGCCCTAGGGGTGTAACGTCTGCTGGTGTCACACTTAAATGTATATACTATGCTCACCAAACTGCCCAATAAGCACTTCTCTTAATGTCCACACCCATATATTAATGCTACTCTCACTTTTGGTTAGAGAAGCTTCTCTTTTCAGATGGTGGCAACCTTGGGATGACTCAGAAGGCACCGTGGTGCTGAGAAGGGACAGAGGAGTGCTCAGCACTGACACATCTCAAACCCACCTTCCAAGGCTCAGAGTCCATTGCTGAAGAGGGGGCGGAAAGAATATAAGAGCCAAAGGAAGAGTAGGACTCCATACAACGTGCTCCTCCAGACACAAAATGGCCTGGATAACCATGACCTCACAGTGCCTGACACTACCTACACAAGACCATCATAATAGGAGGAAAAGATCATGACATCAAACTGAAAAGAGAGACTGATTGAGAGGGGTAGGGGATATGATGGAGAGTGAAGTTTCAAAGGGGAAAGTGGGGGAAGAGAGGGAAGTACCATGGGATATTGTCTACAATTAAAGAAGTTGTCAATTAAAAAAATAAAAATAAATTTAAAAAATTAAAAGTACTTGCTTACAGTTGGGTGGTGGTGCACGCCTTTAATCCCAGCACTTGGGAGGCAGAAGTAGAAGTATCTCTGTAAGTTGGACTACACAGTGAGTTCCAGGTCAGCCTGGGGTAGAGTGAGACCATACCTCAAAAAACCAAAAACAAGCCAGGCACACACCTTTAATCCCAACACTTGGGAGGCAGAGGTAGGAAGACTGCCTAAGTTCAAGGCCACCCTGAGAGACTACAGAGTGACCCAGGTCAGCCCAGGCTAGAGCAAGACCCTACCTCAAAAAAATAAATAAATAAAAGCAAAACAAGGCCTAAGCGAGGCCATGGGAAGAGAATGCATACAAGAAGGGCAGGGGGAGGGTCAATCTAAACTCAAGATATTATGAATAAGACATATGTAAAATTACTTTTTTGAATAAGGGCATGTCTAGAAGCTGTAGACTGTTACTAGAAAATTTTCAGTACCTGGGATGGGATACCTTCCAGTGAGTTGTTGGCCAAGGAGGTCCCGGTAGCCTCCAAAACATTAAAGGCTTTTGCCAAAGCCCTTGGTTTCCCTAGAGAAACAGATAGTAAGACCCTATTGCTGAAGACATCTCTTGCCTGAGAGGCAAGGTCACTGAGAAAGCAAGCTGGTGTGGAGCAGAAAACCTTCTCCCTATAGACCAGCACACTGAAAGCTGGAAAAAGCTGCATTGCACGCAGCATATGGGAGACAGAAGCCATCAACAGTGAAAACAGTGGTCGCTGAATATTCAAGTTTGGCCAGACAGGCCCAATGACTGAACAGGTGCAATAGTGGCATGTCTACTCTCGGGGTAACCAACTGCTCCATAATTGGTCTGAAGGCCCTCTCTACGGGAGGGAATACATACCTGGTACTGAAAAACCTAAGTAAAAGTCTATGGTAGGTGAGGTCATGAGCCTTAGGGGTATAAGCCTGCTCTTATCTGACTAAATGTATATATTATTCCCACCAAGCTGCCCTGAAAGCACTACACTTAATGTTCATATATTCACATATTAATGCTACTCTCACTTCTGGTTAGAGAAGCTTCTCTTTTCAGATGGTGATGACCACTGGGATCACCCAAAAGGCAACATAGTGCTGAGAAGAAGGGATGGAGGAGTGTCCAGCACTGAAACACCTCTGTCACACCCTCCAAGGCTCAGGGACCATTGCAGAAGAGGGGGCGGATAGAATGGAAGAGCCAAAGGAAGGATATGACCTCTTACAATGCAACTGCCCAGACAGAAACTGGCCTCGATATCCATGACCTTGCAGTGCCTAGCAATACCTTCGCAAAACACTCAAAATAGAAGAAAAAGATGATGACATCAATTAAAAGAGAGATTAATGGAGAGAGGGAGGGGATATGATGGAGACTTGAGTTCTAAAGTGGAATGGGGGGAGGGAAGGGAAATATCAGGTGGGTTTTTTTTTTTGTATGTAAGTATAAAAGTCAATAAAAAACAATAATTTAAATTTTTAAAAAATCCATAGCATAGAAGACAAAATGTTGAAATATTTTAAAAAGTATCTTCTGGATTATTTCAGTAATAAAATAAACACAAAGCAAAAAAAATAAATAAATAAAAGCAAAACAAAGAGTACTTGCTTGCAAAGCCTGCCAGCCCTGGTTCAATTCCCCAGTACCCACGTAAACCAGATGCACAAAGTGGCGAATACATGCGTCTGGAATTCATTTGCAGTGGCAAGAGACCCTGGTGTACCTGTGGCACATTCTCTCCCTCCCCTTCTCCCTCATAAATAAATAAAAAAATCATTTTTAAGGTATAAATAGTCCAAATGGCTAATGAGAATAAGCAAATGGCAGTGCTTCCATGAAGTAGAATACTCATCAGCAGTGAAAAGGAATGAAGCTTTATAATAAGATGAACATCAGAAACATTACCTAAGAATTCAAGCATGTGAGCCGGGTGTGGTGGCAGGCGTTTTTAATCCAGCACTTGGGAGGCAGAGGTGGAAGGATCACTGTGATTTCAAGGCCACCCTGAGACTACATAGTAAATTCCAGCTCAGTCTGGGCTAGAGTGAAACCCTACCTTGAAAAAAAAAATAATAATAATTCAGGCATGTGCTGGGGGGAGACAGTTCAGTGATTAAAGGTGCTTGTTTACAAAGCCTGACAACCTGGATTTGATTCCCTAGCACCCACATAAAGCCGGACACAAAGTGGTACATATATCTGGTGTTTGTCTGTAGTGGCAAGAGACCTTGTTGCATCCATCCAAACAAACCAAACAGGCACAAATTCAAATATATATATTTTTTAAAGTTCAAAAACAAGGCCGGGCGTGGTGGCACACACCTTTAATCCCAGCACTTGGGAGCAGAGGTAGGAGGATCACCGTGAGTTCAAAGCCACCCTGAAAATACAGAGTGAATTCCAGGTCAGCCTGAGCTAGAGTGAAACCCTACCTCAAAAAAACAAAAAAATAAATAAATAAAGTTCAAAAACAAAAGTATACATGATGGGAGTCCATTTTATATGAAAGATCTGAAAAAGGCAAAACAGAACAGCAGACAAAGGACCTATGCTTGCACAGGGCTTGGGAGTGACTGCTCTTGGGTGTAGAAGGAGTTCAGACTGGGGAGATGAACATATTTTGAAGTTAAATTCCATGATGCCTCAAACCCTAAACATTCTGGAGATTGCTGAACACTCTAATTGAGTGAACTCTGCAGTATAGGAATTATCGCAGGAAAGGTTTTCTTTTCTTTTTTTTTTGGAGAGAGACACAGAGAGAGGCAGAGAGAGGGAGAGGAACACAGATAGAGATGGGCGTGCCAGCAGCCTCTCAGCTGCTGAGAACAAAATCCAGATGCACGTGCCCCCTTGTGGTCAAGTGCAGCATTGCGCCCTTGTGTCATTTTGCATCTGGCTAAACATGGGACCTGGAGATTGGAACCGGCATTCTTTAGGCTTAGGAAGCAGGCGCCTTAACCGCCCGAGGTTTTCTTTTTTTAAGCAGAAAGGTCAAATAGAATTTGCAGCTGCAGGGCTAGAGAGATGGCTTAGCAGTTAAGGCACTTGCCTGCAAAGCCAGAGGATCTAGGTTCAATTCCCCAGAATCCAGGTAAGCCAGATGCACAAGGTGGCGCATGCACCTGGAGTTCATTTGGAGTGGCTGGAGGCCTTGATGCACTCATTCTTTCTCTCTCTCTTTCTTATATCTGCGCCCCCCTAATAAATAAAAATAATTATTATTTTTTAAAAAGTATTTGCAGCTGCAGAGGACCTCACATGTGTTGTGGTGTCCAGTGCTGTAACTACTACTGAGCAAACAGACCACACAACTGTTATGTGATCTTGCTCTAGACAAAAGCCATGCCCTGGGCTGGAGAGATGGCTTAGCAGTTAAGGTGCTTACCTGAGATTACTAAGAAGCCAGGTTCAATTCCTCAGAACCCATGTAAGCCAGATGCACATGGTGGCACATGTGTCTAGAGTTCTTCTGCAGTGGCTAGAGGCCCTGGTGTGCCCATTCTCTCACTATCTGCCCTCCTCTAATAAATAAAAATTTTAAAAAAATTTTTTTAAGTGAGACCCTACACAGCACATGCAGCACACTGTTGGACAGCATCCTCTGTTCTTCTCAGCCTTCCTTTCCTTCAACAGGGCACTTCCAGCCAATTGAAGGGACTGCCCCACCAACCAAACAGCACATAACCACAGCCTCACCTCTCTACCTCCACCCAACAGCAGCCTGGGACTCATGAACCTTCTGCACATCAACTGCACTGTGCTCCCTGTCCCCAAGGTCAGCTACAGTAGAGTTCCTCTATGATTCCACCTTGATTCCAAGCCCAACCCCACAATGGCACAAGTCCTGCTGAAAGAGGACACTATCACTGCAGATAACACAGCACACTATGGAATCACCGAGGCCTACAGTGCTAAGTGTTCTCAATGGGTGACAGCATGCTAAAGAGTAAAAAACAGCCAGGTGTGGTAGCACACACCTTTAACCCCAGTACTCAGGAGGAGAAGTAGAAGGATCGCTATGACTTCAAGGCCATCCTAAGACTATGTTGTGAATTCCAGGTCAGCCTGGGCTACAATAAGACACTACCTTGAAAAGCCAAAAAAAAGACAAAAGAGTGAAAACCAATTCCATGGGCAGAAAACCAGACATAACCAGGATCCAGGGCCCTCCAACCCAGCACACAGGGTTTCAGAAGTATGCAGCCACAGAAGGCTGAAGAGGCAGAGTAAATCATAAAGGCTAGAATGAAAAAAGAAGATCGAAATATTCAACTAATATATTCTTGTGTGTCCACAGTGGGCCACACTGGGGAAATGGATAACCTAAGGAATCCTACCAGGCTACAGTAGCCTTGAGGATACAGACCCTTATTCAGTTCTTTACCTTCAGCAAGTCGTGATGGCAGCAAAAGGCCTCGTCTGCCCAGTTCCGCCAGTGCCAGACATCCACCATGCCATGCCTTATCCGTCTCCTGAAAACTAAGACCAGAGTTCTGATGTCAGTTCCTGGTTCAAAGCCCAGAGTTTGGCAAGAAACACAAACTGACCCATATTCTATTCCAGTGAGCCTTATTAAACCAATATTTTGGGTTGAGAGATGGCTTAGCAGTTAAGGGGCTTGCCTGTGAAGCCTAAGGACCCAGGTTCAATTCCCCAGAATCCATGTAAGCCAGATGCACATGATGGCAAATGAGTCTGGATTTCATTTACAGTGGCTAGAGCCCCATGCATGCCAATTCTCACGCCCCCTCAAATAAATAAATAAATAAATTTTAAAATTAAAAAAAACTATTTCTAGGTTGGAAAAAAAAACAATCTAATAGTAATAAATGCTACATCGATAGCCCCCTGTTCACATAACCCAATAATGAGGAAAAAGTATTGGGCTGGGCCCATATTAGCCCAGAGAGATCCTACCATCTGTGACATCAAACAAGGTGACCGTCCCTAAATGGAGTTCTCCCTGCATGGCCACAATGCTCCAGCCACGGTCCACTCCTTTCAGAAAGCTCAGTCAATGGGGCTCCATTCAATTCAGAGGACACTAGTAGAAGAGGACTGAAAAGATCCTTTAAACATCACCTACTGTTTACTTGAGTTACTTATTCACTTACTTCAGGATTAAAACCTCAATGAAAGGCACTAGAGGGATGGCTCAGCAGTTAAGGCACTTGCCTGCAAAGCCTAAGGACCCAGGTTTGATTCTCCAGATCCCACATAAGTCAGATGCACACTCATCTGGAGTTCATTTGCAGTGGCTAGAGGCCTGGCATGCCCATTCTCTTTTTTCTCTCTCTCTCTCTCTGTATCTAATAAATAAATAAAAATAAAATATTTGTTTAAATCAATGAAGGGGGCTAGAGAGATTGTTTAAGCAGTTAAGGGGCTTACCTACAAAGCCAAAGGATCCAGGTCAGACCCCCGGACCCACATAAAGCTAGACGCACAAGGTGGCACATGCATCTGGAGTTCATTTGCAATGGCTAGAGGCCCTGGCATGCCCATTCTCTCTCTCTCTCTCAAATAAATAAAAAAATATATTAAAAAAAGATTTAAAGGGCTGGAGAAATGGCTAAGCAGTTAAGGCATTTTTGTCTGTGAAGCCAAATGACCCACGTTCGATTTCCCAGGACTCACATAAGCCATATGGTACAAGGGGCACATGCATCTGAAGTTCATTTGCAGTTGGCTAGAGGCCCTGGCATGCCCATTCTCTTTCTGCCTTTCTCTCTCTCTCTCTCTCTCTCTCTCTCTCTCTGCTTGAAAATAAGTAAATAAATTTTTAAAAAATTTAAAAAAGAAGATTTAAGCCAGGCGTGGTGGCGCACACCTTTAATCCCAGCACTCAGGAGGCAGAGGTAGGAGGCCGTGTGTTCGAGGCCACCCTGAGACTACAGAATGAATTCCAGGTCAGCCTGAGCTAGAGTGAGACCCTACCTCAAAAAGAAAAGAAAAGAAAAGAAAAGAAAAGAAAAGAAAAGAAAAGGGGAGGGGGAGGGGAGGGAGGGGAGGGGGGAGGGGGGGGAGGAGGGGAGGGGAGGGGAGGGGAGGGGGGGAGGGGAGGGGAGGGGGGGGAGGGGGGAGGGGAGGGAGGGAGGGGGAGGAGGGGAGGGGGGAGGGGAGGGGAGGGGAGGGGGGAGAGAGGAGAGAGAGAGAGAAGAGAAGAGAAGAGAAGAGAAGAGAAGAGAAGAGAAGAGAAGAGAAGAGAAGAGAAGAGAAGAGAAGAGAAGAGAAGAGAAGAGAAGGGAAGAGAGGATTTAAGAACAATCAATGAGGGGCTGAAGAGAAATAATTCAGTAGTTAAGTTGCTTGCCTTCAAAAACCTAACAATCTCAGCCGGGCGTGGTGGCGCACACCTTTAATCCCAGCACTCGGGAGGCAGAGGTAGGAGGATCGCCAAGAGTTCGAGGCCACCCTGAGACTACATAGTTAATTCCAGGTCAACCTGGACCAGAATGAGACCCTACCTCGAAAAACAAAAAAACAAAAAAAAAACTAACAATCTGAGTTTGATTCCTCATTACCCATGTAAAGCCAGATGCACAAAGGGGTGCATGCATCTGGAGTTCATTTGTAGTAGCTGGAGAGCCTGGTATGCATGCTTGCTTTCCCTCCCTCTCCCTCCCTCCCTCTCTCTCTCTGTCTCTCTCTCTCTGTCTCTCTCTCTCTCTCTGCTTACAAATAAATAAATACAAATATTTTAAAAATCAATGAAATAAGCCATGCATGATAGTGTGTGCCTGTAATTCCAGCACTTAAGGAGGTAGACGCAGAAGGTTCAGGAGTTCAAGATCATCACTGGCT
Source organism: Orientallactaga sibirica (assembly GCA_036365145.1). NCBI lineage: Eukaryota > Metazoa > Chordata > Mammalia > Rodentia > Dipodidae > Orientallactaga > Orientallactaga sibirica. The sequence continues at coordinate 498,885 of JAEOAD010000013.1, forward strand.
ACACAGGAAGTTGGAGGCCAGCCTGAAGTACATGAGCTTCTATCTGACAAAATTAAGAAAAAAGCATTTAGAAGTATTTTGTTAGTTTTGTCTTGTTTTCTTTTGAGACTGTGATGCCCAGACTGACTTCAAAAATCTAAGCTCAAGCAATTCTCCTGCCACTGCCTCCAAGTTAGCTGGGACTACAGGTATACACCTTTGCACCCAATTGAAATAGGGACTCAACATTTTACATTTAATAAAAATGTTCCTGGGTAACTCAGACACTTTAGGATGTGGCCTGTCAGTATCACAATGTGAGTGACTGCTCTCAGATTGGTCACGGTTGCTATGAAGTTTTCATGTCTTGCTGCCAGCGTAAACATAGAACTACATATTACTGAAAAGCAGAGCAATGAGAAAGCTTTTACTAATTCTGATCAAAGTCATTTGATAGTAAAGGAATGTATAAGAAAACCTTCTATAAGCATAGTAAGAGTTGGGTATGTGGTTCAGTTGGTAGAGTGCTTGCCTAGAGGCACAAAGCCCTAATCTTGATCACCAGAGCTGCATAAACTGGGAATGGGGGTATACACATGTAACCCCAGCAATCTGACAACAGAAGCAAAAGGATCAGAAGTTCAAGGTCATCCTTTGCTACAAAACTAGTTCATGACCAACCTGAGCTACCCTGTCTCGAAAGAAAGAAAGAAAGAAAGAAAGAAAGAAAGAAAGAAAGAAAGAAAGAAAGAAAGAAAGAAAGAAAGAAAGAAAGAAAGGGAGGAAGGGAGGGAGGGAGGGAGGGAGGGAGGGAGGGAGGGAGGGAGGGAGGAAGGGAGGAAGGAAGGGGGGAAGAGAGAGAGAGAAGGAGAGCAGGAGGGAGGGAGGGAGGGAGGAAGGAAGGGGGGAAGAGAGAGAGAGAAGGAGAGCAGGAGGGAGGGAGGGAAGGAGGGAAGGAGGGAGATTAGGTGCTGGCAAGATAATTCAATCAATAAAGTGCTTGGCCTTATGAGCATGACTACCTGAGTTCAATCTTCAGAACCCACAGTTAAAAAAAATGGGGGGGGGAATGGCTCAGTGGTTAAGGCACTTGCCTGCAAAGTCAAATGACCTAGGTTCAATTCCCCAGCACCCACATAAAGCCAGATGCACAAAATGGCACATGTGTCTTGGAGGTTTCCCCCATCCCCCCCAGTGACTAGATGCCCTCCCTCTCTCTCTCACTGCTTGCAAATAAATAAATAATAAAATATTTTTTTAAAAAAGGGGGAGCTGGCCAGGCATGGTGACGCACGCCTTTAATCCCAGCACTCGGGAGGCAGAGGTAGGAGGATTGCCATGAGTTCAAGGCCACCCTGAGACTACATAGTGAATTCCAGGTCAGCCTGGGCTACAGCAAGACCCTACCTCAAAAAGCCAAAAAAATGGTTAGAGAAGCTTCTCTTTTCAGATGGTGATGACCACTGGGATCACCCAAAAGGCAACATAGTGCTGAGAAGAAGGGATGGAGGAGTGTCCAGCACTGAAACACCTCTGTCACACCCTCCAAGGCTCAGGGAACATTGTGGAAGAGGGGGTGGATAGAATGGAAGAGCCAAAGGAAGGGTATGACTTCTTACAATGCAACTGCCCAGACAGAAATTGGCCTCGATATCCATGACCTTGCAGTGCCTAGCAATACCTTCGCAAGACCCTCAAAAATAGAAGAAAAAGATGATGACATCAAATTAAAAGAGAAAGAAATGGAGAGAGGGAGGGGATATGATGGAGATTGGAGTTCTAAAGTGGAATGGGGGAGGGGAGGGAAATATCATGTGTTTTTTGTATGTAAATATAGAAGTTGTCAATAAAAAAATAATAATTTTAAAGGGGGGGGGGCTAGAAGCCAGGCGTGGTGGCTGATGCCTTTAATCCCAGCACTTGGGAGGCAGAAGCAAGATGATCACCAAGAGTTCAAGGCCATCCTGAGACTACACAGATAGTGAATTCCAGGTCAGCCTGAGCTAGAGTGAAATCTTACTTAGAAAAAAAAAAAACAGGGGTGACGGATAGCTGGGGGCTGGAGAGATGGCTTAGTGGTTAAGGTGCTTGCCTGTGAAGCCTAAGGATCCCTGTTCAACTCTCTGAGTCCCACGTAAGCCAGATGCACAAACTGATGCAAGTGCACAAAGTGGTGCACATGTCTGAAGTTTGACTGCAGTGGTTGGAGGCCCTGGCACACCAATTCTCTCTCTTTCTCATTAAAAAAAAAAAAAAAAAAAAAAAAAAAAACAGCTGGGCATGGTGGCGCATGCCTTTAATCCCAGCACTTGGGAGGCAGAGGTAGAGGATCACCATAAGTTCGAGGCCACCCTGAGACTACACAGTGATTTCCAGGTCAGCCTAGACTAGAGTGAGACCCTACCTTGAAAACAAAAATACATACATACATACAAACAAACAAACAAATAAAAAAGGTGGGCTGGAAAGATGGCCCAATGGTTAAGGCACTTGCCTACAAAACCTAAAGACCTAAGCTTGATTCCCCAGTACTCACTTAAAGCCAGATGCACAGGGTGGCGCATGCCTCTGGGATCCATCTGCAGTAACTAGAGGCCCTGGCAAGCCCATTATATCTCTCTCACTCTATCTGCTTCTTTCTCTATTTTTGTTTAAATTTTTAAAAAGGGCTGAAGAGATGGCTTGGTGATGAAGGCACTTGCCTGGAAAGCCTAAGGACCCATGTTCAACTCTACAGGTCCCATATATACCAGATGCAAGGTGATACAAGAACACAAGGTACATGTGCACTACGTGGCACAAGCATCTGGAGTTCAATTACAGTGGCTGGAGGCCCTACCATGTCAATTCTCTCTCACACACACACATTAAAAAATAAAGAAATTAAAAAACAGAGTGGTGGTGGGTGCTTGTAATCCCAGCACTGGAGAGACAGGCGGATCCCTGGGGCTTACCAGCCAATTAGTCTAGCCTACTTGGCAAGCTGCAGGCCAGTGAGATCCTTTCTCCTGAGGACGATACCTGACGTTGTGCTCTGGCCTACACACACACACACAGAGAGAGAGAGAGAGAATATCCAATGTTCTCATGATGGGACATTTAGCATGGATCTCCCTAAAACATTAAAACACAGTTGCCCTTATATTCACCACCACCAGTGACTGAATCACAAATTTAACAGAGAAAGAGGGGGAGAGAGAAAGAGAGAGAGAGAGAGAAAATGGGCATACCAGGTTCTCCAGCCACTGCAAACGAACTCCAGACACATGCGCCCCATTGTGCATCTAGCTAATGTGGGTCCTGGGAAATCGAACCTGGGTCTTCTAGCTTTGCAGGCAAATGCCTTAACTGCTAAGCCATCCCTTCAGCCCAATTACAACTTTTTTAAGTGCCAGATGTCTTACACTGTTTCTGCCCAGGGGCAATGTGACTATTTCCAAATCCTGGGGATTTTGTATTGTTTTGTTAAATATTTTTATTTACTTGGGAAAAAGGGGGGAGAGAGAGATGCAAAAGAAAGAATGAATGGGTGAGCCAGGGTTTCTTGCTATATTGCAAACCAACTCTGGGCATATGTGCTACTTTGTATATCTGGCTTTACATGGATAATGGGAAATCAAACTTGGACCAGCAGGCTTTGCAAGCAAGTACCTTTAACCACTGAGCAATCTATCCAGCCCTTGTTTGTTTGTTTGGTTGGTTGGTTTGGTTTGGTTTGGTTTGGTTTTTTTGAGACAGGGTCTCCTGTATTCAGGCTATTCTTGAACTTGCTATATAACTGAGACTGGCCTTGAATCCTACTGCCTCTACCTCCCACATACTGGGATTACAGGAGTAGGTCACCAAGGCTGGCTCCACTTCTCCTTGTGTCCCTCAGAATTCTAATTGGAAAGAGAGACTTCCTCGTATTTTCCATAAACATTAATAATCAATGCTACAATGACTCCAATACAAGTAATGTTATTTCTAAACTATAAGTCCCACTAGTCAGTTTGAAAGGCTGATATCACCACTGCACACTTGTACTCAAGGGGGCCCCAACTCTCACACAACAGGGAGACAGAAACTCTAGGCAAGTAGTAAGAGTCATACCCAAGCCTAGGGCCATCCTAGAAAACAAAGGATCCAGAGGTAGAAAAGCCCTGGATGTTGGGATGCCCTAAGTGGACAGGAGTGAGAATCAAGGAAGCTTAGGCCTCTGTGCAGACCCAACATCATGATCCTTTCATCGACACACCAGTGTGCTGTTTGGGGCTCAGGATTTTAATAAAAGTTAGACCTTTTCCTCCTCTAGAACACAGCTACAAAAATGAGATGCAGCCAGGTATGGTGGCGCATGCCTTTAATCCCAGCCCTCAGGAGACAGAGGTAGGAGGATTGCTGTGAGTTAAAGGCTACCCTGAGACTACATAGTGAATTCCAGGTCAGCCTAGGCTAGAGAGAGACCCTGCCTCGAAAAACCATTAAAAGAGAGAGAGAGAGAGAGAGTGATGCATTTTACAGCTGCATCTATTAAAATATTAGAAGCATTGGAAGGTTAAATGAGTAAAGATGATAACTTAGGCTAAGCCTGCAAACCAGGAGAAAGGAATTTGGTCTGGGAGGAATGCAGGGTCCTGAAACACCCCAAGGGAATGGGCCAAGAGTGCCAGTGAGGCTAGAGGTAGGGAAAAGATGGGACAGAAAAGCTCCAAGAGGGACTAGATAAAAAAAAACTCTTAGTGGGGCTGGAGAGATGGCTTAGCGGTTAAGGCGCCTGCCTGCTAAGCCTAAGAACCCGGTTCCAATCTCCAGGTCCCACATTTAGCCAGATGCAAAGTGACGCAAGGGTGCAATGCCACACTTGACCACAAGAGGGCGCACACATCTGGATTTCGTTCACAGCAGCTGAGACTGCTGGCGCGCCCATCTCTATCTGTCTCCCTCTCCCTCTCTGTCTCTCTCTGTGTCTCTCTCCAAAAATAAAAATTTAAATTAAAAAAAAAAATTCTGCCGGGCGTGGTGGCGCACACCTTTAATCCCAGCACTCAGGAGGCAGAGGCAGGAGGATCGCCGAGAGTTCGAGGCCACCCTGAGACTACATAGTGAATTCCAGGTCAGCCTGGACTAGAGTGAAACCCTACCTCGAAAAACCAAAAAAAAAAAAAAAAAATTCTTAGTGAAGCCGGGCAAGACCACCCTGAGAATACAGAGTGCATTCCAGGTCAGCCTGGGCTAGAGCGAGACCCTACCTCAAAAAAAAAAAAAAAAAAAAAAAAAAAGCCCTCTTCATGAACAAAGGGGATGCAAAAACAACCTAAGGAAAAAAGCAAAGCAAGCACCTGAACTTAGGAAATGGTGTACAGGGTGGGCTGTAGGACTGTGGGATCCAAACCCTTCCCAAACCTCTGCTCTCTAGGACAGCAAAAAAAAAAAAAAAAAAAAAAAAAAGACCTAAAGCCAGTCATGGTGGCACACGCCTTTAATCCCAGCAATCAAGAGACAGAAGTAGGAAGATCACTGTGAGTTCAAAGCCACCCTGAGACTACATAGTGAATTCCAGGTCAGCCTGAGCTACAGTGAAACTCTACCTCAAAAAAAAAGAAGAAGGAAGAAGAGGAGGAGGAGACAATGACAACGACAACCTAGCTGCCCTCAGAAGCCAGGAAGCAAGATGTAGCACCCAGCCCATCACCTCCAGAAAGGAACTCAGGGGCAAGGCCTAAAACAAAGTTTCAGAATCTTAAGAAAAGAACCTGTACATATTTCTCTTTCCCACACTCTACAAAGCAGTCCCAATATGAAAAGTATTTTCCACTAGGCATATTTTACTACATGTAGCATCATCCCAAACCAGATGGGCAGTGTCTGACACACTGTCTCCAGCACACCACAAACTGTCACTGAGCAGCCAGAGGCTAAGTAAAGAAGGGCCTGCTCCAGAAAGAAGTCAACTCCAGGCTGCTAGAGAAGGTATCTCTAGAGCCCAAGAAGCATATGCTAGAATACCCAAAGTCCTGGAAACTCACTTTCTGCCAGTCATTCACAGACGCACTGGGTAATAGGCCCAGAACAGTACTGCCACCAAACTCCCACCACAAAGTAGAGGCCTGAACTAAACTGATACCACTTCATAATGCTCTGTTTCCAAAACCTAGAAAGATATCATTACATACAAAATAGCAATCCTTGGGAAGGGAACAAAACCAGTGTTTCTACCTGCAAGCATGCTGTGTTAGTCTGCAGTCCCAGGCTCACAGCCATTCACACCCCATCATTCGTAGGCCATGCACCTCTCAAACCCAGAATTTCCCCCAAAAAACCTAGCTTCAATTCATTACAATTTAATTCGACTTCAAACCCAGGTGGTCACACTAACTAAGAGCCCACGACAGGGACAGATCCAGAACATTCCCTCAACCCAGAAGCTCAGTCTACAGTGTGGGTCAGAAACAATGAAAAATCTATACATGCATGGCTTGGCTTCTTCCTTAGGGTTCTAAACACATAATGTTGTCAAAAGAGCAACACACCAGGTAACTGGAGTTCTCAAGTTTAACTGAAAAGGGAAAAACAGGTTTTGGGGTTCTTATAAATGGCTTAATTGAAAAAATGTAATAGTACACACAAAAGAAAAGCCACTGGTTTGTCCTTGAAGTTGAGAACATACCTGAAACAGTCCAACACAGACCCCACCACATCATCAGCCAGCTCTCTGGGAAGCCTTCCAGCCATTCTACCAATTCTGAAAAAAGAAAAGCAACAGTCCATCAACCACATGTAACAATCCTGAGTAAGTCTCCTGTCCCCCAGAGAACAGAAAGGCAAGCTTCACATATGACTTAGCAACCAACCCCCATCATGTCAGGGACAGGGCAAGTGAATCCTCAGACATGGGGATAAGGGTGTGTGGTCACCTCACTCCATATTAATGTGGATACTGAGTCCATCAATGATCATGAACACACCCAAGCATCAGACAATTGATGCTCCAACCTAGGCCCTCCCACCTGGCTGGGCTATTCTACTTCCATAGGAGACTAGCACAGGCCCCACACACAAGAAGTCCAGAGGACTGAAGTCAGGCCAGAAAAAAAGATCCTCCTAGCTTGTCTCACTATGCATGCATTGGTCCATCATACTCAGCTAGGCTGACTGTGGACCAAGAAGCATCTACTGCTAACATAAATGTAAAAGCCCACAGCAGCCCCTTCAGCCCACAGGAAGCTTTAGGACATTTGAACAGGACATCCCAGGGAACCCGTGGGTGAAATGCAGATCTGTCCCACTTTATTTCTCCAAATAGGGTCTCACCAACAACCTAAATAGCTACTTTGTGTGAATCCACTGTACACAGCCACACATCCTACAGGGAGTCTAAACGTTAAGCTCAGTAATAATCTTTAAACATACATTATAAGCAATAATTCTATTTGAAATCCTATGCAAACCCATATAAAGTTGTTTCTGGCATGTATACGTATATGCTGTATGTTCATGTGGGCGCACACTCATGTGGAGGCCAATGATTGACATAAGGCTGTCTTCCTCTATTGCTTTTCCTCTTTGAAACTGGGTCTCTCACTGAACCTAGAGCCCACAGATTCAGCTAGATTAGCTGGCCAGAGCCACTAGTCTCTGCCTCCCCAGCACTGGGATTACATAGGCAAATACCAATACACCAGCATTTTACATGGGTATTGGTAGATCCAAACTCAGGTCCTCATGCTGCCTCAGCAAGCACTTTAGCTACTGGGTCATCTCTCCAGTCCCATGTAAAGTTTGGGTGTTTTTTTTCCCCAAATACTTTATTTATTTGAAAGAGAAAAAAGGGCTGGAAAATGGCTTAGTGGATAAGGCACTTGCCTGTGAAGCCTAAAGACCCAGGATTGCTTTTCCAGGTTCCACATAAGCCAGATGCACATGGTGGTGCATGCATCTGGAGCTCATTTGCAGTGGCTAGAGGCCCAGGCACACCCATTCTCACTCTATCTCCCTCCCCCCTCCGTCTCTAGTAAATAAATAAAAATAAATCTTTTTTTAAAAAAGAAGAGAAAAAATGGGCATGCCAGGGCCTCCTGCCACTGCAAATGCTGCATGTGCCACTTTGTACATCTGTCTTTGCATGGGTATTGGGGATTTGAACCTAGGCTATCAGGCTTTGCAGGCAAGCGCATTTACCACTGAACCATCTCTCCATCCCCCATTCAAGTTTTTTTTTTAATTTTATTTATTTATTTGAGAGAGGGAAAGAGGCAGACGGGGGTGGGGGGAGAGAATGGGTGTGCCAGGGCCTCCAGCCACTGCAAACGAACTGCAGATGCATGAACCACCTTATGCACCTGGCTTATAAGGGTCCTGGGGAATCGAACTGAGGTCTTTTGGCGTTGCAGGCAAACGCCTTAACTGCTAAGTCATCTCTCCATCCCTCCCCCATTAAAGTTTATAAAGCCTGAAAAGGCAACACCAAGACACAACCTGCCCCTCCCCTCACCAAGGAGATCTATACCTACCCCTTAGCTGCAGACCACCGCACCACAGTGTCCTTGTCCTTCAACCCAACCAGCAGCTGCTCTGCAAAAACCAGAACACAAATCATCAGCCTAGATAAATTCTTAACCCTCTGGTTTACACATAATCCACACCACCCATCCCACACATCACCCCAAAGAACAAATTCCAGAAACTACATTAAGAATCTTATGGTGGCTGGGGAGATTGCTCAATGGTTAAAGTCACTTGCTTGCAAAGCCTGCCAGCCCAGTACCCACAAAAAGCCAGATACAGCCGGGCGTGGTGGCGCACACCTTTAATCCCAGCACTCGGGAGGCAGAGGTAGGAGGATCGCCGAGAGGTCGAGGCCACCCTGAGACTACATAGTTAATTCCAGGTCAGCCTGGACCAGAGTGAGACCCTACCTTGCAAAACCAAAAAAAAAAAAAAAAAAAAAAAGCCAGATACACAAAGTGGCCTATGTTTCTGGAGTTGGCTTGCAGTGACAAGAGGGCCTGGCACACCCTACACCTACACACACACATCCTCATTCTCTCTCAAGTAAATAAATAAAAGTGTTTTTAGAGGGGCTAGAGAAACGGCTCAGTGGTAAAGGTACTTGCTTGCAAAGTCTGACAGCCTGGGTTCAATTCCCTAGTACCCACATAATACCAGATGCACAAAGTGGCACATGTATCTGAAATACGTTTGCAATGCCTAGAGGCCCTGGCATGCCCAAACTCTTTCTCCCCATCTCTTTGTCTCAAATAAATATTTAAAAACTGTGTTTTTTTTTTTTTTTTTTTTTTTTTTTTTTGGTATTTCAAGGTATGATCTCGCTATATCCCAGGCTGACCTGGCATTCACTGTTAGTCTCAGGGTGGCCTTGAACACATGGTGATTCTCCTACATTTCCCCTCCTGAGTACTGTGATTAAAGGTGTGTGTCACCACTTCTAGCTAAAAAGAATCTTAATTTTAATAGGCATGACTGCCCAGGACTATAACCCCAACACACAGGAAGCTAAGGCAGAAGAACTGCAAGTTGAAAGACAGCCTGGGCTACATAATGAGACTCTGTCTAGGAAGAGAACAGAGGGGAAAGGAAAGGGGTAGGAAGAAGAAAAAAAGTCTTAATTTTTGTGGGGTTGGGGAGGAGTTTCGAAGCAGGTCTCACTCTAACCCAGGCTGACCTGGAACTCACTCTGTAGTTCCAGACTAGCCTCAAACTCATAGGAATCCTCCTGCCTCTGCCTACAGAATGCTGGAATTAAAAATATGCTCACCAGACCTGGAGAGATGGCTTAGTGGTTAAGCAATTGCCTGTGAAGCCTAAGGACCCCGGTTCGAGGCTCAATTCCCCAGGACCCATGTAAGCCAGATGCACAAGGGGGCACATGCATCTGGAGTTCACTTACAGTGGCTGGAGGCCCTGGTGTGCCCATTCTCTCTCTCTCTCTCTCTCTCTCTCTCTCTCTCTCTCTCTCTCTCTCTCTTCTTCGCTGTCTGTCACTCTCAAATAAATAAACAAATAAAAATAAACCATGAGTTTGAGGACACCCTGAGAATACATAGTGAATTCCAGGTCAGCCTGGGCTAGAGTGAGACCCTACCTCAAAAAAACCAAAAAAACTAAAAATAAAAAAAAATAAAACCATGCCCAGTTAAGAGTCTTAAATTTAATTACAATAAAAAGTGTGTCCTTGTTTTTAAATAATCACAGGAAGCAGATTTCTCTCACTTCCTAACAAGAGACTACAGCCCATCAGGGCAGTCAGAAGGGAGCAGCTGTCTCCCCAGATGGAGGCCAAGGGCAAGGGCCTCCCCCGGCCATAGGAGAGTAGGTCCAGAACCACTGAACCAACTAGGGAGAGTTTCCCAGAGGAAAATGAGCCTTCTGTGGCCACCCAGAGACAGTTAGAAGAAGGTCATCGCAGGTCACATAATAAGGGACCCTATAAACCTTGGCCAGAGGGTTAGCCTACAAAGTGTGGGCAGAGAAAACAAGTCATCATACTGGGTGGACTTGGGTAATAAAAATGGAAGGGAATGTGCCTGGGGTGGTGGGCAACAACAGGGAAGAGGCAGTCAGAGCTCAATCTTGGACTTTGGAGTTCAAAGTAGCTTGGAGAAACCCAAAACAGGTACTATGTAACAGCAACCAAGAAAGGGGAGCCCAAAAAGCATTAGGGGTCAAGGAAAGGATCAAAGGCAAGTGAGGGCTGGCCATGAGATCAATACCCACCTGAAGGGATCCAAGTGGGTGTGAGTGGACAAAATACAATGGAGGGGTAGGGAACTAGCGACAGAATAGCTCATCCAGCCTAGGCAGGAAGGATAATAACAGCCAGTCCAAGGTTGACCTCAATCTGAGGCTCTGCTGATGGCTGGCCACCTGTTCAGCACTCTCCATGCTGGAGAAAGAGGCACTGGGTCAAGATATCCCTGCAAGGTATAGGGACCTAAAGGGGTTTGAGATGACCCCTGAGCAAAGTCTGCTCAATAAGGAAGGGTGTGGAGACCTGTTTCCTTGGGAGCCATGTTTTCCAGAGACATCCAGAGGGAGCAGTTTATAGGTCAGGTTGAATGTTGTGGAAGAGCTAAGAGCCAATGGAATAGCTGGGGCACCTGGAGTGAACATCTGTGGAGAGGTCAAGTCAGCAACCATGTGCTCAGTAAAGTGACAGAAGTCACCAGAAGAGAAAAAGGGGAGGGTGGGCAAGGAGAGGGATGGCCTAAACAGTGTCCCAGATGAGGGCATACAAGACATGTGCTGCAGGTCTCACTTACCGATCACACTTTCCACCCCCTCTGGGACATCGTAGTCCTCGTCACCATCAGAAGTTACACTGTCAGACAGCAGCTTCTGCTTGCTCAGACCTTGGGCAGAGAGCTGCAGGTTAGCAGCCAATGACCGGCAGCCACGTTGATACCTACATAGAAAAAAGGACGTTCAGGTCAGTTGGTACAACTGACCCTAAAAATAAGTTTATTGGTGACTGAAATCTTCATCTTGGAACCATACATAATGCCTATGAAAATCCCACACACCATACAGACAGGAGGAAAAGGAAGACCACCAAAGTGCTATTATCAGCACAGACTTCAGAGAAAGCCAGCCTATACCACAAAGGCACATCCTAATTCTGAACAGTCCCTGCCCACAGCAAAGCTTCATGGCAGAAAGGCAAGGATAGAGCCTGGCCACAGGGTACACATGGCATAAATTAGGGCCAAACCCTTATTTACAAGCAGATGGCTATCTTTCCCAGCTGCTTGGCCTTCTGGCCTCTGCCCAGGCCACAGGGACACTCCTTACTCAAGGCATAACTCATCAGTCTCTGGCTCCTGCAGAGTGTACTTGAATACTGCTCACAAGATCCCCCACACCGTGGACGTGTTGCCCAACAAGGTAGGCATGCAACAATTCTCCCTGGATGTACTATGAAGGAGTGGGGCCAGCTAAATACCACTTAGCAACATAAGTCTGCACAGTTCCTGCCTCTGTTTCCCCTGTGTAAAGAGGGAATATGGTACTACCAGTGAGCCACTATGAGGACAAGAAGAAAAGCAGGCACTGGGCATTCAAACCTTGCAAATACCACTTTTCTTATCAAAGTGAGATTGGGCTGACTTCCAGACAGGCCTGGTGCCTAACATGTCCAAAGTGGATCCTTGAGGCCACAGCCTGAGGCAAGCTTCCAGAAGGTAAACACATAGGCTATGGAGTCAGAATGCAGCACAGTGCCAGCACTGATGCTGCCAACTGCAGCAACGAATGGCTCTCCCATTTCCTTGAAGAACAGAAAGGTGGGAGCCAGTACTAAGGTGGTCTGGGCACCTTCTCTTTGTTTAGCCTAGAAGAAGCAACTCTCATAAAAATCAGGGTGCCTGAGTGACCAAAGCTCACATCCAAGATGAGGTCACAAAAAGCCTATCTGGCTCTAATGACCAGCCTAAAGAAGACAGCAGCCCTGGGCTGGAGAGATGGCTTACAGTTAAGGCGCTTGCCCACAAAGCCAAAGGACCCAGGTTCAATTCCCCAGTACCCACATTAAGCCGGATGCACAAGGTGGCACATGCATTTGGAGTTTGTTTGCAGTGGTTAGAGGCCCTGGCGTGCCCATTTTCTCTCTCTCTAATTAATTAATTAAGAAGACAGCAACCCAGCCAATACCTTTCACCACTACAGGACCCTGACCAGAGGAGAAGCTGACCCCACCCCAACCATGCCCATGGAAACTTTGAGGAAAGGATGCACAACTTTAAGCTGCTGAACTTGGGGTGTAGATAACTAGCAGGAGAGCGTCGTGAACTACCCCAGGATGGTACTGTCAGGACTAGATTCATTCATGTGGTCACTGCCTCTGGGAAGCACATCACAGACCTCAGGAAATGCATGAGCCATGATGTTCAGTGACCAAAGACCAGCAAGCATCAAGCCACAGAGACAAACGTTGGACAGAAACCAAGCCACCATGCAGGGCACATTCTCCCCCCCTTACCCCACTCAGCAATAGGCATGGCTGTTTATGCCTATAACCCCGGTGTTATAGTGGAAGGAGGAGAATCACTGTAGAGCCATTTAAAACCAAAGACAAATTCATTTCTCAATTAACCTTACAAGGAGTCTAGTTTTCTCTGAGAGAAGCCAGCAATTTGAATAGACCACAGACAGGCTGTCAAAAAAGACATCAAAATATTATCAAAATAGAAAAGAGACTAACTGGAAATAAGAAGGGATTCAATGGAGGGTGGATTTGGAGGGGAGAAATGAGAGTGGTAGGTGGGAATTATGGTTTATTGTCTATACTTATGGAAGCTGTCAAAAAAAGTTTAAAAAGACATCAAAATAGAAGAGGGGAGAAGAGTAGGAAAGAAGAGGGGTTTCAGTGGAGGGGGATAAGGGAGGAAGAACAAAGAAGGATGGTGGGAGGGGTTATATCAATTTTTAATGAAGTTCTTATTTTAACTTTTAAAAATTAAGAAATAAAAAACATGTTAGACCCTAAAGAGAAAATAAACACAGAAGATGGCATTTGCTGATCAGTCCATGCAACCATCACCACATAAGAAAATACCAGCTTATACCCCTAACCCACCTCCAAGCGGCCACCTTTGGCTTTAGGAAGGTCAGCCCCAGCCGCTGTGCAAGCTTTACCCCAAGCTTCCGCAACAGGGTCTGGTTGCTATCAGGAAGTTTGCATCCATCCAGGCACTGAAGTACAGTGTTGGCTGTGGATAAAAACACACAGTGTGAAAGGAGGTTGCATATACCCCTAAAACCAGCCAATCCTATAGGTCCAGGTCAAGTCACTAGATAAGCCACACTGAACCCCCGAGTCTTGATCCCAAGACCTCTTTCTCCTCAGGACATATGTCAATAGCATCTATAAAGAAGCCTACTTGGGGCTGGAGGGATGGCTTAGCGGTTAAGGCGCCTGCCTGCTAAGCCTAAGAACCCGGTTCCAATCTCCAGGTCCCACGTTTAGCCAGATGCAAAGTGACACAAGGGTGCAATGCCGCACTTGCCCACAAGGGGGCACACGCATCTGGATTTCGTTCACAGCAGCTGAGAGACTGCTGGTGCCACTCATTCTCTATCGGTCTCCCTCTCCCTCTCTCTGTCTGTCTCTCTCTGTGTCTCTCTCCAAAAATAAATAAAATAAAATAAAAAATTAAAAAAAAAAAAAGAAGCCTACTTGGGGGCTGGAGAGATGGCTTAGCAGTTAAGGCGCCTGCCTCCTAAGCCTAAGAATGCCGGTTCCAATCCCCAGGTCCCACGTTTAGCCAGATGCAAAGTGATGCAAGGGTGCAATGCCGCATTTGACCACAAGGGGCGCACACATATGGATTTCATTTGCAGCGGCTTGAGAGGCTGCTGGCGCGCCCATCTCTATCTGTCTTCCTCTCCCTCTCTCTCTCTCTCTCTCTGTCTCTCTCCAAAAAAAAAAAAAAAAAAGTAAAGAAGCCTACTTGGTATCCTCACCAGGCAGCAAAAACTAAAACAGGGCTGGGGATAGGACTCAGTTGGCAAAGCAATTACTGGGCAAGCCTGATGACCCAAGTTCAGATCCCCAGAACCCACATAAACCTGGATGCATACCATGACTATAATCCCAACAAGCCTATAATGAAAGGGGAGGTGAAAATAGGACAATCTCAAAACTCACAAGCCAGCTAGCCTAGCATCTATAGCAGTGAACAACAAGAAACTCTGCACCTCAAAGATGATGGAAGATGAGAATGACACTCAAGGTTGTTCTTTGATATTCACACACATGCATGGCATGCACACACACACACACACACACACACACACACACACACACACACATGGAAAAAAACACTAGAGAGCCAAACATGGTGGTGTACGCCTTTAATTCCAGCACTCAGAAGACAGTGGTAGGAATTTGAGACCAGCCTGGAATTACAGAGTGAGTTCCAGGTCAGCCTGGGCTAGAATGAGACCCTACCCGGGGGATGGGGGGAACTAGGGACAGCCCAGCATACAGGGGAAGCCAACCTGCTGTCTGCTACAAGTAGCCTTCAAGGGCCTAAAGGGCACAGAGACAGGCATAGGAGAGATTACACAAATGGACTGGGGCTTCTGGGATAAGTTTATTCATCAAATGATCACTTAACACTGTGTAGGAATGTAATTAATGATGGGACAGGAGGCTGAGTCCAAGGAGAAGCTTGTGGAAGAGTCTCTCACACACAGGAGGAACCTGGCAGAACTCTGGGATACCTAGACTATTCAGGGAACTAAAATGGGACTAGGAGTGAACAAGGATGGCATTCCATACAGAGAACAAGGGCCTAGGATAGAAGCAATGAACTGGACATCAGAGATGGCTTTGAAGTATAATGGACAACTGACACTAACCACATAAAGAGAGAGGAGGAAAAAAAAACGGGCTGGGATATAGCCAAGATCCTGGACAAGGGGAGAGGACAAGATGACCAAAGAGTGAGAGCACATGATGGCATGATGTGATGGGGAGGGGGTATGGAGCTACAGGGAGGGAGGATGAAGTGGCAGGAGAGGGAGATAAGGTTACAAGGAGAGGTGAGAGAGGCAGAAAGGGAGTGAAGAATGAGGAATGAAGTGACAGGAAAAATGGTGGGTTAAGCCAGGCATGGTGGCGCATGCCTTTAATCTCAGCACACGGAAGGCAGAGGTAGGAGGATTGCCATGAGTTCATGGCCACTCTGAGACTATGTAGCACATTCCAGGTCAGCCTGGGCTAGAGTGAGAACCTACCTCAAAAAAGGGGGGGTGGGCTGGAGAGATGGCTTAGCGGTTACGGCGCCTGCCTCCTAACCCTAAGAACACTGGTTCCAATCTCCAGCGGTTCCAATCTCCAGGTCCCACTTTTAGCCAGATGCAAAGTGATGCAAGGGCGCAATGCCGCACTTGACCATAAGGGGACGCAGGCATCTGGATTTCGTTCGCAGCAGCTCAGAGGCTGCTGGCGCACCCATCTCTATCTATCTTCCTCTCCCTCTCTCTCTCTGTCTCTCTCTGTGTCTCTCTCCAAAGAAAAAAGAGGGGGAGTGTGAGGTGAGAGAAGAGAGGCATGACAAAGTAATGAACTGGGGAGTGAGATATGGATCAAGGGAAAATGAGGTGGTAGTAGGGACAGAAAGGATGAAGCAATAGGGAGGAATCAGAAATAAAATAACAGAGGTGGGGGGACAATAAGAGTTGTAGAGGGGGTGGGAAGAGATGGCTTAGTGTTAAGGTGCATGCCTGTGAAGCCTAAGAACCCTGATTTGATTCTCCAGGTCCCATGCAAGCCAGATGCACAAGGTGGCATATGCGTCTGGAGTTTATCTGCTGGGGCTAGAGGCAATGGCATGCCCATTCTCTCTCTCTCCCCATCTCTAATAAATAAATAAAAATAAAATCTTAAAAAAAAAGAGTGGTGGGGGATGAGAAGACAGGAAAGGGATGGGAATGAGATGATGGGAGGACAGAAGATAAGATGCAGTGATGGGAAAGAGAGGGAGAGGGATGAGGTGAGAGGGGAGGGGAGGGGAGGGGAGGGGGGGGGAGGGGAGGAGGGGAGGGGGAGGGAGGGAAGGGAAGGGAAGGGAAGGGAAGGGAAGGGAAGGGAAGGGAAGGGAAGGGAAGGGAAGGAAAGGGGGATAAGGTAAAAAGGAGGATGAGGGTCAAGGCAATAGGAATGAGTGATGAGAAAAATCAAAGAAAAATAAAAACGGTAAGGAAGGGAGAAAAGATGAAACAATGGGGAGAGGGATGAGGTGTGAGACAGGGAGGGAGAGAGGATGAAGTGATGAAGATAAAAGGTGACAGGGGAGGAAGAAGTGAAGGAATAGGAAACAGCAGTGGCATTAAGAAGAAGTCTATTATAAGGTTCCAGGAGACTAGTGGTTACCTGAGGGCCATGACTAGGCCCTTCCAGGATGAAGACACAGCAACTGGGGCACTGCAAAACCCAGACCTCCAGTACAAGGCCCAAGTAATTTCCTATATGTCAAATAACTAGGACAGTTTTCTAAGATTTTATTTTTATTTATTAGAGGCAGAAAAAGGGAGAGAGTGAGAATGGGCGTGCCAGGGCCTCTAACCACTGCAGAAGAACTCCAGATGCATGCACCACAATGTGCATTTGGCTTACATGGGACCTGGTAAATTGAACCGGGGTCCTTGGGCTTCACAGGCATGCGCCTTAACCACTAAGCCACCTCTTCAGCCCAAAAGTTACATTTTTAATACACAAAAAGAGAAAACAGCCCTTGAGAAACAGATGATAAGATCCTATTGCTGAAGACATCTCTTGCCTGAGAGGCAAGGTCACTGAGAAAGCAAGCTGGTGCTGAGCAGAAAACCTTCTCCCTGTAGACCAGCCAACTGAAAGCTGGAAAAAAGCTGCAGTGCATGCAGGGAGACAGAAGTCATCAGCAGTGAAAACAGTGGACACTGAAAATACAAGTTTGGCCATACAGGCCCAATGACTGAACGGGTGCAATAGTGGCATGTCAGCTCTTGGGGTAACCAACTGCTCCATACTTGGACTGAAGGCCCTCTCTATGGCAGGGAATACATACCTGGTACTGAAAAACCTAAACAAAAGTCTATGGCAGGGGAGGTCATGAGCCTTAGGGGTATAAAGCCTGCTCTTGTCTGACTAAATGTATATATTATTCCCACCAAGCTGCCCTGGGGGCACTACACTTAATGTTCATATTCATATATTAACGCTACTCTCACTTCTGGTTAGAGAAGCTTCTCTTTTCAGATGGTGATGACCACTGGGATGACCCAAAAAGCAACATAGTGCTGAGAAGAAGGGATGGAGGAGTGCCCAGCACTGAAACACCTCTGTCACACCTTCCAAGGCTTAGGGACCATTGTGGAAGAGGGGGCGGATAGAATGGAAGAGCCAAAGGAAGGGTACGACTTCTTACAATGCAACTATCCAGACAGAAATTGGCCTTGATATCCATGACCTTGCAGTGCCTAGCAATACCTTTGCAAGATCCTCAAAATAGAAGAAAAAGATGATGACATCAAATTAAAAGAGAGAAGTGAATTCCAGGTCAGCCTGGGCCAGAGTGAGACCCTACCTTGAAAAACCAAAAAAAAAAAAATTAAAAGAGAGACTAATGGAGAGAGGGAGGGGATATGATGGAGATTGGAGTTCTAAAGTGGGGGGAAGGGAGGGAAATATCATGTGTTTTTTTGTATGTAAGTATAGAAGTTGTCAATAAAAATAATAATAATTTTAAAAAAAAGAGAAACCAAAAAGCTATGATAGTATTCAAATATATGAAGTTACAGATTCTTCTACCTAGGTAGTACATTTAATTATATACCCACAAACTCATATCACACACACAATGATCTTAAAATAAACCTTACCATAGGGTAAACAGTCTTCACGTTTTCCATGTTTAAATGTTTGGGCCTGTAAAAAAAAAAAAGAACAGTAAGTTTTAAATGCATCTATGAGTTAAAATCATAAACAAATTAGCAAAACAACTCATTGAATCTTCCAGAATTTTTATTCTGGACATACATCACCCAATACCATAAAAAGAGATTCAGTATGAGAAAAAGATTTACAAGTGCTGGAGAGATGGCTTAGAAGTTAAGGCGCTTGCCTGCAAAGCCAACGGACCCAGGTTTGATTACCCAGGACCCACATAAGCCAGATGCAAAAGATGGCACATGAATCTGGAGTATGTTTGCAGCAGCTGAAGGCCCTGGCACGCCCATGCTCTCGCTCTCTCTACCTCTTTCTCTCCCTCTCAAATAAATAAATTTTTTAAAAAATGATTAAGGTCCTGGAAAAGGGACCTCCCAACAGTACCATCACAGCAGGAACACATCAGAGTCTAGTCCTCTGAGGAGCACAGATGCTAACCTGCAAATGTGCACATTGAATTAGGCTACAAGGAGACAGGAAAATCTCAGCAGAACCTACGTTACCTGTATATAAATAAAGACACCAAAGAATAAAAGTTATAGAACAAATGATCCACACAAAAGCAAAGAGTGATAGGAATCCTCTTTCAAGTTTTACTATCTTAGTCAGCCTAGGAGGGTTCCAACCTTGTTCTGCTACCTTACAGGTCTAATTTCTACCCACTGCCACAGATGCTCACTTGATATGGTGCCTCTAGCTCATCTTCCCTGTGATGGCAGCCACTGCCACATACACAGCACTATGAATGAACTTGGAGACTGTGAGCCAAAAAAATATTTGATCCTCATTAGAACACCAGTCCTCTTTAGAACTCTGGTTCTCTCACTAGAACACTGGTCCTCACTCACTAGAACTCTAGTTCTCTCATTACAACACTGGGGAGATTGCTCAGTAGTTACAGTCACTTGCTTGCAAAGCCTGCCAGCCCTGGTTCAATTCTCAGCCACCCACGTAAAGCTAGCAGGCATTCTTTTGCAGCAGCAAGACTTTAGTGTATACACATGCACACAAATAAAATTAATTTTAAAAAAGACTAGACACACACTGGTCCTCGTTCACTATAACAGTGATCCTAGAACACTGGTCCTCTCACTAGAATACTGGTTTCACACATACACACACAAACATGCAAAAACATAAATATGCATACACATGTCTACAATCCCAGCACTAAAGAAGCAGAGGCAAAACGATTAATATACATTAAAGACCAGGCCAGGGCTACATAGAGAGCCCTGTTTTAAGAAACATACACACACATTAACACTTGTATAGACCACACAGACAGTGTGGTGGCACATGCCTTTAACCCTGAGACCATGTAGTGAATTCCAGATTACCCTGGGCTACCATGAGGCCCTACCCTGAAAAACCAAAAATAAATAAATAGGTAACCACACAGACATATGCATACACTTACACACAGGTAAGACACATATAAAAACACACATATGGTGTATGAATCTGGAGTTCATTTGCACCGGCTAGAGGCTCTGACACACCCATTCTCTCTCTGTGTCTCTCTTCTATCTCTCTCTCTGCTTGAAAATAAATCACTGAGTTCTAGCAAACATCTAAGGAAAAAACAAAAATACCACCTTGTACAAGCTCTGAGAAAATACTTGCCAATTCATTATGCAAGGCCAAGGTTGCTCTGTCATGAAACCAAGATTACAGTAGAAAACTGCCACTGACCTCTGAGGAACACAAACACAACATCTCTGAATGGGACTGGAGAAATGGCTTAGCAGTTAAGACACTTGCCTGCAAAGCCAAAGGAAACAGGTTCAATTCCCCAGGACCCACATAAGCCAGATGCATAAGGTGGCACATGCGTCAAGCCCTGGAACACCCATTCTTTCCCTCTTCCTCCCACTCTCTCGTCTCTCTATCTCTTCTCTCTCTCATAAATAAAGAAAAATAAAGCCGGGCGTGGTGGCGCATGCCTTTAATCCCAGCACATGGGAGGCAGAGGTAGAAGGATTGCCCTGAGTTCGAGGCCACCCTGAGACTACACAGTGAATTCCAGGTCAGCCTGGACTAGAGCGAGACCCTACCTCATAAAACCAAAAAAATAAGTGAATGAAAGAAAAATAAAAGCTGGGCATGGTGGCTCACACCTTTAATCCCAGCAATCAGGAGGCAGAGGTAGGAGGATTGCCATGAGTTCAAGGCCACTCTGAGACTACATAGTGAATTCCATATCAGCCTGGTCTAGAGCGAGATCCTACCTCAAAAGAAAAAAATCTATGAATGGCATATTAGTAAACTGACTGCAACAACAAACCAGAAGAACTTAACCACTAGGAATAAAAACTTTACACTAGGAATAAATGGGCTTTATCTCTCATCTGCAAGGAATGCAAAGCTGGTTTAACATCTAACAATCAACTAATGATCAACCAAATTAACAGAATAACAAACTAATAACACATGATCACCTCAATAGAAGCAAAACATCTGATAAAATCCAAAACCTTTCCTGATAAAATCCCTAATCAATTGTGAAGAAACTTCTCCACAAGATAAAGCAGCTAAGACATCTGCTGCTGATGTCACACTCCCTGTAAAAGCTACTGCTAACCATTAGTCTGACAAGAAGCCTCCACAACATTTGAAAAACCAAAGTGTCCAGGGGAGGCATGGAAAATCTGCCCAACCTTCAAAAGTGAGGTTCAGGTGAGAAGCAGAAGTTCTCAGGAGGAGAAATGCCTTACATAGTGAATTCCAGGTCAGCCTGGGCCAGAGTGAGACCCTACTAAAAAAAAAAAAAAAAAGGGAGTTTGAGCTCTGGCCATCCGTACATACTAGCTGTTGGTAGTGTCTCTCTGCTGTGGAGGTACACAGTGAGCTAGCTTCTTCTGCCATAATGCTTCTCCTCGAATCAGTAAGCCTGAACCCTTTTCTCCCATGAAAGAAAGAAAGAAGAAAGGAAGGGAGGGAGGGAGGGAGGAAGGGAAGGAGGGAGGGAGGGCGGGCATCATAGGTCAAAAAGCAGTAGGTTAGTCACTCAGAAGGCCTAACAGCATGACCTAACAAAAGAGGTGAATAAAATGTACACATTACCAACTGGGTTGTTGTGCAATGATGGGCCAGGCAGTACAAATGGGTAAGGAAAAACAAAAGCTCCCCTAGATGTTCCTCAACTGATGAGTGGATAATGCAGATGTGCCACATTTACACAATGGAGTTCTACTCACTGGTAAAGAAAAATGAAGTTATGAAATTTGCTGGAAAATGGATGGATCTGGAAAGGATTATACTTAGTGAAGTAACCCAGGCCCAGAAAGCCAAACGTCACATGTTCTCTCTCATATATGGATCCTAGCTACAAATGATTGGACTTCTATGTGAGTAAAAATAAAACTCAGTAGCAGAAACCAGTAAGCTAGAAAGGGGATATAAAGGAAATAGAAAGGGAGAGAGGGGGGACTTAATAGGATGGTAGTGTATGTATGTAAGTAGAAGAACAGATTAATGGGGGTGAAATGGCCTAAGTGAGGTCAGGGAAGAGATTGAGTAAAGGAAAGGTGAAGGGAGGGCTAATCAAAATCTAAGAGGATATAAATAAGTCATATGGAAACCTACTTTTCTGGACAATGGAGCACTCAGAAGCCATAGATTATTACTAGAAAATTTTCAGTGCCAGGGATGGGATACCTTCCAGTAAGCTGTTGGCCAGGGAGGTCACAAATACCCCTAAAACATTATAGGCCATTGCCGAGGCCCTTGGTTTCCCGCCAGGAATAGATGGTAAGACCCTATTGCTGAAGACTCCACATTTTGGGCTGCAAGGTCACTGAGAAATCCTGCTGGAGCTGAGCTGAAAGCTCCTCCAGGTGAACCAGCTGACAAAGCTAGAAAAAGCTACACTGCATGCAGTTCAATGGGAGAGAGAGAAAACACCAGTGAAGATACTCAATAGTGAACATATAAGTATTAAATTTGGCCAGGTAGGCCAAATGAGCCAACAGGTGCAAGAGTGGCATGTCTGTTGTGGGGGAAACCAACTACTCTCTAATTGGACTGGAGGTCTGCTCCATGGGAGGGAATAGATCCTGGATACTGAAAACCTATAAGAGGGGAAGTCATGAGCCCTAGGATGTCTGCTGGTGTCTGGCTAAATGTATATACTATGCTCACCAAACTAACTGCCCAGTAAGCACTTCTCTTAATGTTCATACCCATATGTTAATGCTATTCTCACTTTTGGTTAGAGAAACTTCTCTTTTCAGATGGTGGTGACCTTGGGATGACTCAGAAGGTACCACAGTGCTTAAAAAAAAAAAAAAAGGGACAAAGGAGTGTTCAACACTGAAACATCTTTAACACACCTTCCAAGGCTCAGAGTCCATTGTGGGAGAGGAGGCAGAAAGAATATAAGAACCAAAGGAAGAGTAGGACTCCTTACAACGTGCTCCTCCAGACACAAAATGGCCTAGACAGCCATGACTTCACAGTGCCTGACACTACCTACACAAGACCATTATAACAGGAGGAAAAGATGATGACATCAAAATGAAAAGAGAGACTGATTGAGAGAGGGAGAGGATATAATAGAGAGTGGCGTTTCAAAGGGGAAAGTGGGGGTAGGGAGGAAAGTACCATGGGATATTGTCTACAATTAAGGAAGTTATCAATTTTTTAAAAAGTAACTAAAAAAAAAAAAAGCTCCAAATGTCTTTTAAAATAGGGCTGAGGGAAGCCGGGCGTGGTGGTGCACGCCTTTAATCCCAGCACTCGGGAGGCAGAGGTAGGAGGACTGCCCAGAGTTCAAGGCCACCCTGAGACTACATAGTGAATTCCAGGTCAGCCTGGACCAGAGTAAGACCCTACCTCGCAAAACCAAAAAAAAAAAAAAAAAATAGGGCTGAGGGGAGTCGGGCGTGGTAGCACAACGCCTTTAATCCCAGCACTCGGGAGGCAGAAGTAGGAGGATCACTGTGAGTTCGAGGCCACCCTGAGAATACAGAGTGAATTCCTGGTCAGCCTGGGCTAGAGTTGAGGCCCTACCTCAAAAAAAAAAAAAAAAAAATAGGGTCGGGCGTGATGGCGCATGCATTTAATCCCAGGACTCAGGAGGCAGAGGTAGGAGGATCGCTGTGAGTTCAATGCCACCCTGAGGCTACATAGTTAATTTCAGGTCAGCCTGGGCCAGAGTAAGACCCTACCTCAAAAAAACAAAAACAAAAACAAAAACAAAAACAAAAAAAATAGGGCTGAGGGGCTGGTCAAAGGCATGTGCTTGGAAAGCCTGATGACCGGGGTTTAATTTCCCAGTACATATAAAGCCAGATACACAAAGCGACACATGTGTCTAGAATTCATTTGAGGTGGCAGGAGGCCCTGATACACCTATTTTCTCCCTCCCCACCTCCCCTCTCTCTCTTTCAATAAATAAGAAAAGGTCAGGCATGGTGGCATATCCCAGCACTCAGGAGGCAGATCACTATGAGTTCAAGGTCACCCTGAGAATACAAGAGCTGGGCGTGGTGGCGCACGCCTTTAATCCCAGCACTTGGGAGACAGAGGTAGGAGGATCGCCAAGAGTTCGAGGCCACCCTGAGACTACATAGTGAATTCCAGGTCAGCCGGAGCTAGAGTGAGACCCTACCTTGGAAAACCAAAAAAATTAAATTAAATTAAATTAAATAAATAAAAATAAAAAGAACAAGAAAGGGCTGGAGAGATGGCTTAGCGGTTAAGGCATTCGCCTATAAAGCCAAAAGATTCTGGTTCAACTCCCCAGGACCCACGTAAGCCAAATGCACAAGGTGGCTCATGCATCTGGAGTTCGTTTGCAGTGGCTGGAGGACCTGGCATGTCCTCTCTCTTTGTCTCTCTCAAATAAATAAATAAATAAATAATTTTTTAATGTTTAAAAAAAGAAAAAGAACAAGAACAAGAAATAGGGCTGGAGAGATGGCTTAGCAGTTCAGGCACATGCCTGCAAAGCCGAAGAAACCCAGTTCAATTCTCCAGGTCCCAGGTCAGCCAGATGCACATGGTGGTGCATGCATCTGGAGTTCATTTGCAGTGGCTTGAGGCCCTGGCGCACCCATTCTCACTCTCCTTCTCTCTCTGTCTCTCTCCCTCTCCCTATCTCTAATAAATAAATAAATATTTAAAATTCTAAATAAATAAAAAAGAACAAGAAATAACTGGGCATGGTGGCACACATCTTTAATCCCAGCACTCAGGAGGCAGAGGTAGGAGAATCGCCATGAGTTTGAGGCCACCCTGAGATTACATAGTGAATTCCAGGTCAGCCTAGGCTAGAGCAAAACCTTGCAAAACCCAAAAAAAAAAAGGGGCTGGAGAGATGGCTTAGCAGTTAAACGCTTGACTATGAAGTCTAAGGACCCCAGTTCGAGGCTCAATTCTCCAGGACCCACGTAAGCCAGATGCACAAGGGGGTGCACGCATCTGGACTGCACTGCATGTTTGCAGTGGCTGGAGGCCCTGGTGCACCCATTCTCTCTCTCTCTCTCTCTACCTGCCTATTTCTGTATCTCTCTCTCTCAAATAAATAAATAAATAAATAAATAAATAAATAATTTAAAAAAAAAAAAGAATAAAAACTTTTCTCACACTGTACCCAGGATGACTAGGAACTCGTGGCAATCCTCTTGCCTCAGCCTCCCACATCCTGGGATTACAGGTATAAGCCATCATACCAACCTTAAAAACATCTGCCTAAAAAAAGGGATATGATTTTATTTTATTTTAAAATAAAATAAAATGGAGCATATAGGGCTTATTTTGGATATCAAAAAAAAAAAAATCCATTCCCTGCTGTGGTAATTTGAATAAATGCCCCCCAATATATTCAGTGTTTTATTAGTTTATAGTTTGCATCTGCATCCACCTTGCTGGAGGCAGTGTCACTGGGTGGATCTTAAGGCGTGATGGTGGGTTTGAGATTCCATTGTAAAGATATGCAAAGTGTGCCTAGATAGGGTTCCTGAAGTGTGCTGTGCTGTGTGGCTTTGCTCTCTTGCCTGGTCCTGTGAAGACAGGCCAGCTTCTTCTGCCATTATGGAACTTCCCTTGGATCTGTAAGCTTCAATAAATAATATCCCTTCCTCCATTTAAAAAAAAAAAAAAAGGGTATGAGAGCCAGGTGTGGTAGCACACGCCTTTAATCCCAGCACTCCGGAGGCAGGGGTAGGAGGATCGCTGTGAGTTCAAGGCCACCCTGAGACTACAGAGTGAATTCCAGGTCAGCCTGGGCTAGAGTGAGACCCTACCTCGAAAAAACAAAAAAAAAGGGGGGGATATAAGTTGGTGGTAGAGCACTTGCCTAGCATGTGTAAGGCCCTGGGTTCATCCCTAGCACCACAAAAAAATAATAATAAAATTAAAAATAATAGTAATAATAAGTAAAGAAAAGTGAACAAGCTTGCTCATACTCTATCCAAGTGCTTGGTATAGAAGCTGGAACCGGCTAGCCCGGGTGAGTCAGGGTACAACCAGCTATCCAGCTACACAGGCCACCACTGTCACAATAGCTAAAAATGGACCCATCTCCTCTTCTCAATCTATACAGAGGAAGACATTGACAGCATCAACCTCATGCAGCCACTTTGACGTAGGTCTCCTCTTATTCTCACATTCACCAAAGGACCAGAAACATGGAACTGGACTTGAATGCTTCCTTATCAAGTGAATACAGATGCACTCTCTGTCTAAATCCTATTTAAGAACTCATTCCTAGGTTCAATTTATGTGAAATTTAAACCTAAAAACCAATTTACTTCACATAAATTCAATTCATCCAGTGTCATATAGTTTACATCTAATTCACTAACTTAAAAAGCAAACACACCTCTCCAGCAAAAACATGGGGTACAGATGTGGCCCTCAGAAAGAACCAAAATATGCCAGGCATGGTGGTACACACCTTTAATCTCAGCACTTGGGAAGCAGAGGTAGGAGGATTAAGTTCAAGGCCAGCTTGGGACTACAGAGTGAGTTCCAGGTCACCCTGGACTGGAATGAGACCCTACCTGTATGAAAAACACACATACACACACACACAGTTCCTGGGCAAGTGGGGTGAGGAAGTTCTCATCATGTATAAAAAGCTAATCACAACCAAAAGAACTTCAAACTGCCCCCCCCCATCAGCTCTCCCTAGGAAAATGGATGTGTACAAGATGGGTCAAGGCACATGACATCCTGGGACATATTGGCTCCCACGCCTGCAAATGCTCCAATCAGCTCCTACTGTTCATGTTCCCACACATAATCAGAAAGCCAGCAGCATGGGCCGCCTGCCTGGAGAACTAACACTGCATCTTCATGGGTAGAATACCAATTCTTTTATTCCTACACTTTCTCAACTTGGACAGAGACCCATTCTGGAAGCTTCCAGCCAGTGTGACGTGGGCACTCAGTACACATGAAGGACCCAGAAGGAATGAAGAAAGAAAGGAGAAAAGTAACTAAAACATACACCACACACATACAAGTATCAGTATAGGACTTTGGTTGTTTTTTTTTTTTTTTTTTTTTTTTTTTTTTGGTTTTTCGAGGTAGGGTCTCACTCTGGTCCAGGCTGACCTGGAATTAACTATGTAGTCTCAGGGTGGCCTCGAACTCTCGGCGATCCTCCTACCTCTGCCTCCCAAGTGCTGGGATTAAAGGCATGCGCCACCACACCCGGCTCTTTTTCTTTTTTTAATATATTTTTATTTATTTATTTGTTTGCAGAGACAGAATGAGTATAGGTGTACCACAGCCTCTCACAGTGGCAAATGAGCTCCAGATGTATGTGCCACTTTGTGCACCTGGCTTTATCTGGGTACTTACTGGGGAATTGAACCCAGACCAGCAGGCTTTACAAGCAAGCACCTTTAAACAATGAGCCATCTCCCCAACCCAAGACTTTGCTTTAAAAAAAAAACTATTTGTTTGCAAGCACAGAGATACAGACAGAGAGAATGGGCATGCCAGAGCCTCGAGCCACTGCAAAACTTCCAGATGCATGTATGTGCCACTTTGTGCATCTGGCTTACATGCGTACTGGGAAATTGAACCCAGGTTGTTAGGCTCTGGAAGCAAGAACCTTAACCACTAAGCAATCTCTCCAGCCCCAGACTTTGCTTTTTTTTACATAAAAGTAAGGTTGGGAGTTTGAGGAAGGAGGACCATAAGTTTCAGGCCAGCTTAGGTTATATTGAAACTTCATTTCAAAAAAGAAGGCATCAAATCTTAATAGCACGTCTTCCTCCCAATGCCAGTCAATGCTTGGCATGTACCACAGAACTGAAACTGTAAGGAGGTTGGGCAGAAGAATACACATTGAGCCATACAGAGGGAGGCGCCTTCCCCCTGCCATGGAAGCATGAAACAAGAACAAATCTACGGGCTACAGAGATGGCTCAGCGACTGAAGAACCAATCTAGAGACGCCTGCAGAAAAGCACAGAACAAAAGCAATCACACTGTGAACAATTTGGAGAAAAACACCTCTCAGCACAGGAGGAGAAACTGTAGGGTCTATTTTGTTGTTCTAGAAATTAGCCCGGTGCAAGGTGCAAACAAGTGAGTTTTCCAGTAATCATCCTACACCACCACACCTTTGGATTGCTATCCACCCAAGCTAGCTTCCCCTCCCTGGGGCAGACTCTCCAAGCCCTGAAAATCACAAGTGTGAAGCAATGTGGAATCAAGTTTGCCCTGCTGCCAAGCAGGAGGCGCTGGTTTGAGGCTCCCTGAAGGCACTGCCAAATCCAGGCCAAAAAAACCAACCCCACCCCAGGCCCTTGGAGAAAGGTCCCTACACCCCGGCTTAGGCATAGCTCTCACTGAAATGCAAAGCCTTGGAGAAATCCACTGATCCTCTGCAGCCTCAACTGGCCAACAGCCAGGCAACAGCCAAGACCACAACACTCCACGACAGCAGGTCACCCTGGGCCCATTACTACAGGTTCGGTTCTTGTCTCTCAGGAGGACACTATCCTAAGTATACCACCTCACAGGTGAGACAAGGTACAGGACAAGTAGGGCTTCTCCTGTGTCTGTTCCAACACTAAGAAACAGTCACCCATCATAAAAGGCTCAGCAAACCAGTGGTGACACTTCAAAGCACTTTTGAACATGTCATCCATGCGGACAAACCCTAGGCAAAAGAAGATCACCAATATCCACATAATCAACTCTAAGTTGACCACCAGTATACAACCAGGTCCTTACCTAACCCAGTGAGCTTCCCAGGAGTGGAGCTAAGGCCAAATCCTCACTACCTTTTTCATAGATGCAAAGGTATCCACATCAGCTCACCTTCAACATCTCTTCCCACAGCACTGTGGGGAAAAGACTCCTACAAAGTACAACCCAGAAAATTATGACTTCTAGCACATGTCCCAAGAAGAGAAGTAAGCAGCAGCCTATAGCTAGGCAGTGAATGTTCACATAAGAGGATAGGACCCTGCCATAGATGGAGCCACCATACCACAATCAAGTCCCAGCCTTGGGAGGGGTGTCCAAGAGGTATCACCTGCCTAAGAAGAAACACTTCTCCTTGAGAAGAAAAGAGTCTCCTTAATTGATGCAATGAAGTTGTGAATGGCTGGTATAAATGACTCACTAGAAGGAAAGCAATACTACTATCTCTAATAAAGTTGTAGCAAATGAAGTACTAACGATTTTAAGCATACAACAGAAATGTTTAAAGTGATCAAAATATCACATCTAGTGTCTAATTTTGCTTTAGGTGAGAACAGACCACCTTCACAGGAGAGATAATCAAGCCTGGCCCAACACAGTGCCCAACATGATCTGGGTCTTTTGGAAACAGAGGTGACACAGCTCAGAAAACACTAGAGGAAAATGAACATGTGCTTTGTCATCAGTGCCATTATTTCCCACCTCATTTAATCAATCTGCTCATCACAATTCATAGTACTCCTTTATCCCTCCCCCCTTTCTCACACCCATTCCCAAAACTCTTTGGAATAGCCCTGACTACAGACTGCACTGAGCATCTCTAGTTTTAGTAAACACGTTCCCCAGATCACAGAGCTTCTGGGCCAGGCCAGTTCTGCACTAATGAACTAGCCCAGCTTCTGGAGATACAAACTACCCACTGGGCTCAGTTTCAGGTGTGACCATTCCTAGGAAAGAGGTTGAAGAGGGACCTTACTAGGGAAGCAAATCAATTAACCCCATCCACCACAAAGTGAGAGAAATAATCCCATTAACAGAAGAATTTCAAACACAGGAAAGCTAAACCACCTAACAGGTTTGGAATGTTTCTCTGTTTATTTTTAAAAAGATTTATTTGGGGGCGGTTAAGGCACCCACCTCCTAAGCCCAAGAACGCTGGTTCCAATCTCCAGCAGTTCCAATCTCCAGGTCCCACGTTTAGCCAGAAGCAAAGTGACGCAAGGGCGCAATGCTGCACTTGACCACAAGGGGGCGCACGCATCTGGATTTCGTTTGCAGCAGCTGAGAAGCTGCTGGTGTGCCCATCTCTATCTGTCTTCCTCTCCCTCTCTCTCTCAAAAAAAAAAAAAAAGATTTATTTTTATTTATTTATTAGAGACAGAGAGGGAGAGAGAGAAAATGGGTGCGCCAAGGCGACCAGCTACTGCAAACGAACTCCAGATGCATGCACCACCTTGTGCATCTGGCTGACGTGGGACCTGGAGAATCAAACCAGGATCCTTGGGCTTCACAGCCATATTCCTTAACTGCTAAGCCATCTCTCCAGCCCTCTCTGTTTATTTCTATTTTGGGACAAGATCTCTCTGTGTAACCCAGGCTGGCCTGAAACTTATGATTCTCCTGCCTCAGTCTTTTAAATGCTGGGATAACAGGTGTGCACCGCCATACCCAGCTCTAGAATTAATTCTTCACAGCAACAAAAAGAAAAAAAAAAAAGGCCGAGCGTAGTGGCTGACGCCTTTAATCCCAGTATTCGGGAGGCAGAGGTAGGAGGATTACCATAAGTTCAAGGCCACCCTGAGACTACATAGTTAATTCTGGGTCACCCTGAGCTAGAGTGAGACACTACAAAAAAAAAAAAAAAAAAAAAAAGGAGAGGACCAATGTTGGGAGCAGAGAACTCCAGCCCCTCAAGTTTGTTATTGCCACACATTTCAATTTCTAATATCTTTATATGAAAATAACCATTTCTGGGCTGGGGAAATGGCTTAGTAGTTAAGGCACTTGCCTGCAAAGCCAAGGACACAGATTCGATACCCCAGGACCCATGTAAGCCAGTTGCACAAGGAAGCACAAGTATCTGGAGTTCGTTTGCAGTGGCTGGAGGCCCTGGCACACCCATTCTCTCTTTCACTCTATGTGCCTCTTCCTCTCTCTCACTCTCTGTCAAATAAATAAATTAAATTAAATTAAATTAAAAATAAATAAATAAATAACCATTTCTGGGGCCTGGGGAGATGGCTCAGCACTTAAAGCTCCTTGCTTGCAAAGTCTATTGGCCCAGGTTCAATTACTTAGTACCTACATAAAGCCAGATGCACAAAGTGGCCCATGAGACTAAAGTTTATTTGTAGCTCTGGTGTGCAAATATGTATGGGGGGAGGGTCTACACACACACACAAATAAAAATATTTTGAAAAAATATAAATAGCCATTTCTCAATCAACTGACAAATGCCATAGAGCTCTTGCCATGAAGAGCACAGGGACTAGGGTATCCCCACAGCACAGAGGGAGTACTCCAGGCTCAGAGTGGAAGCTGCACATGCAGAACCAAGTACCGGCATATGGAGAAGGACATCCAGTCTGTCTAACATACCTGACGCCAGACAGAGGAGCCCAAGTTTCCCCAAGGCAGGGACACACTGGCCCTAATGCTTGGCTAGTCAGACCCTGGCTTGGAAAACTGTCCACTGCCCTCCTGCTTCTCCCTTGGGCTCCCAGGGAAAGAAGAGCCCCTTATCTGTCCTTCCTAGGCCTCAGCCCTAGCAGGTCTTCCTTTCAAGTCTTCTCACTCCTCTGTTCCCTTGAGGGGAAGCTCTGCCATGTACAAAGAACCCTACCTTGACATTCATGTAATAATTCATAACTACAGTGAACCCAATAGAAAATAATAGTCCTGGGGGCCCAGAGGGGGAGCTAATACCTCCATGGGGTGGGGGGGGGCACTTCAGGGTGGAGTAGCTTCTCATCCTATCTGAAAAGGACAAAAACCAAGCAGCAAATGGGATGAGCTCAAGTGAGAACAACGAGAAGCAAGGAGCCACACTACAGGATAAGAACCTGTGGGACAGAGGAAGATGGCCATGGAGGGTTAGCTAAGACATCCAGGTAAACTGACAAGCTCTGAACAGGACAGGGGACATATGACACCTAATCCACATGGCAGGTATGGAGGACACAGGGGTGAAAACATTACCCTCCCATCATTGTCAGGCTCCCACATCCATAGGCTTAAGAGGGACAAAGTGGCAGGACAACAGGTGGGAGCTGGGAATGTGGCTTCAAAGGTGCCTCAAATGCACCCACAGGACCACAGAACAAAGGCTCTGGAAGACAAAGGTCCAAGGGCAAGTGAAGGGTAAGGTGTCAATAACCAAGGCTAAGGTCTGATGGAAGAACGCGAGAGGGAAGGCTAGGGAAGGTGTGGGCAGCCCAACAGCAGCACCAGTCCATGGATGGGCGAGATGACAGGAAGAAATGGGACTGGGAGGTGCTTGAATGGCCTACAGCAGAGGCCAGAGGCCAGGACTGATGAAGAGGACATTAGCCACTACCAGAGCTCCAGCACTAACTGAGCTCATGCCAGCAGTCAGAAAGATGACCCCATGTTTCCACTCAAGAGGGACGAGGAGGATGAAGTCCGTAACCCACAAAGTCCCTTCCCTCCAAGTGGAGAACCATACATTCCTACAGGACTCACATTCATGTAAAACACTGAGTTACAGGGAAATTAAGATACAGTCAAAGTTGCTCACAGTCTCCTCAAAGTCTAAATCAGAAACCCCTTCCCTTGAACCTATGGGACCACAGCACTCAGTGCTCAGGTCTCATGCCCACCCATATTTTTTCCACCCAAAACCCTGCCCAGAGTACCAAGACAGGAATATCTGGGTGATCTGCCCTGGGCACACTGAGCCCTAAGCTTCTTGAGACAGCGGGGGCAGATTTCCATGAGTGCCCATAGAAGATAGACCAGAAGTGCAGATAATGGGTTGGGCCCTCTCTAAAAAGCATGACAGGTGCTAATTAGCCTCCACACACTTCTGAGGCAAGAGAAGTTTGTCACTTCCAGATAGAGCAAGATGCCACGCCTGTACCTCAGGTCACCAGGGGAAATGAAATCCAGGCATATCTAAAGTATGTCTACAGGCCAAGGCTAGGACAGCCCCATCAGGTGGTAAGAGGGCTCTAAGAGTGTTGACACAGATCAAGTCCAAGACATACCACTGGCCCTTCTGGGCTGCCCACATGGTTGATCTGGTCAACCACTTCCTAAACCTGGGCACCTGACCCCTTTCATTCTTTAAAGTTACAAGCAAGAAACAGAAGCTTCAACATATCTCCTGGCAGGTGTCCATGGGGCAGGTTGAGTGAGCCTGTGGGCCCTTATCCTCTTGGTTAGCCCAGGTCAGCCTGGGCTAGAGTGAGACCCTACCTTGGAGAAAAAAAGGAAGAAAAAGTATGAAAATTTAAAAATAAGAAAAATGAGTTTTATCCAACTTCACTATGAAGGGAAGATACAATGCTAATAGATCCTAAACAAAATACCATTTTTCTGCCACTAACCAACATAGGCACTTTCACTGACAACAGCCTGTCTCTAGCAACAGAAATTCCTACCCTTTATTGGTCACTATAGGAAAAGCCACAATGGACAGTGGTTAGAACCTTCTTGCTGGATGTGGTGGTGCACGCCTTTAATCCCAGCAGTTGGGAGGCAGAGATAGGAGGATCACTGTGGGTTCGAGGCCACCCTGAGACTACATAGTGAATTCCAGGTCAGCCTGGGTTAGAGTGAAACCCTACCTCAAAAAACCAAAAAATTTAAAAAAGGAACTGGGCTGGAGGGATGGCTTAGCAGTTAAGGCATTTGCCTGCAAAGCCAAAGAACCCAAGTTCAATTCCCCAGGACCCACGTTAGCCAGATGCACAAGGGGATGCATGTATCTGGAGTTTCTTTGCAGTGGCTAGAGGCCCTGATAAGTCCATTCTCTCTCTCTCTCTCTCCCCCTGCCCCTATCAAATATATAAGAATAAAATACTTTTTAAGAATGGAACCTTCTAATCTAAGGAGAAACCATGAGTGCACAACCATCATGTAACAGAAAAGGAACATTAATTTTTTCATATTTATTTTAATTTTTATTTTAAAAAATGGGCATTCCAGGGCCTCTAGCCATTGCAAATGAACTCCAGACTCCACCTTATGCATCTGGCTTACATGGGTCCTAGGGAATCGAACCTAGGTTCTTTGGCTTTTCAGACAGGCACCTTAACTGTTAAACCATCCCTCCAGCCCACATTAATTTTTTTGTTTTGTTTTGTTTTGTTTTGTTTTTCAAGGTAAGGTTTCACTCTAGCCCAGGGTGACCTGGAATTCACTATGTCGTCTCAGGGTGGCCTCAAACTCATGGTGATCCTCCTACCTATGCCTCCCAAGTGCTGGGATTAAAGGCATGCACCACCACGCCAGGTTTAATTTTTAATAATGTTTTTTCTTCCTCAGATTTTCTCACTTGCATTAATCCTAATGTTCAAAGTGGGACAAAACCAACGCATGGAGCTGGAGATACAGCTTGGTGCTTGCCTGCAAAGCCAAAGAAGCCAGGTTCAATTCTCCAGCACCCACATAAGCCAGATGCACAAGGTGGTACATGCGTCCGGAGTTCATTTGCAGCAAGCAATGCCCTGGCGTGCCCATTCTCTCTCTATCTGCCTTTTTTTCACCCTCTCTCTCAAATAAAGTAATTTTTGAAAAGCATGTTCTGTACATCCAGAGTAAAGGGGCCTTGTGGAGAAATGAACTTGCCAAACGCTTGTTTCCCTCCTACAACAGTTAAGAATCATTGCTGAGAGAGGACTATGCTTCAAGGGAAATAAAATCAATCCTAGTTTCGATGTGACTTGTTCAGGGTTCACCTGTTTCGCCTAACCCACACTAATGAACAGGTGGATAAAAATGAAGCCAAGTGCATCAAAGGAAACATGCAATCCTGAAGCACAATACACCTGCAAGTTTCATCATGCACAGGACACCCAGCCCTCTGCCTTCAGGTCTGACAAGCTCATGGTGAAACCACTCCACCCGCAGAGTGCAACTTCCTCCTGCCCTGGAGCAGATCAGACTCAAGTGACCCTCCAAAAGAGAAAAGGAAGCACATGGAAAATTGGAAACTGGGGCTCCCCAGATGCAGCAGGGGCTTCAGGAGGCTCTAGAGAGACTGTCACTGGCACTGTCTGCCCAGGGAGGCCAGGCCACCAGAGTTGCTGATCCACAGCAGTTTCATTCATCCACTTGTCCCAGAATTTCAGCTGTCTGCGTCAGACAATTGCTCACCATTGCTCAGGGCAAATCTCTCTAGATAAAGCAGAGGTGCTGTTGCCAAACTACCAAAGCACTCTGCCCAACGGCAGAGAGCCACATCTTCCCCTCCCTTGCCAACACACACCCAAGTAGGGGGCAGGAGCCTCAGCTTTTCTAAGCCTCTGGGAAACCTTTTTAACACCTGAGAAAGAAGGAGAAAGAACATCTTTTCCCTTGAAATGGAACTTAGAGATGTTCAAATAAAACACACCTCCCATGTTTGCTAATTTAACTCCACTATTCAACCCACTAACACAGCTGACAAGGGACGGGACAGTGAGCCTGACTATCTGTGCTCTGTGTACCTGCCCCATGAAAGAAACAGAAAACTTGAAAGCCATATAGAGACAAGAAAGACAATCAAAAAGGAAAAGGAGCCGGGCACGGTGGCACACACCTTTAACCCCAGCACTCAGGAGGCAGAAGTAAGAGGATTGCCATGAGTCTGAGGCCACCCTGAGACTACATAGTGAATTCTAGGTCAGCCTGAGCTAGAGTGAAACCCTACCTAGAAAAACCAATAAATAAATAAATAAATAAAAATAAAAAGGGCTGGAGGGATGGCTTAGAGGTTAAGGCATTTGCCTGCAAAGCCAAAGGACCCAGGTTCAATTCCCCAGAACCCACATTAGCCAGATACACAAGGGGGCGCAGGCGTATGGAGTTTGTTTGCAGTGGCTGGAGGCCCTGGCACGTCCATTCTCTCCCTCTCTCTCTCTCTCTCTCTCTCTATCAAATAAATAAATAAATAAAAACAAAATATTTAAAAGTAAAAAGGGAAAAGAGCTGTGAGCAGAGTACTTGCAAAACTAAACCAAAAATAATAATGATAATAATAATAATGTCAGCCACTGTAACTTCCTCAAACTCCTAGGGATCGATCCAAGGGCACTGGCCAGGACAAGCACTGACCCTGAAGGGGTGTCCTAAACCCAGCAGGCTGCAACCATCTCCTACGGTAGCCTACTGATCCTATCAGCCACAACCTCTACACACTGGGAGGGCAGGGCAGAGTAGGGCAATTCCTGGGTCAGGCTGGCAAAAAGCTGGCTGCAAGAAGCCTTGCTTGAAGCCCCTCAAAAATGCAGCTGGGTATGGTAGCACACTCCCATAATTTTGCACTTTGGAGATGGGGACCAGCCTGGACTACAAAGCAAGATCCTCCACTACCACCACCAAAAAAAAAAAAATGTAGATGGCTGCCTGAGAAAAAAACATAAGATCCACCATGCCTGCTCACCTCTATGTACCACACACTCATACCACACAGGTTCAACACCCTTCCCTACAAAGCCACTGTTGATCAACAGGTTCAAGCTACATTTGTCAGACTTCTGTGTCCTCTTGACACTAAGAATTTCCTTTTTAAAAAATGGGGTTGGGCTGGAGAGATGGCTTAGTGGTTAAACGCTTGCCTGTAAAGCCAAAGGACCCGGGTTCAATCCTCCAGGACCCACATAAGCCAGATGCACAAGGTGGCATATGCATCTGGAGTTCGTTTGCAGTGGCTGGAGGCCCTGATGCACCCATTCTCTCTCTCTCTCTCTCCCCTTCTCTCCCTCTCTCAAATAAATAAATAAATAAATAAATAAATAAATAAATAAATAAAAATGGGGTTTGGGGCTGGAGAGATGGCTTAGCGGTTAAACGCTTGCCTATGAATCCTAAGGACTCCGGTTCGAGGTTCGATTCTCCAGGACCCACGTAAGCCAGATGCACAAGGGGGTGCATGCATCTGGAATTTGTTTGCAGTGGCTGGAGGCCCTGGTGCGCGCGCGCACGCTCTCTCTCTCTCTCTCTCTCTCTCTCTCTCAAATAAATAAATAAAATATTTTTTAAATGGGGTTTTTTGTATATATTTATTTATTTGAGAGAGAAGCAGAGCAAGAGAGAGAAAGAATGGGCATGCCAGGGCCTCCAGCCACTGCAAACGAACTCCAGATGCATGTGCCCTCTTGTGCATTTGGCTTATGTGGGTCCTAGAGAACCAAACCAGGATCCTTTGGCTTTGCAGGCAAATGCCTTAACCGATAAGCCATATCTCCAGCCCAACTCTAAGAATTTTCAATAAGATTCATGCCACACTGGGTATGCACACTTGTAATCACAGCACTCAGAAGGCAGAGGCAGAAGGAGCAACACAAATTCAAGCTAGCCTGCTCTACAACCGTGAGTTCCACTAGCCAGGGGCTACATGATGAGACCTTAAAGACCCATGCCAAAAAACTAAGAACACACTTACACCCGAACCTTCAAATCAACCATCTCAACCCACCACCAGTATTCCCTAAAACTAGACATACAATATCCCCCAGGATCCATGGACCAATGGTATGGTGGACAAATAGTTGTGATCGCTGCTGGTCCCTCCTCTGCCCCACACTCCCCCCTCTCCTCAGGGTCAGCCTCAGCTTGCACCAATCTCCATTGCTGCTGCTAGTAAAATGAAAATTCTGGGCTGGACAAAGTAGCACGTGCATCTGGAGTTTGTTTGTAGTGGCTAGAGGTCCTGGTGCACCCATTCTCCCCCACCCCCACCCCCGCCGTCTGTATCTCTCTGCTTGCAAATAATATTAAATAAATTTAATAAAATATTTAAAAACAGGAGAGATGGCTTAATGGTTAAGGCCCTTGCCTGCAAAGCCTAAGGACCTATGTTCGACTCTGCAGATCCCATGTAAACCAGACGCACAAGGTGACACAAGCACACAAAGTCACACATGCACACAAGATGGCGCAAGCATCTGGAGTTCAATTACAGTAGCTGCAGGCCTCTTTCCCTTCTCACACTTTAAAAAAAAAAAAAGGCCAGTCTATTGGACTTGCCTCAAAAAAAATTTTTTTTTAAATCACAATAAAATCCTCTTTAAGCACCACTGCACACAGCTATAACAAGAACCTCTAAGGGCATGGGCTGTGTATTTGCAAACCCCAAGAAGCCTGGCAGAAGCAGATACCCCACATTTCATCAATGTGACAGGTATGCTTGCCTCATATGTATAAAGCCTTGAGTTTGACCCCCTCCCTGCACCAGGAAAAAAGGGGGGGGGACTATGAACAGAGGAGAATATAAAAGACTTCTCAGGACTCTCTGCTAAATTCAATCCCCATTCTCTCTTTCTCTCCCTCTCTCTCTCTCTCTCTCTCACACACACACACCACATACTTATCCAAATAAAAAAGACGTTTAAAAAGGAAAAAAGTTCACAGCAGTGTTAATCACAACAGCAAGAGCAACCATAAAGAGAAGAACAGCACTGCCACATGGCACAAGATTGGATGGACATCAAGGACACCATGGTCAGTGAAAAAGCTAGATGCCAAAGGCCACATGTTGCACAATTCCAGACTTGTAAAATGTCTAAGGCTGGAGAGATGGCTAAGAGATTAAGGTGCTTGCCTGTGAAGCCTAAGGACCCATGTTCGATCTCTCTCCAGATCCCCCATAAGCCAGACACACAAAGATGATACAAGCACAAGGTTGCACATGCGCATTAGGTGGTGCAAGTGTCTAGAGTTCAATTTCAATGCCTGAGGCCCTGGTGCACCAATTCTCTCCCTCTGTTCTCTCTCTCTCTCTCTCTCTCTCTCTCTCTCTCTCTCTCTCGTTCTTGCTCACTCTAAAAAACAAATAAAATATCTAGAGCAGGAACCTCTACGTACAGGTGCAGGGACCAGAGACTGCTGTTGCTATAGAGCACAGTACAGTGCATGGGCTGATGACAATATGCTAGAGGAAGATAATGGCAGCTGCACAATCTTATGAACACACCAAAACAACTGAATTATTCACCAGAAGGGGCAAAATGTTCCTGGCACATGAATCATGCCCTGGTTTGAACTGCTGTAACAGCACATTCATGTGCAGGGTATCCATGCACAGGGAGGAAGCACAGGACATAAATGTCATTTTCCCAGGTTTCTTTCCTACATTTTTTTTAGGCAAGCCCAACAAACTGGCCTTTTTTTGGGGGGGAGGGGAGTGGAGGGGAGGTAGAGTCTAGCTCTAGCCCAGGCTAACCTGGAATTCACTATGTATTCTCAGGGTGGCCTCGAACTCATGGCAATCCTCCTACCTCTGCCTCCCCAGTGCTGGAATTAAAGGTGTGCACCACCATGCCTGGCTTAATGTATGTTTTTTTTTTAATTTTTTTTTATTTTTTATTTATTTTTGAGAGAGACAGAGAGAGAAAGACAGAGAGGGTGCACGCATCTGGATTTCGTTCACAGCAGCTGAGAGGCTGTTGGCACGCCCATCTCTATCTGTCCTCCTCTCCCTCTCTCTCTCTGTCTGTGTCTCTCTCCAAAAATAAATAATTTTTAAAAAATAGACAGAGGGCTGGAGAGATGGCTTAGTGGTTAAACGCTTGCCTGTGAAGCCTAAGGATCCCGGTTCGAGGCTTGATTCTCCAGGACCCACATAAGCCAGATGCATAAGGGGGCGCATGCATCTGGAGTTCATTTGCAGTGGCTAGAGGCCCTGGCGCGCCCATTCTCTCTCTCTCTCTCTCTACCTGCCTATTTCTGTATCTCTCTCTCTCTCAAATGAATAAATAAATAAAAATAAAATATTTTAAAAAAGAGCCGGGCGTGGTGGCGCACACCTTTAATCCCAGCACTCGGGAGGCAGAGGTAGGAGGATTGCCATGAGTTCAAGGCCACCCTGAGACTACATAGTTAATTCCAGGTCAGCCTGGACCAGAGTGAGACCCTACCTCGAAAAACCAAAAAAAAAAAAAAAAAAAATTAAAAAAGAATTGCTCCCTTAATATTTAAAAAAGAGAGAGAGAGAGAGAGAAAGACAGAGAGGAGAAATAGAGAATTGGCACCCCAGGACCTCAGCCACTGCAATCAAACACCAGACGCTTGCACCACCTAGTGGGCATGTGCAACCTTGCACTTGCCTCACCTTTGTGCATCTGGCTAACACAGGATCTGGAGAGTAGAACATGGGTCCTTAAGCTTTGCAGGCAAGAGCCATTTCTCCAGCCCTGGCCTTTTTTTTTTTTATGAGAGAGAGAGCAAGAGGAAGAGAGAAAGAGTTGGTGCACCAGGGTCTGCAGCCACGGCAATTCAACTCCAGACACATGTGCCATCTTGTGCACATGTGCAACCTTGTACACTTGCATCACCTAGTGTGTCCGGCTTACATGGGACCTGGAGAGTCAAACATGGGTCCTTAGGCTTTGCAGACAAGTGCCTTAACCACTAAACCATCTCCCCAGCCCTTAAAAGGTTTGGTGTGTGTTTTTGTTTTTGTTTTTTTGGTTTTTCGAGGTAGGGTTTCACTCTAGCCCAGACTAACCTGGAACTCACTATGTAGTCTCAGGGTGACCTTGAACTCAAGGCAATCCTCCTACCTCTGCATCCCAAGTGCTGGGGTTAAAGGCGTGTGCCACCATGCCTGGCCCTTAAAAGTTTTTTTTTTTTTTTTTTTTTTTTTTTTTTATGGTTTTGCGAGGTAGGGTCTCACTCTGGTCCAGGCTGACCTGGAATTAACTATGTAGTCTCAGGGTGGCCTCGAACTCTAGGCGATCCTCCTACCTCTGCCTCCCGGGAGCTGGGATTAAAGGCGTGCGCCACCACGCCCGGCTCCCTTAAAAGTTTTTTAAACATAGCTTTATTTCTGAGCAAAAAGAGAGAGCAAAGACAGATGGAAAGAATGGGCATGCCAGAGCATCCAGCTGCTGCAAACAAACTCCAGATGCATGTGCCACTTTGTGTGCATCTGGCTTTACATGGGCACTTGGGGAAATTAACCCAGGTTGTTAGGCTTTACAGGCAAGCACATTAACTGCTGACCCATCTCTCCAGCCCTTTTCTACATGTTTTGGATGATAGCCCACAAAATGTAATAGTGACATAACTTGAAAACAACAGATACCAAGATGTTTCTCATTCATATGACCAGGATGAATGAGACACTGCAGCAACAGATGCAGTGAGTCCAGTGAGCCTCTACTTTCCCTTCTTATTCCCAGTGGCCTGTCCAACTCCAGGATGACTGGACAACTGCATGCTCTCCACCCAGCCCTGATTCCTCCCATCCTGCATAGGCACAGTGAGGAGGACAGATACCAAGATGCCACTGTGATTGGCTGTCTCTAATCAAACATGCTCTAAAGGGCTCAGCTCTCTTCAGTGTGAATTGGCAGCCTCCTCTGCCTCTAAGACAAAAGACAAGAACTGCTCTCAAAGAAATCTCACCCACTGCAAGCAAATAAAAGAGCAAGGAGTGCTGACCCTGAACCTATAGCCCCAGAGAGCCATCAATACCCTCCTGATTACTGATGCTTGAGACCATGGCCTTAGAGAGCCACGGTGACCTCCTGAATGCCAACCCTGGAGACTACAGCCTCAGAAAGCTGTTATTACCTCCTGAACACTGACCCAAAAATTTCCTAGTTTCGGCCACTAGGCCACATCCTCTCTGTGGAATCCATACTAGAGCTTTCTCCTTGTCAGTACTAAATTGCCACAAAACAAACAAGCAAAGAAGACCTGCAATAAGCAGTGATAAGGCACAAATGGACATCTCTGGATAGGCGTCAAGGTCTATTTAAATACCGATGCCAGAAACACAGTAATGCACATATTCAAACAAAATAAGATTTAAAATTATCTGCCTCGTTTTATTAAGGTTGGCTCCAATAACTGTGCTTTATAATAAAACCAAGCAGGAGAAAACCCTAAAGTGCCTCCCTGCAGCTCCACGGATACCACTACCCTCTAGTGGCAATTCAGGGCTCTGCAGCCTTCTATGAATAGCAGCCAAAGGCTAGTTGTGAAAATGAAACCACAGTCCTATGGGCCAACTGATATTCTAGTCACTCCAACCTGGAATCCTCTCTGACCAGCACCCACTGTCATGAAGAATGCCATTCCCTGCTGCCTCCCAGCTGTACAAGCCGTCCCCGTGAAGCACTGCTTACCAAAGCCTGAAGCATCCCGTCCATGGCAATGACCCCTTCAATAGTCTGGAAGGAGGAGTGGGCCAAGGTACATAGACTCCAATCCAGGAAGCTAGCCATCTTTCTCTGCTTTACATCAGGACGTGTGATAAACCTGAAGAAAAAACAAGAACCAGGAGAAAACTCAACAAGGTCCCATGTAAGAACTCATCCCCACCCCAACACCCATCTATTTGGTCCTCAGGGATCCTCCTAGTCATGCTGTGTCCCTATACAAGCAGACTGCGTGTACATATATGTGGCCTTCTTCGTCAGCAACTCTCTCTCTAGGGAAAAGAGTCACTGCCAATCATGGCCCACCATGGCAGCCAATCTCTCAGGTCACACACAAGCTTTACCACCTCACATGGAGCCCCAGGCAGTGGGTTCTATGAGCACAGAGCTCACAAACGAGTCCGAGCTAGAGCGACTAGGCAGACCATCCACTGTCCTCCTACGCCCTGGCCATGTCCACTAGGACCTGAACTTAGTTTTGGTCACTCTGTCCTGCCTCCCCAGCCCTATATCTGGCTTATCCAGTTGACCTTCATTAGAGCAGCCTCCACTTCCTGTCAGAACACACTGCTCAGCACTGTTACACTGTGTCTCTGGCCCTCCCAGGGTACACACAGAAAAGATGCATTGCAAAGCAAAAGTGGATAGCCTGTACTCTCCAGTGTCCCTACAGGACACTCTGAGGGACTCAGTTTCCCCATTTCCAAACAACTTAGTCAAAATTTTGCCTGGCCTTTCCGGTCCACATGCTCTTACCAGATGGCAGATGACCAGGGCCTCTTCTGGCCTCTTCTCCTTATCCTGCCATAGCTCATGTGCACAAAATCCCCGCAAGGCTCAGTGAGAGAATACATACAATCACCATTACACTTTAGGACTATGTAATGTCTACTGCTTGTTAGAAGAGAAAGAAACAAGATACTAACAATAGTTTCCCTGCGGAAGTACCTGACTGATTTGCAAAGAGTGTTATGCAAACTTTAAGAGACCAGGTAAAAACACTCATATGCCCTTCTCAAGGAATTGTTTTAGTGGGACTGGGAAAGAAGCCCAAAGGCTTTCATTA
Source organism: Orientallactaga sibirica (assembly GCA_036365145.1). NCBI lineage: Eukaryota > Metazoa > Chordata > Mammalia > Rodentia > Dipodidae > Orientallactaga > Orientallactaga sibirica. Next base: position 541,863 of record JAEOAD010000013.1, read on the forward strand.
AAATCTGTTCTCCAGGGGCTGGAGAGGTGACCAAATGGTTAAGGTGCTTGCCTAAAAAGCCTAACGACCCAAGTCCAATTCTCCAGTACCCAGGTAAAGCCATACGCACAGTGAAGCAAGCATCTGGAGTTTGTTGGCAGTGACTAGAGGCCCGGACACACCCATTCTTTCTCCCGTTCCTTCCCTCCTTCCCTTCCCCAGCCCTTTCTCTGCTTGCAAATAAAAACATTTTTTATGAAATCTGGGAGCAGGGCATGGTGGCACATGCCTTTAATCCCAGCACTCAGGAAGCAAACACAGGAGGATCGCCATGAGTTCAAGGCCACCCTGAGACCAGAGTGAATTCCAGGTTAAGTGAATTCCAGTTAAGGCACTTGCATACAAAGCCAAAGGACCCAGGTATGATTCCCTAGTACCCACGTAAAGCCAGATGCACAAAGTAGCACATGTGTCTGGAGTTCCTTTGCAGTGGCTGGAGGCCCTGGCATGCCTATTCTCATTCTCTTTTATATATATATATAATTTATTTTATTTTAATTTTTATTTATTTATTTGCAAGCAGAGAGAGAGACAGAAGAGACACAGACACAGAGAGAATGGGAAACCCAGGGCCTGTAGCCACTGTAAACAAATTCCAGACACATGTGCCCCTTGTGCATCTGGCTTACATGGGTCCTAGAGAATCAAACCTGGGTCCTTTGGCTTCGCAGGCAAACTCCTTAACCACTAAACCATCTCTCCAGCCCCCTATTCTCATTCTCATTCGTGCCCTCTCTCTCAAATAAATAAACTATTTTTTTAAATTAGCCAGAAGCCGGGCGTGGTGGCGCACGCCTTTAATCCCAGCACTCGGGAGGCAGAGGTAGGAGGATTGCCGTGAGTTCGAGGCCACCCTGAGACTACAGAGTGAATTCCAGGTCGGCCTGGGCCAGAGTGAGACCCGACCTCAAAAAAAACCAAAAAAAAAAAAAAAAATTAGCCAGAGCTGGGCGTGGTGGCACACGCCTTTAATCCCAGCACTCCAGAGGCAGAGGTAGGAAGATCCGCGTGAGTTCGAGGACACCCTGAGAATACAGAGTGAATTCCAGGTCAGCCTGGGCTAGACAGTGAGACCCTACCTCGAAAAAACAAAAACAAAACAAAAATTAGCCAGGCATGATGGCACACGCTTTAATCCCAGCACTTGGGAAGCAGAGGTAGGAGGATCGCCATTAGTTCAAGGCCACCCTGAGACTACATAGTGAATTCCAGGTCAGCCTGAGCTAGAGTGAGACCCTACTTTGAAAAACCAAAAAATAAATACATAAAAATAAAAATTAGAAAAAATATCTGAAGCTGGGTGTGGTGACACAGGACACCTAACTAGAAGCTGAATTAGGAGGATTGCAGTGAGTTTTGAGGCCAGCCTGAGATTACATAGTGAATTCCAGGTCAGTCTGGGCTAGAGTGAGATCCTACATCAAAAACAAACAAAACAAAAAAATTCTGTACTCCAGAGACTAGAGATGACTTAGTAGTTAAGACACTTGCCTGCAAAGCCTAACCACCTGGGTTCAATTCCCCATACCCACATAAAGCCAGATGCACAGTGGCACATACATCTGGAGTTCATTTGCAGTGACTAGAGGCCCTGGCACATCCATTCTCTCTTTTTTCTCTCTCTCTCTCTGCTTGCAAATAAATAAAGATATTTTTTAAAATCTGAAGCTGAGTGTGGTGACACACTCCTTTAATCCCAACACTCGAGAGACTTGAGGTAGGAGGATTGTTGTGAGTTCGAGGCGAGCCTGAGACTACACATTGAATTCCAAATCAGCCTGGGCTAGAGTGAGACCCTGCCTCAAAACACAACAACAGGACTAGAGAGATGGCTCAGCAGTTAAGATGTTTGCCTGCAAAGCCTAAAAACATCAGTTTAATTCCCCAGTACCCATGTAAGCCAGATGCACAAGGGGGCACATGCATCTGAGTTCATTTGCAGTGGCTGGAGGCTCAGGCATGACCATTCTATCTGTCTCCCCACCTCAAGGTAGAGCACTTGCCTAGCATGTACAAGGCTCTGGGTTCAACCTCCAGTACCACCACAGAAATGGTAAGTCCCTTAATTTCTTGTAAGCTGTTTATAATATTCATTTTTCTGTAAATAAACAAAGACATTGGGGGACAGAACAATTTAACTCCCTACATGGCAGCTGCTGGACTCACTTGTTACCCACCTGGCTGCTTGGAACAAAAGGGCTTCAGTCAAATACTCATAAACCGGGCGAGGTGGGACACGCCTTTAATCCCAGCACTCTTGGGAGGCTGAGGTAGAAGAACTGCTGTGAGGTCAAGGCCAGAGACTACACAGTGAATTCCAGGTCAACCTGGGCTAGAGTAAGACCCCACTTCAAAAGAATACGCAAGCTGGAGAGATGGCTCAATGGTTAAGGCACTGCCTGCAAAGCCAAGGGATCCAGATTTGATTCCCCAGGACCCACATATGACAGAAAGATTAAAATAAAATAAAAAATTTTCACCGGGAGTGTTGGCACACGCCTTTAATCCCAGCACTCAGGAGGCAGAGGTAAGAGGATTGCCGTGAGTTTGAGGCCACCCTGAGACTACATAGTTAATTCCAGGTCAGCCTGGGCCAGAGTGAGACCCTACCTCGAAAAACCAAAAATAAATAAATAAAAAATTAAAAAAATTGAATGCTGGGCATGGTGGCACACGTATTTAGTCCCAATACTTGGGAGGCAGAGGTAGGAGGACTGCTATGAGTTCAAGGCCACCCTGAGACTACATAGTGAATTCCAGGTCAGTCTGGGCTAGAGTGAGAGCTATCTCAAAAAAAAAAAAAAAAAAGACTTTTGGGTAAAACGGCAGCATAGAAGCCATGCCAAACCACCCTAGGGAGGGATTTAAGCAAAACCACAGCAAGCCAGGTGTGGTAGTGCATGCCTTTAAAACCAGCACTTGGGAGGCAGAGGTAGGAGGATCGCTGTGAGTTTGAGGCCACCCTGAGACTATAGTGAATTCCAGGTCAGCCTGAGCTAGAGTGAACCCCTACCTCAAAAAAAATAAAAAATATAAAAAAACACGGCAAAATACACTCTTCTTCTGAAAAGTGCAGGAGAAATAGGTTCATACAGAAAGGAGGAAAATGGCCAGAATCCAACTGAGGAGCTTGCGGCAGCAACAGAGACCAAACAAGGGGATTTTCCAACCTCATCAGCCTTCTTGCAAAGTCAAGAAATCTGAAGGAAAGACAGCTGAGATCAACTAAGGAGCTAGTGAAAAAGAAACAGGTAGGACTGCGTGATCAACTCCATGCTTCCTGAACTCTCCCATCACCCAACTATCAGAACCCCAAACCTCTGGCATTCAGCCCCCAGCTGCAGGGCATCCAGCACAGCTGAACAGAGCTCCAGCTCCACAGCGCAACACAGAGAGATCAAGGTGGGCATACAGCACTGGTGAGATTGAAAGCCACCACAAAACGTAACGAGACCTTCTGACAAAAAAAAAAAAAAAAAAACATAAGCCAGGCATGGTGGTGCATGCCTTTAATCCCAGCACTAAGGAGGCAGAGGTAGGAGGATCACCATGAGTTCGAGGCCACCCTGAGACTACATAGTGAATTCCAGGTCAGCCTAGGCTAGAGTGAGACCCGACCTCAAAAAACAAAAAAAAAAAAAAAGGAAAAATGGAAAAAAACTGGAAGTGCTAATCTCTCTTTCCGTGTCAGGCAGGTTATGGGTACATATTTTTGGTTGGCTTTACCATTTTCAAATAAGTTGTATTTGGGGGTTGAATATTGTTGTCTTTAATGCTTTCAGATTTATAGGGCCTTTGTCTTTTGTTTCTGTCCTTATTGGGGGCAGGGTCTAATCCAGATCCAGGCAGATGTGGAACCCAATTCAGAACAGAATTCTCTACCTCCTAGCTGACAGGATTAAGGATGTAGAGCAATACACACCCTTAGGGACTTTGGCCTTATAAGACTGTTTTAACCTCCACACTTGTATACTTTGTGCTGGTTTCTACTGAATGTGTATATTGCTCAGTTGAAGTTTAGAATCTGCCAGTAAATTGTTCCCAATCCACTAGATTACTTGCTTAGCAAGCAAACTCAACACGTAGGATTACTTCTGTGGCTGGATTGGGGTACAAGAGCTACACTTGGCACCCTAAGCTCATATACTGAAAGTACATAAAGGTGGATCACCACATCTAAGAACACTGCAGATAAGTAGAAAACCCAAGCATCAAATCAATTCAGGATGCAAAAGTCACTACATTATAATACAAGAAACCCAAAGAATCAAGACAATGCAATCCCACCAAAAATTATAAATTCATCAGAAATGATCAACAATGAGACTGTTTTAAATGAAATGCCTGACAAAGATTTCAAAAGAATGATTTTATGTATACTCAAAGAAATCAAAGAAGAAAACAAAGGAATTAAAGAAAACAAACTCCTGAAAGAGAACACAGGAAACCAGCTTAATGAAATAAGGAGGTCATGGGCCTGGGGTGATGGCTTAGCAGTTAAGCACTTGCCTGTGAAACCTAAGGACCCCGGTTCAAAGTTCATAAGCCAGATGCACAAGGTGGCGCATGCATCTGGAGTTCATTTGCAGTGGCTGGAGGCCCTGGCGCGCCCATTCTCTATCTGCCTCTTTCTCTTTCTGTGTCTGTCACTCTCAAATAAATAAATAAAAAATAAACCAAAAAAAATTTAAATAAACAAAAATAAATAAATAAAGGAAGTCATTACAAGGCATGAGTAAGGAATAGAAATACTAAAGAAAAACCAGGCTGAAATCCTAGCTCTGAAGAACAGTCAGTCAAATAAAAAACTGTGAAAAGTCTCACCAGTAGAATGGATGAAGGAGAGGACAGAATATCTAAACTAACAGACCAGATGGTAGACCTAATATAGTCCAACAAAGAGAAAGACAAGCTAATAGAAAGGTATGTTTTGTTTTGTTTTGTTTGGATTTGTTTGTTTGTTTGGTTGGTTGGTTGGTTGGTTGGTTGGTTGTTTTTTTCGAGGTAAGGTCTTGCACTAGTCCAGGCTGACCTGGAATTCACTATGTAGTCTCAGGGTGGCCTTGAACTCATGGCAATCCTCCTACCTCTGCCTCCTGAGTGCTGGGATTAAAGGCATGCGCCACCACACCCGGCAATAGAAAGGTATGAATGGGACTTTCAAGATAGCTGGAACACTGTGAAAAGATCAAACATAAGAATTCAGGGTACAATAGAAGGAGAAGAATTTCAATCCAGAGGCTTAGTAGGCATTTTCAACAAAATCATAGAAGAAAAATTTCCCCAAATTGGGAAAGAAATGCCAGTGCAGATACAAGAAGCTTTTAGAACACCAAACAGACAAAACCTAGAAAGAACTTCTCCTCGCCATGTTATAATTAAACTATTAAACATGCCGGGTGTGGTGGCGCATGCCTTTATCCCAGCACTCGGGAGGCAGAAGTAGGAGGATCGCAGAGAGTTCGAGGCCACCCTGAGACTACATAGTGAATTCCAGGTCAGCCTGGACCAGAGTGAGACCCTACCTCACAAAACCAAAAAAAAAAAAAAAAAAAAAAAAAAACTATTAAACATGCACATCAAAGAAAATATATTGAAAGGAGATAGAAAAAGCAAGTGACCTACAAAGGCAAGCCCATCAGAATAACAGCAGATTACTCAACACAAACTTTAAAAGCCAGAAGGGCTTGGAATGACATATTCCAAGTTCTGAAAGATAACAACGGTCAAACAAGATTACTTTATCCTGCAAAGCTATCTATCCAAAGTGATGGAGAAATAAGGATATTCCACAACAAAAACAGGCTAAAGGAATTTATGACAACTAAACCAGCTCTACACAAAATACTTGAAGAAATCCATCACGCTAAAGAGAAAGCAAAACACACAAAGGAGTAAGTAGGAAAAAATAAACCATACTCAAATAACAGTTAAAATAGGTATAAAGAAAATAGGAAGTGCTACAAAACAAGAAGAATGGTGAGAATAAATACATACCTTTCAATAATAACTCTTAAAATCAATGGCCTCAATGCCCCAACCAAAAGACACAGGCTGCAGACTGGATTAAAAGGCAGGATCCTGCCATTTGTTGCCTCCAGGAAACTTATCTCTCAATAAAATATAGAGCCGGGCGTGGTGGCGCACGCCTTTAATTCCAGCACTTGGGAGGCAGAGGTAGGAGGATTGCCATGAGTTCGAGGCCACCCTGAGACTACATAGTTAATTCCAGGTCAGCCTGGACCAGAGTGAAACCCTACCTCAAAAAAAAAAAAAAAAAATAATAATAATAATAATAATAATAATAAAATAAAATATAGAAACTGCCTTAGGGTGAAAGGATGGAAAATGGTGTAGCAGACAGCTTCAGGTTCGCTGAGATGAACTTCCAGACCAGGCACAGTTATGGAGGAAGGGATATTATTTATTGAAGCTTACAGACCCAGGGGAAGTTCCATAATGACAGGAGAAGCGGCCTGCTCTTCACAGGACCAGGCAAGAGAGAGAAAAAACCAACCAGGCACACCGCACACAGAGCAAAGCTACAGCCAAAAGCCACAGCACACTTCAGGAACTCCCGCTAGGCACACTTTGTATATCGTTACAATGGAATCTCAAACCCACCACCACACCTTAATGCCCAGTGACATTGCCTCTAGCAAGGTGATTGCAGATGCAAACTATAAACTAATAAAACACTGAATATATTGGGAGCCATATATTCAAACTACAACAAATGGTATTTCAAGCAAATGGGCCTAGGAAACAAGCAGGGGTTGCTATCCTAATTTCTGACAGGATAGACTTCAAATCAACATTAGTGAGGAAAGGTAAAGAAGGTCATTTTATACTGATTAAAGGAACACTCCAACAGGAGGACATTATAATCCTAAATGTATATGCACCTAACATGGGGGGCTCCCAATTACATCAAACACTGTTAGACTTAAGGTCAGAGATAACACCAAACACAATTATAGTGGGCGACTTCAATACCCCACTCTCATCAATCGACAGATCATCCCAGCAAAAAATAAACAGAGAAACATCTGGTTTAAATGATGTCATGGAACAAATGGACATAACATATACAGAAGATTCCATCCAAATACTGCAGAATATACATTTTTCTCAGCAGCACATTGAACATTCTCTAAAATAGACCATACATTAGGACACAAAGCAAATCGTAACAAATACAGGAAAACTGAAATAATCCCTGGTACTGATCTGACCACAATGGGATTAAACTGCAAATCAGCAACAAGAAAAACTACACAGCATACAGAAATTCATGGAGAATCAACAGACTCATCATTCTATTGAATGATGAATGGATCATCGAAGAAATCAAAAAGAAAAATCAATAAATTCATAGAATCAAATGATGATGAGAATATAACATACCAAAACCTTTGGGACACAATGAAGGCAGTCCTAAGAGAGAAGAAATTGGAGCTGGGCATCATGGCGCACGCCTTTAATCCCAGTACTTGGGAGGCAGAGGTAGGAGGATCGCCATCAGTTCAAGGCCACCCTGAGACTACATAGTTAATTCCAGGTCAGCCTGGGCCAGCGTGAGACCCTACCTCAAAAAAAAAAAAAAAAAAAAAAAAGAAGAAGAAGAAGAAGCCGGGTGTGGTGGCGCACACCTTTAATCCCAGCATTTGGGAGGCAGAGGTAAGAGAATTGCTGTGAGTTCGAGGCCACCCTAAGACTACATAGTTAATTCCAGGTCAGCCTGGACCAGAGTGAAACCCTACCTCGAAAAACCAAAAAAAAGAGAGAGAGAGAAATGGGAGCGTTCACAAGAAAACAATTTACTGCTTCACCTTAAGGCCTTGGAAAAAGAAGAACAAGGCAAACTTAAATCAGTACACAGAAAGAAATAATAAAGATTAGGGCAGAAATTAATGAAATAAAAACCAAAAAACAGGGCTGGAGAGATGGCTTAGCGATTAAGGCTCCTGCCTGCTAAGCCTAAGAAAGCTGGTTCCAATCTCCAGCGGTTCCAATCTCCAGGTCCCACGTTTAGCCAGATGCAGTGGCGCAAGGACGCAATGCTGTACTTTCCCACAAGGGGGTGCACACATCTGGATTTCGTTCACAGCAGCTCAGAGACTGCTGGTGCGCCCATCTCTGTCTCCCTCTCTCTCTCTGTGTCTCTCTCCAAAAATAAATAAAATAATTTAAAAAAAAAAAAAAAAAAAAACCAAAAAACAATCTAAAGAATCAATAAAACAAAGAGTTGGGTCTATGAAAGGATAAGCAAGATTGGTAAACCCTTAGCAAATCTGACCAGAAAAAAGAGAGAAGAGACAAAAACTAATAAAATCAGAGATGAAAAAGGCACTATTACAACAGATACCAAAGAAATTCAGAAAATCATAAGGACATACTTTAAGAATATATATGCCTCTAAATTTGAAAATCTGAAAGAAATGGATGATTTCCTTGATTCATATGACCTACCAAAATTAAATCAAGATGAGATAAACCAGTTAAATAGACATGGAGATACAAGCAGTTATAAAAAGTCTCCCAACTAAAAAAAAGTCCAGGCCCAGATGGTGAATTTTTTTTTTTTTTTTTTTTTGAGGTAGGGTCTCACTCTGGCCCAGGCTGACCTGGAATTCACTATGTAGTCTCAGGGTGGCCTTGAACTCAAGGCGATCCTCCTACCTCTGCCTCCCGAGTGCTGGGATTAAAGGCGTGCGCCACCACGCCCGGCTCCAGATGGTGAATTTTACCAGGGCTTCATGGAAGAACTAACACCACTGCTTCTCAAACTTTTCCATAAAATAAAAAAGGAAGGAATTCTACCAAACTCCTTCTATGAAGCCAGCATCACCCTGATACCAAAACAGAACAAAAAATAAAAATAAAAATTACAGACCAATCTCCATCATGAACATAGATGCAAAAATTGTCAACAAAATAATGGCAAGTAGAATACAAGAATATATCAGAAAGATTATTCACCCCGACCAAGTAGGCTTTATCCCAGAGATGCAGGCATGGTTCGACATATGCAAATCAATAAATGTAATACACCATATAAATGGTCTGAAGGACAAAAATCACATGGTCATCTCAATAGATACAGAAAAGGCATTTGACAAATTCCAACATCCCTTCACAGTAAGAGTATTACAGAAACTGGGAATAGAAGGAACATATCTTAACATAATAAAAGCTATGACAAGCCGGGCGTGGTGGCGCATGCCTTTAATCCCAGCACTTGGGAGGCAGAGGTAGGAGGATCACTGAGAGTTCGAGGCCACCCTGAGACTACAGAGTGAATTCCAGGTCAGCCTGAGCCAGAGTGAGACCCTACCTTGAAAAAAAAAAAAAAAAAAAAAAAAAAAAAAGCTATGACAAACCTACAGCCAACATAATACTAAATGGGGAAAATCTTGAAGCTTTTCCACTAAAGTCAGGAACAAGACAAGGGTGTCCACTCTCCCCACTTCTATTTAATATCGTACTGGAAGTCTTAGCTATAGCAATAAGGCAAGAGATACACATAAAAGGGATACAAATTGGAAAGGAAGAGATCAAATTATCATTATTTGCAGACAATATGATTCTATACATAAAAGACCCTAAAGACTCTACCAACAAACTGTTAGAGCTGATACTTTTAGCAATGTAGCAGGATACAAAATAAACACACAGAAATCAGTAGCTTTCCTATACACTAACAACAAACATGCAGAGGATGAAATCAGAGAATCTCTCCCATTCATAATTGCCTCAAAAAAATAAAGTACCTTGGAATAAACTTAACCAAAGAAGTGAAGGATCTCTACAATGAGAACTTTAAAACACTCAAGCAAGCCAGGCGTGGTGGCACACACCTTTAATCCCAGCACTCAGGAGGTAGAGAGGTAGGAGGATCACTATGAGTTCAAGGCCACCCTGAGACTACAGAGTGAATTCCAGGTCAGCATGGGCTAGTGTGAAACTCTACCTTGAAAAACCAAAAAAAAAAAAAAAAACACTCAAGTGAGAAGTTGCAGAAGACACTAGGAAATGGAAAGACATCCCATGTTCTTGGATTGGAAGAATCAATATTGTGAAAATGTCAATCTTACCAAAAGCATTCCATGAATTTAATGCAATCCCCACTAAAATTCCAATGGCATTCTTCACAGAAATAGAAAAAACAATCCTAAAATTCATTTGAAAGCACAAAAAACCTCAAATAGCCAAAACAATTTTGAGCAACAAAAATCAGGCTGCTGGTATCATTATAACCAATTTTAAGTTATATTACAAAGCCACAGTAACAAAAACAGCATGGTACTGGCACAAAGACAGACATGTAAATCAATGGAACAGAAAAGAGGACCCAAATGCTAATCCAAGCAGTTAAAGCCATCTGATTTTTGACAAAAATGCCAAAAATACTCATTAGAGAAAAGATAGCCTCTTCAACAAGAGGTGATGGGAAAAGTGGATATCTATATGTAGAAGATGAAAATATATCCTTGTCTCTCTCCTTGCACAAGAGTCAAGTCCAAGTGGATAAATGGCTTTAATATCAGACCTGAAACTCTGAAATTGCTAGCAGAAAAGGTAGGGGAAACCCCTAACATATTTGCATAGGCAAATGACTTTCTGAATATAACCCCAATTGCTCAGGAAATAAAACCACTAATCAACCACTGGGCTCTCATGAAATTACAAAGCTTTTGTACAGCAAAGGACAATGTGAACAGAACAAAGAGACAACCTACAGAATGGGAAAAAAAATCTTTGCCAGCTATACATCTGTCAGAGGATTAACATCCAGAATATACAAAGAACTCAAAAAACAGAACAATAAGAAATCAAACAACGCAATTAAAAAATGGGCTATGGGGCTAGAGAGGTGGCTTAGCGGTTAAGGCGTGCCAGCCTGCTAAGCCTAAGAATCCAGTTCCAATCTCCAGGTCCCACGTTTAGCCAGATGCAAAGTGATGCTAGGGCGCAATACCACACTTGACCACAAGAGGGCGCACGCATCTGGATTTCGTTCACAGTAGCTGAGAGACTGCTAGCGCACCCATTCTCTGTCTCCCTCTCCCTCTCTCGATCTGTGTCTCTCTCCAAAAATAAAAAATAAAATAAAATAATAAAATAAAATGGGCTATGGAACTAAATAGAGTTCTCATCAGAAGAAATACAGATGGCATATAAACATCTAAAAAAGTGTTCTACATCCTTAGCCATCAGGGAAATGCAAATTAAAACTATTTTGAGGGCTGGAGAGATGGCTTAGTGGCTAAGGTGCCTGCCTGCTAAGCCTAAGAACGCTGGTTCCAATCTCCAGGTCCCACGTTTAGCCAGATGCAAAGTGAGGCAAGGGCGCAATGCCGCACTTGACCACAAGGGGGCGCACACATCTGGATTTCGTTCACAGCAGCTGAGAGACTGCTGGTGCGCCCATCTCTGTCTCCCTCTCCCTCTCTGTCTATCTCTCTCTGTCTCTCTCTCCAAAAATAAATAAGTAATAATAATAAAAAATTTAAAAAAAAAACTATTTTGAGATTCCATCTCACTCCTGTCAGAATGGCTACCATCAAGAAAACAAATGACAATAAATGTTGGCAAGGATGGGGAAAAAGAGGAACCCTTCTACATTGTTGGTGGGAATGCAATCTAGTCCAGCCATTGTGGAAATCAGTGTGGAGGTTCTTGAGACAGCTAAAAATAGATTTACCATATGATCCACTATAGCATTCCTAGGCATATATCTGAATGACTCTTCTCACTTCCTTAGAGATACTTGCACAATGATGTTTATTGCTGCTTTATTCACAATAGCTAGGAAATGGAACCAGCCTAGATATCCCTCCACAGATGAATGGATACTAAAGATGTGGTACATTTACACAATGGAGTTCTATTCAGCAGTAAACAAAAATGAAATTATTAAAATTACAGGGAAGTGGATGGATCAGGAAAGGATTATACTAAGTGAGGTAACCCAGGCTCAGAAAGCCAAATGTCACATATTCTCTCTCATATGTGGATTCTAGTTACAAATATATAGACTTGTGTGTAAGCTGGAACCAAAAATCGGTAGCAGAGGCCAGTAAGCTAGAAAAAGACTATAAGGGAAGGAGGAGAGGGAAGGACTTAAGGAGATGGTATTGTATATATGAAAGTAGAAGAACAGATTACAGGCGGGGAAAAGGCCTAAGGGAGGCCAGGGAAAGAGAATGTGTAAAAAAAATGTAAGTCGTTCTAAATAAGACATATGTAAACCTACTTTTTTGAATAATGGCACATCCAGAAGCCATAGATTGTTACTAGAAAATTTTCAGTGCCAGGGATAGGATACCTTCCAGTGAGTTGTTGGCCAGGGAGGTCACAGATACCCCCAAAACATTATAGGCCATTGCCGAGGCCCTTGGTTTCCTACCAGGAATAGATGTTAAGACCCTATGGCTGAAGACTCCACATACTTGGGCTGCAAGGTCACTGGGAAATCCTGCTGGAGCTGAGCTGAAACGCCTCAGGTGGACCAGCTGACAGACAGCTGGAAAAAGCTACACTGCATGAAGTTCAATGGGAGAGAGAAAAAACACCAGTGAAGATACTCAACAGTGGACACTGCAAGCTTTAAATTTGGCCACCCAGGCCAAATGAGCCAATGGGTGCAATAGTGGCATTTCTGTGATGGGGAAACCAACTGCCCTCTAGTTGGACTGGAGGCCTGCTCCATGGGAGGGAATACATCCCTGATACTAAAAACCTACAACAGGGGTAGTCATGAGCCCTAGGGGTGTAACATCTGCTGGTGTCTGGATAAATGTATATACTATGCTCACTAAACTGCACAGTAAACACTTCTCTTAATGTCCATACCCATATATTAATGCTACTATCACTTTTGGTTAGAGAAGCTTCTCTTTTCAGATGGTGGTGACCTTGGGATGACTCAGAAGGCACCATGGTGCTGAGAAGAAGGGACAGAGGAGTGCTCAGCACTGAAACATCTCTAACATACTTTCCAAGGCTCAGGGTCCATTGCAGAAGAGGGGGCAGAAAAAAATGTAAGAGCCAACGTGCTCCTTCAGACACAAAATGGCCTGGATATCCATGGCCTCACAGTGCCTGACACTACCTACATAAGACGATCCTAATAGGAGGAAAAGATCATGACATCAAAATGAAAAGAGAGACTGATTGAGGAGGTTGGGGAGAAGAAGTACCATGGGATATTAAATGTGGAAGCTGGGGATTCCCGAGACACCACTGGAAAAGAAACTTTCCATCCTTTTGTGTCAGAACACCACTTAATCAAAGCTTATCTACCTAAAACCTGTTGATACTGGAACTATTACTATTATCCTCCTGTAGACGGTCCTTGTGGTGGTTTGATTCAGGTGTCCCTCAAACTTTTATGTATTCTGAATGCTAGTCTCCCCAGCTGATGGCAATTGGAAATTAAAGCCTCCTAGAGGCAGTGTATTGTTAGGGGTGGGCTTGTGGGTGTTATAGCCAGTTTTTCCTTGCCAGTGTTTGGCACACTCTCCTGTTCCTATTGTTCACCCTCTCTACTCATACCATTGTTTTCCCTGACATCATGGAGCTTCCCCCTCGAGCCTGTAAGCCAAAATAAACCTTTTTTTTCTGCTCTTGGTTGGGTGATTTCTACCAGCAACAAACTTGGCTGCAACAGTCCTGGTTGTTGTTCTGATCTTGCCATTTCTTTTCACTTTGTTGATTCCACAACTATGTATGAATTAGAATACCTCGTCTATCATCTTTGCCCATAAGGTTATTTATACAGATATCAACCTATCTTACCTGAGGATGTACTAAAGGAATCTGGACAAACAAAAATGAAGATAAAAAAGTAAAATTAGGTCTGGAGAGATTGCTTAGTGGTTAAGGCACATGACTGCAAAACCTAAAGACCCAGGTTTGATTCTCCAGCTCCCATGTAAGCCAGATGCACATGGTGGCGCAAGCGTCTGGAGTTCATTTGCAGTGGCTAGAGGCCCTGGTGTGCCCATTCTCATTCTCCCTCTCTCTCTAATAAATAAAATTTTAAAAAACAAAATAAAATTGGAGCCACATGTGGTGGCTCAAAAAAAAAGTAAAATTAAGCAACCCATGAAAGCAAAATGTGAGTGAACTGAGGTGAAATGCTCTAGCATTACACTGAAGGACTCCTAAACTCTGACATCCCAGTGAGGAACTTGCTCTAAGTAGCCATTCCACATAGAAATCATTAAATGAATGAATGCAACCTGAAGCTTTGAATGAACTGTGAAGTCTGTTAAAGTGTGTTTTGATACAGCAATATATAAATATATGTGTGAAGAATTTGTTTTTAAAATGGTGACAAGAAAAGAACTAGAAAAGAGATTATGTTACCTGTTCCCAACCATATGCATTATTGTCACTAAGAAACAAAGACAGTTAAATTGGCTAAAATTGCAACTCCACCATGTTAGTAATACAATGCTGAACAGATCTGCCTTAAAGAAGATTTTAGGGGGAATTATTGCTTAGTGCTGTTGATCAACTCATTTGTAGTATGGAAATAAACCAACCCTTCACAGTTGTCTAATGAAAACTTTGCTGTAGTTATTTCTAATTGGTAGTATTTCTTCAAGAAGGTAGAATAAGATTGGCACCAGCAATAATAAAACAACATTTTGAGATTATCATGGGGAAAAAAAAAAGAAGTGACAGAAGAGTGTTCAGCACTGAAACATCTCTACCACACCCTCCAAAGCTCAGGGTCCATTGTGGAAGAGGTGGCAGAAAGAATGTAAGAGCCAAAGGAAGGGTAGAACTGCTTACAATGCAGTCTTCCAGATACAAAATGGCCTGGATATCCATGACCACGCAACACCTGGTAATACCTACAGTGGACCTTCATAATAGGAGGAAAAGATGATGACATCAAAATAAAACAGAGATGGGCTGGAGAGATGGCTTAGCAGTTAAGGCACATGCCTGCAAAGTCTAAGGACCCTGGTTCGATTTGTCAGGTCCCACATAAAACAGATGCACATGGTGGTGCATGCATCTGGAGTTCATTTGCAGTGGCCAGAGGTCCTGGCACGCCCATTCTCTCTCTCTCTCTCTCTCTCTCTCTCTCTCTCTCTAATAAATAAATTAATTAAAATTTAAAAAAATCTTTAAAGAATAAAAAATAAAATAAAAAAGTAAGAGAGACTAATTGAGAGGGGAAGGAAATATAATGGAGAGTGGATTTGTGACAGGGAAAGTGGGGGGAAGGGAATTATCATGATTTATTGTCTATAAGTATGGAAGTTATCAATTAAAAAAAGTTTTAAGCCAGGTGTGGTGGTGCACACCTTTAATCCCAGCACTTAGGAGGCAGAGGTAGGAGGATTGCTGTGAGTTTGAGGCCACCCTGAGACTACACAGTGAATTCCAGGTCAGCCTGGGCTAGACTGAGACTCTACCTCGAAATAAAAAAAAAGTTACCAATTGTGGTGGTACACGCCTTTAATCACAGCACTTAGGAGGCAGAGGTAGAAGGATCACCATGAGTTCAACGCCACCCTGAGTGAATTCCAGATCAGCCTGGACTACAGTGAGACCCAACTCAAAAAAAACAAACAAACAAAAAGAAAAGTTAATGAGATACCAACTTTCAAAAAAGAGGTGGGCAGTGTCCCTGAAGATGACACCTGAAGTTGTCCTCCAGCTTCCAGGCACATATGCACACCCACACACACTCACATTAAAAAAGATAATACTGGGCTGGAGAGATGCTTAGCAGTTAAGGCGCCTGCCTGCCAAGCCTAAGAAGGCCTGTTCGATCTCCAGGTCCAATGTTTAGCCAGATGCAAAAGTGACGCAAGCGCACATGCTGCGCTTGCCCACAAGGGGGCGCATGCATCTAGAATTTGTTCACAATGGCTGAGAGGCTGCTGGCACACCCATTCTTTCTCTGCCTCTTCCTTTCTCTCTCTCTCTCTGTTTCTCTCAAAAAAAAAAAAAAAAAAA
Source organism: Orientallactaga sibirica (assembly GCA_036365145.1). Lineage (NCBI taxonomy): Eukaryota > Metazoa > Chordata > Mammalia > Rodentia > Dipodidae > Orientallactaga > Orientallactaga sibirica. Next base: position 557,889 of record JAEOAD010000013.1, read on the forward strand.
GATAATACTGCCAGGCATGGTGACAGATACCTTTAATCCCAGCACTTGGGAGGTAGAGGTAGGAGAATAACCATAAATTCGAGACCACCCTGAGACTACATAGTAAATTCCAGGTCAGCCTGGGCTACATTGAAATCCTACCTTGAAAAACCAAAAAAGTATACTGACATTCTCATAATTTACAAAACATGTTCACTCAGCCTTCACCAGCATCTTTGGTGTCTTTTTGGGCACCCTAAGCAGGCTTTAATCACCTTGGCAAGCTCACCAGAGAAACCATCTCCTATTTGAGTTTTCAGCTTCACAGGATGTCTGATTTGTTGTTTGCTTTTGTTTTTGTTGTTTTGTTTTTGTTTTGACAACACCCAGGACTTCACCCAAGGTCAACTAGTACTCTGTCAAATGAATTCAACTACAACCCTATCTGGGACTCTTTCTCAAAAGCCATGCTTGGGCTGGAGAGATGGCTTAGCCGTTAAACGCTTGCCTATGGAGCCTAAGGATCCCGGTTCGAGGCTCGATTCTCCAGGATCCACGTAAGCCAGATGCACAAGGGGGTGCATGCATCTGGAGTTCGTTTGCAGTGGCTGGAGGCCCTGGCGCACCCATTCTCTCTCTCTCTCTCTCTCTCTCTCTCTACCTGCCTATTTCTGTATCTCTCTCTCTCAAATAAATAAAAAAAATAAAATAAAATAAAATAAAATAAAATAAAATAAAATAAAATAAAATAGCCATGCTCACATGTACTCATGCATATCCACAGACAGCAGCATGAGATGCTTCTGAGGCAATGCTCAAAAGCTCACAACTGCTGCCACCTCTGCAGAAAGGTCAGAGCACAGAAAAGACTCCCACTTGCACCTGTACTGTCTGTACTCCCATTCAAGGACCGTAAGGCACCCCTGAAAGCCCCAAGCTAGTACCAACTAAATGCCATAAGCCTCAAAGCAGCACAGAGGGTAGTGACTTCTGGTTCAGATGTCTTCTATGAGCAACCAGAGCTGCCTGTCCCTTCCAAGGGCCAGGATGGGAGGGATATAGAGACCTCCCAGAGCTCGGGTCTAATGATTAACAAATACATAATAATGTGTGAGATAAATCCTCTTAGAATGCATAAGTCACACCTCAGCCAACAGCACAGGACAGCTGAGAGAACTTACTTGGACACCAGAACAGCAGCTGCATCTCGCGCCTTGTCACTGACCACCAAATAGGACTGCAAGAATTTGACAAATTTCAATTCAGTATTCATGCTTCTCTAGGTTTTCTACAGTAATCACACATTATTTATACAATTAAAAAAAAATAAAAGAGAGATGGACTGGAGAGATGGCTTAATGGTTAAGGCACATGCCTGCGAAGCCTAAGGATCCTGGTTAGATTCTCCAGGTCCCATGTAAGCCAGACGCACATGGTGACACATGCATCTGGAGTTCGTTTGCAGTGGCTAGAGGACCTGGCACGCCCATTCTTACTCTTTCTCTCTCTCCCTCTCTCTGTCTCTAATAAATAAACAAAAAATTAAAGGTAAAATGAATCCTTATTTTACTCTTATCATTGCTCTTAAAACTGCCTATATGACACCAATATGCTTAACAAGAGAAATGGGACTAAGCTGGACATGGCACACACCTTTAAGCCCAGCACTGGGGAGTCAGAGGTAGGAGGATCACCATGAGTTCAAGGCCGCCCTTAGACTACACAGTGAATTCCAGGTCAGCCTGGACTACAATGAAACCCTACCTTGAGAAAAAAAATATTTTTTAAAGAAAGAAAGAAAAGAAATGGGCCGGGCGTGGTGGTGCATGCCTTTAATCCCAGCACTCGGGAGGCAGAGGTAGGAGGATTACTGTGAGTTCAAGGCCATCCTGAGACTCCACAGTGAATTCCAGGTCAGCCTGGGCTGGAGTGAGACCCTACCTTGAAAACCAAAAAAGAAAAGGAAAAGAAAAAGAACAGGGACTGACTAATGGAGGTAGAACTTTACCTCATTGAAAACAACAGTAATGGCAGTTAAAGATGTATCAGAATGGGAGGGTGTAGCTTAGTTGGCATAGCACTTGCCTAGCATGAACAAAGCCCTGGGTTTGAGCCCCAGTACCACAGAAACTGGGTTCACGGCACATACCTATAATCCAAGCACTTGGGAGGTAGAGGCAGGAGAATAAGAAGTTCAAGGTTATCATCAGCTATATAGCAAGTTTGAGGCCAGCCTGGACTAAATAAGATACTGTCCCCAGAAAGAAGAGAAAAAGAATTATGTATATAAATATATATGTCAAAAGCTTATTTAAGTTGGGTGTGGTAGCACATGCATTTAATCCCAGCACTTGGGAGACTAAAGCAGGAGAATCACTGTGAGTCTGAGGACAATCTGAGACTACATAGTAAATTCCAGGTCAGCCTGGGCTACAGCAAGACCCCACCTCAAAAAACAAAACAAAACAAAACAAAAGCTCATTTAACTAAACTCTAATTTCAAGACAACACAAGCATGAAAGTACACAATTAGCAGCTAAGTGTTTCAAGGCCATATTTACCTGTGCTATTTGCAGAATACGGTCCATTATGGGCAGCCGTGTTTCTCCAAGATGAGTATGGAGGTTCCCATCAAGACGTGAAAAGTCAAAAGGGATCAAGCAGGTCATAGAGAGCCACAGTAAAAGCATGTAGCGAGTTTCCCATGTCTAAAAAGTTAAATTACAGAATGATTCCTGTATAAAAGACAAAGCTGCCGAGCATGTTGGAGCACACAGGTAATCCCAACCCTTGGGAGACTGAGGCAAAAGGATCTCAAATTCAAGTTAGTCAAAACCACACAGTGAATTCCAGTCTGGCCTGTGCTACATAACAAGACCCCATCTCAAAAATTAAAAAAAAAAAAAAATTAAGTGATAAAAGTAAGCTGACCAGCCACAATGACTATCCTACTGGCTTCCCTGTGCCTACCATAAATCATTGGACCATCAATCCTACCATAATTCCAAAAATGACTCTAGGACTAGAGAGATGGTATAGCAGTTAAGGTGCTTGCCTGCAAAGCCTAAGGACCCAGGTTCGATTCCCCAATACGCATGTAAGCCAGATGCACTGGGGGTGCATGCATCTGGAGCTTGACTGCAGTGGCTACAGGCCTGACAAGCCCATTCTGTCTGTCTCTCTCAAATAAATAAAATAAAAATTTTTTTTAATTACTATGGGGCTGGAGAGATGGCTTAGTGGTTAAGGCATTTGCTTGCAAAGCCAAAGGATCCTGGGGGCACATACATCTGGAGTTCATTTGCAGTGGCTGGAGGCCCTGGCACTCCCATTCTCTCCCTCTCTTTCTCTCTGCCTCTTTCTTTCTCTCAAATAAATAAATAAAATATTTTTTTAAAAAGACTATGCGTAGCTTTAAAAGTCCTCCTAGGACATCATGGACCTAAGGGTAGTCTTGGACACCGAGCACAGTCACACTGAGTTAAAAGGAATTCCTCTTTTTTTTTTTTTTTTTTTTTTTTTAATAAAGGACTTATTTTAAAGGAGAATACCAGGATGGAGATGGCTTAACAGTTAAGGTGCTTGCCTGTGAAGCCTAAAGACCTAGGTTTGATTCTCCAGGTCCCACGTAAACCAGATGAACAAGGTGGCACATGTGTCTAGAGTTCGTTTGCAGTGCTAGAGGCCCTGTCGCACCAATTCTTTTTCTCTCCCTCTCTCTCTGTCTCAAATTTAAAAAAAATTTTTTTTAATAAATTTAAAGATAAAAATAAATAAAGGAAAGCCAGGAATGGTGGCAAATGCCTTTAATCCTAGCACTCAGGAGGCAGAGGTAGGAGGATTGCCATGAGCCACCCTGAGACTACAGAGTAAATTCCAGGTCAGCCTGGGCTACACTGAAACCCTACCTTGAAAAACCAAAAAAGAAAAAAGAAAAGAAAGAAACTGGAAGAGGTGGGAGCAATACAAAACAGTATAAAATAAAACCAAGGGATGGAGATGTGGATTAGCAGTTAAGGCATATGCCTGCAAAGACAAAGGATCCCGGTTCAACTCTCCAGGACCCATGTAAGCCAGATGCACAAAGGGGGTGCATGCATCTGGAGTTCATTTGCAGTGGCTGGAGGCCCTGGCATGCCCATTCTCTCCCCGTCTCTCTCTCTCTCTCTCTCTCAAATAAATAATGTGTGTTTGTGTGTGTGTGTGTGTGTGTATACATATAATTAATTAAATAAATAAAATGAAACCAAAAAAGCAGAATGGAGTTGCCAGTGAGAAGGAGTCAGCAGGAAGGGCTATGGAAGAACTCACCTCATAGTCTTTAGGATTCTGACTTGTGAACATATCTAACACAGGCTGCACATCAGCTACTTCATGAGGAAATAAACGCAGAAAAACTTTGTATCCTCGAACCTGCCAAATAAAAAGAATATTATATAATTTGGAATATTATATAATTAGAATATATAGAGCAATAAAATCATTTTTATCCTATCATAAACTACCACCTAGGATGGGGAGATGGTTCAGTCAAAGTGTTTGTTTATCTGACAAACATGAGAACCTGAGTGTGATACCAACACCCATGGAAAAGCATAAATGACACATGAATTGCCAGCAATGGGGAGGAAAAGATGGGAGGAACCCTGGAGCACTCTCTCTAGCCAGTCTAGTCTAATGGATGAACTCTAAGCCCATTAGAGACTCTGTCTCAAAAAAAAGTGGGGCTAGAGATGGCTTAGTGATTAAGGCACTTGATTGTGAAGCCTAAGGACTCATGTTTGACTCTCCAAGCCCCATGTTAGCCAGATGCACAGTGACACAAGCACACAATGTTGCACATGTGCATGGGGCGCACACATCTGAGTTCAAATGCAGGGCTGGAGGCCCTAGTATGCCAATTCTCTCCCTCTTCTCCCGCCCCACACAAAAAAAAAAAAAAAAAAAGGTCAGTCTGTTGGGCTTGCCTCAAATTTAAAAAAAAAAAAAAAAAAAAGGTAGAGGGGGCTGGAGAGATGGCTCAGTGGTTAAAAGTGTTTTCGTGCAAAACCTGCTGGCCTGGGTTCAGTTCCCCAGTACTCATGTAAAGCCAGAGGCACAAATTAACACGTGTCTGGATTTTGTATGCAGCGGCAGGGGGCACTAGCATGCCCATTCCCTCAAATAAATAAATATATATATATATATATATATATATATATATATATATTTTTTTTTTTTTTTTTTTTTAATGTAGATAGGGACAGACGTGGTGGTACATGCCTTTAATACCAGCACTCGGGAGGCAGAGGTAGGAGGATTGCCTTGAGTTCAAGGTCACCCTGAGAATAGATCCTACTTTTTTTTCTTTTTGGTTTTCTGAGGTAGGGTCTCGCTCCAGCCCAGGCTGACCTGGAATTCACTATTGTAGTCTCAGGGTGGCCTTGAACTCAAGGCGATCCTCCTCCCTCTGCCTCCCAAGTGTTAGGATTAAAGGTGTGTGCCATCTTGCCCAGCTTTAAAATAAAAACTTTTGCTTCTACCTTGTTCAAAGACTATGCTCAGAGAACTAAGTCCCCATGAACCTCAAAAGGCCCCATTAACACTTCCATAAAATATCAGTGTTGGGCTGGAGGGATGGCTTAGTGGTTAAGGCATTTGCCTGCAAAGCCAAAGGACCTCGGTTCAACTCTCCAGGACCGACGTAAGCCAGATGCACAAGGGGGTGCATGCATCTGGAATTCGTTTGCAGTGGCTGGAGGCCCTGGTGTGCCCATTCTCTCTCTTTCTCTCTATCTGCCTATTTCTGTATCTCTCTCTCTCTCTCTCTCTCTCAAAATAAATAAATAAAAATAAAATTTAAAAATATATATATCAGTGTTTTCCTACCAGCCAAAGTAGTAGAGCTGGAATGCCTGGGACCCATAGACCCCATACAGAGATGGCTCTGAGTCACTCCCATGATGTTAAGTCTGACTGACACCTGGGACTTACCAGGAATCTTGTACGGAAAGCAGAACATCAGTCCCAGGAGCTCTTTCCCAAAAGCTGCACTATACAGAAAACATGTCCCCAGAAAACATGTCCATACACTAAAGCTTAAGGAACATGTCCATTTTCACCATGTTTTTCTGCTTTTGCCTTATAAAAACTTTTGTTCTAGCCAAAGGACACCCCAGATCTCTAAGATCTAAATTCCAACACATAGTCAAAAGGAAGAAACATGTTCCCCAAGAAATAACTTTCTTATGGGTAACTTCTAGACCAAATATATGAAGAAATATCTATCAAACCTAGAGCACCACATGAATGTTACCTTGGTGATGACGTAAAGAAATTTAAAGGCCAAATGTACAAGGGCAGGTGGAGATGTCTTGTCTTGTACTATGTCCAATAATAAGTTCATCATCCATTCTAGAGAAAACCAGATACAAAGTACTTACCATAAATTAACCATTACCACAATAGAGAAATAAAACAACAGGCTGGAGAGATGGCTTAGAGTATAAGGCATTTGCCTGCAAAGCCAAAGGACACCAGTTTGATTCTCCAGGACCCACGTAAGCCAGATGCATAAGATGATGCATGCATCTGGAGTTCATTTGCAGTGGCTGGAGGCCCTGGCATGCCCATTTTCTTCCCCCCGCCTCTTTTTTCTCTCAAATAAATAAGTTAATTAATTAAAAATTAAAATAATAAAAAAATAAAAATGGTTTTACTTAGGACATAATGGTTCAGTATTAGTATGTCTACATAACCAAGTATCAATAGAGCAAAGGAGAAGTACATGTTCATCTGAGCCATCTCTGAAAGGCACTCAACTTTGAATATTCATTCCCACTTTTTAAAATAAAGGGAAAATATTTACAATTGCTCTCCAGCGCCATACTTAACAGATGACATGTGCTACAACTACCATGATGTGCAATAATCTAAGCTGACCCAATACAATAAGATAGAAAAGAAAAAGGAGGTCTGAGAGATGGCTTAGTGGCAAGGTGCTTGCCTGTGAAACCTAAGGATCCCAGTACCTACGTATGCCAGATGCACAAGATGGCACATGCATCAGGAGTTCAGTTGCAGTGGCTAGAGGCCCTGGCATACCCATTCATTCTCTCTCGCTCTCTAACTCTACCTACCTCTCTCTAATAAATAAATAAATAAATAGAAAAAATTAAGGGTCAGTCTGAGCTAGAATGAGACCCTACCTTGAAAAACCAAAGAAAAAAAGAAAAAGAAAGAAAAAGAAAGAGAATTTAATAAATATAAAAATAAATAAATTAAGGGGCTGGAGAGATGGCTTAGCAGTTAAGGTGCTTGCCTGCAAAGCCTAAGGACCCATGTTCAACTCTCCAGATCCCCATAAGCCAGACATACAAGGTGACACAATAATCCCAGCACTTGGGAGACTAAAGCAGGAGAATCACTGTGAGTCTGAGGACAATCTGAGACTACATAGTAAATTCCAGGTCAGCCTGGGCTACAGCAAGACCCCACCTCAAAAAACAAAACAAAACAAAACAAAAGCTCATTTAACTAAACTCTAATTTCAAGACAACACAAGCATGAAAGTACACAATTAGCAGCTAAGTGTTTCAAGGCCATATTTACCTGTGCTATTTGCAGAATACGGTCCATTATGGGCAGCCGTGTTTCTCCAAGATGAGTATGGAGGTTCCCATCAAGACGTGAAAAGTCAAAAGGGATCAAGCAGGTCATAGAGAGCCACAGTAAAAGCATGTAGCGAGTTTCCCATGTCTAAAAAGTTAAATTACAGAATGATTCCTGTATAAAAGACAAAGCTGCCGAGCATGTTGGAGCACACAGGTAATCCCAACCCTTGGGAGACTGAGGCAAAAGGATCTCAAATTCAAGTTAGTCAAAACCACACAGTGAATTCCAGTCTGGCCTGTGCTACATAACAAGACCCCATCTCAAAAATTAAAAAAAAAAAAAAATTAAGTGATAAAAGTAAGCTGACCAGCCACAATGACTATCCTACTGGCTTCCCTGTGCCTACCATAAATCATTGGACCATCAATCCTACCATAATTCCAAAAATGACTCTAGGACTAGAGAGATGGTATAGCAGTTAAGGTGCTTGCCTGCAAAGCCTAAGGACCCAGGTTCGATTCCCCAATACGCATGTAAGCCAGATGCACTGGGGTGCATGCATCTGGAGCTTGACTGCAGTGGCTACAGGCCTGACAAGCCCATTCTGTCTGTCTCTCTCAAATAAATAAAATAAAAATTTTTTTAATTACTATGGGGCTGGAGAGATGGCTTAGTGGTTAAGGCATTTGCTTGCAAAGCCAAAGGATCCTGGGGGCACATACATCTGGAGTTCATTTGCAGTGGCTGGAGGCCCTGGCACTCCCATTCTCTCCCTCTCTTTCTCTCTGCCTCTTTCTTTCTCTCAAATAAATAAATAAAATATTTTTTTAAAAGACTATGCGTAGCTTTAAAAGTCCTCCTAGGACATCATGGACCTAAGGGTAGTCTTGGACACCGAGCACAGTCACACTGAGTTAAAAGGAATTCCTCTTTTTTTTTTTTTTTTTTTTTTTTTTTAATAAAGGACTTATTTTAAAGGAGAATACCAGGATGGAGATGGCTTAACAGTTAAGGTGCTTGCCTGTGAAGCCTAAAGACCTAGGTTTGATTCTCCAGGTCCCACGTAAACCAGATGAACAAGGTGGCACATGTGTCTAGAGTTCGTTTGCAGTGCTAGAGGCCCTGTCGCACCAATTCTTTTCTCTCCCTCTCTCTCTGTCTCAAATTTAAAAATTTTTTTAATAAATTTAAAGATAAAAATAAATAAAGGAAAGCCAGGAATGGTGGCAAATGCCTTTAATCCTAGCACTCAGGAGGCAGAGGTAGGAGGATTGCCATGAGCCACCCTGAGACTACAGAGTAAATTCCAGGTCAGCCTGGGCTACACTGAAACCCTACCTTGAAAAACCAAAAAGAAAAAAAGAAAAGAAAGAAACTGGAAGAGGTGGGAGCAATACAAAACAGTATAAAATAAAACCAAGGGATGGAGATGTGGATTAGCAGTTAAGGCATATGCCTGCAAAGACAAAGGATCCCGGTTCAACTCTCCAGGACCCATGTAAGCCAGATGCACAAAGGGGGTGCATGCATCTGGAGTTCATTTGCAGTGGCTGGAGGCCCTGGCATGCCCATTCTCTCCCGTCTCTCTCTCTCTCTCTCTCAAATAAATAATGTGTGTTTGTGTGTGTGTGTGTGTGTGTATACATATAATTAATTAAATAAATAAAATGAAACCAAAAAAGCAGAATGGAGTTGCCAGTGAGAAGGAGTCAGCAGGAAGGGCTATGGAAGAACTCACCTCATAGTCTTTAGGATTCTGACTTGTGAACATATCTAACACAGGCTGCACATCAGCTACTTCATGAGGAAATAAACGAGAAAAACTTTGTATCCTCGAACCTGCCAAATAAAAAGAATATTATATAATTTGGAATATTATATAATTAGAATATATAGAGCAATAAAATCATTTTTATCCTATCATAAACTACCACCTAGGATGGGGAGATGGTTCAGTCAAAGTGTTTGTTTATCTGACAAACATGAGAACCTGAGTGTGATACCAACACCCATGGAAAAGCATAAATGACACATGAATTGCCAGCAATGGGGAGGAAAAGATGGGAGGAACCCTGGAGCACTCTCTCTAGCCAGTCTAGTCTAATGGATGAACTCTAAGCCCATTAGAGACTCTGTCTCAAAAAAAAGTGGGGCTAGAGATGGCTTAGTGATTAAGGCACTTGATTGTGAAGCCTAAGGACTCATGTTTGACTCTCCAAGCCCCATGTTAGCCAGATGCACAGTGACACAAGCACACAATGTTGCACATGTGCATGGGGGCGCACACATCTGGAGTTCAAATGCAGGGGCTGGAGGCCCTAGTATGCCAATTCTCTCCCTCTTCTCCCGCCCCACATTTAAAAAAAAAAAAGGTCAGTCTGTTGGGCTTGCCTCAAATTTAAAAAAAAAAAAAAAAAAAAGGTAGAGGGGGCTGGAGAGATGGCTCAGTGGTTAAAAGTGTTTTCGTGCAAAACCTGCTGGCCTGGGTTCAGTTCCCCAGTACTCATGTAAAGCCAGAGGCACAAATTAACACGTGTCTGGATTTTGTATGCAGCGGCAGGGGGCACTAGCATGCCCATTCCTCAAATAAAAATATATATATATATATATATATATATATATATATATATTTTTTTTTTTTTTTTTTTAATGTAGATAGGGACAGACGTGGTGGTACATGCCTTTAATACCAGCACTCGGGAGGCAGAGGTAGGAGGATTGCCTTGAGTTCAAGGTCACCCTGAGAATAGATCCTACTTTTTTTTCTTTTTGGTTTTCTGAGGTAGGGTCTCGCTCCAGCCCAGGCTGACCTGGAATTCACTATTGTAGTCTCAGGGTGGCCTTGAACTCAAGGCGATCCTCCTCCCTCTGCCTCCCAAGTGTTAGGATTAAAGGTGTGTGCCATCTTGCCCAGCTTTAAAATAAAAACTTTTGCTTCTACCTTGTTCAAAGACTATGCTCAGAGAACTAAGTCCCCATGAACCTCAAAAGGCCCCATTAACACTTCCATAAAATATCAGTGTTGGGCTGGAGGGATGGCTTAGTGGTTAAGGCATTTGCCTGCAAAGCCAAAGGACCTCGGTTCAACTCTCCAGGACGACGTAAGCCAGATGCACAAGGGGGTGCATGCATCTGGAATTCGTTTGCAGTGGCTGGAGGCCCTGGTGTGCCCATTCTCTCTTTCTCTCTATCTGCCTATTTCTGTATCTCTCTCTCTCTCTCTCTCTCAAAATAAATAAATAAAAATAAAATTTAAAAATATATATATCAGTGTTTTCCTACCAGCCAAAGTAGTAGAGCTGGAATGCCTGGGACCCATAGACCCCATACAGAGATGGCTCTGAGTCACTCCCATGATGTTAAGTCTGACTGACACCTGGGACTTACCAGGAATCTTGTACGGAAAGCAGAACATCAGTCCCAGGAGCTCTTTCCCAAAAGCTGCACTATACAGAAAACATGTCCCCAGAAAACATGTCCATACACTAAAGCTTAAGGAACATGTCCATTTTCACCATGTTTTTCTGCTTTTGCCTTATAAAAAACTTTTTGTTCTAGCCAAAGGACACCCCAGATCTCTAAGATCTAAATTCCAACACATAGTCAAAAGGAAGAAACATGTTCCCCAAGAAATAACTTTCTTATGGGTAACTTCTAGACCAAATATATGAAGAAATATCTATCAAACCTAGAGCACCACATGAATGTTACCTTGGTGATGACGTAAAGAAATTTAAAGGCCAAATGTACAAGGGCAGGTGGAGATGTCTTGTCTTGTACTATGTCCAATAATAAGTTCATCATCCATTCTAGAGAAAACCAGATACAAAGTACTTACCATAAATTAACCATTACCACAATAGAGAAATAAAACAACAGGCTGGAGAGATGGCTTAGAGTATAAGGCATTTGCCTGCAAAGCCAAAGGACACCAGTTTGATTCTCCAGGACCCACGTAAGCCAGATGCATAAGATGATGCATGCATCTGGAGTTCATTTGCAGTGGCTGGAGGCCCTGGCATGCCCATTTTCTTCCCCCCCCCCCCGCCTCTTTTTCTCTCTCAAATAAATAAGTTAATTAATTAAAAATTAAAATAATAAAAAAATAAAAATGGTTTTACTTAGGACATAATGGTTCAGTATTAGTATGTCTACATAACCAAGTATCAATAGAGCAAAGGAGAAGTACATGTTCATCTGAGCCATCTCTGAAAGGCACTCAACTTTGAATATTCATTCCCACTTTTAAAATAAAGGGAAAATATTTACAATTGCTCTCCAGCGCCATACTTAACAGATGACATGTGCTACAACTACCATGATGTGCAATAATCTAAGCTGACCCAATACAATAAGATAGAAAAGAAAAAGGAGGTCTGAGAGATGGCTTAGTGGCAAGGTGCTTGCCTGTGAAACCTAAGGATCCCAGTACCTACGTATGCCAGATGCACAAGATGGCACATGCATCAGGAGTTCAGTTGCAGTGGCTAGAGGCCCTGGCATACCCATTCATTCTCTCTCGCTCTCTAACTCTACCTACCTCTCTCTAATAAATAAATAAATAAATAGAAAAAAATTAAGGGTCAGTCTGAGCTAGAATGAGACCCTACCTTGAAAAACCAAAGAAAAAAAGAAAAAGAAAGAAAAAGAAAGAGAATTTAATAAATATAAAAAATAAATAAATTAAGGGGCTGGAGAGATGGCTTAGCAGTTAAGGTGCTTGCCTGCAAAGCCTAAGGACCCATGTTCAACTCTCCAGATCCCCCATAAGCCAGACATACAAGGTGACACAAGCACGTAAGGTCACACATGTGCATCTGGAGTTCAACTGCAGTGCCTGGAGGCCCTGGCATGCCAATTTTCTCTCTCTCTCTTTCTCTCTCTCTCTCTCAAAAAAAAAAACAAAAAGAGCCGGGCGTGGTGGCGCACGCCTTTAATCCCAGCACTCGGGAGGCAGAGGTAGGAGGATCACCATGAGTTCAAGGCCAACCTGAGACTACAGAGTGAATTCCAGGTCAGCCTGAGCTAGAGTGAGACCCTACCTCGAAAAAAAAAAAAAAAAAAAAAAAAAAAAAAGAAAGAAAGTTAGAAAAAAACAAAAGAAAACAGTTAAGGGCTGGAGAGATGGCTCAGCACTTAAGGCACTTGCCTGCAGAGCCTAAGGACTAGGGTTCAATTTCCCAGTACCCATGTAAAGCTAGGTACACAAGAGTGGTGCATGTGTCTGGAGTTTGTTTGCAGAGGCTAAAGACCATGGCACGCCCATTCTTTCTTTCTCTCTCTCTCTCTCTCAAATAAATTTTTTTTAAAAAAAGCCTTAGTATCGCCATCTAAAAAATGTATATGTCAGATACCTTCCTCAGCTGCTATGCATGTGAAATAGGGCCTATGTGACTATGAACTAAAATTCCTGAAAAATACTGCATCTATTTCAGACAATAAATTGATGAATTCCTGTGACCATGGAGAGATGGAAATTTTGCAGGGTCAGAGCCATATTACCTTGGGTTGACTCTAGCCCATTAATAGCCATTTATGGCCCTTCTCTGTGTCTGACCAAACATCCTTATGACTATCAGGTCATCAGAGGAAACCTTTCTAGCTTCCACCTACCCAAAGGCGCAGAATATCATCAGAAAGCATCTGAAACTATAGGAGAGATTTCCCCACTCTGCTATAACTCACCAACCTGTTTCTAACAATGTATTTGAAAAGTGCCTTGATTTATTACTTTCTTTTCTTCTGTAACTTAAAAACTTCATGAAATTAGCCGGGCGTGGTGGCGCACGCCTTTAATCCCAGCACTCGGGAAGCAGAGGTAGGAGGATCGCTGAGAGTTCAAGGCCACCCTGAGACTACATAGTTAATTCCAGGTCAGCCTGGACCAGAGTGAGACCCTACCTCGAAAAAAAAAAAAAAAAAAAAAAAAAAAAAAAAAACTTCATGAAATTGTTAACACTTCAGATCAAAGAAATTGGAGTAACCTAAATTCTGTTTCTGGTCCACTCATATTTGGCTCCAGAATAAACTATCTCTTATTGTTTTTCTCTCTCTTTTTATTAAATGGGTGTGCCAGGGACTCGAGGCGCTGCAAATGAACTCCAGATGCATGTGCCACCTTGTGAATCTGGTTTATGTGAGTACTGGGGAATTGAATCTGGGTCCTTTAGCTTTGCAGGCAAATACCTTAACTGCTAAGCCAATCTCTCCAGCACAACTATGTCTTATTCTATGTGAGGTGATAGTTGTGTTTTGTTACATGGCAATTACCAGAAAAATGTATTCCCATACATAATAGATTAAAATATACAAGGAGAAAAGATGTATTTAAATAGCAGAAAGTAGCTCAAATACATCAACACTCAGCCTAGAGTGATATCTGAACCTCAAGCCATTCATCATCACATGTCCATAAAACCAACTAGCAGGCAAATATATAGCACTGGGGGTACTTCATCTGACACCTGCTTGCACCATACACAGGGCAAATATATAGCACTGGGGGTGCTTCATCTGACCTGCTTGCACCACACACAGGGCAAATATATAGCACTGGGGGTGCTTCATCTGACACCTGCTTGCACCATACACAGGGCAAATATATAGCACTGGGGGTGCTTTCATCTTGCACCACACACAGGGACACTGGGGGTGCTTCATCTGACACCTTGCACCATACACAGGGCAAATATATAGCACTGGGGGTGCTTCATCTGACCTGCTTGCACCACACACAGGGCAAATATATAGCACTGGGGGTGCTTCATCTGACCTGCTTGCACCATACACAGGGCAAATATATAGCACTGGGGGTGCTTCATCTGACACCTGCTTGCACCATACACAGGGCAAATATATAGCACTGGGGGTGCTTCATCTGACACCTGCTTGCACCACACACAGGGCAAATATATAGCACTGGGGGTGCTTCATCTGACCTGCTTGCACCACACACAGGGCAAACTGGGGTGCTTCATCTGACCTGCTTGCACCAGCACTATATAGGGGGTGCTTCATCTGACCTGCTTGCACCATACACAGGGCAAATATATAGCACTGGGGGTGCTTCATCTGACACCTGCTTGCACCACACACAGGGCAAATATATAGCACTGGGGGTGCTTCATCTGACCTGCTTGCACCACACACAGGGCAAATATATAGCACTGGGGGTGCTTCATCTGACACCTCCTTGCACCACACACAGGGCAAACATATAGCACTGGGGTGCACCACCATACACAGGGCAAATATATAGCACTGGGGGTGCTTCATCTGACACCTGCTTGCACCATACACAGGGCCATCCAGCCAGCACCATGCACAAAGCCTTCATGGTCATCTGTATCGGAACCATCAAAATCATCAGCTTCTGTGCTTACCAAGATGTGGGTCCAGCAGATGAGGCTGTTCCTGGTATTTGTCCATAATTACTAAAAGGAAAATAACAAGAAAATTAGCTATTACTATGCCAGGCACCAGGTGAGCCTCAAAACCCCTCTTTCTGTCCCTCAATAACGTCCACAGGATAGCTCCTCCTCTTCCCAGCCCTTGAAGCTTCCATACCAGACCCCTCACTGAAAGGGGCTACACAGCCCTGGTGTGAGGTGACCCCACTACATTCCAGGCTCCAGAGAGCCACTACTGTAACCCATCTGGTCCTTGCTCTACAAACCTTCCTTTGGATCCTGTTCTCCTACCTCCCTCCCTCACTGGTCTTTTCCCTACTTCACTCACTCTCCATCACCCTACTTCCCCTTGTTAGACATACCCCTTCCACCCCGTCAATGCTCCCCTGCCATGCATGGTGTTCTCCAACTCTTTAAACCCGACAGCTTTCTACCCCTACCAGTGACTCAATCTGCCCTACCAATCCAAAGATATCTTTGCCTCTACAGTTTTCAACTGCCACACTAAACTCTACACTTCTTCCACTTGCCATGCCACCTTGCCTTTCCTAAAAAGGGAGACGTCATCCAATCCAAGATAGACATGGAGAAATTACTTTGGCTAAAAGTACTTAAGTACAAAACTCTGTGGCTGGAGAAATGGCTTAGTGGTTAAGATACTTGCCTGCAAAGCCTAAGGACTGAAGTTCAGTTCCCCAGTACCCACATAAGTGACATGCACATAGTGGTACATGTATCCGGAGTTGGGTTGCAGTGGCTAGAGACCCTGGAGAGCCCATTTTCTCTCTCCCTCTCAAGTAAATGAATAAATAAAAATAAAATAAATATTTAAAAAACAACTGCAGGGGTGTGGTGGAGCACGCCTTTAATCCCTGCACTATGGAGGCAGAGGTAAGAGGATCTATGTGAGTTTGAGGCCATCCTGAGACTAGATTGTGAATTCTAGGTCAACCTGGGCCACAGCAAAAACCTACCTCAAAAAAATAAATAAATCCTTTAAAATACATAAGTAAGTCCGGCGTAGTGGCGCATGTCTTTAATCCCAGCACTCGGGTAGCAGAGGTAGGAGGATCATCGTGAGTTCGAGGCCACCCTGAGGCTACATAGTAAATTCCAGGTCAGCCAGAGCTAAAGTGACACCCTACCTCAAAAAACCAAAAAGATAAAATAAATAACAACGAAAAGTTTTTTTAAAAAACTGAAAAATCTAAAGGTTTGGGTGGACATCACCCATTATATAAATAATTATAAAAGGTCAGTCTAAACATGGAGGACGTAAACCAACGAAAGAGCCTAGTGGCACTGTCCACTCTCCTGATCTACCCTGTAGCCGCGGTCCTCGCTCCACGTGGCTTGCTCCCGGAGTCCCTGAATCAGAGAACAACCCGGAACCCCGTGAATGCTCTCCTTCCCAAGCCCAGCACGCTGGCTGACTGTTGTTTGCAAATCTGCTCTCGTCCCCTCCCAGTCCATATATTCCGCAAAGGGAAGAGAGGAGCAGGCCGGGCAGACGCTGCTACTGCCCTTCTCCCCGGTCCGTGCTGATGCCGGAAAGGCAGCTGGGGACCCCGCCCTCAGATCACGGTCAGGGATAACCCGCCGACCCCGGCCGCGCCCGCACCGCGGAACCGCTCCTCCGCCACTTCCCGGGCCGCGCGCTCGCCGAACACCGCCCGCAGGTGACCGAGCAGCTCGCGGGTCTCCGCGCTCTCTCCGAACGCTTCCAGGGCAGCGCCGTGGACCGGAGCGTCATCCTCCACCTCCTCTGGGGCGTCGGCAGCGGGAGCATCGCTCAGGACCATCCCGGTAGAAGCATCCATCACAGCCACACCGGCACGGGATGAGCAGTATACAGCTCAGGGAGGTGCCGCCAGACAGCTGCCAGCTCCTCCCCGCAACCTTTGACCCCCGCTACAGGATGCGCATGCCGACAAAAGACCACGCGCGAAATCCGTCAACACGTGAAGAACGCATGCGCTAGTTGTTGGGCGCCTTCCGCCAACCCATGAAAAACCGAGCTGAGCGAGAGGGCGGGGCCGTGCCGGAGTCTGAGCTCGGGGCAGGGACCGGTGGGAGCGGAAGGGCGCGTGAAGGGGTGGGGTTTGAGTGGGTGGGTAGCGACGGGGAACGAAGTCTGATCTCACAAGCCGTGCGGGGCGAGAGCGGAGGCCGGGGAGAAGGCCGGCCATTTGTGGGCAGTGGGCGGAGCTAAGTGGGGGCGGAGTCCGGCGGTGGGTGGAGCCCGTGGTGGGCGTGGTCATCAAGGGGCGCGGCCTTGTGGGGCGGAGTCCTGGGGATCGGCCGTGCTGTAGGGCTGCACAATTCTGATATGATGCTCTGCGTCGCAGCCGCACTGGTCACCTCCGGCAGCTCGCATCACCGGCTACCCGCTGCGCGACACTGCGCACTTCGTTTACAAGCGGAGCACACCACTGAAAAGTGGGGTGCTGCAGGGGCCCGGAAGGCGGCTCTCCCAAAGGACCACAGCAGCCGCGGCCTTTCATTCTCCTGACAGACATGGCTGGGTGGGGCTGCTGCAGAGGTACAAATCCAAGTCCCAGCTGCGCTCATCAGAGCGGAAGCCCTCCTGCCGATAGTGGACGCGTCTGGGCCTGAGCCAAACCCTGCTGGAAACTTCTACACAGCTCCCAAGAACATACTCAAACTGCCCATTCTCGCAACCTGTTAGAGGGGGTCTACGTAGCCGAACCCCTAAAAATCAACCTCGCTGCACAAAGGACTCACGCAAATGAAACCAGCACACTGTAGCTGAGGTCCAGGCGCTCGCTGTGGCTTTTATTAGTCCCAGCCCTCCACTACCTGAGTAGTTTCCTCATCGTGCCCAGGCACGGGCTCCTGTACTCCCGCCCGAAGTGGTTCCAGTGATTCAGGTAGTTAAAGAGTTGGTACAGTAGCAGACGCTTGTCGAATCCAGGAGCCTTGGGAATCTTCTGATGGTAAGCAGTGAAGAAGGATCTGGGGAACCCCCCAAACATCAACGCAATTGCCAGTTCAAACTCAGAATGGCCATAGAAGGAAGCTGGATCATAAACAATGGGCCCTTGGTCATCCTCCCCCACGTTTCCAGACCAGAGGTCCCCATGGAGCAGGGCGGGGACAATCTCTAAACCAGAAAACATATCAGGTATCTTCACCTACGAAAGCAATTGTTGCACATAGTTATCATGGGACTTGGAGAGCCACATCTCATCGTCCTACTCTTGGAAACAATGCAGAAACCCACAGATTCATCCACAGTCCAGCCAAGCAGTCTACCAGCTGGCCCAGAGAGGAGGCTCACGGGACTCTGCAAAGCAACTTTTCTAGCTCCCTGTTCACTGCCTACTCCAGAAGCTTTACAGAACTACTAATTCCCACACAAGAATATGAACCAATTTGGTACCAAACTCAGCAACACCTCTGTACTGTGTTTATTTCACTAATGATGTAACTGCACCTCTTCTCTACCAGGCTGGCTACTTTACTAATAAGTTAAAAATTCCTAGTCGGGCGTGGTGGCGCATGCCTTTAATCCCAGCACTCGGGAGGCAGAGGTAGGAGGATCGCCAAGAGTTCGAGGCCACCCTGAGACTACATAGTGAATTCCAGGTCAGCCTGGACCAGAGTGAGACCCTACCTCGCAAAACCAAAAAAAAAAAAAAAAAAATTCCTTTATGTGTGCTCACTCCAGACTGATACATAAATTGTGTTTTTATCTTTTAAGACTTATATATATATATATATTTTTTTTTTTTGATTTTTTGAGGTAGGGTCTCACTCTGGCCCAGGCTGACCTGGAATTAACTATGTAGTCTCAGGGTGGCCTTGAACTCACGGCGATCCTCCTACCTCTGCCTCCCGAGTGCTGGGATTAAAGGCGTGCGCCACCACGCCCAGCTCAAGATTTATATTTTAAACCAGGAATGCTGGGACCCACATCTTCATTAAGGGTGACACTTGGGTTCTTTTGTTTTGGTTTGGTTTTTTACGAGGTAGGGTAGGCTGACCTGGAATTCACTCTGTAGTCTCAGGGTGGCCTTGAACTCACAGCAGTCCTCCTACCTCTGCCTCCCGAGTGCTGGGATTAAAGGCGTGCGCCACCATGCCCGGCACAGGCAAAGTGAAATAATAGTGAAGACCACCACATACAATTTCACCTAAAGACTGTCTCGAGTTAATTACCTGTTGACCTAGAGAGTAAGAAGATCCTGAGGTGCCAAGAAGGTCTCTAATGTGCTCGAACACCAGTATTCCCTACCCTGGTTGTCTGTCTTAGAGGAAACCCCATGTGCATGAGTTTGGCTAGTACACTAACAGCTGTGCCTACCTGTAACCTTGACCACAATTCTCTTGCCTCACGATCAGCATAATCCTTCTCAATGAGGTCCAGCTGTGCTTGGAGCCGGTGCTGAGTGAAAAAAGTTGGCCAGTCATCCTGCCATTCATTCACCTGAGCAACAATAGGCCAGTGTTAGCTGGGCATGGTGGCGTATGCCTTTAATCTCCAGGCAGAGGCTGAAGGATCACTGTGAGTTCGAGGTTGACCTGGGACTACAGAGTGAGTTCTAGGTCAGCATAGGCTAGAGTGAGACTCTATCTCACTGTACAAAAACAAACAAAAAAAGAGGCCGGAGCTACAGCTCAGAGCCACGGGACAGTTTGAGTAGAATCTGTCTCAGAGCAGCACTAAAATAACACAACAAATACAACTAGTGAGCCAAATAAAGCTGACCATAAATTGGCAAAGTGCTTACCTAGCATCCCAGAGCTCGGGGTCTGAGCCTCAGTATCTTAAAACTGGATGTGGGTGCTGGAGATGGCTTCGTGGTTAAGGTGCCTGCCTGCGAAGCCTAAGGACCCATGTTTGATGCCCCAGAACCCACAAAAGCCAGATGTACAAATTGGAATTCATTTGCAGTGGCTAGGAGCCCTGGCATGCCCATTCTCCTCTCTCTCTCTCTCTCTCTCATAAATAATTTTTAAAAAACAGGATGTAATCAACCATTTGCATAATCCAGCGCTTAGGAGGTAGAGGCAGGAGTTCTAGGTCATCCTCAGCTACATAGCTAATTCAAGGCAAGCCCTAAGTGCTGAGATTACCAGCATGTGTCAAGACACTAGACTCAATTATTTTATTTATTAATTTATTTATTTTGGTTTTTCGAGGTAGGGTTTCACTGGAGCCCAGGCTGACCTGGAACACACTATGTAGTCTCAGGGTGGCCTTGAACTCATGGCGATCCTCCTACCTCTGCCTCCCGAGTGCTGGGATCAAAGGCGTGTGCTACCATGCCCAGCTTATTTATTTATTTATTTTTTGTTTTGTTTTGTTTTGTTTTGCAAGGTAGGGTCTCACTCTGGTCCAGGCTGACCTGGAATTAACACATGAGGGAGCTGGGCGTGGTGGCACATGCCTTTAATCCCAGCGCTCGGGAGGCAGAGGTAGGAGGATCGCCGAGGGTTCGAGACCACCCTGAGACTACATAGTGAATTCCAGGTCAGCCTGGACCAGAGTGAGACCCTACCTCAAAAAAACCAAAAAAATAAAAACAAACATGAGGAGAGCTGGAGAGACAGCTTAGTGGTTAAGGAGCCTGCCTGCTAAGCCTAAGAATGCTGGTTCGATTCTCCAGGTCCCACGTTTAGCCAGACCTGAGGGGCCAGGCGTGGTGGCGCACGCCTTTAATCCCAGCACTGGGGAGGCAGAGATAGAAGGATTGCCATGAGTTCAAGGACACCCTGAGACTGAATTCCAGGTCAGCCTGGGCTACAGTGAAACTCTACCTCGAAAAAAATAAAAGTCAGGTGTGGTGGCACACGCCTTTAATCCCAGTGCTCAGTGATCCACTGGGAAAGCTGAGGCCCCTCACTGTTTTTCTCAATAGTCTTGTCTACAGAGATCAAATCTGGTATTCTCTTTTGCTTTTCTCTTACACTTTTCTTACAGACCCTACCTTGAAAAAAAAAGAAAAAAGAAAAACACGTACGGGCTGGAGAGATGGCTTAGCTTAGCTCCCACATAATCCAGACACACGAAGGTGAGGCAAGCACACGTACACTAGGTAGTGCAAGCATCTGAAGTTCAATTGCAGTGGCTGAGGCCCTGGTGTGCCAATTCTCTCTCTAAAAATTTTTTTTAAATAAACACATGAGGAGGCCAGGCCTGGTGGTGCAAACCTTTAATTCCAGCACTTAGGAGGCAGAGGTAGGAAGATCGCTGTGAGTCTGAGGCCACCCTGAGACTACATAGTGAATTCCAGGTAAGCCTGGGCTAGAGTGAGACCCTACCTCAAAAAGGGTGGGGGCCGGAGAGATGGCATAGCGATTAAGGCACTTGCCTACAAAGCCAAAAGACCCAGGTTCGATTCCCCAGGACCCTCATAAGCCAGATGCATAAGGTGGCCCATGCATCTAGAGTTCATTTGCAGTGACTAGATGTCCTGGCATGCCCATTCTCTCTCTTTCTCTCTCCCCCCGCCCAATAAATAAATAAAAATAAAATATTTTTTAAAGCTAACACTTGGTGCCAACTGGAATGACTACAATTTAAAAAACAATAAAAACAAGCCGGGCAGGGTGATGCAGGCTTTTAGTCCCAGCACTAGGAAAGCTGAGGTAGGAGGACTGCTGTGAGTTCAAGGCCAACCTGGAGCTACAGAATGAGTTCCATGTCAACCTGGTCTAGAGTGAGACCCTGCCTTGAAAACACACTAAAAAAAAAAAAAATGTGAATTAGAGTGTTCACATGAGTTGGTGTAAGCAGATGCAACCATTTGGAAGAATGCAACAGTTTCTTTATAAACTTAAGTAGGGCCAGACATGGTGGCACACACCTTTAATCTCAGAACTTAAAGGCTGAAGTAGAAGAAATACCAGCCTGGGATACAGAATGAATCTGAGGTCAGCCTGGACTAAAGTGAGACCCCTGCTTCAAAAAAAAAAAAAGTAGGAGCCTACCATAAGACTCCAGCTTTCCTTAAAGTATTCGTCCACACAGATTTGTACACAAAGGTTCACAGCAGCTTCATTTGTGAAAGCAGAAACTAGAAACAACCCAGGCATGTTCAAATGGATAAGGATAAGTAGGTTGTGGTTTATTCTTACAGTGAAATGGAAAATTTTAATTTTAATTTTTTTTTTTTTTGGTTTTGCAAGGTAGGGTCTCACTCTGGTCCAGGCTGACCTGGAATTAACTACGTAGTCTTAGGGTGGCATCAAACTCTCGGCGATCCTCCAACCTCTGCCTCCCGAGTGCTGGGATTAAAGACGTGCGCCACCACACCCGGCTAATTTTAATTTTTAATATTTTTAAATTTTAAAAAATATTTTGTTTTTGTTTTTCTTATTTTTTGTTTATTTTTATTTATTTTATTTGAGAGCGACAGGCAGAAAGAGAAAGAGACACAGAGAGAGAGAGAATGGGCATACCAGGGCCTCCAGCCACTGCAAATGAACTCCAGATGCATGCGCCACCTTGTACATCTGGCTTACATGGGTCCTGGGAATCGAGCCTCAAACTGGGGACCTTAGGCTTCACAGGCAAGAACTTAACCACTAAACCATCTCTAGAGGCCATAATATTTTTTAAATTTTATAAACATATTTTTTTTATTTTATACATATAAGCAGATTTAGCAGGGCGTGGCGGTGCACACCTTTAATCCCAGCACTGGGGGAGGCGGAGATAGTAGGATCACCATGAGTTAAAGGCCACCCTGAGACTACATAGTGAATTCCAGGTCAGCCTGAGCTAGAGTGAGACCCTACCTCAAAAAAAACAAAAAAATAATAAAATAATAAAATAAAAATAAAATATAAAATATAATATAATATAATATAAAAAATATAAAATAAAATAATAAAATGGCAAACAACTAATATACCTGCTTAGACTCCCAATGCCTGAGCTCTCTCCTCCTAATGGAGGATGTCAAGGTGACAAAAGACAATTTTGTGTTGGGAACAGAGTGCCAACATTGGCAAGCCCAGCCTTACCACCTAAACAGAGAGGCTGTGACTCTCAAGCCAATGGAAAGACATAACCTTGCTGGGCATGGTGGTGCACATCTTTAATCTCAGCACTTGGGAGACTGGGGTAGGAGCATTGCTGTGAGTTCAAAGCCAGTCTGAGACTACACAGTGAATTCTAGGGTGGGTTAGATCCTGGCCTTGCATGATGCCTCAGCCCACCTTCTTCACTTCCTTATACTAGTCAGGCACCCTCTTTTTTTGTTTGTTTGTTTTGTTTTGTTTTTCGAGGTAAGGTCTCACTCTAGACCAGGCTGACCTGGATGGAATTCTCTATGTAGTCTCAGGGAGGCCTCAAAGTCATGGTGATCCTCCTTCCTCTGCTTCCCAAGTGCTGGGATTAAAGGCGTGTGCCACCAAACCCAGCTCAGGCACCCTCTTTTAAGACTGTTGTCCTGATCTGGAATGCTGCTCTGCTGGCCACATAATACTACTCACTCCCTCCATGCTACTCTTTCCACCTGCTCCTCATCATAGGGTCATAACATGCACTTCAGAAATCAGGTGGTCGCGTGTGCTGGTGCCTGGGAGACTGGCAATCAAAAGAGCACGTGCTTGGCACCAGAGCCTTAGTTAGGGAAAATCATCACTAAGCAGGGATGCCATGCCCTCTCCCAGGCACTCACCTGTGGGATGAAGCCACAGCATGTCACTGTGTGGAAGCCAAACTTGGTCACACCCTGGGGTGCCGCATCCTCAGCTCCACAGCCTGTCAACAAAGATCCCAGCCTCAGGGAGCGAGCTGTTCATCTTTCTCTGAAACCAGACCTCAAGAGAGTGTTCTAAAGGCCTGGCTGCACATGCTTAAACAAAGGTGGTCTGAAAGCCACTCACTACACAAGGCACTGTCTAGCCAACATATTATCTGCCAGGACTTTTCTACCTCAGTCCACTGGACAGACAGCAGGGCCAGTCAGGAGCCAATTCTATTGGCTTATTAATTTTCTCAAAATTCTTACTCAACCATCTCATTTTAACATTGCACTGTAAAGGGAGCTGGTGTGCCATTCAACTTATTATTGAAATGCCACCAAGAAGCATCATTGGAAGCCAGGTGCACACCTTTAATCTCACTCAACACTCGGGGGGCAGAGGTAGGAGGGTCACTAAGTTCGAGGCCACCCTGAGATTACATAGTGAATTCCAGATGAGCCTGGGCTAGAGTGAGACCCTACCTGGAAAAACAAAACAAAACAAAACAAAAAACCAAAACAAAAAAAAGAAGCATTATTGGCATTGATCTAGGGTAGTTGATGGGCTGGGTCCAGGGTCACAAAACAATTTGAACACACCTATTGTGTTCTCCCTCATCTTGGACTTCTCCCTGAGCTTCTGGTTGTAAAGGTGCAAATCTGCCATCTGATCCCCAAGCTTTGATGCCTGGCTGAGAAAAAGAAGAAAGACAACAATTGAAATAGCAAAAGGGATAGACATATGGCTAGGTGGCTAAAGACACTTGCTTACAAAGCCTGCTTGCCCAAGGTTCAATTCCCCAGTACCCATGTAAAGCCAAATGCACAAGTGGTGCATGCATCTGGAATTATTTATTTATTTATTTACATTTTTGGTTTTTCGAGGTAGGGTCTTACTCTAGCCTAGGCTGACCTGGAATTCACTATGTAGTCTCAGGGTGGCCTTGAACTCATAGTGATCCTCCTACCTCTGCCTCCCAAGTGCTGGGATTAAAGGCGTGCACCATGCCTGGCTACATCTGGAATTTTTTTTTGCAATGGTAAGAGACTCTGGCACACCCATACTCTTTCTGTCTCTCTCTGTGTCTCTATGTCTCTGTCTCTTTCTGTGTCTCAAATAAAAAATATTTTAAAAAGGGCTGGAGAGCACTGAAACATCTCTGTCACACCCTCCAAGGCTCAGGGTCCATTGTGGAAGAGGGGGCGAAAAGGATGTAAGAGCCAAAGAAAGAGTATGACTCCTTACAATGCAACTGTCCAGACAGAAATTGGCCTCGATATCCGTGACCTCGCAGTGTCTAACAATAACTTCGCAAGACCCTCAAAATAGAAGAAAAAGATGATGACATCAAATTAAAAGAGAGACTAATGGAGAGAGGGAGGGGATATGATGGAGGATAGAGTTCTGAAGGGGAATGGGGGGAGGGGAGGGAAATATCCTGGTTTTTTTGTATGTAAGTATAGAAGTTGTCAATAAAAATAAATAAATAAATAAACTGACAAAAAGATTAAAAAAAAAAGGGGGCTGGAGAGATGGCTTAGTGGTTAAGACAATTGCCTAAGAATTTATGTTCGAATCTCCAAGTCCCATGTAAGCCAGATGCACAGTGACACAAGCATGCAAAGTCGCACATGAGCACAAGAGGATGCATGTGTCTAGAGACTGTTTTCAGTGGCTGAACGCCCTAGTGTGCCCATTCTCTCTCTCAAAATAAATAAATTTTAAAAAATAAAAACCTGGGCGTGGTGGCGCATGCCTTTAATCCCAGCACTCGGGAGGCAGAGATAGGTGGATTACTGTGAGTTCGAGGCCACCCTGAGACTACATAGTGAATTCCAGGTCAGCCTGACCTACACAGTGAGACCCTACCTCAAAAAACCAAAATAAATAAATAATAAATAAATAAATAAAAACTGGGGCCGGGTGTGGTGGTGCATGTCTTTTATCCCAGCACTCGGAAGGCAGAGACAGGAGGATCACCATGAGTTACCCTGAGACTACAGAGTGAATTCCAGGTCAGCCTGAGCTACAGTGAGACCCTACCTGGAAAACCCAAAAACAATAATAAATAAATAAATAAATAAATAAATAAATAAATAAATAAATAAAACAAACTGGGCGTGGTGCCACACTCCTTTAATCCCAGCACTCAGGAGGCAAAGATAGGAGGATCGCCAGGAGTTCAAGGTCACCCTGAGACTACATAGTGAATTCCAGGTCAGCCTGAGCTACAGTGATAGCCTACCTTGGAAAAAAATAAAATAAAAAACAAATAAAAACTGGGTGTGGTAGTGCACAGCTTTAGTCCCAGTACTTGGAAGGCTGAAGTAGGGGGATTTCTGTGAGTTCAAGGCTACCCTAGAGTTGCAGAGTTAGTTCTAGGTCAGCCTGAGATCTTACCTCAATAAAAAAAATAATAAGGGCTGGAAAGATGGTTTAGTGGTTAAGGTGCTTGCCTGTGAAGCCTACAGACTCAGGTTCAATTCTCCAGTACCCATGTAGGCCAGATGCATATGGTAGCACATGCACCTGGAGTTTGTTTGCAGTGGCTAGAGGCCCCAGTGTGTTCATTCTCTCTCTCTCTCACAAACACACACATATAAATAAATATAAATATAAATTAAATTAAATTAGGGGCTGGAGAGATGGCTTAGCGGCTAAGGCGTTTGCCTGCAAAGCCAAAAGATCCCAGTTCGATTCTCCGGGACCCACATAAGCCAGATGCACAAGGGGGCACATACATCTGGAGTGCATTTGCAGTGGCTGGAGGCCCTAGTGCACCCATTCTCTCCCTCTCTCTTTTTCTTTCTGCCTCTTTCTCTCTCTCAAATAAATAAATATATTAAAAATATAAAAATAAAATAAATTAAAAGTTACTGTCTTAGCCGGACATGGTGGTGTACACCTTTAATCCCAGCATTCAGGAGGTAGAGGTAGAAGGATAGTCATATTGTCAAGGTCAGCCTGGGACTACGAGTGAGTTCCAGGTGAGCCTGGGCTAGAATGAGACCTCGCCTAAAAAAAAAAAAAAAAAAAAAAAAAAAAAAAAAAAGTGACTGTCTCTCTAAAAAATTAAAAATATTCGAGGCCACCCTGAGACTACAGAGTGAATTCCAGGTCAGCCTGAGCTAGAGTGAGATCCTACCTCAAAAAAACAAACAAAAAAAATTAAAAATAACCAAAAAATGAGCCTTTCCAAAACCTAACATAGTGTACAATCCTGAGGTGTTCAGCATGACAGCTTCTGCAGTGGTATCTAGACACAAAGCCTCAGGGTGAGTGAAGTAAAAACTTAGTTCTCAGCCGGGCGTGGTGGCGCACGCCTTTAATCCCAGCACTCGGGAGGCAGAGGTAGGAGGATCGCCATGAGTTCGAGGCCACCCTGAGACTACATAGCTAATTCCAGGTCAGCCTGGACCAGAGTGAGACCCTACCTTGAAAAACCAAAAAAAAAACTTAGTTCTCAAACACTCACAAAGGCCTGTACATGGTAGTACACCCCAGCACTTGGGAAGTAGAGGCAGGAGGATCAGAACTTCAAGGTCATCCTCAGCTACAGCTACATAGTGAGTTTGGGGCCAGTCTGGGATACAAGAGGCCTGACTCAAAAATAAAATGAAATAAAGAGCAGAGCTAGAGCTGGACGTAGTGGCGCACGCCTTTAATCCCAGCACTCAGGAGGCAGAGGTAGGAGGATTGCCAAGAGTTCGAGGTCACTCTGAGACTACACAGTGAATTCCAGGTCAGCCTGAGCTAGAGTGAGACCCTACCTAAAAAAAAAAAAAAAAAAAAAAAAAGGGGGTGAAAAGGCCTAAGTGAGGTCAGAGGAAGAGGTTGAGTAAAGGAAAGGTGGAGGGAGGGCTAATCAAAATCTAAGAGGATATAAATAAGTCATATGGAAACCTACTTTTTTGGACAATGGAACACTCAGAAACCATAGATTGTTACTAGAAATTTTCAGTGCCAAGGATGGGATACCTTCCAGTGAGTTGTTAGCCAGGGAGGTTACAGATACCCCCAAAACATTATAGGCCATTGCCGAGGCCCTTGGTTTCCTACCAGGAATAGATGGTAAGACCCTATGGCTGAAGACTCCACATACTTAGGCTGCAAGGTCACTGAGAAATCCTGCTGGAGCTGAGCTGAAAGCTCCTCCAGGTGGACCAGCTGACAGAAAGCTAGAAAAAGCTACACTGCATGCTGTTCAATGGGAGAGAGAGAAAACACCAGTGAAGATACTCAACAGTGGACACTGCAAGCTTTAAATTTGGCCAGCCAGGCCAAATGAGCCAACGGGTGCAATAGTGGCATTTCTGTGATGGGGAAACCAACTGCTCTCTAGTTGGACTGGAGGCCCCACTCCAAGACCTTGTATTGCCTAGTACTACCTACACAAGACAGTCATAATAGGAGGAAAAGATTATGACATCAAAATAAGAGACTAATTGAGAGTGGGAGGGGATATGATGGAGAGTGGATTTGTGAAGGGGAAAGTGGGGGAGAGGAGGGAATTATCATGGTTTATTGTCTATACTTATGGAAGTTGTCAATAAAAAAAAAAGGTAAGGGAGCTGGAGAGATGGCTTAGCTGTTAAGGTGTTTGCCTGCAAAGCCAAAGGATCCTGGTACAATTCTCCAGAACCCATGTAAGCCAGATGCACAAGGGAGTGCATGTGTCTGGAGTTTGTTCTCAGTGGCTGGAGGCCCTATTTGCCCATTCTCTCCCTCTTTCTCTCTGTCAAATAAATAAAAATAAAATAAATAAAATATATTTTAATTAAAAAAAAAAGGTTTTAAAAAGCTACAAAAAAGCTGGGCGTGGTGGCGCACGCCTTTAATCCCAGCACTCGGGAGGCAGAGGTAGGAGGATCGCCGTGAGTTCAAGACCACCCTGAGACTACATTGGTAATTCCAGGTCAGCCTGGGCCAGAGTGAGACCCTACCTCGAAAAAACCAAAAAAAAAAAAAAAAAAAAAAGCTAAAAAAAAAAAAAAAAAAAAGATCTCTGGCAACTGGGCTGAGTTATTCAACAACTCAGCAGGGACTGCTCCCTACCTGTCTCTTTCTGTCCCTAAATCTGTCTCCACTGTCTCTCTTTCTATTTCTTTATCTATTTCTGTCTCTATCTCACTCTCCATCTATCTCTATTTCTCTCTGTAGCTCTGTCTATGTCCCTGTCTCTCTCTGCCCATCTCTTTCTTTCTGTGTCTCCATCTGTGTACATGTGTCCCACTATCTCTTTCTTTGTCTCTGTACATGACTTTCTATATTTCTCTCTGTTCCTCCCTGTCTCTGTGTATCTGTCTATGAGTATACATGAGTCTCCCTTCCCAAATATCCCTCCTCCCCCTCACATACACACTCACCTGCTCAGGCTCTTCATCTTCAGATGTTCCATCACAAAAGCAGCCCCACCTCCTGGTAGGTCAATCACCTTTATGGGTTGAGGTGCTCGCACCAAGCCAGTGCTGCGGAGGGCCTCCAGGCTCGCCATTTCCCCCTCAAACATCTGCCGGGCCTGCATCCAAATGCCATGAGTATCATAAGCTCTGCAAATTCCAACAGAGGCCCTGCCAGCCAGGCAGAGGGATTCTGCCTTTGAAAAAAACTAACGTATGGGAATCATAAGCCCAAGTGCCTTCAGTTTCTGTTTTTGTTTGTTTAAATATTTTTTTTCTGATTTTAATCTTTTTTTATTTATTGACAATTTTTGTTTTGTTTTCTTTCTTTCTTTCTTTTCTTTTTTTTTTTTTTTTTTTTTTGAGGTAGGGTCTCATTCTAGCCCAGGCTGACCTGGAAGTCACTATGTAGTCTTAGGGTGGCCTCGAACTTATGGCAGTCCTCCTACCTCTACCTCCCAAGTTCTGGGATTAAAGGCGTGCGCCACCACACCTGGCCTTTGTTTTCTATTTTCAAGGTAGGGTCTCACTCTAGGCCAGGCTGAGCTGGAATTCACTATGTAGTCTCAGGCTGGCCTCAAACTTACAGCAATCCTTCTACTTCTACCTGGGATTAAGGGCATGCACTACCATGTCTGGCTTAAATATTTTTATTTATTTGAGAGACAGAGAGAGACGGGGGGGGGGGGGAGAGTATGACCACGGTAGGGCCTCTTGCTGCTGCAAACAACACATATACCTGTGTATCTGGCTATACATGGGTACTGGGAAATTGAACCCAGGCCAGCAGGCTTTATAAGCAAGTGCCTTTAACCACTGAGCTATCTCCTCAACCCCTGAGTACCTTCAGTTTCTGAAAACCACTACCACTCCTACCCCTCAGAGAGTGGGGTACAAAGAGGCCCTCTTCAGGTAGGAAGACAGATGAGGCTCAGCCCAGAATCCAAGAAGTGTGGAGTGGGTAGACCCCCATAACAATCCCTTGTTGTGGAAGTGAAGAGGCACAGGCCCAAAAGGGGTGCCAATGGGTGGAGGGAAGTAAGGATACAGGTGAAATGAAAGATAACCACAGGTCTGGGACTGGACGTGAGTCCCCCAGATTATCATGCTTTTTCTCTGCCTTTAAGCAGGGACAGCCTTGGGCATGATAGAAGTGACCTAGGCTCATGTTTGAGTCAGAGAAGGTGGGGACTGGGAGGTTGGCAGGGCCTAGCTCAGGGAATAGGGATGCCACCAAAGAAAAACACATAAAGCAGCCGGGCGTGGTGGCACACACCTTTAATCCCAGCACTTGGGAGGCAGAGGTAGGAGAATCGCTGAGAGTTCGAGGCCACCCTGAGACTACATAGTTAATTCCAGGTCAGCCTGGGCCAGAGAGAGACCCTACCTTGAAAAAAAAAAAAAAAAAACATAAAGCTTACCCCTAGAGCCTCTGCTGGGAGCCAGGGGCCTTCTTGATTTTGGGCGTTTTCACAAATATCCCATTTTACCATAAGTGAACTCTCAATGTATGTTTTCTACACTCTCATGGAAAAACATGCATTTGGATCATTTACTTATTTATTTGTGGTGCTTGGGATTGAACCCAGAGCTTTGCACATGCTAGGCAAGTGTTCTACCACTTAGCTACACTTCTGCCCCAAACATACATCTATCAATAAACTTTGTAATGGCTGGAGAGATGGCTTAGTGGCTGAGGCATTTGCCCGCAAAGCCAAAGGATCCCGGTTTGATTCTCTAGGACCCATGTAAGCCAAATGCACAAGGGGTTTGTTTGCAGTGGCTGGAGGCCCTGGCATGGCCATTCTCTCTCTTTTCCTCTCTCTCTGCCCCTTTCTCTCAAATAAATAAATAAAATATTTACAAAAAACTGTCATCGCCGGGTATGGTGGCACATGCCTTTAATCCCAGCATTCAAGAGGCAGAGGTAGGAGGATTGCTGTGAGTTTGAGGCCACCCTAAAACTACATAGTGAATTCCAGGTCAACTGGGCTAGAGCGAGACCCTGCATTGAAAAACAAAAACAAACAAAAACAAAAACAAAAACAAACAAAAAAAACTATATATATATTTTAAAAAGGGCGGGCTGGCCGGGCGTGGTGGCACACACCTTTAATCCCAGCACTCGGGAGGCAGAGGTAGGAGGATCGCTGTGAGTTCAAGGCCACCCTGAGACTACATAGTTAATTCCAGGTCAGCCTGGGCCAGAGTGAAACCCTACCTCGAAAAACCAAAAAAAAACAAAACAAAAAAAAGGGCGGGCTGGAGAGATGGCTTAGTGGTTAAGGTGCTTGCCTACAAAGCCAAAGAACCCAAGGTTCAAATTCTCCAGGACCCATGTAAACCAAATGTACAAGGTGGCACATGCATCTGAAGTTCATTTGCAGAGGCCAAAGGCCCTGGCACACCCATTCTCTCTCTCTCCCTGCTTCTTTCTACCCCCCCCCTCCTCAAATAAATAAAATTTAAAAAAAACTAAACTAAACTTAGGTTGGGTATGGTGGCTCACTCCTTTAATCCCAGCATTCAGGAGGCAGAGGTGGGAGGATTGCTGTGAGTTCCAGGTCAGTCTGGGCTAGAGTTAAACCTGGGAGTGGGGGGAGCAAAAAAGAAAAAAAAAAAGTAAAAGAAAAAGGGGAGGGAGAGGTGAAGGCTGAGCATCCTCAGTGGGAGGGCATCTGTTTACCCCATCCATGCTCCTATAGTGACTCTCCCTCCAGTCTATAGCAAAAAACATCCAAGATTCAGTCTTCCATCCCACCTGCCACCTGCTCTCCTGCATTGTCTAAGCATCGACAGTGGGCAGCAGAAAGCTCCAAGGGGAAAAGTGGGGTGGGACAGAGCACACTGAAGGATTCTGTTCTGATTCAGATTTCTTTGTGGTTCTCTTTACCAATACTGCAGAGAATGCAAGGTGACCTCAATCCCTGACTCCATCCCTGAAGATACAGTGAAGGGTCTTGAAAAGGCTGGAATTCTCTCCTCCCCCACGTCTGCATACCCTCCAAGACCCCTGACCAGAATTATATTATGGAAGACCTCCAGAGCAGCCCGTCTGCTTTCAGAGCCTAAAGCTATTGTCCACTTAATGTTTTCCATGCATTCTTCTTCTGTTGGTTTTTATGGTTGTTGAGATGAGGTGTCCTCATATATAGCCCAGCCTGGCCTGGAACTCACTACACTACTGCAGCAGCCTCGGGGTACTGGAATTACAGGCATGTGCTACCATGCCTGGCTGTATACGTTCTTAAACAGGAATATTGTAAGGAGGCCATGGAAAACTGCATAGCCTGTCCTAGGAGTCCTGTCTCTTCCCACCTGCTGGTGAGCATGCCTGAGAGGAGGCCAGGGTGGAGCGTAGATCTGGCAGAAGCAGCCTAGGGCTGAACCTCTCTCCTTTCCACAAGCTTAGTGAGCACAAAAATTAAGAGCCTGTGACTATAGGCAAAAACCAAGCAAGTAATTATGCAGCAAAGACAAAATCTGCAGCAAGAGGAAACTTGCCTGCAGGTGCTAACCCAAAGGCCCCAAACTGACCCATCAGGCAGCCATTAAGGGTCACCGGGCCCAGTCCCTAGAATCGTCTGCTTCCCCTGCCATTCCCTCAACCCTACCTCCCCCAGACCCGCCGCTCCGGCTGCAGCGCACCTGCGTCCGGCGGTTAACCTTGACAAACACCGGGCCAGAGTCGGTGTCGTAAGCACGGCCCTCGCTGATGTAGCCGGCTCCGGCTCCGGCACTCCCAAAGGCCCGCAGGGTCGCCGTGCGCAGCTCGGATCGCAGCAGCTGCTCCATGGGAACTCGGGCCCGCGATGCCGGGAAGTGGCGCAGACGCAGGGACTGAGATACTGGATGGGAACAGGGACGCGGGCCGGTGCACCCTGGTAGTAGGGACTGGACCCAGGGACGTGGCCTGCAAGATCTGAGCTGCCACTTGGGTGCGCGCTCCCGGTGCACGCTCCCGGTGCACGTTCCCAGTGCACCAGCGCGATGGGTGCGGGCTCGGGACTAACCGCTATCGCCTTCACCAGGGCGCTCTCCACCCAGGCTGCTGCGGGTGTGGAGGCTCCCCACGCCTTCCTGCTGGGACTATTCCAGAGCTTCTCTGGCCTCAGCCTGGCTTGCCCCAGGGGAGCAGAACTTGTTCAGGGTCCCAATGCTGGAATGTGGCACAGAGGATATGAAACTGAATCTGACTCCGGGCCCTGTACTCTCAACCCTGGTTTCATGTCCCCAGGAAGTCTGCCCATAGCATACTGCCCTGGGCGTCCCTTTCAGCTTCCCAGTTGCCAGTCCTACAACTCTGTTCCCTTGTCAGACATCCTCAGGCTAGAGACATCATCCTTAAGAGGAAGCTGCTGTAAAGTTAAAGTACTTGTGTGTGTGAGGCTATAATCAAGAAATCTGGTCTGATGGAACATCAGCATCCCTCTCTACAGATAGCAAGAGGCCTCAGGGGAGCAAAGCCTACGTGTGCTGGCCATCCCCGTGACCCTCCTGATCAGTCCTTGGTTCAACACTGAGTCCCTTAATCTCTTTAGAAACTCCTGTGTCTGGCACCTAAGTAGGATGGCTAACTAGACTCAATTTGGCCTTCAGATTGGCCTCATCATCCCCAAGCATGGAGGCTAGGTTCTCAAAATGAACAAGAAAGCAGACACAAAAAGCCTTTTATTGGCCAGGCATGGTGACACACGCCTTTAATCCCAGCACTCAGGAGGCAGTGGTAAGAGGATCACTGTGAATTCGAGGCCACCCTGAGACTACATAGTGAATTCTAGGTCAGCCTGGGCTAGAGGGAGACCCAAAAGAAACCAGAAAAAAGTAAATAACTTTTTTTAAAGCCTTTTGTTTTTCTTCTTAATTTTTTTTTTTTAATGTAAACCTACTTTTTGAATGATGGCACATCCAGAAGCTACAGACTGTTACTAGAAAATTTTCAGTGCCTGGGATGGGATAGCTTCCAGTGAGTTGTTGGCCAAGGAGGTCCCAGTAGCCTCCAAGACATTAAAGGCTTTTGCCAAGGCCCTTGGTTTCCCTTGAGAAACAGATGGTAAGACCCTATTGCTGAAGACATCTCTTGCCTGAGAGGCAAGGTCACTGAGAAAGCAAGCTGGTGCTGAGTAGAAAACCTTTTCCCTGTAGACCAGCCAACTGAAAGCTGGAAAAAGCTGCACTGCATGCAGCCGTATGGGAGACAGAAGTCATCAGCAGTGAAAACAGTGGACACTGGAAAATTCAAGTTTGGCCATATAGACCCAATGACTGAATGGGGTGCAATAGTGGCATGTATGCTCTTGGGGTAACCAACTGCTCCATAATTGGACTGAAGGCCCTCTCTATGGGATGGAATACATGCCTGGTATTAAAAAAACTAAGCAACCCAAGGCTCAAGGACCATTGCAGAAGAGGGGGCGGATAGAATGGAAGAGCCAAAGGAAGGGTATGACTCCTTACAATGCAACTTCCCAGACAGAAATTGGCCTCGATATCCATGACCTTGCAGTGCCTAGCAATACCTTCGCAAGACCCTCATAATAGAAGAAAAAGATAATGACATCAAATTAAAAGAGACTAATGGAGAGAGGGAGGGGATACGATGGAGATTGAAGTTCTAAAAGGGAATGGGGGGAGGGGGGAAATATCATGTTTTTGTATGTAAGTATAGAAGTTGTCAATAAAAAAAAACTAAGCAAAAGTCTATGGCAGGGGAGGTCATGAGCCTTAGGGGTATAAAGCCTGCTCTTGTCTGACTAAATGTATATATTATTCCCACCAAGCTGCCCTGGGGGCACTACACTTAATGTTCATATTCACATATTAACGCTACTCTCACTTCTGGTTAGAGAAGCTTGTCTTTTCAGATGGCGATGACCATTGGGATGACCCAAAAGGCAACATAGTGCTGAGAGAAGGGATGGAGGAGTGTCCAGCACTGAAACACCTCTGTCACACCCTCCAAGGCTCAGGGTCCATTGCGGAAGAGGGGACAGAAAGAATGTAAGAGCCAAAGGAAGGGTACAACTCCTTACAATGCAACTGTCCAGTCAAAAATTGGCCTTGATATCCATGACTTTGCAGTGCCTAGCAATACCTTTGCAAGACCCTCAAAATAGAAGAAAAAGATGATGACATCAAATTAAAAGAGAGACTAATGGAGAGAGGGAGGGGATATGACAGAGAATGGAGTTCTAAAGGGGAATGGGGGGAGAGGAGGGAAATATCATGGTTTTTTGTATGTAAGTATAGAAATTGTCAAAAAATTTAAAAAACAAAACAAAAAAAAAAGCCTTTTATTTTCTTTTTCTTCTTAATTTTTTTTTTTTTTGTTTTGAGGTAGGGTCTCACTCTAGCTCAGGCTGACCTGGAATTCACTATGTAGTCTCAGGGTGGCCTTGAACTCACGGCAATCCTCCTACCTCTGCCTCCAGAGTGCTGGGATTAAAGGCGTGTGCCACCACGCCTGGCTTCTTAATTTCTTTATTTGAGAGAGAAAGAGGCAGAGAGAGAAATGGACATGCCAGGGTCTCTAGCCTCTGTAAACAAACGCCAGATGCATGGACCACCTTTTGTATCTGGCTTACGTTGGTCCTGGGAAATCAAACCTGGGTCCTTTGGCTTTGCAGGCAAGCACCTCAACCACTAAGCTGTCTATCCAGCCCACAAAAGACTCCAGCCACTTCAAACTCTAGATACATTTGCCACCTTGTGAGCATGGCTTTACATGCTGTTCGCTAAGATGAACTTCCAGACCAGGCAAAGTTATGGAGGAAGGGATATTTATTGAAGCTTACAGATCCAGGGGAAGTTCCATAATGGCACACCAGACACATGCACCACACTTACGTGGGTCCAAACCTGGACAGGCAAATGCCACCTTGCCATGCACCCTCTTTTGGATTTTTTGACCTTTTGGGTCCTAACCCAGGGAATTGAACCTGTCTCAGGCTGGCCTTTATCCTCCTACCTCTGCCTCCCGAGTGCAGTTGTGGCAAATGCCCAGCAGTTCTACATTACTTTAATTATCCTTTATCATTTTCCAAATCTCCAATATAAAAACAGTGGTTAGTCAGCATTTGGATTTTTTTGAGGATTGCTGGGAAGACCACCCTAAGACTACATAGTTAATTACAGGTTAGCCTGGACCAGAGTGAAACCCTATCTCAGAAAAACAAAAACAATATATATATATATATACGCCCATATGGTATGTATGTATGTATGTATCAACAAATAGTTCTCTTCCTTCCTTCCTTCCTTTCTTTTCTTTCTTTCTTTCTTTTGGTTTTTAAAAATCACAGCTATGGTGTAGTCTCAGAGTGGCCTTTAATCCCAGCATGCATCCTGAGTACTGGTATTAAAAGTTGACATCCAGGTACTATTCTTTATTTGAACAAAAAGAGGGCAGGAGAGATGGCTCAGCAGAGTTCAAGGCCAGCATGCATCTGGAGCCAGAGGCTAGAGGCGCATGCCCAGTTTCAGGTCAGGCTGACCTGGAATTAACTATGTAGTCTCAATGCAATCCTCCTACCTCTGCCTCCTGAGTGCTGGGATTAAAGCGTGGGGAGTATGGGCCTTTAATCCCAGCATGGGAGGTTGACATATGAGGATTGTAGTGAGTTCAAGGCCAGCATGAGATGGGTCAGCCTGGGGAATGGCCAAAGAGGGGGAGGCAGGGAAGATGGGGCCGGGGGAAGAGGGAGAGGGAAGAAAGGAGAGAGAGAAAGAAAACAAACTATTTATTGGCATGAAGTATTACAAAGGTTTCTAGCAAACAAATAGGATAAATGTGGAATAATATATGGGGAAATATATAGACTCAGGCATCACTGAAACTACTGATAATTTATTCAAACTTTTTGGTAAAGATTTATCAGCATCAATACCATTCATGAAATTTCTCATTACTACAATGCTGAAAGACAGAAAAAATATTAGTCCTATAGTCATAAGCTGCAAAGGAATGACAACTTGGCAAGCTGTGGAAAACAGCACAAGGTTGGAATAAAGGAGTAGTTCACGACTCCTAAAGTTACCCAATTTACTCTAAGGCTGGCAACTTGGTCACTCCCAAAACCAATCTACTGACCGGCTCTGCCCTTAACAGGATCCAGAGATATTGCAAAAAGAAAAGGGAATGTATTTGATTATACTGGTCATTCAATTCAAGGCTTCTAGTAAGATGATTCCATGTGATGATAAAATTCCAAGTCTTAGCATGACAAAGCATCACTGAACAGGTCAGAGATGTTGCTGACTTGGGGAGGCAGCAGGTGGGCATACGGGTCACTTCCCTGCAGACTGGACACCATCCATTATCCCCATACAGTCACTCACAGTTCTTTACCTTTGGAGCAAAGCATTACTCAATGTTTCCAGGCTTCCTAAGTCTCTGTTCACCAGTATGGCCTTATCTAGCCAGGAAATCTGACAAAATGTAAAATCAGAGGTCAACATAATCTTTCCTAAGACAACCCATACTTTACCAGACTTGGAAATAAGCAATTGAGTGACTGCAAGCAAATCCAGCTATGGAGTTAATAGGAAGAATTCATGAGGACTGTGGAGAAACAAGACCTCAGCATACTTCTCAGAGACTCTGTCCTCTAGCAGGAGAACAGCTCATTGGCTAATATTCCTCATGATGTTTAGGGAGGATCCTCTGTACCCTGATCCAAAATGATTCCAGTGGTTCAGGTAATGAAAGAGCTGATACAACTTCAGACGCTTCTCAAATCCTGGAGCCTTGGGGATTTTGCTGTGATAGGCAGAGTAAAAGGAATTGCTGAAGCCCCCAAACATGCCAGCTATTGCTAGCTCATATTCTGAGTGGCCATAGAAGGATGCTGGATCGAAGATGATGGGCCCAGAGGAGTCTTCTGCAACATTTCCTCCCCAGAGATCTCCATGAAGTAAGGAGGGAATGATTTCCAGGTCACGGAAAAAGTCAGGGATCTTCAACTGCAGGGAAGAAGACAGAACCTTAGCCAAGTAGTCAATGCGTATGGAAGTGCAAACGTTTTCCCAAGTGCTGTTCCACATACGTGAACAGCAGCAAGGTGCTCACGTATGTCTGGCCCAGGGTGGGGAAAAAGAGCAGATGGGAGTGACAGATACACCACTTCCTGTCCAGAACCAGACGCAGAGATGCCATACCTGCCTTGGTGCCTTCCCCTTATCAGGACTCAATGGGGCATGCTGTTGGCACTAGGCATCCAGCAGAGTCCTACTCACCTGCAGAGCAGACCAGAGCTCAAGAGCTTCCCGGTCCCCAGACTTCTTCTCCACCATGTCCATCTGGGGCTGAATGCGTTGCTGGGTATAGAACGTGACCCAGTCCTTCTGCCAGTCATTTACCTGCACAGGAGACAGCAAAGGAGACAGTAGAGTTCACCAAAAAATGCCTGAAGGGTGGTCTGAACGCACAGAAGTATCCCAAGTGGAAAGGACTGCAGAAAGTGTGCAGCAGATGCAGTAGCCACAGGAGGGACGACCAAGCAGCATAGGGTCTTAGGACAGGCTGAGACCTTAAGTCCTCTAACAAGAGCAGTGGGACATTTTCTGTTAATTACACCCACTCTGGAACAGAGGTCGGAACTAAATGACCTTCCTGATTCCTATGGCTCATTTCTGACCATCTTCCCATAGCTGCCTAACCATATTTAACCTCTGTTCAGAAAGTGATAATGAGAAAAGTCATATGAATCTTGTGCAAAAGATTCCTAAAGAGCTGGAGTGGTTGCTCAGTGGTTAAGGTGCTTGCCTATGAAGCCTAAGGACCAAGGTTCAATTCCCCTGTACCCACATAAGCCAGATGCACAAGGTAGTGCATGTATCTGGAATTCATTTGCAGTGTCTCAAGGCCTTGGTGTACCCATTCTCTAAGATACATAAACAGAAACATTTTTTTTTTTTTGTGAGGTAGGGTCTCACTCTGGCTCAGGCTGACCTGGAAGTCACTATGTCTTCTCAGGGTGGCCTTTGGCGATCCTCCTACCTCTGCCTCCCGAGTGCTGGGATTAAGCATGTCTCTAAGAACAAAAACATTTTTTTTTAACATTTATATTTTTTATTATTTTTGAGAGAGAGAAAGATACAGAAATAGGCAGGTAGAGAATGGGCACCCAGGGCCTCTCTAGCCACTGCAAAGAACTCCAGATGCATGTGCCCCCTTATGCATCTGGCTTATGTGGGTCCTGGAGAATCAAGCCTCAAAGGAGGGGCAAGCGCTAACCACTAAGCCATCTCTCCAGCCCAAAAACATTTTTAAAAAGAACAAATGTCCAGAACACTGGTACATCCTACACAGGAGGGACACAAACAGACACACAAGAACAGAACAAAACCAGGCACGGTGGTGCACACCTTTAATCCTAACACTCAGGGCCGGGCGTGGTGGCGCACACCTTTAATCCCAGCACTTGGGAGGCAGAGGTAGGAGAATTGCCATGAGTTCGAGGCCACCCTGAGACTACATCATGAATTCCAAGTCAGCCTGGAACAGAGTGAGACCCTACCTCAAAAAAAAAAAACAAAAAAAAAATCCTAGCACTCAGGGGGCAGTGAGACCAAAAACAAACAAACAAACAAACAAACAAACAAAAAACAAAACAAACAACAACAAAAAAAAAAAACACCAAGGGCTGGAGAGATGGGTTAGTGGTTAAGGCGCTTGCCTGCAAAGCCTAAGGACCTGTGTTCAACTCAACTCTCCAGATCCCACATAATCCAGGTGCACAAAGATGAGGCAAGTACAAGGTTACACATGCCCAATAGGTGGCACAAACATCTGGAGTTTGGTTGCAGTGGCTGAGGCCCTAGCATGCCAATTTTCTCTCTTGCCTCTCTCTTTCTAAAATATAAAATAAAATAAAATAAAAATAAAATAAAACAAAACAAGAGCAAAGCAACCCACAGAGCAGGACATGACACAGGAGAACAGAGTACCATACATACATGCATATAGATAGACACATGTACACAAACACACCTGCATGGAGAGTTAGAGGTAAGAGAGAAAGGAGAAAGAATGTGAAGAGTTACAAAATCTCACTAGAAACAAACACCATTGCTCCCCTTTTTGTTTCAATAGTCAATCTGACTGTCAAATAGAAATGAGTGCTGTGCCACTCACCTGAGGGAGGTATCCACAGCATGTGACCACATCAAACCCAAACTGGTCCACGAAGAGCTGCTCTGCCTGCCCACCTCCTTTCCCTTGCATGCAAAAAGAAAAAGAAAGATAGCTAGCTGGCCCCCTTGTTCCAAGAGACACTTGAACCCATTCTTAGAACTCAGCATTTCCTTGTTTTGTAGTCAGTGTGCCTTTACTTTCTCATGTTCTCACCCAGAAGCAAACAAGTACTTGGTCTCTATTAAGTATCAGGTCATTCAGAACAGAGATAGTTCCAGCTGCTTTAATAGCCAAAGACATTAGCAGAAGCAGTACCAGAAGATTCATGGGAATAGGGGAGTGAACAATACTGTGTCAAAAATAAATAGCCAGGTCTGATGCATGCCTTTAATCCCAGCATTCAGGAGGCTGAGGCAGGATGATCTTTGAAAGTTCAAGGCCAGCATGAGACTACATAGTAAATCTCAGGTCAGCCTGGGCTACCTCGAAAAACCAAAAATAAAAATAAAAATAAATAAACAAGACTCTTTTAAAAAATATTTTTTTATTTTTATTTATTTATTTGATGGGCAGGGGCAGAGAATGGGCATGCCAGGGCCTCCAGCCACTGCAAATGAACTCCAGATGCATGTGCCACCATGTGCATCTGGCTTACATGGGTCCTGGGGAATCAAACCTGGGTTCTTTGGCTTTGCAGGCAAAGGCCTTAACTGCCATCCCTCCAGCCCAGCAAGACTCTTTAGAAAAGAAAAAAATGGAGCCCATAATCAATTAAGAAAGGATCTTTCCAATGGCTAAAACAATATCATTTGGTGGGGGAGGGGTTCAAGGTAGGGTCTCACTCTAGCTTAGGCTGACCTGGAACTCAGGCTGTAGTCCCAGGTTGGCCTCAAACTCATGATGATCTTCCTACCACTGCCTCCCTAGAGCTAACGATGTGTGCCACCACACCCAGCATAGTATCATTTTTGATAAAGTACTATACTTTGAAAGCTCCCTAAACTCAAGAAAATCCCAATGGACTGAACTCCACGCAGTTTGTAAGTGACAGGAAAGGCAATCCAGCAGGGGCTATCAGTGTATCTTCACAGGTTGGGCAGGCTGATAGCACCTGTGAGTATCTTCCTTCACAGGATAGGCAGGCTAATAGGACCTGTCAGAGATCCTCCCAGGATGGGCAGACTAATGAAAACTGTCAGAAGGTCTCTCAGGACTAGCAGACTAATGGGACACGTCAGTAGATTCTCACAAGGACAAGCAGTATGATGGGACCTGTCAGTAGATCCTCACAGGACAGGCAGGCTGGTGGGATGGATCATTAGATTATTACACATGGGCCTATCAGAAAATCCACACAGAAAATACAGGCTAATGGAACACGTCAGTACATCC
Source organism: Orientallactaga sibirica (assembly GCA_036365145.1). Classification (NCBI taxonomy): domain Eukaryota; kingdom Metazoa; phylum Chordata; class Mammalia; order Rodentia; family Dipodidae; genus Orientallactaga; species Orientallactaga sibirica. Next base: position 599,516 of record JAEOAD010000013.1, read on the forward strand.
TCACAGATGGGCAAGCTGATGAGACCCATCAATACATCCTCATAGGAAGAAGGGCAGGCTGACAGAACATATCAGTAAACCTCACATAGTAGATTCTGGGTTATCAGCTACTGTGAACAGAGTCAGCCCATGTGCTACCCACAGATTATCAACTGTCAGAGGCTGAAAATACTAGAAAATTCCCTCAGTGCAAACACAACACTAAGCTTTAAATAGGTCAGCTATGAGAGTTGTCATTCTGAGCTTTCACAGCATGTAGGGCTGGAGAGATGGCTCAATGGTTAAGGTGCTTACCTGCAAAGCCTAAGGACCCAGATTTGATTCCCCAGTACCCACGTAAGCCAGATGCACAAGGTGGTGCATCTGGAGTTCATGTGCAGTGACTAGAGGCCCTGGCACACCCTTTCTCCCCCAAGCCCACTGATAAATAAATAAAATACAAAGAAGAAGAAGAAGAAGAAGAATGATGTGTACTTAAAGAAAAAACACTGCTGGGGCTGGAGAGATGGCTGCAAAGCCAAAGGACCCAGGTTCGACTACCCAGGACCCACATAAGCCAGATGCAAAGGGGGCGCATGTGTCTGGAGTTTGTTTGCAGTGGCTGGAGGCCCTGGCATGCCCATTCTCTCTCTTCCTGCCTATTTCTGTATCTCTCTCTCTCTCTCTCAAATAAATAAAAGTAAGATATTAAAAAAAAAAAAAGATACTGTTTAATGGGGTTTCAAGTCCAGTTAATCTTTCCTGACTCTCAACACTTATAAGCCACACTGTGCTGATCACATACATGGTGTTCAGTGAATGCAAACATGCAGCCTTAGAGCAATAGGCTGCAGCATTACCCCATCCCTGAGCCCATACGTCTGAATGACCACCTCCGATAGCCTATTCAGGCCCTTACCCACTGTGCTAGCCTCCTTCAGGAGCACCTCTCCCCGCTTCTTGTTCTCAAGGTGTAGATCTGCAAGCTGGGTTCCAAGCTTTGCAGCATGGCTATAAAACCAAAAGTCAGCAACTAAATAAGTTATACAAAAATAGGAGATGCATAGCCATTTGAAAGGTCCCAGGGAACATGAAGCTGGTTAAACATTTTGAGGACAGAAGGTCTATTCTACTGAAACAAGCAGTCAGGTGTGCTAGCACATAAGTGTAACCTCAGCATTTGGGAAATAGAGACAAAGAATCAGCCTCAGCTTCATAGTGAGTTCCAGGCTAGCCTGAGCTACATGAAATCCCATTTCAAAAAACAAAAAGCTGGGCATGGTGGCACACGCCTTCAACTGGGGAGGCAGAGGTAGGAAGACTGCCATGACTTGGAGGCCACCTTGAGACTACATAGTGAATTCCAGATCAGCCTGGACTAGAGTGAGACCCTACCTCAAAAAAACCAAAGGAAACAAACAAACAGGGGCTGGAGAGATGACTTAGCGGTTAAGGCACTTGCCTGTGAAGTCTAAGGACTCATATCCAACTCTCAAGGTTCCAAGTAAGCCAGACGCACAGTGATGCAAGCGCAGAAGGGGTGCATGTATCTGTAGTTCAATTGTAGTGGCTAGATGCCCTGATGCGCTAATTCTGCCCGCCCCCCCCCAAATAAAAGGCCAGTTTGTTGGGCTTGCCTCAAAAGAAAGAAAGAAAGAAAGAAAGAAAGAAAGAAAGAAAGAAAGAAAGAAAGAAAGAAAGAAAGAAAGCAAGCAAGCCAGCCAGCCAGGCGTGGTGGCGCATGCTGTGAGTTTGAGGTCAGCCTGAGCTAGAGTGAGACCTTACCTCACAAAACCAAAAAAGAAAAAGAAAAAGAAAAAGAAAAAGAAAAAAAAAAAGCTGGGCATGGTGGCACATGCCTTTAATCCCAGCACTTGGGAGGGAGGCAGAGGAAGGAGGATCACCAAGAGTTCAAGGCCAGCCTGAGACTATATAGTGAATTCCAGGTCAGCCTGGGCTAGAGCAAGACCTACCTCAAAAAAAAACCAAAATAATAATAATGATAATAAAATAAATAAAATAAAAATACGGGGTAGAAGGCTGGATAGATGGCTTAGCAGTTAAGGCACTTGCTTGTGAAACCTAAGGACCCATATTCGACTCTTCAGATCCCACATAAGCCAGATGCACAACGTGATGCAAGTGTGCAAGGTCACACATGTACACAATGTGGTACACACATCTAGAGTTCGATTACAGTGCCTGGAGGCCCTGGCTCACCAATTCTCTCTCGTGTGTGCTCTTGCTTTCTTGCATTAAAAAAAAAAAAAAATGGCCAGTATGTTGGGCTTGTCTAAAATAAATAAATAAATAAATAAGGCCTGGAGAGGTGGCTTAGCAAAGCCTGAAGACCCAAGTTCGATTCCCCAGGACTCCTGTAAGCCAGATGCACAAGGTGGCATACGCATCTGGAGTTCATTTGCAGCAGCTGGAGTCCCTAGTGTGCCCATTCTCTCTCTTTCTCTCTATCAAATAAATTAAAATAAAATATTTTTTTAAAAAAGAGGTTCCAACTATTTGACTACCTTTTCCAGCTTCATCCAACTTTGCAATGGGCCCTTCTTGTCATCATCCCACTTTGGCCTTGAGCTAACAGAGTATATACTACTTATTCTGCAGAGCCATAAGTCCTCAAAATCATGTCCCCAAGAACAAGACCCAGTAATAAAAGAACTACATGGAGAGAAAATAAAGAGATATCAAGACAGACCTGCTCAGATATCGCATGTCTAAGTGCTCCATCACGAGCATACTCCCACCTCCTGGGGCATCAAGAACCTTGATGGGCTTGGGTACTTTCACTGTGTCTGTCTTCAGAATGGCAGTTAAACTTGCCATCTCACCTTCAAACATTCTTTTTGCCTGTCAATAAAATAATGGAAGAAGAAGAGGAGGGAGACCAAGGTCACTGGGGAAAGACTATACAGACATGTTTTCTTGTAGCATTACAATTTTATTTATTTACTCATTTTATGTTTTATTTTTAATATGTATTTAATTATTTGAGAAAGGCAGAGAGAGACAGAGAAGGAGAAAGAGAATTGAGTGCACCAGGGTCTCTAGACTCATGTGCCACCTTGTGCATCTGGCTTACCTGGCTCCTGAGGAATCAAACCTGGGTCCTTTGGCTTTGCAGGCAAGTGCTTTAACTGCTAACCCATCTCTCCAGCCCAGGCATTACAATTTTATTTTATAGTTTTTTTATTTTTTATTTTTTTGGTTTTTCAAAAAAGGTTTCACTCTAGCCCAAGGCTGACCTGGAATTCACTATGTAGCCCCAGAGTGTCCTCAAACTCACAGCAATCCTCCTACCTTTGCCTCCCAAGTGCTGAGATTGGCATTACAATTTTAAAATAATCAAAGGTATGCTGGACTGAGAACTCTCCAGATGCATGCACCATTTTGGGCATCTGGCTTACATGGGTACTGGAGAACTGAACCCAGGTCGTTAAGCTTTGCAAGCGTCATAACCACTGAGCCATCTCTAGAGCTCTCACACCTCATTTTTGTGTGTGTGGTTTTCAAGGTAGGGTCTTTCTCTAGCCCAGGATGACCTGGAATTTACTATGTAGTCTCAGGCTAGCCTCGAACTCAGGGTGAGCCTCTTACCTCTGCCTCCTGAGTGCTGGGATTAAAGGCTTGTACCACCACGCTAGTCTTTTTTCTTTCTTTTTTTATGGTCCACAGCTCATTTTTTATTTTTATTTTTTTCATTTATTTGAGAGAGAGATACAGAAATAAGCAGAGAGAGAGAATGGGTGTTCCAGGGCCTCCAGCCACTGCAAACAAACTCCAGATGCATGCGCCCCCTTGTGCATCTGGCTTACATGGGCCCTGGAGAATCGAGCCTCAAACCAGGGTCCTTAGGCTTCACAGACAAGCATTTAACAGCTAAGTCATCTCTCCAGCCCTCACACCTCATTTTTTAAAAAATATTTTTATTTATTTACAAGCAGAGGGTGAGAATGAGAGTGAGGGAGGAAGAGTGGGCATGCCAGGGCTTCTTCCCACTGCAAGAAAACTCCAGATGCATGCACACTTCTTAAAAAAATTTTTATTTTATTTTATTTTATTTTTATTAGACACAGAGAGAGTGAGAATGGGCGCACCAGGGCCTCTAGCCACTGTAAACAAACTCCTGGCTTATGTGGGACCTGGAGAATCGAACTGGGGTCCTTAGGCTTCACAGGCATGTGCCTTAACCACTAAGCCATCTCTTCAGCCCACATGCACACTTTTCATCTGACTTTATGTGGATATTGGGGAATCAAACCCAGGCTATTCTGTAGTTCAATTGTAGTGGCTAGATGCCCTGATGCGCTAATTCTGCCCGCCCCACAAATAAAAGGCCAGTTTGTTGGGCTTGCCTCAAAAAGAAAGAAAGAAAGAAAGAAAGAAAGAAAGAAAGAAAGAAAGAAAGAAAGAAAGAAAGAAAGAAAGCAAGCAAGCCAGCCAGCCAGGCGTGGTGGCGCATGCTGTGAGTTTGAGGTCAGCCTGAGCTAGAGTGAGACCTTACCTCACAAAACCAAAAAAGAAAAAGAAAAAGAAAAAGAAAAAGAAAAAAAAAAGCTGGGCATGGTGGCACATGCCTTTAATCCCAGCACTTGGGAGGGAGGCAGAGGAAGGAGGATCACCAAGAGTTCAAGGCCAGCCTGAGACTATATAGTGAATTCCAGGTCAGCCTGGGCTAGAGCAAGACCTACCTCAAAAAAAACAAAATAATAATAATGATAATAAAATAAATAAAATAAAAATACGGGGTAGAAGGCTGGATAGATGGCTTAGCAGTTAAGGCACTTGCTTGTGAAACCTAAGGACCCATATTCGACTCTTCAGATCCCACATAAGCCAGATGCACAACGTGATGCAAGTGTGCAAGGTCACACATGTACACAATGTGGTACACACATCTAGAGTTCGATTACAGTGCCTGGAGGCCCTGGCTCACCAATTCTCTCTCGTGTGTGCTCTTGCTTTCTTGCATTAAAAAAAAAAAAAAATGGCCAGTATGTTGGGCTTGTCTAAAATAAATAAATAAATAAATAAATAAATAAATAAATAAATAAGGCCTGGAGAGATGGCTTAGCAAAGCCTGAAGACCCAAGTTCGATTCCCCAGGACTCCTGTAAGCCAGATGCACAAGGTGGCATACGCATCTGGAGTTCATTTGCAGCAGCTGGAGTCCCTAGTGTGCCCATTCTCTCTCTTTCTCTCTATCAAATAATTTAAAATAAAATATTTTTTTAAAAAAGAGGTTCCAACTATTTGACTACCTTTTCCAGCTTCATCCAACTTTGCAATGGGCCCTTCTTGTCATCATCCCACTTTGGCCTTGAGCTAACAGAGTATATATACTTATTCTGCAGAGCCATAAGTCCTCAAAATCATGTCCCCAAGAACAAGACCCAGTAATAAAAGAACTACATGGAGAGAAAATAAAAAGAGATATCAAGACAGACCTGCTCAGATATCGCATGTCTAAGTGCTCCATCACGAGCATACTCCCACCTCCTGGGGCATCAAGAACCTTGATGGGCTTGGGTACTTTCACTGTGTCTGTCTTCAGAATGGCAGTTAAACTTGCCATCTCACCTTCAAACATTCTTTTTGCCTGTCAATAAAATAATGGAAGAAGAAGAGGAGGGAGACCAAGGTCACTGGGGAAAGACTATACAGACATGTTTTCTTGTAGCATTACAATTTTATTTATTTACTCATTTTATGTTTTATTTTTAATATGTATTTAATTATTTGAGAAAGGCAGAGAGAGAGACAGAGAAGGAGAAAGAGAATTGAGTGCACCAGGGTCTCTAGACTCATGTGCCACCTTGTGCATCTGGCTTACCTGGCTCCTGAGGAATCAAACCTGGGTCCTTTGGCTTTGCAGGCAAGTGCTTTAACTGCTAACCCATCTCTCCAGCCCAGGCATTACAATTTTATTTTATAGTTTTTTTATTTTTTATTTTTTTGGTTTTTCAAAAAAGGTTTCACTCTAGCCCAAGGCTGACCTGGAATTCACTATGTAGCCCCAGAGTGTCCTCAAACTCACAGCAATCCTCCTACCTTTGCCTCCCAAGTGCTGAGATTGGCATTACAATTTTAAAATAATCAAAGGTATGCTGGACTGAGAACTCTCCAGATGCATGCACCATTTTGGGCATCTGGCTTACATGGGTACTGGAGAACTGAACCCAGGTCGTTAAGCTTTGCAAGCGTCATAACCACTGAGCCATCTCTAGAGCTCTCACACCTCATTTTGTGTGTGTGTGGTTTTTCAAGGTAGGGTCTTTCTCTAGCCCAGGATGACCTGGAATTTACTATGTAGTCTCAGGCTAGCCTCGAACTCAGGGTGAGCCTCTTACCTCTGCCTCCTGAGTGCTGGGATTAAAGGCTTGTACCACCACGCTAGTCTTTTTTCTTTCTTTTTTTATGGTCCACAGCTCATTTTTTATTTTTATTTTTTTCATTTATTTGAGAGAGAGATACAGAAATAAGCAGAGAGAGAGAATGGGTGTTCCAGGGCCTCCAGCCACTGCAAACAAACTCCAGATGCATGCGCCCCCTTGTGCATCTGGCTTACATGGGCCCTGGAGAATCGAGCCTCAAACCAGGGTCCTTAGGCTTCACAGACAAGCATTTAACAGCTAAGTCATCTCTCCAGCCCTCACACCTCATTTTTTAAAAAATATTTTTATTTATTTACAAGCAGAGGGTGAGAATGAGAGTGAGGGAGGAAGAGTGGGCATGCCAGGGCTTCTTCCCACTGCAAGAAAACTCCAGATGCATGCACACTTCTTAAAAAAATTTTATTTTATTTTATTTTATTTTTATTAGACACAGAGAGGGGGAAAGAGGGAGAGTGAGAATGGACGCACCAGGGCCTCTAGCCACTGTAAACAAACTCCTGGCTTATGTGGGACCTGGAGAATCGAACTGGGGTCCTTAGGCTTCACAGGCATGTGCCTTAACCACTAAGCCATCTCTTCAGCCCACATGCACACTTTTCATCTGACTTTATGTGGATATTGGGGAATCAAACCCAGGCTATCAGGCTTTGCAAGCAAGTGCCTTTAATTGCTATGCCACCTCTCTAACCCCGACACCCCACTTTTTAAAAAAAGTTCATGCAAAGCCAGGCATGGTGATGCACGCCTTTAATTCCAACACTAGGGAGGCAGAGATAGGAGTATCACTGTGAGTTTGAGGTCACCCTGAGACTACATAGTGAACCCTACTTCAAAAAAAAAAAAAAAAAAAAAAAAAAAAAAAAAAGAGTTCATGCAGCCGGGCGTGGTAGTGTCTGCCTTTAATCCCAGAATTTGGGAGGCTGAGGTGGGAGAACAGCTGTGAGTTCCAGGCCAATCTGAGACTACATAGTGAATTCCAGGTCAGCCTGGGCTAGAAAATGATCCTACCTTGAAAAAAAAAAAAAAAAAAAAAAAAAAAAAAAAAGGAGTGCAAATATTACCAGAAATTCTACTTCTTTCCACCCATAGCCATTGCACACCCCTAAAAACAACCACTAGCTTCCACCATCACAGTTATTTTGCCTGTTTGATCATTTTTGTTATTGTTTGAGACAGGGTTTGCTATGTAGCCCAGCTGGTCTTAAATTCACAATCTTCCTGCCTCAAGTGCTGCATTTGGTCATTCTACAGAGTCATATTGCTCTAGGGTCTGCTGTCTTCATTCCAGCGTATTCCTTACATTGGCTCATGAACAGTAAAATTTCTCCTGTGTATAGTGCTTCACAGTGTGAATGTACCAAAATATAATCACCCAGTCTACCGTTGACATAGACAACTAAGCTTCCAATTTGGGGTTACTATGACTAATGCTGCCATGGACATTCTTCTACTTATTCTTATAGCTACTAACTGTGATCTGTGCAAGTTACTAAAGATTTCTCTGCTTCCATTTTCGCATTTGTAAAATGGGTCTAACCACAAAATTTAATAGGCTTGCTGCCATGATTAACCAAATTAGCAGGTAACACAGTCTAAACACATTGTGTTATAATTACTCCCTAAGAGAGGCAAAGGCTCTGAGAAGAAAGAACAGTGCCCGAGGAAGAACCTTCACAGTGCTTTCTTTGGAAGGTAAGTAGGACCCTAACTAACCTGAGTCTAAAAAACGAAGTCATATCTTTTTTAAAAAATGCAGGAGAGCCGGGCGTGGTGGCGCACACCGTTAATCCCAGCACTTGGGAGGCAGAGGGAGGAGGATCACCGTGAGTTCGAGGCCACCCTGAGTCTACATAGTGAATTCCAGGTCAGCCTGGACTAGAGTGAGACCCTACCTCGGAAAAAACAAACAAACAAAAAAAAAAAAAAAAACAAAGAAAAGACAGACTCCCAAAAGGCAGAGTACCTAAGCATATTTCTAACACACCCAGTTCATGATTCGCGCCATGAGACAACCAGGAGCAAACCTGCAGCAGCGAGGCGCCCCTTACCTTCCACAGACCCTAGAGAAAGGTTTCATGCAACAGAAAGGGCGGGATGGCTAAGTAACTTTTGACCACTGAGCATCTTTGTTCTGTGCCTTCGTCTCATAGGCCCAGGCAGGCTGTCCACAGCTTGTCCGTGCTCGAAACTCACCACAATGGGCTGCAGAGCTCGCTCAGCGGCGACGGGCATTGCTTGCAAAGCCTAACGCCCTCCCCGCCCCCGTCTCTGGGCCTCTTGTGATGAGGGGAGGAAACCTCTCCACACAGACAGTCTCTCTCCATAACCGGGGACCACTCACGGCACCAGGGCGAGGAGGTCGAGGCCCGAGCGGTGGGGGTCGCCCTGCGGCGCGGCGCGGCTCGGGCTCGAGGCCGGACGAAGACGGACGAAGACGGCCAGGGTGGCCGGTGCGCCCGCACTGGAAGCGGCGTGCTGGCTTCCCTACCTCCGCTTTGGAGTTCACTTTCACAAACACTCTTCCCGCGTCCGTGTCGTAACTCTGGCCCTGGCTGATGCACCCGCCCCCCGAGTGGCCCGTCGCCCTCACACAAGCGCAGCCCAGCTCCCGCCGCAGCAGCTCCTCCATGTTGAAGCGCCCGAAGCCGAAGCCCAAGCCGAAGCCCTGCCCCGCGCCCGGCGGGACGGGCACGAACCCGATTGGGTGACGGCCAGGAAGGGGCGGAACCTCGCAGGAGACGCGCTCAAGGATTGGGTGACGCTAGGGGTCCGGTGAGCCAGGGTCTTGGGGGTCTCCGTGGGAAGCCCCGCAGCCCTGCAGCCGGAGGGCTTCTCCACGGGGCTAGTGGCGCCCCTGACTGCCAGACCTTACTGGAGCGTCCCCATCGGAACGTCTGGTGACCGTCTGTCCAGGACTGTCCTCAGTTCCTTGCGGGCAGGATAAAAGTCAGTTTTGCTGTGGATGTGTTTGTAGAACGTGAAGCTGGGCTTCTGAAGTTGATGCCCAGCACACACATCTAAAGCAGCAGCCTCCTGAATGCTGGGATTACAGGTGTGAGCCACCACGCCCGGCTTTTCTTTCTTTAACCCAACAATCTTATGGCCCCAGAGAGTGCTTTTTTCATTTAAACTTTACTGTTTCACTTTCTGTCCTTCTAGACACTTTTCTAGATCTGTTAGACAATTAAGGATGAGCAAATGTAATGAAAGCATTTTACAAGGAGTGGACAGAAAGCCAGGCAGAGTGGCTCATGCCTAGAATCCCAGCACTCAGGAGGCTGAGATAGGAGGATAGCATGAGTTCAAGGCCAGCCTGGAGCTACAGAGTGAACTCCATGTCATCCTACACTAGAGTGAGGCCCTACCTCAAAAAAATCAAGGTAAGGGGCTGGAGAGATGGCTTAGCGGGTAAGGCAGTTGCCTGCGAAGCTTAAGGACCTACGTTTGACTCCCCAAACCCACGTGTAGCACACAGCTTCAGGTTCGCTGAGATGAACTTCCAGACCAGGCAAAGTTATGGAGGAAGGGATATTTATTGAAGCTTACAGATCCAGGGAAGTTCCATAATGGCAGAAGAAGCTGGCCTGCTTTCATAGGACCAAACACAGAGAGCAAAGCCACAAGCCAAAAGCCACACAGCACAGCACATTTCAGAAACTCCAGTTAGGCACACTTTGCATATCTTTACATTGAAATCTCCAACCCACCACCACACCTTAAAATCTGTCCAGTGGCACTGCCTCCATCCAGGTGGTGAAGGTGCAAGCTACAAACTAATGAAACATTGAGTGTATTGGGAGCCATCTATTCAAACTACCACACCATGTAAGCCAGATACACATGGTGACACAAGTATCTGGAGATCATTTTCAGTGGCTAACATGCCCATTCTCTCTCTCTTTCTAATAAATAAGTAAATAAAAATAAATAAAATATTTTTTTAAATCAAGATAGGAAGCCTCCTACCTCTGCCTCCCAAGTGCTTGGATTAAAGGCGTGCGCCACCATGCCCGGCTATAAATAAAATAATTTTAAATTTTTAAACAGGGTGAACGGGGTCTCTGAAGTCCTACTCCTATGTGTTTCAAGCAAGTGCTAACTGATTTTGGGACTCAGTGACTAAGGGATTTAAAAAATAAAGCAAGGCCCAGTACAACGTGAAAAGATTTCATTACTTATATCAGTTGTTCCATCAGAAGAGCAATGTTGGGTCCAACAAAGTTGGTGGGGAACTGTTTTAGTTAATTTTCTCATTGCTGTGACCACATAACTGACAAGAAGCAACTTAAGGGAGGAAGAGTTGAGCAGGAGAGATGACTCAGCAGCTAAAGGTGCTTGTGGGTTCAATTTCTCAGTACACAAGTAAAGCCAGTTGTACAAAGTGGAGCATGCGTATGGAATTTCTTTGTTGTAGCAGGTGGCCTTGGCATTCTCTCTCTCTCTCAAATAAATAAATATTTTTTAAAAGAGAGTAAGGGTTTATTTTGGCTCACACTTTAGAGGTGACGTCCATCATGGTGGGGAAGGCATGGGGACAGAAGCATGAGAAAGCTGGTTACATTGCATCCATAGGAAGCACAGAAAGATGAATGCTAATGCTCAGCTCACTTTTTCTTTTTTATTCAGTCTAGGTTACCAGCCCATGAATGGTGCCTTACACATTCAGGGTGGGCCTTCCCTTCTTAGTTAAACCAACCTTCCTTCCTTCCTACATTCCTTTCTTTCTTCCTTCTTTTCTTTCTTTCTTCCTTCCTTCCTTCCTTCCTTTTTAAGGTAGGGTCTCACTCTAGCCCAATCTGACCTGGAATTCCCGATGTAGTCTCAGGGTGGCCTCAAACTCACAGTGATCCTCCTACCTCTGCCTCCCAAGTGCTGGGATTAAAGGAGTGCGCCACCACACCTGGCTTGAGTCAAACCTTTCTGGAAACACCATCAAAGACACATCCAGAGATGTCTTTCCTTGATGATTCTAAATTCAATCAAGTTGCCAGTGAAGATTTACCCTTACAGAGATATCACTCTATTCAATCCTCCATAGTCTACAGTCATTCTCCACGAGCCAATCTGGCCTCCTTCGGGGGCACTGCCATGGGGCTGCTGTGCATCTCCCACCCCTGACAGGCTCATATGGGTAGGTGGCACTGATAGCTGGACTTAAGGCCATACTCTTGTTTGGAATTGGCTCCCTAGTTCTAACAGGCTCTTCACTGGGCCAGTGCTGTGGTCCTTGACTATCAGTCATGCCTGCTATGGAAGCCACAGCACCCTGGAAATATGATCTCATGGGGCTCTAGCCAGTCACCTACTGGTCCATCGGGTCAGCAGCACATGGACAGTGGCATTTATATAAGCCACAGAGGGACAGACCCAGTCCAGTTGCTGTAGCATATCAGTGGGGTAAGCTGCAGCAGGGCTGATGGGACTTTCAGGGATTCTGGGTAGAAAACAGAACAGATAGAGCTTTAGGGGACACTAGGCAAAGTGGGGCTGATCTGGTTGGAGGAAGCTAAGCCTGGTTTCAGGGTATGGATGAAGGAAGGCTGGGGACAGCATGAAGACAGGATAGAGACAGGCATGTGGATGAGGTAGCAAGATGTTAGCAAGATGTTAGCAAGGCAGGGAGTGGGTGGGAGCCCAGTACATGGAGCATGATGTCAGGGACAGTTCTCAGGGGGCCAAGCTTTGATAGGAAGCCCACATTAAAATCTTGTGCACAGAAAAGCCGGGCATGGTGGCTCACACCTTTAATCCTAGCACTCGGGAGGCAGAGGTAGGAGGATCACTGTGAGTTCGAGGCCACCCTGAGACTACATAGTGAATTCCAGATCAGTTTGGGCTAGAGAGAGACCCTACCTCAAAAACAAACAAACAAAAAAATCTTCTGGCCGGGCGTACTGCACACCTTTAATCCCAGCACTCGGGAGGCAGAGGTAGGAGGATAACTGTGAGTTCAAGGCCACCCTGAGAAAACATAGTGAATTCCAGGCCAGACTGAACTAGAGTGACACACTACCTGGAAAAACAACCAACCAACCAAACAAACAAAAAAAAAAAAAAACAAAGACAAGACAAGAAAAGAAATCTTCTAGTACTTCAACCACATGTTACTTTTGTTTAAAATAGAATTTCTTCCTATAGCAGAAGAGCAACTGGAGCAAGGCAGTGAGTTGTGGTGAGTCATTAGCACATAACCCAATCTGGGTTCTATTTACTTCCTGACAGCAGGGGAGAGAAGAGGGACCAGTTATTTGGTGTGTGCAAGTACCTAGCTTTGAGAGCACCAGACCCTGTTTACAGTTCCTCAGTCTATTTTTATTTGGGCACCAGAGAAAATTAAGAAAGGGGTGTTTTTATAGTTGATAGAGATAAAATTTTGTACAATGGGAAGCGGTTCCTTGTACTGGCCTGGACTCTCCACTCCACTTCTCATAGTAGGGGATCTCATTAACCTGAAGTTATATTCTGGGCCAGAGGATAAGGAATGATGCCACAGAACACCACCTGCTGTGCAAACCATGGAGGGAGTTGTTTTTAGAGATACAAGCCATGTCTGGAAGGTCCTCAAACAGATGAACTGTATGATCCCAAATTTCACCTCTGCATATATACCCTAGACAGACAAACATACAGAAACTTATAAAATTCATAGCAGTTCTATGTACAGTAGCTAAAAAGGTAGAGGCCACCCAAGGATCTACTACTGACGATAAATAAACACACTGTAGGAAGCCGGGCATGGTGGCGCACGCCTTTAATCCCAGCACTCAGGAGGCAGAGGTAGGAGGATTGCTGTGAGTTCAAGGCCAACCTGAGACCACATAGTGAATTCCAGGTCAGCCTGGGCTAGAGTGAGACCCTACCTCAAAAAACAAAAAAACAAAACAAAAACAAAAAATCCACTGTAGGATTTTTTTTCCCCAAGGTAGGGAAGCCATTTGTGCGCATATGTGACCTGGAGTTTGATTGCAGTGGCTGGAGGCTTTGGCACACCAATTCTCTCTCGCTCGCTCTTGCTCTTACTTTCTAGCAAAAAATAAATAAAAAAAAAAAAAAGCCAGTCTATTGGGCTTGCCTCAAAAAAATTTAATAAAAAAGAAAACAGTTACATTCACCCACAAGATATCCATGATACCCATGAGATCCCCTATTATGTTTTTATTTTCAAATTTTTCCAAAATTAAAATAGTACCATTTTTAAGTATGTTATGAGAGAGAGAGAGAGAGAGAGAGAGAGAGAGAGAGCATGCCTGGGTCCTCAGCCACTGTAAATTATCTGGCTTATGTGGGTCCTGAGGAATCGAACCTGGGTCCTTTGGCTTCGCAGGCAAATACCTGAACTGCTAAACCATCTCTCCAGCCCCAGATTATTTTATTTTATTTTATCCTCTCAGCCCAGCTCCCATTACCCTGGAGACCCTCCTCAGCGGGCTTATGATATTCACTGAAAGGGTCATAAAGGTCGCAGACAGTCCCTGTGGGGTAGAGGGCGAACATACCTCAGGATATTCCTACCCACTCTGTAGCTCTTACAATCTTTCTGCACCCTCTTCCGCAATATTCCCTGAGCCATAGCAGGTCTGTAGGCAGACTAATTTAGTGTTGAGTTCACTGTAGCCTCTGGATTTCTGTTTTGATTTTTTGTTTGTTTGTTTGTTTGAGGTAGGGTCTCACCCTAGCCCAGGCTGACCTGGAATTCACTATGTAGTCTCAGGGTGGCCCCAAACTCAAGGCAGTCCTCCTACTTTATTTTTTATTTTTACTTATTTATTTGCAAGGAGAGAGAGAGAGAGAGAGAGAGAGAGGAGACAGACACAAAGAGAATGGGTGTGCCAGGGTCTCTAGCCACTGCAAACGAACTCCAGATGCATGCACCCCTTTGATCTGGCTTACATGGGTACTGGGGAATTGAACCTAGGTCCTTTAGCTTCGTAGGCAAGTGCCTTAACTGCTAAGCCATCTCTCTAGCCTCCCAGTCCTCCTACTTCTGCATCATGAGTGATGTGATTAAAGGCATGTGCCACCATGCCCAGCTAAGTATGCACTTTTTTGTTAAATATTTAATTTATTTGACAGAGATAAAGAGGCAAACAGAGATAATGGGTGCACCAGGGCCCTCTAGCCACTGCAGATGAACTCCAGATGCATGTGCCACCTTGTGCATCTGGCTTAAGTGAGTTCTGGAGAATCAAACCTGGGTCCTTAGGTTTTGCAGGCAAACACCTTAAGTGCTAAGCCATATCTCCAGCCCAGTGTGTACTTCTCATTTTATTTTATGTTTATTTTTATATTTTTGGTTTTTCAAGGCAGGGTCTCACTCTAGCCCAGGCTGACCTGGAATTCCCTATGTAGCCTCAGGGTGGCCTCGAACTCACGGCGATCCTCCTACCTCTGCCCCCCGAGTGCTGGGATTAAAGGCATGTGCCACCATACCTGGCTTAATTTTATTTTTTTATTGACAGCTTCCATACTTACAGACAATAAACCATGATAATTCCTTCCCCTCCCAACTTTCCCCTTCACAAATCCACACTCCATCATATCCCCTCCCTCTCTGCATTAGTTTCTCTTTTATTTTGATGTCATCATTTTTTCTCCTATTATGAGGGTTTTGTGAAGGTAATGCTAGGCACTGTGAGGTCATAGGTATCAAGGCCACTTTCTGTCTGGATGATTGCATTTTAAGTAGTTCTACCCTTCCTTTGGCTCTTACATTCTCCTCCTCCTCCTCCTCCTTCTTCTTTTATTTTATTTTATTTTTTTGGTTTTTCAAGGTAGGGTTTCACTCTAGCTCAGGCTGACCTGGAATTAATTATGTAGTCTCAGGGTGGCCTTGAACTCACATCAATCCTCCTACCTCGGCCTCCCGAGTACTGGGATTCAAAGGCATGCGCCACCACGCCTGCTGGCTCTTACATTCTTTCTGCCACCACTTCTGCAATGGACCCTGAGCCTTGGAAGGTGTGATAGAAATGTATCAGTGCTGAGCACTCCTCCATCACATCTTCTCAGCACTATGGTGCCTTTTGGGTCATCCCAGTGGTCACTACCATCTGAAAAGAGAAGCTTCTCTAACCAAAAGAGAGAGTAGCATTAATATATGGGTATGAAATTTAGTAAAGTGCTTATTGGGCAGTTTGGTGGGCACAATATATGCATTTAGCCAGACAAGAGCAGGCATTACACTCCTAAGGCTCATGTCCTCCCCCATCATAGGCTTTTTTTTTTTTTTTTTTTTTTTTTTTTTGTTTTTTGAGGTAGGGTCTCACTCTAGCCCAGGCTGACCTGGAATTCACTCTGTATTCTCAGGGTGGCCTCGAACTCATAGCAATGCTCCTACCTCTGCCTCCTGAGTGCTGGGATTAAAGGCGTGCGCCACCACGCCCGGCCCATCATAGGCTTTTGATTAGGTTTTCAGTACCAGGCATGTATCCCCTCCTATAGAGTGGGCCTCCAGTTCAATTAGAGAGCTCTTGGTTTCCCTCATAACAGATAAGCCACTACAGCACCCATTTGGCCTGGCTGGCCAAACTTGAGTCTTGCAGTGTCCACCGTTTTCACCACTGATAGCTTCTGTCTCCCACAGGGCTGCATGCAGTGCAGCTTTTTCCAGTTTTCTGTCAGCTGGTCTACAGGGAGGTTTTCAGCTCAGCCCCAGTTTGATTTCTTAGTGACCTTGCAGTCCAGGCATGTGGAGTCTTCAGCAACAGGGTCTTATCATCTATTCCTGGTGGGAAACCAAGAGCCTTGGCAATAGCCTGTAATGTTTTGGGGGCATCAGGAACATCCTGGACAACAACCCAGGGAAAGTATCCCATCCCTGGTATTGAAATTTTTCTAGTAACAGTCTATGGCTTCTGGGTGTGCCATTATCTGAAAAAGGAGGTTATCATATGGCTTAGTCACAATATCCTGAATTAACCCTCCCCCACCCTTCTTTCACTCAACTTCTTCCCCTGAACTCGCTTAGGCCATTCCACCCCCAGTAATCTGTTCGTCTACTTACATATACACTACACTTTCCCCTTAAGTTCACCCCTCTCCTCCCTCACTTATAGCTCTTACTTATAGCTTACTTATACCTTACTGGCCTCTGCTACCAATTTCTACTCCAACTCACACACAATTCTGAATATTTGTAATAGGATCCACATATGAGAGAAAACATGTGAGGTTTGGCTTTCTGGGCCTGTGTTACCACACTTAGTATAATGCTTTCCAGATCCATCCATTTCCCTGCAAATTCCATAATTTCATTTTTCTTTACTGCTGACTATAATTCCATTATATAAAAGTACATCTTCATTATCAATTTGCAAGTTGAAGGACATCTAGGCTGGTTCCATTTCCTAGTTACTGTGAATAGAGTGGCAATAAACATAATTGTGTAAGTATCTCTAAGGCAGTGAGAAGAGTCCTTGGGGTATATACACAGGAGTAGTATAGCTGGGTCATATGGTAAATCTATTTTTAGCTGTCTCAGGAACCTCCACACTGATTTCCACAATGGCTGTACTAGATTATATTCCCACCAACAGTGTAGAAGGGTTCCTCTTTTTCCACATCCTTTCCAACATTTACTGTCATTTGTTTTCTTTCTTTTTTTTTTCTGGAGAGAGTCAGAGAGAGGGACAGATAGAGAATGGGCATGCCAGTGGCCTCTCAGCAGCTGTGAATGAACTCCAGATGCATGCGCCCCCTTGTGGGCAAGTGTGGCATTGCACACTTGCATCATTTTGCATCTGGCTAAACATGGGACCTGGAGAATTGAATGGGCATTCTTAGGCTTAAGAGGCAAGCACCTTAACCCCTAAGCCATCTCTCCAGCCCTCATTTGTTTTCTTGATGATAGCCATTCTGACAGGAGTGAGATGGATTCTCAAAGCAGTTTTAATTTGCATTTCCCTGATAGCTAAGGATATAGAGCATTTTTTTTGTTTTTTTTCTTCTGCTCTTTTTTATTACTTATTTATTTTTATTAACTTCCATAATTGTGGACAATATCCCATGTTAGTTCCCTCCCTTCCTCCCACTTTCCCCTTTGAAACTCCACTCTCTATCATATCTCCCTCTCAATCACTGTCTCTTATTTTGATGTCATGATCTTTTCCTCCTATTATGATGGTCTTGTGTAGGTAGTGTCAGGCACTGTGAGGTCATGGATATCCAGGCCATTTTGTGTCTGGAAGAGCATGTTGTAGGGAGTCCTACCCTTTCTTTGGCTCTTTTTTTTTTTTTTTTCTAGGTAGGGTCTTGCTCTGGCCCAGGCTGACATTAAAGGAATGGACCACCATGCCCAGCTAACTCTTATATTCTTTCTACCACTTTGTCTGCAATGGACCCTGAGCCTTGAGAGGTGTATTAGAGATATTTCAGTGCTGAGCACTCCTCTGTCCCATCTTCTCAGCACCATGGTGCCTTCTGAGTCATCCCAAGATCACTGCCATCTGAAAAGAGAAGCTTCTCTAACCCAAAGTGAGAGTAGCATTAATATATGGGTATAAACATTAAGAGAAGTTCTTATTGGGCAGTTTGGTGAGCATACTATATACATTTAGCCAGACACCAGCAGACTTTACACCCCTAGGGCTCATGACTACCCCTGTTGTAGGTTTTCAGTATCAGGGATGTATTCCCTCCCATGGAGCTGGCCTCCAGTCCAATTAGACAGCAGTTGGTTTCCCCCATAACAGACATGAGACATGCCACTATTGCACCCATTATAGAGCTTATTTATTTATTTATTTTTAATTATTTTTTGGAGAGAGACACAGAGAGAGACAGAGAGTGGGGGGAGGAAGATAGAGATGGGCGCGCCAGCAGTGTCTCAGCTGCTGCGAATGAAATCCAGATGTGTGCGCCCCTTGTGGTCAAGTGCGGCATTGCACCCTTGCGTCACTTTGCATCTGGCTAAACGTGGGACCTGGAGATTGGAACCTCTAGAGATTGGAACCAGTGTTCTTAGGCTTAGGAGGCAGGTGTCTTAACCCCTAAGCCATCTCTCCAGCCCCCCCCCTTTTTTTTTGAGGTAGGGTCTCACTCTAGTCCAGGCTAACCTGGAATTCACTATGTAGTCTCAGGGTGGCATTGAACTCTTGGCAATCTTCCTACCTCTACCGCCCAAGCGCTGGGATTAAAGGCATGGCCACTGCAAACAAACTCCAGATGCATGTGCCCCCTTGTGCATCTGGTTTACATGGGTCCTGGAGAATCAAACTGGGATTCTTTGGCTTTGCAGGCAAACGCCTTAACCTCTAAGCCATGTCTCTAGCCCTAGAACATTTTTTTAGACGTTTATATGCTATCTGTATTTCTTCTTCTTCTTCTTCTTTTTTTTTGTTTTTTTGTTTGTTTGTTTGTTTGTTTTGCGAGGTAGGGTCTCACTCTGGTCCAGGCTGACCTGGAATTAACTATGTAGTCTCAGGGTGGCCTCGAACTCTCAGCGATCCTCCTACCTCTGCCTCCCGAGTGCTGGGATTAAAGGCGTGCGCCACCACGCCCGGCTGTATTTCTTCTTTTGAGAACTCTCTATTTAGTTCCTTAGCCCATTTTTTGATTAGGTCATTTGATTTATTATTTAGATTTATTTATTTATTTATTTATTTATTTATTTATTTAGAGAGAGAGAAAGAGGTAGGGAGAGAGTGAGTGAAAGAGAGAGAATGGGCATGCCAGGGTCTCCAGCCACTGCAAACGAACTCCATATGCATGTGCCTCCTTGTGTATCTGGCTTATGTGGGTCCTGGGGAATTGAACCAGGGTCCTTTGGCTTTGCAGGTAAATGCCTTAACCACTAAGTCATCTTCTCCAGCCTTATTATTTAGTTTTCTGAGTTCTTTGTATATCCTAGATACTAATCCTCTGTCAGATGTATAACTGGCAAAGATTTTCTCCTATTCTGTAGGTTGCCTCTTTGCTCTATTCACAGTGTCCTTTGTAGTACAAAAGCTTTGTAATTTCATGAGGTCCCATTGGTTGATTAGTGGTTTTATTTCCTGAGCAACTGAGGTTTTATTCAGAAAATCATTGCCTCTGCCAATATGTTGAAGGGTTTTCCCTACCCTACTTTTTCCTCTAGCAGTTTCAGAGTTCCAGGTCTTATATTAAGGTCTCTGATCCATTTGGACTTGATTTTTTTTTTTTTTTCATTTTTTGAAGTAGGGTCTCACTCTGGTCCAGGCTGACCTGGAATTAACTGTGTAGTCTCAGGGTGGTCTCAAATTCATGGTGACCCTCCTACTTCTGCCTCCTAAGTGCTGGGATTAAAGGTGTGTGCCACCACACCTGGCTCTGGACTTGATTCTTGTGCATGGAAAAAGAGATAAAGATCTATTTTCATCCTTCTACATATAGATATCTAGTTTTCCCAGCACCTTTTGTTAAAGAGACTATCTTTTCTTTAATGCATTTTTTTTTTTTACTTTTTTTTTTCGAAGTAGGGTCTCACTCTAGCCCAGGTGGACCTGGAATTCACTAAGTAGTTTCAGGGTGACCTCGAACTCACAGTGATCCTCCTACCTCTGCCTCCCGAGTGCTCTGATTAAAGCCATGCACCACCATGCCTGGCATTTTTTGGCATTTAAAAAAATTTATTTCCTTGAGGAGCAAGAAAAAGAGGGGGAGAGAGAGAGAGAGAGAGAGAGAGAGAGAGAGGAAGAGTGGGCATGCCAGGACCTTCAGCTGCTGTAAACGAACTCCAGACGCATGTGCCACCTGGATTATGTGGGTCCTGGGGAGTCGAACTGAGGTCCTTTGGCTTTGCAGGCAAAGCCCTTAACTGCTAAGCCATCTCTCCAGCTTTTTTTTTTTTTTTTGTCAAAAATCAATGGCTGTAGCAACCTGGGTTTATATCTGTGTGCTCTGTTCTGTGCTATTGATCTGTATATTTGCCTTTGTGCCAGTACCATGCTGTTTTTGTTACTATGGCTTTGTAATATAACTTAAAATTGGGTATAGTGATACAAGCAGCCTGACTTTTGTTGCTCAAAATTGTTTTGGCTATTCAAGGTTTTTTGTGCTTTCAAATGAATTTTAGGATTGTTTTTTCTATTTCTGTGAAGAATGCCATTGGAATTTTAATGGGGATTGCACTAAATGAATAGAGTGCTTTTGGTAAGATTGGCATTTTCACAATAATGATTCTTCCAATCCAAGAACATGGTATGTCTTTCCATTTCCTAGTGTCTTCTGCAAGTTCTCACTTGAGAGTTTTAAAGCTTTCATTGTAGAGATCCTTCACTTCCTTGGTTAGGTTTATTCCAATGTACTTTTTAAAATTTTTTTGAGGCAGTTGTGAATGGGAGTGATTCTCTGATTTCATCTTCTGCACGTTTGTTGTTAGTGTATAGAAAAGCTACTGATTTCTGTGTGTTTATTTTGTGTTCTGCTACATTGCTAAAAGTGTTTATCAGCTCTAACAATTTGCTGGTAGTCTTTAGGGTCCTTTATGTATAGAATCATATCATATGCAAATAATTATAATTTTATCTCTACCTTTCCAATTTGTATCCCTTTTCTGAGTGTCTCTTGCCTTATTGCTATAGCTAAGACTTCCAGTACGATATTAAATAAAAAAGGGGACAGTGCACACCCTTGTCTTGTTCCTGACTTTAGTGGAAAAGCTTCAAGTTTTTCCCATTTAGTATTATGTTGGCTGTAGGTTTGTCATAAATAGCCTTTATTATGTTGAGATATGTTCCTTCTATTCCCAGACTTCTGCAGACTTTTATCATGAAGGGTGTCTTCAGAAATAGGGTCTTACCTTTAAGATCTCGCAGGTAATCATGTGTTTTGGTAATGGCCTGCATTGTTTTGGGGACCTCATGGGTATCCCTAGCCAACAGCTCATTGTGTGTGTGTGGGGACCCAATTCTAGGCCTGAGAATTTATTGGCCAGAGACCATGATTTTATATTTTATTTATTTATTTGTTTGTTTTTGTTTTGTTTTGTTTTGTTTTTCAAGGTAGGGTCTCACTCTAGCTCAGGCTGACCTGGAATTCACTATGTCGTCTCAGGGTGACCTCGAACTCACAGCAATCCTCCTACCTCTGCCTCCCGAGTGCTGAGATTAAAGGTGTGCACTACCACCCCCAGCTATATTTTATTTATTTATTTGAGAAAGAGACAGAGAAAGAGGCAGTCAGAGAGAGAGAGCTTGGGCACACCAGGACTTCCTAGCCACTGCAAACCAACTCCAGATGTATGCACCACCTTGTGCATGTGGCTTACATGGGTACCTGGGAGTTGAACGTCAGTCCTTAGGCTTTGCAGGCAAGCACATTAACCACTAAGCAATCTCTCCAGCCCTCTCCAACTTAACTTTAAAGCTTAACTCAAAGCTTAACTTTAAAATCATGGACATTGGGGGCTGGAGAGATTGCTTAGCAGTTAAGGCACTTGCCTGCAAAGCCTAAGGACCCAGGTTCGATTCCTCAGTACCCCCACATAAGCCAGGTGCACAAGTTGGCTGGAGTTCACTTGCAGTGGCTGGAGACCTTGGCATGCCCATATTCTCATTCTCTCTCTCTCTCTCTCCATATATATATATATATAAAATAAAAATAAAGTTAAGCTTTGTCCACCTTCTGCCCAGACTGTCCCTGCTCCCCCTTTATTGGTGGTTATATCCCATAGAATGCTAGCCAGAATAAGGGTTTCTATGGAGCTGATTCATGTTGTCTTAGCTTTTGTTTAACCCTCTCCCCATACTCCCTACCCCCGTCCCTCTAAACATCCCCACCTCCGATGTTTTGTCCCTCCCCTAACCTGTCAAGTAACTCCTTCTTTCTTCTATCCTTATTTCTTTTCTCTCCTGGCTGGGCATCGTGACACATGCCTTTAATCCTAGCATTTGGGAGGCAGAAGTAGGAAGATCGCCATGAGTCTGAGGTCTGAGGCTACCCTGAGACTATGTAGTGAATTCCAGGTTATCCTGACCTACAGTGAGACCCTAGCTCAAAAAAAAAAAAAAAAAGAGCCGGGCGTGGTGGCGCACGCCTTTAATCCCAGCACTCGGGAGGCAGAGGTAGGAGGATTGCCGAGAGTTCGAGGCTACCCTGAGACTACATAGTTAATTCCAGGTCAGCCTGGACCAGAGTGAGACCCTACCTTGCAAAAACAAAAAAAAAAAAAAAAAAAAAAAAAAAAAAGAAAGAAAGAAAGAAAGAAAGAAAGAGAAAAGAAAAGAAAAGAAAAGAAAGAGAAAGAGAAAGATCAAGTAGCTATAGTTGCTTAGATTTAGAGATAGGTCCTTTATCCTGTTCTATTGATCTGTATGCCTGTTTTTGTGCCAGTATCATGCTGTTTTAGTTACCATGGCTTTGTAGTATAGCTTTTTTGGGTTTTATTTTGTTTTGTTTTTCGAGGTTGGGTCTCACTCTAGCTCAGGCTGACCTGGAATTCACTATGTAGTCTCAGCGTGGATTTCAAACTCCCAGCGATCCTCCTACCTCTGCTTCCCAAGTGCTGGGATTAAAGATGTGCACCACCACACCTGGCTGAAACTATGTTTTCTATATCTGTGAAGAATGTTGCTGGAATTTTCTTTGGAGCTGCATTGAATCTGTATAATGCTTTAGGTAGGATGGCCATTTTCACAATATTAATTCTTCCAATTCATGAGCATGGGAGGTTTTTCATCTTCTTGGGTCCTCCTCAATTTCTTTCTTCAGTGGTTTTATGTTTTCTTTGTATAAGTCTTTTACTTCCTTGGTTAGTGATATTCCAAGGTATTTAAATTTTTTTGTGGCTATTGAAAATGGGATAATGTTGCTTATCTCTTTTTACATATGTTTATCTTTGGCATATAGGAAAGCTACTGATTTTTTGTATTGATTTTGTATCCTGCCACTTTACTGAAAGAATTTATCACTTTTAGGAGTTTTTTGGCACAGTTTTTTTGATCGCTTATTTATAAAATCATGTCATCTGCAAATAGGGCTAATTTGAGCTCTTCCTTACCCATTTGTATCCCTTTTATGTGTTCTCTCTCTGTGTGTCTCTCTCTCTTTTATTTTATTTTTCGAAGTAGGGTCTCACTCTAGCTCAGACTGACCTGGAATTCACTCTGTAGTCTCAGGGTGGCCTCAAACTCATGGCGCTCCTCCTACCTCTGCCTCCCAAGTAAAGGCATGAGTCACCATGCCTGGCTCTAATTTTGACTCTTTTATTAAAAATTATTTATTTATTTATTTATTTGAGAGAAAGAGAGAGAAAGAGGTAGATAGAGAGAAAGAAAGAATGGGCATTCCAGAGCCTCCAGCCACTGCAAACGAACTCCAGACGCGTATGCCCCCTTATGCAGCTGGCTTATGTGTGTCCTGGGGAATTGAACCGGGATCCTTTGGTTTCACAGGCAAACACCTTAACCGCTAAGCCATTTCCCCAGGCCCTATTTGTTCTCTTGTCTTATTGCTTGAGCTAAGACTTTAAGTACAATGTTGAAAAGTAATGGGTGAGAGTGGGCACCCCTGTCTTGTTCCAGGCTTTAATGGGAATCCTTTGAGTTTTTCCCTTTTTAGTGTGGTCTGGGCCTTGGTGCTTTAGAAATAGCCTTTATTATGTTGAGATATGGTCATTTCATCCCTAATCTCTCCAGAGTTGTTTTCCGAGGTAGGCTCACTCTGGCTCAGGCTGACCTAGAATTCACTATGTAATTTCAGGGTAGCCTCGAACTCTTGGCAATCCTCCTACCTCTGCCTCCCGAGTGCTGGGATTAAAGGCATGCGCCACCATGCCCGGGTCTCATTCTGGCTCAGGCTGACCTGGAATTCACTATGTAGTATCAGGGTGGCCTTGAACTCACGGCAATCCTCCTACCTCTGCCTCCCAAGGGCTGGGATTAAAGGCGTGTGCCACCACACCTGGCTTTCCCCACATGAAAATTTTAATGCACATTGGAAAGTCTGAGAAGCCAACAGTCGCTCAGCCCATGAGCATGATACCTCAGCTATCTCAATCTGTTGTTAAATAACTGCAGAATTCCTGGAGAAGAGCTGGTATTTAATTCATGTTGGAAGGCCAAAGAAGCTGGAGTCTAATGTCAGAGGATTGCAAAGGCAGAAGGGGCAGAAGCAATAGACACACTCAGAAAGAAATGAAGGCAGATAGATAACATTACTGTGTCCTTGGACATGTTTATGTCTGGGCCATCCTGTTGAAAGTAGAGGCCACCAACTGGTCTGCCTCCCTCAATTAAACCTCTCAAAGATATGCCAAGAGGTGTGTTTTCTAGGTTATCCCAAGATTAGTCATCATCAGGACTACAGGCATACCACCACACCTGGCTAAAATCTTGACTTCAATGCGACCATCCTGTGGGGAGGGATGATACTGACAGATTTATGACACATAGGTTGTGAATGAATTCAGCAAGACAGCAAAAGTAGAGAGCTTATTAGACATTGTGGTACAACTGCGGTGGGCAAGAAAACTCCGCAGAGGTATTTTAAGGGGCTGCTTGGGGCTTCCTATCACAGCAGTCAGGTAGGACTTCAGTATCATGGTGACCTGAAATAACTGCAGTTGGATCTTATCTTGGTTAGCCACAGCCTGCCCTTGAGATGATGGTCTTGTCATAAGTTAGACGACTGCACTAGCATACAGACTTTGCAGATAGGGCTAGTTATGACCAATACTATCGGCCAATGGAGGCCCGGAGGCGGGGTGGGCGGAGCCAGAAGAGACGGGAGGCGGGGAACCCTGCTCCTGCAGCCAATGGAGAGGCGAGGTAGGGAGAGGGGCGGAGCCTGTGTTTACATTCCCGCGTGCGCTGGGTGCTGGCGCATGCCAGTCACTCGCCCCTGTGGAGGGTGCTTACTCCCTACACAGAGAAGCCTAGCGGAAGCCTTGAGCCTTCTTTGAAGCAGCGGCTATACTACGAGCCCAGTATGCTCTGAGGCAAAACAGCCTTGTTCTGAGGCTAGAATGGCTCAGATCAGTGTCCACACACAAATGCTTTTGTAATTTCTTCCTACTCTCTCTTCTACCTGCCGTACCCTCAAAAAAACTGGATGAGGATCTACAGCACTCCATATACAGGTACAGTGTGCTCTCTCCCAGTAGGCGCTATTTGAAGGTAGAGCAGAGACCACTGCTAAACTAGGATTACTCTAAGTAACCCATCGCCTACCTGTAAAGCTAGAACTCAGAGGCTGATGGGTCTCACTGAGCTCTTACCCAGCAACCACGTACCGATGCACACAAAAGCACACTCACAGTCACGCAAGAGCAAATACCTCTGGAGACAACCGCGGAGGCGCACGTGCACACCTCGACACATGCACTCGTACCCAGGCGTACAAGCTCGGACTGGGTGGCCTTCGAGCCGCTGGACAAACCCTTGCTGTCAAGCCATCTGTAGGATCCTTTAGGAGGCTCAAGGCTTCCGCTAGGCTTCTCTGTGTAGGGAGTAAGCACCCTCCACAGGGGCGAGTGACTGGCATGCGCCAGCACCCAGCGCACGCGGGAATGTAAACACAGGCTCCGCCCCTCTCCCTACCTCGCCTCTCCATTGGCTGCAGGAGCAGGGTTCCCCGCCTCCCGTCTCTTCTGGCTCCGCCCACCCCGCCTCCGGGCCTCCATTGGCCGAGAAGAAAGAGTCCTCCTAGGAGAGACAGTGGGCGTGGGCACGGAGGCGTTCATGAGAGATTGATAGATGGACTTTCTAGCTAATGACTGTGTGCATCCACCCCAGCAACTGGAGACTCACCAATGGCGAGGCGCGGCGGGCGGGATGCTGCGGCTGTCAGGCGCCCGCGGCCGCGGTGGCGTTTGGAGGACCCGTGGTGCCAGAGGACCGGCTGCCTCCTAGGCGCCGCCCCGGCCGGCATGGGCAAGGTGGCCTGGCCGGCATGATGAGCACCCTGGGCAGCCCGGTGCGGGCCTACGACTTCCTGCTCAAGTTCCTGCTGGTGGGTGACAGCGACGTGGGCAAGGGCGAGATCCTGGCCAGCCTGCAGGACGGCGCGGCCGAGTCCCCCTACGGCCACCCGGCTGGTGAGCGCGGGTCAAGGCTATGGAGGGTCTGCAGCTCGGGGGGAGCGCCGCGCCGGGATCCTGGCGCCCGCAGCCTCTTCTCCCACGCGGAGTCGTCCCGCAGGCTGAGTATGCAGGGCTAGATCCCGAGCCCTGGGGGTGTCAGAGTGGACAGCGTGGGGAGGCCCCACGTGCGCGCGACGGGTTTGGGAAAGACGCGTGGCCAGAGAACTGGACACTCGAGGGCAACTTGGGGCGGGGGCGGCAGCAGGAGTGATTACAGGCTCCGGGGCCGTGGCGCTTCCATGCGTGGGACTGAAGGCAGTTAGAGCCACAGGACCAGTCACAAGGCTCAAGGACCCAGTGCCCTGCCTTCTGGGGGAAGGAGCCTAAGTGACCCTGTGCATCCTGGAGAAGGGGGGGAAGACACTCGACCAAGGACTCACGAGACCAGGCTCCAAGTACCCACAGGCTCAAGGATAGTGAGCAGGTGTCACAGAAGCTTGAGGTTTGAGACACTATGCCCAAGATGAAGGAAAGAGGAGCCGTGACAACGAAGAAACAGGGACAGAAGCAGTAAGAGTAGTCATGTGGGCCTCTTTTCTTCAGAATCTTTTGGTTTTATTGTGGGGGCCTCAATACATCTTCCCAGTACAGACTTTGTATTGAGGCCAGCCACCCTTTGCTTTCTGTGCTTGCAGGTTGCTTCCTGCTTCTCCAGCTCCCGGGTCCTGCCACAAGGGCAACATTCTAGAACTGTGTGGTCCAGGATCTGCCATTAGCCCCTGTGCCATGACTAGTGACTCATCCTGGACAGCAAAGAGGTAGAAATTTCCCTTATGGCAAAGTTCTGCTGGACAGCGCTGCCTTGAAAACAGGATTATGTCCCCAGCTGTGTTCTGTACCCGTTTCAGCAGAGACAAAGGAATAAGACACTGGACAATACAAGCCCAGGAAGGGCATGGTATGCGTTTGAGTCCCACAGTAGATGAGTGATATGGACAGTGAGGAGCGACAGAGCCAACACATGAGAAGACTTCCTCCTGATTGGCTTGACCAAGGCTCAGTGTGCTTCTGTTGCTTTGCTTTGTATTGTAGGCAGAACTGAGAACCCCTAAGACATCTTCATGTTTCTGAACTCTTCCTTCACCCGGAGAGGAGTTAAAAGGTAGTTTCCACAAAACATTCTCAAAATAGTATGAGACATTATAGAAAAGAACTGATGTCATGGTTGTGCCATTTAGGGGCATCTGATTTACCACATATTTCTTGCAGGGCTAAGAAAAGAGAGCATGAAGAACAGACCACGTAGAAGGCTGAGATAGGAGGATTGCCGTAAATTTGAAGCCAACCTAGGCTACAGTGTGAGACTCTTTCTCAAAAAAAGAGAGAGAGAGGCTGGTTATGGTGGCAAATGCCTTTAATCCCAGCACTTGGGAGGCAGAGGTAGGAGGATCATCATGAGTTTGAGGCCACCCTGAGACTACATAGTGAATTCCAGGTCAGCCTGAGCTAGAGTGAGACCCTACCTCGAAAAACCAAAATACAAGAGAGATAGAGATGAGAGAGAGAGAGAGAGAGGGAGAGAAGCTGGGTCATTATTTTGTGAAAAATTTACTATGAAGAGAGAAAAAGAAGTTGGGTCATTATTTTGTTAAAAGAATGTGCATGTTTCAGTGTTCTGGCATTGAAAAGTAAGGTATTACAGCTTCACACACTCCTTCTCAAGTCCTGATTTTTGTAGCCCACAGTGCAATTCTTACACAGCTGAAGTTTATAACACTTGCTCTGTATTATAATTATCCTACTAGAGTGCTTGTTATTGTTCATCAGTTCTTTTTACCATAGCTTCTCCTGAGTTCTTTATTATGCTGTGCCTCTTAACTAGCTAGTTTTCATTACCCATTTATTCAGGAGGGATTCAGAGTTACTTGTGTCTGAGAACATCTGCCCATTGTCTGTCATTGAAAGATGCCTTGGCTGGTTCACTGTTTTTAGGCTGTACTAATTTTCCCTCATCACCTGGTAACTGGTTCTACTGTCTTCTGGCATTGGGTGTTGCCATGGTGAAACAGCACATCAACTGATTTCTTTTCCTATATAAGTAAATTCCCTTTGCTTTATGAATTTCTTAGGATTGTCTTTGCCTTATAGTTCCTTGCTTATCTAGACCATGTCTCAGATTCAATGTTTTGTGTTAAACTTATGATGGATTGTATATTTTGAGTTTCTAGATATATAATTTTATTTTAAAAATATTTTTATTAAGTATTTTTTGTTTATATTTATGTATTTGAGAGAGACAGAGAAAGAAGGGGGCAGATAGACTGAGAGCCAGAATGGGCATGCCAGGGACTCCGGCCTCTGCAGATGAACTCCGGACACATGCCCTACCTTATGCATCTGGGTTATGTGGGTACTGGGGAATTGAACCTATGTCCTTTGACTTTGCAGGCAAGTGCCTTAACTGCTAAGGCATCTCTCCAGGAGGTGTTTTTGAGGGGTGGGCTTAGCAGTGTTATAACCAGCTCTGCCTTGCCGGAGTTCAGCTCACTCTTTTACTGCTGTTTTCCAGCACAGAGAGAAAGAGAGAGAGAGAATGGGCATGCCAGGCCTCTAGCCACTGCAAATGAACTCCATTGTGCATCTGGCTTTACATGGGTACTGGGGGATTGAACAAGGTTGTTAGAGTTTGCAGGCAAGTACCTTATCTGCTGAGCCATCTCTCCAGCCCTATATCTTTCTTAATTTCAGAGAAATTTACATTATGTCCTTAAAATACCTTCTACTTGGGCTGGAGAGATGGCTTAGCCGTTAAGGCGCCTGTCTGCTAAGCCTAAGAACCGAGTTCCAATCTCCAGGGCCCACGTTTAGCCAGATGCAAAGTGACGCAAGGGCGCAATGCCACACTTGCCCACAAGGGGGCGCACACATCTGGATTTCCTTCACAGCAGCTGAGAGACTGCTGGCGCACCCATCTCTATCTGTCTCCCTCTCCCTCTCTGTCTGTCTTTCTCTGTGTCTCTCTCCAAAAATAAATAAAATAAAAAAAAAAAAAAAAACCAGCCGGGTGTGGTGGCGCACGCCTTTAATCCCAGCACTTGGGAGGCAGAGGTAGGAGGATCACCGTGAGTTCGAGGCCACCCTGAGACTACATAGTGAATTCTAGGTCAGCCTGGACTAGAGTGAGACCCTACCTCGAAAAACCAAAAAAAAAAAAAAATACCAAGCTGGGCGTGGTGGCGCACGCCTTTAGTCCCAGCACTCGGGAGGCAGAGGTAGGAGGATCACTGAGAGTTCGAGGCCACCCTGAGACTACATAGTTAATTCCAGGTCAGCCTGGACCAGGGTGAGACCCTACCTTGCAAAACCAAAAAAAAAAAAAAAAAAAAAAAAAAAAATACCTTCTACTTTTGTTGTCTTTACCTCAGGGACACAAATTGTATGTGTCCTGTTTTCAAAACTTAATGGCTTGAAACAACAAAAGTTTATTCTTTCATAGTTATAGGAGCTGGTAGTCTAACACTATAGTGGTTTGAATTAGATGTCCTCCATAAACTGATGTATTTTGAATGCTTGGTTTTCAGCTGGTGACAATTTGGGAGGGGGAGCCTTGCTGGAGGAGGTGTTTTTGAGGGGTGGGCTTAGCAGTGTTATAACCAGCTCTGCCTTGCCGGAGTTCAGCTCACTCTTTTACTGCTGTTTTCCACCTGCTATGGCAGAAGTGATGTCCAACTTCTGCTCATGCTATGCTTTCCCTGCCATCATGAAGATTGCCCTAGAGACTGTAAGCCAAAATAAAACCTTTCCTTCCACCAGCTGCTTTTGGTCAGGTATTTTGTCCTGACCAACTAAAACAGAAAATTGGTACTGAGAGTAGGGTACTTGCTGCTAGAAACCTGACTGTGTGGCTTTTAGACTTTGGAACTTATTTGTGAGGAGGAATATGCAAAGTTTTGAAACCTTGGACTATGAGATGTCTTGCAGTATTAAAGCTTGTTGGACCATTCTGGTGAGAGTTGAAAGACCTAAATGCAGAAAGAACTGTGCACTGTGAGGCTTGGCTTATGAAGGGAAAAGAGCCTTGTTTGGACTTGACAGAGAGAGGGAGAGAAAGCTTGAGCATTGGAGCACCAGGGCCTCTTTCCACTGCAAATGAATTCCAGATGCATGCACCACTTTGTGCATCTGGCTTTTCATGGATACTGAGAAATCAAACCCAGACTAGCAGGCTTTCCAAGCCTTTAACCACCAAGCCATGTCTCCAGCCCCTGACATGTTTCTTAAATTAGCTTTATCCCCTCCTCCTGGAATGAACAAATTTGGTAGTCTCCTCCACTTGATACTAGTTATGGAAGTATAACAAATGTAAGAAATAAAGGGTCATTGGATTTGGATATGCAGTGATTTGGATATGTCCCCTAGGTGGTGTGGAGCAGGGTCAAAGTCCCTAAATAGAAGCCATGGGGGCCATAACATGGAAATGTGGGTTGTAGTGGATTTTGAGATGCTAGGACTATATAATGGCTGGCAAAGATAGCTGCTGGCTTGTGGTGGAATTTTCCCCAGGCTGTGGGCAACCCAACTGGAGGGGGTAGAATTGGAACCCCAAAGGCTTCCTCTCAGGTCCTACATGCCAGACATTGAGCTACAGGATTTGATAGTTGTCCTCTTATTTTGGTTTCTTCTTCTTCTTCTTCTCCTCCTCCTCCTCCTCCTCCTCCTCCTCCTTCTTCTTCTTCTTTTCTTTTTTTTTCTTTTTCTTTTAGGGTCTCACTCTGGCCCCTCCTGACCTCCTCCTCCTCCTAGTCTCAGGGTCCTCGAACTCCTCGATCCTCCTCCTCCTCTCCGAGTGCTGGGATTTTTTTTTTTTTTTTTTTTTTCTTATTTTTATGGTCTCTTTTCTGGAATGTTTATGCCATTTATGTATGTAGTCTGTGTTTTGTTTTTGTAGGCTCACAATTAAGATTGGACTATGAGGATGTTTGATAGTGTTGGAATTTATAAAAAATTGATAAAAACGCCCTGCTTTCAATCTTATTTTTATGCCTTCTTTTTTAATCCCAGCAATCGGGAGGCAGAGGTAGGAGGATGTAAGTTGAGGTTTTGTTTTACATAGTGAATTCCATTAAGATTGGACAGAGTGAGGATGTTTTTGAAAAAAAAAAACAAATAAAACAAAAAAAAAACTGTAGGACTTTTAAAGTTGGACTGAATGCATGTTTACATCATGAAATGATTTTTTTTTTATCCCAAGCCTGACATACATGAAATGGTTATGAGTTTATGGGGACTAGGGTCATAATATGGTGGTTTGAATCAGATGCTCCCATACACTCATGTGTCTTGGGTGTTTGGAGCCCAGCTGTTGGCAATCTGGGAGAGAAGACTTGCTGGTATGTTCTCTGGGGGCAGGTTTGGGGATGTTATAGCCAGCTCCCCCTTGTTGGTGGCTGACTCACTCTGTTGCTGCTGTTTTCCATATTCTGTGGTAGAGGTGATGTCCAGCCTCTGCTCATGCCATGCTTTCATATGACATCATGAAATTTCCCCTTGAGATTGCAAGCCAAAATTGCAAAACCTTTCCTCCCCTCAACTGCTTTTGCTTGGGTGTTGTGGTGGTTTGATTCAGGTGTCCCCCATAAACTTAGGTGTTCTGAATGCTAGTCTCCCCAGCTGATAGCAATTGGAAATTAATGCCTCCTGGAGGCAGTGTATTGTTAGGGGCAGGCTTATGGGTGTTATAGACAGTTTGCCCTTACCAGTGTTTGGCATACTCTCCTATTGCTATTGTCCACCTGATGTTGGCAAGGGGGTGATGCCCATCCTCTGCTCATGCCATAGTTTTCCCCTACCATCATGGAGGTTCCTCTGGAGTCTCTAAGCCAAAATAACCCCTTTTTTCCTACAAGCTGCTCTTGGTCGGGTGATTTCTGCCAGCAAGGAGAACCTGCCTGCAACAGTAATGTTAGTACCAAGGAGTGGTGTCATTTGCTGCTAGATACCTGACTATGTGGCTTTGGCCTTTTAGAGCTGATTTTCAAGAGGAATGTGGAAGGATTTGAAACCTTGGCATAAGAGATGCCTTGCAGTGTTGTAAGTACAGTTTGATGGGCTATTCTGGTCAGAGTTGAAAGACCTGAATGCAGTAAGAACTATGGAATGTGAGGTTTGGCTTATGAGGGTGAGAGAGAGCTTTGCTTAGACTGGGCTAGAAGCAGTTTGTGTAAGAGGCTTGCTGTTATGTTGTTATGTTATGTTGTGCAGGGTTGCTTTGCATAGAAATGGGATATGGCACAGAAATGAAATCTTTGGGCCAAAACTGCTGCCTGTTCAGCTGCAATTATATGAGATATTACAATGTTTGAGATTGGGCCAGCTGACCTACATGGGGGCTACAGGAAGAATGTAGACTCTTTTGAAGGTGCCTGAGTGCTCAAGGAGTGTCCTGTTCTTCAAAGTCTGCTTTATTCCCCCTGGGTTAACAAATTGACACCCTACCTTGTATTGTGGAGTATAAGAAGTGCAGGAAAGAGAGGGACATTGAATTTGCAACATGGTCTTGTGTTTTGGAAATGGCCATGGGCAGTGTGAAGCAGGTTTACTGGTTGCCTGCATGGAGACTCGATGGAGCCATGAGGATGGACTGTGGATTGTAGTGGAGACCCTGTGGAGATGCTGGGACCACGAGATGGTAGGGTCTCACTCTAGCTCAGGCTGACTTGGAATTCACTATGTAGTCTCAGGATGGCCTCAAACTCATGGCGATCCTCTACCTTTGGCTTCTAAGTGTTGGGATTAAAGGTGTATGCCACCACGCCTAGCTTCCTTTTTATTTTATTTTATTTTATTTTATTTTATTTTATTTTATTTTATTTTATTTTATTTTATTTTATTTTGTTTTTTTCAAGGTAGGGTCTCACTCTAGCCCAGGCTGACTTGGAATTCACTTTGTATTCTCAGGGTGGCCTCAAACTCATGGTGATCCTCCTACCTCTGTCTCCCGAGTGCTGGGATTAAAGGTGTGCACCACCATGCCCGGCCTTATTTTTATTATTTAGGTTTTTTTTTTTTTTTGACAGAGAAAGAGGGAGAGAGAGAGAGAGAGAATGGGTACACCAGGGCCTTCAGCCACTGCAAATGAACTCCAGATGCATGTGCCCCCTTGTGCATCTGGCTAATGTGATCCCTGGGGAATAGAACCTGGGTCCTTTGGCTTTGCAGGCAAATGCCTTAACCACTAAGCAATCCCTCCAGCCCTTTATTATTTAGTTTTGTTGACATACACAGAGATTCATTAAACCTGAAGTTATGTGTATAATCCTTAGGTTGGATAATTTTATCTGTCACAAAATGCATTTTGCTTTTGTGGCTATTATAATTAATTGCAATTGCATTTAGCTGTATGGTTTGTTTTGGCTTTTCTTTCTTTCTTTCTTTTTTTTGAGAGAGACAGAGAGAGAAAGAGACAGAGAGAGAGGAAGAGGCAGAGAGAGAGAATGGGCGTGCCAGTGGCCTCTCAGCTGCTGTGAAAGAACTCCAGACACGTGCACCCCCTTGTGGACAAGCACAACATTGCATGCTTGCGTCACTTATTGCATCTGGCTAAAAGTGGGACCTGGAAATCAAATGGGCGTTCTTAGGCTTGGCAGGCAGGCAGGCACCTTAACCACTAAGCCATCTCTCCAGACCCTGTTTTTTTTTTTTTTGGAGAGAGACAGACAGAGAGGGAGAGGGAGACAGATAGAGATGGGCACGCCAGCAGTCTCTCAGCTGCTGTGAACAAAATCCAGATTGTGCGCCCCCTTGTGGGCAAGTGCAGCATTTCGCCCTTGCATCACTTTGCATCTGGCTAAACGTGGGACCTGGAGATTGGAACCGGGTTCTTCTGCTTAGCAGGCAGGCGTCTTAACCGCTAAGCCATCTCTCCAGCCCCTGGTTTGTTTTTTCTTAACTGCATTTGGCATTCTGTGATTTTTAAACTCTCAATAACAGATTTTGTAATTTAGAATCTGGCAAACCTCCAGACACACAGTTCTGACTTGGACTCTTTGCTAATCAGGAACCTGCTATGTCATTTTTTTTTTTTTTTGAGCGTCAGCTGGCACAGAGAGTGACAGCAATGTGTTGTTAGTACCCTGTAATGAAAACTATCAAAACCATCAGGAGTGCAGGCTGGGAGGTGCCTGTCCTGTGTGGTTCACAGCCAGAGCAAGCATGGGGTGTGCTACATAAAGTCTCAGCAGGGTCTGTCTGACCCTGGCTGATGATGGTCATGTCCCATATGGCTGTGGGTAAAGAATGACCTACACTCTTTTTTCATGATGGCCCATTCATCACTTCTGGCGAGTTTCTCCTTGGCTCAGCCAAAACTGGGCTCCACATGAGCTCTTTACCCCCTCCTGCTTTCCACATGGCAGGAGCTCTTTGTACTTTCTTTCTTTTTTTTTTTTTTTTTGGTTTTGGTTTTGCGAGGTAGGGTTTCACTCTGGTCCAGGCTGACCTGGAATTAACTATGTAGTCTCAGGGTGGCCTCGAACTCTCGGCGATCCTCCTACCTCTGCCTCCCGAGTGCTGGGATTAAAGGCGTGCGCCACCATGCCCAGCTCTTGTACTTTCTTTTTTAAATTTAAATTTTATTTGAGAGAGAGAGAGAATTGGTGCACCAGGGCCTCAGCCACTGCAATCAAACTGTACTTGCTTCACCTTTGTGCATCTGGCTAATATGGGATCTGGAGAATTCAACATGGGTTCTAAGGCTTCACAGGCAAATGCCTTAACCACCAAGCCATCTCTCCAGCCCTCTTTGTACATTCTTTTCTGTCCTCTTCATGGTTTTTCTAGGCCCACCACATGGGCTCTCAAGCCACGTAGGTGTATTCATTTTCCTTCCCTTGGTTCTGTACTTCCCTAAATAAATGTAATAATTTAATAATTAAAAAAAAAGAATGACCTACACTGGGTGTGTTGGCACATGAAGCAGAGGTAGGAGGATCATTGTGAGTTCAAGGCCACCCTGAGACTACATAGTGAACTCCAGGTCAGCCTGGGTAGATCAAGACCCTACCTCAAAAAATCCCGCCCCCCCAAAAAAAAGAATGACCTAGGCCCTCATAAATGTGCTGAGCTTTCTCAACTAAAATAAGCATTGAGCTTTTGCTATTTTGTGTGGGTTGTATATTTCAACCTCCTGCAGCTAACAGTTAATTACCATCCCCCAAACATGACATTTGAGTTGGCAGTGTATTATTTATATTGTGACTTGTGGCAGGATTGGCATTTTGTTTGATTAAAATAAAAGCAAAAGACACTTATAGAAGAAGTATCAAAAATATCTATATTGAACTCTACTTGGCCTTGACACATAGACTAATATTAATATTAGTATGAAGAACACACAGTTCTCTCTTAGACTAATCAGATTCCGCTGGAGATGGAATATGTTTCTTCCAGTCAGAATGCTGTGTTTTGGTGGAGAGAGGTCACTGCCACTCCGTGGTGGGGATTAGGAGATTAAGTATGGTTTGTTCAGCATGGTACAAAAGTCAGCATTGTCAGACTTAGGGCTCAATTAGCTGGTGGAGGGGCCTGCAAAGTAGGGTTTTCAACACCCTCAGCCTTGGACCTCTTCCTGGTAGCCTTGGGCAGGTGAGGACTGGTTCAGTGGGAGGTAGGCATACCAAAAGTTGCCAGTGGAGGCTGCTGGGTGGCATACTCACTTCCTGAGTTGCTGTGAGAAGTGACACAGATTGAAGCTTACAATAGCAGGAATGATTCTCTCTCAGAGCTAGAAGAAGAGTTTAAAATCAAGGTGTCAGTTGGCCTTGTTCTCAAAAATGGCCCCAGGGGAGCACCCTTCCTTGCCAGACCATTTCTGTGCTGTCATTAATTTTGGTTTCTGGTGTAAGAGGCTCCAGTCTTGTCTATGTTGTCAAATGGTCTTTCTCCCCATGTGTTTGTGTCTCCAAACTCCCTGTCCTCCTAAGGACATCAGGCGCTGGATTTAGGATCCACAGTAATTCACTATGACCTCATCTTGGCTATATCTGAAAAGATCCTATCAAATAAGGTTCCAGGTGGACATGAATTTGAGGAGACACTATTCAACCCAACAGATGGTCATATCCTAAGATGGGTGTGACCTTTCTTGTGAAGGAAGAACTGGGAACCCAGGGTCCCTTTTCTACTTGCAGTTTTAGTGCTGGGACCTTTGCCTATGTTGGTTCCTATTGGCTAGGGACCTATTGAGGGGCTCCTCCCCCAGACTCTCCTCAAAGTAAGTATACTATGGTATTAGTATATAACAAGACCATATACAGATAAAAATGCAGTGAGGGGCTGGAGAGATGGCTTAGCTGTTAAGGCACCTGCCTGCCTGTAAGAATGCCCATTCGATTCTCCAGGTCCCATGTGTAGCCAGACACAAAATGACGCAAGGGCGCAATGCTACACTTGCCCACAAGGGGGCACATGCATCTGGAGTTCGTTCACAGTGGCTGAGAGGCTGCTGGCATGCCCATTCTCTCTCTCTCCCTCTTTCTCTCTAACTCTCTCTAAAAAAAAAAAGTGCAGTGAGATACCTGGAATGTGGTTGTTTGTGGAAAGTAAGATTGTGGGTAATTTTACTAAGTCTTAAATATATTACTTGGGGCTGGGGAGGTAGCTAAGTGGATAAAAGCATTTGGTATACAATTCTGTGTAGCTGACTACTCACGCTCCACATTTTAAAGAAAAAAAAGGGCTAGCCAGGCATGGTGGTGCACACCTTTAATCCCAGTACTCGGGAGGCAGAGGTAGAAGGATCACCGTGAGTTTGAGGCCAGCCTGAGACTACATAGTGTGTTCCAGGTCAGCTTGAGCTAGAGTGAGACCCTACCTTGAAAAAATAAAAATAAGCCGGGCGTGGTGGCACACGCCTTTAATCCCAGCACTTGGGAGGCAGAGGTAGGAGGATCACAGTGAGTTCGAGGCCACCCTGAGATGACATAGTGAATTCCAGGTCAGCCTGGGCTAGTGTGAAACGCTACCTCAAAAAAAAAAAAAAAAAAAAAAAAAAAGACCGAGGAAATGGCTTAGTGGTTAAGGCATTTGCCTGTGAAGCCTAAGGACCTGGGTTTAATTCCCCAGGACCCATGTAAGCCAGATGCACAAAGGGGCGCATGCATCTGGAATTCATTTGCAGTGGCTGGAGGCCTTGGCTCGCCCATTATCTCTCTCTCTCTTTCTATGCCTTTTCCTCTCTCTCAAATAAATAAATAATAAAATATTAAAAAAAAAAAAAAAAAACTGGAAGCGGCCAGGCATGGTGGTGCATGCCTTTAATCCCAGTACCTGGGATGCAGAGGTTGGAGGATTGCTGTGAGGCCAGCCTGAAACTACGAAGTGAGTTCCAGGTTAGCCTGGGCTAGAGTGAGACCCTACTTTGAGAAAAAACATGAAAGAAAGAGAGAGAGAGAGAGAGAGGAAGGAAGCAGGCAGGCAAGCAAGCAGGCTGGAAGCTGTGGCAGGTTTCTTAAATCTGTGTGCCTATAGCAAGAAGGAAGGAGGAAATAGGAAGAAGCAGCTTGAGAACAAAGTGAATCACAATGAGAAACTCTGCCTCAAAGTGAGGTAAAAGGTGAGGATTGACCTGAAAGTTATCCTCTAACTTCTACTCCCATGTCCTAACACCTGTGTGCCCACATTTACAAACATGAGCACACACACCCCAACAAGATATTATTTTGCAGGTGTGTTGGCACACACCTTTAATTCCAGTACTCTGGAGGCTGAGATAGGAAGGTCACTATGAGTTTGAGGCCAGCCTGGAACTACAGAGTGAGTTCCAGGTCAGCTTGAGCTAGAATGAGACCATATCCCAAAAAAGTCAAAAAAATTTACAAAGTTTCAAATAAACTTTGCCATATGTTTTTTTTTTTTTCTTTCCCCAGAACTGGAGATTGAATACAAGGGCTTATGTATGCTAGGCAGACTTTCTACCATAGACCTTGTTTTTTTGAGACAAAGCCTCATGATGTAGTCTAGGCTTCCCTAAACTCAAGGTCTTCTTGCCTCAGCCTTCTGAGTGCTGGGGTTGCAGGTATACACCACCACACCAGGTCTCCACATGCATTATATGTTCATCTTCCAAAAGAGAGCTGTGTAGTCTTGGGCCAGTTGCCTGTTGGGACTCTCCCCTCTAGAATCTGACTAGCTTCACTTGCTAGGCAGACACCTGTGGCCACATGCAAGGAGATGAAATAAAGGTGAGAATCTGTCCCCACTGTATGGCCAAGCTCTCAGAGCCTTTCTGTCTCTCCCCTAGAAAATAACTGTCAATAGAAGGTTGGGGACTTCTGGAAATGGGGGTTCAGGGCCTGAATGGGGACCTAGTCATTAGGGATTGTCATTCCCTTTTCAAAGCATGCTACCTTGGTTGAGGTGAACCCTGAGAGCGACCCAGAAATGTGGTCGACAGCCACTGAGATTTTCATGAAAGGAGTCACCCCACCTCTGCTAGCTTGGTGCCCAGCTAGTCATGATGTTGGACAAAGCTGAGCTAAACTCTTTGTGATGGCATGAATCAAAGGTCTTGTGCTAAAGACTTTTCTGCTGGGCTGGAGAGATGACTCAGTGGTTAAGGCACTTGCCTGCAAAGCCTAACAACTTGGGTTCAGTTCCTCAGTAACCATTTAAGGCCAGATGCACAAAGTGACACATGCATCTAGAGTTTGTTTGCAGTGGCTAAAGGTCCTGGAATGTTCATTCTCTCTGTCTCATCTAGCTTGCAAATAAATAAATAAATATTAAAAAGACTTGTCTGCCAATATACTGACTATATTTTGAAGGCTCAGACTTCATGAATGGATTTTAATCCTTTAATGGGTACATAATCTGATGGCATTATTAGGAGGTGGTAAATATTAGGACATGGGACCTAACTGAAAGAAGCAGGTCCTTGGAGATATGTTCATAGGGACTGTATCTGTCACTTTCCTGTTTCCTGTCTGCCGTAAGATGAGCAGCTCTGCTTCAGCACACACTCTGCCACCATGATATGTTACCTCACCTCAGGTTCAAACCAGTGGGGTCAGCAGACCATGGACTGAACCTCTGAAACTATGAGCCAAAATAATTTTTTTCACCGGGCATGGTGGTGCACACCTTTAATCCCAGCACTCGGGAGGTAGAGGTAGAAGGATTGCCATGAGTTTGAGGCCACCCTGAGACTACATAGTTAATTCCAGGTCAGCCTGGGCCATAGTGAGACCCTACCTTGAAAAAATAAATAAATAAATAAATTTTCTCCTCCTTTAAGTTGATTTTCTGAGATATTTTGTCACAGTGATGGGATGTTGACCAACTTGAACTATGCCAGGTCTATCCCATGCATAGCTAGCTGTCTTCTTGTCTTAGATCCAGGGAGTTTTGGTCACAGAATGTCCTGCTCTATACCCACCCTCAGGATGTCCACTATTTTAGTGGGCCCTGAGGGGCCAGCAGAAAATCAGCCAAGAAGGTGGTTCTGATCTGTGGTGGCTCTGTACCCTACACATTCCCCATCTCCTGAGAGGTTTGTCTGCCCTGGGCTTCCAGTGGTTGTGCTTGCTCTCTGAACCACACAGCTCTTAGCCCATTAGGGTCAGTGGTCTCCACACACCAGGACAGCCATTCTTGTCTGCTCTTTATGGGCCCAGATACTTTGTCTTTTTCAGTTGTCTACAAGGGTTAGGGTAACAGCGGGGCAGAGACTGGCCCTTGTGTACCCAGCCTCCTGCTTTTCCTAATCCCAGGCCTCATCCTTGAAGTTCAGATTCTCAAAAATCAGATCCTGGCTTCTTTCAGGCTAATAGAGAAGTTGGCTCCTTATTTAGATCATTTCCAAAGCTCAGGGAAGGCCATCCTAACCTATCTTATTTTTTGTTTTTCCCCCTCCCGAGGTAGAATCTGGCTCTAGCCCAGACTGACCTGGAATTCACTGTGTAGTCTCAGGCTGGCCTCAAACTCACAGCAATCCTCCTACCTCTGCCTCCCAAGTGTTGGGATTAAAGGTGTGAACCACCACTCCCAGCTAACCTATCTTTCAAAGCACACAAGTGAAGTTGTTTTCAGGCTGCTTGCAGTCATAGCACCAGAGCCTCCTTGTGTCTTTTATGAGTTTGGTTTCAATAAGGCCCTATCCTTCCTGCCACATTATGATGTGTGTCCTGTCCAGCATCTGCTGTTCCAGAGATGTATCCTAGCAAGGGTGTAGGGCTCCTTCTAAGACACATAATAGCCACAGTGGGTTTTTGCATATATTTAGAACAGGATGCTGCTGAAAATATAACTTGGCTTCCCTTAACACAGCTGCTTGCTCAGTTGGGTGAACTAAGGAGCTAAGCGGTGTGTCCTGTGAAGGTGGTGGAAGACCAAGCCTTTGCACACACACCCTCTCTCTCTCTCTAAAGTGAAAAGTGAATAGGTCAGAGTGAACCTACAGTTTTTTTTTTTTTTTAAAGAATTATTTTTATTTTAGAGAGAGAGAGAGAGAGAGAATGGGTATGCCAGGGCCTCTAGCCACTGCAAATGAACTCCAGATGTGTGTGCTACCTTGTGAATCTGGCTTATGTGCGACCTGGAGAATTGAACCAAGATCCTTTGGCTTTGCAGGCAAGCGCCTTAACCACTAAGCCACCTCTCCAGCACTTTTTCCTTTTTTTTTTTTTCAAGATAGGGTATTGGTCTAGCCCAGGCTGGCCTGGAATTCACTGGAATTCACTCTGTAGTCTCAGGTTGGCCTCGAACTCACAGCAATCCTCCTACCTCAGCCTCCCAAGTACTGGGATTAAAGGCACGCGCCACCATGCCCAGCAAAGTGAACCTTCTTAAACTTACCTTTGTAAAGTGACATTTAGTGGCATGATATTGTGCAAAAATCATCATTATCCACTTCTGGAACATTCTTCTTGCCCCCAATAGGAAACTCTGTACTCACCATCAGTCACTTCCTCAACCCTGAGCAACTGCTAATCTGCCTTCTTGTATTTTAACTCAACTTGACACATTTCTCAAAGTCAGGTACTCAGACAAAAACGTTGTAAATTACATTTAACCAATATTTTTACCATAAACGACCCTCTTGTGTGAAGGGGCACATTCTTGTCAGCTCACTCACAGAACTAGAACAAAGTAGCTAGAGGGAGAGTCAAAATAGATTACTAAATCATTTATTAATCTCCTGGAGCTAAGTATGTAGAGAACAGCTTGGTTTTTATTTTTTCTTTGTGTATGTACATGAGTGTGTATTTAGAGGTTAAACTTGTATCTCTCTGGGCTAGGGAAATGGCTCTTTCAGTAAAGTGATTGCCATGCAAGCATAGAGACCTGAGTTCAGATCCCCAGCACCCATGTAAAAGCTAGGCATGGTGGAGTATGCTCTAATTCCAGTGTAAGGGAAAGGAAGACAGGAGAACCCCTGGGACTTGCTGGCCAGCTAGTCTAGTCAAATTGGTGAGTTCCAAGTTCAGTAAGAGACCCTGCCTCAAAAAGTAAGGTGGAGGGCTGGAGAGATTGCTTAGTGGTTAAGGCACTTGACTGCAAAGCTAAAAGACCTAGGTTCGATTCCCCAGGACCCATGTAAACAAGATGCACAAGGTGGCATATGAATCTGGAGTTCATTTGCAATGGCTAGAGGCCCTGGTGCCCCCATTCTGTCTCTGTCTGCCTCTCTGTCTCTCTCTGCTTCTTTATCTCTCAGAAATAATAAATAAATAAATAAATAAATAAATAAATAAATAAATAAATAAATAAGATATTTGAAAAAAACTAAGGTGGAGGACTGGAGAGATGCTTAATGGTTAGATACTCACCTGTGAAGTCTAAGGACCCAGGTTCGAATTCCAGTACCCATGTAAGCCAGATACATGTGGTGGCACATGCATCCGGAGTTTATTTGCAATAGCTCGAGACCCTGTCATGCCCATTCTCTCTCTCTCTCTCTCTCTCTCTCTCTCTCTCTCTCTCTCTCTCTCTGCCTCATCAGGTGTGGTGGCACATGCCTTTAATTCCAGCATTTGTGAGGCCAAGGTAAGAGGATTAGTGTGAGCTTGAGGCTATCTTGAGATTATACCATGAATTCCAGTTCAGCCTGGGCTAGAGAGAGACCCTACCTCAAAAAAACAAAAATCAGGGCTGGAGAGATGGCTTAGTGGTTAAGGCGCATGCCTGTGAAACCTAAGGACCCTGGTTTGATTCTCCAGGTCCCACATTAGCCAGATGAACATGGTGGCATATGTATCTGGAGTTCGTTTGCAATGGCTAGAGGCCCTGGCGTGCCTATTCTCACTCTTTCTCTCTCTCTTTCTCCTTCTGTCTCAAATAAATAAATAAATAAATAAATAAATAAATAAATAAATAAATAAAGTGAGAGAAGCTGGGATGCAGGTCTGGTAGGGTACTTGCCTAATATTCATGAGGCCCTAGGTTCCATTATACACAGAGTCACACACACACTTACTGTATACTTTTAGAAGAAATGCATACTCATTAAAAGAAAAACTTGAAGAAAGTAAAGTTATAAAAATTGCCCAGAATCTATAGTACAGCATTCACGTGGCAACTAACAGGCTGTTCCTGAGTCCTACCTTCCTTCTGTACTCAGAGCTACAGTGTACTTCCTTCACACTCTCAGTGGGACACTTGGGGGATGATTTCTTGCTGCCAGACCTGCTATTTTACCTCTGTTCCTTTGAAAAAAATGAACTGAATGTAGCTCTCACACAGTGTGGGGCAGCCAGAGAGAGGGGTACAGGCAGGTAGGAAGGACAAGAAACCCTATCAGCCACAAGGTTGATGAACAGGCTCCCTGTGAATTCAGAGTAGTTCTTGAGAGTGGAAAGTTCATGTTGGCACCATGGGGTAAACGCCACCCTTTTGGCTCAATGCTCAGGTAGGTAGCAGGTAGAGAAGCACAAGGCTCAGCAGCTCCAGATAGGAAGTGCCCA
Organism: Orientallactaga sibirica; assembly: GCA_036365145.1. Lineage (NCBI taxonomy): Eukaryota > Metazoa > Chordata > Mammalia > Rodentia > Dipodidae > Orientallactaga > Orientallactaga sibirica. The sequence continues at coordinate 642,838 of JAEOAD010000013.1, forward strand.
GGTCCTGGGCTGATGGTGGCTAGATGAAATGGCTGGTGCTGAAAAAGGAGGTTATGGTAGTTTGAATCAGATGTCCCCCATAAACTCGTTTTGGATCCTTGGTCTGCAGCTGGTGGTTGCTGGGGAGATGGAGCCTTGCTAGAGGAGGTGTGTTTCTGGAGGAAGGCTTTGGGGTGTTATAGTAGCTGCCCCTTGCCAGATCTCAGCCAACTCTCTTGCTGCTATTTTCTACCTGCTGTGGCAAGATTGCTTTACTTTTTCCTGCCATCATGAAGCTTCCCCTAGAGACTATAAACAAAAATGAACTCTTTCATGCAGGGTGTGGTAGTGTATGGCTTTAATCCCAGCACATGGGAGGCAGAGGTAGGAGGATTGCTGTGAGTTCAAGGCCACCCTGAGACTACATAATGAATTCCAGGTCAGCCTGGGCTAGAGTGAAACCCTAACCCTTGAAAAACCAAAAAAAATAAAATAAATAAAATAAATAACTCTTTCCTCTCTTTCCTCCATTCAGATGCTTTTGGTTGGGTGGGTGGTCATGTTGAGGGGCAACATGAAGGTAACTACAACAGAAAGTTGATACCAGAGGCATGAGGTCATTGCTGCTAGAAACCTGGGTTTTGGTCTTTTAGAACTGATAATTTGGAGGAATGTGAAGGGATTTTGAAACTTACTCCTTGAAGTGCTCTAAGCAAAGCTTAATGGACCATTCTGGTGAGAATTGAAAAATCAAAATGCACAAAGAACTGTGGGCTATGTAGGCTTGGCTTATGAGGGGAAAACTACCTTTTTTTTTGTTTGTTTTTTGTTTTTTTGAGGTAGGGTCTCACTCTAGCTCAGGCTGACCTGGAATTCACCATGTAGTCTCAGGGTGGCCTTGAATTTATGGCAATCCTCCTACCTCTGGTTTGATTCCACAATATCCACATAAAGCCAGATGTACAAGGTGACACATGCATCTGGAGTTCATTTGCAGTGGCTAGGGGCCCCAGTGTGCCCATTCTCTCTATCTGCCTCTCCCTTTTATAAATTAAAAAAAAAAAAACACGTTTTTAAAAAATAACTAATGGAGGGCTGGAGAGATGGCTTAGCAGTTAAGGCTCCTGCCTGCTAAGCTTAAGAATTCCGTTCTATTCTCCAGGTCCCACAGTTAGCCAGATACAAGGGCGCAATGCTGCACTTGCCCACAAGGGGGCACATGCATCTGAAATTTGTTCACAGTGGCTGAGAGGCTGCTGGCACGCCCCTTCTCTATCTGTCTGTCTCTCTCTGTCTCTCTCTCTCTCAAAAAAAAATTGATGGAATGGTGTGATTGGTGGAATATAGAGCAGAAGGATTTGAAAGATGGCACAGAAAAGAAAAATGAAAGTTTTGGGCCAGAGACTGCATCCCATTATATATTTGTTTGAGATTACCATAATTGAGATTTGGCCAGCTGTTCTGCAATGGTACAGTGGGAAGAATGCTGAAAGTGTTTTCTTGCTTTCAAATCAGCTTCAGGAACAAGAGAGGATCATTGGGTTTTTTTTTTTTTTTTTTTTTGAGATGGCCACTGGGTGATGTGAGGCAGGGTAGTAGTCCCTGTGGGGAGGCCTTGAAAGGCCATGACATGGAACTGTAGGTTGCAGAGGAGACCCCAGGATTTTGGAGATGCTAGGACTATGAGACAGCTGCCAAAGAGAGCTGCTGGCTTGGGGTGAATTTTTCCCCAGGCTGTAAGCAGCCTTGGCTGTAGGGGAGAATTTGGACACCAGAGGTATCTGCATGAGTTTGATGTCAGACTTGGTGTTTCAGGATTTGATGTTTGCCCTGCTTGTTTAGATCTTGCATTGGTTTTGTATTTCCTTGCAGTACCTTCATTTTGTAGTAGGAATAATTACTCTGTTCCCTTATGTGTGTATGTAACTAGTGTTTTCATTTACATGCTCACAGTTAAGAGACTTGACACTATAGGGATGTTTGAACAGTGTTGTGACTGGTAAATATTATAGGGACTTTTAAAGTTGGACTGAATGCATTTTATATCACAAGATAGTTGTGAGGGGGCCTGGGATGGAATGTGGTAGTTTGAATCAGATGTCTCTGTAAACTCATGTGTTTTGCATTATTGGTCCCCAGCTGGTGGCAACTGGGGGGATGAAGCCTGGCTGGAGGAGTTATTTCCGGGAGCAGACTTTTGGTGTCAAAGCCAGCTCCCCCTAGCCAGAGCTCAGCCTATTCTCTTGTTGCTATTTCCACTCGCTGTGGCAAGATTGTTGTGATGTCTGGCCCCTGCTCTACTATCTTTTCTCTGCCACCACGGAGCTTCCCCTTGAGATCATAAACAAAATAAACTCTTTCCTTCCATCAGCTGTGTTTGGTCATGTGTCAAAGCAACATGAAGGCAGCCATGACAGAAGGGATGGTTTGGGCTGTCCACTGGGAGATGGGTATGGGACCTGATCCAATCTGGAGTGATATTACATCCGGTGTTACTCACATGCATATAACCAATGAAAAATCTTTTCTTTCTCAATGTGAGGGTTTTTTTTTATTTTTTTGAGGTAGGGTCTCACTCTAGCCCAAGCTGACCTTGAATTCACTATGTAGTCTCAGGGTGGCCTTGAACTCAGGGTGACCCTCCTACCTCTGCCTCCTGAATGTTGGGATTAAAGGTGTGTGCCACCACGCCCGGCTCAATGGGAGAGTTTTGTACCCTCGTGATAACTTTGGAGAAATCCAGCCAGCCTCACACCTAAGTATTCCCCAACTCTTTTTCAGGAATCGACCACAAGACGACCACCATCCTGCTAGATGGCCGGAGGGTGAAATTGCAGCTTTGGTGAGTCAGGGCTTCAGTGGCCAGGAGGCCCTGGTCCTAGGACCACATCCCTTAGTGCCAGCTTGAACTGGTGGCTTCTTGAAAATTGTCTGGGCTCATTGGAGCCCATTAGCCCATCATCCAAGGAAAGGGCACCTAGGACTGAGCTGTGACTAGAGAGGGGCCTTGGTAGAAGACACTCTGTTGGTACTTGCTTTCTGCTTCCCCTTCCCTGGTACTGGTGGGTACTGAAGTGGCATGACTGGGACAGCCCAGGTCCCCCATACCCAGTTCTGAGTATCCAGCATGGACCTCAGAGCATCCTACTGTCAAGGGCTGAGGACTTGCTGACTGCCTGGGCCTGTAGCGTCTTTGCTCTTGGACCCTGGCTCACCTCTCAGGGCCCACACCCCTATTCTTAGTATAGCCAAGTCACTCAGGACCACTGTTAGCTCCTCTCCTTCTCATGCTCTCGGCCCTGAGCCCAAGAGTTGGTGCTCATTGTCCCTCCCCATAACCCTGGCTTATGGGGAGACACATCTGAGGATATGGCCCCAATCCCTACTGGCCCTGACCGCAAAGCTGCATCCAGAATTATGTTTGTGGCCTGAATTTCCACCTCATCTGACAGTGGAATAGGTTTCTCCCGAGTCTGTCCCAACCTTCGGTAGACTTTCCTCACAAAGCCCACCCAGTCACATCCCCAGAGGTCTCAGGCTCCTACCATGCCCCAAACAACTGCAGTCCTGCAGGACCTTGAGGACTGTCCTGTGTGGTGGCAGTGGCTGTGTCCACATTGACTCCTTTGCAGTCACACTCCCACTAAAGCCACTGGATGCCTGAGGCTAGGCCCTCAGGCAGCCCTACAGCACCCTCTTGTCCCAATGTGTCTACGTAGAGGAGGCTGTGGCTCTGTGCAGCACTGTCACCACTATCGGACCTGTGTCTGACAGCACCACACAAGGCCAGCACATGTACCTGTCCTGTTGTCTCATTGCCAAGAATTTCCAGTGGTTCCCATGTAGACAAACTCCAGGAGAGATTCTCAATTGCTCTGTTCTCAGAAAGTGAGGCACTCATTCCTATGTGCCTGATAGTGGCCAGTGCCTCCAGCTCATACCTCTCCTGAGCCCCAGGCCCTCCTCTATGGCATTTATAGTCACCAGCTGGTGACATACAACAAAACCAATAAAACCATGTCCAATTACCCTGCTCATTGCGATGTGCATGGCTAGGGACTATCCATCGCCAAGAATCATGACTGCTGAGCAGATGCACATCCACATTGCTTTAGAAAGATTGAGGAAAACTGGGCGTGGTGGGCACGTCTTTAATCCCAGCACTCGGGAGGCAGAGGTAGGAGGATCACCGTGAGTTTGAGGCCACCCTGAAAACACATAGTGAATTCCAGGTCAGCCTGGGCCATAATGAGATCCTACAAAAACAAACAAACAAACAAACAAAAAAGAAAAGAAAAGAAAAGAAAAGAAAAGAAAAGAAAGATTGAGGAAGCAGGGCTTGTTGTCTCAATTATCACCACTGTTAGCACACAATGCCAGGATCAACATTCTTCTTTATCCTGGTAGTTTCTTGGGATGCTAAACTGGCCTTCTGGCTACCATACTCTTGGTGTGTGCTGTTATTTGTAGATTAGAAGGCCAGTTAGTTCTTTGTTCTCTGCTGACCAACTTTTAGAAACACACTGAGGGGCTGACATAATAGGATATACTTACAGTATAATTAAATGTCAAGGATCCTGCCCAATCATTGAATTAAAAAAATTTTTTTTATTATTTTATTTATTTTTGGAGAGAGACACAGAGAGAGACAGACAGAGAGGGAGAGGGAGACAGAGATGGGCGCGCCAGCAGTCTCTCAGCTGCTGTGAACGAAATCCAGATGTGTGCGCCCCCTTGTGGGCAAGTGCGGCATAGCGCCCTTGCATCACTGCATCTGGCTAAACGTGGGACCTGGAGATTGGAACCAGCGTTCTTAGGCTTAGGAGGCAGGCGCCTTAACCGCTAAGCCATCTCTCCAGCCCCCAATCATTGAATTTTAAAAAATATTTATTGGGCTGGAGAGATGGCTTAGAGGTTAAGGCATTTGCCTGAAAAGCCAAAGGACCCCAGTTTGATTCCCCAGGACCCACGTAAGCCAGATGCACAAGGGGACGCATGCATCTGGAGTTCGTTTGCAGTGGCTGGAGGCCCTTGCACATCCATTCCCTCTCTCTTTCTCTCTCTCTGCCTCTTTCTTCTCTCTCTCTCTCAAATAAATAAATAAAATATTTTTAAAGTTTTTATTTAGTTACTTGAGAGAGAGGGAGAAAGGCAGATAGAGAGTGGGTGCACTAGGGCCTCTAGCCACTGCAAACAACCTCCAGACACATGCACCACTTTGTGCATCTGGCTTTATGTGGGTACTAGAGAACTGAACCTGGGTCCTTACATTTTGCAGGCAAGCACCTTAATCACTAAGCCATCTCTCTAGCCCTGAATTTTTTATATTAATTGTTTTGTGGTGCAGAGACTGGAATGCCTAGCCTTGTGCATGTGAGGCAAGTGCTTTATCACTGAGTTACAGTCCCCAGACCTAAAATAATTTTAACCCTACATAAGGATTAATTAAGTGTCTGAGAATCAGCCAGGTGTGGTGGCACACACCTTTAATCTCAGCACTCAGGAGGCAGAGGTAGGAGGATCACCATGAGTTTGAGGCCACCCTAGACTACTTAATGAATTCCACATCAGCCTAGGCTATAGCAAGACCCTGTCTTGAAAAACCAATGGAAAAAAATGTCTGAAAATCATGTTTCTGTGTCTCTAGTTTGACTTCTAAAATGACAGTGAGAAGGCAGGCATAGTGGCACACACCTGGTATCCCAGTGCATGGGAGGCTAAGGCTTGCCACAAGTTTGAGGCCATAGTGAGACCCTGTCTTAAAATAACACTGGAGGCTACAGAGACAGCTTAGTGGTTATGGCACTTACACACAAAGCTAACAACTTGGGCGACCTGAGTTCAGCTCCCCAGTACCCATGAATTTGAGGACAGCTTGAAACACATAGTGAATTCCAGGTCAGCCTGGGCTAGAGCAATACCCTACCTCAAAAAAAAAAAAAAAAAAAAAAGAAAGAAAGAAAAAGACAGAAAAAGAATGAAGCTTGGTGTGATGGCTGGAATACATAGCAGACAGCCTAGCTGCAGAATGAGACCCTGTTTCAGCTCAGTCAGTCAATCAAAGAAAGAGATAGAGACAGAGAACAAGCCCAGGACATCCTGACATTGGAATCACCCTAGGAGATGTGGGGTGGTCCTGTTGCTATCTTGCACTTGCATGGGATGGCCACCAACACAACTGTAAAATGTGTTTGCTGTAGCTCCAAAGTTTGAAAACCTGGTTGTCAAGAACAAACACTGATTTCCTCTTAACAGTCTCCAACATCTTTTCCAGGGACACTTCAGGGCAGGGAAGATTTTGTACCATATTCCGCTCTTACTCCAGGGGTGCACAGGTAATACAGCATTCCAAGCCCAGAGATCAAGATACTTTTGAATAGTAACATTTTCATATGCTTAGCTAGCTCTTCCCTTTAATGACTGACTAGAGGACAAAGCAATTAAGCTTATATAAAAACAGATAGAGGGCCGGGCGTGGTGGCGCACGCCTTTAATCCCAGCACTCGGGAGGCAGAGGTAGGAGGATCGCCGAGAGTTCGAGGCCACCCTGAGACTACATAGTTAATTCCAGGTCAGCCTGGACCAGAGTGAGACCCTACCTCGCAAAAAAAAAAAAAAAAAAAAAAAAAACAGATAGAGGTCTAAACATGATATAATGTAGTGGCTTATACCTTTTTCAGCATCTCAGATGTATGAGTATATGTGCACGCATTCACATGAGTGCCTGTATGTGTATACACATGTGCATGTCTATACATGAGCTGCTTACGTGTGTGAGCCTCCACATGTCTGTGTTCTCAATATCTCCACATCCCATGTCCCTAGAGCAGCTTGTGGATTTGAGTTCCATTATTAGGGAACTCAGGAAACATCATTGTAAATGACAATATGACTACTATATGGATAGATAAATCAAAATATACTTTTGCTAAAATAACTGAAATGTCACTTTGCATGGCTCCAAACCAATTCTACCTCTGTGTTCTGTGGTCTAACCCTTGTGCCCTCTCCCCCAGGGTGTGATCCTGGTCTACGACATTGCCAACCGCTGGTCCTTTGATGGCATCAATCGATGGATTAAGGAGATTGATGAGGTACAATGCATGATGGTGCCACCCACATTCCATGTAGGCTAGGGAGGACACTGGCCAGGGAGAGGCCAGGTCATGAGGCTGTGGGTACACATGTGCCAGGGCTTCAGCAACAAAGAGAATATTTCAATCACCTCACAGCCAAGTCTACCAGTATGGCCAGAGGACCTCAAAGTTAAGGAATTGGGGCTCTGGCAAGACAAAGTACTCTGGCTATGCCTAGGCTTGGGCACGTAACCTCTGCTTGTTCCACTCCCAGCTGGGCTGAGCAATGAAGGGGCTGTTGCTTATAGGTTCCCTGACTAGCTTGACTGTGAATGGGGACCTAGTGGGTCAATATCAAGCCTGTCGATGAAGGTCCTGAGGTTTCCAAAACAAAGGGTGTCATAAAACAGAAATTTTCTTCCAGTTCTGTAGAGAGAAATCCAAAATAAGGGTGCTGGTAGGGTTATGTTTGCTTCAAAAGCTCTAGGAGGGCTGGAGAGATGGCTTAGTGGTGAAGGCGCCTGCCTGCTAAGCCTAAGAATGCCCATTCGATTCTCCAGGTCCCAGGTTTAGCCAGACGCAAAGTGATGCAAGGGCTCAATGCCACACTTGCCCACAAGGGGGCGCACGCATCTGGAGTTCGTTCACAGTGGCTGAGAGGCCACTGGCACTCCCATTTCTCTCTCTCTCTCTGACTCGCTCCAAAAAAAAAAAAAAGCTCTAGGAATGGATCCTTCCCACTTCCCACCTATCTCAATTTCTGGTGATTGTGGTGATCCTCAGCAGCTCTGGCTTGTGGCTGTATCACTTGTTCTGTTTCTACTGTCACATGGCACCTCTCTGTGCCTCTCCTCTCCTTATGAGGACACCAGTCATCAAAGGCCCATCTTAATTCAATAAGAACCCATTTTAAGCAATTACATCTGATTCAAATGTATTTCCAAATGAGGTCCCATTCTGAAGTTCTGGGTGAACATGAATTTGTTGCGGCACACCATTTAACTCACCTTTTTTCTCTCGCCTTCAGCATGCCCCTGGGGTCCCTAAAATCCTGGTGGGGAACCGGCTGCACCTGGCATTCAAGCGGCAGGTGCCCACTGAGCAGGCCCAGGCCTATGCTGAGCGCCTGGGTGTGACTTTTTTCGAGGTCAGCCCTCTGTGCAACTTCAACATCACAGAGTCCTTCACAGAGTTGGCCAGGATTGTGCTACTGCGACATGGGATGGACCGGCTCTGGAGACCTAGCAAAGGTAAGCCAGGAGGGCATTCCAAGTGTTGTTCTGCCCCATCAGATGTGACGTGGCTATACAGCTCCTGCGTGATTGTCCACCTACCAGGACCCACTGTGAGAGAAATAATCACTGGAGCTTTGGAAGAAAGCTCATGAGAAGAATTTCTGCAATCTGTTCCTGAGCAGAGGTGAAGGCATAGCAGGGTTTGTTACATTCGTTAACACAGCCTGGAGTGTGGGGTCCTCAGTCCTTTCTAGAAGAGTCAGGTGTCACAGGTCCCCTTATGGTCAGCTCCAAGATGAGACAACATAAACTAAGCTCAGTTTTCTTTTCTTTCTCAAGTCCTGAGTTTGCAAGACCTCTGCTGCCGTGCCGTGGTATCCTGTACACCGGTACACCTGGTGGACAAGCTCCCACTTCCTGTCACCTTAAGGAGCCACCTCAAGTCGTTTTCTATGGCCAATGGCCTGAATGCCAGGATGATGCATGGCCGCTCCTACTCCCTCACCACCAGCTCCAGCCAAAAGAGGAACAGCTTCCACAAAGCCAGGACCACTCGTCCATTCCAGAGCCCACCCAGGAACTGTGCCAGGAATAGCTGCAAAGTTTCTTAGGGGCTGGGACTATGCATGAGATGTGTCATCCCAGCTACTTGGGAGGCTGAGGCAGAGGATGGCAAGTTCAAGGTCTGTCTGGGATACAGAATGAGTTCAAGGACAACCTGGGCAACTTAATGAGGACCTGTCTCAAAATAAAAAGTAAAAAGTGGGCTAGGTTATAACTCAGTAGTAGAGTGCATCCCTGCAGTATAGGAAGCCCTAGGTTCCATCCTCACTACCATTTTTCCCTTTTTCTAATATTTTATTTATTTATTTATTTATTTATTTATTTATTTATTTATTTATTTATTTATCTATTTATTTATTTATTTAGAGAGAGAGATAGAGACAGGCAGAGAGAAAGAGAGAGTGGGCTCACTAGGGCCTTCAGCCACTGCAAACAAACTCCAGACACATGCGCCCCCTTGTGCATCTGGCTTATGTGGGTCCTGGGGAGTGGAACCAGGGTCCTTAGGTTTTGCATGCAAGCACCTTAACTGCTAAGGCATTTCCCAGCCCACTACCAAAATTTTTTAAAATTAATTTCTTAGGGAAGACACTAACAAAAGATACACCTCTCCAGAAGAGGTTCTCAGTCATCACACCAGAGGACGAAGACCATCTCAGACTCAAGAAACATGCCTTCCATCTCTCAGAGTAACAGTGCTGCACTGTTCAGAATGCCTGACATGATGTGACTGACACTTCTATGTGGATGTACATGAAGCTCTTGTTCTAGATGTGTGTACAAAAGGAACTTTAGTACTCTGCTCAACTCTTTATAACATGAAATTTTGGATGTTACTTTTATTATGACTATTGTGCAACTTTTTTCTTAAAATAACTGCTTTTACATGGCTGATGAAATGTGTGTAGTGAGTACATATTCAAGGGAATTTCAGAAGCAATGATAGGTAATCTAGCTTCATAAATATTGTGAGGGGCCTTTTGTAAACATTTTAATGTCAGAGTACCAATTTATAAAATGCTGCAGCTGCACATAGAAATTCCATACAGCTCTGCCCTGTTTGAAATAGATTTGATAAAAGTTTTTGCTATGTTGTTTATTACATTTTGGGATTAATACGTAATTTATATGCCTATTTTTCTGTAAACCTACATTTTTTTGTACAAGGTGTTCTACAAGTAACAAAGCTATGAGAAGAAAATGCCAAAGATATCTTGTTATGTTGACATAGGTAACATAGTTTCAACAGACGGGCAAGAAGAAAGCCTTTTCAGTAAAGAATGAAGTGAGAACACTGTTATTTAAGAAAATATTTCTCAACAATAAAGTGGATTCTTGTTTCCTCTTGACAGAGTCAGGGTCTCTTCCCAGCTTTAGGTACCACACAGTCCCTTTTCCCACTTGCCCCCTGCCTGGTGTGACTGGCTCATGATGCTGACCATAATAAGACTTAGGTTTTTTAAAATTTTATTTATTTATTTGAAAGAGAGAAAATAGGTGCACCAGGGCCTCCAGCCACTGCAAATGAACTCCAGACTCATGGGCCACATTGTGGGTCCTGGGGAACTGTTGTAGTCAGAAATCACCCAACCAAAAGCAGCTTGTGGGAAAAAAGGTTTATTTTGGCTTACTGACTTAAGGGGAAGCTCCTTAATAGCAGGGGAAAACGATGGCATGAGCAGAGGGTGGACATCACCTCCTCGCCAACATCAGATGGACAACAACAACAGGAGAGTGTGCCAAACACTGGCAAGGGGACATTGGCTATCACACCTATAAGCCCGCCCCCAACAATACACTGCCTCCAGAGGTGTTAGTTCCCAAATCGCCATCAGCTGGGAACCTAGCATTCAGAACATCTAAGTTTAAGGGGGATACCTGAATAAAACCACCACATTCTGCCCCTGCCCCCATAAACTGATAACCATCCATAATGTAAAATGCAATGCATTCAGTCGCTCTCCAAAAGTCCTCACAGTTTTCATCAATCCCAATGATGTTCAAACATCCACATAGTCCAAGATCCTTTAACTGAGCCATAAAACCAAAAAAAAAAAAAAAAAAAGAAAGCCGGGAGAGGTGGCGCACACCTTTAATCCCAGCACCCGGGAGGCAGAGGTAGGAGGATCGCCGAGAGTTCGAGGTCACCCTGAGACTACATAGTTAATTCCAGGTCAGCCTGGGCCAGAGTGAGACCCTACCTCAAAAAACCAAAAAATAAAAATAAAAATAAAAAAATAAGCTGGGCGTGGTGGCACACGCCTTTAATCCCAGCACCTGGGAGGCAGAGGTAGGAGGATCGCTGTGAGTTTGAGGCCACCCTGAGACTACATAGTGAATTCCAGGTCAGCCTTAGCTAGAGTAAGACCCTACCTTGAAAAAATAAAAAAATAAAAATAAATAAAAAATAAAAAAAGAATAAAAACGTTCCCCAAACCCCATAATGGCACAGAACAAACATTCACACTGCAAAAGATGGCTTTGGGTATAGCAAAGAATTATTCAACCAATACAAGATTTAAACAACAAACTCTGTAGCTCAAAGACCAACAACTCTAGCCAGAGACAAGTCTCTAAGTCCGATAATTCTAACCACTGACAAGTCTCTAGAGTTCCAATTCCGCCCCTCCAGCTAGGTACTCATAGCCCTGGAAAACTTCATCTGGGGCCGGCAGCTCTCCTTAGCAGCCATCTTGTGGTCCCAGCATCTCCACTGGGTGTCCACTACAACCCACAGTCCACCCTCATGGCTCTATCCAGTCTCCATGCAGGTATCCAGCAAATGTGCTTCACACTGCCCATGACCGTTTCTAAAACACAGGACTGTGTTGCAAATTCAATGTCCCTTTCTTTCCTGCATTTCTTATACTCCATAATACCAGGTAGGGTGCCAATTTGTTAATCCAGGGGGAATAAAGCAGACTTTGAAGAACAGACACTCTTCAGCATTCAGGCCCCTTCAAAAGACTGCATTCTTTCTTTCTTTTTTTTTTTTTTTAAGACTGCATTCTTTTTGCTGTCTTAATTCAGGTCAGCTAGCCCAATCTCAATGGTTATAATCTCTCATACAATTGTAGCTGACCGGGCAGGAGTTTCTGTCAAAAGATTTCTTTTCTGTGCAATATCCCTCTGTTCACACCAGTTTATTTCTATGCAGTGCAATGCTGCACAAGTTCTCAGGACATGGCATAATAGCAAGCCTCTCACACAAACTGCTTCTAGCCCGTCCAAGCAAAGCTCTTTCTCACCCTCACAAGCCAAACCTCACAGTCCATAGTTCTTACTGCATGCAGGTCTTTCAATTTTGACCAAAATAGTCCATCAAGCTGTATTTACAGCACCACAAGGTGTCTCTTAGGCCAAGGGTTCATATCCTTCCACATTCCTTTTGAAAATCAGCTCCAATAGGCCAAAACCACACAGTCAGTTTTCAAGCAGTAACCCCATTCTCAGTACCAACTTTATTGTTGCAGTCAGGTTTGCATTGCTGGTAGAAATCACCTCACCAAAAGCAGCTTGTGGGTAAAAAAGGGTTTATTTTGGCTTCTTGATGCAAGGAGCTCCATGAAGGCAGAGGAAAACAATGACATGAGCAGAGGGTGAACATCACCTCCTCACCAACATCAGATGGACAACAGCAATAGGAGAGTGTGCTAAACACTGGCAAGGGGAAATTGGCTATAATACCCATAAGCCCACCCCCAACAATACATTGCCTCCAAGAGGCGTTAGTTCCCAAATCTCCATCAACTGGGAACCTAGCATTCAATATTCCTTAGTTTATGGGGGACAAATGAATCAAACCACCATAGGAACCAAACCTGGATCCTTTGGCTTTGCAGACAAGTGCCTTAAATGCTAAGCTATCTCTCCAGCCCAAGACCTCATATTTTTAATTATTTTTAAATTTTTTTGGGGGGGGGTTGAGGTGGGGTTTCACTTTAGCCCAGGCTGACCTGGAATTTACTATGTAGTCTCAGGGTGGTCTCAAACTCACTAAGATCCTCTTACCTCTGCCTCCTGAGTGCTGGGATTAAAGGCGTGTGCCACCACGCCTGGTTTAAGACTTAGTTTTTGTTTGTTTGTTTGTTTTAACATTTTTGTGCTTATTTGAGAAAGAGGCAGAGAGAGACAGAGAGAGGGAAAGAAAGAGAATGAGCACTCCGGGGCCGCTAGCCACTGCAAACAAACTCCAGACACATATGCCTCCTTGTGCATCTGGCTTTATGTGAGTACTAGGGAATTGAACTTGGGTCCTTTGGCTTTGCTGGTAAGCACCTTAACTGCTAAGCCAAATCTCCAGCTAAGACTTAGTTTTTGACCCATGTAATATTTGGGAAAGATTTCTTCTCCTGAAGATATATAGAAGAAAAAAGTGTTGCTGGGCACGGTGGTGCATGTCTATAGTTCCAACAGCTCAGGAGCCTGAAGCAGGAGTGTTACTAGGAATTTGTGGCTAATCTGGCCACTAGGTCTTCAATGGCCAGGGTAGTGGCCAGATTGTCCATTGAAGACCTGGAACCAGGGGCCACTTGGCCATGTGGGCATGAGGGAAATAAACATTCAGAGAGAATCAGGTGACTATGAACAGACAGTGAATTCTGAGGGTACAAGGCCTCCTTAACAGTGAGGACATTTGGTCAGGGTCTCACAGCCTTCTCTTTGATGGGCTACTGATAGAACAGCTAGACCTCTTCTGCATGTTTGTGTCCAGGGAGATGAAAGAAGAGGTCAAATAAAGGAAAGTCCCTACAGCAGCCTTTCCTATGACCCTCAGTCCTGTTAGGATGGGTGGTGGGCTCTGTGGAATGGATAACCCACTAAGTTGGCCAGACATATTCTTTTTTTTTTTTCTTTTCTTTTCTTTTGGTTTTATGAGATAGGGTCTCACTCTAGCCCAGGCTGACCTGGAATTCACTAAGTCGCAGGGTGGCCTCGAATTCAAGCCCACCTTTGCCTCCTGAGGGCTGGGACTAAAGGCATGTAACACCCCAGCTGACTTTTTTTTTTTTTTTTTTTTTTTGGTTTTGCAAGGTAGGATCTCACTCTGGTCCAGGCTGACCTGGAATTAACTATGTAGTCTCAGGGTGGCCTCAAACTCTCGGCGATCCTCCTACCTATGCTTTTTTTTTTTTTTTTTTTTTTTTTTTTTTAAGAGATAATCTCACTATGTAGCTTAGGCAGACCTCAAACTTAGGATCTTCAGTCTCAGCCTCCTGAGTGCTAGAATTAACAATGTCCAGACCTCTTTTCTGATTTTTTTTTTTTGAGGTAGGGTCTCACTCTTGCCCAGGCTGACCTGGACTCACTCTGTAGTCCCAGAATGGCCTCAAACTCATGGTGATCCTCCCACCTCTGCTTCCTGAGTGCTAGGATTAAAGGTATCTGCCACCATGCTCAGCTTCTTTACTGTTTTTTTTTCAATTATTTATTTATTTGTAAGCAGAGAAAAACAGAGAGAAGAGAGATGAAAGAGACACACACACGGGGGGGGGGGCATGCCAGGGCCTCTAGCCACTACAAATAAACTCCAGATACATGAGCCACTTTCTGCATCTGGCTTTATGTGGGTACCTGGGACTCAAACCCAGGTCATTAGGCTTTGTAGGCAAGCACCTTAACTGCTGAGCCATCTCTCCAGCCTTCTTTTCTGATTTTTTTTTTTTTTTTTTGGTTTTTTGAAGTAGGGTTTCACTGTAACCCAGGCTAACCTGGAATTTACTATGTAGTCTCAGGGTGGCCTTGAACTCATGGCGATCCTCCTACCTCTGCCTCCCAAGTGCCGGGGATTAAAGGCGTGCGCCACCACTCCAGGTCTTCTTTTCTGATTTTTAACTAAACGACTTCCACTTATGCCCTAGAACACAGTTCCCTAACCCTCTGTGACCTGGAGTCCCTCAAGGTCTAGTGTTTATGGAACATGCAGGCTGCTCAGAGGCCCTGACCTGGTGCCCTGACACAAGGAACCACAGGCAGCTGGAAGACACAGAAAGAGCTCTCTCCCTCACAATACTGGGAGTAAGCATAGTTGGGCTCACATCTTGATTTTGGACTTTTGCTTTCCAGAACTGTGAAAAAACACATATGTGTATTTAAAGCCATCGAATCTGTGGCCATTTGTTAGGGCAGCCTTGGAAACTACAAGAAAACAAGTTATACTTCACAGGAAGAAGTGCTTCAGCAAGTCAGGAACATGTCTGTAAATAAAAGCCCCCAAACAGAACATGTTAAGTAACAGTATGCATGTGGTGGTGAATAAACAAAAAAGTGCCATTGAAAGATATGTTAAACTCTAGAAAAACTTTTGTCATTTTCCTCCATGACCCTCACTGTTGGTGAAGTCTGAACATAACAATTACATTAGTCCTGAGTGTGTGCAAACCTCTCTTTAAACGTCACGATTCAGAATATATCAAACACAATTATGCCATCTCTTGCCCTGTGTAAATTAATGCCATGTAGGAAATTTCTTAGCCAGAAAGACAAACTATTGACCCTAAGAAAAAAATGTCCATTATAAGCTCTATGATGCTTGTTTTTCCAAAGATATGGTGATACCAGGCTCACATTACTGCAGAAGAGCTAAGTCGTGTTAAATGTAGGTTTTAGTTTTTTCTTTGGTTTTTCGACATAGGGTCTTGCTGTAGCCCAGGCTGACCTGATATTCACTATGTAGTTTCAGGGTGGCCTCCAACTCACCCTGTTCCTCCTTCCTCTGCCTCCCAAGTGCTGGAATTAAAGGAGTGCGCCACCATGCCCGGCTTTAAATGTGGGTTTAATTTTTATGTGTATGTATGTGTGTGTATAGCCATACATGTGGAGGCTAGAAGAGTTATCTATGCTGCAATTTCTTTGAGACAGGGTCTCTTGTCATTCCAAAGGAGACTGGTCCCACAAGTAGCTTTGCATGGGTGCTAGAGAATTGAAAGCGGGCTGTTAACTGCAAAAATCGCCCCCTAAATGTGGGTTTTAGAAGCAAAAACCAAAGCTGACTGTAATAAAATAACTGAATTCAGGCTGCGAGGCAGGAGGAAGCTCACAAGCTGTCCAAATAGAGCTCAACTTTGTCCTTGCTCAGCAGGTGGCGAAGGGGACTACAGAAAGTCTTGGGCTACTATAATGAAATACCTGAAAGAGGGTAATTTATAAAGAATATAACTTTGCTTCTCACAGTTCTGAAGGCTGAAAGTCCATGGGCAAGACCCTGCAGGGTGGCTCCCTGTTTCCAAGATAGTGGCTTCCCTTGGGTGAAGGGAGGGGACAGGATGAGGAGGGGTAGAGAGAGGTGGGGTTACCAAGGCACATGCTTTGATGGCATTCACTGAATGAAGCTTGGAGCCAAACCACTGACCAAGACACCCACAGACTGTCCCTGGAGTGGACGGGACCTCCTGTCCTGGGGAGCTGCGTGGGAATCTGTGAGAACAAGTGTCCCAGGAGGAAGGGGGCTCTAAAAACAGAGGCATAAGTGCTCCGCGGGATGACGGGGGGCTGTTCTGTCGCGGGCCTGTGTGTCTGGTGGGGTGACTTCTCGCGTGGACGCGGCTCGCGCCGCGGTCCTGGCGCATCTGAACGAAGGGCCCTGCGGCTGCCCTCGGTTTCCGCCCCGCCACCTGCCCGTCGATGCGCTCGGCGTTCCCTGCCCGCCTGCTTCCCGCAGTTAGATGCACTCGGCGCTCCGGGTTGCCTAGCGGCGCTCGCTTACGTACGTAGGGCTGCACGTACTGACGACGTGTGCGCGCTCGGCGCACGCCCCTCCGCGCCCTCGCTTCCGGCCGTGGCGGCCTTAGCGCCGCGCGATTGTACAGAGCGCCTGGGCCGGTTGCGGCATGCTGCGCTGAGGAGCGGCGGCGCCATGAATCTCCTGCCGTGTAACCCGCACGGCAACGGGTTGCTGTACGCCGGCTTCAACCAGGACCACGGTGAGGCCCACCCCGGGGCCCCGCCCCGAAACAGACCTTGGCCCTGCCCGGACGCTTGGTCCGGCCTTGCCGCGAGACCCGGAGCGGGAGCCTCGAGTCCTCCCCGGCCCCACCTTCCGGGCCCGCCTCGGCCCGCGTTCCAGCCGTGTCCGCAAACACCAGCTGGAACATATCGCGAGACTCCGGCCTGACCCGGGTCCCCGGCCCGGGCCTCTACTGCGTGGCGGTCCCGCCCTCGGCGTCGCCTGCCGGCTTCCGCGCTGCCAGCCGGGGTCCGTGGCTTGCTCGAGGCCTCCTGGCGTCCGCTTCCCAACGCCGGAGGCGGTCTTTCCCGCCCACCAAGGGTCTCAAACTCTTAGCTGTGCTTGGGGGGCCCCGCAGGTCCGGGTAGGCTGGCATCTCCGCGCCACTTAAAGCGCACCCTCCCCTCTAGCTTTTTCTTCCCTTTTGTAAAATAAAAGGACTTCTGAGGTTTGATTTTGCGGAAAATGCCCTTTTCACAATTTGGAGTCCAGCTGTAGTCTTGTTGAAGGTGTTCTCTTCACCCCCTGGTATACTTCTAGAAGTGGGGCTGTAGGGTCTGCAGATTCCAGACAACCCCTGTGTAAATCTCACCACTGGGGCAACAAGAATAAGGCTGTTATTTAGGGACTTCTAAGAGTTTTTGCATTGTGATGTTTAAAAATAGGCCTTCGATGAGAATTTTAGTAAATTTTATACACTTTACCTAAGAAAGTGAACATAACTTTGTGACTTGTTGTTTGAGACGGGTTCTTGGTAGGATGCCTACACTGGTCTTTGTGTTCAAGGGATCTAAACTCAGCTTGTCTACAGGCTCATGCCACTGGAACCTGGCTAGAAAGATAGTTTTGTTGCTTTGTTTTAAGGCAGGCTCTTACTGTAGCTCAAGCAGACCTTGCCACCACATCAGGCTTGTTTTGCTTTTTGAGACAGGGTCTCAGTGAAGCCTAGACTTGCCTGGAATTCATGCTGATTCTCTTGCTTCAGCTTTCCCATTGTTTTTTTTTTTTTTTTTTTTTTTTTGGTTTTGCGAGGTAGGGTCTCACTCTGGTCCAGGCTGACCTGGAATTAACTATGTAGTCTCAGGGTGGCCTCGAACTCTCAGCGATCCTCCTACCTCTGCCTCCCGAGTTCTGGGATTAAAGGCATGCGCCACCACGCCCGGCGTTTTCCCATTGTTAAATCTACCAGCACCCCCCCCCACACACCCAAAAGAAGATAATTACCGAAGATAATGTTGAATGAGTTACTTTATTTTGAGGTACTGGAGATGGAAAAATAATTTGAAATAGGTAATATAATGGTTGTGCATCTCATTTGGCACACATTTTACTTGGATTTAGTGTGCTAGGCATTTGAGGAATACATTATAATCAAAGCATGTCAGAGAACTAAAATATATCTAAGAAAAACTAAGGTAAGCAGATGTATGTCACATGACAGGTGTAGAAACCTTTTTGTTAGATTGGAAGAAAACACAACTGCTTTTGAAGTCATGCAAGTATGCTTAGAGAGGGAGAGGGTTAAATTCAAGTGTGCTGATCCTGAGAGACAGCATCTCACTGAACGTTTTGAATTTTCAAGCATAGGAAAGGTTCAATAATTTCTTTCTTTCTTTTTTTTTTTTTTTTTTTTTTTTTTTTGGTTTTTTGAGATAGGGTCTCACTCTAGGCTGACCTGGAATTCACTCGGTAGTCTCATGGTGGCCTTGAACTCACGGCCATCCTCCTACCTCTGCCTCCCGAGTGCTGGGATTAAAGGTGCGTGCCACCACGTCTGGCAATAATTTCTTAAATCAGTTTTGATAAGCTTTGGGCCTGGGGATGTAGCTCCCTTGGTAGAGTGCTTGCACTTGCAGGAGTGCCTGGGTTTGATCCTTAGCACTGCATGAACCAGGTGTAGTGGTTTATGCCTGTAATCCCAGTCTCTGGAGGTGAAAGCAGGACAGTCAGGAAATCAAGATCATCTTTGGCTAAATAGTAAATTTGAAGCCAGCCTGGGATATATGAGGCCTTGTCTCAAAAAATAGAAACATTTGCCCATAATTTTAAATTGTTGAAACTTTAGAAGCACACCGATCTTCAAGACTCACAATATTCTATAATGGGTCCACACATTTTTTTTCCATTCACACTGGATGTATAAGTGTTTACATACACACACACACACACACACACACACACACACGTGCGCACACTTCATTGGCTAGCTTGGGCAGCTTGAACCTAAGCTCAGCTCATTTCTGTAGGGTAAGTTGGCAAGTATTTGCTCAAAGACAGCATAGAAGAGGTCCTCTTTTTTTTTTTTAATTTTAATTTTATTTTATTTTGGAGAGAGACAGAGAGGAAGACAGAGAGATGGGCGCGCCAGCAGTGTCTCAGCTGCTGAGAACGAAATCTAGATGCGTGCGCCCCCTTGTGGTCAAGTGCGGCATTGCGCCCTTGCATCACTTTTTGCATCTGGCTAAACGTGGGACCTGGAGATTGGAACCGCTGGATATTGGAACCAGCGTTCTTAGGCTTAGGAGGCAGGCGAAGAGGTCCTCTTTTTATTCCTGTTTATCCAGTTAGGCTTCTTGGCTCTACTGGCTCCCCAGGCTTAGGCCAGAGTTTTCCTTTGGAAAGGTCTCCTTAGAAAGTGGCTTCCAGTGTGGTGGTATATGCCTTTAATCCCAGCACTTGGGAGGCAGGGTTACGAGGATTGCCCTAAATTCAAGGACACCTTGAGACTACAGAGTGAATTCTAGGTCAGCCTGGGCTAGAGTGAGACCCTACCTCCAAACTCCCCCCACCCCCCCAAAAGAAAAAGAAAGTAAGAAAGAAAGAAAGAGGTTTCCAGGGCTGGGGAGCAAAGCCTGCTAGCCTGTGTTCAGTTCTCCAGTACCCATGTAAAGCCAGATTGCACAAAGTGGTGCATGTGTCCGGAGCTGTTTTGCAGGGGTAAGAGGCCCTGGCGCATGGGCACACACACACATACTCCTACCTTTCTCTTGCCTAACAAATAATTACATTAAAAAAGAAAAGAAAGTGGTTTGCATCCTTTCACTGTTTATAGGATTGCTTTTGGTTGAAGTATATTATCTATATAGGAAAGTGCATGTGCATGTTCAGCTTGTTGCATTTTCCAGGTTAAAATTTGATTATGGCTGGGCGTGGTGGCGCACGCCTTTAATCCCAGCACTTGGGAGGCAGAGGTAGGAGGATCGCTGTGAGTTCGAGGCCAGTCTGGGCTAGAGTGAGACCCTACCTCGAAAAAAACAACAAAAAATTGATTATACCCAGCCACCTCATGCTCCTTGCCATAACTATCCCCAGTCTGACTTCTAACAAGGTAGGTTAGTTTTGCTTGCTGTACTTATTTTTTGTTCTTATTTCTGTTTCTGGCTGTTTTGTGGTGCTAGGGATAAAGGGATGCTATGTATCCTAAGCTTTTTTTTTTTTTTTTTTTTTTGGGAGGTAGGGTCTCACTAGCCCAGGCTGAACTGGAACTCACTCAGTAGTTCCAGGTTGGCCTCAAATTCACAGTGATCCTCCTACCAATGCCTTCCCAGTGCTGAGACTGAAGACAAGGTGTGCACTATCATGCCTGGCTATTTGTGGATTAAAAAAAAAATTTTATTATTTATTTATTTGAGAGAGAGAGACAGAAATAGGCAGATAGAGAGAGAGAATGGGCGCCAGGGCCTCCAGCCACTGCAAACGAACTTCAGATGCATGCACCCCCTTGTGCATCTGGCTTACGTGGGTCCTGGAGAATGGAGCCTCGAACTGGGGTCCTTAGACTTCACAGGCAAGCGTTTAACTGCTAAGCCATCTCTCCAGCCCCGGATTTTTTTTGTGTGTGAGGATTTTTTTTTAATTGTTAAATATATGGTGGTGGACCCTTCTCATTGTTAAGTGTTCTTCTGTGGGAATATATCACAACTCAGCCATTTTTTCACTCATGATGTTTATATGAGGTTTTGGCTCCCATAAGTTTGATAATACTTCTGTGATCACTCTAGAACATGGCTTTTGGTGAGCATGTGTTCACATCTCTCCAAGGATTGTAATTCTATTTATGTTTATCTTCAGCAGCTCTCAGGTCCCCCACCTCTGCTGCCCAGAGCACTTCCTGTTTCCAGCATTTTGGTTGCTTGATAGCAAATCTCATTGAACTGTTTCATTTCCATTTTCCTGACTGTATTATTGTCATCTGAATGTTTCCCCTCCCCCATGTTTGTCTTGTATTGAGGATCAAACTTAGACCACACACATGCTAGGCAAGCTCCCTACTACTGAGCTGTATCTCTCCGACCCTCCCCCCCTTTTTTTTTTTTTTTTTTTGGTTTTTCGAGGTAGAGTTTCACATTAGCCCAGGCTGACCTGGAATTCACTATGTCATCTCAGGGTGACCTCGAACTCACGGTGATCCTCCTACCTCTGCCTCCAGTGTGCTGGGATTAAAGGCATGCGGCGTGCCTGGCTCAACCCCTTTTTTAAAAAAAATCTTTTTATTTTGAGACAGGCTTCTAACTAAGCTGCCCAGGCTGGTCTTGAACTGGTGATCCTTCTGGTTCAGATTTTCAAGTACTTGGGATTATAGGCCTGTGCTACCAGACCTGACTTTCTGTTTCTTGCTGGTTTGTGCTATGGATTTATAGGGGTGGCTTACATATTTATTCAAAAGTATTTTTTTTTTTTTTTTTTTGGTTTTTCGAGGTAGGGTTTCACTCTGGCCTAGGCTGACCTGGAATTAACTATGTAGTCTCAGGGTGGCCTCGAACTCACGGCAATCCTCCTACCTCTGCCTCCCACGTGTTGGGATTAAAGGTGTGCGCCACCACGCCCGGCTCTCAAAAGTATTTTTTTTATTAGAATATGTTGGTTGCACTAGGGCCTCCTGCCATATTGCAAAGGAACTTCAAATGTATACACCACTTTGTGCATCTGACTTTGCGTGGGCACTGGGGAATTGAACCCAAACTGTCAAGGCTTTGCAAGCAGGTGCCTAACCGCTGAGCCATTTCTCCGGCATATTGTTTTTTTCCCTCCCTCCCCCCCTCCCCCCCCTCCCCCTCCCCCCCTCCCCTCCCCCCTCCCCCTCCCCCCCTCCCTCCCTCCCTCCCTCCCTCCCCCTCCCCCCTCCCTCCCTCCCTCCCTCTTTCTTTCTTTCTTTCTTTCTTTCTTTCTTTCTTTCTTTCTTTCTTTCTTTCGGTTTTTCAAGGTAGGGTCTCTCTCTGGCCCAGGCTGACCTGGAATTAACTATGTAGTCTCAGGGTGGCCTCCAACTCTCAGCAATCCTCCTACCTCTGCCTCCCTGAGTGCTGGGATTAAAGGCGTGCGCCACCACGCCCGGCTCTTTTTCATTTTTAGGTAGGGTCTCACTCTAGCCCAGGCTGACCTGGAATTCACTCTGTAGTTTCAGGTGGCCTCGAACTCATGGTGATCCTCCTACATCTGCCTCCGTGTGCTGGGATTAAAGGCGTATGCACAACGCCTGGCCTGGCTTACATATTTTTATACAAGTTTTTGGTCAGAAATACATGTGTTGAGATAGAGGCAAATAAGATAGGTGGTACAAATTTAAAGGTTGAAATTGTACGGATTTTGAGACAGGCTTCTAACTAAGCTGCCCAGGCTGGTCTTGAACTGGTGATCCTTCTGGTTCAGATTTTCAAGTACTTGGGATTATAGGCCTGTGCTACCAGACCTGACTTTCTGTTTCTTGCTGGTTTGTGCTATGGATTTATAGGGGTGGCTTTACATATTTATTCAAAAGTATTTTTTTTTTTTTTTTTTTTGGTTTTTCGAGGTAGGGTTTCACTCTGGCCTAGGCTGACCTGGAATTAACTATGTAGTCTCAGGGTGGCCTCGAACTCACGGCAATCCTCCTACCTCTGCCTCCCACGTGTTGGGATTAAAGGTGTGCGCCACCACGCCCGGCTCTCAAAAGTATTTTTTTTATTAGAATATGTTGGTTGCACTAGGGCCTCCTGCCATATTGCAAAGGAACTTCAAATGTATACACCACTTTGTGCATCTGACTTTGCGTGGGCACTGGGGAATTGAACCCAAACTGTCAAGGCTTTGCAAGCAGGTGCCTAACCGCTGAGCCATTTCTCCGGCATATTGTTTTTCCCTCCCTCCCTCCCTCCCCCCCCTCCCCCCCTCCCTCCCCCTCCTCCCTCCCTCCCCTCCCTCCCCCCCTCCCTCCCCCTCCCCTCCCTCCCCCTCCCTCCCTCTCCCTCCTCCTCCCTCCCTCCTTTCTTTCTTTCTTTCTTTCTTTCTTTCTTTCTTTCTTTTTTTTTCGGTTTTCAAGGTAGGGTCTCTCTCTGGCCCAGGCTGACCTGGAATTAACTATGTAGTCTCAGGGTGGCCTCCAACTCTCAGCAATCCTCCTACCTCTGCCTCCCGAGTGCTGGGATTAAAGGCGTGCGCCACCACGCCCGGCTCTTTTTTTCATTTTTTTAGGTAGGGTCTCACTCTAGCCCAGGCTGACCTGGAATTCACTCTGTAGTTTCAGGTGGCCTCGAACTCATGGTGATCCTCCTACATCTGCCTCCCGTGTGCTGGGATTAAAGGCGTATGCCACAACGCCTGGCCTGGCTTACATATTTTTATACAAGTTTTTGGTCAGAAATACATGTGTTGAGATAGAGGCAAATAAGATAGGTGGTACAAATTTAAAGGTTGAAATTGTAATAGTTCGAAGAGAAGGAAGAAAATTCAACTGTTATTTTTGTATTTTCTCAAGGAAAGTTCTGCTTATAACTAGGTTAAATGATTCCAGTAACATAAAGAAGATGCTTAAAGCTAGAACAATTTAAGAGATAATCATAGCACATGCAAGTGGGTTTCAGATTCCAGGTCCAAAAAATTATATTTCAGAGCACAAGAGTTGATTGCAAAAATTGGTCTCCAATTTATAGGAGTAGATATCATGGTCCTTAAATCTCTCCTCATCTATGGTTTAAATGTGACTTGGCAGAAAAGCCTATAGGCATTTGAGAGTGGCTGATGGGGACAAAATTTGCTCAAACTGGGGAGGTGGGTGAGAGCCAGTAGATGGCAGTTCATAGCATCTTTCTTTTTTTCTTAATTTTTATTTATTTATTTGAGAGCAGCAGAGAAGAGAGAGAGAATGGGCATACCAGGGCCTCCAGCTGCTGCAGATGAACTCCAGATGCATATGCTACCTTGTGCATCTGGCTTATGTCGGACCTGGGGAAATCAAGGCTTGAACCAGGGTCTTTAGGCTTCACAGGCAAGTGCTTAACCGCTAAGCCATCTCTCCAGCTGCCCCCCTCTTCTTCTTCTTCTTCTTTTTTTTTTTTTCGAGATAGGGTCTCACTGTAGCTCAGGCTGACCTGGAATTCACTATGTAGTCTCAGGGTGGCCTTGAACTCATGGCGATGCTCCTACCTCTGCCTCCCGAGTGCTGGGATTAAAGGGCATGCGCCACTATGCCCGGCTCCTCTCCTTCTTTTTTTTCAAAAATTTTTTTTCTTCTGTCTTAAAATCCAGATGCATGTACCACCTTGTGTATCTGGCTTACATAGGTCCTGGGGAATTGAACCTGGGTCCTTTGGCTTTGCAGGCAAATGCCTTAACCACTAAGCCCCCAGGTCATGCTTTCTTTTTCTTTTCTTTTCTTTTTTTTTTTTTTTTTTTGGAGAGAGAGAGGAAGAGGAAGACAGATAGATATGGGGGTGCCAGCAGCCTCTCAGCTGCTGTGAACGAAATCCAGATGCGTGCGACCCCTTGTGGGCAAATGCGGCATTGTGCCCTTGTGTCACTTTGCATCTGGCTAAATGTGGGACCTGGAGATAGGAACCGCATTCTTAGGCTTAGCAGGCAGGTGCCTTAACCGCTAAGCTTTCTCTCCAGCCCAATCGTGCTTTCTTTCAGACACATTGTCCAGCTGTTTTAAGGAACCAGACTTTGTCTCATTTTATGTGAAAGAGAAGTAGAGGATTTGGCTTTTGTCAAAAAATTAGTTATAGGGCTGGGGAAATGGCTTAGTGGTTAAGGTGTTTGTCTGGGAAGCCTAAGGACCCCAGTTTGATTCCCCAGGACCCACGTAAGCCAGATGCACAAGGGAGCGCAAGCATCTGGAGTTTGTTTGCAGTGGCTGGAGGCCCTGGCGCACCCATTCTTTCTTTCTCTCTGCCTCCCCTCCTCAAATAAATAAGTAAATAAAATATTTTTAAAAAAGTAGTTCTAGTTATAGCTTCATATGAACGGTACTTAGGCCTGGCAGTTAAAGGAAGTTATTATGGTCTTGGGTCATCATGGTCACAGGAACCCATACAACATCTTGACTTGGGTGTTTTTTCAGTTCCTACCAGTGTCTTTTATTTGGACCTTTCCCAACCTGTGTTATAGATAAATGTCCTGGGTCATGACAGGTTTGAGGAGTTTGAACAATTTTATCGGTAGGCGTGGAGTCATGGGAAGACTACTTTTGAGGAATCCATTCTGTGGTGGGAAAGCAGTACTTTGGGGTTCAGGACCATCCTCCTACCTCCCTCAACATCCTGCACTTCCTTCCTCTAATCTGGTTGTCTAAACTGGTCAGAATCCTCCATCAGCTGTGGACTTTGTCCACAGGATCCCTCTCTGGGATCCTGCACAATACTGACAAACAACACTCAAGCAGTGCGTTCTCAAAGGGAGTCCGGTGACAGCTAGTAAGAGACAGTATATTCAGGGAATGCACAGTTAGTTTGGCTCCTCCTTTCTGGAATTCAGTGTTTAAGTGGAAGCCTCTTCTACAAGAATGGAGATGTGCTCTTCATTGAAGAAGCTGTGTGCTAAATGACAGCCTGAACGCATCCTGCGGGACAGGTTAAATAACATTTCTGGAGGAAAGTAGCTGTGGCTTAGTACCACAGTGTGTCTGGTTTGAGAACTTGCAGAGGGTTTCCTCAGATCCCTGCTTCAGTCCATTGCAGTCCTAGGGATTAACATGTCTTTCACATTCCCTGCTTTAGGATGCTTTGCATGTGGGATGGAAAATGGATTCCGAGTCTATAACACCGATCCACTCAAAGAAAAAGAGAAACAAGGTAAGGAAATCGAAGTCTAGAGAGATGGCCATAACTGAGCAGTAAACGGACAGAGCTGTCCTTTCCATGAGTTTCTTGTGTGGGCTCTGCCTTAGGAGAAGGCATGGCTTGGCAGTATTCTAGTGAATTATCAGTCAACATTTACTTCAGCTCTTGCTAGCTGGGCATAGTTTTGCATGCCTGAAATATGAGCATTAACCTCAGCACTCAGGAGGCTGAAGCAGGAGAATTGGGAATTTGCCCCAACTTGGGCTGCATATGAAGACCAGACTGAGAGGAAAAATGAATTTTATTCATAGTGATTAATAAACTGTTTCTCCTTCTGTTTATTTCAGTGTCTTAGTCTGTATTGTCATGAAATAAAAGTTTTCAAAAATTGGAATTGGGGGCCAGGCATGGTGGTGCACGCCTTTAATCCCAGCTCGGGATGCAGAGGGAGGAGGATCGCCATGAGTTTGAGGCCACCCTGAGACTACATAGTAAATTCCAGGTCAGCCTGAGCTAGAGTGAGACCCTACCTCAAAAAAACAAACAAACAAAAAAATGGAATTTGAAATTGTACTGGTTAAAAAAAGTGACTGTATGACTGTGGGTTTTTTTTGTTGTTTGTTTGTTTGTTTTTGGCCAGAAAGAGGATTCACATTTGTGATATAACCTTCTCTGGCTTGGTTTCTCTTCCCAGTATTTTTTCTTAAACAGGTAGAGTTTCCTGGTCTTTTTTTTTTTTTTTTTTAAATATTATTTATTTATTTGAGAGAGATACTGAAATAGGTAGAGAGAGAACAGGCACGCCAGGGCCTCCAGCCACTGCAAACTAACTCCAGATGTGTGTGCCACCTTGTGCATCTGGATTACATGGGTCCTGGAGAATTGAGCCTCGAACTGGGGTCCTTAGGCTTCACAGGCAAGCGCTTAACCGCTAAGCCATCTCTCCAGCCCAGTTTCCTGGTCTTTACTTGCTGAGCCAGTCAAGCACTGGTAATTTATATGAAACCTCAGAAAAACTAAAAATGAGCAACATCCTTTTGGATTTTAAAATTTCTGCTTCTAAAACCATTTCAGTTCTGTAAAAGGAAGTTACTAGCTGGCTGAGCTGGAACATACCTATGTAATCCTAGCACTTGGGAGGCTGGGGCAGGATTGACAATTCAAGGCCAGTCTAGACTATAGCTAGACTCTGTCTCACAAAGTTCCAGACAAGAAAGCCATTGTCATGATATATTCAGCCATATATATTATGTGTGTGTGTATATATATACATATGCACATATTTATCTATCACATGTCACTGCTCCCTCAGGCTAGCCCTGAGCTTTACTTGTCATAAGTTAATATGCATATGCTTGAGGTTTGCTACTTCTAACTTTAGTGAGTGGATAGGTCTTAATTTAAAAGATGCTGTGGGGGCTTGAGGGATGGCTTAGTGGTTAAAGTGATTGCCTGCAAAGCCAAAGGACCCAGGTTCGATTCCCCAGGACCCACGTTAGCCAGATGTACAAGGGGGCGCACGCGTCTGCAGTTTGTTTGCAGTGGCTGGAGGCCCTGGCGCGCATTCTCTCCCTCTCTCTCCCTTTCTCTCTGTCAAATAAATAAATAAATAAATGAAAATAATAATAAAAAAAAGATGCTGTGGAATGGACACCACATTTTTTTTGGCATGTGTATGTGTGTATGGTATGTGTATGTGTGTTTATGTGTGTGTGCATGTGTAGAGGTCAGTGTCATTCCACATTATTCATTGAGACAGGTTCTCACTGAGCCTGCAGCTCACTGATTCAGCTAGACAAACTAGTTTGCAGGCCCCTTGGCTTTCAAGTACATACAGAGTACCCTTTGCCAGTGTTTTCTGATTTATTCTTTTCTGTGTTTTATTTTTGTGCCAATGTATCATTCTTGTGATGAGATAACCATATCAATATATGAAGTAGTGCCTTGCTTACCTGTCCTAGTGGAAAGAAATCTTCTCATCCTAGCTTCTCCAAGGTAGGTTCTGTTGCAAGTCTGGCTCTCAAGTCCTGTGTTTGCCTGAGTGTTAGTCAGTTCCGGTCTCTGGAAGCCATTTGTGTTCCTGAAGCATGCTATTAAGACAGCTCAGGCCTTGGTGGTGAAATCCTGATACCTTTTCCTTTTGTGTTTCTGTGACAGTACTGTTCTGGGCCCTGTAACCCAGACAGCTGACCTGGTCTTCCTTTAGGGAGAACTTCATGCTCCTGTTTAGTAGCAATAGGGTTAGGTGGAAGGCCTTCTGCAATGGGCTAAAAGGACCTTCCTAACTCTATTGGAATGGAGCCATACCTTAGATTGCTTCTCTTCATCCCATGAAAAGCTTTAAAGAGTTCCCCTTTGGTTGCCTTAGTAGTTCCTAAGAATATATCTTTTGTTGTTGTTGTTGTTGTTTTCCTTTCTATGGTTAAAGACCAAAGACCATATAGCTATTTGTTTTTTTGGGGGGGCAGGGAGGTTTTGAGGTAGGTTTCACTTTAGCCTGGGCTGACCTGCTTGGATTCACTCTAGTCTCAGGGTGGCCTTGAACTCATGGCGATCCTCCTATCTCATCCTCTTATGCTGGGATTAAATGCGTGCACCACCACACCCAGCCCTTGGTTTGGTTTTTTTTTTTTTTTTTTTTTTTTGGTTTTGCAAGGCAGGGTCTCACTCTGGCCCAGGCTGACCTGGAATTAACTATGTAGTCTCAGGGTGGCCTTGAACTCACAGTAATCCTCCTACCTCTGCCTCCCGAGTGCTGGGATTAAAGGCGTGCGCCACCACGCCTGGCCCTTGGTTTGGTTTTTGATGCTGAGCCTCACATGCTAACTATAAGCTCTACCAAGATACACTCTGAAACCCAAACCCCTTGTTTTAATTCTTTAAAATAAAAATATTTTATTTATTTATTTATTTATTTATTTGAGAGAGAAAGGAAGAGGCAGATAGATTGTGTGCTCCAGGTCCTCCAGCCACTGCAAACAAACTCCATACGCATGCTCCACTCTGTGCATATGGCTTATGTGGGTACTGGGAATCAAACCTGGGTCATTAGGCTTCTCAGGCAAGCACCTTAACCACTAAGCCATTTCTCTAGCCCTTAATTCTTTTTTTTTTTTTTAATGAGCCATGCTTTTGCTTTCTGTGTAACCCTAGATGGCTTCTTGTACGTGACACATGTCCTCTTGTGTGTTAGGGTCACAGACATGTTACCTCACCTGGCCTCTTAACTCTTAGCTCTAAGATCTTGGTGATTTGACATTGATGTTCTAAGTTGCATCTGTTAGCCAGAAATAGACACAAAGGTAAGCAAACTACCTTTTATTTAAAAATCAAATGTTCTTTAAGGTTAGAGGAAAATCATAGTTTATATCATTTAAATTAAAGCATTAAAATATTTTTAAACCATGTGTAATGGTTCACACCTTTAATTCCAGCACTTGGGAGGCTTAGGCAGGACGATTGCTTTGAGTTTGAGACCAGGCTAGGCTACAGTGTGAGCCTATCTGAAGAAAAAAAAAGCAAATACTTTTAAACAAGACCTATACTTGAAAATATAAAGACTGAGCACTTCCATGAAGAAGGAATTTTTCATAAAAGACAGTATAGGTTCTGTTTAAAAGGGTTGAGTATTCAAACAAAGTGAGCAAATGGGGATTATTTTACATTCAAATTTCCACAAAGTCCTTTGCCATTTTTAAAATAAGCTTGCTTGAGTTTTGTTGTGGAGTTTTTGTTCATATATTCTGTATATCACCCTGTACTAAATACATGATTTGGCCAGATGTGTTGGTACACACCTTAAATCACAGCATTCAAGAAGCTGAGGTTGGGCTAGAGGGATGGCTTAGCGGTTAAGGTTAAGCAGTTCGATTCCCAAGGACTCACGCAACCCAGACACAAAAAAATGCAAAAAAAGCTGCATGCTTCTGGAGTTCATTTGCAGTGGCTGAAGACCCTGACACACCCATTCTCTCTGTCTCTTTCTCTCTCTCTCTCAAATAAAGAAACATTTAAAAAAAAAAAGAAGCAGCTGAGGTAGAAGCCAGACCTGGTGATGCACACCCTTAATCCCAGCTCTCAGGAGGCAGAGGTAGGATGATCACTGTGAGTTCGAGGCCAACCTAAGACTACGTAGTGAATTCCAGGTCAGCTTGGGATAGAGTGAGGGGTCCTACCTCAAAACAACAAAATACATGATTTGTGGTGCTGGAGAGATGGCTTAGCGGTTAAGGCATTTGCCTGCAAGGCCAAAGGACCCAGGTTCAATTCCCCAGGACCCACATAAGCTAGATGCACAAGGAGGCCCATGCATCTGGAGTTCGTTTGCAATGGCTGGAGGCCCTGGTGTGCCCATTCTCTTTCTCTGTCTCTCTGCCTATTTCTCTCTCTCTCAAATAAATAAATAAAAAAATAAAATACAAAATACATGATTTGCAAGTGTCTCTAATTTCATAGAGTTCTCCCATCCAAGTACTAACCAGGCCCAACCCTGCTTAGCTTCCAAGATCAGAGATGGTGCACATTCAGAGTGGTATGGCTGTAGGTATTCCATAGATTTCTTTTCACTATGTTGATTTTGTCCTTTGGCATATAAAAATTTTATACTTCATACTATCCCATTTGCCTGTTTAGTTTTTTTGCGGGGAAGGGGAGGCTGGGCTTTTGACTCATAGCCAAGAAGCCAATTCCAAATTCAGTGACATGAATCTTTGCTCTGTTTTCTTCTTGGAGTTTTATAGTTTTGGGTCTTATAGGTCTTTAATCCATTTTTGAGTTACTTTTCTCATTATTTTTTTTGGTGCTTTTTATTATTTTTAAAAAATATTTCTTTATTTGAGAGAGAGAGAGAGAAAGAAACAGATAAAGACAGAGAGAATGTACCCGCCACTGCAAACGAACTTCAGAAGCATGTGCCACCTTGTGCTTCCAGCTTACGTGAGTACTGGGGAATCAAACCTGGGACCCTAGGCTTCACAGGCAAGCATCTCAACCACTAAGCCCTCTCTCCTGCCCTTACTTTTTAGAAAACAGTTTTTTTTTTTCTTTTTTTTCCTAGTAGGATCTCACTCTAGCCCAGGTAGACCTGGAATTCACCATGTAGTCTTCAGGGTGGCCTTGAACTCATGGTGACCCTCCTACCTCTTGTCTCCTGAGTGCTAGGATTAAAGGGGTATGCCTGACCTTTTTTTTTTTTTTTTTTTTTTTAA
This sequence comes from Orientallactaga sibirica, assembly GCA_036365145.1. Taxonomy (NCBI): domain Eukaryota; kingdom Metazoa; phylum Chordata; class Mammalia; order Rodentia; family Dipodidae; genus Orientallactaga; species Orientallactaga sibirica. The sequence goes on from JAEOAD010000013.1 coordinate 673,879, forward strand.
TTTTCTTTATTTGAAGGCAGGGGAAGAACGGGTGCTCCAGAGCCTCTTGCTACTGCAAATGAACTCCAGGCACATGTGCCACCTTGTTATTGGCTTTGTGTGGGTGATGTGGAATTGAACCTGGATCCTTTAGCTTTGCCATCTCTCTAGCCCTTGTTTTTTTTTTTTTTATTATTGTTGTTTGTTTTCTATTTATTTTTTTATTTTTTTGGAGAGAGAGATGGAGAGGAAGACAGATAGATATGGGCATGCCAGCAGCCTCTCAGCTGCTGCAAATGAAATCCAGATGCGTGCGCCCCTTTGTGGTCAAGTGCGACATTGCGCCCTTGCGTCACTTTGCATCTGGCTAAATGTGGGACCTGGAGATTGGAACCAGCGTTCTTGAGGCTTAGGAGGCAGGCACCTTAACCGCTAAGCCATCTCTCCAGCCCTATTTTTTGTTTTTTTGAGGTAGAATCTCACTGTGGCTCAGGCTCACCTGGCACTTGCTCTGTAGGCCCAAGCTGGCCTTGAACTCACACACTATCATCCTACCTTTGCCTCCCAGGTGCCAGGATTAAAGGTGTGTACTACCATGCCTGGCTGTTCTCTTTTCTTTTCTTTTCTTTTCTTTTCTTTTCTTTTCTTTTCTTTTCTTTTCTTTTCTTCATTTTCTTTCATTTTCTTTTATTTTCTTTCTTTTCTTTCTTCTTAATTGCTTTTAGTTTGCAAGCAGAAAAAGAGAGAATGGGCACACCAGGGCCTCATTCTGCTACAAACGAACTCCAGATGCATGTGCCTGTAATGCCCAGTTCACAGCGCCCCCAGTGACCACCAAGGAAGACCAAACACGTATGCAAACGCAAAGAGCTTTTTACTTGGGCTTAAGCTCGGTCTCTTGCCTTCACCAACGCAGTGGATTCGAGCAAGAGCCCGGAGAAGCAGAAAAGCGAGCTTTTTATTGTGGTTTGAGCAAGGGGGAGAGGACTATCACCTAAGCAACTACATGACTGGCTAATTTGAACATTAACTGTACTTGGGGGTTCTTGATTGGTCTTAGGATTTTGGCGGGCTAGGTCTAGGGGAATTTCAAACTTAATTGGCTAAGCAAGCGGCGGTTACATTTGAACAAGTTGGTGCGCGCGGTTACATTCATTTGATTGGTTTGATTGGTTTACAAAACTCTGAGACGGTGGATCTTATTGGGCTATCCAGCCCAGGACCGCAAGAATGTTGAGTCATGCTCACACAGCAAGTTTATGGTTTTTCCCGGTACTGCTTGTTCTTCCCTTGATTCTGGGAATTCGCCCCTGTGGCCTACAGAGTGACTGAGGCCTGTCATGGTGCTACTCTGGCCTGGGTCTTTCAGTGCCACCTTGTAAATCTATCTGGCTTACGTGGGTACTGGGGAATTGAGCCTTGAACTGGTGTCTTTAGGCTTTATAGGCAAGCACTTAACCACTAAACCATCTCTCCAGCCTGATAATATGCCTTTAAGCCTGGTTTTTAGGCCTTGAGAGAGTTGATAGAAACTTGTCTGAAATCTTGTAGCCATAACTGCTACAAGAGAAGTCAAAGTCTGTCTGAACCTGATGCCTTGATTTCCAGAGGTGTTGCTTCCAGACTGGTTCTTGGCAATGCCTTCTTTTTTATTTTTATTTTTTGGGTTTTGCAAGATAGGGTCTCACTCTGGTCCAGGCTGACCTGGAATTAACTATGTAGTGTCAGGGTGGCCTCAAACTCACGGCGATCCTCTTACCTCTGCCTCCCGAGTGCTGGGATTAAAGGCGTGCACCACCACACCCAGCTCGGCAATGCCTTCTTGATTGAAGAGTCCAGGTAGTTACAGAGTAGAGACCTGGACTGGTGGTCCTGCTGCATTGCCTTGAATCCCACAAAACATGGCAGTTTTTCCTCAGATTTCCAAGTACCTTTCCTGAGAAAGTAGTGGGCATTTTATTATCACAGAGGACGTGGGAAATCTTGGTGTGGTTTCTTATGCCATAATTCAAGAACTATCTTTTTGTGTATATGTAGTATGCATGGATGTGTGTATGCATGTTATGTCTGTGCACATGTGTGTGCATGTGGAGGCCGGAGGACATCATTGGGTGTTACCAACCCTCAGGATCTCTCTCTTTTTAAAAATATTTTATTTTATTTTATTTATTAGAGCAAGCAAGATGGGGAGATAGGCAGATAGAGAAAGAATGGGTGTGCCAGGGCCTCTAGCCACTGCAAATGACATCCAGACACATGTGCCACCTTGTGCATTTGGTTTATGTAGGTCCTGGAGAACTGAACCTGGATCCTTAGGCTTCACAGGCAAGCACCTTCACTGCTAAGCCTTCTCCAGCCCTCTCTCTCTCTCTCTTTTTTTTTTTTTTGGGGAGGGAGGTTGGGTTCAAGATAGGGTCTCAACTGTTGACCAGGCTGACCTGGAATTCACTATGTAGTCTCAGGGTGGCCTCGAACTCACAGCAATCATCCTACCTCTGCCTCATGAATTGTGAGACTAAAGGGATATGCCACCATGCTCTACTTGTCCTTCTCTCTCTCTCTCTCTCTCTCTCTCTTTTTTTTTTTTTTTGGTTATTCCAGGTAGGGTCTCACTATGGTTCAGGCTGACCTCGAATTAACTATGTAGTCTCAAGGTGGCCTCAAACTCTCAGCCATCCTCCTACCTCTGCTCCCAAATGCTGGGATTAAAGGCGTGTGCCACCACACCCGGTTCTTGTTCTTCTCTTTTTGAGACAGACTTTTATTGACCTGAAGTACACCAATTAGGCTGGTTGGTCTAGCCAGCAAGCTTTAGGAATCTGCCTCTCTACTTCCCCAGCTCTGGGATTACAGGCATGTACTTCCATACCTTGCATTTTTTTCATGGATACTGGGGATCAAACTCTGAATTCAGGCCCTCAAACTGAGTCATTTCCCCAGCTCTCTGCCTCTGTCCACCTTCAGGGCATTGCCACTTGCAAAACAGGTATTATTTCTGACCTGCACCCATCCCTAGGAAGCTTCTGAGCATTTCAGGCTTAATGGAGTTAGTGGCTAAAATTAAAATTCTGCTTTTGCACTGGTATGCTTTATCAGTTTATTCATGTGTGGGTGTGGGTACGTGTGTGTGTGTGTACATGCCGGAGGACAAACTTGATGCCATTCCTCAGGCACTGAGGTAGGATTTCTCACTGGCCTGAAACTTGCCTAATTTGGCAAAACTGAGCCCCAGATCTGCCTGTCTCCATCTCCCCAGCCCTGGTACTGTAAGTATGTATCACCGCACCTAGCACTTTTATGTGGTTTTAGGGATCAAACTCAAGTACTCATACTTGTAAAGCTGGCTCTTCCCCAACAGAATTATCTCCTTAGATCCCTTACTTTACAGGTTGTTTATTTAACTTTTTTTTTTTTTTTTTTTTTTTTTTTTTTTGAGGTAGGGTTTTGCTGTAGCCTAGGCTGACCTGAAATTCACTATGTAATCTCAAGGTGTCCTTGAACTCATGGCGATCCTCTTTCCTCTGCCTCCCAAGTGCTGGGGTTAAAGGTGTGTGCCACCACAGGCAACTTTTTTCATTTTTAAACAGCATCTTTGTATGTGGCCATGGCTGGCCTTAAACTCTCAATCTTCCTACTTCAGCCTCCTGAGTGCTGAGATTACAGTGGGCACAGCTACTACTGGTGGCTTCTCTGTTTATAGATTTTGCTGTATCTTAGAATGTGAATTCAAATATTTTCCACATTTACTGAATTGATTTCTTAGGGAGTTTATGCTCAGCTCTCAGGAAGCATGATTCATAGTAACAGAATGCTAAGAGAAGTCGGTTATACATTGCTAATTAAGAATGAAATGCTGAATGTTATATGTCTTCACTTTTCCCCTATGGTAAAATATACATATTAACTTGTTAAAATCATCTTTTTAACTTTGGTTTCAGAATTTTTAGAAGGAGGAGTTGGCCATGTGGAAATGTTATTTCGCTGCAATTATTTAGCTTTAGTTGGTGGTGGAAAAAAGCCGAAATACCCTCCCAACAAAGGTAAAGTAGTTCTATTTGATACGAGCCTCACCTCATGTATAGTGGTGGTACTCGGAGTTTTCTAGAACATCTTATGTCTGTGACCACATAAGATCCTTTATAAGGTATGAAGGACCAACCACTGGGGGAAAAGCTTCCAGAAAGTGTCTGGATGGATGTTGAGGCTAGATGTCAACTGCTATTGTTAAACTAGGGGCATATCACACTTGTAGGTTGGTGTTGTGGATGTTAGTAATGTTAAGATAAATAAAAGTATAGGGAGGTTTTTCCTTTGCTGAGAGCCATTGACTCATACAAATGTTAATTCAGCTAGGCATGGTGGTTCATATCTTTAATCCCAGCACTTAGGAGGCTGGATAGGAGAATTATTGTGAGTTTGAGGCCATCCTGGTGAATACCAGGTCAGACTAGGATAAAGCTGATATAAAGTGAGACCCTGCCTCAAAAAAAAAAAAAAGTGGTGGCTCACACCTTTAATCCCAGCACTCGGGAGGCAGAAGTAGGAGGATTGCTATGAGTTCAAGGCCACCCTGAGACTACATAGTGAATTCCAGGTCAGCCTGAGCTAGAGTGAGACCCTACCTCGGAAAAAAAAAAAAAAAAAAAGGAATGATGACTCAGTGGCCACAAAGCAAAATACCAGATTGTTTCTGGGTGGTCACTGTGTTGGTGTGTATATTGACGGAAACTGCAGTTGAGAAGTATGGCTCTTTTATTATTATTTTTATTATTCGTATTTTATACTTTATTTTTTGTCAATTTTTTGAAGATTCATTTATGTTTACTTATTTATTAGAGTCAGAGAGAGGAAAAGAGAGAGAGAGAGAGAGAGAGAATGGGCACACCAGGGCCTCTAGCCACAGCAAACGAACTCCAGACACATGCGCCACCATGTACATCTGGCTTACGTGGGACCTGGAAAATCAAACTGGGGTCCTTAGGCTTAACCGCTAAGCCTTCTCATCTCTTCAGCCCATTGTGTGGCTCTTTTAAAGTGAAGCAAGGAATAGAGAGCTTTACTAGCCACTGTATAGACATCTTCCTGTAAATGAATTGAATTGAATTTTTCTTTTTTTTTTTTTTTGGTTTTTCGAGGTAGGGTCTCACCACTCTGGCCCAGGCTGACCTGGAATTAACTTTGTAGTCTCAGGGTGGCCTCGAACTCACAGCGATCCTCCTACCTCTGCCTCCCGAGTGCCGGGATTAAAGGCGTGAGACACCACACCCGGCTTAATCCTTTTCTTTTCTTTTTTTTTTTCTTTTCTTTTCTTTTCTTTTCTTTTCTTTTCTTTTCTTTTCTTTTCTCTTCTCTTCTCTTCTCTTCTCTTCTCTCTTCTCTTCTCTTTTCTCTTTTCTTTTATCTTCTCTTCTCTTCTCTCTTCTCTTTTTGGTTTTTCCAGGTAAGGACTCACTCTAGCTCAGGCTGACCTGGATTTTACTGTGTAGTCTCAGGGTGGCCTCAAACTCATGGCGATCCTCCTATCTCTGCCTCCTCCTTGCTGGGATTAAAGGTGTGTGCCACCACACCTAGCTTTTATTTTCATTTTTTTTTTTTTTTTTTTTTTTTTTTTTACAATTGTTACAATCTTATATTTGCTCTTAGCTGGTTTCACTTTCCCTGAGGGTTCTCCACAGTAGGGTTATTTGTGTTCACTGTTGGGTAAATTAATTTAAATTTCTCTAATTTAAGGGAGAAAAGCTTGTGTATGATCATAGCACCCTGAAAGGCCCACTCTTATCTAAAGGAGGAAAGTTTTTAGCCGGGCGTGGTGGCGCACGGCTTTAATCCCGGCACTCGGGAGGCAGAGGTAGGAGGATCGCTGAGAGTTCAAGGCCACCCTGAGACTACATAGTGAATTCCAGGTCAGCCTGGACCAGAGTGAGACCCTACCTCGCAAAACCAAAAATAAATAAATAAATAAAAAAATAAAGGAGGAAAGTTTGAGGGAAAGAGACCTAGAAAGGAAAATAGAGGGCTAGAGAAATGGCTTAGCGGTTAAGGCATTTGCCTGCGAAACCAAAGGATCCCAGTTCGATTCTCCAGGACCCACGTAAGCCAGATGCACAAGGGACACATGCATCTGGAGTTCGCTTGCAGAGGCTAAAGGCCCTGGCATGCCCATTCTCTCTCTCTCTCTCTGCCTCTCTTCTATCTCTTGCTTGCAAATAAATAAATAAAAATTAAAAAAAAAGAAATTAGAGTACAGGAGAAAAGAAGGAAAGATGCTTTAGGAAGTGGCTGGAACAGATCTGCAGATGTCAAGTCTCATTTGTGGGTGAGTTGGGGTTGTGGTTGAAGCCATGCCATTGTGAATAAATAGCCCAGGCCTGATACTGGAACAAAGGAAGAGATTGTGGAGTGAGAGTATAGCTCAGGTACAGATCAGATACAGATCTTAAAACCCTGGTTCTGTTACCTAGTACCCAAAAGGAAAGAGGGGCACATTCAAAGGCAGAGTCCTAGATGACTCACTATAGACTTTGGGTCCCATACTTACCATTCTCAGTGGAGCTTTCATGGACATGGGAAATAGACTGTCCACCCCACTGAAGCTGGTGTGGAGTGGCTGCCCTCAAAGGGTCCTGGAAAGGAAGAAGCCATTCAGCAGTGACAGCCAAGGGTGATCCTGCTCAGAAATTGGCAGGTTTTGCAATGGAGAGAAAATTTACTGTATACTTGGGGTTGGACAGAAATCCTTCTGCTAGTTAATTTATCTTTAGTTATGAAGATTTTGAGGGACAGCAGTAAGGAAAAGTAAGCAGGAAGCTGGCAGGCCTGCTAGGTGGGTGGGGAAGGATGTCTTGAGACCTTCCAGGCACTAATCAAGGAAGTTGCTTTTACTGGATAATCTCAGTTCTTACTCAGTTGTATGGAATTTTAATTTGTGTAAGAAATGAAAAAGTTTTAGGAATTTTCTACATAGAAGAAAGCAGTTTCCAACAGTTTTTTTTTTAATGTGATTTTTCTTTTTTTTTTTTTTTTTACAGCTTGCTTTTTTGTTGTTTTGTTTATTTTTTTTTTTTTTATTTTTTTGGTTTTTCAAGGTTAGGGTCTCACTCTGGCCCAGGCTGACCTGGAATTAACTATGTATTCTCAGGGTGGCCTCGAACTCTCGGCGATCCTCCTATCTCTGCCTCCCGAGTGTTGGGATTAAAGGCGTGTGCCACCACGCCCGGCCTTGTTTTGTTTATTTTTGTGGCAAGATCTCATTTTCACTCAGGCTGACTTTGGAACTCATGGCAATCCTCTTCAGCCTCTCAACTTCTGGGATTATAGGGATGATCAACCACACCCACCTCAGAGCAGTTTTATGTCATAACATAATTGAAGATAGTACAGAATTCTCCCTGTCTCTACCATAATTCTCCACTGTCCAACACCAGTGATCCTACACAGACATACCCTTCTCACCAGAACCCATAGTCTGTCTTGGGTTCATTCTTAGTGTACACACAATGTGAACTTTGTCAAGTGTACGATAATATGTACACCCTTACAATAGCCTACATAATAGCTTCACTGTGCTAAAATTCTGTTCTCTGCCTAATCTTCCTCCTCACTTCCACAAGCCCCTGGCAGTAATTAGTTTTTTCATTTCTGGAATGTTGTACTTGGAAACATGCAGCCTTCTTTTTTTTGTTTGTTTTGCAAGATAGGGTCTCACTCTGGTCCAGGCTGACCTGGAATTAACTATGTAGTCTCAGGGTGGCCTCGAACTCTTGGCGATCCTCCTACCTCTGCCTCCCAAGTGCTGGATTAAAGGCGTGCGCCACCATGCCTGGTTCTGTTTTTTTTTTAACTCTATTAACATCTTCCACACGTGTAGAAAATCTACCATAATGATAATCCTCTCCCATGCCCCCTCACTCCTCCCCCAAATCTCCCCTCCACTGATTACTCTTCTTTCCAACTAGTCTCTTTTCTGTTTTGATGTCATCATCCCCCCCGCCCCCCACTTGAAGGTCTGGTGCAGGTAGGGTCAGCCACTCTGAGGACATGAATACCATGGCTGCTTTGTGTCTGGAAGACAGTATTGCAAAGCACTCTTCCCCTTCCTTTGGCTCTTACATTCTTCCCACCACTTCTGCAATGGTCTGTAAGCCTTGGAGGGTGTGATGGAGATGTCTCAGTTCTGTACACACCACTGTCAATTCTTTATAGCCCTTTGGTGAGTTTGTCTCCCAAGTGGTCACTGCCATCTGAAGAGAGAATCTTCTCTAGTCAAAAGTGAGAGTAGAGCCAGGTGTGGTGGCATGCATGTAGTAGTCAACTTCACATCGCTGGGATGAACTTCTTCTTTTTTTTTTTTTTTTTGGTTTTGCGAGGTAGGGTCTCACTCTGGTCCAGGCTGACCTGGAATTAACTATGTAGTTTCAGGGTGGCCTTGAACTCTCAGCGATCCTCCTATCTCTGCTTCCTGAGTGCTGGGATTAAAGGCGTGTGCCACCATGCCTGGCTGGGATGAACTTCTAAACCAGGCATAGCTTATGGGAGAAATAGCATTTATTTGAAGATTACAGATCCAGAGGAAGTTCCATAATAGCAAATGAAGTTGGCCCCCTTTCACAGGTCCACGTAGAGAGAAAATATAACCACCACCAGCACCTTAAGCAGTCACACTCCAGGAAGCCCAGGCAGAGCTCAAGCACTCTGGAATTCCAGATCCACCCCCACAACTTAGGGCTGGACTCTAGGATATACCCACAGTGACACTAAGTTACAGGTTTGAATAAAACTCCTGAATCTATTGGGGACATCCATGCAAACTGCCACATTTCATCACTGGCCCCCAGTACCCCAATAGATTTCATGACCATCTCATATTGTAAATTGTATTCAGTCCAACCTCAAAGGTCCCACAGTCTTTACCAACTTAGAATTGTTCCAAAATCCCAAGTCTCATCTGAGATTCAAGACTGTATCCTAACTGTGAATTCTGTAAAATCAAACAGGTTACATGCTTTCAACATATGAAGGCACAGAGTAAACATTTCCAACTGCTATGAGGCATAACAAGGAGAGACTGGACCAGTACAAACTCAGTATCCCATCAAGTAAACATCTGTAGTTCAAGTCCTATATCATAACCAGTGACTGACAGTTTCCAAAATTCTCAATTCCGACCCTCTAGCTGGGTTGAATAACCAGGGAAAACTTCCATCCCAAGCCAACAGCACTCCATGGTAGCCCTTGCACAGTCCTGGTATATCCAAAGCATCTTCAGGTCTCCATGCAAACTACAGTCCATTTTCCAGTGGCTCCACTGGCCTATCAGGGTCAACATACCGTGCCTATATGCTGCATCTCAGCAGTGACTCCTGGAACCATATGTACTTCTTGACCCACTCCATGCATTTTTCATGCTTCCAAAACCAATACCTGGTGTGCAGGACTTGTTAATTCAGGCACACTTTGCATATCTTTAGATTGAAATCCTAAACCCACCGCCACATCTTGAGATCTGCCCAGAGACACTGCCTCCAGCCAAGTAGCTGCAGATGCAAACTATAAACTAATAAAACACTAAATATATTGGGGGCCATGTATTCAAACTACCACCCCAGCCCTGTTTTTTTTTTTTATTGTTTATATTTTATTTATTTGAGAGTGACAGAGAGAGAGAGAAAGGCAGATAGATAGAGAATGGGCACGCTAGGCCCTCCAGCCACTGCAAATGAACTAAGATGCACTCACTACCTTGTGTACCTGGCTTACGTGAGTCCTGATGAATTGAGCCTTGAGCCAGGATCCTTAGGCTTCACAGGCAAGCACTTAACTGCTAAGCCATCTTTCCAGGCCCTATTTTTATTTTTTTGGTTTTTTGAGGTATGGTCTTGTTCTAGCCCTGACCTGGAATTTACTATGTAGTCTCAGGGTGCTCACGAACTCACAGTGATCCCCCCACTTCTGCTTCCCCAGTGCTGGGATTAAAGGTGTGTACCACCATGCATGGTTTTTCCCCAACATTTAAAAAAAGTATATTTTGGGGATTACCAGCTCTGGACCCCTCATGTTTTACAGGAACTTTGCCTACTTGCCTTCTTCTAAGTTTTGAATAAATTATTGCTTTGCTTGGCTTTCAAAAAAAAAAAAACAACTTTTTAATAGCCACGATGGCTCATACCTTTAATCCCAGGACTTAGAGGCAGAAGGTAGTAGGATTGCTGTCAGTTCAAGGCCTCCCTGAGACTACATAGTGATTTCCAAGTCAGCTTGTGCTAAGAGAGACCCTATCTTGAAACCGCCCCCCCCCCAAAAAAAAAAAAAAAGCTTTTTATTTATTTCTGTGTTTGCCTGCCAGGGCCTTTATCCACTGTAAACAAATACCAGACACTTTTTTTTTTTTGCCTCTGGCTTGCATGGGTGGCTTGGGAATTGAACCTAGGCTGGCAAGCTTTGCAAGTAAGCACCTTTAACCACTGTGCAATCTTCCCAGCTTTGCCTTTAATATTATTGATACTGGCTTGTATTTGACACTTGAACATTTAGTAACTGTAGTCAGACTTGCTTTTTAGCTCAGTTAAGTGGAGCCAGGAACATGGGAAGTATGTCCAGCATATTTGGGCAAGGAAGGGTTGGCAAGAATTAAAGCATGTGCACTATAGAATGTCAAATGGGTTGGTTATGTGAGACTTTAGCTGTGCTTGAATGTACTGCATAGGAGAGTGTTTTGAGGGGAAGACTCACTCAGCCTTTCAGGCTGTACACCGTTGCCTGAGTACATCTTCTTTATGTATTGGGCTTCGTGTTTCAGGTGGTGTCTGCAGCTCAGCACTGTGAGCTGCCTATGATGCCACATATGGTTCTTCTGGTGTTTTAGTGATGATCTGGGACGACCTGAAGAAGAAGACGGTCATCGAGATAGAGTTCTCCACAGAGGTCAAGGCAGTCAAGTTGCGGCGAGATAGGTGGGTTTGGTGTTGCTTTCCAAAGTGAAGCTTTATTTCCCTAAAAATGGCTGCGTTCTTTTTTTTTTTTTTTTTTTAATTGACAACTTCTTTAATTGTAGACAATATCCCATGGTACTTCCCTCCCTCCCCCTGCTGCAGTGCTTTTCTATGGAATGATGTATTAAAATGTCAATGATTAGTTTATGATCCACAGCATGGAAGGCTTCTTTTTGCTTCCAAGGCTGAGAATTTGGCTTTTAAGAGGGGAATGCTGGGTGGGCCTGGAGATGTCCCCATGTCTGCAGTGTGAAGCCAGTATCTCAGTATCAGGCGGCAGGCCTTGTCAGTCACTGCCTTTCATTGGGTATTTCCATATTGAAAGTGAAGGAGAACTTGGAACCTGTTGTTGAATCTCACCTGCTGGGAATAGCAGACTAGCCCACCATTGCCTTGTGGAGGCTTATCCTAAGAAGCCTGTTGATCAAGATAGAGCAGAGCTTGACCACTTGGTTTTTAATTTGGTGTGGTTTATATTTTATACTGTTAAGATTTCTATTTCTGGGCTAGCGAGATGGCTCAATGGTTAAAGGGTTTTGGTTGAGCCTGACAGCCCCTGTTCAGTTGCCCAGTGCCCACATAAAACCAGATGCACAGAGTGGCGCTTGTAACAGCAGAAGTCTTTGGTGTGCCCACTATCTGTATCTCCCCCCTTCAAAAATAATAATTTTTTTTTTTTTGAATTTGGTTTTGGTTTTTCTGAGGTAGGGTCTCGCTCTAGCTCAGGCTGACCTGGAATTCACTATGTAGTCTCAGGGTGGCCTCGAACTCACAGCAGTCCTCCTACCTCTGCCTCCCCAGTGCTGGGATTAAAGGCGTATGCCACCATGCCCAGAAAAAAATTTTTAAAAAGAGAAAGATTTCTATTTATTTCTGATAATGTTGATGCTTAGAGGCCCTTCGTACATAATGGAAGTGCTTAATCCAGATCAAGAATCTTCCTCTTGAGAGGTTGGGGAGATGGCACAAGTATGAGGACCTGAGTTCATATACCCAGTTTCATATAAAAGGCTGGGTGTGGCTTACCTGTAATCTCAGCTCTAGGGAGGCAGAGACAGAATTCTTAAGGCTCACTGGCTAGCTACTGCAGCCAAATTAGTGAGCTCTATTTAGGTTCAGTGAATAACTGTGTCAGAGAATAAGGTGAAGAGTGATAGGGAAAGATACCCTAATCTCTAACCTGCACACACGCGCATATACATCTACCTACACACCCCACACACATAAAGGAAAAAATAATTTATACTTGAAAACTCATGTTTTGAGACAGGATCTCAATAGGTAGCTCAGGCTCACCTTAAAGTCTCACTATTCTGCCTCAGTTTCCCAAGTCCTAGGATTTCGGGCATCTGCCACCACTTCTCATGCAAACATACGTATGAAGATATCTATAGGAGTGTGAGCTGAGTGTGGTGGCACACACCTTCGATCCCAGTGCTTGGGAGGCAGAAGTAGGAGGATTGCTGTGAGTTCGAGGTCAGCCTGGGCTAGAGTGAGACCCTACCTCAAAACACACACACACACACACACACACACACACACACACACACACACACAGTATAAGTGTGTAATTTTGCCTTCTGTATCTCGCCTCATTCTTGCTGTAGGTGAGATGTCTGGTGATGTTTGTGAGTTCACAATTTCTCTGAGGTTGACCTCTGTGAGGTGATGGCCACTTCAGGGCCGACTTCCAGTGGGTGTGCTATAGGACACATCTGCAATCCCAGCACTTGGGAGGTGGTGGCAGAAGGATCAGTAAGGCCAGCCTTATCTACATAGTGAGTTGGAGGTCCACCTGAGCTGAGAACCTGTCTCAAAAAATAAAGCTGAGCATGGAGGTGCACACCTTTAGTCCCAAACACTTGTAAGGCAGAGGCAGGAGGAAATTCCAGGTCAGCCAGGGTTACAGAGTGAGAACCTTTATCAAAACAACTGTAACAAATTCAGTCCTTTTTGCGTGTGGTACTTCCAGTGTATCTCAGTTTCAAAATATGATAACAGAAATCACAAAATGCTTGTATCGTTTTTGAGGAGAGGAACTCTGATTGCATTTTTCTTTCCAGAATTGTGGTGGTTTTGGACTCCATGATTAAGGTGTTTACATTCACACACAATCCCCATCAGTTGCACGTCTTTGAAACCTGCTATAACCCTAAAGGTGAGAATTGGAGAGGAAGAGCAGCTATGGGAAATTGGTCCACATGGGAATGCAGGCATGGCCTGGGTACCCTCTTCCCAAGCAGGTCTTTATCTGATCTGTAGTGCTGTGGTGGGGCTGTCATGCACACACTCAGGCACTTTGAAGAAATGCCAATTTTTGCATCCTCCTCGCTGCCTGAACTCCAGTTCCAAAGCCCAGCATCCTGGGAGTGTTGTGAAGCCACATTCCTTTCCTGTCCCCAATCTCCAACAATTTTAGCCACTCAGTGCTGTAGCTTGGAGTAGGCCCAGGAACATGTTTTTTTAAGTCCTCAGGCTGTTTATGCTGGGAGCCACTGAACTGTGGTCTCAGCATTTCCTTCTGCTTTCTCTGGAATAGAGAATTATTTGTCATTGACTTGTTAGTTCATTGTCAGCCTTCTATTGAGTTTCCCCCCTCAGGTCTGTGGAGATAGAAATTACATAAACTCTCCCCTCCCACCTTTTTGATGAGGTCTTGCTATGCTGCCCAGGCTGATCTCAAACTTCTGGGTTCAAGTGATCCTCCTGAGTTGGATGGAGTCCCGAGTAGCTGAGACACCAGCCAAACATCACCATGCTCAACTTTTTGAGTTTCTTTATTTTTTTATTTTTTGAGACAGGGTCTCCTATAGCCTAGGCCAGCCTCAAACTCATGATCCTTCTGCCCCATCCTGAGTGCTGGGATTACAAGTGTGCGCTACCATATTCTACTTGAGTACCATTTTTTTCCCCTGCATGGTATTTTAGACTTTTTATTTTATTTATTTTTTTATTTTGCTCAACTAAGTATCAGAAGTCTTTTCTGGGCTCTCTGTTCTGTTCTAGCCATGCTTTGGTACTTTGCCAATACTATTTTGCCATGGTTGTTGAAGCTTTTAAACTTTAAAGCTTTTACTTTGAAACTTGGTAATGTCCTCCAATCCTCTTGTTTTACTTTTTATTTTATTTTTGCCTTTTAGGGCCTTATTCTACCTGATAACTCTCAATTGTCAACTTGTCTGCTGAGGTTTTAGCTGTGTCTGCAGACTGTTGATGTGTTGATGGGTTAGCACTACCAAAACTAAGTCTTCCAGCCCTTGGCTTCAACTTGGAATTTGTTCAGGACTCATGCGTAATATCATGTATCTGTTGCTAAATTTACTCTTAAGTAATTGGAAGTTTTTAATGCTATTATGGAGTAGCTGTTAAATTTTATAATTTCACCATGAATGATAACCAATAAAATGTGTTTAAGTAGCAAATTGTTCAGCAAATGCTCCTGAGTATAAATGAGTCTCATCGGCAGTATCTTTGTTGGCTCTAATTTCCTTTGCAATGACTTTATGATTCTGAGTAAACACCCCCCCACACACACATACACATACACACACATAGCTAATTTTGCCTGAGGACCCTGGACAAGATTTAGATTTTGATTGTGAAGAATCAGGCTTTGGCTGTTATCAAATCCCAACCAGTTTTATTTGTCTCTGTTTAGGCCTCTGTGTCCTGTGTCCCAACAGTAATAACTCCCTTCTCGCCTTCCCTGGTACCCACACCGGCCATGTGCAGCTGGTGGACCTGGCCAGCACTGAGAAGCCACCAGTGGATATTCCTGCACATGAAGGTGTTCTGAGCTGCATTGCCCTCAACCTTCAGGGAACAAGAATTGCAACTGCATCTGAAAAAGTAAGTGCAGGCCCCTCACCTTGTCCATGTATACCTCCTGGAGCTGTAGGCTTTGCAGAAACACCATCACAAGCTGTCCATGTCAGACTGGTCATGTCAAGATGGGTGGGGGCGGGGGTCTAGACCAGGGCTTTACACATTTCATTTCCTATTCTCTGTAAGCCACTGTGTTATAAAATACTAGTTTGGGCTAACTAAGGCAGGATGATCACAAGTCCAAGGACAGCCTGGGTTATGGAAGTTGAGGCCCTTAGGTCTTGGTAGCTAGCCTTTTGATGACAACTCCTTTTCTTAGCTACTTAGGAATGCTTCCTTATTGAGTTACAACCATCTTATAACTTAGTCATTGACCATGTTATCCTTCAGTTTGCCTGGTGTAAGAAAAGAAAATTGGTATCTTTTTACCACAATTTCCAATTACAACTGCAAGCCCAGGATCACTTTGTAGGAAATTATAAACTGCTATGTGGGATTAGGCCACAATACAGTGATTATGTTTGGCTGTGGGAATAGCCTGCTGGGGCCACAGGATATAGCTCTCCTCTGCCCTGTGTGTGTAGGTGGTACCTGAGCTGCTGCTTTAGAGCAGCAGTGGTCAGTGTACAAGTGGTAGAGGGTAGTAAGGCCTACTTTATGTACCACTATCAAGAGGCTTAGCTATTTGTAGGTACTGTTGTTTAGAATGGTGTTATGTTTGGAATTACATTGTTTTTAAAAAAAATATTTTGGGGGGCTGGAGAGATGGCTTAGCGGTTAAGGCACTTGCCTGCAAAGCCAAAGGATCCAGGTTCAATTCCCCAGTGCCCACGTAAGCCAGATGCACAAGGTGGCACATGCGTTTAGAGTTGGTTTGCAGTGACTAGAAGCCCTGGCATGCCAGTTATCCCTCTGTCTCTGCCTCTTTCTCTCTCTCTCTCTCTCTCAAATAAATAAATAAAAATAAAATATTAAAAAAATATTTTTGGACTGGAGAGATGTCTTAGTGATTAAGGTGATTTGCCTGAGAAGCCTGAGGACCCAGGTTCGATTGCCCAGGACCCACATAAGCCAGATGCACAAGGTGGCACATGTGTTTGGAGTTCGTTTGCAGTGGCTAGAGGCCCTAGTGTGCCCATTCTCCCCTCTCTATCTGCTTCTCTCTCTCTCTCTCTAATAAACGAATAAAAATTAATTAAAAAAATTTTTTTTCAAGGTGTGGTCTCTCTGTAGCTCAGGCTGACCTGGAATTCACTATGTAGTATCAGGGTGGCCTCGAACTGATGGCGATCCTCCTACCTCTGCCTCCCCAGTGCTGGGATTAAAGGCGTGAGCCACCACACCTGACCTAAAAATATTTTTATGTATTTGTGCACAAGTAGAGAGAGATAGAGAATGGGCATGCCAGGGTCTCTAGCCTCTGCATATGAACTGTGCATTTGGTTTTATATGGGTACTGGAGAATCAAACCCAGGTCACTAGTCTTTGCAGGCAAGTGCCTCAACCACTGAGCCATCTCTCCAGCTCTATTTTGTGTTTTATTTTTATTTTTGGAGAGAGAGACAGAGACAGGGAGAGGGAGACAGATAGAGATGGGCGCGCCAGCAGTCTCTCAGCTGCTGTGAACGAAATCTAGATGTGTGCCCCCTTGTGGGCAAGTGTGGCATTGTGCCCTTGCGTCACTTTGCATCTGGCTAATCGTGGGACCTGGAGATTGGAACCAGGTTCTTAGGCTTAGCAGGCAGGCGCCTTAACCATTAAGCCATCTCTCCAGCCCCTCTTTTGTGTTTTGATACCAGTCTCATTATATGTAGCACAGCTTGGCCCAGAGCTAGTGATCCTGCTTCTGCCTTGAGTGCTGGGATTACAGGCAAATGCCATAGTGTCAACTAATATACAATTTTATATAATTTTTTAAAAAATATATTTTATTTGTTTATTTGAGAGAGAAAGAGGTAGAGAGACAGTGTGAGAGAAAGAGAGAATGGGCGTGCCAGGGCCTCCAGCTAGTGCAAACAAACTCCAGATGCATGCGCCTCCTTGTGCATCTGGCCTACGTGAGTCCTGGGGAATTGAACCTGGGTCCTTTGGCTTTGCAGGCAAACATCTTAACTAAGCCATCTTTTCCAGCCCCATAACTATCCCTTCTTTTTCTTTTCTTTTCTTTTCTTTTCTTTTCTTTTCTTTTCTTTTCTTTTCTTCTTTTCTTTTCTTTTCTTTTCTTCTTTTCCTTTTCTTTTTTTTTTTTTTTAACTTGAGAGAGACAGAGAGAGAGGAAGAGGCAGAGAGAAAGGGCACGTCAGGGCCTTTCAGCCACTGTGAATGAACTTCACACGCATGTGCCCTCCTTGTGCACATGTGCGACATTGCATGCTTGTGTAACTTTTGTGTCTGGGTATATGTGGGACCTGGAGATTGGAACAAGCATTCTTAAGCTTTGCAGCCAGGCGCCTTATTAGCCACTAAGCGATCTCTCCTGCCCCAATTTTTTTTTTTTTTTTTTTTTTTGGTTTTTCAAGGTAGGGTCTCACTCTGGTCCAGGCTGACCTGGAATTAACTATGTAATCTCAGGGTGGCCTCGAACTCTCGGCGATCCTCCTACCTCTGCCTCCTGAGTGCTGGGATTAAAGACGTGCGCCACCACGCCCGGCTCCTGCCCCAATTTTACATAAATTTAAAAATGAATATTTAGGGGTCTGAGGAGAACCTTGAGCAGGTAAGCACTTTCCACGTTAGCATGAGGACCTGGGTTCAATCTCTGTCACATGTAAAAGCCAGGAGTGCCCATGCAAGGCTGTAATCCCAGTTCCAAGGGGTTGGAGAAGGAAAATTGCTGAGTTTTGCTGATCAGTCAGACTTGACAGCAAAACAGCAGTTCTAGGTTCCATGAGAGAATCTTTCCCTCAAGGAAACAATGCAGAAAAGCAGTAGAGGAGGATTCCCAACGTTCTACTCTGGCCTCTGTGCTTGTGTCCACAAGACGTGCACAACTGTACATGCATGCACTATACATACGCACACCAACCACCTCATCCCCTTTCCCCCCATACAATCTCTCTCTCTCTCTCTCTCTCTCTCTCTCTCACACACACACACACACACACACACACACACACACACACACACATATATATTTCTTTTTGGTTTTTTGAGGTAGGGTCTCACTCTGGCCCAGGCTGACCTGGAATTAGCTATGTAGTTTCAGGGTTGCCTTGTACTCATGACAGTCCTCCTACCTCTGCCTCCCGAGTGCTGGGATTAAAGGCGTGTGCCACCACGCCCGGCTTACACAGTTTTTTTTTTTGTGTTGGGAATGTAGCTCACTTGGTAGAACACATGAAACCTCAGAGAGATTGAGATTCTGTTTTTGGTCTTTTCAAGGTAAGTTCTCACTCTAGCTCAGACTGACCTGGAACTCACAGTGATCCTCCTACTTCTGTGTCCTGAGTGCTGGGATTAAAAATGTGTGCCACCACATCTGGGTTGAAAGTCTTTAATAATTAAAAAAATTTTTTTCTTATCCTTTTACTCAAATTCTTTATCTTCAAATCTCTGCTTACACGTTAGTGGGTCATTAAAAAAGAACTTATTTATTTGCTAGTTGAGAGAGGACAGATAGAATGGGCATGCCAAGGGCCTCCAGCCACTGCAAATGAACTCCAGATGCATGCACCACTTTGTGTATCTGGCTTTATGTGGGTACTGATGGATTGAATCCAGGTCGTTAGGCTTTGCAGACAAACACCTTAACCACTGCACCATCTCTCCAGTGGGCTTTTGTTGTTGTTGTTACTTGTTTTATTTGCATGTGCACGGAGTGCACACCAGCATCTCTTGGTGCCCTCCTTGTGCCCATCTGGGTCTGGAGGGATGGTTTAGCGGTTAAGGCATTTGCCTGCAAAGCCAAAGGACCCAGGTTCAATTCCCCAGGACCCATGTTAGCCAGATGCACAAGGGGAACACACATCTGGAGTTTGTTTGCCGTCGCTGGAGGCCCTGGTGCGCCCACTCTCTCTCCCTCTTTCTCTGTCAAATAAATACATAAAATGTTTAAAAAAAGAATGCCCATCTGGCTTTATGTTGGTGGCTGTGATGTTGAAGCTGGGCCTGCAGGCTTTGGAAGCAACTGCCTTTAAATCACATTTTATTTTATTTATTTATTTGAGAGGGGGGTTGGGCAGATAGAGTGGGTGCACCACAGCCTCTTGCAACTGCAAACTCCAGACACTTGTGCCACTTTGTGTATTCAGCCTTATGTGGGTACTAGGGAATCAAATCTGGGTCCTTTGGCTTTGCAGGCAAGCCCCTTAACTGCTAAGGCAACTCTCCAGCCCTACACCCTTTTAAAAAAAAAATTATTTTAGGGCCTCTAGCCACTACAAAAGAACTCCAGACACATGTGCCACCTGTGCAACTGGTTTACCTGGGTACTGGGGAATTGAACCTGAGTCCTTAGGTTTTCGCAGGCAAACACCTTAACTGCAGAGGTAGGAGGATCACCATGAGTTCCAGGCCATCCTGAGACTACATAGTGAATTCCAGGTTAGTCTGGGCTAGAGTGAGACCCTACCTCAAAAACAAAACAAACCAAAAAAAAGAGGGTTGTTCTGTTCTTTTCCACTTCCACTTCCTGTTTTCAACTCTGCAATACCCTCCAAGTGAATTGGTATTGATTTAATTTTTTCCCAGTGTTAGGGATGAAATCCAGGCTTTGTGCATGATGAGTTGTCTCCCCTGGACCAGATTATAATGACTAGACTTGGGATTTTTTTATAATATATTTAATTAATTTATTTATTTGAGAAGGAGAGAGAGAGAGATAGAATGGGCACGCCAGGACCTCCAGCCACTGCAAATGAACTCCAGATGCATGTGCCCCCTTGTGCATCTGGCTTACGTGGGTCCTGGAGAATTGAACTGGGATCCTTTGGCCTTGCAGGCAAACACCTTAACCGCTAAGCCGTCTCTCCAGCCCTAGACTTGGGATTTTAAGAAAATATTTTATTTTATTTATTTATTTATTTTTAATTTTTTTATTTTTATTTATTTATTTGAGAGCGACAGACAGAGAAAGAGGCAGAGAGAGAGGGGGGGAATGAATGGGTGCAACAGGGCCTCAGCCACTGCAAATGAACTCCAGACACATGTGCCACCTTGTGCATCTGGCTTATGTGTTTACTGGGGAATTGAGCCTCGAACCAGGGTCCTTAGGCTTCACAGGCAAGCGCTTAACCACTAAGCCATCTCTCCAGCCCTTATTTACTTGAGAGAGAGAGACCCCTCCTTGTGCTTAACCTGAGTTGGCAGGCAAAGAACATGCTGAATTTTAGGTGATGTAGGAAAGTTTTTAGGAAAGGGCTATTTGGGCCATTGGGTCTTGCATATAAATCATTTCAAAACTAATGAAAGAATTGTGAATTGTTGATAATGAAACACTTCACTGTTTTTCAAAGGGGACCCTTATAAGAATATTTGATACTTCATCAGGGCATTTAATCCAGGAGCTACGAAGAGGATCTCAAGCAGCTAATATATATTGGTAAGGACTCCATCCTGGAAATGTCACCACTTGGGTGATGACAAGGTGTGCTGGTGTGGCGGGGCTGGCTACTAGATGCTGTGTTTCAGCTTTTTAAAATATTTACTATTGATTTAACTTTTTATTTATGGTAAGTAAGCACAAAGAAAATTGTAGTCCTTCAGAGCATGAATCCATCACTATTTAAAGGTTTTGTCCATCTCCTTCCCTCCAGCCCAGCACCCTATAATTTTTTTTCCTTTTTTTTTTCCTATAGTGTTTTAAAACAAATGCCTGAGGCCTTTTTGGCTTATCTGTTATTTTTGTAATCCGTTAGAGTTTTTGTTTAACTTTAAAAATTATTTATTTATTTATTTATTTGAGAGAAGAAAGAGGCAGAGAGAGAGAGAGAGGGAGAAAATGGGCACGCCAGGGCCTCCACCCACTGCAAACAAGCTCCGGATGTGTGCGCCCCCTTATAAATCTGGCTTACGTGGGTCTTGGGTAATCGAACTGGGATCCTTTGGCTTTGCAGGCAAATGCCTTAACCACTAAGCCATTTCTCCAGCCCCTTGTTTAACTTTTTATTGATAACGTCCATAAATATAGAGAATATACCATAATCATAGTCCCCTCCCAACACTTCCCCTTTTCACCCTCCCAAATCCTCCCTCCACTGAATCCCTTCTTTCCAACTAGTCTCCCTTCTGTTTTGATGCCATCATTTTTTTTTCCTATTATGCAGGATTTGTGTAGATAGCACCAGCCACTGTGAGGTCATGAATATCAAGACCACATTGTGTCTGCATGACCACATTGTAAACACTCCTTCCCTTCCTTTGGCTTTTAGATTCCTTTGGCCATCTCTTCCATAATGGCTCCTCAGCCTTGAAGGGTGTGATAAAGATGTTTCACTTAGTGCTGAACACTCTATTGTCACTTCTCAGCAATTTGGTCATTTTTGGGTCACCCCCAGTGGTCACATAGTGTTTAGAGAGCAGTTTGATAGGCATAATATATGCATTTCGCTAGACAACAGTAGTTGCCCCCCCTCCCCCCCCCGGGCTTATGACATCCTCAGCTATAGGCTTTTGACTAGCTTTTCAATACCAGTAGTAATTCTCTCCCATGGAATAGGCTCAAATCTAATCACGGAGCAGTTAAACAGTTTTTTTTTGTTGTTGTTTTGTTTTGTTTTTGTTTTTTTCTTTTATTGTTTTTTCAAGGTAGGGTCTCACTGTAGCTCAGGCTGACCTGGAATTCACTGTGTAGTCTCAGGGTGGCCTCGAACTCACAGTGATCCTCCTACCTCTGCTTCCCAAGTGCTGGGATTAAATGTGTGCCACCATACCTGGCTATAAATAATCTTGAAAGAAAGAAAAGTAAAGAAAAGAAAGGAAGGGAAAAGGTGAGGGAAGGAGGAGGGAAGGGAAAGGAACGGAAAGGAAGAAAAACAAGGAAAGAAAGAAAAAACAAGTGTCCCAGCACTCGGGAGGCAGAGGTAGGAGGATCACATGAGTTCAAGGCCATCCTGAGACTACATAGTGAATTTCATGTCAGCCTGTTACAGAGTGAGACCCTACCTAAAAAAACAAAAAATAAAGATTATTTATATATTTGAGAGAGAGAATGGGCTTGCCAGGGCCTCTAGCCACTGCAAACAAGCTCAGACACACTTGCCACCTTATGCAACTGGCTTACCCATGAGTATTAGGGAATCAAACCTGGGTCCTTAGGCTTCACAGGCAAGTGCTTTAACCACTAAGCCATCACCCCAGCCCAACAGTTAGTTGTGAGAGACAAAACTCTTTCTCTGCAAGTCACATGAAGTCTGTAGTTCTGAGGTCTTTCTGTAGCAACTTCTCTTGCCTCTGGGTATTGAGCTGAATTTGGAAGATTTCCCTGTGGTCCATGCCTGCCTCAGTATATCTGATAGCCACTTCTCCTGGGCAGCCTGTACCTTTTTCATATCTGAAACTGGCATGGGCATAATCCCGGAAAGTCCTTCCTCTTCCTTGGGGTACACCTTCTGTTCTGTTGACCGATTGTGCCCTGAACTTGCAGCTTTGACGCTGGTTTTGCAATCGGATGCTGTTGGATATTAAGGGCAGGTGTTGCTCAAGTATGAGAATGCTAAGACCTGGGGTGTTTGCTGGCATAGTGTGTGTGCAGTTGAGTATTGCTCTGCATCCACACAGATCTGAGTCCTGTCTGGTTTCTCTGCAGCATCAACTTTAATCAGGATGCTTCCCTCATCTGTGTGTCCAGTGACCATGGCACTGTGCATATTTTTGCAGCTGAAGATCCAAAAAGGAATAAACAGTCTAGGTAGGTCTTTAGAAGGCTGTTGTAAGGAGTGGCCTAAAGTTACAGCATTTCCCATTGCTTCCTGACATTAGGACAACCCTAATGGCAGTTGTCATTATTAATTTGATTTTTTTCACTGGGTTTGAAAGTGAGCACTCTGTCAAGTGCTTTGATACCCAGTCCAGAGCAGTTCTAATATGTTAGTAACGCTCTTGGAGGCAGGAAGGGCCTTGTGCCTTTTTGTCCTAAGAATCATGCTGTTTTATTTAAAACCATGAATTTTTATGTAAGATGCTAGGGAGATGGCTCAGCGGTTAAAGGCACTTGTTTGCAAAGCCTGCACATCCAGGTTCAATTCCCCAACCACCCATGTAAGAGTGGATCTCTCTGCAGTGGCTAGAGACGCTGGTGCATCCATACACACTTGTGTGCATGCAAATAAATAATTTTTAAAAGAAATTATTTATTTTATTTATTTATTTGAGAGGTGGGAGAGAGAAAATGGGCACATGAGGGCTTCTAGCCATCATAAATGAACTCCAGATACATGCGTCACTTTGTGCATCTGGCTTTACATGGGTACTGGGGAATTGAACTTGGGTCCTTTGGCTTTGCAGGCAAGTGCCTTAACCACTAAGCCATCTCTCCAGCCCAGCAAA
Organism: Orientallactaga sibirica; assembly: GCA_036365145.1. Classification (NCBI taxonomy): domain Eukaryota; kingdom Metazoa; phylum Chordata; class Mammalia; order Rodentia; family Dipodidae; genus Orientallactaga; species Orientallactaga sibirica. The sequence goes on from JAEOAD010000013.1 coordinate 697,155, forward strand.
TAAATTTAAAAATATATATATTTGTAGCCGGGCATGGTGGCGCACGCCTTTAATCCTAGCACTCGGGATGCAGAGGTAGGAGGATCGCTGTGAGTTCAAGGCCACCCTGAGACTACATAGTGAATTCCAGGTCAGCCTGGGGTAGAGTGAGACCCTACCTCGAAAAAAAAAACAACAAAAAATTTATTTGTTTATTTTGAGAAAGAATGAGGCAGAGAGAGAATGGGCACACCAGGGCCTGTAGCCACTGCAAATGAGCTCCAGATGCATCTGCCACCTTGTGCATCTAGCTATATGTGGGTGCTGGGGAATCAAATCCTGGTCCTTAGGCTTTGCAGGCAAGTGCCTTAACTGCTGAGCCATCTCTTCAGCCCTAAATTAATTTTTTAAAAATTTATTTATTATTTAGCCAGGCGTGGTGGCACACGCCTTTAATACCAGCACTTGGGAGGCAGAGGTAGGAGGATTGCTGTGAGTTCGAGGCCACCCTGAGGCTACAGAGTGAATTCCAGGTCAGCTTGGGCTAGAGTAAGACCCTACCTCAAAAAGTCCCCCCCCAAAAAATTATATATATATATTTGCAATTGGGGAGAAGGGGGAAGAATGGGCGTGCTAAGGTCTGCCACTGCAAACTAACTCCAGATGCATGCACCACTTCAGGTATTGAGGATTCAAACCTGGGTCGTCAGGCTTGCAGACAAGCATCTTAACTGCTGAGAAATCATTCAGTCCAAAACTGTAAGAGTTTCAGTATTTTCAGAAGTGTTCTAGGTTTAAGCTGGTCGCTTTTGTGTGTCTGTAAGTGCAACAACCTTTGTTTTCTTGTTCTCACAGTTTGGCATCAGCCAGTTTCCTTCCAAAATACTTCAGCTCCAAGTGGAGTTTCTCAAAGTTTCAGGTTCCCTCAGGCTCTCCATGCATCTGTGCCTTTGGAACAGAGCCCAATGCAGTCATTGGTAAGTGGTCTGCCCTGAATGCAAAGCCCCTAAACATGGTCAAGGTTGTACCATTTCTTGTATTTCTTCCTCCTCCCATGGTGAAGCACACTCAGTGTTTAGGAATTCAGAATGCCATCAGTATGTCCCTTCTGACTTTCACAGAAAAGCCTTGGGGAAGATTTTGGCTTTGTGCAGATAACTGGAGACTTTTCCCATAGCTGACAGTCATTGGATATGCATACATCCAGGCCTACTGTGACTCCTGGCAGTAAGCTGCTCAGGCTTCCTGAAGCCCTTTTTGCTCAGCTCAGCGAGGCCTGTTTGCTTTTAACTGGGGGAGCAGAACAAGCATGTGGTGACCTGGTCTCCTTCTGTCCCAGCAATCTGTGCCGATGGCAGCTACTACAAGTTCCTGTTCAGCCCCAAGGGTGAGTGTGTCCGGGATGTGTGCGCACAGTTCCTGGAGATGACTGATGACAAGCTGTGACTCTGCCCGTGAGCACATCTGATGCCACCACCCAGTGCCCCATGGACTCCTGGGGCTGGTGCCTGTGCCCCAGGCCTGTGGATAAAGGGGCTCAAGTACGCCCGGGACCTTGGTCTCGAAGCCATACATGGTTGTCTGCCTTCCTGAGCAAGGCTTCCTGTTCCCATATTAAAAAGAATCATCGTCAAGGTTTCACAGATGGTGTGGGCCTTCCTACCGCTACTCTGTAGTTCAACTGTGATGTTAGAGTTAGAGGCTCCATGCAAACCTGGAGACATACCAAGAGCAGCATGCATCAGTGCAAGCTTGTTTTTGCAACAGACCATCAGTTTTTGAGTCTGTAAGGAGGGAAGAAAAAGCGTGTCAGGGCTCACTCATGTCCTAGGCCAACTTCAGTAGAATTAAGTAAAAGCCCCTTGACCCAGAATGGAGTTGCAGTTCCTTCTGCCACTCATGGAGAGCCAGCCAGCCAGCCCTCTTTAGAGCAGACCGTGCAGAGGTCTGTTCATCAGTTCAGATGTGGTCTCTATGGCACGTGGGGCTTCCTGGCCCTGTCTGAGCTGCTGGGACAAGTTAGGCCTCAGACCTGCAGTGAGTAGGAGTAGGACATCCACTTGCAACTCCAGCCGTGAGCTGCGGTGCGGGAGCGTCTCCTGGTTTTGTTTAAAATGACTCCCATTACCAGTAGGGAACAAAGTAAGATGTAGTTTTGAATGCTCACAGAAGACAGCATCAATTAAGAGGCCTTCTCAGTACAGTGCCCTCTGAGGACTTGTCATATGGAGGGAACTGCCTTGGTCTGTGGCATCCATTCCTTCTCATCTCTCCCGACATCCATAGGAATACCACACACTAATACTGGGAATGGCAGGCACCTGGCACATCCTTGGTACTGACACAGGCTATGGGGTCTGTGTATTAGTGCCACTTGAGGTTTATGTTTAATTTTCCTAAATTCCTTCTAAGCTCAGTTTTGCGGTTTTTTTCAGGTTGCAAACATTCAAAAATTCTGCACAGCAAATTCTTGTTCTGCCAGTTCCTTTACTGTACTGTACTTGGCTAACTTTGTATGTGTATCTGATGTCAAGTATGCATGTTATCTTTATGTGTATTTAATCATGAAACTTAATTTTGCACACTTATTTGTACTATTTCTTTTAAATAAAAGTGACTAATTTTGTTGTACTCTACCTGTAAAGAGCAGAGATGTGTAGTGGAGCCAAATGTTGTCCTCAGGAACTGGTGGGAATGTAGGTCCAGGACGACATGTTTCAGGGTGGGCCTGGAGGGCTGTGGCAGGGCAGGGTGGGAGTTGAGCATCTCTGTCATCTCAGCCTCTAAAAAGGGAGGGTGTCTCAAGAGTAGGAATCATGTGAGTGTGGGGCGTGCCTAGAGACCAGAGGTACAGGAAAGTACTCTTCACTGTTTTTCTGTTCCACTGTCTTTTAGAGTTGGCTTCAGTTTCCCCAGGGCTACCAGCATTGCTGTTCTTGGGGAGACACTAGGTTTCATCACCAAACTTGGCTGGTAACAAACCTTGATTTGTCTGACAAGGTGAGCTGGGTAGACAGCATCCTGTAAAATAGAGCTTCAACTCATGATGGTTGGATGCTCTAGCACCATAGTGCTGGCACAGGCGAAACATGGCTTGGATAACATGACAGGCCCTGCCTTCTGCAATTGCCAAATTGGAGTTGGGCAGCTGTCTCCATGGTGGTGGCCTTGATGGTCACCTTCACAACCCATGCCACCTTTCATGTTCCTGTAGCATCTCAAGTTGGTTCCACTTCTGGCCTACCTTGTAAAGGGCTCTGGTTTGCCCTTAGCATCCTCTAGATATATGGTTGTCTCTGGGGAACACAACATAGGTGGGTTGCCAGGTGAATGAAGCTCTGTAAGGTCACTGAGCAGAGGACATTATTTTTAGGCATCTTATGCTGGGCTATGACCAGGCATATGGACAAGATTTAAAGGTCTTTCCAGGGATCCCCAAAGGCCTTTCTTGGTGGATTCTCTCAATCCATGAATTTGACTAACCCAAGTTTCTTTAGATGCTTCTAGATGAACCTTCTCATTGTCTGCAGTTTGTCTTAATGTGGTTTCCTTTGAGTTTATCCTATCTGGAATTCACTGAACTTTTGGAATCTTTGCATCTTTCAACTGCTTACATGAATTTTTCTTTTTGGGGAGGAGGGGTAGTGCTCCGTTGGGTCCCATGGCTCCTTTAGGTTGGTTTTGTTGTGATAGTTGGGAATGGATTTGGTGTGTAGTTCTACAAAGGGGATTTCTCTCGTTTCCTCTGCACCCTGGTTGGTATGTCCTACACTTCCTTTTTCTGCCTGTTAGCTAAAAGGCTCACTCAGGCTTTGTCCTCATGTGTTCACCTTTTTATGACTGGTCCAGCTTCGGGCCAAAGTGGAGAGAAAAGGGCAACAGAACAGAAATGGATGATTTTCCCAAGACTCCTAGGCACCATTTCCAATGTGCGCTTTTTAAAATAATTTTTATTTATTTGAGAGAATGGGTGCATTCCAGGGCCTTCAGCCGCTGCTAACGAACTCCAGATACATGTGTCCCCTTGTGTATCTGGCTTACATGGGTCCTAGAGAATCAAACTGGGATCCTTTGGCTTCGCAGGCAAATGGCTTAACAGTTAAGCATTTGCCTGTGAAGCCTAAGGACCCTGGTTTGAGGCTCGATTCCCCAGTACCCACATAAGCCAGATGCATAAGGTGGTGCTCGTATCTGGAGTTCATTTGCAGTGGCTGGAGGCCCTGGTGTGCCCATTCTCTCTATGCCTCTTTCTCTCTGTGTCTGTTGCTAATAACAAATAAATTATATATATATCTAAATTTGGAATGGAGAAAGTATGGATGTGACAGGGTCTCTGCTATTGCAAATGAACTCTTGACACATGAGCCACAGTGTATCTGGCTTTACATGGGTACTGGGGAATCGAACCCAGGCCATCAGTACCTTTAACCTGTAGGCCATGTCTCCAGCCCCACCCCCTTTTAAAAAAATAACATCTGGAAGCTGGAGAGAATGGCTTAGTAGTTGAGGCATTTGCCTGGGAAACCTAAGGACCCAGGTTTGATTCCCCAGTACCCATGTAAGCCAGATGCACAAAGGGGGCACATGCGTCTCAAGTTCGTTTGCAGTGGCTAGAGGCCCTGGCATGACTGTTGTTCTCTCATTGATAAATGTGTGTATGTCTCATGTACCTCAAGGATGGCCTTGAACTGAGTCTTGAGCATCCACCTCCCAAGTGCTGGGTGTACACCACTGTTTATGAGGTGCTGGGGACTGAACCCAGGTCTTTGTGCATGCTAGGCAGACACACTCATCTACATCCTTAGCCCTCCCAACTACTTAGCTGAGTGAGGTATCTTCCTTTTCCTAAGTGTCCCCAAGGCTATTGCTTGCTAGAGCACAAAGCACTGGGCATCTCCCACCACTGCCAGTATGGGAACACTTTCCCACAATGCCACCTGTGAGTAGTGGAAGTTTCTGGTACTTGTATTTATATTTCCATTGTTCAGGCTGTCTTAGTTGTAGGCCAGGCCACTGTATAGCTTTGTTCTCTCCTGCAGTCTGCCTATGCATATTCAATATGGGTGGTGTGGGTGGCCTCAGGGACTTTGAAGATTTGTAGCCCCAAGTACACCTTCAACAGGAATGCACCAAGGGGCCAACTAAGTGGGCAACATTTACGTTGTCATATGCTGTGATCTCATCTTCCTAGTTTACATGCAAGTTCATGTCTTGGTGGCCACATGAACCAAGTATATCTGGCCCTATGTGTGGGTTACCCCACAATAACCCCACAATAACTGAGTTGCTGCTCATGGTTACCATATTATCCTGCCCTAGAGGCTTCTCTGCAGCTTCCGTCTAGGGTAAAGGCAGGCAGTCAGGCTGCTCCCTCTCTTTGGCTCAGTTCAGTTTAATTTCAATACAGTGAACCTAATAAATCACTGGAGAAACTTTTCCCAAGAGGGAATAATATTAAGAACACAAGACTCTCAGTGTACTATTGCAAGTAGACACAGCTGGCAAATTACTGGCAGTGGCTCCCTTGGCTAGGAGACAAAGGACAATGCATACGAAGCCAAGTCAGGTGGTCTAAGTTAGGTGTCAGTGCAGTAGGAAAGTACTCCACATTGACTTTGCAACCTTAAGTGCTGATTGCCAGGATCACTTATCTCAAAGGAGCCCAGTGCCCACACTTTCAGGACTGTTCCTCCCTCTGCACCCTGTCAGCCAGCACTCTACTCAGACTGTAGCAGGTGAGACCAAAGCATTACCTTCTGGGAACCTCGACACCAGCACACTCGAGTTATTTGTGGTGATCTTAGTCCTTAAGTGGAAGGGCAACTGTTCATAAATGGCAATGACAACCACAACTTGAACATAAGAGGGTTGGAGAGATAGCTCAGTGGTTAAGGCACTTGCCTGCAAAGCCTAACGACCTGGGTTCAATTCCCCAGTAACCACATAAAGCCAGATGAACAAAGTGTTTGTTGCATGCATCTAGAGTTTGTTTGTAGTAGCTGGAGGCCCTGGTGCATCCATTTTCTCTCTCCTTGGAAATATTTTTAAGTATTTGAGAGAGAAAGAAGGGGGGGGGGAGAATGGGCATACCAGGGCCTCCAGATGCATGTGCCACCTTATGCATCTGGCTTACATGGGTCCTGCGAAATCAAACCTGGGTCCTTTGGCTTTGCAGGCCAGTGCCTTAACAGCTAAGCCATCTCTCCAGCCTGCAAGTAAAATATTTAAAACAACAACAAAAAGAAAAACCCTGAAACTTTAGCTTTGTTAACACCAGCAAACCACCCCATGATGCCCTTGTCTGGGGTAGAGAACACACTGGTGCCAGTAAGTGCGTTCCTAGTCATCTCCCCAGTGCATGAGGCCTCTGTGTGCTCAGAAGGGCACAGGCTAAAAAGTAAAACTGGTATGGCTGCTTTTTAAAAGGACAATGATTCAATTAAAATTAATAAAAATATTTTATTGAATTTCAGGAACTTGGTACTTTTAAAAAATTCCAAATCTTTGCACACAGATTTCTACTCTGCTTTCTCTATAGAACAGCAGACGCTTGGACTTCACGATTGTCACTTTTCTCCTTGTGTCACATAGCATAGAAAATCCCAAGTCTTAAAGCTCATCCCACCTCTTCTGAGATTACTGTATCTACTCTGTGATCCCAGCAGAGGACAAGTACTGGTGGGGTATTTATGAGACCAGCTGTCTGAGCACATCCTGCAGTGCAAGGGAGATCTATCCAGTCACATCACACACACTGGAATGCACTGTGTGCTTGGGACATAGGCGAGTTTCCCTTTTTGTTCTTGTGTAGTTCAGGGTAAAGCTGCTGAAAATGTCTAGTCCCTGAGGGTGCTCAGAAGTTTGGAAAAAAATTAAAGACTTCTTGAGCATTAAGACACTGAGGAACCATCATGGAGTTGGGAGCTTGCTGCACACTATCTGTAAGGGTCAGATGGCCCTGGGATGCTCAGTGAGCAGCAGGCACCTGCTGAGGCCTACAATGCAGGAGGCCCAGCACTATGGTGTGTTCAGGGCTCCTGGGAACTCAGCTGAAGATGAAATTCAACCAGTGCCTTAAAGACTGGGAAGAAAACCTGCATACAGGACTTGGCTAATCCATGGTTTGGCTTCTGCTCTCTCCTTGACAGTTACATTCCTATGTCCCAAAGCAGCAGCAATGGCGATACAGTAACAAGGACGAGAAAGGCAGGTGCATACCTCACAGGTGCACAGGCACAGTTCACTCACTTGACACTGAAATGCCACCTTAAAACAAAAACAGAAACCTCAAACAGGGTCCTCCTTTCACCTTTAAATTTTGAGGTGGGCATTATTCTTACCTATTACCCCAAGAGAAACTCCTCCAGACCCATAATCTGTTTGGAGCTTGGAGGTGACCAGTTGGTGGATTCACACATGTAGGGGAAAACCTATGCTCAGATAGCTCCAGGTGCTGTGTGTTGAGCTGGTACTGCACGAGTTCACCTCTTCACCTGGTGGTCTCCTGCCAGAACACACCATGTAAGCTGAGGCTTGCAGTTTGGACCACATGCAGAACACAGTACACCCAAAGTACTTTGCAAACTTTAAATACACAAAAATATGCATTCCAAGGTGCCTGTAAAGTGAGAAGGAGGTAGACTGCTGCTCGGAGGGTTCCGGTCCCCGGGCTGCAGTCTAAAAGTAGACTGCTGTGGGCACACACATGGTCTCACTCACGTGATGTCTCACCTTTATTTTTTTAAGTGGCTGAGTTTATAAGTCCAGCTAGTGTGCAGTAACTCCATAATTTTAACACACATCATCTGCAGTAACATTGTGACAGCTCCAAACTAGGGATGACACGCAATACTTAGAACAGACTTATATTTGGTCTTTATGTAAATAATGTTTTTAAATTGCCTAAATATACCATTCTGAGCCATTTCATTCTACCAGGAAAATACAGGGGTTTTGTCCCCCCTCTCTTAAAAAAAATTAAATACCAAAATAACTACATTTAAATAAATAATGTTATGATGATGACACTAAAAAACTCACAATAAGGCTAAAGCCCTCTCTGCCTGCTATTCAGCCCTAACCCTGGAACACTCTGGAAAGGCAAGTGGTGCTCCTGAGGAGTGTGGGCTAGGACTGCTGGCCTCCTACCTCTCCTCACCCTTGTTTCCTTCCCTCTTGATTTCATTTGTTGTAAGAGAGAAGTCAGTCTTGGTATGGGACTTCATTCTGAAAGGCCAGGGAAGCCTACTGACCATGAGAAAATGGCCTGGGAGCTTCTGATGCTTAGCCACACGGTCTTGCTTCTAAGACGATCCAGCTAACTGGCAACTTCTCATCTACAACTCCCACCATGAATTTGCCATGCAGACAGCAGGTTGGACAATGCTGGAAGCCAGTGCCAATCACTAAGACATCACAGGTACTGCAGAGAGATCTGTGACCTTGGTCTGAAAGAGTATGTGACAAAAGTCTGGATGTTTTCCCGAGGAGGAAGGTAGGGTTCTGTCGCTTTAAGCATACACAATACTTAGGAGACTTGTTTTACTGGAGTGGGAAATTATGCCAGGGACAAAGTCAACATAAAAAGACAACAAAAACCAGCAAGTAAGAGCAGGTACGTGCAGCTTGGAGGCTCCTGGCCATCCCTTCAACCTCTCTGCTTCTGGGCCTCATGGATCAGTGCAGTTGTGGCGCCGGCCACCCTACACATTGACATGGGGTGGGTTTAATTCATCAGGCAATTGTTCTAACACAGAAATGGGCAGGTTTCCTAAAGGAGCGCCACCTGAATGCTGCAGGACAGACAAGAGCAAACCATTCCTTGGGAAGAAAACAAACCACAGAAACAAAAAGAATGTTCTTTTCCCCAAGTAAGTCCACAGGAAAGGTCCTGTGACTGCAAAATTTCCATAGTAGAAATGGAGTGATATGAAATGTCAAAGACCCCATTACTTAGTAAAGAAAGTACACCTCAAAGTATTCTAATTCCACATGAGAACAACAAAATACTGTCTTGTCTCTCAGCTGCAGCCTAGGGTCCTGTGAGGGTGGTGGGTGGCTCCAGCCCTGCCCCTGGAGGAGAGCCCAGCTGGTGAGATCTGCCTGCAGCAGGCAGTGACTGCATGTCCTCACAGGAGGCTCGGTCCTTCAGGACCTGGAGTTCTTGTTGTAAAAGCTGAGCTGAGCCCACAGACAGCAGCACAGCAAGCACTCTGTGGTAGACACCACCTCTGGAACCAGGGTTGCTACTGTGGGTCTGTTCAAGTGTGACTTCTGACTTTAAGGAGTTTTAAGGCCACCTGGGTTCACGGATTCAGTGCTGAGAGGTGAAGTCCAACCACAGGGCCCTTTACCCACCAAGAGGATGCACCCCTGCTTCAGTGAGAGGCAGCCTCCTTTTGGCACCACAAAGTTGATGTCTAAAGTAAGAAAAGCTCTCCCAGCAGCTAGTTCTGGATCCCCTTTTCCCTCACAGCTGCTGGTGGCGCGTCCACGCTCAGGGCAATCACGATACTCTCGCTATCTTCTGCTTTGATTCTTTTGAGCTCTGGCTGCTCTGCCTGATCACCATTCTGGCGCTTTGTGGGCAGGGATGCGGACGCTGATGCATGAGTTGCCAACATGTGAAGAGGACTTGCTGCTGCTGAAGAGAAACAAGAAATCAGAATCCCATGCTGTTGGATATAAACCCTCAACCCCAAGGGCCACCCCAGCCCTACAGTCCCATTGGGCCTCACATCAGGAGCCAAAGATGCCCTAGAGTGGCCAAAGGCAGAGGGGAACAGAAAACCTGCCAACAGGTCAAGGCCTGGCTGGTGGGTATTTTTAGCAACAGTGAGTATGGGTGCTCATGATATGATCAAGATTGACAGTAAAGTCTCTGCCCACCTTACCTGCTCCCTATAAGGAGGAAGTTGTTCTGGTTCATTTGGATTGGTCCAGAGTGCTTATCTAGAAAAGACACACTCTGGAGATACTAATGGATAGATGTCTGGCCCCTCCTTTTTTTCTCTTAAGATTTTATTTATTTATTAGAGACAGAGAGAGAGAGAGAGAGAACGGGCACACCAGGGCCTCTAGCCACTGCAAACAAACTCTAGAGGCATGTGCCACCATGTGGCATCTAGCTTACGTGGGACTTGGAGAATTGAACCCGGGTCCTTAGGCCAAACCATCTTTCCAGCCCCTCTTTTTTTTTTTTTTTTTGGTTTTCAGGTCAGGGTCTGACTCTAGTTCAGGCTGACCTGGAGTTCACTCTGTATTCTCAGGGTAAGGCCCCTTTTATTTTATTTTAAAAATGTTTTATTTGGCCGGGCGTGGTGGCGCACGCCTTTAATCCCAGCACTCGGGAGGCAGAGGTAGGAGGATTGCCGAGAGTTCGAGGCCACCCTGAGATTACATAGTTAATTCCAGGTCAGCCTGGACTAAAGTGAGACCCTACCGCGAAAAACCAAAAAAAAAAAAAAAAAGTTTTATTTGACAAAGAAAGTGACACAGAGAGGGAATGGGCATGCTAGGGCCTCTAGCCACTGCAAACTAATTTTAGACGCCTGCGCCACCTTGTGCATCTGGCTTTATGTGGGTACTGGGGAATCAAACCCAGGTTCTTAGGCTTCTCAGGCAAGTGCCTTAACCACTGGACCATCTCTCCAGCCTTTTTTTCTGGTTTTTCAAGGTAGGGTCTCACTCTAGCCCAAGCTGACCTGGAATTCACTATGTAGTCAGTCTTAGGATTGCCTTGAACTCATGGCAATCCTCCTACCTCTGTCTTCCAAGTGGTGAGATTAAAGGCGTGTGCCACCTCGCTCAGCTGGCTGTCTACTATTTTAAAGGCCAAGCTTCTAGCTAAGGTAATGGGCAATCTTACATGTCTACCTGGTTGAGCCACAGTGCCCTTGCATTTACTTAGTCAGAAATGTCCTGAGGATTTCTACAAAATTATTGTTTACATGAGCTTAACATAAATATCAGTAAACACTAAGCAAAGTGCATTACTGGTCTTATCACATTAATTGAAGAATAAAGAAAAGAGATCTAGAGGAGTGGAAATTTCTTCTTCCAGTTGGTCTTTAGGATCCACAACATCACTGACTCTTTTTGGGTCCCAGTCTACCCTGTAGGTTTGATTAGGTAGGCCCCATGGCTAAGTAAGCAGACTCCTTACAGTCTCTTTTCTTACATGTAAACAGTAAGCACATACAACCATGTTGGTTTCTTTTCTCTGAAGAGCCCTAACAAGCTGGTGCCAACAGGAGGATATCATAAGCCTTTCAAGTTCAGGCTGCCCTTGTCACAAGTAGTGCTGTTCCTGAGGCAGACAAGTCATGCCACTAGAAGGCAACAAAAGGTGAACTGGGGGCGGAAGAGATGGCTTAGCGGTTAAAGCATTTGCCTTCAAAGCCACAGGACCCAGGTTCAATTCTCAAGGACCCACATAAGCCAGAAGCACAAGGTGTCACATACATCTGGAGTTCATCTGTAGCAGCTGGAGGCCCTGTCGTGCCCAATCTGTCTCTGCCTCTCTCTCAAATAAATAGATAAATAGATAGATGTATAAAAACAAATAAATAGCCGGGTGTGGTGGTGCACACCTTTAATCCCAGCACTTGGGAGGCAGAGGTAAGGAGGATCGCCGAGAGTTCGAGGCCACCTTGAGACAACAAAAAATAGAAGCCAGGTGTGGTAGAACACACCTTTAATCCCAGCACTTGGGAGGCAGAGGTAGAAGGTTGCCGTTGAGTTAGAGGCCACCCTGGCAATACATAGTGAATTCCAGGTCAGAGCTAGAGTGAGACTCTACCTTGAAAAACCAAAAAACTAATAAATAAATAAATAAATAAATAAATTAATTAATTAAAAAAATAGGGCTGGAAAGATGGTGTAGTGGTTAAGGTGCTTGCCTGCAAAGCCTAAGGAAAACCCATGTTTCACTCTCCAGGTCCCATGTAAGCCGCCCAAGGTGAGAGAAGCACCTAAGATCGCACATGTACACAAGGTGGCACACATGTCTGGAGTTAGACTGCAGTGGCTGGAGGCCCTGGCGCACCAATTCTCTTTATCTTTCCTCTCTTTTGTTCTTTCTCTCATAAAGGTGTGTGCCACCATGCCCAGCAAAAAAAAATAATAAAAAGCTCATATATAAAGACGGGTTCACTCATATGATCACAGCACTGAGGAATCTGAGGAAGGAGGATCCAAGATCAACCTGAGCTACACACTGAGAGCTTATCTTAAAAGAAAAACAACACTGGAACTGGGGAGATGGCTCAGCGATTAAAGGCACTTGCTTGCAAAGTCTGATGGCCTGGTTTTGACTTCCTAGTCCTCTGCATAAAGCTAGATGCACAGGATAGAGCATGCATATGCAGTGTCAGGAGGCCCTGCGGCGTCTCACGTCTCTCTCTGCCTCTTTGTCTCTCTCTCTCTCAAATAAATAATATATATTTGGGGGGGGAGTGTTCAAGGCAGGGTCTCACTCGAGCTCAGGCTAACCTGGAATTTACTATGCAATCTCAGGGTAGTCTCAAACTCACAGTGATCCTCTTACCTCTGCCTCCCAAGTGCTAGGATTAAAGATGTGTGCCACCACACCTGGTTTAAAAAATATTTTTTAAAAAGTGTTTTTTTTTACAAGCATAAGGGCGGAGGCAGAGATCAAAGAAAGTGGGGGCTGGCTGACTGAAACTATGATGAAAATGGTAACTCTGGGTTGAGTAAGACTCTAATAGGCAGATGAGCAAAAAGAGGACACTTGAAGTTCTTTGGCTTTCACATGTGTACACACAGGGCGCGTGTATCTGTCCATACTTACCCTGTAGGTTTGATTAGGTAGGCCCCATGGCTAAGTAAGCAGACTCCTTACAGTCTCTTTTCTTACATGTAAACAGTAAGCACATACAACCATGTTGGTTTCTTTTCTCTGAAGAGCCCTAACAAGCTGGTGCCAACAGGAGGATATCATAAGCCTTTCAAGTTCAGGCTGCCCTTGTCACAAGTAGTGCTGTTCCTGAGGCAGACAAGTCATGCCACTAGAAGGCAACAAAAGGTGAACTGGGGGCGGAAGAGATGGCTTAGCGGTTAAAGCATTTGCCTTCAAAGCCACAGGACCCAGGTTCAATTCTCAAGGACCCACATAAGCCAGAAGCACAAGGTGTCACATATATCTGGAGTTCATCTGTAGCAGCTGGAGGCCCTGTCGTGCCCAATCTGTCTCTGCCTCTCTCTCAAATAAATAGATAAATAGATAGATGTATAAAAACAAATAAATAGCCGGGTGTGGTGGTGCACACCTTTAATCCCAGCACTTGGGAGGCAGAGGTAAGGAGGATCGCCGAGAGTTCGAGGCCACCTTGAGACAACAAAAAATAGAAGCCAGGTGTGGTAGAACACACCTTTAATCCCAGCACTTGGGAGGCAGAGGTAGAAGGTTGCCGTTGAGTTAGAGGCCACCCTGGCAATACATAGTGAATTCCAGGTCAGAGCTAGAGTGAGACTCTACCTTGAAAAACCAAAAAACTAATAAATAAATAAATAAATTAATTAATTAATTAAAAAAATAGGGCTGGAAAGATGGTGTAGTGGTTAAGGTGCTTGCCTGCAAAGCCTAAGGAAAACCCATGTTTCACTCTCCAGGTCCCATGTAAGCCGCCCAAGGTGAGAGAAGCACCTAAGATCGCACATGTACACAAGGTGGCACACATGTCTGGAGTTAGACTGCAGTGGCTGGAGGCCCTGGCGCACCAATTCTCTTTATCTTTCCTCTCTTTTGTTCTTTCTCTCATAAAGGTGTGTGCCACCATGCCCAGCAAAAAAAAAAAATAATAAAAGCTCATATATAAAGACGGGTTCACTCATATGATCACAGCACTGAGGAATCTGAGGAAGGAGGATCCAAGATCAACCTGAGCTACACACTGAGAGCTTATCTTAAAAGAAAAACAACACTGGAACTGGGGAGATGGCTCAGCGATTAAAGGCACTTGCTTGCAAAGTCTGATGGCCTGGTTTTGACTTCCTAGTCCTCTGCATAAAGCTAGATGCACAGGATAGAGCATGCATATGCAGTGTCAGGAGGCCCTGCGGCGTCTCACGTCTTTCTCTGCCTCTTTGTCTCTCTCTCAAATAAATAATATATATTTTGGGGGGAGTGTTCAAGGCAGGGTCTCACTCTGAGCTCAGGCTAACCTGGAATTTACTATGCAATCTCAGGGTAGTCTCAAACTCACAGTGATCCTCTTACCTCTGCCTCCCAAGTGCTAGGATTAAAGATGTGTGCCACCACACCTGGTTTAAAAAATATTTTTTAAAAAGTGTTTTTTTTTACAAGCATAAGGGCGGAGGCAGAGATCAAAGAAAGTGGGGGCTGGCTGACTGAAACTATGATGAAAATGGTAACTCTGGGTTGAGTAAGACTCTAATAGGCAGATGAGCAAAAAGAGGACACTTGAAGTTCTTTGGCTTTCACATGTGTACACACAGGGCGCGTGTATCTGTCCATACTACACACAAGCACACCAGCTGGAGAGATAGCTCAGTGGTTAAGGCACTGGCCTGCAAAACATAAAGACCCAGGTTCAATTCCCTAGTACCTATGTAAGCCAGATGCAAAAGGTAGTGCAGCCGGGCGTGGTGGTGCATGCCTTTAATCCCAGCACTCGGGAGGCAGAGGTAGGAGGATCGAGGAGAGTTCGAGGCCATCCTGAGACTATATAGTGAGTTCCAGGTTAGCCTGAGCAAGAGTGAGACCCTACCTCGAAAAACCACAAAAAAAAAAAAAAAAGAAAAAAAAGGTAGTGCATACGTCTGAACTTTTGTTTGCTATGGCTAGAGGCCGTGGTGTGCCCATTCTCTGTATCTGCCTTTTTCTTTCTTTCATAAATAAATAAAATATATTTTTAAATAAGCTCATAAAGATACAAGGTCTCAGTATGCTTAGCAAGTGTGAAGCCCTGGATTTAATTCTCAGCACCATGGAGGACCACCAAACTAACAACTGTACAAACAGGATCCTAAGCTATAAGCCCAATGAGAAGGTGGCCTACAGTTCCAACATGCCCTCCCACTTTCTCCTGAAAACACTAAGTCCCAGCTGCCAGTCACTCAAGCCCTGCCCCACCTTATAAATGTCATAAGGAGTTAAATATTGCCACTGCTGCCCTTGTGAAGACCCTGTTCTGCTCTGCATAGGAGCACAGGGACTCACATCAAACTTTCTGATACAGTACTCTAGCCAGCTTGAAGGGATGGCAAGGATTTCCTTCTGGGCAATGAAACTTGAAATTAAGTAAACAGAAGGACTCATCCCATTCAGATGCCAGCTCTGTCCATACAGATCCCTAGATCCAACACCAATCTGATCAACGTGCCATCAGGTTTCTGCACAGGCATTCAAAATTTACATGCAGGGCTGGAGATGACTTAATGGTTAAGGCACTTGCCTGCAAAGCCAAAGGATACCAAGTGCGATTCCCCAGTACCCACGTAAGCCAGATGCACAAGGTGGCACATGCGTCTAGAGTTTGTTTGCAGTGGCTGGAGACTCTCTGGTGTGCCTATTCTCCCTCCCCCCTCCCGCAGACATGGTTCTCTCTCAAATAAACTTTTTTTTTTTGTTTTGTTTTTTTTTTGTTTTTCGAGGTAGGGTTTCACTCTGGTCCAGGCTGACCTGGAACTCACTATGTAGTCTCAGAGTGGCCTCGAACTCTCGGTGATCCTCCTACCTCTGCCTCCCGAGTGCTGGGATTAAAGGCGTGCGCCACCACGCCCGGCTCTCAAATAAATATTTTTAAAAATTCACATGGAAACACAAAAGACCTAGAATGACCAGAATAATTTTAAGAACAAAGCTGGCACACTTTGGTGTATTTCTGATAAAGACATAGGAACCAAAGGAGTGAGGAACTGCTATATGGAGACATGTAGAACCACACAACCTCCACAGACAGAAAACGCAGGAATGGAGAAGAACAAAGGGAACTGAAAGCAGGTCTCAAACTGAAAGCAGCAGGCCTCCTCTCATGAAAGGGACCACAGTATGACAAGGACGCTTCTAGACAAGTTAGAACACTGGCAAGGATCTTTTTGAGGCTATAGGGGAACCTAGCAGCAGTTTTCTCTCTCCTCAAGGCAGATGCCCAAGGGTCTGTGTTTCAGCAAAGAACTCCGAAGTACCTGTGACCACAAGAATACCAGAAATAGCCAACAAGCAAAGCTGACAAGGTGTCAGAGCACTGGAGACCTCTGAAAGGCCAAGGGGGCTGCCCAGGAAGAGTTCTACCAAGGATTAGGGATGGTGAAGTGTTTCCAAACTTGAACATATTATCCTTTCACCTCAATGCTCTAACCTGCCCAAAGACACAGCTCTTTGGCTCTTATACACCAAGAGCAAAGAGTAAAGCAAGTGAGCGCTAAATAAACGCAGAGACCGTCCAGGTAAGGCAGGTTAACAAAGACAGCATGATGTAAAAGGCAAGTTCTAAAAGATACATGAGAGTCACTGACAAGGGTGTCCAGAAGGAAAATGCCACCAGCTGGACTTGCAATACAACATTGGCTGCAAGCAACTTGAAAATACTCTAGTCCACGCTGAGCAAAAGAAAATCAGACCATAACTGCTCAGCTTTGTTTCAGTTTAAGCAGTTGAAACATGAATGTACCTTGACCTAATGTTGAAAATCAACTAAAAAGAAAATCAACTTGTATAAGTTCTGATACATTAGAATGAAGTAAGAAAATAAGCCAAGTCTGGTATCTCAAAAGTCCTCAAGCCGGGCATGGTTGTGCATGCTAGCCTTTAATCCCAGCACTCGGGAGACAGAGGTAGGAGGATTTCTGCGAGTTCAAGGCCAGCCTGGACTAGAGTAAGACCTTACCTCGAAAAAAAAATCTCTAAAAGCCCACAAAGTACAATAAATGTACAGCAGAGGGGCTGGAGAAATGGCTTAGTGGTTAAGTGCTTGCCTATGAAGCCTAAGGACCCCTGTCGAGGCTCGATTCTCCAGGACCCACGTAAGCCAGATGCACAAGGTGGCGCATGCATCTGGAGTTTGTTTGCAGTGGCTGGAGGCCCTGGCATGCCCATTCTTTAGCTGCCTCTTTCTCTCTCAGTCTGTCTGTCCCACTCAAATAATTAAAAATAAAAAATAATTTTAAAAAATGTACAGCAAAAAATCCCAGTCCTTTGAGTTCATTTAGCAGATCTATAAAGGAATGGGGGGGGGGGGCGGGGGAACATTTTTCAATCTTAAAACTTGAGACTGGAAAAAAAACAACTTGAGATTGGGCTGGAGAGATAGCTTAGTGATTAAGGTGCTTGCCCAGGACCCACATAAGCCAGATGCACAAGGTGGCGCATGTGTCTGGAGTTTGTTGGCAGTGGCTGGAGGCCCTGGTACGCCCATTCACTATCTGCCCCATTCTCTCTTACATAAATAAAAAATAAATCCTTTAAAAAAATTAAATAGGGCTGAGCATAATGGCACACACCTTTAATTGGGAGGCAGAGGTAGGAGGATCACCATGAGTTCGAGGATACCCTAAGACTGCAACAGTGAATTCCAAGTCAGCCTGGACTAGAATGAAACCCTAACTCAAAAAAAAAAAAAAAAAAATTAAATGAGGGGGAGATGACTTAGCAGTTAAGGCATTTGCCTGCAAAGTCAAAGGACCCCAGTTCAACCCCCCAGGACCCACATAAGCCAGATGCACAAGGGGCGCATGCATCTGGAGTTTGTTTGCAGGTGGCTTGAAGGCCTGGTGTTCCCATTTTCTCTTTCTCCTTGATTACTTCTTTCTCTCTCACACACAAATAAATGAATCCTTTTAAAATACTAAACTGTTAAACAAATGAACATTCCACCACACAAACTTCAAACTGCTCCTAATCTGCTCCAACCATCTACAAAGGCAAGGGGGCTGGAGAGATCACTGAGCAGTTAAAGGCGAATGGCTGTAAAGCGTGATGGCACAGGTTCAGTTCCCAGTACCACATAACACAGATCCTGCATCTGGAGTTCATTTGTAGCAGCAGGAGGGCCTAGCATGCCAATTGTCTCTCTCCACCCCCCTTCTCTCTCAAATAAATAAATATTTAAAAGATAATGATGTAGGGGGCTGGAGAGATGGCTTAGCGGTTAAACGCTTGCCTATGAATCCTAAGGACTCCGGTTCGAGGCTCGATTCTCCAGGACCCACGTAAGCCAGATGCACAAGGGGGTGCATGCATCTGGAGTTCGTTTGCAGTGGCTGGAGGCCCTGGTGTGCCCATTCTCTCTCTCTCTCTCTCTCTCTCTCTCTCTCTCTCTCTCTGCCTGCCTATTTCTGTATATCTCTCTCTCTCAAATAAATAAATAAATAAATAATAAAATATTTAAAAAAAAAAAAAGATAATGATGTAAGTAAATAAATAAAAAGGCAAGGGTATTTTCAGAGTTGTGAGACATACTCTCTTTAAGATGGGTCCTTTAAGGCACAGCTTGTCAAATTGTGGGTCATGACACTGAACATAGTGATCACACAAAATGTAGCAACAGCAAAGATTTCTGAATATGCAATGACCAAAATTTAGCTGGGTGTGGTGGCGCACGCCTTTAATCCTAGCACTAGGGAGGCAGAGGTAGGAGGAGCGCCTGAGTTTGAGGCTAGCCTGAGACTACAGTGAATTCCAGGTCAGCCTGGGCTAGAGAGAGACCTTACCTTGAAAAACAAACCAAAAGAAAAAAAACAGTTTAATTCAAAATCAAATGCAGCTGGGCATGAAAGCACATGTCTTCAATCCCAGAACTTGAGAGGCTGAGGTAAGAGGATCTATGAGTTCAAAGCTAACCTGAGACTGCATAGCGAATTCCAGATTTCCTGGGCTAGAGTGAGTACTTACCTCAGGGAAAAAAAAAAAAAAAAAAATCAAATGCATAATAAATCTGAAGTGTTCTTGGCAATGGACACCTGTGCTGCATCAGTACCTTGATTCTGAAACAACATACACACTTTGTGCTGCATATGCCACACAATGGCAACAAATGCCACCTGAAACATCTTGGCTCAGATTCATAACTACGCTTTAAAATGTTTTATTTATTTGGCAAGCAGAGAAAGAGAGAGAATGAACATGAGAATGGACACGACAGGACCTTCTGCCATTGCAAATCAACTTCAGATGCATGTGCCACTTTGTGCATCTGGCTTTATGTGGCTACTGGGGAACTGAACCCGGGTCACTAGATTTGGCAGGCAAGCAAGCGCCTTAACCATTGAGCCATCCATCTCTCCAGTAGAGATTCATAACCATTGTATGTTAGGAACTGCAGTTTTTACTATGCATATGAAGTTTATTGCTCTTACAGTAACAGGTTAATTACAGCAAACAAAGCTATTAGTATCCATCATGTATCAAATTAGTATCTCTTTAGATTGTATTGTTAGAATGTTTGACTTTAAAAAATGGTGTCTGGGGCTAGAGAGATGGCTTAATGGTTAAGGCGCTTGCCTGCATAGCCAAAAACAAAAAGACCAATGAATGAATGTATTTTGGCTTGAGATTAGGACAGAATTTCCAACAATGGCCCTACACATTCTTATGCTATTTTGTACTTTATGGGTACAATGATGAAACTCTAAAAAACAACAACAACAAAAACCTGCAGG
The DNA here is from genome assembly GCA_036365145.1 of Orientallactaga sibirica. Lineage (NCBI taxonomy): Eukaryota > Metazoa > Chordata > Mammalia > Rodentia > Dipodidae > Orientallactaga > Orientallactaga sibirica. The sequence goes on from JAEOAD010000013.1 coordinate 716,775, forward strand.
TGCCGTAAGTTCTGCAGTACCAAATATCAAGTCAAGATTTAAATAAATACACACATCTACCTCTCATTAGTATGCAAGGTTGCTGTCCTCTTTAACAGTAAATTTACATGTATACCAAAGAATTGTTTTAAAATATTATTTATTTATTTATTTATTTGACAGAGAAAGAGGGAGAGAGATAGAGAATGGGTGCACCAGGGCCTCCAGCCACTGCAAACGAACTCCACACACATGCGCCCCCTTGTGCATCTGGCTAACGTGGGTCCTGGGGAATAGAACCTGTGTCCTTCGGCCTTGCAGGCAAACGCCTTAACCTTTAAGCCAACCCTCCAGTCCCAAAGAATTGTTTTAGAAGAAATCTTTGATTTGCATACAAATTTGACTTATCTATACACTTGGGAGCTGAAAATTTTCTTGGGCAAAAAAGGATCATAATAAAAGTTTAAGAAGCACTGCTGAGGGATGGGAAGATGGCTCACTGGTTGCAAGCACTTGCTTCTCAAGCCTGCTAGACAAGGGTTAATTCCCAAGCTACCTACACAAGCCAGACTGGGCTGGAGAGATGGCTCAGCAGTTAAAGGCGCTTGCTTGCAAAGCCTGATGGCCCTGGTTCAATTCTCCAGTACCCATGTAAAGCCAGATGGACAAAATGATGCATGCATCAGGAGTTTCTCCTTTGCAGAAGCAAGAGGCCCTGGTGTGCCCATTCTTACTTTTTCTCCCACCCTCCCTCCCTCTCTGTTTACAAATAAATAATAAATAAAAGTATTGGGTCAGTCTAGTGTTTGCAGCAGCAAGAGGCCCTGGCACACCCTCACACATAAAAATTAATTAATTTAAAAAGCAACACAGTTCTAATGGGAAAACATGACAGCCAATTCCTATAGCATCATTCTACTTTTCACAGCCTAGAAACTCAAGCATTTCTGCAGATACAAATATCAGTCATGACAGAACCAAAACAGAATCCCTCCTCTGCTCCCTAAGTACTGTAAGCCAATAAATGATGGTGGCAATGAATGTTTCTTACCATTGTTCACTGGGCCGTGCACAGCTGTGGGAATTGGTACCACGTGAGTCCCATTTTGTGTTACAGGTTTTATTGGAAGCTGGTGTTGACCTAGAGGTGCCTGCTGTACTATGGTGACCGTCTGGACAGGGGTGCCCTGTGATGTTTGGATGATTCTGCTAGCGGCACCTAGGGCTGCTTGGCTAATTGCCGGAACAGGCTCTACTTTCACTGAAATCAAAAAAGCAAGAGATGATGACACAACCATTACTGAAAAGCTTATAAAATTCTGATCAAATCCCAGCACTTGGGAGGCAGAGGTAGGAGGATCGCCGAGAGTTTGAGGCCACCCTGAGACTACATAGTTAATTCCAGGTCAGCCTGGACCAGAGTGAGACCCTACCTCGCAAAAACCAAAAAAAAAAAAAAAAAAAAAAAAAAAAAAAAAATCTGATCAACTATAATCTCAGTTACTGTGGAGGAAGAAACAGAAGGATTATAAATTCACCTTATACCCTTAGTCACATACAGAGTGAGTTCAACAATAGTGTGGGCAACTTGCTTGTCTAGATTTTTTAAAAAATATTTATTTAATTTTATTTACTTATTTGCAATCAGAGAGATAATAGAACAGAGAGAATGAATATGGATACACCAGGGCTTCTAGCCATGGCAAAACAACTCCAGATGTATGCATCACTTCGTGCATCTGGCTTATTTAGGTACTGGGAAATCAAACCTTGGTCATCAGGCTTCAGAGGCAAATGCCTTAACCACTGAGCCACCTCACCAGTCCTTGAAATGGTTTTTACAGGTGAACATGGTTGGGGGCACACCTTGAATTCCAGCACTACATTCCAAAGGCTGAGGTGGGAAAATTGCTGTGAGTTCAAAGCTAGCGCTGGGCTATAGAGCGAGTTCTAGGTCAATCTGGGGTAGAGTAAAACCCTACCTCAAAAAAAAAAGGGGGGGGGGGCTGGTGAGATGGCACTTGCCTACAAAGCCAAAGGACCCAGGTTCAATTCCCCAGGACCCACATAAGCCAGATGTACAAGGTGGCACATGTGTCAGGAGTTCGTTTGCAGTGCCTACAGGCCCTGGCTTACCCATTCTCTCTCTCTCTCTCTCTTTCTCTCTAATAAATTAAAATAATAATAAAAAAATACCATGGACATAACTCAACCGTAGAGTAACTGCAAGGTATGTACAAGGCCCTGGGTTTTCCTCAGTACCATTAAAATGTCTAAAACCAAGTAATATAGTGGATTGCAGATGTAGCTTAGTGGTAAAGGACTTTTCAGGAATGTGAAGGGCCCTGGCTCCAAATCTAAGCATTGCTGACTGGCACCCCTGCCGGAAGGTACTATAAAAACAAAGAAACTCCAAAGAACACATTAAACCAGGGTAAAGCTGGCAAGAGATGCTTCTTTTTGCTTACCTTTGACTTCTCTGTGGTCACCATTTTCTTGTGGTTCTGCCTTAGGTGGGGCCAGAACTGTGGCCTGAGCAACCACAGCCTGTCCAGCAACTGTGTACGTGTTTGCTGGGGCCAGTCCAGCCACACTAGTGACTGACACTGCTGGTATCTGGTGGACGACATGGACTGTTTGCACGACCGGTGGCTGGGAGGTGGAGGTGGTCACTGGAGTTGCAACAGTGTAGGTGACAGGCTTAATTGCTGGGGGTAGCTGCCGCTGGACGGTGATTAAGACAGGTTGACTAGAGAGAGGTGACCCTGTTGGGAGAAAAACAAGAGTAGTACTGAGGCTTGAATGGCCCTTGATTCTATAGTTCCCAATGAAGCAATTACTAGCAAGACACACATTTTACTTGAAATATAGAATATTACTAACAATGAGAGAAATGTAGTATTGTAACAGACGTTTATTCCCCTTATCTAATTGCTAAAAAAGGGATCTCATTCTCATTGATAGAGACAGAAATACCTTATACAGAATGACTTTTCTCCTATCAAATTGGATTTCTCTAATATATAATAATGGACTTTTGGAAATATCTCAGTTAACATCTGAGTAGTTACCAAGCCAGTAGTATTGATTTACAAGAAATGATCATTTCTACAGAAAAAAATTTGTACCATTTTTGTGAAAATAAAATTAGACAAAGAAAGTATAAAAGTGCAATTTCTGGTGTTTGGATTTCTGACAACCTGGTTTCCCTGGTTCTAACTTCATGAAATGTCAATACACCATAAAGGAAGAGGGCCAAAGCCGTGGGCCATAAACAGGATCAACACCTCCATCCTGACAAGAAGGAAAGAGAGCTCAAAGGCCGACCTGGGCTGCCATACAGCCTCTGCCTTGTTTGGATTTAGGCTAGAGAAGCACACAGACATCAGGAGCTACAAACAGGTGGCACAGCAAGGGTTCCCTGGCCACCTGGCCACTGGTCAAAACGCACGCTTTCCCAACCTTACCCAAGTATTAGTTTGCATATGTTTTCATGTTACATTTTTTAAAAGATTCCTCAGTGCACACATTTTTGTTCTATATTATAACTTTGCAAGTGTTCATCTCTTTACTTTGTTTCTAATCAGTATCTACTTTTTTTTTTTTTTTTTTTGGGGGTTATTTTTTTTTAAAGATGAAGCAAGTAACTGAGAAAGAGGTTAATTCTAAATTCTTTATTGTTTTGTTTTGTTTTAGAGATAGAGTTTCACAATGTATCCCAGACTGGCCTCGAACTCATAGCAATACTTGTGCTTCAGCTTCCTAAGAGCTGAGATTACAGGTCTCAGCCCCCACGCTCAGCAAGTGACTTAACATCCCCTGTGGCACTAGTTTTCCAAAGCCTAAAAAGTAACACACTCCAGTACTGCACAAAGCACCAGGCATGAGGTACAAAGACCTCTTAAGATTCCCTCTGCTTCTGTGCCAAGTACAGGTATTCACATCTGGTTCACCATCTGACCCTTGCCACTTCTCCTGCTGTGGTCTCACCTGGTGCACTCTGGGCAAATCGTGCCTCCTGGATGACAGCAAGTTTGGGCTGTGAGGCGCCAGGCTCAGGTTCCAGGGGTGCTGGGGAACCTTCCCTTGACAGGCTCTCAGGGGTCTGGGCGCCACTGGAGTGAGCAGACAGCACTCCTGCATGGTTGGGAGAGGCCGGGGCACTCCTGGGTCACCAAAAGAAGACAGTGGGTTTTCACAGTGATGTGTTCAGAAAGGGCTTGTCATCTTAATAAGCTCACTTTGCAAGGAAGGAGTCCATTGTCTCTGCTAACTGACTGCAGCTCCATGAGTCTGACTTTCTCTTTTTGCCTGTAACTGAATTGGACACTCCATGAGGCTTGAGTAAGGGAAGGGAGGTGCCAGCCCACATTTGCCAGAGGCTACTCAGCTGCAAGGTGAGGCTGGTGCCCTCTCTAAGTAGCTCCTGTGCAGCCAGACAGCAGAAATTAGCAGTGGGCAGGATGGCAGGGGCTTAAGGCTTCTACTAAGCTCGTTGCTTTTGGAGGTCAAAAGGAGGGATCAGTGAAGGTTAAAAAAAAAATCAGGCAAATGAACACTCTTGAGGCTTAAATAGCTAAAAGGTAGCTTTAAAAGGCAGTTCACATGCCAAAGGGAAGAAAAACCATCATATAGCCCTTCATGATCTTGCCAACTGGATTAAACAGAATCTAATCAACAAGAACAAGTTCAAGAAACAGCAAGCAGAACAAGGGTGGGTTTGAGTAACACATGATAATCTGAAACAAAAACACATAGGTAGCATGGACATTTTTTTTCCAGATTCCCACCCCAATTCCCAAAGGCATTGACAGGCCTTCATTTTTGGAAGGATGTTTTGCCAGCACACTGTTGAGATTATGACCGTGGATTCGGTCTATGTTTCCTGTGTCCTTACCTAGAGGAGAGCGGTCCCAAGGGGGTTCTAAAGCAAGGCACACCCCTAGGCCGTCTCTTCCTAAAAGCCTGCTCTACCAGCTTGCTCTCGGAGGCAGGGTCTATCCTCCAGAAGGAGCCTTTGCCTGGTTCTTCCTGGGAACGCGGCACTTTGATGAAATAACGGTTCAGAGAGAGATTGTGGCGAATTGAATTCTATGAAACATAAAAGAATATGTAGAATTCATATAATTCTTTCCTGAGAAATGAAAATGTGCCAAGCTTTAGTGCCCTGCAAAGCTGAATGATGTTTCAGGCAGCACCAAGTTAGCGGGAACCATCCTTTCCTAGAGATCCGCTCTGAGAGAGGCAGCAACTCTGGGCTGGAACCCTTGGTAGCCACAGTTAAGGAATCCCATTCAGGTAGGGATTTGGGGGAATGAAGCTGGGGGCCTTGGGAATGGGTGCTGAGACTCTGCCGTGGCCAATGTCCTCTTTCTTTCAAAGTATGAAGCAGCCTATCACTACCACCTTGACCACTGCCCGGTGGAATCAAGACTAAACTGCCAACTCTACCTGTTTGGAGCAGAAATGAGCCACTCCTTTAAAATGTATCCCCACAATAGAAACTGTCATGAATTTAAAGCAAATGATCCTAGTATGAAGAATTTAAATTTAGGAAGTTAGCAGGGGCCAAGAATTACAAAATGGTACCATTTTTCAGTAAGATACTTGCCTCCATATTTGCAAATTATGTCCATTTTTTTTTACTTGAACCTAACAATAACTCTCATTAAATAAGCAGAAAAATTTTCAACTTCTACTCCATCATCTTAAAAAAAAATTATTTAAACCGGGCGTGGTGGCGCATGCCTTTAATCCCAGCACTCGGGAGGCAGAGGTAGGAGGATCGCCATGAGTTCGAGGCCATCCTGAGACTACAGAGTTAATTCCAGGTCAGCCTGGGCCGGAGTGAGACCCTACCTCGAAAACCCCCAAAAAAATTATTTAGTTATATACTAGAGAGAAAAAGCTGGGCATGGTGGCACACACCTTTAATCCCAGCACTCAGGAGGCAGAGGTAGGAGGATTACCATGAGTTCGAGGCCACCCTGAGACTACAGAGTGAATTCCAGGTCAGCCTGGGCTAGAGTGAGACCTTACCTCAAAAAACCAAAAAATATATATAATGATAATAATAAATAAAAATTAAAATTAAAAAAAGGATATACTAGAGAGAGAGAAAGGCAGATAGAGAGAATGGACACACTAGGACCTCTAGCCACTGCAAACAACCCCCAGACACATGTGCCACATTACGCATTTGGCTTTACATGGGTACTGGGAATCACACCCGGGTCCTTAGGCTTTGCAAGCAAGTGCCTTAACTGCTAAACCTTCTTTCCAGCCCTCTACCATTCTTTCTACTTCCAAAAAACCAGCTACAGATTTTCCAAAGGTCTGAGAAAATTCCTGTTGTAACCTGAGCAGGACAATACCATAGGTCTAAGGATGGAAAATCATAAAGTTATTTCAACATTTAATATTCCTACATTACTGGGTATAATTAAGATTAAAGTTTCAAGCTGGGTATGGTGGCACATGCCCTTAATCCCAGCCATTAGGCAGAGGTAGGAGAAGTGCTGTGTGTTCAAGACTAAACTAGGACTACAGTGAGTTCCAAGTCAGCCAGGGCTAGAATGAGACCCTACCTAAAAAAAAATAAAAAAAATAATAATAATAAATAAAATTAAAGTTTCAGCGGCACACGTGTCTGGAGTTCATTTGCAGCGACTGGAGGCCCTGGTGCACCCATTCTCTCTCTCCCTCTTTCTCTGTCAAATAAATAAATAAAAATATTTTTAAAAATTAAAGTTTCAAAGTGGTAATGCAAAATAAAATTCTCAGGCTATCAAAAAATCACCAATATTGGACAAGAGAGATAGCTCAGCAGTTAAGGCACTTGCCTGCAAAGCCTAATGACCCGAATTTGATTCCCCAGTGTACACAAAAAGCCAGACGCACAAAGTGGCGTATGCATCTGGAGTTCGTTTGCAGTGGTTAGAGGACCTAGAGTGACCATTCTCTCTCTCTTCTGTCTCTCTCTGCTTACAAGTAAATTTTTAAAAAGTTTTTTAATCCCCAATATTCTAAATTCCCCAACTAATCTTCTAGCCATGACCTGAAATTCTGGCAGGCAGTTAAGAAATCAAACATGTTAATTATTACTCCACAACCAACCCCAGGGATTGTTTCAGTTTAACTAGTCGGACTCCTTTGGACCTGATTATATCATGAGCAGCATGAAGGAACTGAAGCTGGGCGTGGTGATACACGCTTTTAATCCCAGCACTTAGGAGACAGAGGTAGGAGGATCATTGTGAGTTCAAAGCCAGCCTGAGACTACATAGTGAATTCCAGGTCAGCCTGGGCTACAAGGAGACCCAACCTTGAAAAACCAAAAATAAATAAATAAATAAATAAAGGAACTTGACTGTATCTGACACACTAAGATTTAGAATATTTTAATAACTAAATTTATGTGCTACAATGTTTTATAATAGGTATAGTTATAACTATATAATAGTTATATAATAGTTATTATATAGTTATATAGTTGTAATAGTTATATACAGACAACCAACCTTTCTTTTTATTTTTTTTAAAGATTTTATTTTAATTTCTTTATTTGTTAGAGACAGAGAGACAGAGAGAGAGAGAGAGAGAGAGAGAGAGAGAGAGAGAGGGAGAGAATGGGCATGCCAGGGCTTCTAGCCACTGCAAACAAACTCCAGACGCATGAGCCACCATGTGCATCTGGCTTACGTGGGACCTGGAGATTTGAACCAGGGTCCTTAGGTTTCGCAGGCATGTGCCTTAACCACTAAGCCATCTCTCCAGCCCACAATCAACCTTTCTTCCAATTCCAGAAAAGCAAATGTGAGTATCCTTGGTGCCCTGATATGAAATAGAGAAGATAAACCTTCACCAGCAGCATTCAAAATTTCCAGGTTTGGAGGAGAGGTAGCTTCAAAGACTGTAGGTTAAGAGAAGTAGCCAAGCCGGGCGTGGTGGTGCACACCTTTAATCCCAGCACTCGGGAGGCAGAGGTAGGAGGATCGCCATGAGTTCGAGGCCACTCTGAGACTATTTAGTAAATTCCAGGTCAGCCTGGGCTAGAGTGAGACCCTACCAAAAAAAAAAGAGAGAGAGAGAGAGAGAGAAGCAGCCAAGATGAAAATGACAGACTGAACATCCCTACTCCACAAATCCATAACTCTGAGTATTGACATAATGCTCCAGTGGAAAATCTACACCAATCCTTCTGCCACACTACACTGTAGTAAACAGTCATGCTAGAAACACTGCACAAAGGTTCCTTCTGGCTATGCATGTAAGGTGTCTAGGACACATCAATGAATTTCATGTTTAGACATGACTCCTTTCCCCAAGATACCTTGTGATAGATAGGCAAATATTACAAAATCTGAAAATATCTGAAAGCTAAAACATTAGATAAGGGGCAGTCAACCCAACTAAGATATCACCTAAAAAGGGTGATCCTATATAGCTGCCTGCCATGTCACCAGTTATCTTTAATGCACTGTCAGCATCCAGTGCCCCAGGCAGAAGCTCAAGACTCAGCTACATGAGCATGAAGCCACAGTGCAGAAGACATTCCACAATCCTCAGCTGCACTGGCCCATGTGAAGCAATCCAGTTAGCATGTTATTAGCATAGTGAATATATGGAAGCAGGAATTGGTACTCCAAAGAACCAGGCTTTTGCTGCTCTGCTAACATGAATGTGCTTAAAGACTCTCATAGGTGCTCAGAATCAGAGAGATGTTACAAGTTCTGAAGCAGTAATAGCACTCAGCATACATGACTAGAGTTCTGAACTCTTCCTTAGCTCCCCCTTTATGAGAATTTATTTGCAAAGTAAATTTGAATTCATAAACAATCATCTGCTACCTCTCAGTAAGCACTCAAGAAAAAAATGGAAAGAAGTTTAAGATAGTTTAAGACACAGGGAAAAGTAAGTTTCCAATGCAATTGAGCTAGAGAGGTGGCCCAGCAGTTAAAGCACTTGACTACAAAGTCTAACAACCAAGCTCAGTCCCCCAGTCCCCATGAAAGGCCAGATACAGAGCTAGGGCACACACCTGGAGTTTCGATTGCAAGGAGGCCTTGGCATGCCCATGCTCTTCCTCCCTGAATATGTGTTTCTCTTATCTCTCCACTTGCAAATAAATAAATGTATTGTTTTTACTTTTTTCAATTTTTATGTATTTATTTGCAAGCAGAGAGAAAAAGAGAGAGATTGAAGAGAGGCAGACAGAGAGAATGGGCATGCCAGGGCCTCTAGCCACTGCAAAACGAACTCCAGATGCATGTAGTTATTATATAGTTATATAGTTGTAATAGTTATATACAGACAACCAACCTTTCTTTTTTTTTTTTTTTAAAGATTTTATTTTAATTTCTTTATTTGTTAGAGACAGAGAGAGAGAGAGAGAGAGAGAGAGAGAGAGAGAGAGAGAGAGAGAATGGGCATGCCAGGGCTTCTAGCCACTGCAAACAAACTCCAGACGCATGAGCCACCATGTGCATCTGGCTTACGTGGGACCTGGAGATTTGAACCAGGGTCCTTAGGTTTCGCAGGCATGTGCCTTAACCACTAAGCCATCTCTCCAGCCCACAATCAACCTTTCTTCCAATTCCAGAAAAGCAAATGTGAGTATCCTTGGTGCCCTGATATGAAATAGAGAAGATAAACCTTCACCAGCAGCATTCAAAATTTCCAGGTTTGGAGGAGAGGTAGCTTCAAAGACTGTAGGTTAAGAGAAGTAGCCAAGCCGGGCGTGGTGGTGCACACCTTTAATCCCAGCACTCGGGAGGCAGAGGTAGGAGGATCGCCATGAGTTCGAGGCCACTCTGAGACTATTTAGTAAATTCCAGGTCAGCCTGGGCTAGAGTGAGACCCTACCAAAAAAAAAAGAGAGAGAGAGAGAGAGAGAAGCAGCCAAGATGAAAATGACAGACTGAACATCCCTAACTCCACAAATCCATAACTCTGAGTATTGACATAATGCTCCAGTGGAAAATCTACACCAATCCTTCTGCCACACTACACTGTAGTAAACAGTCATGCTAGAAACACTGCACAAAGGTTCCTTCTGGCTATGCATGTAAGGTGTCTAGGACACATGAATTTCATGTTTAGACATGACTCCTTTCCCCAAGATACCTTGTGATAGATAGGCAAATATTACAAAATCTGAAAATATCTGAAAGCTAAAACATTAGATAAGGGGCAGTCAACCCAACTAAGATATCACCTAAAAAGGGTGATCCTATATAGCTGCCTGCCATGTCACCAGTTATCTTTAATGCACTGTCAGCATCCAGTGCCCCAGGCAGAAGCTCAAGACTCAGCTACATGAGCATGAAGCCACAGTGCAGAAGACATTCCACAATCCTCAGCTGCACTGGCCCATGTGAAGCAATCCAGTTAGCATGTTATTAGCATAGTGAATATATGGAAGCAGGAATTGGTACTCCAAAGAACCAGGCTTTTGCTGCTCTGCTAACATGAATGTGCTTAAAGACTCTCATAGGTGCTCAGAATCAGAGAGATGTTACAAGTTCTGAAGCAGTAATAGCACTCAGCATACATGACTAGAGTTCTGAACTCTTCCTTAGCTCCCCCTTTATGAGAATTTATTTGCAAAGTAAATTTGAATTCATAAACAATCATCTGCTACCTCTCAGTAAGCACTCAAGAAAAAAATGGAAAGAAGTTTAAGATAGTTTAAGACACAGGGAAAAGTAAGTTTCCAATGCAATTGAGCTAGAGAGGTGGCCCAGCAGTTAAAGCACTTGACTACAAAGTCTAACAACCAAGCTCAGTCCCCCAGTCCCCATGAAAGGCCAGATACAGAGCTAGGGCACACACCTGGAGTTTCGATTGCAAGGAGGCCTTGGCATGCCCATGCTCTTCCTCCCTGAATATGTGTTTCTCTTATCTCTCCACTTGCAAATAAATAAATGTATTGTTTTTTACTTTTTTTCAATTTTTATGTATTTATTTGCAAGCAGAGAGAAAAAGAGAGAGATTGAAGAGAGGCAGACAGAGAGAGAATGGGCATGCCAGGGCCTCTAGCCACTGCAAACGAACTCCAGATGCATGTGTCCCTTGTGCATCTGGCTTACGTGGGTCCTGGAGAATTGAACCAGGACCCTTTGGCTTTGCAGGCAAACTCCTTAACCGCTAAGCCATCTCTCCAACCCAAAAATGTATTTTTTAATGTTTGATTTATTTATTTGCAAGCAGAGAAATGCAGATATGGAGGGAGAGAGGGAAAGCATGAGAGCACCAGGGCCTTTAGCCACTGGAAACAAAGTCCAAATGCATGTGCCACTTTGTGCATGTGGCTTACTTATGTGGGTACTGGAAAATTGAATGCAAGTTTTTAGGCTTTGCAGGCAAGTGCCTCAATCACTGAACTAAATCTTCAGCCCTGAATTTTTTTTTAATATCACAATTACTGAGTCTGATGACCTAGAAATCAGTATAACACTTTCATAGAAAAAGTGGACTATTGTTCTTCAGTACTAAATATGAAGGGGAAAAAAAAAAAAAGAAGTAAACCAAGACAAAAAAAAAAAAAGACAGAAAGAGAAAAAAGCCAGACATGGTGGCACATGCCTTTAATCCCAGCACCCGGGAGGCAAAGGTAAGAGGATTGCCATGAGTTTGAGGCCACCCTGACACTATTTAGTGAATTCCAGGTCAGCTTGGGCTACAGCAAGACCTTCCCTCGAAAAACAAACAAACAAAAAGCAGCCTGGCATGGTGATGCACGCCTTTAATCCCAACATTTGGGAGGCAGAGGTAGGAGAATTGCCATAAATTCGAGGCCAGCCTGAGACTACATAGTGAATTCCAGGTCAACCTAGGGCTACAGTTGAAAAAAATCCTGTCTTCAAAAAAATAAATAAATAAAAGGCAGCCAGGCATGGGCGTTATTGCTGCACTCCTTTAATCCCAGCATTCAGGAGACAGAGGTAGGAGGATCGCTATGAGTTCAAGGCCACCCTGAGACCACATAGTAAATTCCTGGTCAGCCTGGGCTACAGTGAGACCCTACCTTGAAGAACAAAACAAAAAAAGAAGCGAAGATCTGAAATACTGAGCAATCTGAAGCCCAGAGCCTTTCCTAATGGGCCTAACTCTCACCATACAGAGTGTCCCAGGCTCTATACTCTCCTAACTATATCCAGCCTTCCTAAGGAAACCCTCCAACTCTCAAATGGCATCTGTGCCTATTTAGTCACATAGAACTGACTACTTAGTGTGCACAGGGAGGGCTTGTGAAGAAATTATAAATAGATCAAGGTCTAAGAATGCTTTGAGAAAATCAGGGTTTTTCTCAAACCCACCTTCCAAAGCTCAGGGTCCATTGCTGAAGAGGGGGCAGAAAGAATGTAAGAGCCAAAGGAAGAGTAGGACTCCTTACAACGTGCTCCTAAGACACAAAATGGCCTGGATATCCATGACTTCACATTGCCTGACACTACCTACACAAGACCATCATAATAAGAGGGAAAGATCATGACATCAAACTGAAAAGGGAGACTGATAGAGAGGGGGAGGGGATATGATGGAGAGTGAAGTTTCAAAGGGGAAAGTGGGGGGAGGGAGGGAAGTACCATGGGATATTGTCTACAATTAAAGAAGTTGTCAATAAAAAAAGAAAATCAGGGTTTAAGATAATCCCAAACCAGCTCTAGTCCCTTCAAAGGCTAACAACCAGTTGTTTAATTCTTTCTTTTTGTTTATTTTTACTTATTTATTTGAGAGTGACAGAGAGAGAGAGAGAGAGAATGGGCGCACCAGGGCCTCCAATCACTGCAAATACACTCCAGATGCATGCGCCACCTTGTGCATGCATCTGGCTTACATGGGTCCTGGGGAATCAAGCCTCGAACCAGGGTCCTTAGGCTTCACAGGCAAGCGCTTAACCGCTAAGCCATCTCTCCAGCTCCTCCTCCCCCCTTTTAATTGCTACAACAAACATCTCAACTCTGGACTGGGTAAAATATGAAATCATAGAAATAATTTTGGGGCCGGGCGTGGTGGCGCACGCCTTTAATCCCAGCACTTGGGAGGCAGAGGTAGGAGGATCACCGAGAGTTCGAGGCCACCCTGAGACTACATAGTTAATTCCAGGTCAGCCTGGACCAGAGTGAAACCCTACCTTGCAAAAAAAAAAAAAAAAAAAGAAAGAAAGAAATAATTTTGGGGCCTGGAGAGATGGCTTAGTGGTTAAGCACTTGCCTGTGAAGCCTAAGGACCCCGGTTCGAGGCTCGATTCCCCAGGACCCATGTAAGCCAGATGCAGAAGGTGGTGCATGCATCTGGAGTTCATCTGCAGTGGCTGGAGGCCCTGGCGTGCCCATTCTCTCTCTATCTGCCTCTTTCTCTCTGTGTCTGTTGCTCTCAAATAAATAAATAAATAAACAAATAAACAAACCAAAAAAAAAAAAAGAAATAATTTTGGAAGTAGGTATAGTGTAATCCCAGCTATTTGGGAGTCTGAGGCAGAAGGATCACAAATTTAAGGCCAACCTGGGCAATATGATAAGACTCAGGGTGGGGATGGAGTTGTGGCAGAAATATGCTATCTTTCCATACAGTCACCCAGACTGTCTCATTTTATGCTAGAATTTCCTCTGCATGTTAACTAAAAATCTGTTCCATGGGCAGATCCTGTAGAATCCTGAAACAAAGACTAAAAGGCAGTCACGGGCCTGGAGAGCTTGAGATGAGCATTCACATGCTCGGGTATGAGAAAAGCATTAAAGCCCCAGGATCTTCTCTAGAACAGGATTCAGCAAGAAACCTATCTTTCTTTCTTTCTTTTCCTTTCCTTTCTTTCCTTTCTCTTTCTCTCTTTCTTTCTTTTTTGGTTTTTTGAGGTAGGGTCTCCCTCTAGCTCAGGCTGACCTGGAATTCACTATGAAGTCTCAGGGTGGCCTCGAACTCATGGTGATCTTCCTACCTCTGCCTCCCAAGTGCTGGGATTAAAGGTGTGCACCACCACGCCTGGCCTATCTTTCTTAAAGTTGCAAAACAGGGGCTGGAGAGATGGCCTAGCTGTTAAGGCATTTGGCTGCAAAGCCAAAGGATCCAGGTTCAGGACCAATATAAGCCAGATGCACAAGGGGGCACATGCAACTGGAGTTTGTTTGCAGTGGCTAGAGGCCCTGAGCACCCATTCTCTGTCTCTCTCAAATAAATAAAAATATTTTAAAAAGAAAGAAAGAAAAAGAAAAAAGGAAAAAAAAGTTGCCAAACAAACAGTAAGGCTCCCAAGGTAGGGTCTCAGTCTAGCTAATGCTGACCTGGAGTTCACTCTGTAGTCTCAGGGTGGACTTGAACTGACGGTGATCCTCCTACCTCTGCCTCCCAAGTTCTGGGATTAATGTAAGCCAGGAGGAAATCAGACAAAGGTCTGTTACACAAAATCTTAGGAGCCATAGCTTTTGGAGAACAGGTAGCTGAGCACTCAAAACAGTAAAAGAAACTAGTGTAGGGAAAGCTGGAGTAGTGGCTTACACCTTTAATCCCAGACAGTCAGGAGGCAGAAGTAGGAGGAGCACTGTGTGTTTGAAGCCAGCCTGGGACTAGTGAGAGAGTTCCAGGTCAGCCTGGGCTAAAGTGAAATCCTGCCTTAAAAAAAAAAAAAAAGGGAGGCGGGGGGCGGGGGGCAAGTGTGGTGGTGCACGCCTTTAATCCCAGCACTCAGGAGGCAGAGGTAGGATGATCTCTGTGAGTTCAAGGCCACCCTGAGACTACATAGTGAATTCCAGGTCAGCCTGAGCTAGAGCGAGACCCTATCTCGAAAAACCAAAAAAAAAAAAAGGGGGGGTGGTGCTGGAGAGATGGCTTAGCAGTTAAGGCACATGCCTGTGAAGCCTAAGGACCCCAGTTCGATTCTTCAGGTCCCACATAAGCCACATGCACAAGGGGTACATCTACAGTTCATTTACAGTGGCTAGAAGCCCTGGAGTGCCCATTCTCACTTTCCCTCTCTCTGTCTCTAATAAATACATAAATAAATAAAAATCGTTAAAATTTTTTTAGAAAAAAGGCTGGAGAGATGGCTTAGCAGTTAAGGTGTTTTCCTGCAAAGCCAGAGGACCCAGGTTTGATTCTCTAGGACCCATGTAAGCCAGATGCACAAGGTGATGCATGCATCTGGAGTTCATTTGCAGTGGCTGGAGGCCCTGGCGTGCCGTTCTCCCCCTCTCTCTCAAATAAATAGATGAAAAATAAATAAAATATATTTTTAAATATTGGGCTGGAGGGATGGCTCAGCAGTTAAGGTGTTTGCCTGCAAAGCCAGGGGACCCAGGTTTGATTCCCCAGGACCCACATTAACCAGATGCACAAGGTGGCACATGCATCTGGAGTTTGTTTGCAGGGCTGGAGACCTGGCACACCCATTCCCTCTGTCCTTCTTTCTCTCTGTCAAATAAAGAAATAACCAAGCCACTGAGGACATAAAGAAATTAAAAGTGCATGTCGGGGGCTGGAGATATGGCTTAGCCGTTAAGGCATTTGCCTGCAAAGCCAAAGGATCCTGATTTGATTCTCCAGGACCCATGTATGCCAGATGCACAAGGGGGTGCATGCTTTTGGAGTTCATTTGCAGTGGCTGGAGGCCCTGGTGTGCCCATATTCTCACAACCCCCTGGTCAAATAAATAAATAAAGTGCATATCTATGGATTAAAGGGGGTCTATAGCAGGTAGTCCTCCACCCACTAAATTACCTACACCCAGGGCCATGAAACATCCCAGAAATAGCCTCTCTCAGACAGACAAAAATCATTCTGATGGACCTTGACCTGGACAAAAATGAACGTTTTTCTGAGGAATGAGAGTTAATGGCAATTCAACAGTGAAGTGAACTCAATCTTCAGTCATGTTTACAATCCTTACTCTCCAGTCACTCCTAATTGCCAGAAGGAATCAGTGTACACATTCACAGTCATAGCCCAGATGACTGTGGCTGGTCAGCTGGCCTTCAGACCTCCACCCATGAAAAGCCCTTGCAGATCAAGGCCCCAGAGTCCGATGAGCCAAGGAAACAGCTGGCCTTACCCTTCAAGTCTCTTTGACAAGAAAGAATTGTGATGTTCCGGATTTCTCAAATCAGTGCATATTAGAAAGATACAAGACATGGCCAACCACACCAGTCTACTCAAGCTTTCAGAGACACTCTCAAAGTCCCAGGAAACTATTATTCAAATTATGAGAATTTTAGGCTGGGCATTGCATGCTTTTAAATCCCAACACTCAGGAGGCAGAGGTAGGAGGATGGGGAAGACTGCGAAGGGTTCGAGGTCACCCTGAGACTACACAGTGAATTCCAGGTCAGCCTGGGCTAGAGCGAGACTCTACCACAAAATACCAAAAACCAGGCAGTTGCTAAGGAGTTTGAGCTCCTTACTTCTTATCAGCGCCGTTGGAATGGCCTCCCCAAACCACCACCTATCCACCGCCAGCATCACCAACACCTGTAAAGGAACTAAGCCTCGAAAGGGTGCCACTAGGGACCATGTGGGAAAAAGGGTACAGCAGGAGTTGATGGCCCTCATCATGTCTGGTGACAAGGGCATTTCTGCCTTCCTTGAATCAGATAACCCTTTCAAATGGATATGGACCATCCACAGAGAAAAATTTCAGTACCAGGGATGGGATACCTTGCAGTGATTTGTTGGCCAGGGAGGTCCCCTGCTACCCCCCAAACATTACAGGCTATTGTCAAGGCTCTGGGCTATAAGATGGGCATGGTGGTGCCCGCCTTTAATCCCAGCACTTGGGACGTAGAGGCAGGAGGATCACTGTGAGGTCAAGGCTACCCTGAGACTACAAAGTGAATTCCAAGTCAGCCTGGGCTAGAGCAAAACCATACCTGGAAAAAAAAAGTCACTATATTGCTGAGAAGAAATGACTTTGGAGTGTTCAGAGATAACATACCTAAGGCTCAGGGTCCATTGCAGAAGAAGTGGCTGAAAGATTTGAAGAGCCAAACAAAGGGTAATTGCTTAAAATGCAATTTTCCAGACACAAAATGGCCTGGATATCTATGACCCAGTAGTAGTACCTGGTACTACCTACACAAGACCATCATTATCGAAAGAAAAGATGACAGCAAAGTAATAGACTTATTGAGAGAGGGAGGGGATATAATGCAGGGTGGATCTGTGAGGGGGAAAGTGGGGTAGAGAGGGAATTGTCATGGTTTAATGCTTATCATTATGGAAGCTGTCAATGAAAATGTTTAAAGCCCCCCCCCCACACACACACAAAAGCCGGGCATGATGGCTCACGCATTTAATTCCAGCACTTGGGAGGCACAGGTACGAGGATGCTGTGAGTTCAAGGCCACCTGAGACAACAGAGTGAATTCCAGGTCAGCCTGGGATTGAGCGAGACCCTACCTTGAAAAACCAACCAACCAACCAACCAACCAACCAACCAACCAACCAACCAACCAAACAAACAAAAAAAAACATGCGGGCTCAGTAGCAGAAGCCAGTAAGCTAGAAAGGGGATATAAAGGGAATAGAAAGGGAGGGAGGGGGGACTTAATAGGATGGTATTGTATATATGTAAGTAGAACAGATTAGTGGGAGTGAAAAGGCCTAAGTGAGGTCAGGGGCAGAGACTGAGTAAAGGAAAGGTGGAGGGAGGGCTAATAAGAATCTAAGAGGATATAAATAAGTCATACGGAAACCTACTTTTCTGGACAATGGAACACTCAGAAACCTCTATGGTTACTAGAAAATTTTCAGTGTCAGGGATGGGATACCTTCCAGTGAGTTGTTGGCCAGGGAGGTTATAGATACCCCCAAACATTATAGGCCATTGCCGAGGCCCTTGGTTTCCCACCAGGAATAGATGGTAAGACCTTATGGCTGAAGACTCCACACATTTGGGCTGCAAGGTCACTGAGAAATCCTGCTGGAGCTGAGCTGAAAGCCTCCTCCAGGTGGACCAGCAGACAGAAAGTTGGAAAAAGCTACGCTGCATTGCAGTTCAATGGGAGAGAGAAAACACCAGTGAAGGGACTCAACAGTGAACACTGCAAGCTTTAAACTTGGCCAGCCAGGCCAAATGAGCCAATGAGTGCAATAGTGGCATGTCTGTTAATGGGGGAAAATAACTGCTCTCTAATTGGACTGGAGGCCTGCTCCATGGGAGGGAATACATCCCTGATACTGAAAACCAACAACAGGGGTAGTCATGAGCCCTAGGGATGTAACGGCCTGCTGGTGTCTGGCTAAATGCACATACTATGCTCACCAAACTGCCCAGTAAGCACTTCTCTTAATGTCCACACCCATATATTAATGCTACTCTCACTTTTGGTTAGAGAAGCTTCTCTTTTCAGATGGTGGTGACCCTGGGAGGACTCAGAAGGCACCATGATGCTGAGAAGAAGGGAAGAGGAGTGCTCAGCACTGAAACAACTCTAACCTACCTTCCAAGGCTCAGGGTCCATTGTGGAAGAAGAGGCGGAAAGAATGTAAGAGCCAAAGGAAGGGCAGGACTCCTTACAACATGCTCCTACAGACACAAAATGGCCTGGATATCCAGGACCTCACAGTGCCTGATACTACCTACATGAGACCAACATAATAGGAGGAAAAGATCATGATATCAAACTGAAGAGACTGATTGAGAGGGGGAGGGGATATGACGGGGAGTGAAATTTCAAAGGGGAAAATGGGGGAGGGAGGGAAGTACCATGAGGGGAAAAAAAAAACCAAACAACCATGCCGGGTGTGGTGGCATACTCCTTTAATCCCAGCCACTTGGGAGGCAGAAGCAGGAGGACCACCATGAGTTCAAGGCCACCCTGAGACTACATAGTGAATTCCAGGTCAGTGTGCGCTAGAGTAAGACCCTACCTTGGGGAAAAAAAGAAAAAAAAAAAAAAACCCAACAGGAATACATTTGTTCTCTCTTTATAAAACTAATTATTATTTATTTTTTATTTGCAAGCAGAGAGAGGCAAACAAAGAGAATGGGCATGGTAGGGCCTCTAGCTGCTTTAAACAAACTCCAGACGCATGTGCCACTTTGTGTATCTGGCTTTATGTGGATATTGGGAATTGAACTCAGGTTGTTAGGTTTTGCAAGACAGCACCTTAACTGCTGAGCCATCTCTCCAGCCCACATTTGTTCTCTTTTACTGTGGTTTTCTTTTTTCCTTTTCTTAGTTTTTCGAGGTAGGGTCTCACTGTAGCTCAGGCTGACCTGGAATTCACTGTGTAGTCTCAGGTTGCCCTCAAACTCATGGTGATCCTCCTACCTCTGCCTCCCCAGTGCTGGGATTAAAGATGTGCGCCAACCTTAATCTTTCCTAAATTATCTATTTGTGAGGTTCTACAGTATAACCAGAAAATGGCCACCTAGAACACAGATACGTGAATGAAAGAGAAAAACCTACACAAGGTAAAAGATTTAAAACTTACTGGAACACAAGCCAAATGAGGGCAATATCATCCAATGTAGGAAGCGGCTGGAAGTATAGTACATGAGATAGCAGATGACCCAATTTAAATTGGGTATACCCTGTTCATTTGTTTCATTTATAGGACAATTGCAAGAAATGGCTTTTGAAAACAGGGTTCCCTAGTAAAGTTTAAACGTTGTCTCTGTGGCAAGTTCAAACCTTCTGTATCCTGTGAGGCAGAAGTAAATGAACAATGCAGGAGAATGCCAGCCAAAGTAAAGAATGGGCTCTTGGGCTGGAGAGATGGCTTAGCGGTTAAGGTGCCTGCCTGCTAAGCCTAAGAATGCCAGTTCCAATCTCCAGGTCCCACGTTTAGACAGACACAAAGTGATGCAAGGGTGCAATGACACACTTGTCCACAAGGGGGGGGGTGCACATGTCTGGAGTTCGTTCACGTGGCTGAGAGGCTGCTGGCGGAGCCCATACTCTGTCTTCCTCTCCTTCTCTCTCTGTGTCTCTCTCCAAAATAAAAATAAATATAAATATTAAAAAATGCTTTAAAAAAAAAGAATGGGCTCTTACTTTTAAATTCTCCTACATTTCAGATATATAGAAATGAATTGGCAAGAGAAAAATCTCAAACAACCCAGGCAGATACATGCATTTCCCAGATAGTAAAAGAATAGGTTTCAGTTTTATCTTTCTTTCCTGCTAAACAAGATACCACTAGGCCTCTGACTCTCTGACTCCCTCCTCCGACTCTACCACTCTCACTTAGACCCAAGTTAGATAAAGAAGAAATTTACAGTGCTCTCGGAACAACCGGCCCCTACAGCACACAACAAGCTGAAATGGATTTACCTGCCAGCCCTTGTCCGCAGTCCTGTAGTACGGGTAATTTTTAGTGATATGTGTATAAATTCCGTTCAGGGTGAGCTGTTTATCAGGAGCCATTGTAATTGCTTGTACTATCAACTGTGCATAGGAGTATGGTGGCTTTGAATCATCCTGTGTTTAAGAAAAAACAATATTCAAGTTAACATGATTTTCTTAACTAAAATTTAAGATTTCTCTTTTAAGTGTTCTAACAATTTCTTTTATTATAAAAGGAATGTAATTTTGAAAATTTAGAAAAATAAATGGATCACCATGAGTTCGAGACCACCCAGAGACTACCTAGTGAATTCCAGGTCAGCCTGAGCTGCAGTGAAACCTTATCTCGAAAAACAAAACAAAAAAAAAGAAAAGAAAGAAAAGAAAAGAAAAGAAAAGAAAAAAAAAACAAAACAAGGGGCAAGAGAAATGGCTTAGCGGTTAAGGTGTTTGCCTGCGAAGCCAAAGGATCCCAGTTTGATTCTCCAGGACCCACATAAGCCAGATGCACAAGGGACACATGCATCTGGAGTTCATGTGCAGTGGACAGAGGCCCTGGCATGCCCATTCTCTCTCTGTGTGCCTCTCTTCTATCTCTCTCTCTCTGCTTGTAAATAAGTAAATAAAAATAAAAAAGAAAAGAAAATAAATGGAAAATGGAGAATAGCATAGAAAAAAGATTTAAAATCATGTAAGAAGAAAATCCAAATGGCAAAAACCAAATACATAAATAAAAACAAGTGAAGCTATTGGAGCTTACTGGAATCCAATACACAACCAAACTCAAACCTTCCTTCAACAGTGTGACACACAGAGGTCAGGTATGGTCAGTATCTGAGCAATCAGCAGCCCCCCAGCTGAGTGCTAAAGGGGATCTTCCCACACACCAGAAGCCAAAGCTCCAGGCTTACATGTCCAAATGTCCATCCACTAAAGGGCTCTCTGTACATGCCTACAAGCTGAGAGTATGAAGGAGCCAAACATAGGGACCCCATTCATTCAGGATAACTGGTGGCTTCCAGTTTTTTTGTGACAATTCAAAATACCACATGCGCCAGCACAAGCATGGAGGGAGTGAGCACCCAGTCCTTGTATAAACTTCTAGAAAAATGTACACACCAGTACTGGTGAATAGCAAAAGAATACAGATAAAAAGCAAATATTATATAAGGGCAGGGATATAGTGTATTGGTGGAGCACATTCAAAGCACATAAGGCACAAGGCCCTGGGTTTCATCCAATACTGCACACATAATGTTTAAGACTGAACCACGTCAAACCAACCAACAGAGACCCTGTCACAAAAAGGAAAAACATATATATACTAGAGTCAGGCGTGGTGGCACACACCTTTAATCCCAGCAATTGGGAAGCAGAGATAGGAGGATCGCCATGAGTTCAAGGGCACCCTGAGACTACACAGTGAATTCCAGGTCAGCCTGGGCTAGAGTAAGACCCTACTTTGAAAAACAAACAAAAAATAGAAAAAATAAAATCAAATAAAAATTGGGAGCTGGAGAGATGGTTTAGTGGTTAAAGCGCTTGCCTGTGAGGCCTAAGGACCCAGGCTCAACTCCCCAGAACCCATGTAAGCCAGATGTACATGGTGGCACATGCGCCTGGAGGTCATTTGCAGTGGCTGGAGGCTATGGCACGCTCATTCTCCCTGTCTCTATCTGCCTCTTTCTCTCTCTCAAGTAAATAAATAAATAAATAAATAAATAAATAAATAAATAAATAAATAAATATTTTTTAAAAATTCAATCACCTGCCAGCATCCAGAAGACTCCCCGTTCCATGCCCTACTTTAAATAGCTACCATGGGCTGAAGGGATGGTTTAAAGGTTAAGGCACTTGCCTGCAAAGCCAAAGGACCCAGGTTCAATTCCCCATGACCCACATAAAGCAAGATGCACAAGGTGGCATGTGTTTGGAGTTTGTTTGCAGTGGCTAGAGGCCCTGAAGTACCCATTCTTTCTCTCTCTCTCTCCCTCTGACTCTTTTACAAATAAATAAAAATAATTTTAAGGGACTGGAGAGATGGCTTAGTGGTTAACCGCTTGCCTGTGAAGCCTAAGGACCCCTGTTCAAGGTATGATTCCCCAGGATCCACGTATGCCAGATGCACGAGGTGGCGCATGCACCTGGAGTTCGTTTGCAGTGGCTGGAGGCCCTGGCGTCCATCCTCTCTCTCTCCCTCTCTCTCTCTCTCTCTCTTTCTCTCTCTCTCTCTCTCTCTCTCTCTCTCTCTCTATATATATATATATGCTTCTTTTTCTCTGTCTGTTGCTCTTAAAATAAATAAACTATATATATAAAATTTTAAACTATATTTATTTAAATAGCTACCATTTCATCAGCACTTAAGCAACCAACCACTTCTGCCAACCACCCACACAAACACTCCAAGGTTGTGGGAAAAGAACCAGGCATAGCGAGTACCCAAGTCTCAGAAATAGCTGAACTGTGGTCCTCATACACATATCAAGATTCATAGGGTGAAGCCTCTATCTCTGCTCAGGGGACCAGTGTATTACTTTGGGTTCTTTTTCTTTTTTTTTTTTTTGGTTTTTTGAGGTAGGGTGTCACTCTAGCTCAGGGTGACCTGGAATTCACTATGTAGTCTCAGGGTGGCCTCGAACTCACGGCGATCCTCCCACCTCTCTGCCTCCCGAGTGCTGGGATTAAAGGTGAGTGCCATCATGCCTGGCGTTTTTATGTTTTTATTGAGAAAGAATTTAACACAAGGGCTGGAGATATGGCTTAGCAATTAAGGTGTTTGCCTGCAAACCCTAATGACCCAGGTTTGAGTACCTAGTACCTGCATAAAGCCTGATGCACAAAGTGGCACATGTTTCTGGAGTTTGTTTGCAGTAGCTATAGGTCCTGATGTGCCTATTCTCTTTTCTCTCTCTGATTGCAAATAAATAAATAAATTTACTTTTAAAAAATTTAAGGGGGGCTGGAGAGATGGCTTAGCGGTTAAGGCGCCTGCCTGCTAAGCCTAAGAACCCGGTTCCAATCTCCAGGTCCCACGGTTAGCCAGATGCAAAGTGACGCAAGGGCGCAATGCCGCACTTGCCCACAAGGGGGCATACACATCTGGATTTTGTTCACAGCAACTGAGAGACTGCTGGCGCGCCCATCTCTGTCTTCCTCTCCCTCTCTTTCTGTGTCTCTCTCCAAAAATAAATAAAATAATAATAAATAAAATAATAATAAAAAAATTAAAAAGAAATTTAAGGGGCTAGAGAGATAGCTTAGCTGTTAAGGTGCTTGCCTGCGAAGCGTAAGGACCCATATTCGACTCTCTAGATCATATGTAAACCAGATGCACAAAGATGAGGCAAGCGCAACATTACACATGCCCACTAGGTGGGGCAAGCGTTTGGAGTTCAAGTTCGGCGGCCAAGGCCCTAGCACACTAATTCTCTCTCTGTGTCTCTATCTAAAATTTAAAAAAAAGACTTTAACAGGCCGGGCGTGGTGGCGCACGCCTTTAATCCCAGCACTTGGGAGGCAGAGGTAGGAGGATCGCCGTGAGTTCGAGGCCACCCTGAGACTACATAGTTAATTCCAGGTCTGCCTGGGCTAGAGTGAGACCCTACCTTGCAAAACCAAAAAAAAAAAAAAAAAAAGAATTTAACATTAAAAAGGTTCAGAATACATACATATTGGTAAAACCAATTTTGCAAAAGTCAACACCAGTACAGCCAGTACCAAATGGGAAGAGAAACAAAACCAGCAGCCGCCCCTGCATGGCCCTTTCAGTCCATAGATTTTTGTCTCCCAGAGGCCACCATTATTCTTAACTTTATACCTGTCACATTACTGCTGTAATCTGTTTCATTTTACCATCTAAAATTACTGCTATGTACACATGGTGCACAGCTGCAGCTTACTCCTTCCCATAGTTCTGTTGCATTATGAGTTGAGGTAATACCATGTACAAACTTCAGAGCATTTCATGTCAGTAAGTATTAGACATATTTTCTTACCAGACTACCACAGCTTAATCATTACTGCTTTTAGTTATGTGCTTTATATGAACCTTTGTTCATTCCCATTATACAAGGTTTTAGAAGGGTAATCACTAGGCCAAAGAATAAAAACATGTATATCAATACCTACTGATCAAAGAGGGAACAGACCCTCCAAAATGGTTTATGTATATGCATAACCCTCATATTTGCAACAGAGGGTGAGATTCCAGCATCAGTTTCCTAGAGCACAAACACGTGTGAACACCACAAAAAGTGATGAGACTCTGTCCATTGCAGCCTGTTCAGCTCTAAGCAATGGATTCATAATTGGACCAGCAAAGTCCTCAGGCACTTCAGGTGTTGAATGACTCAAATAATACATTCATAAATTCCAATACAGACAGCATACTCAGAAGCGATGCCAATCAAGTCCATGCAGACACTGCAGCAATGATAAATGATGACACAACATCTCTCAAAAACCCTGTTGGGCTTTTTTATTAGACAAATAATGTCTCACAGGTCCAGCTGCAAGACTATATAGAATATATTTACCTTTGGGCTGTCTCCACCTGAAGCTTCCTTTTCATTTTCTGGCTGTGAATTATCAGCCATTAAATTGAGGTCAGATGGTACCACACGGCCAATTTTGTACCCTGAAGACCCTGCTCCCCGGGGGCTGGATGGGCAGGAGTTTGCAGCACTGAGAAAGAGGGGGGAAAGTTTACTTTAGACTACAGGATAACATAAATAGTATAATGCTTCAATAACGGACTGTGAGGCCAAGATCTCATTCTGTAGCCCAAACTCAAGCCATCTGCCTCCCCAAGTACTGTGACTGAAGTCATGCACTACTTTATCTAACAACAACAACAACAAAAAAGTAGCCAGGCCTGTTGGCACACACCTTTAATCCAAGCACTTGGGAGGCAGAGGTAGGAGGATCAACATGAGTTATGAGACCACCCTGAGACTACACAGTGAACTCCAGGTCAGCCTGGGCAGAGCAAGACCCTATCATGAAAAACCAAAATAAAAACAAATTAAGGAGGGCTGGGGAAATGGCTTAGCGGTTAAGGCATTTGCCTGCAAAGCCAAAGGACCTTGGTTCAATTCCCCAGAACCCATGGTAAGCCAGAAGAACAAGGGGCACATGTGTCTGGAGTTCGTTTACAGTGGCTGGAGGCCCTGGCATACCCATTCTCTCTTTCTCTCTATCTGCCTCTTCCTCTCTCTCTCAAATAAATAAATAAATAAAATATTTTTTAAAAAATTAAGGAAAGCCATATTTCCAATGACAAAAATGTACTCTTACAAAGCCAGGCATGGTGGTGCACGCCTTTAATCCCAGCACTTGGGAGGCAGAGGTAGGAGGATCGCCACAAGTTCAAGACCATCCTGAGACTACATAGTGAATTCTGGGTCAGCCTGAGCTAGATAGAATGAAACCCTAACTTGAAACCCCCCCCCCCAAAAAAAAAAAAAAAAAAGAAAGAAAAGAAAAGAAAAGAAAGAGAAAGAAAAAGGTACTCTTACAAATTCTCTATGATATTTAACAATCCCACGAAGCTGAGCTGGAGAAGATGGCTTAGTAGTTAAGGCATTTGCCTACAAAGCCAAAGGATCCCAGTTCGATTCCCCAGGACCCAGGTAAGCCAGATGCACAAGGAGGTACATGCATCTGGAGTTCATTTGCAATGGCTGGAGTCCCTGGTGCGCCCATTCTGTATCTCTCTCACTCTCTCTCTACCTCTTTCTCTCTTGCTCAAATAAATAAATAAAATAAAAGTATTTTAGAAACAAAGAAAGAAAAGGAATTCTAAGCAGCAATATGGACATAGTATACTTATTTCCCTAAGTGTGAGCACATGGAATGATTAAGGCCAACTCTGGGAAGGTAGTGTCACACCCACTCCACCAGACAAAAGTGAGTCTCTAGATGGTTCAGGAACTTACCAGGGAGCAAAATGGCATATGATAGGTCCAGAAACACAGACCACAAGATCTGATGGCCCCTCCCTGGGGCCAAGCTAAGAGTTGCTAAGTGAGGGCAGGGGAGTCAAGAGCAGTAGGGGGTTAGGGCAGCCAAAGACCAGCACACCATAAGACAATGGAAAGGTCCAACTCAAGGACAAGAGTGTGGTCTCAGTGGTCCACTGAATGAAGGAACACCAAGAAAACAAACACACACCTATTTTAAATATTAACCTTTCCTGACAAGGTAGGTAAGGATCAAATATCCTTGTGGTTTTTTTTGGTCTTTCTTCCCTTCCTTCCTTCCTTCCTTCCTTCCTTCCTTCCTTCCTTCCTTCCTTCCTTCCTTCCTTCCTTCCTTCCTTCCTTCCCTCCCTCCCTCCCTCCCTCCCTCCCCTCCTCCCTCCCTCCCTCCCTCCCTCCTCCCTCCCTCCCTCCTCCCTTTCTTTCTTTCTTTCTTTCTTTCTTTCTTTCTGTCTCCTTCCTTTCCCTCCCTCCCTTCCTTTTGATTTTTTGAGGTAGAGTCTCACTCTAGTACAGGCTGACCTGGAATTCACTATGTAGTCTCAGGGTGGCCTTGAACACACAGCAATCCTCCTACCTCTGCCTCCCAAGTGGTGGGATTAAATGGGTGCGCCATCACGCCTGGCTTTCTGTTGTTGTTATTTTGAGGCAGGGTCTTGCTCTAGCCCAGGCTGACATGGAATTCACTATGTACTCAAAGGAACTCAAAGTGAGTCTCCTACTTCTGCCTCCTGAGTGCTGGGATTAAAAGCGTGCATCACCATGCCAGTCTTGGTTTTTGTGATAGGGTCTCATTCTAACTCAGGCTGACCTGGAGTTCACTATGTAGTCTCAGGCCAGCCTCGAATTTACAGTGATCCTCCTACCTCTGTCACCAGAGGGCTGGGATTAAAGGCGTGTACCACCAGGCCTGGCCAAATATACTTTTTTTTGAGGTAGGGTTTCATTCAGTCTAGCTCAGGCTGACCTGGAATTCACTATGTAGTCCAAGGGTGACCTTGAACTCACTGTGATCCTCCTACCTCTGCCTCCCAAATGCTGGGACTAAAGGTATGCGCCACCATACCCGGCCTTTTTTTTTTTTTAAAAAAGAAATAGACAGAGGAAAGATGAGAATTGGCACACTAAGGCCTCAGCCACTACAATCCGAGTTCCAGGTGCTTGTGACACCTAGCGGGCACGTGGGTCTAGCTAACGTGGAATCGGGAGAGGGGAACATGGGTCCTTAGGCTTTGCAGGCAAATGCCTTAACCGCTAAGTCACCTCTCCAGTTCCCAAATACACTTTTTAAAAAATATATTTTATGTGTTTGAGAGAAAATAAGGCAGAATGGGCATGCCAGGGCCTCTAGCCACTGAAAATGAATCCAGATGCATGTGCCATCTTGTGCATCTGACTTACGTAGGTATTGGAGAATCAAAACTGAGTCCTTAGGCTTTGGAGGCAAGCACCTTAATTGCTGAGCCATGTCTCCAGCCCCCAAATATACTTTTGTTTGTTTGTTTGTTTTTGTTTTTTGAGGTAGGGTCTCACTCTGGCCCAGGCTGGCCTAGAATTCACTATGTAGTCTTAGGCTGGCCTCGAACTCACGGTGATCGTCCTACCACTACCTCCCAAATGCTGGGATTAAAGGCGTGCGCCACCACACCGGCTATACTTTTTTTTTTGAGAGAAAGAGGGAGAGAGAGATATAGAATGAGAGAGAGACAGAATGGGTACGCCAGGGCCTTCAGCTGCTGTGAACCAACTCCAGGTGCCCTCTTGTGCAACATTGCACGCTTGCGTCATTGCATCTGGCTTATATGCATCCTGGAGATTGGAATACTGAATTCTTAGGCTTCACAGGCAAGCACCTTAACTACTAAGCCATTTCTCCAGCCCTAAATATACTTTTTAATCTCCTTGTGACTACAGCCATACCACTAAGATGGGATAAGGAGGCTTGTGTTTAGTTTACACCCTATCATTCTTCCCTTGGTGTTTTGAGACTCTTTCTTGCTATTTAACCCTGGATAGCCTAGAACTTTCGTTGTGGGCGAATCTGGTGTTGAGCATGTAGCGAATCTCCTGCCTCTGCCTCCTGAACACTGGGATTACAAGTATGAACCACTATAGCTGGCTCATAATCCAGTTTTTGCACAGTATCATTTATATGGAATATAAGGAGCTATGGTCAGGTATAGTAGTGCCCACCTTTAATCCTAGCACTGGGGTGGCAGAGGTAGGAGGATCTCTGTGAGTTCAAGGCCACCTGTGATTACACAGTGAATTCCAGGTCAGCCTGGGCTAGAGTGAGACCCTACTTTGAAAAAACAAAACAAACAGACAAGGGTTATACTCAGTATCCACACTGCAGGAACTGAAAAATTACCACACTTTAAATAAAAAGTGTAGGACAGGGCTGGAGGGATGGTTTAGTGGTTGGGTGCTTGCCTGAGAAGCCTAAGGACTCAGGTTCCATTCTCCAGATCCCAAATAAGCCAGATGCACATGATGGTGCATGCATCTGGAACTCATTTGCAGTGGCTATAGGCTCAAGCATGCTCATTTTCTCTCTCTGTCTCTAATAAATAAATTTAAAAAATAATAAAAAGTTAGGATAGGTAATTTTCTCCCCCCCCCATGCACATTTTCAAATAAATAAAAATGTAGTAAAGCCAGGCATAGTGGCACACGCCTTTAAATCCCAACACTCAAGAAGCAGAGGTAGGAGAATCGCCGTGAGTTTGAGACCAACCTGAGACTACATGATGAATTCCACGTCAGCCTGAGCTAGAGTGAGATCCTACCTCGAAAAATAAACAAAACAAAACAAAACCAAAATGTAGTAAAGTTTACTTGCCTCACTATAATTCTCCTCCCTCTCTCTCTCTCAAATAAATAAAATATACAGTAACTTAACATTTTAAAGACTTATTTTTTGCATTTTCCTACACATACACATACTTTCAAAAAAATAAAAATGTAGTAAAGATTCCTAGCCTTGTAATTCTTCTCTCTCTTATACACACACATTTTCAAATAAATAAAATAGTAGTAAAGATTCCTACACTTGGTATAATTTTTTTTTTTCTTTTTTGGTTTTTCTAGGTAAGATCTCACACTCAAGCTCAGGCTGACCTGGAATTTACTTTGTAGTCTCAAGGTGGCCTTGAACTCTCGGTGATCCTCCTACCTCTGCCTCCCAAGTGCTGGGAATTAAAGGCGTGTGACACCACATTCGGGCCTGTAATTTTCTTCTCACTCTCTCAAATAAATAAAAAATACAGTGACCTAGCATTTTAAAGAATTTTTTCTGCATTTCCCCCCTCCCCATATACACACACTCTCAAATAAATAAAAAAGTAGTAAAGATTTCTAGCCTTGCTGTAATATTCTTCTTTCTCAAATGAAATATACAATAGCTTAAGGTTTTAAAAAATACTTTATTTATTTACCTTTTATGTAAGAGAGAGAGAGAGAATGAATTTGAATGGGCATGCCAGGGCTTTTAGGTATGACCTCGAACTATTTGAGCTTCCTTGTAGCCTCCTACCCTAGTTGGCCACACTTGAGAAACAGCAGGTACCCAACTCAGTACAGAGACAAGTGTGTTTATGCTCCCCAGCTTACACGGTCTACAACATACCCATTCTCAAGTCCACTCCATGCAAGAAGTAGAACATAGCACAGTCAGCTGGCCTGTGCCCAAGCTCTAAAACCACAGTCAAAGTGGAACTTTACAATGACCCTATGCTACTACTTAGTCCACTCCAAGGACAGCACAGTTTGGGGACTTTTCCTCACCCTACAGAAAGCATAGCACAAATTTCATCAGTCCCAGTAGCAGAGGCCAGAGAAACTGTCCTTGAAGCTAACAGTACTTTGTGAGCTGTCCAGTCACATAGACCAGTCTCACATATCATCAACCTGTAATTTCTAAGTAAAACCCAGGAGCAGTCAGGTGTGGTGACTCATACATTTAATCCCAGCACTTGGGAGGGAGACTAAGTTAGGATTAAGGTGAATTTGAGGCCAGCCTGGGCTAGCCTCACTCAAAAAACAAAACAAAGATTAGAGAGATGGCTCAGCTGTCAAGGCACTTGCCTATAAAGCCTAAAGACCTGGGTTCAACTCCCCAGTACCCAAATAAAGCTAGATGCACAAAGTGGCATACCATTTGGAGTGAGTTTATAACAGCTAGAGCCCCTGGTGTATCTATTCTGTCTCTTTCTCTTTCTTTCTGCTTGCAAATAAATAAATAATTACTTAATTAAAAAAAAAAAAAAGGAGGGCTGGAGAGATGGCTTAGTGGTTAAGGCACTTGCCTGCAAAGCCAATGGACCCAGGTTCAATTCCCCAAGACTCACATATGGCAGCTGCACAGTGTGGCACATGTTTTCTAGAGTTTGCAGCGGTTGGAGTCCATGGCATGCACATTCTCCCCCCGCCAAATAAATAAATAAATAAATAAAAATAAAATATTTAAGCTGGTCGTGGTGACGCACGCCTTTAATCCCAGCACTCAGGAGGCAGAGGTAGGAGGATGACCCTGAATTCGAGGCCACCCTGACACTACATAGTGAATTCCAGGTCAGCCTGGGCTAGAACAAGACCTTACCTCAAAAAACCAAAAAAATAAAAATAAAAAACTGGGCGTAGTGGTAGGCGCACACCTTAAATCCCAGCACTCAGGAGGCAGAGGTAGGAGAATCACCCTGAGTTCGAGGCCATTCTGAGACCACATATGAATTACAGGTAAGTATGGGCTACAGTGAGACACTACCCTGAAAAACCAAAATAAATAAATAAATAAATTAATTAATTAATTAATTTTTAAAAAGGACTGGAGAGATGGCTCACTAGTGTCCACATGATGCACTAGTCCTGCAGGGGAGGAGACTCCCCCTCAAGCTCCATAATCAATAAAAAGAAACTCCAGGACAGGCATGGTGGCCCATGTCTTTAATCCCAGCACTTGGGAGGCTGAGATAAGAGGATCGCTGTGAGTTTGAGGCCACCTTGAAACTACATAGTGAATTCCAGGTTAGTCTGGGCTGGAGTGAGACCCTGCCTTGAAAACACAAAAAGAAAAAGGACAAAGAAAAAAGAAAAAAGAAATTCCAGCTCAAAACAAGACTGGACAGAAAAGAATAGAGCAGGATGGCCCCATAGTCGAGTGCACCCTCCCCTCAGCACTCCCAGGCAAACACTGGGACGACATACTACATTATAGCACACACACACACACACACACACACACACACACACACACACCCCCCACCAACTGTGAGAATTACATCTCACAACACAGAAACTGCAAGCAGCCTCCAAAAACTCAGGGACATTACTTTAAGCACCTTAAAATCACCTGCTTCACAGCCAGCTATAAAAAAGATACAAAGAGTCACTTTGGGAATTGATGTGTGACCAAAAAACCACAAATGCTGGTCTCTGTTATACCTGATGGTTCCTGTGGGGGAGGGAAGGGGGCTAATGAGGTGGGCCATGGTGTCTGGAATGTTGATGGTCAGAGGTGAGATGTGTGGCTGCACAGGTTTCACTGGCGACTCAGGTGCTTCCTGTTTCTCCCTCTTCTCACTGGACAGGGCCGTGAACGTTATCTTGATGTTTGTGCTCGGGAACCTGAACGTGCATCTGCAAAAGAAAAGCTAATGATCAGTACATGTTTGCAGTCCACTAGAGTTCTTGAGCCTTTTTCCACAGGTATTGCAGGTGAGAACATATGCCTTCCCCACTTCAAAATCCACCCACCAAGTACTGCCAAGTCATTTAATGAGCAAAATAACAAATGAGAAATTTCACTAGCCAAGTGTGCTGCCACACACCTGTAACCCAGCACTTGGGAGGACTAGGAGTTCAAGATCAGCTCCAGATAAATAGCAAGTTCAAGTCCAGCCTGGGCTATGAGACCTTACCTAAAAAAGCAAGGTAGGGCGGGGGAAGGAAAGATGGATTAGTGAAAAACACTTGTTGCACAAGCCTGATGACCTGAGTTCAGATCCTCAGAACCACATAAAACTGGACACAGTAGCCTGTGTCTGTAATCCCAGAACACCTACAGCAAGATGGGAGGCAGAAACAGAATCCCCAAAAGCTCACGTGGACCAGCTATCCTGGTAAATGCAGTGGTGAGCAACAAAAATTCCTACCTAAAAATAAAGTTGTCTTATGACCTCCAAACATGCCTGTAAGCACACACGCACACAGACACTCACAAACACACTCATGTTATTTAAAAAAAGACACTAGCTGGGCATAGTGGTGCATGCCTTTAATCCCAGCATTCAGGAAGCATAGGTAGGAGGATCACCATGAGTTTGAGGCCACCCTGAGACTATACAGTGAATTCCAGGTCGGCCTGGACTACAGTGAAACCCTACCTCAAAAAACAAAAACAAAACAAAGACACCAATCAGAAAAGCCATAAGAAAATAAAAAGTAAAGACCCCTAACACCAAATGCCACTTAGTCTGCAATGATTCTTTTGAAATAAAAACTGTAGGTAGGACTTGTGGTGTAATTCATAGGCATAGAACTTGCCTAACATGAGAAAGGCTCTGGGTTCAATCTCCAGCATAGTAGGGAGGAAGGCAAGGCTGAAAGTATAGCTCAGTGGTAGAATGCTTGTTTAGTATGTGCAAGGCAATGAGTTTGGTCCCCAACTCTGCCAAGAAAAGAAAGAATAGAAAAGAAAAGAAAAAGCAAGGGAAGGAAGGAAGGAAGGAAAGAAGGAAGAAAGAAAATGAAAAGAAAGAGGGGCTAAGAAAAGAAAAAGGAGTGGTGGAGCAGGTCTTTAATCCCAGCACTCAGGAGGCAGAGGAAGGATGATTGTTGTGAGTTCAAGGCCACCCTGAGACTACACAGTGAGTTTCATACAGGTCAGCCTGGGCTAGAGCAAGACCCTACCTTGAAAAAAAAAAGAAAGAAAGAAAAAGAAAAAAATTAGGGCTGGAGAGATGGCTTAGTGGATAGGACTCTTGCCTTGGAAGCCCAGGGACCCAGGTGTGATTCCTAGTACCCGCGTAAGCCAGATGCACAAGGTGGTCTATGTGTCTGGAGAATTCCTTTACAATGGCTAGGTCCTGGTGCACACAATCTATCTGCCGTTTTCTTTTTCTCTCAAATAAATATTAAAAAAAAAAAATCAGGGTTGGAGAGGTGACTTAGCATGCTTGCCTACAAAGCCAAAGGACCCAGGTTCAATTCCCCAGATGTACATGGGGACACACGCATCTGGAGTTCCTTTGCAGAGGCTAGAGGCCCATTCTCTCTCTCTATCTGCCTATTTCTGTATCTCTCCCAAATAAGTAAATAAAAACAAAATATTTTAGGGCCAGGTGCCATGACGCATGCCTTTAATCCCAGCACTCAGGAGGAAGAGGTAAGCAGATTGCCCTGAGACTACATAGTGAATTCCAGGTCAGCCTGAGCCAGAGTGAAATCCTATCTTAAAAAATAAAAGGCTCATGCCTTTTACCCCAGCACTCGAGAGGCAGAAGTAGGAGGATTGCTGTGAGTTCAAAGCCACTCTGAGACTATATAGTGAATTCCAGGTAAGCCTGAGCTACAGCGAGACCCTACCTGGAAAAATAAAAAAAAAAATTAGGGTTCAGCCAGGCTTAGTAGCACATGCCTTTAATCCCAGCACTTGGGAGGAGAAGTAGGAAGATCTCTGTGAGCTTAAGGCCACCCTGAGACTACATAGTGAATTTCAAGTCAGCCTGGACTAAAACAAAGCCATACCTCAAAAAGGAAAAAAAAAAAAAAAAAAAAAAAAAAAAAAAAAAAAGGCTGAATGTGGTGACTCACACCTTTAATCCCAGCACTTGGGAGGCAGGAGGATCAGGATCACCATTCTGAGACTACAGAGTGAATTCCAGGTTAACCTGGACAAGAATGAGACCCTAACTCGAAAAAAAAAAAAAAAAAAAAAAAAAAAAATCAGGGCTAGAGAGTTGGCTTTGTGGTTAAGGAGCTTGTCTGCAAAGCCTAAGGACCCAGGTTCAAATCCCCATATCCACATAAAGCCATATGCACAAGGTGGTACATGTATCTGTAGTTCATTTGCAGTGGCTAGAGTCCCTAGTGTACTCAATTTCTTTTTATCTGCCTCTTTCTTTCTCTCTCAAATAAATAAACAGCCAGGCATGGAAGGGTATACCTTTAATCTCAGCACTTGGGAGGTAGGGGTGGGAGGATCAGCATGAGTTCAAAGCCAGCTTGAGACTACATAGTGAACTACAAGTCAGTCTGGGCTGGAGCAAGACCCTATCTCAAAAAAACCTATATAAAAAAATGGGAGTGCTCAGCACTGAAATATCTCTAACACACCTTCCAAGGTTCAGGGTCCATTGCAGAAGAGGTGGCAGAAAGAATGTTAAGAGCCAAAGGGAGGGTAGGACCCCTTACAACATGCTCCTACAGACACAAAATGGCCTGGATATCCAGGACCTCACTGTCTGACAGTACATAAGACCATCATAATAGGAGGAAAAGATGATGACATCAAAATGAAAGAGAGACTGATTGAGGGGGGAGGGGATATGATGGAGAGTGAAGTTTCAAAGGGGAAAGGGAGGGAAGGGAATTACCATGGGATATTGTCTACAATTATTGAAGTTCTCAAAAAAACATGGGGCTGGAGAGAGGGAGTTTAGCGGTTAAGGCATATATGCCTATGAAACCTAAGGACCCCAGTTCGATTCTCCAGCTCCCATGAAGCCAGATGCACATGGTGGCACATATATCTGGAGTTCATTTGCAGTGGCTAGAGGCCCTGGTACATCCATTCACATGCTCTCTCTCTGTCTCTAATAAATAAATAAAATAAAATAAAAAGAAAACTACATTAAAAACCTAAATAAATTTAAAAATAATTTTTAAAAATTTTATTTTTATTTTTTTGACAGAGAGAAAGAGGGAGAGAGAGAGAGAAAATGAGTGCTCCTAGGCCTCCAGACACTGCAAACTAACTCCAGACACATGCGCCACCTTGTGCATCTGGCTAACGTGGGTCCTAGGGAATTGAAACTGGGTCCTTTGGCTTTGCAGGCAAATGCCTTATCTGCTAAGCCATCCCTCCAGCCCAAAAATGTTTTTCTTTTTTTTTTTTTTTTAAATATTTTTTATTATTTATTTATTTATTTATTTGAGAGAGAGATACAGAAATAGGCAGAGAGAGAGAGAGAAAGAATGGGCATGCCAGGGCCTCCAGCCACTGCAAACGAACTCCAGATGATTGCACCTCCTTGTGCATCTGGCTTATGTGGGTCCTGGGGAAATCAAGCCTTGAACCAGTGTCCTTAGGCTTTACAGGCAAGTGCTTAACCGCTAAGCCATCTCTCCAGCCCCCCAAAAATGTTTTTAAATCATGGAGCTGGGGAGATGGCTCAGCAGTTAAAATGTGCTTGTTTGCAAAGCCTGTCAGCCAGGATTCAATTCCCAGCACCCATGTAAAGCTTTATGCAAAGTAGCACATGCATTTGTGATCCCAATGTGTCTATGCCAATGGGAGGTTGGAGCCAGGAGGATCTGAAACCCACAGACCAGCTAACCTTGGCAGTGCATTTGCAGAAGCAAGACTGTTGGTCCTCTAACCACATGCTTGCCATGTACACATACACACAAAAATAAGTAATTTAAAAAGAAAATCACCCTTTCTGGGGCTGGAGAGATGGCTTAGCAGTTAAGGCATTTGCCTGTAAAGCCAAAGGACCCAGGTTCAATTCCCTAGGATCCATGTTAGGCAAATGCACAAGGGTGTACATGCGTCTGGAGTTTGTGTGCAGTGGCTGGAGGCCCTGGCATGACCATTCTCTTTCTCTCACTCTTTCTTTGTCAAATCAATACATAAAAATAAATATATAGGGCTGGAGAAATGGCTTAGCAGTTAAGGTGCCTGCCTGCTAAGCCCAAGAACGCTGGTTCCAATCTCCAGCCGTTCCAATCTCCAGGTCCCACGTTTAGCCAGATGCAAAGTGACACAAGGGCGCAATGCCGCACTTGCCCACAAGGGGGCGCACACATCTGGAGTTCGTTCACAGCAATTGAGAGACTGCTGGCGCGCCCATCTGTTTCCCTCTCCCTCTCTGTCTGTCTCTCTCTGTGTCTCTCTCCAAAAATAAATAAAATAATAATTTAAAAATCAAAATAAAATAATATATATATATATATATATAAATTTTAGGAAAAAACAAAACACCCTTTCCGGATTGGAGAGGTGGTTTAGCAGTTAAGGTGCTTGCCTGTAAAACCTAAGGACCCAAGCCGGGCGTGGTGGTGTACGCCTTTAATCCCAGCACTCGGGAGGCAGAGGTAGGAGGATTGCCATGAGTTCAAGGCCACCCTGAGACTACATAGATCATTCCAGGTCAGCCTGGACCAGAGTGAGACCCTACCTCGAGGAAAAAAAAAAAAAAAAAAAAAACCTAAGGACCCAAGTTTAGTTCCCCAGAACTCATGCAAAGCAGATGCAACATGGCACATGCGTCTGGAGTTTGTTTGTAGTGACTAGAGGCCCTGATGCACACATTCTCTTTCTCTCTCCAGCTCAAATAAATTTAAAAAAGTAAATAAAATATTTTATTTATTTATTTAATTTTTGGAGACATAGAGAAACAAACAGAGAAGGAAAGGGAGACAGAGAATGAGCGCGCCAGCAGTCTCTCAGCTGCTGTGAATGAAATCCAGATGCGTGCGCCCTCTTGTGGTCAAGTGCGGCATTGCGCCCTTGCGTCACTGCATCTGGCTAAACGTGGGACCTGGAGATTGGAACTGGGTTCTTAGGCTTAGCAGGCAGGTGCCTTAACTGCTAAGCCATCTCTCCAGCCCTAAATAAAATATTTTAAAAACAGTCCCAGATTTGTAGTCTATGAATCTTATTCTGATCCCAGGTAAATACTCTATCCTTTATCTACAATACTCTAACAACAAATGGTACTCAACTCAGCTTCATCTGTGCACCCTACAAGGTAGGCTGGCTCTGCCTACCACTGCCCTGAGAACCTACCCAGGAAGGGTCCACAGTGTGGATGGAAGTCACAGAATGTCACATGTTTCTCCTATGTCTACTGGCATCTCCAAAGTGACATATGTCAATGCTATATATACTTAGGCCAGTGTTGACATTCTGCCATGGTTTGAATGAACTCTTCACACTCATAGATTGTCACCAAGCAGTACTGGGGAAGGGGGAATTAGATCATGAGGTTCTGCCATTCCTTTGGAATGGATCCATGTTGTGTTGGTCTGTTTCTGTCTCCTGAGTGCTCATAGGTCCTTCTGCCAAATTGGGCAGATACACCTGACACTTTCTGATATCCCTGCTTCCAGAACCATGAGCCAAGTAATTTTCCGTTCATTATGAATCCGCCTAGTCTGTGATACACACTAAGGCATACTAACTCCTTTGAAATGACAACCACAGGGATCTGCCTCCCTTTCCTTCACTGGTGATATGCACTAGATATATTCAGTCTAATGCAGTCTCAGTGGTAAGTGGAATGTAATGGGGTGTCCAGAACACCAACTTCGTCAGATTTCTGCTCTTAGAGGTTCCTCCTCACTCATTGGACTCTCCTTTATACTTCCCATGGGGTAATGTACCAGGCCTAAACCTCAGCCTCTACCTTCCTTAACTGACCCTTTTTTTAAGAAAAATTGTTTTTTACTTATTTATTGAGAGAGAGCCAGAGAGAGAGAGAGAATGAGGCAGGAGGGACAGAATGGGCACACTAGGGCCTCCAGCCACAGCAAATGAACTCAAGATACATGCACCACCATGTACACCTGGTGTATGTGAGCTCTGGGGAGTCAAACCTGGGTCCTTAGGCTTAGAAGGTTAGCACCTTAATTACTAAGCCATTTCTCCAGCCCATGACACTCACTCTTGGATGAGCTTACTTAAGCCTGTTACACCAAACACCACACACAACTGAGTAACCCCAAAAACCTCGGAATCCTCATCTCCATTAGTACTGGGTCTAAAACAGGATTGAAGTGAAGCTCCCCTTTCAAGGTTCTGCTCATTTGTGTGATGAAAGCCTTCTGAACCAGGAACACTGAAATGGTTAATGTATCTGTGCATGCAGTATGTCACACAGTTATAAACAGGCCAAAAAGAAGAATGCATGAAGGGCTAGGGCTCAACTCAGTGCGAGAGTGTTAGCCTAGCATTCATAGGACCTTTGGTTCCATGCATAACTTCTATCAAACAAAATGCAGAGATGGGTGTGGGGTACACACTGCTAATCTCAGACTATTGAGGCCAGAGACTGAGTTCCAATCCAGCCTGTATTATGTAGCCCTGTCTTCAAAAAGGAGGATGGGGCCAAGCATGGTGGTGCACTCCTTTAAACCCAGCACGTAGGAAAGCAGAGGAAGGAGGATCACTGTGAGTTCAAGGCCAATCTGAGACTACATAGTCAATTCCAGGTCAGCCTGGACTAGAGCAAGACACTACCTGGAAAAAACAAAACAAAACAAAAAAGGCAGAGGGATGGTCTGTACAAATTAGCTCTGGTATCTGGTTTATGTGGTCCTGGGGAATCAAACCTGAGTCCTTTGACTTTGTAGGCAAGTGCTTTAACCACTAAGCCATCTCTCCAGCCCCAAATAAGTTTTTAATATATATATACTTTTATTTATTTATTGGAGAGAGTGAGAGAGAGGGGCAAATAGAGAGAATGGACACACCAGGGCCTCCAGCCAGCCACTACAAACAAACTCCAGACACACATGCCACTTTGTACATCTGGCTTTATGTGCATCCTGGGGAAATTGAACCTGGGTCCATAGGCTTCACAGGCAAGCACCTTAACCCCTAAGCCATCTCTCTAGCCTCCTAAATAAAAATTTTTAAACAAGTGAATTAAGCAGGTAACACTCTTGTTTTGTTTTGCAGTATTTACCTAAGTCTAAAAGCAAACATCATAGCCAGGTGTGGTGGTACACGCCTTTAATCCCAGCACTCAGGAGGCAGAGGTAGAAGGATCTCTGTGAGTTTAAGGCCATCCTGAGATTACACTGTAAATTCCGGGTCAGCCTGGGTTAAAGTGAGACCCTACCTAAAAAAAAAAGGGGGGGCATGTGTTGAGTTCATTTGCAGTAGCTAGATGATCTGGCACACCCATTCTCTGTCAAATAAATAAACAAACAAAACAAATCCAAATTTCCTACTAAAAGGTTCACACGTGATATAAAACTGTCACCAACTGCTAGGTTTCTATCTCCCAGGGCTCTCCACCACCCTACTACTGACACTTGAGGCTGGATCACCCTTTATTGGGGGGGGGGTTCTATTCGGAACAGTGTGAAAACTGTAGCAGCATCCTTGCCCTCTGTCCTCTGGGTGCAAGTGATATCAGCTCCTACAAATGCCATGTAAACATGTCTCTACACTGCCTAAAGTCATGAAGAGTGGGAAGGGACAGCCTTGCCCTAGGGAAAAACCAAAACAATTTTTTTTTCAAGGCAGAGTCTCACTCTAGCCCAAGTTAACCTGGAACTTACTCTGTAGTCCCACAGTGATCCTCCTATCTCTGCCTCACAAGTGCTGGAACTAAAGGTGTGCACCACCACACCCTACTATGATGTATGGTTTTTTTTTTTTTTTTTTTGTATTTGATTTATTTGCAAGGAGAGAGAATAAATGGCTATGAATGGACAAACCAGATCCCCTAGCCACTCCAAACGAACTCCAGATGCATGTGCCACTTTGTGCACTGGGCTTTACTTGAGTACTGGGGAATCGAACCTGGGTTTTCAGGCATTGCAGGCAAGTGCCTTAAATGCTAAGCCATCTCTCCAACCCTGTTTGTTTGTTTTGGTTTTTCGAGATAGAGTTTCACTCTAGCCCAGGCTGACCTGGAATTCACTATGTAGTCTCAAGGTGGCCTCAAACTCATGGTGATCCTCCTACCTCTGCCTCCTGAGTGCTGGGATTAAAGGTGTGGTGTACGCTGGGCCTGTTTTTGTTTTTTTTTTTCCTCCTTTGTTTTTTTGAGGTAGGGTTTCACTCTAGCTCAGGCAGACCTGAATTCTCCCCGTAGTCTCAGGTGGCCTCAAGCTCATAGCAATTCTCCTACCTCTGCCTCCCGAGTGCTGGGATTAAAGGCATGTGCCACCACGCCTGGCCCTCATTTTTCTTTTTCTTTTTTTCCTTTTATACCCTGAAACCTTTCACGATGAGACACATAAGCACTCTGTCAAACGACAAACTATGATAAAAGTCACATACTGTCTACA
Organism: Orientallactaga sibirica; assembly: GCA_036365145.1. NCBI lineage: Eukaryota > Metazoa > Chordata > Mammalia > Rodentia > Dipodidae > Orientallactaga > Orientallactaga sibirica. The sequence continues at coordinate 757,267 of JAEOAD010000013.1, forward strand.
AAAAGTTCTGGGATACCTGTCAAACTACACTGCAATAAAAGCCGCCCAAGACATACAGATAAAGTACTACTTTTCACTTGGGCTACAGTTCTTAGGCAAGGTGCGTGCCATCTCCTGTGCCATCACTTCCTAGGATGACTTGCTCGATTGCTTGACACTTGCAATGTGACTGAGCACAGTGGTACAGGCCTTTTATGCCAGCATTCAGGAGGCTGAGGTAGTAGGATTAATGTGAGGGCTAGAGTTCCAGGTCAGCCTGAGCTAGACTGAGGCTCTACATTAAAAAATAATAATAATAAGACCCAAAATAATAAATAAATAAATAAACAAATGGAAGGCAAGGCGTAATGGTGCACACCTTTAAACCTAGCACTTGGGAGGCCAAAGTAGGAGGATAGTTTTGAGTTCTTGGTCATTTTGAGACTATAGAGTGAATTCCAGGTCTGCCTGAGCTAGAGTGAGATGAGAGCCTACCTCAAAAAAATTAAAAATAAGGCCAGGCATGGTGGCACACGCCTTTAATCCTAGTACTCAGGAGGCAGAGATAGGAGGATCGCCAAGAGTTTGAGGCCACCCTGAGACTACACAGTGAATTCTAGGTCAGCCTGAGCTACAGTGAGACCCTACCTCAGAAAACCAAAATAAATAAATAAATAAAAATAAATAAATAAAATAAAAATAAAAAATAAAGGTTGGCTGGACAGATGGCTCAGTAGTTAAGGTACTTGCCTGCAAACTCAAAGGATTTAGGCTCAATCCCCCAGTACCCTCGTAAAGCCAGATGCACAAAGTGGTGCATGCCTCTGGAGTTTGTTTGCAGTCGTGCCCATTCTCTATTTACCTTTCTCCTCCCCAAATAAATAAATAAAATTTTTTTAAAGGCAATAAGGGGCTGGAGGGACAGCATAGCAGTTAAGGTGCTTGCCTGCAAAGCCAAAGGACCCATGTTGTACTCCCCAGGACACACATAAGCGCATGCATCTGGAGTTCATCTGCAGTAGCTGGAGGCCCTGGTGCGCCTATTCTCTCTCCCCCCTTTCTCTGTCAAATAAATAAATAAAAATATTTTTAAAAGGCAATATGTACCTGTAATGGGCCACTGTGGGCTATATTTTATTAGCAAATTCCAAAAGGTTCCTCATGAATTAGGAACAAAATTATGGACAACAGCTTACATAGTGTTATGCTCCAAAGAGAAACATTAATAGGAAACCTATAAAATGTACAACAGACTTAACAATAGTCTCCAAAATGCTAATTGCTTTCATGAAAAGCTTCATTTTAGATACTTTCTTTTCCTCATTTCAAAAATTAAAAAAAAAACAAAAAAACAAAAAAAAAACTTTCTCTTTGACCAAGCAAGTATAGATTTTCACTATGGAGAAATCTGCTGCTACTATAATGGCCTCATCTCCTGGAATACTTCCACCAATTCCCAATTCTGAATGAAGCTGGGCTGTTATTTCTAAAACTGTAAAACCAGAAAGGACACCTTCTGGAACATGGGGAGGAGAGTAAATGGGAGCACCACATCCAACAAGAATCTCTGCACTTGAGTATGTGTATTTAAAAATAACATGCTGCCAAAAATAAAAATAAAATAAAATGCTACCCTGCATGCTGGTGCATGCCTTTAATTACAGCACTTGTGGTAGTTTGAATATATGTCCCCCTATATATTCAGTGTTTTACTAGTTATACTTTGCATCTGCAATCACCTTGCTAGAGGCAATGTCACTGGGGGCCCGGTCTTAAGATGTGGTGATGGTTTGAGACTCCATTGTAAAGATATGCAAATGTGCCTAGCAGGAGTTCCTGAAGTGTGCTGTGTGACCTTTTGGCTGTAGTTTTGCTCTGTGTGCTGTGGTGGCTGGTTGGCTTTCTCTCTCTGTTTGGCCCTGTGAAGAGCAGGCCGCTTTTCCTGCCTTTATGGAACTTCCCCTGGATCTGTAACCTTCAATAAATAATATCCCTTCCTCCATAACTGTGCCTGGTCTGAAAGTTCATCTCAGCGAACCTGAAGCTGTCTGCAACAGTAAAGTGGTACCGAGGAGTGTGGGGTGAGATGAACCTGACCGTGTGGATATTCGTCTTTTGGAACTTTTGTTTTGGAGGAATGGGCATGGACTTGGTGCTTGCAACTGAAGATGCCTTCTGGAGTGGTAAGCCAAGTTTTATGGACTATTCTGATGAGAGTTTGAGAATGCTAAGTGCAGACAGTATTGAACTTCGAGGCTTGGCTTATGAGCTTTCTAAGGGGAAGGAAAGACGGCAGAGGACTTTGTTGGAACTGGGCTACTGGCATAAGGGATGGCTACGTTCCGCTATCCAGGCCCAGAGTGTTTGATCAAGGTTAAATTTGTAATGGACTGATGTGCTCGGCTAAAGATATCGGACTGAGATTTTAAGCTGAAAAACTTGAAGCAAGTTAAAAGTAGAGGCATTGAGGGGCTGGAGAGATGGCTTAGCGGTTAAACGCTTGCCTATGAAGCCTAAGGACCCCGGTTCAAGGCTCGATTCTCCAGACCCACGTAAGCCAGATGCACAAGGGGGTGCATGCATCTGGAGTTTGTTTGCAGTGGCTGGAGGCCCTGGAGCACCCATTCTCTCTCTCTCTCAAATAAATAAATAATAAAATATTAAAAAAAAAAAAGTAGAGGCATTGAGACTGGTTTAGCTGCTATTGTCAACCACATTAGCAATCTTAAGGAAGGTGGAAGGAAGGTGGCCTGGCGACTGATTTACATTAAAACAATGGAGAGGATGCCTGAGGAAAGACTGTTAAAAATGCAAATTCTTGGAAAGAGCTGACTGGAAAAGGAACCTGCTGTTCAAGGCTGTGGTTTATTTCATCCCTGGATTAAGAATATGGCTGTGTCCTGCACACCTGGTATTAGTTTTGGAAGCATGAAAAATGCATGGAGTGGTCATGAATTGCACACGGTTCCAGGAGCTGCTGCTGAGATGTGGCATGAGGCAGGGCATGAAGACCCTCAGGAATAGGCTGGAAGAGCCTTTTGGAAGATGGACCGTGGTTTGCATGGAGACCTGAAGATGTTTTGGATATACCAGGACTGTGCAAAAGGGCTACCATGGAATGCAGTGTTGGCATGGGATGAAAGTTTTCCCTGGCGATTCTGCCCAGCTGGAGGGGCGGAATTGGAAAACCTGGAGACAGTTAGTCTCTGGTTATATTGAACTTGAACTGCAGAAGTTTGATGACTGCTGATGGTGGTTGAGTTTGCATTGTTTTAGTTTCTCCTTGATATGCCTTATACCAGTTAAAATGTTTACTCTGTGCCTTTATATGTTGAAGGTATTTAACTTGTTTGATTTTACAGGACTATCTTAAGTTGATCAAGACTATGAAAACCTTTGAAATTGGACTGAGTACAATTTACAATGTGTGATAGTTATAAATCTATTGGGGGCCAGGAGCTAAATATATTGGGGGCCAGGGGCGGAATGTGGTAGTTTGAATATATGTCCCCCAATATATTCAGTGTTTTACTAGTTATACTTTGCATCTGCAATCACCTTGCTAGAGGCAATGTCACTGGGGGCCCGGTCTTAAGGTGTGGTGATGGTTTGAGACTCCATTGTAAAGATATGCAAATGTGCCTAGCAGGAGTTCCTGAAGTGTGCTGTGTGACCTTTTGGCTGTAGTTTTGCTCTGTGTGCTGTGGTGGCTGATTGGCTTTCTCTCTCTCTGTTTGGCCCTGTGAAGAGCAGGCTGCTTTTCCTGCCTTTATGGAACTTCCCCTGGATCTGTAAGCTTCAATAAATAATATCCCTTCCTCCATAACTGTGCCTGGTCTGAAAGTTCATCTCAGCGAACCTGAAGCTGTCTGCAACAGCACTCAAGAGACAGAGGTTAGGAGGATGGCTGGGAGTTCTAGGCCACCCTAACACTACATAGTGAATTCCAGGTCAGCCTGGGCTAGAGTGAAACCCGACCTCAAAAAAAAAATCAAAAAACCAAAATAAATAAATTAATTAATTAAAACAATATGCTAATCCAGCAGTTAATGGTAGGCATTACTCAGGTACGTACAAAACAACTGTACTGTGCCACTTCCAGAAAGTATGTAGCAGTTATCTTTGTGTTGCTCAAACAATACTTCACCAGATAAAATAAAATACCTGACCATGAGTAGAGTGTGGTGGCGCACGCCTTTAATCCCAGCACTAGGGAGGTAGAGGTAGGATTGCCATGAGTTCAAGGCCACCCTGAGACTACATAGGAAATTCCAGGTCAGCCTGGACTAGAGTGAGACTCTACCTTGAAAAAAACAAAATAACAAAAAAAAAATATCTGACCAGGAACAGCTTATAGGACAAAAGGTCTGACTTCAGCTTAGTTTCAAGGGAAAGCTTCATCAGGCAAGGAAAGCATAGCAAAAATGACAGCCAGGGTGTCCTATCTCCTCACAGGAGCAGGAAGTAGTCTGAGTGATCTAGCTCGTGCTCGCAAGCCTGCCGGGACTATAAAATATCAAGGACTGCCCCCAGTGACAGACCTCCTCCAGCAAGGATCCACCTGCTGGGAATCAAGTATAAAGTTTAATCACAAACACTTGAAGCTACAGGAGTATTTTACATTCAAATCACCACAAAGTGCAAGCCTGTTTGGGACTAGATCTCTATCAGAAGACTTAATAGGGAGGAAGTAGTGTGAAAAACTAAAGCATAGGATGTTAGAGGGAACAAATCAGAAAGTGCTGTGACAGCAAGTAGATGCCCTTCTTACTTCTTTGAGCTTGATACTAGAAGAGGCTGCTGCCAAGCTCTTCCGAAGAATGGCATGGTACCCACCACTACCAGGGCACACCAAGCTGCTGTGTCACCTCAAAAGTACCAAGTGGCATTCAAGGCCTGCAGAGGAGCTCAGCTTCAGGATTTCAAAGCCTTCCAGAAAGACACTATGGCCTAGGTTTCAAAGAAGGTTGTGCTGGCCGGGCGTGGTGGCGCACACCTTTAATCCCAGCACTTGGGAGGCAGAGGTAAGAGGATTGCCGTGAGTTCGAGGCCACCCTGAGACTACGTAGTGAATTCCAGGTCAGCCTGGGCTACAGTAAGACCCTACCTCAGGAAGCAGAGGTAGGAGGATTGCTGTGAGTTCAATGCCACCCTGAGACTACATAGTGAATTCCAGGTCAGCCTGAGCCAGAGTGAGACCCTTCCTCAAAAACCAAAAACAAAAAAAAAAGAAAAGAAAAAAAGAAAAAAGAAAAAGACCCTGGTATATCCATATTCTGTCTCTCACACACACACAAATAAAAATATTTATTTTATATTTATTTATTTTGTTTTTCAAGGCAGGGTCTCACTCTGGTCCAGGCTGACCTGGAATTCACTATGTAGTCTCAGGGTGGCCTTGAACTCATGGCAATCCTCCTACCTCTCTGCCTCCCGGGTGCTGGGATTAAAGGTGTGAGCCACCATACACGGCTCTAAAAATATTTTTTAAAAACAGGGCTGGAGAGATGGCGTAGCAGTTAAGGCTTTGCCTGCAAAGCCAAAGGATCCCAGTTCGATTCTCTAGGACCCATGTAAGCCAGATGCACAAGGGGGAGTTCACTTGTAGTGGCTGGAGGCCCTGGTGCACCCATTCTCTCTCCCTCTTTCTCTGCCAAATAAAAGATAAAAATAGGGCTGGAAGCCTGGTGTGGTGGCACATGCCTTTAATCCCAGCACTTGGGAGGCAGAGGTAGGAGGATCACTACAGAGTGAATTCCAGCCCTGGTGCATCCATTCTCTCTTATCTGCCTCGCTCTCAAATAATAATAAAAAAAAAAAAAAAAAGAGAGGCTGGAGAGATGTCCTAGTGGTTAAGATGCTTGCCTATGAAACCTAAGGACCCATGTTCTACTCCCCAGGTCCCACATAAGCCAGATGCACAAGGTGATGCAAGGTCACGCATGCATGTAAGGTTGCACATGCACACAAGATGATGCATCCATCTGGAGTTCAACTGCAGTGGCTGGAGGCCCTGGAATGCCAATTCTCTCTTTCTCTTAAAAAAAAAAAAAAAAAAAAAAAAGAGCCTTGTCTGGTGCTCCATACCTTTAATCCCAGAACTTGAGAGGCAGAGGTAAGATTGCTTTGAGTTCAAGGCCACCCTGAGATTACATGGTGAATTCCAGGTCAGCCTGGGTTATAGTGAAACCCTATCTCAAAAAAGGCACTGGAGAGATGGCTTAGTGGTGAAGGCTCATGCCTGCAAAGCCTAAGGACCCCAGTTTGATTCTCCAGCTCCCACGTAAGCCAGATGCACATGGTGGCGCGTGCGTCTGGAGTTTGTTTGCAGTGCCTAGAGACCATGGCACACCCATTCTCTCTCTCTCTCCCTCCGTCTCTAATAAAAAAAATAGAAAAAAAAAGAAACAAAGGAAGAAAAAATAAATCTGTACATTTTACATCAGTAGTGGTCAGTTGAGTAAGTGGACATATGCACATTGAAATTGTTTTGTTTGTTGAGGTAGGGTCTCACTCTAGCCTAGGCTGACCTGGAATTCACTATGTAGTCTCAGGACAGCCTTGAACTCACAGTGATCCTCCTACCTCTGCCTCCCAAGTGTTGGGACTACAGGCATACACCACACGCCTGGAAAAATGTCTTTTTTTAAGTGAGAGGGGTGATTTTTACTTCATATAATAAGAGCCATCAAATGTAGGGTGCACACAGCTGGTCTATGGCCTACGTCTCAGGAAGGATCAGGGAATAAAAAAAGAATTCAGACAGAATCTTTTTCTCTTTCTTTCAGTACTGTAGATTGAACCCAAAGCTCAGACATGCTAGTCACATGCAATATTGCTGAGCTATGTCCCCAGCTGTGGTAGAATAATTTCTAAATTGTCAATAATACAAAGTAAATTGTTGGTGTTTTGAGGTTTGAGTTTTGTTCTACCCCAGGCTTACCTGGAATTAACTCTTTAGCCTCAGGCTGACTTCAAACTCACAGCAATCCTCCTACTTCAGCCTCCCAACTGGGATTAAAGGCGTACACCACCATGCTTAGTGTGGTGGTTAGGTTCAGGATTCCCCCCCCCCCATAAACTTCGGTGTTATGAATGCTAGGTCCCCAGCTGATGGCAATTTGGTAATTAAAGCCTCCTGGCAGCAGTGTATTGTTGGGGGTGGGCTTATGGGCGTTATAGTCAGCTTCCTCTTGGCAGTGTTTGGCACACTCTTCTGCTGTTGTTATCCATCTGATGTTGGCCAGGAAGTGATGTCCACCCTCTGCTCATGCCATCGTTTCCCCTCCCATCATGGACCTTGCCCTCAAGCCTGTAAGCCAAAATAAACCCTTTTATCCCACAAGCTGCTCTTGGTCAAGTGTTTTCTGCCAGCAATGTGAACCTGACTGCAACACCTGGCTTTATTTATTTATTTATTTATTTATTTATTTATTTATTTATTTATTGCTAATAGCTTTTTCTTTTTTTATTTAAGAGGTATTGAGAGGCAGCTACAGAAAATGGGCACGCCTGCAAACTAACTCCAGATGCATGTGCCACCTTGTGCATCTGGCTTTTTGTTGGTACTGGGGAATCAAACCAGGGTCCTAAGACCTTTTAATATATCAACAAAACATTCACATTCATACATATTCACTTTAAGTTGTACCAAAATTTTTTTTTAATTTTTTTTTTTTTCCGAGGTAGGATCTCACTCTGGCCCAGGCTGACCTGGAATATTAGCTATGTAGTCTCAGGGTGGCCTTGAACTCATGGCGATCCTCCTACCTCTGCCTCCCAAGTGCTGGGATTAAAGGCGTGCGCCACCACGCCCGGCTAAAATATGTATTTTTAAATATTTTATTTATTTATTTACTTGAGAGTGAGAGAGAAAGAGGCAAAGAGAGAATGGGCGCTCCACTGCAAACAAACTCCAAACAATTGTGCCCCCTTGTGCATCTGGCTTACGTGGGTCCTGGAGAATCAAACCGGGGTGCTTAGGCTTTGCAGGCAAATCCCTTAACCACTAAGCCATTTGCCCAATCCCCCAAAATATTTTAAAAGCAAAATTAATAATAAAAAATTGAAGTGGCCACAAATTTTATATATTTTGAGTTTTACATTGTTATTGTCTTTTTTTTTCTTACAAGACAACATGCAAAAACAAACATGAAAGCTGGGCATGGTGGTGCATGCCTTTAACCACAGCACTTGGGAGGCAGTGGTAGGAGGATTGCCATGAGTTTGTTTGAGGTTACCCTGAGACTATACAATGAATTCCAGGCCAGCCTGTGCTAGAGTGAAACCCTACCTCAAAAAACAAAAACAAAAAAATTGGGCTGGAGAAATGGCTTAATGGTTAAGGTGCTTGCCTGTGACGCCTAAGGGACTCAGATTCGATTCCCCAGTACCCACATAAGCCAAATGCACAAGGTGGCACATGTCTGAAGTTCATTTGCAGTCACTAGAGGCCTTGACGCCCATTTTCTCTCTCCACCCCCCCCCAATAAAAAACACATTTTTAGGGCTGGAGGAATGGCTTAATGGTTAAGGCATTTGCCTGCAAAGCCAAAGGATATTGGTTTGATTCCCCAGGACCCATATAAGTCAGATGTACAAGGTGGCTCATGCATCTGGAGTTCGTATGCAGTGGCTGGAGGCCCTGACATGCCCACTCTCTCTCTGCCTCTTTCTCTATTGCTCTCTCAAATAAATAAAATTAAATTTAAATTTAAAAACTTTAAAAGAAATAAATAGCCTTTATTATGTTTAAAAAAAAATTTTTAAGCCGGGCGTGGTGGTGCACACCTTTAATCCCAGCACTCAGGAGGCAGAGGTAGGAGGATTACGGAGAGTTCGAGGCCACCCTGAGACTACATAGTTAATTCCAGGTCAGCCTGGACCAGAGTGAGACCCTACCTGGAAAAAAAAAAAAAAAAAAAAAAAAAAAAAAAAAAAATTAAATAAAAAAAAATAGCTGGGCGGAGTGGCGCATGCCTTTAATCCCAGCACTCGGGAGGCAGAGGTAGGAGGATCACAAGTTTGAGGCCACCCTGAGACTACAGAGTGAATTCCAGGGCTGGATAGAGTCCCTACCTTGAAATACTAAAAAAATAAAATAAAATAATAAAAGGGCTGGGGAAATGGCTTAGTGGTTAGGGCTTTTGCCTGGGAAGCCTAAGGATCCAGGTTTAATTCCCCAGGACCCACATAAACCAGATGCACTAGGGGGCACATGTGTCTGGAGTTCTGGAGTTTGCAGTGACTGGAGGCCCTGGCACACCCATTCTCTCTGCCTCTTCCTCTCTCTCAAATAAAGAAATAAAATATTTTTTAAAAATAATAAATTAATTAATTAAATACAAAATATACCCACTAATGAGGAAGTAACCCTCAATGAGACCACAAACAGGACTTCACACACTAACCAGCTCCCCACTCCCCCTTCTCCCTGGAGTCAGGGTGCTGCATGGTTGAGAGGTTGGATGGACAACCAGGAAAGAAGCTGTCAGTGACCTTCAGCTGTGAGCTGGATCTTCACAAACTATGCTGAGGAATAATGGGTAAAATAGATGTGGTCTCTGGTGTCTAGCAGGGGTACAAACAATGCAACTGAATCACATATGTGGAGGCAATTATTCCCATCACAAACAATGGCAGTATGGAATATAGATTCATTCAACCCAGAATGTGGATTCTGTTCTGGCTGTCAGCCATGATGAACATAAATGATCACCACATGAGCTACAGAGATGGCTGAGTGGTTAAAGATGCTTGATGGCCCAGGTTCAATTCCCCAATACCCACCAGATGCACAAAAAGACATATGCATCTTCAGTTTGTTTGTGGCAAGAAGCCCTGACTCATCCATATTCATTCTCATTCTCTCTCTTTCCTCCCTCTGCTTATAGATAAAAAGTAAAACACAAGTGATCAGCTGGGAGTGGTGGCACACGCCTTTAATCCCAGCACTCAGAGGTAGAAGTAGGAGGATTGCTGTGAGTTCAAGGCCAGCCTGGGACTACAGAATAAATTCTAAGTCAGCCTGTAAAAAAAAAAAAAAGATCACCACAGGGGACAAGTCACAGGTTTGTTCCTTAAAACATGGAGTTAGAGAAGCTTAAAGAAAAATACATGATTGGCATGAATAACATGAAGTTATTTATCATCCTGCCTAGAAGAGCTATTGGCAATTAAAGTTGAGGGGGAACTGGAGAAATAGCTTAGCGGTTAAGGTGCTTGCCAGCAGTCAAGGACCCAGGTTCAATTCCCTAGTACCCACATAAAGCCAGATACACAAGGTGGTGCATGTGTCTAGAGTTCATTTGCAGTGGCTAGAGACCATTCTCTCCATCACTCTATCTGCCTCTCTCTTAGTGGTTAAGGTGCTTGCCTGCAAAGCCTAAAGACACATATTCTACTCTCCAGATCTTATGTTAGCCAGACAAAGGTGAGGCAAGCACAAGGTCACACATATCTACTAGGTGGCAAAAGCATCTGGAGTTCAATTTCAATGGATCCAGTCCTAGTATGCCAATTCTCTTTCCTTCTCTTTCTCTCTAAAAATAAAATAAAATAAATTTAAAAAAATATTTGAAAGAAAAAAAGGTAATGGCGAAGGGAAGTTTAGTTTAGCCCATGCTCCAATAAACAACCTCTACACCTATGCTCATGCAAATAATCCTCCATTCAGTGGGTCATAAAAATAAGACATGAAAGTAGGAGGAGCCTACTTGGAAAGAAGGGGTTCAGAGGTACAGGTTCACAAAAGATAATGGGATGAATATAATCAAAATACATTATATTATATACATGCATGCTACTACTGCTAAGTAGATATATTAGGCCCACTAAACTGCCCTCTAAGTACTTATATTTATGCCTATATATTAATGCTACTCACCTTTTTTGTTGTTTGTTTTTTATGGTAGGGTCTTGTTCTACTAGCCCAGGCATGGTGTGGTAGTGTGAACAGATGGCCCCCAATATATTCAGTATTTTGTTAGTTTATAGTTTGCATCTGCAGTAACCTGGCTGGAGGAGGTGTCACTGGGCAGATCTTAAGGTGTGGTGGTGGGTTTGAAATCCCGATCTAAAGAAATGCAAAGTGCCCAGTTCCACCTGGAGTTCCTGAAGTGTGCTATGTGGCTTTTGGCTTTTCTCTCTCTCTCTGCCTGGTCCTTTAAGAGGGGACCAACTTCTATCATTATGGAACTTCCAATGGATATGTAAGTTTCAATAGATATCCCTTCCTCCATAACTGTGCCTGGTCTGGAAGTTCATCTCAGCGAACCTGAACCTGTTTGCCACACCTGGAATTCACTATGTAGTCTCAGGCTGGCCTCAAACTCACAGTGATCCTCCCACCTCGGCCTCAGAGTGCAAGGGCTGGGATTATGCATATGCCACCACATGTAGCAACTTGTTTTGTTTTGTAACACTAGCCCAGGCTGACCTGGAATTCACTATGTAATCTCAGGTTACTCTCACTTTTGACTACAGAAGCTTCTCTTTTCAGATGGTAGTAACCACTGGGGTGACTCAAAACTCACCAAGGCACTGAGAAGAAATGACAATTGAGTTTTCAGCACTGAGACAGCTCTTTCATACCATACCCCCACCCCCAAGGCTCAGGTACCATTTCAGAAGAGGTGGTAGAAAGAATATAAGAGCCAAAGGAGGGGCTGGGGAGATGGCTTAGCCATTAAGGCGCTTGCCTGTAAAGCCAAAGGACCTAGGTTCGATTCCCCAGGACCCATGCAAGCCAGATGTACAAGGTGGCACATGTGTCTGGAGTTTCTTTGCAGCACCTATAGGCCCTGGCATGTCCTCTCTCTCTCTCTCTCTCTCTCTTTTTGGAGAGACAGAGAGGGAGAGGAAGACAGATAGAGATGTGCGCACCAGCAGCCTCTCAGCTGCTGCGAACGAAATCCAGATGTGAGCTCCCCCTTGTGGTCAAGTGCAGCATTACGCCCTTGCGTCACTTAGCATCTGGCTACACGTGGGACCTGGAGATTGGAACCGCTGGAGATTGGATCCAGCGTTCTTAGGCTTAGGAGGCAGGTGCCTTAATCGCTAAGCCATCTCTCCAGCCCCCATTCTCTTTTTTTAAATCTGTGTGTCTCTATCTCCCTCTGCTTCTCTCAAATAAATAAAATAAAAATAAGTTTTGTTTTTTTTTTAAAAAGAGCTGGGTGTGGCGGTGCATAACTTTAATCCAAGTGCTTGGGAGGCAGAGGTAGGAGGATCGCCCTGAGTTCAAGGCCAGCATGAGAGTGAATTCTAGGCCATCCTGGACCAGAGAATCTACCTTGAAAAAAAAAAAAATTAATTAAAAAAAAAAAAAAAAACAAAGGAAGGGGAGGAGCACTTACAATATACTGTGTGCAAGATACAAAGTGACAATGATATTCATGACCTTTAGTGGCTGACAACTACCTACACAAGACCTGCATAATAGGGGAGGAAAAATAAAAATAGACCATGCCTTTAATGCCAACACTTTGATGGTTCAAGTAGGAGGATTGCTGTGAGTTCAAGGCCAGCCTGAAACTACATAGTGAGTTCCAGGTCAGGCTGGGTTAGCATGAAACCCTACCTCGAAAAAAAAAAAAAAAAAAAAAAAGAGGATAGTTAAAAGGGATGGGGGGGGGGGCTGGAGATGGCTTAGCAGTTAAGGCATTTGCCTGCAAAGCCAAAGGACCTCGGTTCAATTTCCCAGAACTCAAGTAAGCCAGATGCACAGGGTGGCACATGTGTCTGGAGTATGTTTGCAGTGGCTAGAGGCCCTGGCACGCCCATTCTGTCTCTCTGCCTCCTCTCTCATTCTCTCAAATAAATAAAATTTAAAATAAATAAATAAAATTTAAAATATATATATTAAAAAAAGGGATGGGGTGTTTGGGAGGGGGCAAAGAGAGGGTGGTAAGAAGGGGTTACGATTATGTTATACTGTCTATATGTAAGGATGTTGTTAATAAAAAATTAAAAATACATTATACACATGTATAAAATTATCAATTATAAATTAAACTTTTTTTGTTTATTTTTACTTATTTGAGAGTGACAAAGAGAGAAAGAGCCAGATAGAGAGAGATAGAGAGAGAAAGAGAATGGGCACACCAGGGCCTCCAATCACTGCAAACGAACTCCAGATGCATGCACCACCTCGTGCATCTGGCTTACGTGGGTCCTGGGGAATTGAACCAGGGTCCTCAGGCTTCATGGGCAAGCGCTTAACCACTAAGCCATGTCTCCAGCCCAATTATAAATTTTAAATATTAAATACAAAGACCATGAAGTTCCTTAAATCTAAAACATCCTAAACTACTAGGTAAACATTAAAATGAACAAACCGAATCTCACTACTGGAAAGACTACAAAAACAGGTGGGCTCCCAGGTAGTGAAGTGACCACAACAGAGTAGCTGCTCTATATTCCCAACACAAACCAGTAAGAAAATGTGCCGGTAGGCCAAATGAATGCATGTTTGTAGCTTTTAAAGAAAGCTAGATGGCAGTCATAAAAGTTAAATGAGGGCTGGAGAGATGGCTTAGCGTTTGAGGCGCCTGCCTGCTAAGCCTAAGAAAACTGGTTCCAATCTCCAGGTCCCATGTTTAGCCAGATGCAAAGTGAGGCAAGGGCGCAATGCCGCACTTGACCACAAGGGGGCGCACACATCTGGATTTCGTTCGCAGCAGCTGAGACTGGTGGCGCGCCCATGTCTATCTGTCTTCCTCTCTCTCTATCTCTGTGTCTCCCCCCCCCCAAAAAAAAAACCAGTGAAATGATATGCCAAATATTTTTCCAAGTATACCAATACCATCAGTTCCTGGTCATGAGCCGACTCTCAGCCCTGCTGAGCTTATCAACAGTCTAAAGGCATCTCAGTCAACCTCACAGCCCTCAACACCTAGTCCTCTCACCATGGGCTGCTCTGACCAGCTCTGCTTGGGTCTTCAGGAGACCATCTTTTTTGTTCTTTCCAGTCTGGAACTCTGTCCTCCTCTTACCTCATACCTTCCATCTACTCTTCAGACCATTAGGGGTTGTTCCTTCACCCAAGGCAGGCTAGGATCCCAACTCTGCTTAATCCTATTACCAACTCTCCTTCCTGTTTCTCCCTTTCTTTCTCACTCTCCACCCCATACCCAGCCAACCTGTCCTCATCCTGCACAGTTAAAGCTGCCCCACAAAGGTTGTGGTCCTTTTCTAGGGGCCCCTCCTACTCTGACAGCCCCTGCTTACTTTCCACTTTCTGGTACCAGTTAATCTCTGGGAATTGAGGTTCTGTTCAACCAGTTCTGAGTAGAACCAATGAATCAAGAATTCTAGTTATCTCAAAAGATGCAAAAGCAGCGAGGCGTGGTGGCCCACACCTTTAATCCCAGCACTCATGGGAGGCAGAGGTAGGATCATCACCATAAATTCCAGGCCACCCTGAGTCTACATAGTGAATTCCAGGTCAGCCTGGATTAGAGGGAAACCCTAGTTTCCAAATACAATCTTCAGGTCAAAACTTGTGTTTCCAAGCAGTGCTGCTGTGTCTTGAGGTACTGTGGACAGGCAGTCGCCTTAATCTGCACTGGAAAAGGAACACTTAAGAAACACATTTTCAGTTTTGCATGCTAAATAGCTCTGTGGAGCTGGAGAGATGGCTTAGTGGTTAAGGCTGTGAAGAGTAAGAATACAGATTCGATTCCCCAGTACCCACATAAGTCAAGATACACAAGGTAGTACAGGCATTTAGAGTTTGTTTGTAGTGGCTACAGGTCCTGGTGGGTATGTCCATTCTCTCTCTGTCAAATAAATAAATGTTTTAAATAGCTCTGTAAAGCTAAACATAGTGAGGCCACCCTAAGACTACATAGTTAATACCAGGTCAGCCTGGGCCAAAGTGAGACCGTACCTCAAAAAACAAAACAAAACAAAACAAAACAAAAAAAAGTTAAACTTGGTGAAGCACATCTATAATCTCACCCTATCTCAAAAATAGAACAGTTAGGCTGGGCATGGTGGCACACGCTTTTAATCCCAGCACTAAGGAGGCAGAAGTAGGAGGATTGCCATGAGTTTGAGGCCACCCTGAGACTACATAGTTAATTCCAGGTCAGCCTGAGCCAGAGTGAGACCCTACCTCGAAAAACAAAAAAAACAAAACAAAACAAAAAAGCTAAACTTGGTGAAGCACATCTATAATCTCACCCTATCTCAAAAATAAAACAGTTAGGCCAGGCATGGTGGCACACGCTTTTAATCTCAGCACTAATGAGGCAGAAGTAGGAGGATTACCATGAGTTTGAGGCCACCCTGAGACTACCTAGTTAATTCCAGATCAGCCTGAGCCAGAGTGAGACCCTACCTCGAAAAAACAAACAAAAAGAAGAACAGTGGGCATGGTGGCATACACCTTTAATCCAGCACTAGGGAAACAGAGGTAGGTGGATTACTGAGAGTTTGAGGCCAGCCTGAGAATGACTACACAGTGAGAACCAGGTCAGCCAGATATTAGCTTGAAAACAAACAAATAAATAAATAAAAATAGTTTTGATTAACAGTAAATTCAACTCATTCTATGTATGCCTGTGTTTGATATTCTAGGTGTTCTCTCTCTCTCTTTTTTATTTTTTTGGTTTTTCAAGGTAGGGTCTCATTCTAGTTCAGGCTGACCTGGAGTTTACTCTGTATTCTCAGGGTGGCCTCGAACTCACGGCAATCCTCCTACCTCTGCCTCCCGAGTGCTGGGATTAAAGGCGTGCGCCACCACGCCCGGCTTCTCTCTCTTTTTTAGAGGTAGGGTCTTAAACTAGCCCAGACTGACCTGGAATTTACTATGTACTCTCAGGGTGGCTCTCTCTTAAATAAATAAAATTTTTTAAAAAAGATATTGATCTGGATGTGGTGGTCCACACCTTTAAGCTTATATAATGATTCACTCAATTTAAAAAGAACTTGTGTGCCAGGCATAATAGTGCACACCTTTAATCCTAGCGCTTGGGAGGCAGAGGTAGGAGGATCGCTGAGTTTGAGGCTGCCCTGAAACTATAGTGAATTTCAGGTCAGCCTGGGCTTAAGCAAAACCCTAACTCAAAAAGAAAACCAAGCCAGGCATGGTGGCGCACACCTTTAATCCCAGCACTCCGGAGGCAGAGGTAAAACTGCTCTGACTTCAAAGTCAGCCTGGGACTACAGAATGAGTACCAGATCAGCCTAGGCTAGAGCAAGATCCTACCTTTCAAGAAAAACAATTAGCCAGGCATGGTGGTGCATGCCTTTAATCCCAGCACTTGGGAGGCAGAGGTAGGAGGACTGCTGTGGGTTCAATGCCTAGTACCACAGGAAAACACAAAAAGGAAATGCTAAAACATCCTTCCCTTCACACTGTGCAAATGCTAAAATCCCTGTTAACAAAGCCATTCCCAAATCAGTAAGGACAGTGTTTCCCAGGACCCTAAGTCTAGGGGCTCAAATTCACTGGGGTGGCCATAAGAACTGGTTTCCATGTCCACAAAATGAAGGTGAAGGCCCTTGGTTTCCCACCTGGAATAGATGGTAAGACCCTATTGCTGAAGACTCCACATACTTGGGCTGCAAAGTCACTGAGAAATCGTTTGAGTTGAGCTGAAAGCCTCCTCCATGTGGACCAGCTGACAGAAAGCTGGAAAAAGCTACGCTGCAGCATGCAGTTCAATGGGAAAGAGAGAAATCACCAGTGGAGATACTCAACAGTGGACACTGCAAGCTTTAAATTTGGCCAGCCAGGCCAAATGAACCAAATGGGTGCAATAGTGGCATGTCTGTTATGAGGGAAACCAACCACTCTCTAATTGGACTGGAGGCCCGCTCCATGGGAGGGAATATATCCCTGATACTGAAAACCTACAACAGGGGTAGTCATGAGCCCTAGGGATGTAACGGCCTGCTGGTGCCTGGCTAAATGCACATGCTATGCTCACCAAACTGCCCAGTAAGCACTGCTCTTAATGTTCATGCCCATGTATTAATGCTACTCTCACTTTTGGTAAGAGAAGCTTCTATTTTCAGATGGAGGTGACCTTGGGATGATTCAGAAAGCACCATGGTGCTCAGCACTGAAACATCTCAAACCCACCTTCCAAGGCTCAGGGTCCATTGCAGAAGAGATTGCGTAAAGAATGTAAAAGCCAAAGGAAGGGTAGGACTCTTTACAATGTGCTCCTCCAGACACAAAATGGCCTGGATATCCATGACCTCATATTGCCTGACACTACCTACACAAGACCATAATAATAGGAGGAAAAAGACCATGACATCAAAATAAAGACAGACTGATTGAGAGGGGGAGGGGATATGATGGAGTTTCAAAAGGGAAAATGAAGGGAGAAGGGAATTACCATGGGATATGGTCTACAGTTATGGAAGTTGTCAATAAAAAATAATAATATATTTTTTTAAATACAGGTAGCCGGGCATGGTGGTGCACTGGGGAGCACTGGGGAGGCAGAGGTAGGAGGATCACCGAGAGTTCAAGGTCACCCTGAGACTACATAGTGAATTCCAGGTCAGCCTGAGCTAGAGTGAAATCCTACCTGGGAAAATCACAAAAAAATAAGTAAATAAATAAATAAAAATAATAAAGGTGAAGGGTCAAAAATGTAGCCCCACCCCAAGGGGAGGTTGCTGGAGAGATGATGGCTCAGTGGTTAAAGGCACTTGCTTGCAAATCCTGCAAGGCCCAGATTTCAATTCCCCAGTACCCATGTAAAGCCAATCCACAAAGTAGCAGATGTGCCTGAAGTTCATTTGCAAAGGCAGGAGGCCATAGGGTGCTTAATCTCATTCTCTTTCTGTCAAATAAATGAAAGAATGGCCCCTACCTCAAGAGCCTTTTCTCTCATCTCTGTGGCAAGGTTCACTCTGCCCTTCCGTTTGAACTCCACTTCCTCACTGAAAGTTCAATTTATTTCCATGTTTAGCATGTTGCCACGAGTAAAAGTCAACACAAATGGTCTCACTGAAGAAAATTTTGTTTGAAAATCTCTAAACTGGGCTAGAGATGGCTTAGTAATTAAGGTGCTTGCCTGCAAAGCCAAAGGACACAGGTTTGATCTCCCAGGACCCATGTAAGCCAAATGCACAAGGTGATGCACGCTTCTGGAGTTCATTTGCAGCAGCTGAAGGACCTGGCATGTCCAGTCTCTATCTGCCCCCTCCCAAATAAATAAATAATTAATGAAATTTAAGAATTAAAAAAAAAAAAAAACAAAACACACCGGGCATGGTGGCACACGCCTTTGATCCCAGCAGTTAGTTCGAGGCCACCCTGAGACTACATAGCGAATTTCAGGTCAGCCTGAGCTAGAGCGAGACCCTACCTCGAAAAACCAAAAAAAAAAAAAAATCTCTAAATCCAGCTGGGCATGGTGGCACACACCTTTAATCCCAGCACTCAGAAGGCTGAGGTAGGAGGATCGCTATGAGTTTGAGACCACCCTGAGACTAATTCCAGGTCAACCTGGGCTAAAGCAAGACCCTACCTTGAAAAAAAAATCCAAAACTAAATAAATCCTTAGAATAAATACATAATCTGCTTTGCTGTGACACTGACTTTCTTCTTTCTTTCTTTCTTTTATTTTTTTTTCAAGGTAGGGTCTCACTCTAGCCCAGGCTGACCTGGAATTCACTATGTAGTCTCAGGGTGGCCTCAACTCACAGTGATCCTCCTACCTCTACCTCCCAACCAAGTGCTGAGATTAAAAGTGTGTGCCACCCAAGACTGACTTTCTTGTAAACAACAAATTGTCAGATTAAAGGGCAGCTGTCAGTGGTTCCATCCCAAGTTTTGGCACTTCCCACCCCACACCAAAGACAGCCATTAGGCCCCTACCTTTGATTTTATGCAGTCTACAGTACAGATCCACACCAGCAGCATTTGGATTTGAAAATAATGTTCTTTAAAGTGCTGCAAATTAAGCATTAATAAATAAGCTGGGATACCCTTCCAAGACTAAGCAATAACAGTGTGCACTCACACCAGAATTAAGAAAAACACAGCTCTTACCAGCATCTCCAAGTTTGTGGACAAAGGCTGTACTTGCAATGATCTAGAAAGGAGCCCCTGAGGAATAATTAGCTTTTCCTGGAGAGCAAATTTGTTTTTCAAGCACAGTAAATGACAACTTTATCCAACCACAGAACCAGCTAACTTGTTTTGCAGCATGACTGACAGTTTTCTAAGAGGTTTGCTCATTCTATATAACCTTGTAAGAATCTGTTTGAGACAGACCTTAAATTGTCTACATAGCAAAAGGCTGGTCTCAAACTCAAAATCCTCCTGCCTCAGCTTCCAGAGTACTGTGATTATTATGGGGAAGCGACATCACACCTGCAATGTATACTCAAAAATTAAAAAAAAAAAAAAAAAAAGAAAGTGGAGCCTGGAGAGATGGCTCAGCAGTTAAAGGCACTTGCTTGCAAAGCCTGGTGGCCCAGGGTTCATTTCCCCAGTACCCACATAAATCCAGATGCACAAAGTGGCACATGCACTTTATTTGCACTAGTAAGAGACCCTGGTATGTCCATTTTCATGCTCTTTCCCTCTCTACTTAATACAAAATTTTTAGAAATTTAACGGGCTTGGTGGCTCACACCTTTAGTCCCAGCACTTGAGAGGCAGAGGTAGGAGGATCACTGTTAGTTCAAGGCCAGCCTGAGACTACATATTGAACCCCAGGTCAGCCTGGGCTAGTACAAGATTCTACTTTATAAAACTGGGGAGAAAAAAAAAACCTGCTGAAAGTATCCAATTTTCCCCACTAAAGTTCAGAGTGCAGATTTAAGATCCATGGTTGGAGTTACTAACTTTTAGGTAGCCAAAAACAGCAGAAAAATGAACTTTGGCTTAAAACACTATACTCAAAATATTTTGCTACTGAAACACGTGAACAGAAACAAGTAATCGACACCTGTAATCCCAGCACTCAGGAGGCAGAGGTAGGAGGATCGCTGTGAGTTCGAGGCCACCCTGACACTACATAGTAAATTCCAGGTCAGCCTGGGCTAGAGTGAGACCCTACCTCGAAAAATCAAAGAAAGAAAGAAAAGTAACTGACACCACACTTCATTTCAGGGGCAGATTTTAGTTTGGGGTAGTTCTTCTATCATATGCAACTTAACATCTCCCTAGAGTATGATTTGTCTGCTGGCTATGAAAAACACCCCAGACTCCCAGGACACACTGAGAGGACAAAAACCTCCACCCATAACACAGGTGAAAAAGTTGCAGGGCAGGGGAAGCCAGAGTTGTGAGCTGAGATGGTGGCATGTATCCTAGATCGGATGTTAGACTGGGCAAATAGGCGAGTGTTGGAATCCCAGTAGATTCGCTTGGGGGTCTGGCTGTATGTGGGACAGGCAGGGCCGCAAGAAGGTTAAGTCTTATAGATAGTGTTAAGAATTACGGTCAATTCTGATCGTGGGTTGTGGTGGGATCTGTCCTAGTCGTGGCTCTGTCCCAGCTGGCAGATGGTAGGTCCCCAGGTCTGGATTCCGGCCGTGGGTCGGTATCCTCCAGGTCCTAGTTTTGGGTCGTGAGTGGATACCGGTGGCGAATACTAGTGGGTCTGGGACAGGGTCCTGCACCGCTCCACGGGTACAGGTAGTGTCTGGGTCAGGGTCTCGCCCAGGGTTCTCCCATGCACGAGGATAGTGGACTTGTTAAAGGTCCTGCCAGGCTTGTATTGGGTCTAGGTAAGGACCTGGCCCTGCTCAAAAGGGGTGGGGTCGGGATCAAGATCCCGCCCCACTGGTGGGCAGCCGGTCTGGTCAAGATCCAGTCCGGCTCGAGGGTAGTGGGTCGGGATCCCGCCCCACTGGTGGCCAGCCCGCCTGGGTCAGGGTCCGACTGGATCCCGGTAAAGGCTGTAGCCCGCGCCCGCCACTCACACACGCGGCAGCTGCAGCGGCGGGGCCCCGCGCCGCTGAAACACGCCGTCCACGAACACGCCGTTCTTGCCGAGGCAGCGCAGGTAGAAGTCGCCACCCGCGTCCGTGCGGGGCTGCGCGGGCTCCGGGGCGGCCGCTCCATGGCCGCCGCCTGGGGGCGTGAAGATCTCCAGGTGGCGCCGTGAGATGAAACTCGAGTGGCCCATGCTCACGTCCACTGAGCCCTGCGAGGAGTTGCGCCCGATGGTCACCGAGCGCTTCTTCATGAGGTACTCGAACTCGCGGCCCTCGAGTCGCGCCACGGCCCAGCCGCCCGGCGGGGACCCGCCGCCCCCAGACCCGCCGCCCGCGGGAGGGGCGCCCGCGCCCGAGAGCGCCGCCGCGGCCGCCATCGCCTGCGAGGCCCGGCCGATCCGCGCGGGCGCCCTAGCGGGCCGAGGCCCGGGCGCGGTCGTGGGCCGCGCGAGCCGAGCACGGTCGCCTAGGCCGCCGGCCGGCGAGGAGAGCGGCGAGGGCGGGAACTCGCACTGTCGCGCGCCGGGCCGCCCGACGGACGGGCACGCCAGCCAATTGGCGCGGCGCACGCAGTGGGGCTACCGCGGCTGTCCAATGGCGAGCCGCGCCACCGAGCGCCCGCACGTCCAGCGGCGCCGCGCGACGCAGGTCAGCCGCGGCGGCGCGGAAAACCCGGGGCGGAACGCAGAGCTGGCGCGGGGCCGCGCGCGGGCGCCAGGCGGGCGGGGGCCAAGGTCACGGCGGGCGCACCGGCACCCGGCTCTGGTCGCTGGGGAGACCGCCCGCGTTCCAGCGCAGCGCCTAGCCCCTCTTCCCAGGAGCCGCCCGCCTCTTCCTCTGGGCTGCTAGCCGCGGAGAGCCGCGCACGGAGCCCGGAAGTCCGCGCGCTCAGCTGCCACACTGCACGACTGTAATCCTAGCTACCCCGATTAACTAATTAGATAGATGCTCAGCAGTTTATGCTAACAGCTGGAAATCTGGATATGCTGGCACAGTTGTAAAAAAATTGTGAGTTTCTCAGACCCTCAAGATTAGATGTTTATTAATCCCAGAGACCCCTTCCATTAAAAAGGAAGGCGTTCGGCGCCTTTGAGCATGCTGCTGAGTGCTCAGAGGTGAGCCTGCGGGGTCATTCAGGCCCTGTGTCTCCACCACACCTCAGGGCCGGCCGTCAGTGCACCTGCTGAATCTCTGCTAGGGGTGGCACATGGCCTTGGAAAACGTCATAGCAACATGGTGGCCCCTGTCTACAAATGATGGCACACAGTGTTCGTTTACTGCTGGTAAAGTGAAGAGCAGACAGTTGCACAAAAGGAGTTCAGTAAGAGTGGAAAGGCTGAGAGCAGGCTGAACTTAAGATGGATAAACGGACATTCTGGGCAAGATCTGCTAAACAGGCCACAGACAGGAGACATCTCAATGGTTTGTACGTTTTCATTCATTGTATGTGTCCAAATTTAGGCGCAATGGAATAGAAATTAATGAGTCTCCGAATATAACTTTTGGGTATCCATTTGTGTCTACCTAGAGTACAAATTTCCAAAGGTTCAAACTGTATTGATCCATAAGTATGGAAAGATGCTCTAGACAGAAGAAAACTGATTCATCAAATAAATATTCATTTACTTGAGGGATTTTAGGTAGTGTTGAAGTAAGCATGGGCATGATAGCTAGGGAAATGTCTCACCTAAAGACAGAACATAGGCAGTTGAAGGAAAGAAGAAAATGTTTCTTTTTTTTTTTTTTTTTTCAAGGCAGGGTCTCACTCTAGCCCAGGTTGACCTGGTGGTATTCACTATGTAGTCAGGCTAGTCTCCAACCCATGGCAGTTCTCCTACTTCGGCCTCCCTAGTGCTGGGATTAAAGGTGTACACCACCATGCCCAGGCCTTGAACTCACAAAGATCCTGCTACCTCTCAAAGCCAAAGGTCTCAGGTTTGGTTCCCCAGGACCCACATAAGCCAGATGCACGAGATGATGCAAGGTCATGCATGCATGTAAGGTTGCACATGCACACAAGGTGGTGCATGCATCTGGAGTTCAATTGCAGTGGCTGGAGGCCCTGGAATACCAATTCTCTCTCTTAAAAATAAGAGCCTTGGAGCTGGTGGGATGGCTTAGCAGTTAAGGTGGTTGCCTATGAAGCCAAAGGAACCAGGTTCAATTCCCCAGGACCCACGTAAGACAGATGCACAAGGGGCACATGCATCTGCAGTTCATTTGCAGTAACTAGAGGCCTTGCGTGGTGGTTCACACCTTTAATCCCAGAATTTGAGAGGCAAAGGTAGGAGGATTGCTGTGAGTTCAAGGCCAACCTGAGACTACATAGTGAATTCCAGGTCAGCCTGGGCTATAGCGAAACCCTACCTCAAAAAAAAACAAAAGGGGGGGCTGGAGAAATGGCTTAGTGGTTAAGGCATACGCCTGTGAAGCCAAAGGATTGATTCCCCAGAACCCATGTAAGTCAGATGCACAAGGGGCACATGCATCTGGAATTTGCTTGCAGTGGCTAGAGGCCCTGGAGTGCCCATTCTCTCTCTGTCTCACTTCTCTCGATCTCTCTCTCTCTCTCTCTACTTGCAAATAAATAAATTAAAAAATTAAAAACAAAACAAAAAAGAGGCTGGCGAGATGGCTTAGTGGTTAAGGCGCATGCCTGCGAAGCCTAAGAACCCTGGTTTGATTCTCCAGCTCCCATGTAAGCCAGATGCACATGGTGGTGCGAGCGTCTGGAGTTTGTTTGCAGTGCCTAGAGACCCTGGCACACCCATTCTCACTCTCTCTTTCCCTCTGTCTGTCTCAAAGAAAGAAAGAAAGAAAGAAAGAAAGAAAGAAAGAAAGAAAGAAAGAAAGAAAGAGAGAGAGAGAGAGAGAGAAGGAAGGAAGGAAGGGAAGAAAGGAAGGAAGAAAGAAAGAAAAATCTACACGTGATTTTACATCAGTAGTGGTCAGTTGAATAAGTGAACATATGGAATTCACTATGTAGTCTCAGGGCAGCCTTGAAATTACGGTGATCCTCCAACCTCTGCCTCACGAATGCTGGGATTAAAGGTGTGCACCACTACGCCCGGCATGGACTTCACTCTTTAGCCTCAGGCTGACTTCAAACTCACAGCAATCCTCCTACCTCAGCCTCCCAACTGCTGGGATTAAAGGCGTACACCACCATGCTTAGTGTGGTGGTTAGATTCAGTGTTATGAATAAACTTCAGTGTTATGAATGCTAGGTCCCCAGCTGATGGCAATTTGGTAATTAAAGCCTCCTGGCAGCAGTGTATTGTTGGGGGTGGGCTTATGGGCGTTATAGTCAGCTTCCTCTTGGCAGTGTTTGGCACACTCTTCTGCTGTTGTTATCCATCTGATGTTGGCCAGGAATTGATGTCCACCCTCTGCTCATGCCATTATTTCCCCTCCCATCATGGACCTTGCCCTCGAGTCTGTAAGCCAAAATAAACCCTTTTATGCCACAAGCTGCTCTTGGTCAAGTGTTTTCTGCCAGCAATGTGAACCTGACTGTAACACCTAGCTTTATTTATTTACTTATTACTAATAGATTTTTCTTTTTTTAAATATTTTTAATTTTTTTTTAGAGAGAGACAGACAGAGAGAGAGAGGGAGACAGATAGAGAATGGGCGCGCCAGCAGTCTCTCAGCTGCTGTGAACGAAATCCAGATGTATGTGGCCCCTTGTGGGCAAGTGCGGCATTGCGCCCTTGCATCACTTTGCATCTGGCTAAACGTGGGACCTGGAGATTGGAACCGGCGTTCTTAGGCTTAGGAAGCAAGCGCCTTAACCGCTAAGCCATCTCTCCAGCCCTCTTTTTTTATTTAAGAGGGAGAGAGAGACAGCTAGAGAGAGAGAGAATGAGCACACCTGCAAACTAACTCCAGATGCATGTGCCACCTTGTGCATCTGGCTTTTCGTTGGTACTGGGGAATCAAACCAGGGTCCTAAGACCTTTTAATATATCAACAAAATATTCACATTTATACATATTCACACTTTAAGTTGGTCTACCAAAAAATTTAAATATATTTTAAAATATTTAATTTATTTATTTACTGGACAGAAAGAAGCAGAGAGAAAAAGAGAATGGGTGCTCCAGCACTGCAAACGAACTCCAGACACATGCACCCCCTTGCACATCTGGCTTATGTGGGTCCTGGAGAATCGAACTGGGGTCCTTAGGCTTTGCAGGCAAACGCCTTAAGCACTAAACCATTTTCCCAGCCCCCCAAAATATTTTAAAATCAAAATTAATAATAAAAAATTGAAGTGGCCACAAATTTTATATATTTTGAATTTTACATTGTTATGGTTTTTCCCCCTCACAAGACAACATACAAAAACAAACATGAAAGCTGGGCATGGTGGTGCATGCCTTTAAATGCAGCACTTGGGAGGCAGTGATAGGAGGATTGCCATGAGTTCGAGGTCACCCTGAGACTACATAATGAATTCCAGGCCAGCCTGGGCTAGAGTGAAACCCTACCTCAAAAAACAACAACAAAGCCGGGTCCGGTGGCGCACGCCTTTAATCCCAGCACTCAAGAGGCAGAGGTAGGAGGATCACCATGAGTTCGAAGTTCGAGACCACCCTGAGAATACAGAGTGAATTCCAGGTCAGCCTGGGCTAGAATAAGACCCTACCTCGAAAAACCAAAAAAAAAAAAAAAAAAAAAAACTTGAAAATATCATGGACACACATGACAAATACATAAATCTTAGGTGCACCTTAAGAAAATTATGTTGCAGGGCTGGAGAGATGGCTTAGCAGTTAAGGCACTTGCCTGAGACCTAAGGACCCAGGTTCAGTTCTCCAGTACCCAGGGAAACCAGATACACAAGTCGGCACATGTGTCTGGAGCTCATTTGTAGTGGCTGAAAGCCCTGTCGTGCCCATTCTCTCTGAAATAAATAAAAATAAGAAGGTTTGGCGGTTAGGGCCCCTGCCTGCCAGTTCCAATCTCCAGGTCCCTTGATTAGTCAGATGCAAAACGTGAAAGCCGGGCATGGTGGCGCACGCCTTTAATCCCAGCACTCCACTCGGGAGGCAGAGGTAGGAGGATCACTGAGTTCAAGGCCACCCTGAGACTACAGAGTGAATTCCAGGTCAGCCTGAGCTAAAGTGAGACCCTACCGTGGAAAAACAAAACAAAACAAAACAAAACAAAACAAAACAAAACAAAACAAAACAAAACAAAACAAAACAACACAACGATGCAAGGGCACAATGCTGCACTTGTCCACAAAGGCGGCGCACGCCTCAGGAATTCGTTTACAGCAGCTAAGAGGCTGGTGGCGCACCCATTCTCTCTCTCAAATAAAAAAATTAAAATAGCTGGGCGTGGTGGCGCACGCCTTTAATCCCAGCACTCGGGAGGCAGAGGTAGGAGGATCGCCTAGAGTTCGAGGCCACTCTGAGACTACATAGTGAATTCCAGGTCCGCCTGGACCAGAGTGAGACCCTACCTCACAAAAAAAAAAAAAAAAAAAAAAAAAAAAAAAAAAATTAAAATAAAAAAATTAGAAAAATAAATTCACAAAATAATTCATGGTACCCTAAATATATTGGTGCTTTGGCCTATTGGCATTGAGCCCCAAAATTCCTGTTTAGGGCTGGAGAGATGTCTTAATGGTTAAGGTGCTTGTATGCGAAGCCTAAGGATCCAGATCCGATTCCCTAGTACCCAGGTTAGCCAGATGCACAAGGAGGTGCATGTGTCTGGTGTTCCTTTGCTGTGGCTGGAGGCCCCAGTGTGCCCGCTGTCTCTCTTTCAAATAAATAAAAATAAGAAAAAATAAATCCACAAAACAATAATCCAGGGTTCCCTAAATTTATTGGTGCTTTGGAGTATTTGGTAAGGAGCTCCAAAATTCCTGTTTAGGGCTGGAGAGATGGCTTAGTGGTTAAGGTGCTTGGTTGTGAAACCCAAGTACCCAGGTTCAATTCCCAGGACCCAGGTAAGCCAGATGCACAAGGGGGTGCATGTTCTGGCTTTTCTTTGCTGTGGCTGGAGGCCCTGGCACGCCCACCCTCCCTGCCCAATAAACGAATAAAATATTTCAGCAAAAAAAAAATTCTCGTCTCATCATCACACAGCGTTTATTAACTGTATGGGATCCGCCCTTCACTCAGTCTTCATTCCAACGTGGCTGGAAAGGCTCTTCCTTTCCGCATTGTCCCTTGGCGGGCATTGCCAGGCGGGCAGGAATTGGGCCCGGGACTAGTTGCAAGGCTTGCTCCCAGGTCCTGGGCACCAGCCGTCCAGTGCGCAGGCGCCAGCGTGCCGAGAGGCGGGACCCCAGCCTTGGGAGAGGCTCGGCTGGCGAGGAAGAGCATCAGGCCCGCCGCTGGAAAGACGACGCAGCGTCCTCACCCAGAGCTAGCTCCTCGGTCCACGAAGCCGCTCCGCGGAAGGCACGGCCGGCTACTGGCCTTCCTGCCAGCGGCGCCGGGAGCCCCCCGGGCGGCCGGGTCAGGACTTAACCCGGCCTCCTAGCCAGGATGGCTGACTGCAGTTACAGGAGTCTGGATGACCATGTCCTCCACAGGTGACACCTCAGATCGTGTGCCTACCCATAGTCCATTCGCATAGCTCTTCCTCCAAATGACCAGTATGCCTGGACTCGGCAAGACTCAGACCAGATCGCCGGCCCCCTTCTCACCCCGCCGCTCAGGCTGGCGCATCCACCTGCCTCCCAGTCTGCGTTGCCGGGTTTCCCCAGTGCTGTGGAGCGTGGACCCGGGGCAGAGCAGCCCGGTCAGTGGGCTTCGCCCCATTCCCACCCACTCTTCAGTCCTCACATGTCTACCTGTAGGGTTTGAGGCCATCCTGTGCCCCTCAGATCCACTGTCTTTCTCTTATCTGAGACAGGACAGGAGAGCCAATGGGAGGCTGAGGGATTCCTCAGCCCCTCACAAGGACAACCACAGCTAGCTTCTGCTTTGGTGGCTCATTCCGTCCACTGGAACTCAGGGTCCAGTTTCACTGCTGTGGCTCTTGGGGAGGGGGGTGGTCACCCTGGTCACCAAAATTCACTAAGGGCTAAGGGGTGCTGCTCAGTATAGAACAAATGTTTAGCATGCCTGAGGCACTGAGTATGAAACATCCCCATCACTGCAAGGAAAATAATTAAAAACAAAAATTAAAATTAAACTAGCTGATGTGAAGCATTTTCCCCCTCGATGTATCTGGTGGCTCAAGAGAGTTGATGCACTGTTTACAACTGCAAGTCCCACTGAAGTCTTTATTGTTTTTTCAAGGTAGGGTTCCACTGTAGCCCAGTCCCAGGCTGCCCTTGAACTCACAGTGATAGTACCTCTGTCTCTCAAGTGCTGTGATTAAAGGTGTGCACCACCATACCTGGCTCTTGCATTCAAGCAAAAGTTGATATCAGCAGTCTTCCCCCAATTGCTGTCCACCTTATTGTTGAGGCAATCTTGCTGAACCCAGAGCTCACAGATTCAGTTATACAAGCTACGTGGACACACACACACACACAATCATTCATATATATATAATCTCATTCATTCAGGAGTGGTGGCCCACACCTCTAATCCCAGCACTTGGGAGGCTGAGGTAGGAGAATCATTGTAAGTTCCAGGCCAACCTGGGACTACAGAATGAGTTCCAGCTTAGCCTAAACTAGACTGAGACCCTACCTGGGAAAAAAAAATAAGCTCCTGGGAATCCCATCTTTGCCTCCTCAGCCCTAGAATTGCAGGCTCCCAACAACACGCTTTACATTTATGTGAGTCCTGAGGATCTGAACTTGAGTTCTCAAGTTTGTACAGCAAATACTTTCCTCACTGAGCCACCTCCTCGGGCTTTTATTTTCAAATCCAGACTTTAGTAATCCAGGGTAATCTCAAATTCCTATTTAGCCAAGGATAAACTTGAACTCCTGATCCTCCTACCTCCAACTCTCAAGTGTTGGGATCAGAGAGGTGCCACTGTATCCTGCTGGAGCTTTTCTCACTAACAGACCTTGTTTTTTTTTTTTTTTTTTTGGTTTTGCAAGGTAGGGTCTCACTCTGGTCCAGGCTCACCTGGAATTCACTATGTAGTCTCAGGGTGGCCTCGAACTCTCGGCGATCCTCCTACCTCTGCCTCCCGAGTGCTGGGATTAAAGGCGTGCGCCACCACGTCCGGCCAGACCTTGTTTTTTTGATAGGATCTCTTTAGCCCAGGCTGACCTTGAACTCACAGCACTCCTCTTACTTCTGCCTGAGTGCTGGGATTAAAGGTATATACAGGTTGGAGAGACAGTTTAGCAGTTAAGGCTCTTGCTTGCAAAGCCTAAGAACCCCGGTTCGATTCCCAGGACCCATGTAAACCAGCTGCACAAGGGGTGTGTGCGTCTGGAGTTCGTTTACAGTGGCTGGAGGCCCTGGCACGCCCATTCTTTTTTATTTATTATTTTTAAAATTAATTTATTTGCAAGCAGAGAGAGACAGAAAAGAGGCAGAGAGAGAATGGGCACGTCTCCAGCCACTGCATCTGTGCATCTGACTTACATGGGTCCTGGAGAATTGAACTGGGATCCTTTGGCTTTGCAAGCAAATGCCTTAACGACTAAGCCATTTCTTCAGCCCCCATTCTCTTTTTCTCTATCTGCCTCTTCCTCTCTCTCAAATAAATAAAGTAGAAAAAAATTAACAAAAATAAAAGGGCTGGAGAGATGGCTTAGCAGTTAAGGTATTTGACTGCAAAGCTAAAAGACCCTGATTCAATTCTCCAGGACCCACACAAGCCAGATGCACCAGGGGGCACTGCACCTGGAGTTTGTTTGCAGTGGCTGGATGCCCTGGCACGCCCATTCTCTCCCTCTCTCTCTGTCTTTTTCTCTCAATAAATAAATAAATAAATTACAAAAGTAGAGCTGGGCGTGGTGGCACATGCCTTTAATCCCAGCACTCGGGAGGCAGAGGTAGGATTGCCATAAATGTGAGGCCACCCTGAAAATACAGAGTGAATTCCAGGTCAGCCTGGGCTACAGTGAGACCCTACCTTGAAAAACCAAAAAAAAAAAAAAGCCGGCGTGGTGGCGCTCGCCTTTAATCCCAGCACTCTGGAGGCAGAGGTATGAGGATCACTGTGAGTTTGAGGCCACCCTGAGACTACATAGTGAATTCCAGGTCAGCCTGGGCTACAGTGAGACCCTACCTCAAAAAACAAAAAAACCCAAACAAACAAAAAAGATGCAGAATTTGCCGGGTGTGGTGGCGCATGCCTTTAATCCCAGCACTTGGGAGGCAGAGGTAGGAGGATCACCTTGAGTTCAAGGCCACCCTGAGACTACAGAGTGAATTCCAGGACAGCCTGGGCCGGAGGGAGACCCTACTTCGAAAAAAAAAAACAAAAAAAAAACAAAGATGCAGAATTAGCTTGTGCTGTGTTACTCAGTGGGAAAGTACTTGCCTTGCATGAGCAAAAAATGTGGGTTTGGGCTAGAGAGATGGCTTAGCAGTTAAGGTGTTTGCCTGTGAAGTCTAAGGACCCTGGTTCGATTCTCCAGGTCCCATATAAACCAGATGCACATGCTGGCCCATGCGTCTGGAGTTCGTTTGCAGTGGCTAGTGGCCCTGGTGCACCCATCCTCACTCTCTCTCTCCTCTCTGTCTCTAACAAATTAATAAAA
Source organism: Orientallactaga sibirica (assembly GCA_036365145.1). Classification (NCBI taxonomy): domain Eukaryota; kingdom Metazoa; phylum Chordata; class Mammalia; order Rodentia; family Dipodidae; genus Orientallactaga; species Orientallactaga sibirica. Next base: position 787,811 of record JAEOAD010000013.1, read on the forward strand.
TAAATCTTTTTTTAAAATGTGGGTTTGATCCCCTTTGCCAAAATAAGTATATTTCAGGGGCTGGAGAGATGGCTTAGTGGTTGCCTGCGAAGCCTAAGGACCATGGTTCAATTTTCCAGGTCCCACATAAGCCAGATGCACATGGTGGCACATGTATCTGGAGTGTTTGCAGTGGCTAGAGGCCCTGGCACGCCCATTCTCGCTCCTTCTCTCTGTGTATCTTACTCATAATTGCCACAAATTAGGAGTTTTTGTGTGTGTGTGTTCACGTGCACACATGCATGAGACAGGGCCTCATATACCATAGGGGTTGGCCTCCAAAGTGCTGTGCAACAGGACAATCTTATCTTGATCCTTCTGTCACCACCCCAAGCAGTGCTGGAATTACAGGAACATACACCTAGACACAGAGTTTGTCTTTTTGAGATGGTCTCTCACTATAGCCCAGACTAGCCTCAAATTTGGTCTCTCAGAAGCTGGGATTACAGGTGAGACCCACCACACTGGAATGCGAGTCATTTTCATATGACGAAACAGGTTTCCCACTGTCCAGGGACCACCTTAGGGTATGCAGATTATGTTCCCTGACTACCTGTTTTTAGGAAAAGGACACGAATTCAGATTTTTCTGGCTTTTTTTTTTTTTTTTTTTTTTGAGACAGTCTCACTATGTAGCCAAGTTGGCTTTGATCTTCTTGCTCAGCCTGAGCCCCAGGATCAGAGGCATGCAACACCATGTCATGTTCCAGATCCCAATACTTTATATATAAAAATAAATAAATAGCTAGGCATGGTGGTACATGCCTTTATTCCCAGCACTCAGAGGCCATGAGGAGTATCGCCATGAGTTTGAGGCCACCCTCAGACTACATAGTGAATTCCAGGTCAGCCTGAGCTAAAGTGAGATCCTACCTTGAAAAATCAAAAATCAAAATAAATAAATAGGGCTGGAGAGATGGCTTCGCAGTTAAGGCACTCGCCTGTCAGGCTGGAGGACCTATGTTCAACTCCCCAGAACCCATGTAAGACAGATGGGCCTTGGTGTGCCCATTCTCTCTCTCTCTAATAAATAAAAATAAAAATATATTAAAAAACAAACAAACCAGGGGTGGTGTTGCACACTTTTAATCCCAGCACTCAGGAGACAGAGGTTGGATCACTGTGAGTTCCAGGGAGTACAGAGTGATTTCCAGGTCAGCCTGAACTACAGTAAGACCCAACGTCAAGAGAAAGAAAAGGTCATGGCTTAACTGAGAAAATTGTTTGGGCCTAGTGGAAGCATTCAGCAGCCTGAGAACTCCGACTGCTCTGTGCAGCTATAGTTGCTCAGCAGGCATGTCTTATCCTCCAACGCTGGGACCAGTGACACTCACCAGGAGAGACTCCCCTCAACTGCACTGAAATTGCTGTGCTTCCCTGACCAGGGGTTACTGTCCATCTTTTTTTTTTTTTTTTAGTTTTTCAAAGTAGGGTTTCACTCTAGCTTAGACTGACCTGGAATTAACTATGTAGTCTCAGGGTGGCCTCAAACTCACGGCGATTCTCCTACCTCTGCCTCCTGAGTGCTGGGATTAAAGGTGTGCACCACCATGCCTGGCTCTGGGATAACCTTCTTTCCAGCTGCATCATGTGGGTTGTGGTGGAAAGGCACTGTACTCAGAAAAAAATCACATGGGGGGCTGGAGAGATGGCTTAGAGGTTAAGGTGTTTGCCTGTGAAGCCTAAGGACCCCAGTTTGATTCTCCAGGTCCTAGGTAAACCAGATACAGATGGTGGTGCATGTGTCTGGAGTTTGTTTGCAGTGGCTAGAGGCCCTGGAGTGTCCATTCTCACTCTTTCTCTCTCTCCCCCTCTCTGTCTCAAATAAATAAATAAAAATCTTAAAAAAAAAAAAAATCACATGGAGGCCAGGTGTTGTGGCACATGCTTTTAATCCCAGCACTTGGGAGGCAGAGGTAGGAAGATCACTGTGAGTTCTAGGCCACCCTGACACTACAAAGTGAATTCCAGGTCAGCCTGAACTACAGCAAGACCCTACCTTGGAAAACCAATAAATAAATAAATAAATAATTTTAAAAAAAATCACATGGGGCTACAACTCAGGGTAGCCGTATGCAAGGCCATGCATCTCACATTTTAGAAACCAGTCCCAGTATCTGCATGGACCATGGCATGAAGCCACCAAGAATGCAGTCCCTTCACTCATGGACTCCTAGTGTTCTAAGCCTACGGGGCATTATCTGACCTCCCCTGAGGGTGCTGTAGAGGAAAGGCAAGGTCCTGTTGGCATGCTGAAGGAGGCACAATGTGGCTGTGGGCCCAGCTGAAGACAGCACCTGACTCCTTCAACTCTACATTCAGAGGCAGGGTCTTGCTCTAGCCTAGTCTGACATGGAATTCACTATGTAGTCTCAGGCTGACCTTAAACTCACGGTGATCCTCTTACCTCTGTCTCCCAAGTGCTCAGATTAAAGGCTTGTACCCCCATATCCAGCCTATTCCACTGTTTATTCCATAATTACTTTGAGAGATGGACACCCCCACGGTGTAGAATGAGAGCAACAAAGTATACAGTTAACCACAGGTCCAGCTACGCACCTAGAATAGTTCGTGGAAGCAACACAACACAGAGAAGGATGAAGAAGACCTAAAGAGTCAAAACTGACACTGCTGGGTCAAGAAGATCATCACATGTGAGCAAAATTAAAGTGCTTTATAAAACCATCTCTGGGCCTCTTCAGGATTCATCTTCCAAGTGAGCCCTAGTGTATGGCACAGTTCTATAGATTTTGTTGTTTGTGTGGATAGGCTGCTTCCCCTTTATTTTTTTAAAAATATTTTACATTATTTATTTATTTATTTATTTATTTGAGAGAGGGAAAGAGGCTGAGAGAGCGAGCGAGCAAGAGAGAGAGAATGCACACACCAAGGCTTCCAGCCACTGCAAACGAACTCCAGATGCATGTGCCTCCTTGTGCCTCTGGCTTACATGGGTCCTGGGGAATCCAACCTGGGTCCTTTGGCTTTGCAGGCAAAGGCCTTAACTGCTAAGACATCTTCTCTAATCCCCCTCCCCTTCTTTTCTTTTTTCTTTTTTTTTTTGAGGTAGGGTTTCACTGCAGCTCAGGCTGACCTGGAATTCACTAAATTCACTATATAGTCTTAGGGTGGCCTTGAACTCACAGTGATCCTCCTACCTCTGTCTCCCGAGTGCTGGGGTTAAAGGTGTGCACCACCACACCCAGTTCCCTTCCCTTATTTTTAAGGCATGCTCACATCAACAATAGTGAAGTTACAGAGGAAACTGCCACAAAACACAAAGGGCTATGAAGTTGAAGAGATAAGCCTCACTTAACTAATAAGACCATTTTGTCTGAGGTGAGGGCCACTAGGGAGTTTAGGGGAGGCTGGATGTCTTCCCCTTTAGAGTCTGTAAGCCCTTTCTTCTAACACCACATCCTGAGTGGACAATGCTCTTAATTCTCCACTCTGCTTGTTATTTAATGTTCCTGAGGGCTGGTGAGATGGTTCAATGGTTAAGGTGCTTGCCTGCAAAGCCTAATGACCCAGGTTCAATTCCCCAGTACCCACATAAAGCCAGATGTACAAAGTAGCACATGCATCTGGAGTTCGTTTGTAGTGCCTAGAGGCCCTGGCATGCCCATGTTCTGTCTGTCTGTCTTTCTCTCTCTCTCCTTGCAAATAAATAAAATATGTAATGATTTTGGGGTTGAACCTGGGGCTAGACAAGTGCTTCACTCTAATGTCTGCCACCCTGATAAACTTTTCCTCTGCCATGAGTCAAATCCATCTCAAAGGCTGAATGCACAGGTTAGTCACTTACCAATGTCTACGTTGCCCCAGCGGGCCAAGTGGGATGGCTACTATCCTTTGTTAATTATAACACAGACTACTGTCAGAATTTATTATTTTCAAGATTGTATATAAATAAAAATAAAAGACAAATGGGAGGGAAGCTGAGCCTGTGTATGCTAGCAGGTGTCCACAGCACAGAAGCCTTGCCTTGCCTGCCGCCTCCATTTCTGCAGCAATGATGTGAAGCATTAGAATTACAACTCAGGGATCTTAGGTCTTCCAAAAGTCATTTGGATTTTTGTTTTTGTCTTTTGAGGTAGGGTCTCACTTGAGCTCAGGCTGACCTGGAATTTGCTATGTAGTCTCAGGGTGGCCTCGAACTCCCGGCGATCCTCCTACCTCTGCCTCCTGAGTGCTGGGATTAAAGGCGTGCGACCACGCTCAAAAGGATTTTTTTTTTTTTTTTTAAATCTAAAAAGAGTAGTCTATCTCCATTCTTGCTCTTTGGGATTTTTCTCATAATCTTGGGATAAAAGGATACTCTGGCTGGAGAAGTGCTTCCCCCATGTGAAAACATTGCACTCCTGAACACATTACAAAGTTAGCACCACATGTAACTCTGTGTCAGCAGAGAACTCTCAAAAGCAGAATGTCCCACTTTTTCTTGAAGTGCCCAATACACTGCCCTCAGAAGTGGTCCCCACTCCTGTCCTGGCTGTCACCACTTGATGTCCAGGCTGTCTTTGCAGGGCTCTGGACTCTGGTATGTGGTGTGCAGCACTTCCTGGACTTTGGAGGATTCGGTACCTTCCAGCCACTCCTGGTACAACTCCTGCACATGTGTGCTGCTCTCTGGGGGCCGTACAGGGATGTCAGAATAGATGCCTTCCATCTGCTGTAGCAGCACCCGGTCTGTGTGGCCGTCCTCAGTCTGTGCTTGGCCTCTGCCATTTAAGCATCCTAAAAAACAAACAAACAAACAAAAAAAAAAAACACAAGTAGGCATCTTCTTTGCCATGGGACACCAATTTCAAGGAATCTTCACCTCAGAAGGAGAATTTGAGGACAGGTAAAGAATGAAAGAATGGATAGCACCACATGGTCTGAGCTGGGCATGACGTGTCTTCTCTGTTCATGGAGCCCACCAGGCTGAGAGCCCCAGGTGCCCTTTATTCGTACCATGTGTATTACCCATAAACTGGTTTTACCTAAAAAACTTAATTAAGATCCCAACTCTTTAAAACTGGGCACTTCTGTCTGCGAATTTAGATTTCTAGCCTCTCTTGAAATTTACCTCAACCTGGAGAGCATGGATCACTGACAAGCTGTGCACTAGTGTGCAAGCCCAACTGAGCTGCACTGAAACTGAGCAAGCTGTGAGCCTCCCATGAGCCCACACCCCCCAGCAATGTGGTCTGCATGTACATGTGTTGTTTGTCAGTGTTACACAAATGGTGCAATGACGACATGGTGTGTCAAAATTCACTTAAGAAGCTGGGGCATAGCTTTGTGGTACAGTACATGTCTAACATACTCAGGGCCCTGGGCTCCATTCCCTAGCACCAAGATTTTCACTTACAAGCAGCAGGGATGCACTGAGAATACAGCTCTGTGGAAAAATGCTTTCCTTGAATGTGTGAGGTCCTGAGTTCAATCTCTAGCACTTGAGGACAGAGGAGCCAGGAGCAATTCTGAAGTGACCCAGGCCACCTGGCAGCTGGACTTCTGATCTCCATTTTCCTAAAGTTTGCTCCCACTTCCTGTCTTCAGATCCTAGCCCTACACACAGACCTCCCTAGAAGCCTTACCCATCAGCCTCTCCTCTCCATTAGCTACAGCAAGTGCTGTACCAAGTCATCCCCTTTCCTGAGCCCCTGGCTTGCTTGTCTGTTGCCCTCACCTCAACACTAACCCTAGTGCTTCTCTCCTGGTCCCTCCTTCAAGAAGATCCCTGAAGCCAGGCGTGTGGTGCACACCTTTAATTCCAGCACTCGGGAGGCAGAGGTAGGAGGATCGCTCTGAGTTCAAGGCCACCCTGAGACTACATAGTGAATTCCAGGTCAGCCTGGGCTAGAGTGAGACTCTACATGGAAAAAATACAAAACAAACAAAAAAAGAAGATCCCTCAGGTCATGGAACTAGGACTACAGGCCTCTCTTCTGTCTATAGTGCACTCTCCAAAGCGCCCTTCATCTGACAGTACACTTTGTCAAGGTCATCTATTTACCCTGGGCCTGAGAACTTCTTTTGTGTTCCCACTTGAGTACCTCACATCCTATCAAACTCAGGATGTCCCCAACTCCCTAGTTCTAGAGTCAGCTTCACTACACCTAAGGGTATAGGTGGACCATTCCAGATCAAGGGTTCCTCTACATCCCTGACACTCAAACCTACTCTATCAGCAACAGTTTCCAATGACCCTATCCCATCTTGGCTCTGGCCTGATCTCACTAGTTCCTAATCCCAGCCAGAATTCCCCTCACCTGCCTGGATCCTCACAACCTTCCTCTGCAGAAGAGGAGCAGTGAGAGCACAAGTGAGATCTACCATTTCCTGCTGCCAGTTTTTATAGGCTCAGCCTCAGCTCCCAGTAGTCCCTGTGTGCCAACTCCATACAAATGGCCTCAGGAACTGGCTAGCATTAACCTTGCACCATGCAGGGCCTGCATGTTTGAGGTTACATCTCCCTGTCCACTTTTTATACTAAGTGGTGAGGAAAAAGGAGAGCTTTTTGTGGCTAAGGATGGCACATTAGCACTGACCTACCCTGCAAGACTGGGTTTGGACAGGCTATGGGTGGGCCTGCTGGGTCAGGCTCCACTGCTCCCCTTACCTCTGGGACATGCGAGGACCTCCACAAAGTGATATGGGAACTTGCCCTTCTTGAGCTTCAAGATCATATTCTGGATGTTCCGGAAGCCATAGGCAGCAGCAAAGTGCAGTAAGACCTTCCCATTCTTCTCAAGGGTGACCTCATGGAAGTCTTTGTTTCTACAGAGGGTAACATGGATGTTGATGGTCAGTGATCAGAATGAAGATCCCTTTTTTCTTTGAGATATGGTCTACATAGCCCAGGTTGACCTTGAACTCAAGATCCTGCCTCAGCCTCCCAAGAGCTATGCTTACAGTACCTGTACCATAATACCTTGGCATTTGCAATTAAGTTTTGAAATGCCAGCAAGATACTATTGTCAGTGGAGACACATAAGCCCTTCCACTATGACCAGTGTAGGCTCTCCCAAAGAGTAGCCATTTGTACCACACACCACAGGCAAACCACACCATGCCACACATATCGCACTCTGGCTCTGGCCAATCTAGCAGTGCTGCCAACAGGTGTGCTGGCTGTGGATACACCGGCCCAAACCTCAGTGCACGGTAGGTGATCTCTTCCACATGCTCGCCGAACAGCTCCTTTGCTGCATGTCTAAACACATGGGCAAGGTGCCCATCTGAGCTCATTCCATCATGGCGCTGTACCGCTGCCTCCTTCAGATCGCCAAACCTTACAAGGCAAAGAGGAGAAACCCATTAATGCTGATGAAGAGGCAGTGAGTACTAACCTAGGCTCCAGAGGCCAGGATCCAAGGAAGCCATTTAAGATAGGTCTTTTTTTCGAGGTAGGGTCTCACTCTAGCTCAGGCTGACCTAGAATTCCCTATGTAGTCTCAGGGTGGCCTCGAACTCAAGGCGATCCTCCTACCTCTGCCTCCCAAGTGCTGGGATTAAAGGCGTGCACCACCACACCCAGCTTTAAGATAGGTCTTTACAGGTATTTAAACTTTGGAGAAAAGCTCACTCTTTTTTGTTGCTGTTGTTATTGGGTTTTTTTTTTTTTTTTCAAGGTAGGGTCTAGCCCAGGCTGACCTAGAGACTATCTAGTCTCAGGGTGGCCTCAATTTCACAGTGATCCTCTGCCTTCTGAGTGCTGGGATTAAAGACATGAACCGTCATGCTCAGCTAAATATTTTATTCATTTATTTATTTATTTGAGAGAGTAAAAGCGAGAGAAAGAAGCAGATAGAGAGAATGGGCACACCAGGGTGAACTCCAGATGCATACGTGCCACCTTGTGCATCTGGGTTACATGGGTACTGGAGAATGGAACCTGGGTCTTTGGGCTTTGCAGGCAAGCGCCTTAACCACTAAGTCATCACTTAATCCCCCCCCCCTTTTGAGGCAGGACTAAGTCAAGCTGACCTTGAACTCACAACAATCCATCAATCTCAGCCTCTCAAGTATCACCACACCAGGATCTTAATTGAGTTTTTTTTTCCCCTGAGGTAAGGTCTCACTCTAGCTCAAGCTGACATGGAATTCATTATGTATTCTCAGGGTGGCCTCAAACTCTCGGTGATCCTCCTGCCTCCCAAATGCTGGGATTAATGGTGTGCGCCACAACGCCCGACTATAATTGAGTTCTAATGAACAATATAAAATTCATCTTGTGGGCTGGAGAGATGACTCAGTGGTTAAGGAACTTGATTTGAAAGCCTGAAGGCCCAAGTTTAATTCCCCAGTACCCATGTAAAGCCAAATGCACAAAGTGGCACATGTGTCTAAGTTCGTTTGTAGTGGTAGGTGGCCCTGGTGCACCCATACTCTCTTTCTATGTCTCTTCCTCAAATAAATAAATAAGTAATTTTCTTTTAATTTCATTTTGAGCCAGGTGTGGTGGCACAAGCCTTTAATCCCAACACTTGGGAAGCAGAGGTAAGAGGACTATAGAGTGAGTTCCAGGTCAGCCTGGGCTAGAGTGAGACCTTACCTTGGGGAAAAAATTCATTTTTCATCTAGTCAAAGACTACAGAGGAGCTATGTCACTGCTGGCTCATTCACTTGCTTCCCTCTGTGGTGGCTGTATGTGCACTTGGGAGGAAGAGGCAGGACTAAGCATGAGGGCGACTCCAGCATGCAACTGCCTGTATCCGTAAGCCTCCAGATAGGCTCTAGCAGCAGGCACTTGAGCTGTTGAAATGCTATGAACTTTAGTCTCACTTCCCATAAAAGAGGTAAAAAACAAGCTCCCAGAATACAGGCTAGCAAAATGGCATTCAACATGGCGGCTGGGCATGCAGCAGGAGCTGCAGTCCTGGCTGGGTGTCACAGTCACCATGAGGAATATAGACACATTAGCTATACTCTTGGTATAAAGGGATCTGACGAAGCTATAATGCTGAATGTCCATGTATCCTACACCATAGTTCCTGTACTTGCCTCCTTCCTAAAGGATACAAGGTGGCCATCACCTGGATGAAGCCCACCAAGTCCCTGGCAATACAGGTATATTCTGGCCTGAATCCAATTCAAAGGCCTGAAGATTTGCTGAAGTTGAGAAGGCCAAAGGAACTATGTCTCATTGCTCACAGTCTGATCAGAGCAGCCTTGGGACTGACAAAGCCAGAAGAGGCTCAAGACCTCTTAAACAGATGCCACTTACAAAGTGTCCACAGCAGTGTCTTTTACTGAGAGGTCACTCTGCTCCATTATCTGAGCAATTTCACCTAGAGACAAACAAGAGATATGAGACACAGTGAAAAAGACAAATGGCCCAGGTCCCCAAAATAGAATGTCAGGCTTTGTTTCCCATATAAAAATTCTGCAGTTAGTTGCCTGGGACTCCTTCCCTCCAGGGGCTCATCTCCAGAACAAGTAATGCCTATAACTGAAAAGCCCACAAAATGCAAGAATATAAATTCCTCTTTTGGCCCCTGAACTGAGGGATTTCTATCACTCCATGTTATCTCCCAAGTGAAAAACCTGTGTAAGCAGGGCCTTTAATCCCAGCACTCAGGAGGCCAAAGTAGGAGGACTGCTATGAGGCTGTGAGTTTGAGGCCAGCCTGAAAGTAATTCCATGTCAGCCTGGGTGAGACCCTACCTTGAAAAACAAAACAACACTTGTGTAATTCTCAAACCATACTGCTGCATTTATGTGACAGGCAGTTGCTGTGCAGTGAGCTCTGCTTATCATCAGAGCACTTCTGTATTTCCTAGATGAGGCTTTCTAAGAAAAACCTGAGATAGAGAAAGCCCCCTAGCTGCATGTGGTGGCACACACCTTTAATCAAAGCACTCAGGAGGCAGAGGTAGGAGGATCGCCATGAGTTCAAGGCCACCCTGAGACTACAGAGTGAATTCCAGTTCAGCCTGGACTAGAGTGAGACTCTACTTCGAAAAACCAAAAAAGAAACAGAAAAAGAAAAAGCCCCCTAGATAGCAGCAAGGCACCAGGTGCCATGAGATGGATATGGACATTCACAAACACACAGCACAGGCCATGAAGGTTCTAGATGTGTAGTAGGAGGCAGGTGCCTTAACCCCTAAGCCAGCTCTCCAGCCCCAGGATTTTTTTTTTTAAATATTTCATTTATTTTATTTTACTGGAGAGAAAGGAAGAAGCAGAGAACAGGCATGCCAAGGCCTCCAGCCACTGCAAGTGAACTTCAGACACATGTGCCATCCTATGCATCTGGCTTATGTGGGGATTCCTGGGGAATCAAACCTGGATCCTTAGGCTTCACAGGCAAGTGCCTTAACTGCTAAACCATCTCTCCAGCCCCCATACAGGTTTTATTATGTATTTATTTGAGAGAGAAAGGGCACACCAGGGCCTCTAGCCACTGCAAGTGAACTCCAGACACATACATCCCCTTGTGCATCTGGTTTACATGGGTTCTGGGGAATTGAACTGAGGTCCTTAGGCTTCGCAGGCAAATGCCTTAACCACTAAGCCATTTTCACAGACGCCCCCATACAGGTCCCCCCCCCCCAAGGTAGGGTCTCTTTCTAGCACGGGCTGAACTGGAATTCACTATGTGTTCTCAGGGTGGCCTCGAACTCATGGCGATCCTCCTACCTCTGCCTCCCGAGTGCTGGGATTAAAGGCGTGCCCACCATGCCCGGCTCCCCATACAGTTTTTTATTTCTCCAACATAAGCAGACAACCTCCAGTGCCCCTGCTCAGGACGGTACCACTAAAGAACATGGCTCTTCTACTCATTGTTCCACCTATAAGAACGACACCTTTCCAGGGTGAAAGCTTAGTAGAATCCCAGGTCAAAAAGAAGGGGGGACCTGCCCTCCATGGTTATACTGAGAGCTGAGTAAGCTGCCTGACCTTCCCCTGGTCTGAACACCTTCAAAGACCAGTTTTACAGAGTCTGGTTCAAACAGACTCACTCAAGGCCAGAGAGATGGCTCAGTGGTTAAGGCACTTGCCTTCAAAGCCAAAGGACCAAGGTTCAGTTCCCCAGGACCCATGTAAGCCAGATGCACAAGGTAGCACTCATGTCTGGAGTTTGTTTGCAATGGCTGAAGGCCCTGATGTGCCAATTCTCTCTTTCAATTAAATAAACAAATAAATAAATAAGTAAAAATAAAAATAATGTTTAAAACAATCACTAAAAAAAAAAAAAAAAAGAAAGAAAGAATGCCAGGCATGGTGGCACATGCCTTTAATCCCAGCACTCAGGAGGCAGAGGTAGGAAGATCACTGTAAGTTCGAGGCCACTCTGAGACTACATAGTGAATTCCAGGTCAGCCTAGGCTAGAGAGAGATTCCAGGCATTGGGATTAAAGGCGTGTGCCACCATGACCGGCACCACAGGATATTAAAAGCATTGAAAAAATGACACCAGCCAGCTGGGTGTGGTGGCACATGCCTTTAATCCCAGCACTCGGAAGGCAGAGGTAGGAGGATCACAGTGAGTTCGATGCCACCCTGAGCTAGAGCGAGACCCTACGTTGAAAAACAAAAACAAAAAAAAAAGACACCAGCCAGCCAGGTATGGTGGCACATGTCTTTAATCCTAGTACTCAAGTGGCTGAGGTAGGAAGATCCCTGTGAGTTCAAGGCCAGCCTGGGCTAGAGTGAGTCCCTATCTCGAAAAACAAAACAAAACAAAACAAAAACAAAAATAAAATAAAAGAAAAAGAAAAAATAAAAAGAAAGAAAGAAAAGAAAAGAAAAAAAAAAAAAGAATGCTGGGGCTGAATAGATGGCTTAGCAGTTAAGGCACTTGCTTGCGAAGCCTAGGGACCCAGGTTCGATTCCACAATACCCATGTAAATCAGATGCACATGGTAGCACGTGCATTTGGAGTTCATTTGCAGTTGCTGGAGGCCCTGGTGTACCCATTCTCCCGCACTAATAAATAAAAAAAAAAAAAAAAAAAAAAAAAGAATGCCAATAGAGTGGATGACTGCAATGTTCCTGGAGCAGATTTATATCTTCCACTTCACTTGGTATAAAAACATCACTTCTGTCCTAGGACAGACTTATTCTTCTCACATGTGAGAAGGGAGGTAAGGGGCTGGAGAAATAGCTTAGTGGTTAAGGTGCTTGCCTGCAAGGCCAAAGGACCCAGGTTCAGTTCCCCAGCACCCACGTAAGCCACGTGCATAAGCTGGCACATGTATCTGGAGTTTGTCTGCAGCGGCTGGAGGCCCTGGTGCACCCATTCTCTTTCTCTCTCTGCTTCTTTCTCCCAAATAAATAAATAAAAATATTTTTTTTTAAAAGGGAGGTTGGCCTGGAGAGATGGCTTAGCAGTTAAGGCATTTGCCTGCAAAGCCAAACCTCAGTTTGATTCTCCAGGACCCACATAAGCCAGATGTACAAGGTGGTGCATGCATCTGAAGTTTGTTTGCAGTGGCTGGAGGCCCTAGCATGCCCATTCTCTCTCTTTTCTCTCTCTCTCTCTGTGTTGCCTCTTTCTCTCTAACGCTCTCTCAAATAAATAAAAAAATTTTTTTTTTTTTTTTTTTGGTTTTTCGAGGTAGGGTCTCTAGCTCAGGCTGACCTGGAATTCACCACGTAGAGTCTCAGAGTGGCCTTGAACGTATGGTGATCCTCCTACCTCTGCCTCCCGAGTGATGGGATTAAAGGCCTGCGCCACTATGCCCAGCTAAATAAAACTGTTTTAAAAGGGAGGGTGATGAGCATTGATTTGCAATCACTGTCCATGCTGTGCCCATTGTCCTCCTAGAGGCCTGACTTATCAGAAGAAAGGTGCTCAGGCCTCTTCTCCTCCCTTTCAGACCACTGACCCCAAGGACCCTCATTTGTCAGTGCCTTCAAGTGGCTTGGCAACACACTAGCCAGTCAGAGAAAGTGAACCACAGAGTCTAGGTGCAGCCCCATCCATCTCTTACCTGATGTTAGCACACAGTCAGTGCCCCTGGCACCATTCAGAGCAGTACAGAGTCCTTCTCGAAGAGCCTCCAGCTTCTTGTCATAGCAAGGGGCCACAATGACATGGAAAATCTTCTCTGGTGGCAAGTTCTGTGGAGGAGAGCACCTAGCTTAGGGCTGCAGGGAGGCAATGATAGCAGCTTACAGTAGGCACCAAGGGCACAAAGGCCCAGGCACAGCAGAATACCAACCTCTTTCCCTTTTGTGGCACTGTCTTGGGAGTCCTTGCCAGCTGGGCCACTACTGTAAAATCAAGTAGGTAAGAGCAGGTGTATGGTCCACCTGCTTTACCTGCACACCTTTCTGAACCGGCAGTTACCCAGTGATCCTTGCACTGAGACCTATGTGGGAAGGCCCCTCTCAGAGCAGGAAACATGCCTTGATGCCAGCCCTGTAGATTAAGGCAAGAAGTAGCTAAAGCCAATCTCCCAGCTCAGCTGTCCTCAGTAGCTGCAAGAGGACCAAACTGGGCTCTAGCCAGGGAAGGCAGGGCACACGCCTTTAATCCCAGCACTCAGGAGGCAGAGGTAGGAGGATCAGTGTGAGTTCAAGGCCAGCCTGAGACTATATAATGAATTCCAGGTCAGCCTGGGCTAAAGTGAGATCCTACCTCTAAAAAAAAAAAAAACAAAAAAAGAAAATGGGCCTGGCGTGTACCACTATGCCTGGCTCAGATGTAACTTTTTTGTTTGGTTTTTTGAGGTAGGGTCTCACTCCAGCCTAGGCTGACCTGGAATTCACTATGTAGTCTCAGGGTGGCCTTGAACTCTTTGCGATCCTCCTACCTCTGCCTCCTGAGTGCTGGAATTAAAGGCGTGAGCCACCATGCCCGGCTCAAAGCCATATTTATGTCCCTCCCAACTCCACACACACCTTGCATCACACTGATAATTTGCCAACTATACTGATCTTATAAGGACAAAGTGGGTGTGACCTTTTTTACGCTGGCTTCAATGTTTGAAGGTTCTTGCTTGTGCAATCTTCTCTAGTTACCATGGTGCCTAGACACAGTTGTTTACCAGGAAGGAGACACAGCAGAGTGGGAGCTATGTTGGCTGCTGAAAGTCTTGGGATCAGAGAGAGTGATGCACTGAGGGAGGGACAGATAGGAACCTTAAGCTGGGACTTGTCTATCATGTGGAAGACAGTCAAGACCCTGGCAGGTTCTCATAGAAACAGCTCTGGGAGGAAGCAGCTAAGTAGCCATGTGGCCTGAGGCAAAAAGCTAGAACATAGGTGAGGTTTGGCTCCCTGAGTGATAGCAGCCCTCAGCATCTAGATACATGTCATACTGTGCTTGCCTTGGGGAAGATGCCTGAAGCAGGTGGCAGGGCTCTCTTCTCCAGAGTGCATGGTGCTTCCACTCAGACTATGCCCACCTGTAGCTCACCCTGGATGTGTATGCCAGCTCCTGACCTGCCTACTGCTCTCTGGAGGCTTACCTGCTGTCTGGCAAAGTAATCCTTCACCAAGGAGCCCATGACTTGTTGGGGGGACTTGGCAGTACATAAGTGTGTGGTGACAGGGTGGCCCAGCACTCGCTCAGCATATCGAACCCAGCCTGAAGAAAGAAAGTCCACCAGGTCAGCTCCCATTGCCCCTTCCTGCTTTCTGAAACTGGAAAATATCTGAGTTCCTAAGCTTATTACCCCAGTGTTAGCCAGGATACCTCTTCTTCAGGCCTTGTAAGGAGCTCATAGCACACTCATAATCTGGCCTGGTCTATGAGGCTGAGAGGGATGGGTCTACTCATCTCCAGCTTCAGCCAGAGACACCCCCCCCCACACACACACACACAGAGTGAGTGCTGGTGAAATAGTTCTTGCACAGGCCAGCACAAGCCCAGCAGGTCGGGCTCACCAGGACATGCAGAGGTCAGCATAGGGAGTGTGTGCTTCTCCTCACTGTGCTGATGATATCGACGCACAAACTCCTTTTGACTTTCCAGAATGCTGAAGTCTGCAGCTATCGTTGTGTCAAACACATAGTGTACCCCTGTCAAAAGGAAAGGCATATGGTTTCTCACCATCAAGTATAACATCATATATTGATTCCATCCTTAGTGTTAGTTTTTGAGGTAGGGTCTCACTCTAGCCCAGGCAGACCTGCAACTGTGTAGCTCCAGGCTGGCCTTGAACTTATGGCACTCCTCCTACCTCAGCCTTTCAAGTCCTAAGCACCACCACATGGGGCTTAACCTTACTTTTTTTTTTGAGGTAGGATCTCACTCTAGCTCAGGCTGACCTGGAATTCACTAAGTAGTCTCAGGCTAGCCTTGAACTTATGGCTATCCTACTACCTCAGCCTCCCGAGTGCTGGGATTAAAGGCGTGCGCCATCACACCTGGCCCTTAACCTCACTTTTTAAAATTTTATTTTATTTTTATTTTATTTTATTTTTTTTGGTCTTTGAGGTAGAGTCTCACTCTAGCCCAGACTAACCTGGAATTTACCATGTAGTCTCAGGGTGGCCTCAAACCCACAGTGATCCTCTTACCTCTGCCTCTCAAGTGCTGGGATTAAAGGCATGTGCCACCACACCTGGCTATTTTTATTTTTACTTATGTATTTATGAGAGAGAGAGAGAGAAAATGGGCATGCTAGCACCTCTAGCCACTGCAAATGAACTCCAGATGCATGTTCTACCTTGTGCATCTGGCTTTACATGGGTACTGGAGATTCAAACCTGGGTCCTTAGGCTTCGCCGACAAGTGCCTTAACTACTGAGCCAGGTCTCCAAACCTTAACCTTAGTATTTATTTATTTATTTATGAGAGAGAGAGAGAATGGGTGCAGCAGAGCCTCTAGTCACTGCAAAGGAACTCTAGACACGTGCGCCACCATGTGCATCTGGCTTACATGGGTACTGGGAATCGAATCTAGGTCCTTAGGCTTCACAGGCAAGTGCCTTAACTGTTAAGCCATCTCTCCAGCCCCACAAATTATGTCTTTTTAAAAAATATTTTGCCGGGCGTGGTGGCATATGCTTTTAATCCCAGCACTCGGGAGGCAGAGGTAGGAGGATTGCCATGAGTTCAAGGCCACCCTGAAACTACATAGTGAATTCCAGGTCAGCCTGAGCTACAGCAAGACCCTATCTTGAAAAACCAAACAAAAACACATACATATTTTGCTGGGTGTCGTGGCGCATGCCTTTAATCTCTGCACTTGGGAGGCAGAGGTAGGAGGATCACTGTGAGTCTGAGGTTACCCTGAGACTACACAGTGAATTCCAGGTCAGCATGAGTTAGAGACCCTACCTTGGAAAAAAAATTATTTTATTTATCTATTTATTATTATTTTTTTAATTTTTCTGAGCTAGGGTCTCATTCCAGGCTGACCAGGAATTCACTATGTAGCCACAGGGTGGTCTTGAACTCAAGGCGATCCTCCTATCTCTACCTCCTGAGTGCTGGGGTTAAAGGCGTGTGCCACCATGCCCAGCTAAATATTTTTATTTATTTATTTGAGAAAGACAGACAGACACACGGAGAGATAATAGGGCACCAGGACCTCCAGCCACTGCAATTGAACTCCAGAAGCATGTGCCGCCTTGTGCATCTGGCTTAGGTGGGCACTGGGGAATCAAACTTGTGTCCTTAGGCTTCACAAGCAAATGCCTTAACCACTAAGCCATTTCTCTAGTAGAATTTTTTTTTCCTCCAAGGTAGGGTTTCACTCTAGCCCAGGCTGACCTGGAATTCACTATGTAGTTTTAGGGTGGCCTCAAGCTAATAGTGATCCTTCTACTTCTGCCTCCCAAGTATTGTGTCTCTTTGTAGTCCAGGCTAGCCTTGAACTTGTGGCAATCCTCTTACATCAGTCTCTCAAGTGCTGGGATTATAAGTGTGAGCCACCACACATGCCTAACCTTAGGCATTCAAAGATCAAAACTATAAAAGATCTAACAAGGAATTTAAGAGTGGTTAAATGCACTCACATAAGAGAGACAAAAAAAATGGTCCACAATAAAATAAAAATAAAAGCTGGGTGTGGTGGCGCACACCTTTAATGCCAGCACTCCGAAGGCAGAGGTAGGAGGATCACAGTGAGTTTAAGGCCACCCTGAGACTATATAGTGAGTTCCAGGTCAGCCTGGGCTAGAGTGAAACCCTATCACAAAAAACCAAAAAGAGGGCTGGAGAGATGGCTTGGGGGTTAAGGCGCATGCCTGCAAAGCCTAAGGACCCTGGTTTGATTCTTCAGGTCCCATATTTAGCCAGATGCACATGGTGGTGCATGTGTCTAGAGTTCGTTTGCAGTGGCTGAAGGCCCTGGCGTGCCCATTCTCTCCCTCTCTCCCTCTTTCTCTATCAAATAAATAAATTGGTAGCCCACCTGGTATTATACAAATGCAGGAAAGAGAGGGTCATTGAATTGCAAGATGATTTAGTAATTTGGAAATGGCTGAGCCGTTTGAAGCAGGCTTGTTGGATTACCTGCTTGGAGACCCTATAGAGCCATTAGGATGAACCATGGGCTGCAGTGAAGATTCAATGGAGGTGCCAGGACTATGGAATGTCTGCAAAGGAGAGCTGCTGGCACAAGATAAAGTTTTCTGGGTCTGTAAGTAGCCTAGCTGGAAGGATGGAAGTGGAACTCCAGAGACTGGTCACTGGTTAGAATCGATATGGAGACTTATCACTGGTTAGAGTTGTTGGCCTTGGAGCTACAGAGCTTGATGTTTGCCCTGTTTAAATCTTGTATTGGTTGAGTATTTCTTTGCTATACCCAATGCCATCTTTGCAGTGTGAATATTTATTCTGTGCCATTATAGATTTTTTTCTTTTTTCTTTTTGGTATTATGGCTCAGTTAAAAGACCTTGGACTATGGGGATGTTTGAACATAATTGGGACTGATGAAAACTATGGGAACTTTTAAAGTTGGACTGAATGTATTGTGTTTTACATCATGTGTGGTTATCAGTTTATGGGGCCAGGGGCAGAATGTGGTAGTTTGATTCAGATGTCTCCCATAAACCTATGTAGTTTGAATACTTAGGTTTCCAGCTGGTGACAATTTGACAACTGGAGCCTCCTGGAGTCGGTGTATTATTGGGGGCAGGCTTGTAGGTGTTAGAGCCAGCTTTCCCTTGTCAGTGTTTGGCACATTCTCCTGTTGCTGTTGTCCATCTGATGTGGGCCAAGAGGTTATGTCCACCCTGTGCTTATGCCATCATTTTCCTCTGCCATCATGAAGCCAAAATAAACCCTTTTCTCCCACAAGCTGCTTGTGGTTGTTTTCTGACTATAACAGCCACCATGTGCATCTGGCTATGTGGGTTCTGTAGAATTGGACTTGGGTCCTGCTAAGTCATCTCTCCAGCCCAAATAAAATAAGTTTAAAAATTTTTTTTTAAAAAAGGCCTTTTAGGGACTCAAGATATAAATCCACATTATTGTCAAAAGGTGACTCACCTAGACTTTTAAGGAAGCCGCAGAGCCTTCTGGATGCATCATTGACACTGAGGTTGAATTTAGCAGCAAAATAAGGCAGAGACTGAGGACACACAGATACAACCAGTACCCTATGCTTTGAGGCATCACATTCCTAGGAGGAGAAACAAAACAATGACATATGTTCTGATTACAGAAGGGTAAAGTAAGCCATCTGAATGAAAAACGCAGCATTTATTGACTGTAACTGTGTCCTATGAGGAGACAAACAAAATAGACAAGCATGGCTGGGCAAGGTAGCACATTCCTTTAATGCCAGCCCTCGGGAGGCTCATTTAGTAAAAGGCAAAAGAGTTACGTGATCTGAAGAGAAACCAGAGTACGGGAGGCTCATTTAGGAGGAGCACTGTGAGTTCAAAGCCAGCATGAGATTAATTCTAGTTCAGCCTGGGCTAAAGCAAGACCCTATCTTGAAAAACAGAAGAAAATAATAGACAATGACAAACATAATAAAGGGAAAAGGAAGAACACATCAGGATTAAAAAGGCTTCAGCCTTTAATCCCAGCACTCGGAGGCCTCAAACTCTTCTTCCTAAATGGTGGGATTAAAGGAACGTATCACCATGCCTGGCCTTTTTTTTTTTTTTTTTAATATATTTTATTTATTAGAGAGAGAGAGAGAGAGAGAGAGAGAAAAAGCAGGTAGAGAGAAAGAAAATGGGCATGCCAGGGCCTCCAGCCATTGCAAATGAACTCCAGACACATGTTCCCCCTTCTGCATTTGGCTTACGTGGGTCCTGGGGAATTGAACCAGGGTTCTTTGGCGTTGCAGGCAAATGCCTTAACCGCTAAGCCATTTCCCCAGCCCACCTTTTTTGTTTTTATTTTTTTATTTTTTGGTTTTAGAGATAGGGCCTCCCTCTAGCCCAGGCTGGCCTGGAATTCACTATGTAGTCTCAGGGTGGCCTCAAACTCACAGCACCTGGCCTTTAATTTTTATTTATTTATTTGAGAGAGAGTGAGGATAGGCTCACCAGGGCCTCCAGCCTCTGCAAAGGAACTCCAGATGCATGCGCTACCTTGTGCATTTGGCTTACATGGGTCTTGGGGAATCAAGCCTGGGTCCTTTGGCTTTACAGGCAAGCACCTTAACCACTATGCCATTCCCCTTCCACCCCGCCTCCCCGTTTCCAAGGCAGGGTCTCGCTCTTGCCCAGGCTGACCTGGAATTCATTATGTAGCCTCAGGGTGACCTCGAACTCATGGCAATCCTCCTACTCCTGAGTGCTGGGATTAAAAGCGTGTGCCACGGTGGTGGTTTGATTCAGGTGTCCCCCATAAACTTAGTTGTTCTGAATGCTAGGTTCCCAACTGATGGAGATTTGGCAGTTAACATCTCTTGGAGGTGGTGCATTGTAGGGGCGGGCTTATGGGTATACAGCCAGTTTCCCCTTGTCAATGTTTGGCACACTCTCCTGTTCCTGTTGTCCATTCTATGTTGGCAAGGGGGTGATGTCCCCCATCTGCTCATGCCATCATTTTCCCTGCCATCCTGGAGTGTCCCCTTGAGTCTGTAAGCTAAAATAAACCCTTTTATCCCAAAAAGCTGCTCTTGGTCAGGTGATTTCTGCCAGCAATTCGAACCTGACTGAAATAGCCACCATGTCCAGCTCCTTTTTGTTTGTTTGTTTGTTTGTTCGAGGTAGGATCTCACTCTAGCTCAGGCTGACCTGGAATTCACTATGTTGTCTCAGGGTGGCCTCAAACTCATGGTGATCCTCCTACCTCTGCCTCCTGAGTGCTGGGATTAAAGGGTGCGCCACCATGCCAACTCTTTTTTTGTTTTTGTTTTTTTTGAGGTAGGATCTTGTTCTAGCCTAGGCTGACCTGGAATTTGCCCCAGCCTTTTTGTGAATTCACTATGAAGTCTCAGGGTGGCCTCAAACTCATGTCCCTACCTCTGCCTCCCATGCGCTGCAATTAAAGACATGCACCACCATGCCTAGCTTGTGACACTTTTTGTGTCTGGCTTACATGAGTAGCTTGGGAAATGAACCCAGTGCCTTAGGCTTTGCTTTAAGCAAGTGCCTTTAACCATGGAGCCATCTTCCCCCTCCTGCTTGATCTCCTGAAACTTTTTTTTTTTTTTTGGCTTTTCGATTTTCCAAGGTAGGGTCTCACTCTGGCCAAGACTGACCTGGAATTCACTATGTAGTCTTAGGGTGGCCTTGAACTCACAGCAATTCTCCTACCGCTGCCTCCCAAGTGCTGGGATTAAAGGTGTGTGCTACCACACTCAGCAACTCCTTGAACTTTTGATCCTCCTGTCTAGGCCTCTCAAGTAATGGAGTGGGACCCAGGAGATAGACTTCCAGCAAGGACTATTTGCTATAGCAAAAAGGACTAGATGTACAACTCAATCTTGGCAGAGGCTTCTTTTTATTCAAGGTAGGGTCTCACTTTAGCCCAGGCTTACCTGGCACTCACTCTGAAGTCCCAGGCTAGCCTCCAACTCAGTGATCCTCCTACCTCTGCTTCCCAAGTGCTGGGATTGAAAATATGTACCATGACTCTCAGCTGAGGCTTCTACTTTTTACTTTTTGGGTTTTTTGTTGTTGGTTGTTGTTTTGTTTTTGTTTTTTGGAGGTAGGGTCTCACTCTAGCTCAGGTTGACCTGGAATTCACTATGTAGTCTCAGGGTGGCCTTGAACTCCTACCTCTGCCTCTGGGAATGCTGGGATTAAAGGCCTACCTGCACCACCACGCCTGGCGAGGCTTCTACTTTTTGACAATAGGATTCAATTCTGCCACCCTCAGGCCAGATTCCTAGGTTTATGGTGGGCAAATGTCCTGGATTTCCTAATTTATTATTCATTTTGTATACTGAGGATTACATCTAGTACTAGATTCAATGCTGGCAAGTGCTCTAATACTACCTAACATTGAACCTAATAGTAGCCATCATTCATTCATAGACAGGACTTTAAGTTGTCAAAAGTTGTCAAAGCTGGTTATATCTATCTATCTATCTATCTATCTATCTATCTATCTATCTATCTATCCATCCATCCATCCATCCCATTCATAGACAAGGCCTTGTTAACTTGTCCAAGCTAGCTGGCAACCCTCTTGCTGGGATTAGAGGCTTTTGCCATCAGTTCCAGCTGACACCATACCTTATTAAGATTCAGGACACGAAAGAAATCCTTGGCACTCTGCTGGGAAAGCTGGACCCCTTCCTCCACAGTTACACAGCTGTCACATGCCAGGCAATCACTCAGAAATATCTTGGCATCTGCCAACTTATGGAATTCTTCCTTCTATGAAAGAAAATTGTGTTAATGTTGCTTTTTATAAATAAATAAATAAATACACACACACACATACGTGTGTGTGCATGCCAGAGGCTCTTCCTACAGCAAATGAATGTCCATCTGGCCTTACATGAGAGGCTGGGGAATTGAACCTGGTCCAGTAGGCTTTGCAAACAAGTTTCCACCTGTTAGTGCAGGAGGGACCTCAACCCACCAGTTCTGAGTTACAGATGCTCATACCTGCCACACTCCCACCTCAATAAAGAGTTATTGCAGAGATAGGAGGATTGCTCTGAGTTCAAGGCCGCCCTGAGACTACACACTGGATTCCAGGTTAGCCTGGGCTAGAGCAAGACCCTACCTCAAAAAAGTAAAGCCGGGAGTGGTGTGGTGCATGCACTAGGGAGGCAGAGGTAGGAGGATCACCATGAGTTCGAGGCCACCCTGAGACTACACAGCGAATTCTAGGTGAACCTGGACTAGGGTGAAACTCTACCTCAAAAAAAAAAGTAAAAAAAAAATTAATTAATTTAAAAATGGCCGGGCGTGGTGGCATACACCTTTAATCCCAGCATTTAGGAGGATCGCCACAAGTTCAAGGCTACCCTGAGACTACATAGTGAAATCCAGGTCAGCCTGAGCTAGACTGAAACCTTACCTCAAAAAAACCAAACCAAAACAAACAAAACCCTCAGCGGGAAGTATTCCAACAGTAAGACATCCTGACACCTGTTCTCAGTGTCTACCACCTAGTGTCCATGTGTTCACCACTCCTTAGTGAACTGAAAGGACAGGTTTTATGTCTCTTCTGCTCCCCAGCACCTCTAAGAGAACCAAAAGGTGCTGTGGGCTAGGAATGAAGCTGAGTAGCAGAGCTTGACTAGCAAGCAAAAGGCCCTAGGTTCATTTCCCGAATAGCAAAAGAAAGATGCTAGCCAGGCATGGTGGTGCATGACTTTAATCCCAGCACTGTGGAAGTAGAGGTAGAAGGATTGCTGTGAGTTCAAGGCTACCCTGAGACCAAGTAGTGAACCCAGGTCAGCCTGGGTTAGAGTGGGAAAAAAAAAAAAAGATGCTCATTAATTACATAGCAGGGAAACATGAAAACAATGAAGCCAGCCAGAATCACTTCAGCCAATTACAGAAGCTTTGGGGGAGTTGGTAGTTTTTCCTATTTTGTTGCTGAGGTTTCCAACTTCTGATCCTCTTGCTACCACCTTGCATGTCTAGGAGTATAGTTGTTTTGTGACAAGGTCTTGCTATGTAGCCCAAGATGGCCTTGAACTCACAGCAATCCTTCTCCCTCAGCCTTCTTAGTGCTGGGATTACAGGTATGCATCAGCATATCCAATTTAGTATTTTCTTGAAAACATGGTAGGGCTGAGGAGATGGTTCAGTGGTTGAGGGTGCTTGCTTGCAGTGGCCTGGATTTGATTCCTCAGTACTCACATAAAGCCAGGTGTAGAGTGGCAGTGCACAAATCTGGAGTTTGGTTGCAGTGGCAGGAGGCCCTGGAGCACCCTCTCTCTCAACACACACAGGTGTGTGTGCAAATACATAAAGATGTTTTTTAGAAATAAGCCAGGTGTAGTGGTGTGTGCCTTTAATCCCAGCATTTAGGAGGAAGAATTAGGAGGACTGCTGTGAGTTTGAGGCTAGCTTGGGACTACAGAGCAAGCTCTAAGGTCAGCCTGGCCTAGAGTGAGACCCTATCTCGAAAAAATAAATAAATAAAATAGTGCTTGCTTCAGCAGCACATATACTAAAATTGCAATGATACAGAGAATATTAGCATGGCCCCCGAACAAGGGTGACACACAAATTCATGAAGCATTCCATTTTTTTCTTTTGGTTATTCGAGGTAGAGCCTCACTGTAGTTCAGGCTGACCTGGAATTCACTATGCAGCCTCAGGGTGGCCTCAAACTCACGGTGATCCTCCTACCTCTGCCTCCCGAGTGCTGGGATTAAAGGTGTGCGCCACCACGCCGGGCTACATTCCAGACTTTTAATAAATTTACTGTAATTTAAAAAAAAAAAAAAAAAAAAGCCAAAGCTGGGCGTGGTGGCACACGCCTTTAATCCCAGCATTTGGGAGGCAGAGGTAGGAGGATCGCCTTGAGTTCGTGGCCACCTTGAGACTACATAGTGAATTCCAGGTCAGCCCGTGGTAGAGTGAGACTCTACAAAACAAAACAAAACAAAACAAAACAAAAACAAGAAAAAAAAAAAAAAAAGCTGGGTGTGGTGGCACATACCTTTAATCCCAGCACTCCAGGAGGCAGAGATAGGAGGACTGCAGTGAGTGCTGTGAGTTCAAGGCCACCCTGAGACTACATAGTAAATTTCAGGTCAGCTTGAGCTAAAGTGAGACCTTACCTCCAAAAAAACAAAACAAAAGAGTGGGGCGTGGTGGTGCACACCTTTGATCCCAGCAGAGGTAGAGGGGAGGCAGAGGTAGAGGATGGCTTTGAGTTTAAGGCTACCCTGAGACTACATAGTGAATTTCAGGTCAGCCTGGGTTAGAGTGAGACCCTGCCTCGAAAAACTAAACAAAACAAAAAAAGTTAGCTTTAATCCCAACACTTGTGAGGCAGAGGCATTTGAGGCTACTCTGATACTAAAATAGTGAATTCCAGACCAGCCTGAGCTAGAGACCCTTCCTCAAAAACTCAAAAAACACACACACACACACACACACACAAAAGTAAAATATGGGTTGTGAGATGTAACTCAGTGGTAGAATATTTACATGACATGTGCAAAGCCCTGGGTTCAATCCCCAGAACTGTCAAAACATAAATAAAAACATGGTTTGGAGCTGAGAGATGGCTCAGTGGTTAAAGGGGTTTGCTTGCAAAGCCAGATGGCTCAGGTTCAACTCCCCACTACCCAAGTCAAACTAGCTGCAAAGTGGTGCAGTATTGAGTTTATTTGTAGTGGCAAGAGGCCCTGGTGAGTCCGTTTTCCTGCTCATTCTCATTCTATCTTCTCTGATTGTAAATAAATAGTTTTTAAAAAACATGGCTTAACAGGAGACAGCTCTGTGTCCTTCCTTCCACGGCACACTTTCAACACGAGGAGCTCAGGATGTGGCCTCTGTGCAGTCTATTCACTGGACTGACTTAGTCCGATGAGATCCTGTGGAGTTCAACTGAAAACTCTGCCTGTATCACCTCTGCAGACAAATCCATCAGGTGTCAGCAACTTCCCTGGTCACAACAATCTTCCTGCAGGTTTCATGGTCTAGGCTGTTTTCCTTCCCACCCCTCACCTTTCCTCCTTTTTCCTTACTCCTACCTGCCAAACTCTGTAGAAGCCCTCTTCCTTTGATCTATCACATCAGCCTCACCATTCTCAGACAAGTCTCTAAGAGCTGTCACTTCCACCTGCAGACAGCACCTGATTCCAAACTTGCCCTGCATCCTGCCTACCACTCTGGCTAGTCAGACCCTACGGAAGCTGCCTCCTAAGTGGCTTCCATCGGTTCTTCCCTAGCTTCTCTTTGTAAACGACACTGAAGCGCCCACCTGAGGCTTTCCCATCGCCCTAGGAGCCGCACTGCCCCTTCTTAGTCACTGCTCACATACCCACAAGGTTGGTGTGTGTCAGCACTATCCCAATGTCCTACACTGAATCCTTACCGTCAGGAGCCAGTTCACCAAGACCTCCCAGTCATCAGCCTAAAAGTCTGTCTGTCCACTGCTCTGCTGTCAGAATGCCTGTGCATAAGCTTATCTCACCCTCACCAGATACCCGGAAGGCAGTGACCCAACACCACTGATAAGGAACAGGGCCTCAAAATGGTCATGTTTTTGTTTTTTTGGAGACTGTGTTTCTCTTAGGTAGCCCAGACAGTCCTCAAATTCTGGACCATCTACTTTCCAAGCTGGTGGGGTTAGGTTTCTGTCCAAGCTACACAGGGCAGGCACTGGGGCCCAAACCGTAGAACACTGGTCCCAACTGGCCAACAGTTCCAGGTGCTGCTGCCTCTCTGCCTGGTGGCCCATGTAGGGGTGCTTGTCTCATGCCCTGATACTCCTCAAGTTTTCGTCTCCAAAGCATAGCACTGGCACACAGGGGATCTATCACAATGCCCATCAGGTTAAACAGCACATGAGGACCATTAAACCAAAGAGAAAAACCTGTCACCTGCTTCTCCCACATCAGTAATTCTCCACTTACAAAATCAGTTGTGTGCATGCACACGATGTGCTAGTGATTGAACACAGGGCTTTGGGCATACATTCTATCAATAACCTATATACTCTGCCCTTAATTGTTTTGTTATTGTTTTGAGGTAGGGTCTCACTCTAGCCAAGGTTGACTTGGAATTCACTATACAGTCTCAGAGTAGCCTAGGACCCATGGCAATCCTACCTCTGCCTCCTGAGTGTTGGGATTAAAGGTGTTAGCCATCACACCCAGGTCTGTTTTATTTTATTTAATTAATTAATTTATTTATTTATTTATTTATTTATTTATATTTTCAAGGTAGGGTCTCACTCTAGCCCAGGCTGACCTGGAATTCACTATGTAGTCTCAGGGTGGCCTTGAACTCACAGCAATCCTCCTGCCTCTGCGTCCTGAAGTGCTGAGATATTAAAGGGATGCACCACCATGCCTGGCTTATTTTATTTTATTTATTTATTTATTTTTTTTAGTTTTTCGAGGTAGGGTCTCACTCTGGCCCAGGCTGACCTGGAATTAACTATGTAGTCTCAGGGTGGCCTTGAACTCATGGCGATCCTCCTACCTCTGCCTCCCGAGTGCTGGGATTAAAGGCGTGAGCCACCACGCCCGGCTTATTTTATTTTTTTAAGATTTATTTTTATTTGTTTATTCATTAGAGACGGGGTTGGGGAGAGAGAGAATGGGTGCGCCAGGGCCTCTAGCCACTACAAACAAACTCCAGATGCATGCGACACTATGTGCATCTGGCTTACCTGGGACCTGGAGAATTGAACCTAGGTCCTTAGGCTTCGCAGGCAGGTGTCTTAACCGCTAAGCCATTTCTCCAGCCATTTTTCTTACTTATTTATTTGGTTCTTCAAGGTGGGGTCTCATTCTAGCCCAGGCTGACCTGGAATTCACTGTGTATTCTCAGGTGGCCTCGAAATCATGTGATCCTCCTACCTCTGCCTCCTGAGTGCTGGTATTAAAGGCATGAGCCACCACACCCGGCTTTATTTTATTTTTATTTATTTATTTTCATTTTTGTTTTTTAAAATTTAATTTATTTGAGAGAATGGGCACACCAGGGCCTCTAGCCACTGCAAACAAACTCCAGATGCATGCACCACTTTGTGTATCTGGCTTACATGGGTATTGGTGATTCAAACTGGGTCCTTAGGCTTTGCAAGCAAGTGCCTTAACTGCAAAGCCATCTCTGCTAGGATTACAGGCATGTCCAGTTTTAGCATTTTCTTTTTGTGTGTTTGCCTGTAAGTATGTGTGGTGTATGCATATGTGTGTGCAGATCTGGTGCCCTCTGTGTGCACCAAGGGAGGCCAAAGGAGAATGTCAGCAGTTCCCTTCCATTAACACCCCACCTGTTTTTCCTTGAGAAGGAGTCTCTCAATGACCCTGGAACCTGCAATTTTTCTGGAGCCCAGTAATTCTGCTCCCATAGGACTAGGGTTACAGACATGCATGGCCACATCTAATAAACGGTTTACTTGCGTAGGGGGAGTGTTCAAACTTGGGTGGCCTTAGGCCCCCTCGACTGTGCAGGAAGCATACTATTTTTTTGGTTTTTCGAGGTAGGGTCTCACTCTGGCTCACGCTGACCTGGAATTCACTATGTAATCTCAGGGTGGACTTGAACTCACGGCAATTCTGCAGGAAGCATACTTAAATGCTAAGCCTTCTCTTCAGCCCCAGTTTTAGCATTATGTAAGGGAAGACTGACCTTAACCTCATCCCTCACATCCTCTGAATCTGGGACACAACCTTTTAGAAAGGCCTATTCAGAACATGAAATGAAACAGCAAGTATAAAACCCAGCTCAGAGTGCGTAACAAACACAAACCATAATACTAACTAAAACAAGTACTGCGTCAGAACAAAAGCCATTTACACGGCAAGCTTTAAAGAATCATGCAATTTGAGTTAGCTTACCAATAGGTATTGCCACATGCTACAGAATGGTGATTTCATTATTTAGCTATTCCTAATGCAGTGTTTGGCCTGATGTGTTTGGGAAGACTGGTGGACTGTCCTGCACACAGACCTTAACCCTTTGCTTCACTTCATTTCTTTGAACAATGAACTGGATGGAGAAAAACAGCAGTTAACATTGAACTCATTTTGGCTGCCACAGAAATGAAAAAGTCTACTTGCCTCTCCATTCTCCTGGATGGGGCTTGGCACATCAACTGACACATTCTCTTGGTCATCAGTTTTTGTTTTTTTACTACATTCCTAAAAAAAAGAAAAGCAGAAGCAGCAGCATTGTTAGAGGGAAAAACTTTTTTTCAAGGTAGGGCCTCACTCTAGACCAGGCTGACCTGGAACTCAACTCCATAGCCCCAGACTGGCTTCAACTCAAAGCAATCCTCCTGCCTCAGCCTCAAGAGTGCTGGGATTAAAGACATACACCACCATCGTGCCAGGCATTTTTGTTTTGAAACAGTCTTAGCAAGTTGCAATCTGTTCTTGAATTCATGACCCTCAGTCTTCCCAAGTGTTGAGAGGTATATTCCACCACATCTAGTCAGGAACACAAATGATTCTGTTACAAAAACTGTATTAACCTTACTTCTAAAAAAATAAAAACCCATACTTAAGGGTACACACCACACACACACTAATGCCTCCATCTGTATTGTTTGCAGGAATTAAAACCAGGAAGCAATGTGGACCCAATGAATATTATTTACCCAGACGCAGGCACACAGGCAGCTATGAAAGAGAATCATCAAAAATCACATCTGGAGCCCAGTGCATGCCTTTAATCACAGCATTCAGGAGGCAGAGGTAGGAGGATCGCTGTGAGTTCGAGGCCACCCTGAGACTACGTAGTGAATTCCAGGTCAGCCTGGACTACAGTGAGACCCTATCTTAAAAACAAAACAAAAACAACAAAAAACCCAACTAACACATCCCTACAGATGCACTGCCATAATGTGGAAGGAAGTGTAGCCGGCTACAGTCCGTTCACCAAGGTGGACAGGAGGGCCTACCCTAGTTTTCATCTTCTTGTTTTCACTGTATCTGGAAAGCATGCGAGTTTATGAAACGGATAAGAACTTGCGCTAGGGCTGGAGCGACAGCTTCGCGGTTTAGCGCTTGCCTGTGGAGCCTCAGGACCCCGGTTCGAGGCTCGATTCCCCAGTACCCAAATAAGCCAGATGCACAGGCTCATGAATCTGGAGTTCGTTTGCAGTGGCTAGAGGCCCTAGTACACCCATTCTCTCTCAAACAAATAAAAATAAACAGAATAAAGTTTCTTTCAAAAAAAAAAAAAAGAACTTTGCGTCCAATATATCCCGGGACCGAGCCCGAGCACCGGCCCCAGGTGAGCGGCTTCCACCGAGAGTCCCCGCGGTGCGCCCGCCTGCAGCGCCCCACAGCCTGTTGGCAGAGGACGGCCAGAGGCACGGACGTCCGCCAGCCCATCCCGCTCCGGCTCCCGCTGGCCTCAACCCACCTTGCGCGTACAGTGCTCGCACTTCATCTGGAGCGCGTGTGGACCGCGGCCGGGCGCTGGGACCTCCGCACCGCCGACGCCAACCCCGCTGACAGACAGCCGCCCGCCCGTCCGCCTTTGTTGTCTTCCTTCCGGCGTGGCTCCGCCCAACGGCTGAGAACAACCAATGAGAATGCCGACTCGCCCCAGGACCAATAAGAACTGCGCGGTCCTCCATCGAAAAGTGGCCGGCGGGTCCTGGAGCCAATCAAGGGTGGGGTGTGGCTTCTCGCCTAGTTCGCAGCCGCTGCAGCCCGCTACAGCTGCCTTTCCCGTTGGTTTGCCCGGCGTGAAGTGTGGCGGCTGCTGGGTTTACAAGGGCGCAGACCTTGCGGAGGAGACCGAACCCAGGCAGGTCCCGGGCACCCAGCTCTGACGGGCGGCTCCGTCTGGTGGGCATGGAACGCTCGCCTCTCCTGCGGCTTTCTGAAAGAGCCAGTAGCGCCGCCCTCTGTCTCCGCCATGACCACTCAGAAGCCTGTCACGTAGGCCCGATGAGCAGAAGTGCGCACGCGGCGTCTGGTCGGCCTGCCCTGGGCATTGAGTGGGGAAGGTGGAGCGGACTCGTTCAAACTTGCTTTAAAAAACTAAGAAATAGCAGGTGTGATGTTGCACGCCTTTAATCCCATTTATTTATATTTATTATATATTTACTTATTTTAGTTTTTCGAGGTAGACTTGGAATTTACTGTGTAGTCTCAGGGTGCCTTGAACTCAAGGCAATCCTCCTATCTCTGCGTCCCAAGTGCTGGGATTTAAAGGTGTGCGCCAGCATGCCCGGTTTATTTATTTGAGAGAGAGAAAGAGGCAGATAGATAGGGAGAATGGACACAGCAGGGCTTCCAGCCACTGCAAATGAACTCCAGATGCGTGCATATGCCACCTTGTGCATCTGGCTGGTACTGGGGAACCGAACCTAGGTCCTTAGACATCACATGCAAGCATCTTAACTGCTAAGCCATCTCTCCAGCCCTAAAACAAAACAAATTTCTTTTTGCGGTATGCTCTTGCTCTAGCCCAGACTGACCTGGAATTCACTATGTAGTCTCAGGGTGGCCTCTTAACAGTGATCCTACTTTCTCTGCCTCCTTAGTGCTGGGTTTAAAGGCGTGCGCCACCACACCTGGCCCTAAGTTTTTTGTTGTTTTTCGAGGTAGGGTTTCACTCTAGTCCAGGCTGACCTGGAATTCACTATGTAGTCTCGAAATCATGGTGATCATCCTACCTCTGCCTCCCGAGTGCTGGGATTAAAGGCATGTGCCACCACACCCTGCAGTTTTGTGGGTTTTTTAAATATGCATTTATTTGAGAGAGGCAGCGAGAGAATGGGCACGCCAGGACCTTCGGCCACTGCAAATGAACTCCAGACTCATGAGTCACCTTGTGCATCCGCATTTATGTGGGTACCAGGGAATTGAACCTAGGTTCTTTGGCTTTGTAGGCAAGTCCCTTTAACCAATTGAACCTAGGTTCTTTGGCTTTGTAGGCAAGTCCCTTTAACCGCTAAGCCATCTCTCCAACCATTTAAAAAAATAAAATTTAATTAATTAATTTGCAGAGAGAGAGAGAGAGAGAGAGAGAGAGAGAGAGAGAGACGACAGACAGAGAATGAGCGTGCCAGGGCCTCTAGCCACTGCAAACGAATGAACTCCAGACACATGCACCCCCTTGTGCATGTGGCTTACATGGGTACTGGGGAATCGAACCTGGGTCCTTTGGCTTCCCAGGCAAGCGCTTTAATCGCTAAGCCATTTCTCCAGCCATATGTGTGTGGTGGTGGTGGGGGGGGGGGCGGTTAGGGTCTCCCTGTAACTCAGGCTGACCTGGAACTCACTCTATAGTTCCAACGTGGGCTCGAATTCAGAGGTCTTCCTACCTCAGCCTTCAGAGTTCTGGGATTAAAGGTATGTTCCAACACATCCAGCCATGCAATCTTGCTGATCATGTAATTTATGAAATACATACTAAACAGATGTAAAGAGAAAAATAAAGTAGCAGAAATCCCAACTCCAGGGCTGAGATTGTCACTCAAATGATACAGTCCTTGCTCGCATGCATGAAGCTTTGGGTTTAATTAGTTCCACGTATATTTGGTATCCATGCCTGGAATTCCATCACTTGGGAAGAAGGGGCAGATCAGAAGTTCAAGGTCAGCCTTGTCTTTAATTCCAGCACTAGAGAGGCTGGTGTAGAAGTGCTTTGAAATCAAGGCTGCGTGGGCTACAGTGAGTTCCACAACAGCCTGGGTTAGAGTGAGACCCTGCCTGAAAAAATAAAGTTAAAGGCCATTTTCTGCTACATAGTGAGTTTGAGGCCAGCCTGAGGTACATGTCACCCTACTCTCTTAAAAGAAAAAATAAAAATAAAAAAATCCCAGCTCTGGCATGCTTTTCTAGCACCTATGCATGCAATATGCAGTGCTGGATGACAGACACGCTTCAGCTTTGACAGTTTCACTTAGTTTGTGGGTTTTTTAGGATTTTATTTATTTATTATGTTTTTTGTTTTTTTTTTCTTAACCCTTGTGACGAGGGCTGACTTTCCTTCAATAGATCGCAGCGAGTGAGCTGCTCTACTACGTGCGAAACCCCGATATGTTTTGGTTTTTTGAAGTAGGGTCTCACTCTGGCCCAGGCTGAACTGGAATTAACTATGTAGTCTCAGGGTGGCCTCGAACTCCTGGTGATCCTCCTCCCTCTGCCTCCCGAGTGCTGGGATTAAAGACGTGCGCCACCACGCCCGTTTCAGTTTATGTTTTGTTTGACTTCAGGCATTCTCGTTTCCCAAGTCCTTGGAGGCTGCTTGTCTGATTATAATCTACATGCTAGGTCTGGGATCCACCCCGCAGAGGGTGGCTATAGCCATGTCCACACGTGGTGCCTGCAGCACACCAGAGGGAATATCTCTCTACCTCCTATAAGTTAGGTTCAAGATCCACTGTTCCCGCTTTCCAGGCTGTACTCCACGAATGGGGTTATCAGCGAAATCCACGTGCACGGAGCAAGTAGTCAGCGAGCCCTCACCCCCATCAGTGTATAAATACGAGGGATGATCCTCCTCTGCGTGGAATCAGTGGGGAACAACCCGGTAAGGATGCACCCATGGCGTCAACCTTCTCACCCCGGAAGTCTGCGCGCCACACCGGCCTCCCGGATGTCCGCCAGGCCCGGCCTTCTCTCCCGGAAGCCGAGACCCCTGGGTTCTCAGAGGTGCGCGCCCAGACGCTCTTCCGGGCTCCGGCTGGCTCCTCCCCGCTCGTGCGTGCGTACTGCGCTTCCAGGCGCGGAGGGGTCTGAGCAGGTGTCGAGCCTCAGCCAGGTCCCTCCCGTAGCTGGTCACTGCCCGGGAAGGGAGCATCCTTATGCAGACATTGAGAGCGGAGCGGAGCAAACCAGGCCGTCTCGTGTGCCCGTGCGTGTCCACACCGGGTGCGTGTACGCGCGGGGCGGGGCGTTTGTGGAACTTGAGGTGGGAGGGCGGCGAATCGAGTGCTTAAGTAGGACTTAGGAGGATTTAGGGTCTGAAGCTTGGCTGCACCGGGATCGGGGAGCCACCAGAACTGGGGCTTGTGGTCGCGGAGTCCTGGACCCTTCGGGTGGTCCATTCACTGCGATGCCGTGGGGCCCAGTTGCGGGGTCTTGGTGTCAGCCGCTGGCAAGGAGCAGTGAGAGCTGACCACTGGTCACGGTGGAGGCTCAGGCTCGACGGCGCTTTCAGTTCCCTTTCTTGGTGGAAAGAGGAGTCGGGTGCCGGAAGCTCGAGGGCTACCGGGACGTAATGAAGCACTTCCAGACTAGAGACACCTGTGGGGACGAGGCCCCGGTCAGGGCCTGGGCTTGGTGTGAGCGAGAGAAAGGGGCTCTGGAGCTTTGTCAGGGACCTGCGGCTGCTTCCTGCCGGGGTCCGCCCGTGGGCTGTGCCTCAGCGTCATCTTTCTTCCCCCAGTCGCATCTGCTGTGCAGCGAAGCCCGAGGCCCAGGGATGTACATGCAGGTAGAGGCACGCACCAGCTCCTGCCTGCATCTCAAGAGGGCGCCGGGCATCCGGTCCTGGTCCCTGCTTGTGGGTAAGGGTTTCCAAATTTCCCCCAAACGGTATCTAAAAAAGGATGACAACAAAAGGAACTATTTTTTTCCTCACGGGAAACGAGGCAACTTTTATTTCCTGTTAAATGTTTCTTGCAGTGCAAGACCTTATTCTGAGGTACACATTTCATTAACCCTCAGTGTTCCTTTTCCTCATGGAACACAGCGCCAGGGAACACTGAGACGCACCTTTTCTTTTCTGAGGCCACTGTAGTTTCCTTTCATGTGATGGGTAACTACGGGTTCCCGTTTTTCCTCCTCATCACAGTTCTCTTCCTGAGTCCACCTAGCCTACTGGCCTCTGTTACTGTCCATCAAAAGGGTCCTGAATCTTTGGGACAGCTGCACTTGTGTTGACTGGACAGGACACAATCTGAGTTGAGGCGCTGGCTGTGACTGTAGCAGCCACGTCTCTGTGGTCCACCTTTATGACATACATGCACATGGCCTTCTGTGTTATGCTTTGTGCTGTGTTGTAATTCTTTGTGTAGAGTGTTGTTTTCAGACTCACCACATGCTTTCTCGGTAATACCCACATCAAGGTTCTTTGTGCATTTCTCAGTGCGCTCCAGTGCAAACCCCATTTAAAATTTAAATTTTTTTTTTTTTTTTTTGTAGTTTCAGGGTGGCCTCAAATTTACAGTGATCCGTCTACCTTGGCCTCCTGAGTGCTGGGGTTAAAGGTGTGCGCCGCCATGCCCGACTAAATTATTTATTTATTTATTTGAGAGAAAGAACTAAGCTATCTCTCCAGCCCCTAAAAGTTTTTAAAATTTATTTTCTAGTAGAGAAAGTGTCAGTGACACACCAGGGCCTCTAACCACTACAAGTGAACTCTAGACCCCTTTGTGCACCTGGTTTTATGTGGGTACAGGGGAATTGAACCTGGCCTGGAAGCTTTGCAAGCAAGCACCTTTAGCCACTGAGCTATCCTCCCCAGCTCTGACCAACCTTTTTTTAGGGGAAGGGGGGTTTTCGAGGTATGATCTCCCTCTAGCCCAGGCTGACCTGGAATTCACTATATAGTCTCTGGGTGGCCTTGAACTCACTGTGATCCTCCTACCTTTGTCTCCTGAGTGCTGGGATTAAAGGTGTGCACAGCCACAGTGGGCTCCAAACCACATTTTTGATGAAACTTCTGTGGTGTCTCCCACACTCTATATACAGTGTTTCTACCTCCTGTGCCCCAGAGCTCTGCCATCATGCTTTTGGGCAGGCGGGCTTGCTGGAGGCTGCAACACTTGGGTGGAGATGGGACTCCCATTGGCTTGACCGCAGGGCACTCCTTCTCTCCCCACAGGAATCTTGTCCACTGGCCTGGCTGCTGCCTACTACAGTGGAGGTAAAGTACATGCATGGTCCCCCTCAGCTTCCTCAGATGTTTAGAAAGGAAGGACTCACTTGTGAGAGCCACACTATGTGTAGCTTTTGGGGTGGCCTCTGTCTCTGTGCCTAGTGTGGGAGGTGACTCTAGCCCACATCTTCCATTTTGAATCATTTCATGAAATAATCTTGAAAGGAGGTTCTTCATGCTTTCTGCCCTTTCTCTGTGACAAGCTGGAGATCTTCCTGCCTCCCATGTGGACTCAGGTAGAGCTTGTGTGGCCAGTCAGCTTGGCCCCTAGGTGCCACTCCTGGCTTCTGACCTGAGCCTGGGAAGGCTTGGTTAGATGAGATCTCCTGTAGGCATGTCACCATGGACTCTGTCACTTATGTGCTGGTGATCTGTGTCTGCTTGCAGATAGTCTGGGCTGGAAGCTCTTCTATGTCACAGGCTGCCTATTTGTGGCTGTGCAGAACTTGGAGGACTGGGAGGTAAGGTGATTGTAAGCATTTATTCCAGTACAGAGGCTTCTGTTTAGCTAGACTCAGCCCTGGACTTTGCTATAACTGTCCCTAGACTCTACTAAGAGCTCCTCATAACTTTTTTTGGCATGCTAGTCTGGAACTATGTAGCCTAGGTTAACCTCAAATTTGATGATAGCTTCTTGCCTCGGCCTTCCCATTGCTGTGATTACAAGCATGAGCCACTAGACCCAGCTCACCAAAATTATTTCTGGGGTTGCTGCAGCTCAGGGAACAAGTCCAACTGTCTCCCTGGGCAGCCTTCTTCCCCTCCCCTAGATCTCTTGGAATTCTTGCAGCTGCCTGTTCTGACTTGTGATCTCAGCTTTTTGCCTGACTGCCAGATTGTCACTGCACTGTTTTACTTACTTTCCTAGCACCATGTCTTGAACGCAGGTCCTTTTGCATGTTAGGCAGAGCTTCATCCCCAGACCTGTCCTTCTGTTCTGATACAAAGAGATTACACCTGCTCCACACCCAGCAGGAGTCCAATGGGTCAGACACAGAAGCTGGGCTCTGGAGAAAAGCCCTGGGGGCTTTGCCATAGTGCACCTGGCCCCTCCCTTGAGGTCTGTGTGTGATAAGTGCAAATCGGTTTACAGGAAGCCATCTTCAACAAAAGTACCGGGAAAGTCGTTTTGAAAACATTCAGCCTCTACAGGAAGCTGCTGACTCTTCTCAGAGCAGGCCATGACCAAGGTGAGGTGTGGGAGTCAGGCCAAGACACAGTACTTGGAGGCCTGGATGGTTTGGGCCCAAGTCCACCCCTTTAGGAAGTAGGGGTCTCACAGGCATGTCCTGGCCTGCAAGATGGGGTGCACAGTCTCTTGTGTTCTTTAGGGCATAGCCTGTCAGAGAAGATGGGAACTCCTTAGCTCCGCTCAGGTGGGGTGGAGTGGTGGGAGCTGCTCCAGTGTCAGGTATGCTGAACCCTTTAGGCAGCCATCTCAGGTTCCAGGAACCACCTGACTTCTCCCAAGCCTCGTTTATACGCCTGATTCCGATCAGGTGTCCTGGGCCTGCACCGAGAGGCTGAATGGGTAGAAGGTGGCTGCCTCCCCTCCCCTCTTGAATTTCTGGGCCTGGGAGTTGGTTTAGCTGTGGTTGACAGAAGGTTCTCACTGATGCTCTGCCTTGTGCATCTAGCCCAGTCATTGTCCACTACAAATGTGCAAGCAACTTTATGTATTGCAGAAGACCCTTGGTAGGTTTTTTTTTTTTTTTTTTGCTTTTCAAGGCAGGGTCCCACTGTAGCTCAGACTGACCTGGAATTCACTCTGTAGTCTTGGGGTGGCCTCAAACTCTCCATGATCCTCCTACCTCTGCCTCCTGAGTGCTGGGATTAAAGGCGTGTGCCGCCATGACCAGCCCCTTGGTAGTTTTTTTTTTTTTTTTTTTTTTTTTTGGTGGTTGTTTTTCGAGTTTTTTTGAGATAGGGTCTCACTCTGGCCTAGGCTGACCTGGAATTAACTATGTAGTCTCAGGGTGGCCTCAAACTCACAGCGACCCTCCTGCCTCTGCCTTTCAAGTGCCCTTGGTAGGTTTTTAACATGGGGTATCAGCCCAAAGCTGCAGTCTTCTTATCCGTGTGGTGCCATAGCAGTGCACAGCCCTGAAGGGGACACAGATTGAAAACTAGGGTTGCTTACAAGTCTGGTGTTAACACTGCACTGGCTGAGCTTCTTCATTGGCTGTTTGTTGAGAACCAGCCCCACAGATACCCAGCCACAGGGGCCGTACCGTGTGCAACAGTGGGGAGAAGTGGAAGGCTTAGTGGGGCAGGGATGTGTTTAAGCTCCCGGTGGCTCTTAGGTAGGACTTGCCACCCAGCACCAGAGGTGGGTTCCCTGAGCAGCAGAGGGACGTGGCAGGTCTCTTAATTGGCCAGCAGGTTTTCTAGCTTTGAGGTAAAAATGGGCAAAAAAGCACAGCATGAAGATGGCAGTCAAGGCCTTGTGGATAGATCCCACTGTGAGACTGCTCAGGACAGTCAGCTTCTGTCCCAGACCTGCAGATGGGACAGGAGTCCCCTGAGCCTGTCCTCCTTATCCTGAAGGCGCTGTGGGGTCCAGGATATGTAATAGTGTATCACTGAGACTGCTCAGCAGAGCTAGTGGCCCTCAAGCAACCTGCCCTGCTGCAGAGATGGGACATGGGGAGGGGAGTGGCTGTTGACCTGCACACCCCTCTAGTGGTGGTCCTGTTGAATGACATCCAAGACGTGAACGTGGAGGAGGAGAAGGTCCGGTACTTTGGGAAGGGCTACATGGTAGTGCTCCGGTTTGCAACAGGCTTCTCCCACCCGCTCACCCAGAGTGCAGTCATGGGCCGCCGCAGGTAAGAGTGGTGGGCTCCCACTCAGAGAAGGACTGGGCTGACTCAGTGTCTTAGGGCAGCAGAGGAAGTCAGGTGTTTATAGACGTGATATGGGGCTGTGGGAAGGATGTGCATGCTTAGGGGCAGCTTGGCTACAGCCACCCATAAGGAAAATCAGATGGGACTGAGATCCAGGGGCCAGGGCTAGAAATTCGTGGGCCCATTTGGGACCCTTGGGGCTCCTGTAGGTAGATGGTTGAGGATGAGATAGTGTGACCTTTGTAGCTGTTGTGGGATCTTGCCCTTTGTTGAGGTGACCTTCTGTCTTGGACTTTCAGTGATGTGGAAGCCATTGCCAGGCTTATCACTAGCTTCCTGGACCTGCACCGCCTGGAGAGCCCCTCTGAGAAGTCTCAGAGCAGTGACAGCGAGGCTGATGGCCCTGCAAGTCAAAGCTGATGGCCTGGAAGGGCTGCTAGTGACCATATGCTTTTGATATGTCTCCTGATGACTGGCCAGTCACAAGGGTCCAAGCAGGTCTTGGGGCAGCTGCCCGTGGCCCTGTGGGCCATCCTAGGTGGTACCATTTGCCTTTTGCCTGTTTACACTTCTACTCTGCAGAACCATGGGCTGGACCTCCTCCATGACCTAAGAATAAGAAGGCTTCATCTGTGAGGGTGCAGGGACTATATAAGGGAGTACAGGGTCTTAGAAACTAGTGCCTTCCCCAGAACTGAACTATAGCCCTAGCTTGGGCAGCATGGTCAGGTCTGGAGACACTCATCCTACACACCTGAAGGATGTTGGTCTTTCTTCAGCATGGAGCCAGTATATGACACCCGTACATATTAGGAGGGCCTGGTCCCTCTGTGGATATTGGTGCCAACAGTCACCAGAAATCCTGATGTCTCCTCTTCCTATTGCTTCCCTAGATTGGGAATCTTCAGTAGTCAGAGGCTTCCCTGAGGGCAGCACAGGCTGCTGGAGTAAGGGCAGGACACGTGGGTGAGCCTGGCTCTGTGGGCTGCAGCACTCTCAGAAGCTCCCTGTCCCGGAGGATGACAGCACTGGCTGCAGGGAATTGAGCATGCTGATTGCCCAGACAGCTTGAGGAATCAGAATTGCAGAAGAGCTGTTTGTAATGGAAAGAATCCTCAAGCCTTGGCCTGGATAGACGCTGTAGCATCCTGTGGCCTCTGAAGCCTAGGAGCTCCTTTGTAGAAACCAAGCCCCAGCCTCGAGCCCTGAAGAGCTTCAGGAGATGGACAAGACACTCTTGTATCTCAGCCCTGAGGAGGCGGAGGCAGAAGGATTAAGAGTCCAGTGCTAGGGCTGGAGAGATGGCCCAGAGGTTAAAGGTGCTTGCTTGCAAAACCTGATGGCCTGGGTTCAATTCCTCAGAGTCTGTGTAAAGCCAGATGTACAAAGTGTTGCATACATCTGGAGTTCATTTGCAGTGGCAAGGAGGCCCCTCATGCACCCATTCTCTCAAAAAGAGTTCAGTGCTTGCCTGGGCCACTTAGCAAGGTCCATTCTCCAAAACAGAAGTTGACACCAACCACTACTGGCCATGGCCTGGACTCCTGAGTGGATCCAAGTTTCTCCGAGTATGCACTGAGTGTTTAGCTTGATCTGTAGGCCCAAGAGCTGTGCACCTGTGGTGCCCACTCAGTTCTCCCGTGAACCACAATGTCTAGGTGAAGGGTTCAAGACAGACTTGAGACCATGGCAGGCAGTCCAGCACCTTGGTCTGGTCTGTCAGCAGTGTCTGATGCTGAGTTAGGAGATACGGTTCCTTATTTACTTATCTGACAGAGAAAGAGGGAGAGAGAGAGAGAATGGGTGCACCATTCTCCAGATGCATGTGCCCCCTTGTTAGCATCTGGCTAACATGGGTCCTGGGGAATCGAACCTCGGTCCTTTGGTTTTGTAGGCAAATGCCTTAACCGCTGAACCATCCCTCCAGCCCTCAATTTTAAAAAAATGGTCTACTTCCTAAATGGAAAGTAAATAGAACCACTGGTTTCTGGCTGGTTGCCTATAGGCTCTTAAGATTCTTTAGGCAAGGGAGGAACCTTTCCCCTGGTGCTCTGTACACTATCCAGGACCAGGACTCCTTGCTGTAAGTCAAGGATGTGGTAATACTGATTCAAGTTTCTGTCACTGGGACAGCTGCTTCTGTAAGCCTTTTTATTTCAGAATAAAGATCTACATGCAGACTGCAAATACTTGAGTACCCATGTGCCGTTTTCTTTGTTTTCTGCTTTTCCCAAGGTTACTGTATGCATAGTTGGGTGTCTGGCTGCACAGTTACTCATGGTTCAGCAGGAAAAGTACAGGCTGATGTGGCTGGACAGGGAGGCGACTTCAGCCCAGTACTACCCATACAGGACCCCTGCCCCTCAGGGATCCTGGCCTCTGTCCAAGCCAGGGCTGGTAAGAGGGGCCTGGTGGGCAGCAGCTTCACCCAAGTCCTGCAGCAGACCCTGCAACCGCTGCATGCTTGGATGCACATTCTCCTCCAGCCACTCCTCTATGGCATCTGGGTAGAAGGCCAACTGCAGGGCTGCCTCCAGCTGCTGCACAAGGGCACTCCACCTGCTCAAGAGGCTGGGCACAACAGCAGCTGTGAGCTTGACTGGCAAGGGTTCAGTCTACATACACTCGGGCCAGCACTGCTCCATGTCTTGGCTTACCCACTGGGACAATGGGCTA
Organism: Orientallactaga sibirica; assembly: GCA_036365145.1. Classification (NCBI taxonomy): domain Eukaryota; kingdom Metazoa; phylum Chordata; class Mammalia; order Rodentia; family Dipodidae; genus Orientallactaga; species Orientallactaga sibirica. The sequence goes on from JAEOAD010000013.1 coordinate 828,181, forward strand.
CATTTTAACATCTGGATTCATTGGTGGTAGTTTTTCTCATGGAACATGACCAGGTCATGCTGTTGGCAGGACCTGGCACTCAGTGGAGGGTGGACTGTTAGCTCAGCTCACAGCTCTAAACAAGGAGAGGGTAGGGCGGGCTGCCTGTAGCTCCAGTCACAGGAGCTTGCATCCAAGGCACCACAGGATAGACTAGAGATAGCCTGATACTAATGATAAGGCTAGGAGTGACCTTACTTCTTGCTGATATTGGGGGGTGCTGTTACAGAGCAGTGGACTAGTCACCCTAGATCCACAGCTATAATTTCTGTAAAGTTTTTTTGTGTGTGTGATGACTATAGGTAGGCATAGTGTATGTGACAAACTGCACCAGCAGCTGAGCCTTAGTAAGGCAAAAGGGTGGTTGGTTACCTGAGCACCTCCGGCTTTATGTGCTGAATCATGACTGGGTGGATAAGTCTCCGCCTGCGGTGGTAGGGGCTGAACCAGCCAGTGACGTACCTGGAGCAAATCCAGACTGTGTCACTGGGCCAGTAGGCAACTATGAAGGCATTGTAATAACATCCCTGGGAAAACTTTGGAATCTGGTAGACATCTTTAAAAACAAGTTCTTCCTTCTAGGAAGCCTCTGTGCAGGGTACCATCAGAGGCGTGGGGGCCACTTACCTATTCCTTTCCAGAAGTGTGTCCACAGAGCTGTGCAGGTGGAGGCTGACTTGCATGACGAGGGTGTGGATATCACTGCCGGGGAAGGAGCCAGCCCCCTCACTGCCAGAGAGTCACACTAAGAACAGTGGCTCCCATAGGAGGAAGGGGGGACTGGGGCAAGTGTATGTGGATTACCTCACAGCATCCGTTATTTCCAGGCTTGAGACCCCAAGAAAGCTCTCCACTCTCAGCTTAGCATCCTCGGTAAAGCCTCCTGAAACCATCCATAGGCAGAAGTGGTTGGAGGGGCCTCACCTCCTGCTAGGCCTGTTCTTAGAGCTTTCAGAGCCTCGGGTGCTATGGGCAGCAGGCACAGCAGCATGGGGAGTCCCAGCCTGTTGCTTCTCATCCAGCATGTGGATGATGTTTGTTAAACAGCAGGAAGTAGAAATGAAAATGGAGTTCCTGGCAGGACTGCCACCTGGATGAGCCCTTGACCTCCCTGCACAGCTCATCTGCAGGTGTCCAGGCTCACCTAAGGGTGGGGTGTTCTAGGGCACCTGAAACAAGCCAGCAGGGCCATGTGATCAGGGCGCACACACTTCCCAAGTCAGCACAAAAGGCTGTCACAGGAAGGCAAGGGCAGAGGATACCTAGTTCTGTAATGGGGGGTCCTGGGCCCTAGTATCATTTCTCAAAAACAGGAGGAACTGGCTGGGCATGGTGGTGCACACCCTCTTTAATCCCAGCACCCAGGAGGCAGAGGGGTAGGAGGAACACTCCAAGTCCAAGGCTACCCTGAGCCAGGTCAGCATGCACTAGAGTGAAACCCTACCCCCCCCCAAAAAAAATACAGCCTTGAATCCTAGCAGTTGGGAGGCAGAGGTAGGAGGATCTCATCCATGAGCCACGAGGACAGCCTGAGACTACATAGTGAATTCTAGGTCAGCCTGGGCTAGAGCGAGACTCTCCATCAAAAAACCAAAAAAAAAAAAAAAACCCACAAGAAAAGCTGAAATAAACACAAACACTGTTAACTGTCTTTCCAGTGTGGGTGAGAGCTGTCCATGCTTGTTTCCACACCTTTCTGTACACTCTAGAACAACTGAGAACGTGTAAGTAACCACATCCTGCCTTGCTGAATGTTTTTGGCCCATGTTCCTCCACACTATGAACATCCTGCATCAACGTTTTGCTGTGCATTGCATGTGGATGGTTTATTTCACCAAGACCCCACTATCCACACTTGCTCTGTGCAACCCCCATGCCTGTTTGTCGCAGTTTTGTCTGCTACTTCTTCAGATGATCTGGGCATGGAGTGCTGTGTTAAGGAACCCCTGCAAGGATAAGGGCACCCAGTTTTGCAGAACCTTCTGCATCTGCATCTAAGGCATGAATTTTGTCTGCAGTTTCACTGAATCTGTGGCTCATAGCCCTCTTACCTTCCCAACCTGCCTCACATTTAGGCTTGAGGATCTGGGTATAAGCAGACCTGGGCCAATGGCAGGCAAGCAAATGACTAGGCTGTGCCCAGGAGTATCACCTTGTGAAGGACCAAGTTGGCTAGTGGTTAGGACATAGGGACTTAACCTGTCTGGCCAGAAGAGGGTAGCAAGGCTTTGGCTACTGGCAGGGACATACCATGTATGAGGGTCTGCAAACAGGCAGCCAGGGATGGGATTCCCACAGGGAGCAGCTCACACAGCACAGAGAAGTGGTCGTACCTATGTCCAGGAGAGGGGTGCTCAGCTCTGCAGTCCTCAGCCAGCCTGAGCCTGATTAGGGTATCCTGACTTGGGATGTTCTTGTTTTGGTTTTGGCAGTTTTTGGTTGAGGACCCCTGGGGACAGCCTAGCACCTTCCATCACCTGGTCCAGGGTTTCCAAAGTAGGTTCTGTATGGTGGGGCTTTGCATCAGGATCTGTTGTGATGCCTCTGAGAAGCCTGAAAGGGAACAGGGGCCTTGGGCAGCTGTGCCCAGCCCCACCCTATGCATTCTGTATGGAATCTCTGTAGAGCTACCATCAATCTTCTAGTACTGGCCCAGCTCCCAGAGACTGTGTCCCGGCACCCCTTCTCTTAGGCTTTTGCTGTGTGTCTACTCCATGATTTTCCCTAAGGCCCCAGGAGCGAGGATGGTAACTCTCCACTGCTGGGCAGGGTTCTTCCACCTGGCTAGGCCTGTTTTCCTAGCATCATAACTGTGGCAAGTGGAGGGAGGACCAGAGCCAGGAATGACATCATCCTCATCAGTCTCCCCCCAGCCCCAAAGTTACCAGCCAGTTAGTACATGGAAAGAGCATTCCTCTACGTGGAAAGTCCTGGCTTAAACCTGACTGGCATCCTCTGCCTGCATGGCAGATGCTTGAGGAATTTACATGATAGCCATCTAGAAGCTTTTGTAGAGCTGACCTCTGGTGATGTACTAGAGCCACAAGTAATCCTTATACCAGGCTGTCCAACCTCACTGGGTCAAGGGCCCTGCCCAGTGGTCCCATTTTAGAATCCTTGATGGCCCCAGAGGGCACCTCCCCTAGGGTCCTGCCTCCAGTTGCTCTGCTTGGCAGAGTTACTGACTTTGGCTCTTCCAAATCAATGCTGGGACGTGAGGCCAGGACTTGGCCAAGGGGACCAGTATTCATTCTACTGTCTAATGTGTGTAAAATCCTGAAGAAGCCAGGATCTGGCCTTATGATCTGCCACACAAGATTATGAACACACAGACCATGGGAGACCAGAGGGCTACATGCTGCGGCTCTGAGCACCCCAAACTGTTCCTCAGTAGGTTAGGGAGGCAGTCATAGGGCATAAGGGGCTGACTTGGGAAGGTGCAAGGCTAACGCTACACAGGTCACCATGTTGGGTGATGGAAGCTGCTGCCTCCTCACCTCCAAGAGCTCACCTCTGCCAGCCAGTCAGGATGATGCCCTGCAGTGTGTCCACCGGCCCGCGGCCTGCTACCTGCAGCCATTGCACATGGTTCCTGAGGTGGTGCTCAACAGGGGGCAGGGTCTGGCTAGCCCCCGTGGCCCCCTTGAAGGCACTGGCTGCCCACAGTCTTGGGAAGCCGCATTCCCGGTACTTTTCCATGAGGAGGACTGGGCAAGAAAGAAGCAAGTGGGTGAATGGCTCCCACAGAGACAGGCCGTGTACACTCGGCCTAGGTCTCACAATTCAACTGGAGCAGCCCACAGCCCATCCCGTCTCCCCTGATCCTAGCATAGGGGAGACTCCAACCATTCCCACATGGCCTATGGTCTCTGTTCATTAAGAAAATGCCTCAGAAAGGCCTGGGGATGGTCTTGGCTCAATAGGAGCTGAGGTACTTGCACTTTCAGAACAGATGGTCAGGTTACAAGGTCATGGAGGACAAAGGAACAGCCATTACAGGCATGTGGGACATGAGGGGTGTATCCTGGGCAACATATACTGACCCTTGCTGTGGACATCTAGGTCAGCCCCGTAGTCCCACAGCACAGGCTCCACCAGCTGAGGCACCTCAGATTCTGGGGACAAAGCAAGGTCAAATGTAGTCAGGACGATGAGGATTCCACCCCAGCCCTCCAGAGACATTTATTTGCCGGTTTGCTGCCTTGATTGACTTTGAACTCTGATTTTCCTTCCTTACCCTTCCAAGTGCTGGATTTACAGTTAAGGACCACCAAGCCTAAATGATACTTTTAGCATTAAAATGGGAATGCAAAACCATCTTCTTGGGTCCCATGGGTTTTATGCTAGACTTTTGTTTTGTTTTGTTTTGTTTTTCAAGGTAGGGTGTCACTCTAGCCCAGGCTAACCTGGAATTCACTATGTAGTCTCAGGGTGGCCTCGAACTCACGGTGATCCTCCTACCTCCACCTTCCAAGTGCTGGGATTAAAGGCTTGCGCCACCACGACCAGTTTATGTTAGGCTTTGGTCATAAGTACTGATATACATGATGCTTTCCAAGCTGTCCACTTTTGTGGAGAAGAGATCTTGGACATTCTCTTAGAGCTGCTACCTCTGCAGCCACAGGGAACTGGAGCACCTCTCTAATCAGAGTTGGTTATAATTCATGAATCTAAGACACACAGTAGTAACAACAACAGTGCAGGCCCAGGAACCAGGAGCACCAGAGAAGCGTGGGGAGCAACCAGCCCTGGCCCTGCTCAGTCATGGGACTCACCGCACCTTAGAGCTCTGACTGCAGCCAAGCAATGTGTTTAAATGTTATTTCCTAGGCTGGAGAAGGTGCTCTCCTGTGTTCATCTCCAAGCTTTGGGCAGGGTAAGCAAGTGTGAACTCAAGATCCAAGCATCTGCAGGCTGGCTATGGAGGATACAAGGGGCTGAAGCTGCAGGAAGCACTGGACACTCCCATGGCATCTGTTCTTTGGTCTATAACCCTGCAAAACTCTACAGGGACTTGAGGGGAGGGACATTTTCATTGGAATATATATAGAAAATGGTTTTAGTAGGAAGTTTTTGTTTTGTTTTGTTGAGGTAGGGTGTTGCTGTAGCCCAGGCTGACCTGGAATTCACTATGTAGTCTCAGGGTGGCCTCAAACTCTGGTGATCCTCCTACCTCTGCCTCCCGAGTGCTGGGATTAAAGGCGTGCAGCACCACGCCCACCTTAGTGGGAAGTTTACTTCCAAAGTCTCTGAAGTTGTAAGTCCTAAGCAGCCACAAACAAGCCCCCACCAACCCAGGCCCTGCGCGGCCAACCTTTGAGCTGGTCTTGGGGGATGTCCCGTAGCATGTCGTCCCACACCAGGGGTGTTGTGTTGGAGTGTCGGGCCAGCACATGGCTGGCTACTGCCCTCATGTGGGACAGACACAGCTTTGCTTGGTTGTTCTGTCCCTGCTGTAGCCACTGCCTTGAGGCCTCCCCTTCTCCCAGGTAGTAGACCTGGAGGGAGAAATGGGATGGGTTCACATCTGGTATTTTCCCCATATCCATGGGTTCCTGCCTGTCCCTGGTCTCCATACGATGATCCTGTCTTCCTCAAAGACCTGAAATTTCCTCAGGGCAATTCTGCTCAAGTCACGAAGAGGCAGGACAACTCTTCCATCCACTGAGGAGTGGATGAACACAATATACCACACTCAGCAATGAGAGCACTGACACATGTGACAATGCTGATGGGTTCTGACCTGGACACAAGGGAGTGGAAGCCAGACACAGATGGACACACGTGGTATGAATTCTGTGTATACAGAAAGCCCAGACAAGGCAATCTAGAGAGACAGAAAGTAAGTTGGAAGACTGCCAGAGGCTAGGTACAAGGCATCCCTTGGTAGTGATGAGTGTACAACATTCTGAATGTACTGAAAGATGAACTGAAAGCTGCTAAAACACATACACCCACACAGATTTCCTTTTTCCCCTTTGTTTTTACATACAAGGCATTTACATACATATATTACAGATTTCCATATATAACCCCAGCACTCAGGGGGCAGAGGTAGGAGGATCACTGTGAGTTCAAGGCCAGTCTGAAACTACACAGTGAATTCCAGGTCAGCCTAGGCCACAGTGAGACCCTACCACAAAAAAAAAAAAAAAAAAAAAAAAAAAAAAAAAAGAAAAGAAAAGAAAAAAAACTAAAAAAATGAAACAAAAACCAAAGCGCCAAAGGAAAAGAAGCCATAGCATGGGAGAGGGTGACTTTGACAAGAAGCTGCTGCAGACCCTGGAATCAAAGGCACTTACCTCATCACAGCCTATGTGAAGCCACCGGGCACCCCTGTGCAGCTCCAGAACTTGGTCAATCATGGCTCCCACCAGCGCCAGAGACTCAGCTTCATGAGGGTTCAGAGTGTTAGGGAAGAAAGCCACTTCCCGGAGATGTGCGAACGCTGCATGCTTTAGCACAAACTGTAGTGAGACAGGAGAAAGGAAGCTTGTGCCTGAACTCCTGTCTATTGCATGTCCTTGGCAAGGGCTCCAACTCCTGCTACCCAACGCGACAGTTTCTGCTCCAAACATACTCAGCGGGGCGGCCACGCGGCTGCCTCTTTAAAGATGCCTACAGCTAAGCAGGACTCTCAGCCCCGCAGGGCAGGCACGTCCAAGCCCATTCTGTAGTCTCTCTCTCCCTTTTTCCTGCCTTTCTTTTTGTGATGCTGCAGACTGAGCCCATAGAGTTGTGCATGGTAACAGGTAGTCTATCACTGAGCTATATCTCCAGTCCTCTTTTTGCTTTTTAAAAAATATTTAATTTATTTAGCCGGGCGTGGTGGCGCATGCCTTTAATCCCAGCACTTGGGAGGCAGAGGTAGGTGGATCACCGTGAGTTCAAGGCCACCCTGAGACTACATAGTTAATTCCAGGTCAGCCTGGGCCAGAGTGAGACCCTGCCTTGAAAAAAAAAAAAAAAAAAAAAAAAAAAAAATGTATGTATTTACTTAGAAAGAGGCAGAGAGAGAGAGAAAGAGAGAGAAAGAGGCAGAGAGAGAGAGAGAGAGAGAGAGAGAGAGAGAGAGAGAGAGAGAGAGAATGGGCATGCCACAGCCTCTAGCCACTGCAAACGAATTCCAGATACATGCACCACCTTATGCATCTGTCTTTATGAGGGTACTGGGGGATCAAACCCAGGTAGTTAGACTTTGCAGGTAAGTGCCTTAACCATTGAGCCATCTCTCCAGCTCTCTTTTTGTTTTTTGTTTGTTTTAATTTTTTAAATTTATTTGAGAGAGAGAGAAAGAGGCAGATAGAGAAAGAGAATGGGTACGCCAGGGCCTCCAGCCACTGCAAATGAACTCCAGGTGCATTTACCACCTTATGCATCTGGCTTTATGTGGGTTCTAGGGAATCAAACTTGGGTCCTTAGGCTTTGCAGGCAAGCACTTTAACCACTGAGCCATCTCTCCAGCCCTAATTTTTTTTTTAATAAAGCAAGGCCTGGAAAGATGGCTCAGTGGTTAAGGTGCTTACCTGCAAAGCCTAAGGACCCAGGTTCGATTCCCCAGGACCCACGTTAGTCAGATGCACAAGGTGGCACATGTGTCTTGAACTCACTTCCACTGTCTGGAGGCCCTGGAACGTCCATTCTCATTGATCTCTCTCTCTCTCTCTGAACTTTCTCTGAAATAAATCAATAAAATAATAAATTTTTTTAAAACTTTTTTTTTTTTGTTTTTTGTTTGGTTTTTCAAGGTAGGGTCTCACTCTAGCTCAGGCTGACCTGGAATTCACTCTGTAGTCTCAGGGTGGCCTTGAACTCATGGCGATCCTCCTGCCTCTGCCTCCAGAGTGCTGGGATTAAAGGCATGTGCCACCATGCCCGGCTAAGACTGTTTTTTATTTTTGAGGTAGGGTCTCCCTCTAGCCCAGGCTGACCTGGAATTCCCTATGTACTCTAAGAGTGGCCTCAAAATTATGGTGATCCTCCTACCTCTGCCTTCTGAGTACTGGGATTAAAGGTATGCACCACCATGTCTGGCTTAGCAAATTTTTTTTTTGGAGAGAGACACTGAGAGACAGAGAATGGGTGAACCAGAAGCCTCTCAGCCACTGTGAACGAACTCCAGATGTGTGCGCCCCCTTGTGTCACTTTGCATCTGGCTAAACATGGGACCTGGAGATTGGAACCCGCACTCTTAGGCTTAGGAGGCAGGCGCCTTAACCGCTAAACCATCTCTCCAGCCCATGGCTTAACAAATTTTTTAAAAAACATTTTTATTTATTTATTTGAGAGACACAGAGAAAAAAGTAGAGAGAGAGAGAGAGATTGGGCATACCAGGGTCTCCTGCCACTGCAAATGAACACCAGATGCACGCACCACTTTGTACGTTTAGATTTACGTGGGTACTAGAGATTCAAACCTGGGTTGTTAGGCTTTGTAGGCAACTGCCTAAGTGCCTTTAACTGCTGAGTCATCTCTCCAGCCCATTTTTTGTTGTTGTTTTTTTAAATATTTTGTTTTTATTTATTTATTTGAGAGACACAGACACAGAAATAGGCAGGTAGAGAGAGAGAAAGGGCGTGCCAGGGCCTCTAGCCACTGAAAATGAACTCCAGATGCCTGCACCACTTTGTGCATCTGGCTTATGTGGGACCTGGAGAATCGAACCTGGATCCTCTGGCTGTGCAGGCAAGCACCTTGACTGCTGAGCCATCTCTCCAGCCTTGTTTTTGGTTTTTAAGGTAGGGTCTCACTCTAGCCCAGGCTGACCTGGAACTGTAGTCCCAGGCTGGCCTTGAACTCACAGCCGTCCTCCTACCTCTGCCTCCCAAGTGCTGGGATTAAAGGCGCATGCCACCACACTTGGCTTCTAACCCTTTCTTTTTTTGGTTTTTCGAGGTAGGGTCTCACTCTAGCCCAGGCTGACCTGGCGACCCTCCTATCTCTGCCTCCCAAGTGCTACAATTAAAGGCGTGCGCCACCATGCCTGGCTCTTTCTTTTTATTTGAGCTAGGGTCTAAGTTGCCCAGCTGGCCTTGAACTTTTTTTATTATTTTTTAAACTTAAATATTTTTTTTTTTTTTTTTTTTTTTTTTTTGAGGTAGGGTCTCACTCTGGCCCAGGCTGACCTGGAATTCACCATGTAGTCTCAGGGTGGCCTCGAACTCACAGCGATCCTCCTAACTCTGCCTCCTGAGTGCTGGGATTAAAGGTGTGAGCCACCACGCCAGGCAAAAAATTTCATTTATTAAGCTGGGCGTGGTGGCGCATGCCTTTAATCCCAGCACTCGGGAGGCAGAGGTAGGAGGATCGTCGTGAGTTCGAGGCCACCCTGAGACTACATGGTGAATTCCAGGTCAGCCTGGGCTAAAGTGAGACCCTACCTTGAAAAAAAAAAAGAAAAAAAAATTTCATTTATTAAGCCGGGTGTGAGAGAAAGAGAGGAGAGGGAGAGAATGGGCATGCCAGGGCACTGCATGCACCACCTTATGTGGGTACTGGGGAATTGAACCTGGATCCTTAGGCTTCGCAGGTAAGCACCTTAACCACTATGACATCTCTCCAGCCTGCCTTGAACCTTTTGATCCTTTTGCTGACCATTCCAGTAGCAGGGATTATAGGTCTATACCACTAGGCCTGACTAGCAACTGTTCTTTAACTTCCCAGTTGCAATAGGGGTAGATGGCAGAACTGAAGTGACAGTTTCCATCTACTTTTAGAAGTATCAACAGAGCACACATGAGGCTACTTCAGTGTGAAGAAACTAGAAAATCCTCTCTCCAAAGTACAAAAGTGAACAGGGCTCTGAATGCCAAAAATAAACTAGAAAGCAGTAAGTGCTCACATGCAAATAGTCAGACAGCACTCTTGCTGAACCTGTTTCCTGCCCTCCCCTCTCAGAGCACCCCAGCTGTGAAAACTGGCAATCTTACTACTGAGAGGCTGGCTTGACTGACAGCTACCACTGCACCACTCAATGACAATGAGAGAAGGCAAGCTTAATGGGTACCTGGAAGAAGCAACAAGAAGCAGGGGAACCAGGAAGGAGAGAGCTCGAGAGAGGGCTTTGTTGAGATGTCAAAAGTTATGGCGGTGTCATATGAGAGACGACAAAAGGGGATCAAAACTTGGTGACATGGAGGATACCCACGGTGGAATACAGAGAACATGCTTAAACTCAGAATGCAGGATAGTATGGCATAGAGAACATACTAGAAAAGTACAAGAGGGGCTGGAGAAATGGCTCAGTGGTTAAAGGCCACTATCTTGAAAAGCTGGAATTCTGTAAGGCATACTGTAGAGCCGAGGGCAGGCATGATAGTGTCCTGAGGCTCTCAGCTGTAGTGTCCTCCTGCATGTGTGTCCATTCATGGTGGTCTGAATGGACAGTATCCCCATAGCCTCATACTTACACCCCAGCGGGCAAAGCCTTTGGGAGGTGGAGCCTTGCTGGATGATGTGTCACTTGGGTGGACCTTGAGATTTATTAGTACAGCCTAGTGAGTGTTCACAACAACGCCTTTAATCCAGCACTGGTGAGGCAGAGGTAGGAGGATCGCCATGAGTTTGAGGCCACCCTGAGACAACATAGTGAATTCCAGGTCAGCCTGGGCCAGAGTGAGACCTTACCTTCAGAAAAAAAAAAAGTCAAGTAAATATTTTAAAAATAAAACTAGGCTGGAGAGATGGCTTAGTGGTTAACTGCTTGTCTCTGAAGCCTAAGGACCCCTGTTTGAGGCTTAATTCCCACATAAGCCATATGCACAAGGTGGCACATGCATCTGGAGTTCCTTTGCAGTGGCTGGAGGCCCTGATGCACCTATTCTCTCTCTCTCTCTGCCTCTTTCTCTGTCTGTCGTTCTCAAATAAATAAATAAAAATAAAAAAAAATTAAGATAAATAAAACTAATTTTTTTGTTTTCTTCCTTCCTTCCTTCCTTCTTTTTTTTTTTTTTTTTTCAAGGTAGGGTCTCACTCTAGCCCAGGCTGACCTGGAATTCACTACTTAGTCTCAGGGTAGCCTCAAACTCATGGTGATCTTCCTACATCTGCCTCCCAAGTGCTGGGATTAAAGGCGTGCACCACCACGCCTGGACTTTTCGTTTCGTTTCTTTCCTTGTTTTTGGTTTTTCAAGATACAGTCTTGCTCTAACCCAGGCTGATCTGGAATTTACTATGTAGTCTCAGGTGGCCTCAAACTCATGGTGATCCTCCTACCTCTGCCTCCCAGAGTGCTGGGATTAAAGGCATGCACCACCATGCCCAGTCTAAATTAATTATTCCTTAAAAAAAAAAAAAGACAAGCCAGGCATGGTGATGCACGCCTTTAATCCCAGCACTCGGGAGGCAGAAGTAGGAGGATCACCGGGAGTTCGAGGCCAACCTGAGTCTACATAGTGAATTCCAGGTCAGCCTGAGCTAGAGTGAGACCCTACCTCAAAAAACAAATCAAAACAAAAAACAACAACAACAAAAAAAAGTCTGGGGACATGACTCAGCTATTACAGGGTCTTGCTTGCAAAGCCTGCCGGCCAAGTTTGGTTCCCCTGAAAAGCCCAAGCACCAAGAAGTGTCTGTTCCTCTGCTTTGCAGCGGCAACAGGCCCTGGTGTATCCTATCTCTTCCTCTCTTTCTCTCCACCTCTTTCTTTCAAAAGTGTTAAAGTGAGAGACAAAACAAACAAAACACAAAATTGTGCAACTAAGAAAAACAGGCTCAAAAGCTCTTTCTTGAGCCGGGTGTGGTGGCGCATGCCTTTAATCCCAGCACTCGGGAGGCAGAGGTAGGAAGATCACCATGAGTTCAAGGCCACCCTGAGATGACATAGTGAGTTCTAGGTCAGCCTGCGCTAGTGCGAAACCCTACCTCGACAAACCAAAAAAAAAAAAAAAAGATTTACTTATTGGGCTGAAGAGATGGCTTAGTAGTTAAGGCACTTACCTGCAAAGCCAAAGGATCCCGGTTCGACTCTCCAGGACCCATGTAAGCCAGATGCACAAGGGGATGCATGCATCTGGAGTTCGTTTGCAGTGGCTGGAGGCCCTGGCATGCCTATTCTCTCTCTCTCTCTCCCCCCACTCCCTCTCTCTCTCTCTCAAATTAATTAATTAATTAATTAAATAAAAACTTAAGAAAAAAACTCTTTCTTGCACCCAAAAGATTCTGATTCTGAGCCAGCTGTGAGTAACTTTGGCCCAGGAACACATATTCAAGTTCTCTTGAACGATGAATCTTTCACTGTGGAAACAGTAATATTGACCGTTGTAAGAAACAGGAGGGCTGGAGAGATGGCTCCGTGGTGAAAGGTGGTTGTCTGCAAAGCTAGGTTTGATTCCCCAGTACCCACATACAGTCATGTAGGAGTGCATTTGCAGTGCCTGAAGGCTCTGTTGTGCCCATTCTCTCTCTCTCTCTCCCTATCAAATAAATAAATAAATAGAAATAGAATTTAAAAGAAAAAGTAGTGTATGTGTCTGTCAACCAGAGATCCTAGGGGGTCTATATATGCATTTATAAATAAAAAAGAAAAAGGCAAAAAAAATAAGAACTAGTTCACTCTTGCTGCTTCCTCCCTGCTGATGTGACAAAATGTGATGTGAAGTTGTCTTCTCTGCCGTGCTTTCTCCAGCACGATGAAACTTTCCCTTGAAATAAACCCTTTTCTTCCATCAGCTGCTTTGGTAGGGTGTTTTGTTCCAGCAATGAAAAGGTAACTGCTATACCATCAAAATGGGAAGTCGAATAAGCTGATAAGTCTAAGCAGCACCTGTGAGAGGAGCAAATGCAGCCTGCAAGCCATTAAATCAATGCCATGTTTACTTCCCATCTTGCCTGATTTATACCCAACAAATACCTAGAAAAAGACACAAGCAGAAAATAGAAAGCTTCTCTCCTTCCTGGCAGAACTGCCCTGAACTGGAGTTGTTTGCTTGTTTGTCACTCAGAAAACCAGTATCTGAGGTCAGTGGCCTCTCAGAGCAGTGTTGAGTTGCCACTGCCTGTGCTCTGCCAAGAGCTATTGCCTCCACAACTGGGCACACAGCCCAGTCCCTCCCTAGACCCCACACTCAGTGCCAGGTAACTTCCATCCCTTTCACTCACCTCCATATGCCCAAATGTCTGCACGAGGGGAATGACCTCCAGCTTGCTCAGTCTGGCCAGATGCAGAATCTCAGTGACTTCAGAGGGGCTAGAAAGACAACACAGAGGCTTGTGCCAGCCCACTCAGCACAGCACTCCTACTCTACCCAAACTTTTCTTGCCAACCCCAGGGCAACAACATGAGCCACTGACTCTGTAAAGCTCCAAGGATTCCAGGATGTAGAAATCAAGGCAACCCTGGTGTTATCAGGTCAGTCTGCTTGCCCCAGCTGAGTTCCACAGGAGGATGAGGTCATCTGTTTTCATTCGAGGACCAGCCAGAATCATCCTGCAGAGCAGGGGTATCAGTAGACTGCCCTGAGGGCAAATTCACCCTTCAACTGCCTTGTGTGTGTGTGTGTGTGTGTGTGTGTGTGTGCGTGTGTGTGTATAGTATGTGGTATGGTGTATGCATGTGTACACACCTGCAGAAACCAGAGACCATCAGGTCACTCCTTGTGTGTTTTCTTAAGACAGTCTGTTACTGAACCTGATGCTGCTGTTTGTGGTCAGACTGGCTAACTAATGGGCCCCAATAGCTCTCAGGTGTCTGCTCCTTGCGGGACTGGAGTGATAGGTGTATGCTGTCATGCCCAGCTGTTTATGTGGGTGATGGGGAACCAAACTCAGGGAAAACCAGGCACTCAGGATTTCTTGGCAACTCAGCTACTTTTACATAACCCTTGACTTAAGCAGGGGTCCCTTTAGGCCACCAGGCAATCACAAAGAGTCAGTCCAGACAACAGTCCACTGCCCAGTGTCAACTTCCTCACTTTCACTGGTTCCTTTGTACTTGGCCTGTATGAATTTATCTCAGAAAAATAGCTATTCTAAACCAGATGTGGTGGCACACACCTTTAGTCCCAAAACTTGGGAAGCAGAGGTAAGATCACTGTGAATTGAAGTCAGTCTGGACCACAGTGAGACCCTACCTCAAAAACACAAAACAAGCCAGACTGGGCGTGGTGGCACACGCCTTTAATCCCAGCACTCAGGAGGCAGAGGTAGGAGGATCGCCCTGAGTTCGAGGCCACCCTGAGACTACATAGTTAATTCCAGGTTAGCCTGGGCTAGAGTGAGACCCTACCTCAAAAAAACAAAACAAAAAACCCTATTCTAGGCCAGAGACATGGCTCAGTGGTTAAAAGTGCTTCCTTGCAAAGCCTGAAGGCCCAGGTTCAATTCTCCAGTTCCCAGGTAAAACCAGATGTATAAAGTGGCACATGCGTCTGGAGTTTACCTGTAGCAGTAGGTGGGCCTGTAGCAGTAGTGGGCCTGGCATGCCCAGACTTTCTCTCTTGAATAAATCTATATTTTTTATAAAGCTATATTCTTTTTTTTTTTTTTGGTGCCCCTTGAACTTTTTCTTTCTTTTCCTTCCTTTCCTTTCCTTTCCTTTTCTTTCTCTTTTCTTTCTTTTTTTTTTTCTGAGGTAGGGTTTTGCTCTAGCCCAGGCTTACCTGGAATTCACTATGCAGTCTCAGGCTGGCCTCAAACTCACATCAATCCTATTACCTGGAATTAAAGATATGTACCACCACACCAGGCTTTTCGTTGTTGTTATTTGTTTGTTTTTGTTGTTGTTTTTTCAAGGTAAGGTCTTGCTCTAGCCCAGGCTGACCTGGAATTCACTATGTAGTCTCAGGGTGGCCTTGAACTTATGGAGATCCTCCTACCTCTGCCTCCCAAGTGCTGTGATTAAAGGCATGTGCCACCACACCCGGCATGCATCTATCTGGCTTTATGTGGGTCCTAGGGAACTAAACCTGGGTCCTTTGGCTTTCCAAGTAAGAACCTTAACCACTAAGCCATCTGTCCAGTCATTTTCTTTTTCTTTTAAAAATTACTTGAGAAAGAGGCATATATATATAGAGAGAGAGGGAGAGAGGGAGAGAATGGCTGTGCCAGGACCTCTAGCCACTGCAAACGTATTCCACACACATGCACCACCATGTGCATCAGGCTTTACGTGGGTACTAGGGAACTGAACCTGGGTCACCAGGCTCTGTAGGCAAGTGCCTCAACCACTAAGCCATCTCTCCAGCTATCTATCTATCTATCTATCTATCTATCTATCTATCTATCTATCTATCTACCTCTACCTATCTATCTATCTATCTATCTATCTATCTATCTATGTGTGTATGTATATATGTGTATTTAAATATTTTATTTACTTATTTGCAAGGACACAGAGAGAGAATGGGTGCACCAGGACCTCTAGCCACTGCAAACTAACTCCAGATGTATGTACCACTTTGTGTATCTGGCTTTTTTTGGTTATAGGAGAATCGAACTTGGGTTGCTTGACATTGCAAGCAAGCACCTTAACCACTGAGAAATCTTTCCAGCACTTCCCCACCCCTGTATATATACATTTTTGAGGTAGGGTCTCACTCTAGCCCAGGCTGACCTGGAATTCACTATGCAGTCTCAGGTTAGCCTCAAACTCACAGCAATCTTCCTGTCCTGCCTCCAGAGTGCTGGGATTAAAGGTGTGCATCACAACACCTGGCTTATTTGCTCTTTGAAACAAGTTTCACTACACAGTCTAGGCTGGCTTAAGCTATGATTATCCTGCCTCAACCTCCCAAGTGCTGGGATCACATCTCTACATGGATTTTCCTACCTAGGGGCCCTAACTCTAGGCCTCCTTGCCAACTACAATACCTGTATGCATGCTTGGCCCTCAGCAGCCTCAGACGACCCTCATACGGAAACATATCTTCATACTCAATGAGGAGGCCATTTGCGCCAAGTGCATGGAATAGGGGGAAAACCTGGAGGAAGATGGAAGGTGTTATGAAATGGCCATTTGAACAAAGAGAGACTTACTATGCAACATGCAGACATGTTTTTTTTTTTTCCTTTATGACTCAATCTTAAACTCTGTGGGCAATCATTTCACACCTGCCTTTTGTGTATTCATCTCATTTCTCATTTATGATGTTCATTCCTGGATTTTTTAAAATAGGGCCTCACTCTAGACCAGGCTGGCCTCAAAAGATCCTTCTACCTTGGCCTCCTTAGTGCTGGGATGGTGTGCACAACCATGCCTGGCTTTTTAAACCTAATTTTTTTTTTAGGGCTGTAGAGATGGCTTAGTGGTTAAGATGCTTGCCTGCAAAGCCTAATGACAGGAGTTTGATTCCCTAGTACCCATATAAAGCCAGAGGCAAAAAATGGAGCATGCATCTGGAGTTCATTTGCAGCAGCTAGAGGCCCTGACATGCCCGTTCTCTCTATTTTCCTCTGCTTGCAAATAAATACATTCTTAAAAAGTTAGGAGGCAGGGCGTGGTGGCGCACACCTTTAATCCCAGCACTTGGGAGGCAGAGGTAGGAGGATCTCTGTGAGTTTGAGGCCACCCTGAGACTACATGGTGAATTCCAAGGTCAGCCTGAGCTACAGTTGAAACCCTACCTTAAAAAAAAAAAAAGGGGCTGGAGAGATGGCTTAGTGGTTAAGGCACATGCCTGCGAAGCTTAAGGGCCCAGGTTCAATTCTCCAGGTCCCACATAGCCAGATGCATATGGTGGTGTATGCATCTGGAGTTCATTTGCAGTGACTAGAGGCCCTGACACGCCCAATCTCACTTTCTCTCCCTCTCTCTCTCACGTGTGCCCTGTCTCTAATAAAGAAATAAAAATAAATCTTTAAAAAAAAACCAAAAAAAAAAAAAAGTTAGGAGGCTGGAAACTTGGTCCAGTGGTTAAAGACGCTTGCTGATAAAGCTGGAAGGCCTGTGTTTGATTCCCCAGTACCCACATGAAACCAGATGCAAAGTGATGCACATGTCTGGAGTTTACAGTGGCAGGATGCCAGTGTGTCCATAGTCCCTGTCTCCCTCAAATAAACAAATGAGATTTTTTTTAAGGTGGAGAGATGGCTCAGTGGTTTTGGTGCTTGCTTGCAAAGCCTGATGGCCCGAGTTAGATTCCCCAGTACCCACGTAAAGCCAGATTCACAAAGTAGTGCATGTACCCATCTGGAGTTTGTACTGGCAAGAGGTTGTAGCGCACCCATTTTCTGTCTCTCTCTATGCTTGCTTGAAAATACAGATAAAAATATGTAAGAAATTTTTGGGTTTTTAAAATTTTATTTTTTGAGAGAGAGACAGAGAGAATGGGCATACCAGGGCTTTCATCTGCTGTGAACAAACTCCAGGTGTGTGTACCCCCTTGTACGCATGTTCAGTGCTGCATGCCCGCATCACTGTATGCCTGGCTACATGGGTCCTGGAGATTCAAACATGTGTTTTTAGGCTTCGCAGGTAAGCACCTTAATCTAGCCCTTTTTTTGGTTTATTATTTGGTTTTTTGAGGTAGGGTCTTGCTCTAGCCCAGGCTGACCTAGAATTCACTCAGTAGTCTCAGGGTTAGAACTCATGGTGATCTTCCTAACTCTGCCTCCCGAGTGCCAGGATTAAAGGTGTGCACAACCATGCCCTGCTTTTTTTTTTCTTTTGATTTCTTCAGGGTAGGGTTTAGCTGTAGTCCAGGCTAACCTGGAATTTACTATGTAGTCTCAGGGTGCCCTCAAACTCATGGCAATCCTCCTACCTCTGCCTTCTGAGTGCTGGGATTAAAGGCGTGCGCCACCATGCCCAGCTTTGGATTTTTAAAAAATATTTTATTTATTTATTTGAGAGAGAGGTAGAGAGAATGAGAATGGGCACAACAGGGCCTTTAGTCAAACTCCAGAAGCATGCGCCACCTTGTGCATCTGGCTCTATGTAGGGCTCTGGGGAATTGAACCTGGGACTTTTTGGCTTTGCCAGTGCAGTAATCCTCCTACCTTGGCCTCCTGTGTGCTGACAATTAAAGATGTGCACCCTCATGCCTGGTTGTAAGAATTTTTTTTAAATAAGTTTTGGCAAACACAGGAATTCTTTTTAATTTTAAAAATATTTTTAAACATATTTTTCTTTATGAGAGAATGAATGAGTACACCAGGGCCTCTAGCCACTGCAAATGAATTCCAGATGCATGTGCCACCATGTGCATCTGACTTATGTGGGTTCTAGGGAATCAAATCTGGGTCCTTAGGCTTCATAGGCAAGTACCTTAACCACTAAGCTATCTCTTCAGCCCAAATTTAATTTTTTTTTCTTTCGAGGTAGGGTTTCACTCTGGTCCAAGCTGACTTGGAATTAACTATGTAGTCTCAGGGTAGACTTGAACTCATGGCAATCCTCCTACCTCTGCCTCCTAAGTGCTGGGATTAAAGGTGTGCGCCACCATGCCTGGTCCAAATTTTTAAATATTTATTTATTTGCAGATGGGTATGCTAATGTCTCTTGTCATGGCAAACAAATGTCCAGCTGGCTTTACAGGGTGGCTGGGGAATTGAACCTGGGCTGGTACTTATTGCCAGCTAGTGGTTTTTTTTTAAAAAAATTTTAATTTATTTATTTGAGAGAGAGAGAGAGAGGCCAAAAGAGAAGGGGCACACCAGGGTCTCCAGCAACTGCAAACCAACTTCAGACACATATACCATCTTTTGCATCTGGCTTACATGGATCCTGGGGAATCAAACTTGGATCCTTTGGCTTTGCAAGCAAGTGCCTTAACTGCTAAACCATCTCTCCAGCCCCCAGGAAGTGTTTTGCTGAGCCCTCTCCCCAGCCTTCTGGGTATTATTTTCAGCAACACCATACACCTCCTTTTGAGACAAGGTCTTTCACTAGCTGGAGACGACCAATAGACTGGCTAGCCAGCAAGCTCCCAGAATTCTCCTGTCTTTGCCTCGCAGTGCTGGGATTACGGGTGCACACCAAGCATTTTTACGATGGTATTAGGGACTGGACTCAGGTATTCATTTTTGGGAGGCAAGCACTTTACCCACTGCCCACTGAGCTACACCAGCCCACTGGTGTACACCAACAAGAGCTCATTGTTGTTATGTTATTAGGACCATCATCTGTGTATGTTTGTATAGGGTTTAACCATGACTCCCTTCTAGTTATGTTTTGAGGTGCTGGGGATGAACACAGGGCCTCATATGTTAAGTAGGTACTCTAATACTAAGCTTCATCTTACACCCTTTCTATTGCTCATTTTTTTTTCCGAGGTAGGGTCTCACTCTGGCCTAGGCTAACCTGGAAATCACTATGTAGTCTCAGGTGGCCTTGAACTCATAATGATCCTCCTACCTCTGCCTCCCAAATGCTGTGATTAAAGGGTGTGCCACCACACCTGGCCTGCTGCTCCTTTTTAAGGACATTTTGTGTTTGGGATGGACGTGAGTCCTTGCCAAGACTGCTCTTCTGTTACCACAGGCATTAGAAACTCCAAGCTTTGTTGTGGGGCACTTAAGCCTTTGTTGGCCATTGCCACCTTTCCTCTGGCATCTGAACTTTGTCCTTTCTTCACATTTAGTGTTTCTGTCCAATTCAGTGTGGACACTTTCCCTAACATTTTGTCCTTTGGATGGAGCTGTCTTTCCAGAAGTTCTTTACATATTTATGCAAGCTTTGTGGTCCGCCATAGCACCCTCTTGAGTCTTTTTGTAAACTCAAGCCAGTAACACCTTCTCCCAGTTTCTTCTTGCTATGGGAGAGATCTTCGGGGGGCTATTTTCTGGGTACTTTGGTGATAGCATTTTTTCAGAAGTCTTCTCTCTACCACTTTCTACTAAGATTGCTGTGGTGGACTGAGTATACAATGTCTTCAATAGCCTCAAGTGTTTGTGATTAAGTCTCCTACTTAGTCCTCAGCTGGCAGAGCCTTTGGGTGGTAAAGCCTTGCTGCAGGAGGTGTGTCAGTGGGCATGCTCCTTACGATTTACCAGTCCAGCCCTACTGGGTGTTGATAGTAAGTTTACTCAACTTCCTCCCCACCCCCCACCCCACCCCAGGTGGGGTCTCCCTCTAGCTCAAGCTAACCTGGAATTCACTATGTAGTTTCAGGTTGGCCTCAAACTCATGGTGATCCTATCTCTGCCTTCCCAAGTGTTGGGTTTAAAAGTGTGTGCCACCATACTTGGCCTCAAACAACTTCCTTTTTAGCTGATGTGACAGCAAGCTATTTGTTTTGCTGTGCTTTCCCACCATGATGAAATTTCCTCTCAAAACTGTTAGTCAAAATAAACCCTTCCATAACCTGCTTTTGGCTGGGTGTTTTGTCCCAGCAATGAGAAGGTGACAGCTATAGCTGCTCATCCCACATAGGTTTTACAGTGTATTGGTGAGGCCTCACTCATTACAATTTTGGAATACACTGGAACACCAACACTTGTGGTGGGTTTTTTTTGTTGTTGTTGATGCAGTAGTTTGTGCTTTTTAAAATAAATTTTTATATTCATTTATTTATATTAGAGAGAGAGAGAGAATGGGCGCACCAGAGCCTCTAGTCACTGCAAATGAACTCCAGACGTATGCGCTACCTTGTAAATCTGGCTTACATGGGTGCTGGGGAATTGAACCTGGGTCCTTAGGGTTTGCAGCCAAGTCCTGCCTTCATTATCCCTGTACTGGGAGTACAGCCGTATGCCACCATGACCAGCCCAACACCTAATTTTGTTGAAGAGTGTGTACTAATTTTCTAGGCGTGCTGTAAGAAATGACCTTAAGTAGGATATCTTAAAACAATAATAATTTTCTCTCATGGCTCTGGAGACCAGGAGTAACAAATCCAGGAGTTGACAGGGTCTGTTTTCTCTGAAGGCTTCATAGGCTTCACGCCAACTTCTCAGCTTCTAGTAGTTGCAGCTGCTTCCACATTCCTTGCTTTCTGGCCGGTCTGTTTCTATTGTCACATGGTATCCTCCTTGTGTGTCTTCTCTGTCTTCCCTCTGGGCACAAGTTTGTCTAAAGTCCCTATTGTAGTCAGCTCCACAGTGCTGTAACGAACCTCCAAATCAGACACAGTTTATGGGAGGAAGGAATTTATTTGAAGCTTACAGATCCAGGGGAAGTTCCACTGATGATGGAAGAAGATAGCTTCCTTTCACAAATTCAAGCAGAGAGAAAAGGCCACCACTAAAACCGTCAAGAGCAAGAGCCAGGGGCTGAAGAGATGGCCTAGTGGTTAAGGCAATTGCCTGAGAAGCCTAAGGACCCAGGTTTGATTCCCTAGTACCTATGTAAGCCAGATGCACATGGTGGTGCATGCACTTGGAGTTTGTTTGCAGTGGTAGGAGGCCTTGGTGTGTCCATTCTCTCAAATAAATAAAGAGGAAAAAAGGCAAGAGCCAAAAATAAAACTGGCAACCTCGAGCTGGGGAGATTGCTCAGTGGTTAAGGCGCTTTCCTACAAAGCCTAATGACCTGGTTTCAGGTCTTCAGTACCCATGTAAAAGTCAGATGCATTAAGTGGTACATGTGACATTAATTTGCAGAGGCTAATGGCCCTGGTATGTCCATACTCTCTTTCTTTCTCTGCATGCAATGAAATAAATATTAAAAACAAAACAAAACAAAAAAACCTGACAGCCAAGCAGCTGGGAACTCAGGCAGAGCTCACTCTGCACACCATAGGCTGGAACTCAGATCCGCCTCCAGTGACAAACCTTCTAGCCAGGTGGCTAGAAATCCAAGTTACAAGCTTTAATAAACTGCTGAGTCTATTGGGGAACATAAATTCGAACTACCATAGTCCCCTCTTTTTTTCAAGGTAGGGTTCTAGCTAAGGCTGACCTGGAAGTCACTACGTAGTCTCAGGGTGGCCTTGAACTCACAGATCCTCATGCCTGGCCCATCTTTTTTTTGTATTTGAGAGAGACAGAGAGAAAATGGACGTGCCAGCAGCCTCTCAGCTGCTGTGAACAAACTCCAGATGCGTGCGCCTCCTTGTGGGCAAGTGCAACACTGCGTCCTTGTGTCACTTTTTTTTTTTTTTTTTGAGACAGTCAATTGTCTTTCTTTTTTATTTTTGGTACAACAAATTCTATTCTGTGGGGTTTTGTAGGAACAAATGCTCCTTCAGTCTTTCCCACAACATCCACTATAGTCTGGTAAGGCACACAAGGTACTGAATAGGGTTTTTTTTTTTTACATCTGTTGCCTATAATGACTAAGTGCTCTATGTTTGGTACTTTCACTTCTGGGTAGGAGAGAAAGCATTTTGGTCCATCCATTCCCCTACTCACTCCTGCAGGACATCAGCCAGCTCTGCTATTACGAAGATGGGAGCGTCATCAATGTCAAGTGATGAACTCCTGTCAGGGATGATGAACAGTACAAGCCTTCCTAGGGGATGGCAGACAAGTACACCTTTCAAGACCTGACCAGTTTCCCAGACAGAAGCTGCTTCGTGGCAGGATGGCATTCTACAAGTACACCTTTCAAGACCTGACCATCGCGTTTCCCAGGCAGAAGCTGCTTCGTGGCGGGATGGCATTCTACAAGTACACCTTTCAAGACCTGACCATCGTTTCCCAGACAGAAGCTGCTTCGTGGCGGGATGGCATTCTACAAGTACACCTTTCAAGACCTGACCGTCGTTTCCCAGGCAGAAGCTGCTTCGTGGCGGGATGGCATTCTACAAGTACACCTTTCAAGACCTGACCGTCGTTTCCCAGGCAGAAGGTGAAGGTGACTTCAAGAATGTCCACTATTCCCAGTCTCTCAGAGACAAGTCACACTCCACTGTCCTTGTGTCACTTTTTGTGTCTGGCAAAATGTGGGACCTGGAGATTGGAACCAGCATTCTAGCCCAGGCTGACCTGGAATTCCCTATGTAGTCTCAAGGTGGCCTTGAACTCGTGGTGATTCTCCTACCTCTGCCTCCTGAGTGCTGGGATTAAAGGCATATGCCACCATGCCTGGCAATTTTTAAAATTTAATTTATTTATTAGAGAGAGAGACAGGCAGAGAGAGAGAGAGAGAGAATAGGCACACCAGGACCACCAGCCACTGCATTTGAACTCCAGACAATACGCCATCTTGTGCATCTGGTTTACATGGGTACTAGGGAATTGAACCTGAGTCCTTAGGCTTCCCAGTTCTTAAGTGGTAAACCATCTCTCTAGCTCCCCTCTTATTCATGCTCACTGTATTCAGTATGACCTTATCTTACTGGACCTCTCCAAAGACCCTATTTTCAGGCAAGGTTACAATCACAAGGACCATGGGTTAAGACGTGAACTTGTCTTTTTGAGGATTTATAATCCAGCCACCTTTTGTTCTTTTTACCATCCTGGCTGTGTGTCTGGCTTTGAAGGGAAATGAAAGAAAGAAAAACCTAAACTGCTATCACTACTCTCTTGACCCCACCTCGGGCCTCACGGTTGTTTCACCAGTACTCATTTCCACAAAAATGGAGTGTTAAGGACCAAACGGGGGCCAAAAATGATTCTCTATAGGTGAAGGGGTCCTTACCTCTGAGAGGTATGAGACCTTTGGTGGAGCTCCTTTAAGGTCCAAATGAACTAATCTCATCTTAAATGGTGCGGAACCTGACATGTCTGTATTTTTTATGAACTGGAACAGGATCTGTCTGGGATTTCCTGCTGGAGAAAACATGAGTTATAAAAAACTGCAAAAGCTTCACCCACAGCCCTCCCCTCTTCCCTTTTCCTTTCCCTCTGTCCCTCTGTCCCTCTGTCCCTCTGTCCCTCTTTCCTTTCCCTCCCTCCCTCCCTCCCTCCCTCCCTCCCTCCCTCCCTCCTCCTTCCTTCCTTCCTTTCTTTCTTTCTTTCTTTCTTTCTTTCTTTCTTTTTTTGGTTTTTCAAGATAGAGTTTCACTCTAGCTAGCCAGGATGACCTGGAACTCACTATGTGGTCTCAGGATGGCCTTGAACTAATGGCGATCCTCCTACCTCTTCCTCCCAAATGCTGGGATTAAAGGTGTGTGCCACCACCCCTGGCTCCCCTTACTTTCTTTTTGAGTTCCAATACTGGCCAATTTTACTATATTAAATCAGACGGAATTCATTTTACTAAGATGAAAATGAACTGAGAAGTTTATCTTCACATTCAAATATCAAAATTTCGCTTTTGAAGCCGGGTGTGGTGGTGCACGCCTTTAATCCCAGCACTCAGGAGGCAGAGGTAGGAGGATGGCCAGAGTTCAAGGCCACCCTGAGATGTAGTTAATTCCAGGTCAGCCTGGACCAGAGTGAGACCCTACCTTGCAAAACAAAACAAAACAAAAATTTCGCTTTTGTAACTTGCTCCCACAATAAAAGAAAGTTTACTTCCTTATGCAACGATTATGATTTATAGCAACAAAAATCCCTGCAAGCTGGGCATGGTGGTGCACATCTATAATCCCTGTTCTCTGGAGTCTAAGGCAGAAGGATCACAAGTTCAAAGACAGATGAAGTAATTTAGTGAGATCCTGTCATCAAACAGAAAGGCAACAAAAGGAGCTGGGCATGGTGGCACAAGCCTTTAATCCCAGCACTCAGGAAGGTGAGGTAGGAGAATTGCTATGAGTTCGAGGCCACCTTAAGACTATACAGTGAATTCCTGGTCAACCTGGGCTACAGTGAGACCCTACCTTGAAAAAAAAAAAAAAAGTTAACAAAAGGGCTGGAGCCAGTCATGGTGGTGCACACCTTTAATCCCAGCAATGAAGAGGCTGGTAAGGTTACAGTTGCTGTGATTTCAAGGCCAGCCTGGAATACATAATGAGTTCCAGGTAGCTAGAGTTGGACTCTCCAAAAAAAAAAAAAAAAAAAAAAAAGGCTGGAGATATGCTCAATACTACAGCGTGCACAACCCCTAGGTTCAATACCTAAAGACTAAAACTGCAAAAAATAAATAAATAAATAAATAAATAAATAAATAAATAAAAAATTAAGACAATGCTAATTTTGGAGCCCGGGGGTGTAGTTTAGTGATAACAATAGATGGCAGAAGCCCTGATCCATCCCCAACATGGCAGCAATAATAATAATAACAACATATAAACGAAAGCAATAATTTAAAAAGGTTATGATCAACTCTGAATGTGGTTTATAATAAAATTGTCTGAATGATAATAAAGCATCGAGGAAATCAGCAAAGCTCATTTTTCCTACCTGCTGTGAGAGTACAAAGGGTTAGTTAGGAAAGTAGAGAAACCATCAATCGTGCATTCAGCTCGTTGTCTCCACCTGCTTGTCCGTCGCAGGGACTTAAAGCCCTGGCCTCAGGGACCCCTCGACCTGTGGGCTATGGAACATTCGCCACGGGGCCAGTCTGTGGTTCCGAAAGAGGCTTTGACATAATTCTCAGAGCAGATACCCGACGGAGGACGGGTGGCTTGACTCACCCCTCCGTAGGGCCACCCCAAACCAGCCTCAGATGCGCCCAGGTGCAGGCGCCCAGGGAGCAGCAAGCCCCGCCCCCGCCCCCGCTCGGCCGCCGATTACTCGTGTCTGGCCGCAGCCTGGCCAACGGCCGAGCGCGTCGCTCCGCGTCCCCGCGCCGCGCGTTCCCCGTTTCGGCTGTAGCCCGGGGCTTGGCGGCTTCCGCGTCCAGCCCGGCTCCTCCGCAACCTGGCTCGATGGCACCTCAGCGGAGGGGACCACCCAGGGCGGCCCCGGGCAATGGCGCAGCGGAGCGCAGGCGCCCGAGCAGGTAGCGAGACTTCCAGGCCTTGCGCGCGGCGGGCGGGGCGTCGCGGGGCGGGGGCGTGGCCTGGTGAGAATGGGCGTGGCCTGGCGAGGATGGGCGTGGTCATGCTGGGTTGGCGTGTGGAGCAGGGTGTTGACGCGCAGGCGGTGCAGGCCCGGGCCTTGTGGATGGGGCGCTGTGGTTGGGGCGCAGCTTGCTGCGGCCGTGGCTTGCAGCTCTTTCCCTGCGCTGTCTGTCCAGCCCTGGGCTCTGGGCCAGAACCTGCCCGCAGGGAGCTCACGGCTGGGTGGGTTTGCGCGCTATCGTGTGAGCTGTTGACTTTCCCTGGGACATTTGAATCCTTTTGACCCCCCACTGCTCTACCTGCAGGCTAGACCTCCCCACGTGGTGCTGGACCACCCCAGCATTTCACGCCTCCCCTGTCCAAAATGGCCTTGTGGGCCTCCCCGCAAACCTGCATCTGGAGCCGTAACTCGGGCTTGGAGCGCTCAGGGACAGGCACAGAGCTGAGTGTGTCCTCAAAGTCACCTCTGTTGGAATTCCGGATTGACTAGAGCAGCGTGAGAAATACGAGAGAGAAAGCCAGCACGGACTATTCTTCATTGGGAAAACCGAGGGGCCGCCGCCGTCCGCCCGCAGAGTGTGAGAGTGGCGTCGGGGACTGGAGATTGACAGAGCGGGGGCAGAGTTGAACAAACTTGGTTGTTTCTGTCGTTTGTTTACTTTTTCTTGGGGGTGAAGAATGGGAAGATCAGCATTTTCTTGTTTACTAATCGCCTCCTGAGAGGGGATTAGAGTCCAAAAGAATTTTTCCACTGAGATCAGTGGTTCATAAATCCTTCAACCTCAAACTGCTTCCCCTGCCACCTCTGGTTCAGGCTTTTTCTCTGTTTGCCCTTGGAATTAGGCCAGTGAGCTCTCACAGCGTTCCTTGCTCTTAGGGGGCTGGCCTGATATTTGTGACCACCCTCCCTCAGCTTCCTGAGTGCTGGTATTACAGGGGTGATCCGTATCACCTGGCTTTCACCTCACTTTCAAAGCATAAAGCTCGTTTTCTTGTGGAATCCTAGAGCTGTGGAAGGAAATAGAAGAATGATTGGTTTTAGAATTTCTTTCTTTTTTTTTGAGGTGTAGGGTCTCACTCTGGCCCAGGCTGACCTGGAATTCACTATGTAGTCTCAAGGTGGCCTCAAACTCAAGATGATCCTCCTACCTCTGCCTCCCCAGTGCTGGGATTAAAGGCGTGCGCCACCACATCCAGCGATTTAGAATTTTTAACTCATACTTTGATAGCTTATTTGCATTTTTTTTTTATGGTTTAGAGAGACTTTATTAGATTGAGAAAAGAGAAGAAAGTGCAGAGAGCTCCTGTCACTTGAAGGGCAGGAGGGGGTAGAGAGCCCATGTGCGAGTGGGGGTCTCCCCTCTTCTCTGCACAGAGAGAAGGTTCAGAAGCCAGCCAAGAGAGTATTTGTTTTATTTCTGGGGTTTATGTTTGTTTGTTTCCGTTTTTCAAGGTAGAGTCTCACTCTAGCCCAGGCTGACTTGGAATTCACTCTGGAGTTTCAGGGTGGCCTCGAACTCACGGTGATCCTCCTCCCTCTGCCTCCCGAGTGCTGAGATTAAAGGCGTGCGCTTACCATTCCTGGCTTCATACTTTCTTTGTTTAATATGGTAGGAAGCCTTCTGGTTGGATGTCCAGGGAGATTTTTGGAATATAAAGACATTATTGAGCTAGGGAAACAGCTCAGCTGTTAAGGGATCTTGCTTATAAAGTCTGCTGGCCCAGATTTAGTTCCCCAGCACCGACATAAAACCAGATGCACAAAGTGGCACATGTGTCTAGAGTTTGTTTGCAGAGGCCCTGACATGTCCATTTTCTCTCTCCTTCAAGTAGATAATTTTTTTTTTTTTTTTTGTCTTTTCCAAGTAGTATCTTGCTGACCTAGAATTCACTATGTAGTCTCAGGGTGGCCTCAAACTCATGGCAATCCTCCCACTTCTGCCTCCCAAGTGCTGGGATTAAAGTTGTGCGCCACCATGCCCAGCAAAATATGTGTTTTTTTATTATTATTATTATTATTATTATTGACAACTTCTTTAATTGTAGACAATATCCCATGTTATTTCCCTCCCTGCCCCCACTTTCCCCTTTGAAACTTCACTCTCCATCATATTCCCTCCCCATCTCAATCAGTCTCTCTTTTCAGTTTGATGTCATGATCTTTTCCTCCTATTTATGATGGTCTTATGTAGGTAGTGCTAGGCACTGTAAGGTCATGGATATCCAGGCCATTTTGTGTCTGGAGGAGCATGTTGTAAGGAGTCCTACTCTTCCTTTGGCTCTTACATTCTTTCCAAAATATGTGTTTTTTAAAAAAGATATGTGTGTGTGTGTGTGTGTGTGTGTGTGTGTGTACACAAATATACAGGTATATAGGCATGGCAGGGTCTCTTGCTGCTGGAAATGAACACTGGAGGCTTTATGTGGGTCTGGATAATTGAACCCAGGCTGGCAGGCTTTGCAAGTGTCTTTAACTGCAGACACATTTCCCTAGCCTTAGTAATTATGTTTTTTTTTTTTTTTTTTTTTTTTTTTTTTTGGTTTTTCGAGGTAGGGTCTCACTCTAGCTCAGGCTGACCCGGAATTCACTCTGTAGTCTCAGAGTGGCCTTGAACTCATGGCGATCCTCCTACCTCTGCCTCCCGAGTGCTGGGATTAAAGGCGTGCACCACCACGCCCGGCTAGTAATTATGTTTTTTAAAAAATTATTTTATTTATTTGAAAGAGAAAGGGAGAGAGAGGGAGAGCATGCCAGGGCTTTCAGCCATTGCAAATGAACTCCAGATGCATGTGCCACTTTGTGCATCTGGCCTATGTGGGTCCTGGGAATTGAACCTGGGTCTTTTAGCTTTGTAGGCAAGTAGTTTAACCGCTAAGCTATCCCTCCAGCCCAATTATGGTTTTTTTTTTTTGGGGGGGGGGGTTGAGTTAAGGTCTTGCTCTAGCCCAGGCTGACCTGGAATTCATTCTGTATTCTCAGGGTAGCCTTGAACTCATGGCAATCCTCCTACCTCTGCCTCCCAAGTGCTGGGATTAAAGGCATGTGCCACCAGGCCCGGCTTCAATTATGTTTTTTTAATTAATAATATGCTTTATATGGACACATCATGTGTTGGTATCATCATTTCCCTCCTTCCTGCCTCTAATCCGCTGAGGGCCCACCTCAGTGGAGTTGCTGGTGTTCCCCATGGGTTTGTGGCTTATGTGTTCTGAGAGCAGAAGTCAGTTATGGGGAGTGGGGGGTGCCTGTAGGTATGCCCTCCTGATTTGTGGCTCTTACAATCTTTTTGACACCTTGTTGCAGTCAGGTTCTCATTGCTGGCAGAAATCACCGGACCAAGAGCAGCTTGTGAGGAATAGGGTTTATTTTGGCTTACAGACTTGAGGGGTGTGGGTCTTTACCGTTTCCCCGGGTTGTTGGCCACTGACGTCCTGGGCGAGGGAGGGAGGAGTTGGGGGAAAGCAGCAGGGTCCTGGAGCAGTGGGTGAGTGCGACGACATGATGGGCAATGAACACCTGAACACCGTGCTGATGGACAGCACTCCTTTATTCAAAAGGGGAGTGAGTTTATAAACACTTGGGGAAGGTTGAGATGGCACATACAGTCTGTATGGCAATCGGATGCATAGTTTATGGGCTGTTACCTAGGTGGTGGAAGAACTAGTAACTTCAAAGCTGTGAGGCAGGAGCTGAGAGATAGCTACTGTGACTTCAGAGCTGTGGGGGGAGGAGTTGTGAGAGAGATAAGGAAAGCTGTGACTTTAAAGCTTGGGGGTGAGAGAGATGGTGGAAAGGCTACTTGACTTCAGCCACATAAGGGTCTCTTGGGCAGCTAGCCACAAGGTCAGGAACTGTGGTGGGCAAAGTCTGATTTTTGGAGTGGTCAGAGCCTTTTGGGGGTCTAGGGGGAGGGTCTTGCCAGTTCTGCCCACTCTGGGTGATGACAGGGCACACTACAACCTACAATGTAGGGAAGGCCAGTCACTATTGCCAGGGGCTCCTGATGATAGGGCCAGCAGCAACCCCATACCCAAGGTCCCCAGCCATGTCCAACAGTTTCAGGCCAGCCTCCTCACAGTCCCAGCCCATTTTTAGCAATGCCCAACAGAGGGGAAGCTCCATGATGGCAGGGGAAATGATGGCATAAGCAGAGGGTGGACATCACCTCCTGGCCAACATCAGGTGGACAACAGGAATAGAAGAGTGTGCCAAACACTGGCAAGAGGGAGCTGGCTATAATACCCATAAGCCTGCGCCCAACAATACGCTATCTCCTGGAGGCATTAATCCCCAAATCTCCATAAACTGGGAACCTAGCATTCAGAACACCTTTATGTTTGTGGGGGACACCTGAATCAAACCACCACATTCCGCCCCTGGTCCCCTTAAATTGATAATCATACATGATGTAAAATACAATACATTCGGTCCAACTTTAAAAGTCCCCATAGTTTTTATCAATCCTAATGATGTCCAAATATTCCCATAGTCCAAGATCTTTTTGCTGAGCCATTATACCAAAAAAAAAAATTCCCCAAACCCATTATGGCACAGAATAAACATTCACACTGCAAAAGATGACATTGGGTATAGCAAAGAAATATTCAGCCAATACAAGATTTAAACAGGGCAGACATCAAACTCTGTGGCTCCAAGTCCAACAACTCTAGTTAGTGACAAATGTCCAAGTCTGATAATTCTAACGAGCAACAAGTCTCTGGAGTTCCAATTCCGCCCCTCCAGCTAGGCTACTCACAGTCCGGAAAACCTCATCTGGGCCGGCAGCTCTCCTTAGCAGCCCTCTCATGATCCCGGCATCTCCATTGGGTCTCCACTGCAACCCACGGTCCATCTTCATGGCTCCATCAGGTCTCCATGAAGACATCCAGCAAACCTGCTTTACACTGCCCATGGCCATTTCCAAAACATAAGACCATCTTGCAAATTCAATGACTCTGTCTTTCCTGCATTTCTTATACTCCATAATTCCAGGTGGGGTGCCAATTTGTTAATACTTGGGGGAATAAAGCAGACGTTGAAGAACAGGAAACTCCTTCAGCTAGCCCAATTTCAATGGTTGTAATCTCTCATACAATTGCAGCTGAACAGGCAGAAGTTTCGGCCCAAAATTTTTTCTTTTCTTTTCCTTTTTTTCTTTTCTCTCTTTCTTTCTTTCTTTCTTTTCCTTCTTTCTTTCTTTCTTTCTTTCTTTCTTTCTTTCTTTCTTTCTTTCTTTCTTTCTTTCCCATATCCCTCCCATTTCTACACAATGCAACCCTGCACAAATTCTCAGGACATGGGCATAACAGCAAGCCTCTCACACAAACTGCTTTTAGCCCAGTCCAGACAAAGCTCTTTCTCACCCTCACAGTCAAACAAAACCTCACAGTCCATAGTTCTTACTGCATTCAGGTCTTTCAATTCTGACCAGAATAGTCCATCAAGCTGTATTTACAGCACTGCAAGGCATCTCTTAGGCCAAGGTTTCAAATCCTTCCACATTCCTCTTGAAAATGAGCTCCAGAAGCCAAAGCCACACAGTCAGGTGTCTAGCAGCAACAATCCCACTCCTGTGGTACCAACTTTACTGTTGCAGTCAGTTTCACATTGCTGACAGAAATCACCTGACCAAGAGCAGCTTGTGGGGAAAAAAAGGTTTATTTTGGTTTACAGTCTTGAGAGGAAGCTCCATGATGTCAGGGGGAAACGATGGCATGAGCAGAGGATGGACATCACCCCCTAGCCAACATCAGGTAGACAATAGCAACAGGAGAGTGTGCCAAACACTGACATGGGAGAGCTGACTATAACACCCATAAGCCTGCCCCCAACAACACACTGCCTCCAGGAGATGGTAATTCCCAAATCTCCATCAGCTGGGAGCCTAGCATTCAGAACACCTAAGTTTATGGGGGACACCTGAATCAAATCACCACATCCCTCTCCCACGAAATTTCCTAAGCTGTGGTGGGTGTGTTTTAAATCTGCTTCAGTGTTAAGCTCTCAGGAGCTTCTAGAGTTCTGCTTTGGAATGTGTTGAGTATCTTCAGAGTCTGTCTCCATCACCCTGGAGCAGATTGTCAGGCTCGCCATGGAAGCAGCACTCTTGTTCATCTCACCAAGTCTTCTGTGGTTTCACCTGGGCCTTGGCTGAAATGGGAGGAGTGGTTTATCTCCTTGGAACTTGGGGTTCCAGAAAGCACCCCAGCACCTCAAATTTGTCCATACCATTTTGCTGTCTTGCAAAGACTCAAATGATAGGCAGGAAAGGAGAGAAGAGAGTGGGGCAATTCAGATTGAGAATGATTACATTTTAGTTCTTTATTTGAGAGCGAGAAAGAGGCAGTTAGAGAGTGGGTGTGCCAAGGCCTTCAGCCACTGCAGACTCCAGAAGCATGGGCCACATTGTGCATATGGTTCTACATGGGTCCTGGGGAACTGAACTTGAGGCCTTAGGCCTTTCAGGCAAGTGCCTTAACCTCTGAGCCATCTCTCCAGCCCTGAGAATGACTTTTTTAAAATATTTTATTTTATTTTTATTTATTTATTACATGCAGATAGAGGGAGATAATGGTTATGTCAGGGCCTCTAGCCATTGCAAATGAACTCCAGATGCATGCACCACCATGTGCATCTGGCTTTATGTGGGTACTGGGGAATCAAACTTGTGCCCTTACACTTTGTAGGCAAGTGCCTTAACTGCTAACCATCTCTCCAGCCTGAGAATTTTTGTTTGTTTGTTTGTTTGTTTGTTTGTTTGTTTGTTTTTGAGGTGGGAGTCTTACTCTAACCCAGGCTGGCCTGGAATTCACTGTGTAGTCTCAGGGTGGTTTTGAACTCACAGTGATCCTCCTACCTCTGCCTTCCGAGTGCTAGGACTAAAGGCATGGGCCACCACACACAGCTCCAAGAATGATTTTTAAACCACCACATTTTTAATTATAATTTATTTTATTTAACAATCTAAGAAGATGGCAGTCATCAACAAACCCAGTGCACTTTCAGGTACAGCTGAGAATTTGGGAATCTTAGTGGAGCTGTTAGTGTAGAGAACCTTGTAGGTAAAATACATATTTTTTTTTTTTTTTGGAGAGAGACAGAGAGAGAGGGAGAGGAAGACAGATAGAGATGGGTGTGCCAGCAGCCTCTCAGCCACTGCGAACAAAATCCAGATGTGTGAGCCCCCTTGTGGTCAAATGCAGCATTGCACCCTTCACTTTGCATCTGGCTAAACGTGGAGATTGGAACCGCTGGAGATTGGAACCAGTGTTCTGGAGATTGGAACCCCAGTGTTCTTATACTTACTTTTTTTTTTTTTTTTTTTGGTTTTCCGAGGCAGGGTCTCACTCTGGCAGGCTCCTGAACCCCTAAGCCATCTCTCCAGGTCAATACATACATACTTTTGATAGCACATGTGAAGGAATCTCTCTAAAATTGACCTCATTGGTTTCATTCTCGGCAAATTGATCTGGCCCACTCAACATGGCTTTTATTGTTCCTGATGATAGTGCATGTTCTTTTTTTACAATAAATTTGTGACCATCAGAAGATATTACTTTGACATACATGACATCAGGGCCTTCACAGCCACCATAGGTTTTCTCCTGTCCATCCATTACACTCTTATGAAATTCCATTTGGATTCCACAGGAACTTTACTAGTTTGTAGTCAATACCTCAGTCACTGCAGCCTAGTCCCTGCACACCACCACAGCCCCTATTCAGGGTACTCCCTACCCCCAACCACCACATTTTATTCACATATATTCAAGGGAGAGAAGAAGGGAAGGGTTCAAAGGCCAAGGAGGAAGACCAAGGGGAAAGGAAAGTGAATAAGGAGATCAGAGAAAATACACTAATGTGGTCCAGGAGTCCATGTGTTACGACTTTGGATCCTTAGTGGTTAAGGTGTTTGCCTGTGAAACCAAAAGACCCAGATAAGATTCCCCAGGACCCGCGTAAGCCAGATGCACAAGGTGGCACATGTGTCTGGAATTCGTTTGCAGCAGCTGAAGGCCCTGGTGCTCCCATTCTCTCTCTTTCTCTCTTTCTGTCTCTGTGTGTCTCTTTCTCCCTCTCTCCTTCTCTCAAATAAATAAAATAAAAAATTGTGAGAAGGGTTTTTCCAAAATAGGTGTATGCTTCCAAAAGGATTAAAAAGTAAAAACAGTAATAAAAAAATGTCCCTTCCCACATGGGAGATAATCTTGCCAGTGTGAAGACCAAGGTGGAGACACTCTGTTTGTAATGGCCTTCTTTCCGCAGAGGAAACAGGCCCCAAGACAAGATCAGTTCTCTGAGGAGTTGTCCACATAGCACCAGGACTTCCCATGTCTCTGTCATTTCTTGGCCTTCCTCCCCTTTGTAGAGTTAGAAGTTTCAGTCTGCAGCAAATGTTGTTTTATTTGGCTTGGCTACCACTTTTTAATATTTTATTTTTGTTTATTTGTTTGTGAGAGACAGAGTCAAACAGAGGGAGAGGGAGAGAGAGAGAGCAAATGGGCGTACCAGGGCATCTAGCCACTGCAAATGAACTCCAGATGCATGTGCCATCTTGTGCATCTGTCTTAGGTGGGTCCTGGGGAATTGAATCTAGGTCCTTTGGCTTTGCAGGGAAATGCCTTAACCACTAAGCCATCTCTCCAGGGCCCATGGCTACCACTTTTTGTCACTTTCTACAAATTCTAAGAAGAATTTCCTCCTCTGTAGTCTCCTGAGTAATATCAGTATGTTTTCTAAGTGTCTTTGGGTCTCTGGAGAAAGACAACGGGCAGCTCCTATCCTTCCTGTATTACAGTGAATAGTAGCTGTGGGGATTTGACTCAGGCGTCCCCCATAAACTTACGTGTTCTGAATGCTAGGTTCCCAGTTGATGGCGATTTGGGAATTAAGGCCTCCTGGAGGCAGAGTATTGTTGGGGGCGGGCTCATGGGTGTTATAGTCAGCTTCCCCTTGCCAGTGTTTGGCACGCTCTCCTGTTGCTATTGTCCACCTTATGTTGGCCAGGGGCTGATGTCCACACTCTGCTCATGCCATCGTTTTCCCTGACATCATGGAGCTTCCCCCTCGAGCCTGTAAGCCAAAATAAACCTCTTTTTTCCCCACAAGCTGCTGTTGGTCGGGTGATTTCTGCCAGCAATGCGAACCTGACTGCAACAGTAGGTTATAGTTTAAAGGCTTTACTTTAGCTCTACAAATCCCCTCTAATATACAGTATATATGATGGGTTGACAGTTCCACGTCCCCATGCACCATCCTAACTCCAATTGGGATTATGTGTGGGTATCGCCTCTGCCTCTGTGGCAATGTCAGGATCAGGAACTCCAGAATGGGCTGTATAGTACTCATTCCCACTGCTGCTCTCTTGGCTCTGGATTTGAACCCTTTGTCTTTCAATAGAAGTTAGGGTTTGATTTAATGTTAACATAATATCTCTTCAACCCAGGTTATACTGTTTAGTAAGCAGGTGGAAAACCTCATGATAATGGTCAGGATCTTCGGAGAAACTGCCTAGTTCCAGGAGGCGAAAACTGAGGAGGAAGGCCAAGGGGGAAGGGAAGTGACTGGGGGCGGTCAGGGAAAATACACCACATGGTCGAGAGTTCATGTGTTAAGATTATGGATCCTGGATGCCAAAAGAATTGTGAGAAGAGTTTTTCTAAAAAGACATGTGCTTCCAAAAAGATTAAAAAGTGAAAACAGTAACAAAAAAGTTTCTCTATCCATCTGGCTGCCAGGGTGGGAGAGGGATAATCTTACTGGCATGAAGACCCAGGCATGTCCAGTTCAAGGGCCAGAGAGGAGAAGAACCAAAAAAAAAACAAAAAACAAAAACAAAAAACAACAACAAAAAAACCCCCAGCTTCTTCATGAGTTCAAGTAGGAGTTAGCACTCTGGAAGTAATTGGCACACCTGTGCCAGGTATACCAGCCAATCGGCCTGGGCTCAGAGGAGGAATCCACCCACACTTGGGTGCGCCCTCAAGGGCCAGAGATCAGGTGGCAGCCAGTGTGTTTTCTCTGATTTTGGTCTGCATCCTCAGCATGAGTAACAGTGATTGTATTTTCTGTTTTTAGCACCAAGAAGGATCGGCTGCCTCGAGAAGCACAGAGGACGTGGTTGAGGACTGTGGGCCTCGGGGCTGGGCTTGCTTTGGCCACACTCCTGATCTGGAGCAGCCTGGGAGATGATGATGGTGTTGCTGAAGTCCTGGCCCGCCGTGGTGAGGTCCTGGCAGGCAGATTCATTGAGGTCCCCTGCTCGGAGGACTATAATGGTCACCGAAGGTTTGAAGGTAAGGTACTAAAGACCTACTCAGCAAATCAAGAGAGCGACAGGTAGAGATGAAACAAAACATCTCCCCCTCCCTCTCTCTCTTTCCCCTCTGTTTTTTAGAGGTAGGGTTTCGCTCTAGCCCAGGCTGACCTGGAAATTAACTATGTAGTCTCAGGCTGTCCCCAAACTCCCAGCCATCCTCCTACACTGACATGTCCAGCTTTGCTCTCCCCTTTTAACAATATTTTAGAGCTTGAGAGATGGCTTAGCAGTTAAGGCGCTTGCCTGTGAAGCCTAAGGACCCAGGTTCAATTCCCCAGTACCCACATAAGCCAGATGCACAAGGTGGAGCATGAGTCTAGAGTTTGTTTGCAGTGATTAGAGGCCCTGGCCTGCCCATTCTTCTTCCCTCTCTCCTTCTTTCTCTCTCCCTCCCTCCCCCTCTATATCCTTCTCTCTCTCAAATAAATAAAATAAAATATTAAAAAGGAAAAGCACATTTAAATTAACTTTTTTTTTTTCAGTTTTTCCAGATAGGGTCTCCCTCTGGCCCAGGCTGACCTGGAATTAACTATGTAGTCGCAGGGTGGCCTCCTACCTCTGCCTTCTGAGTATTGGTATTAAAGGCGTGTGCCACCATGCCCAGCTTTTAAAATTAACATTTTAAAAGTTGTTATTTCTCCCCCTTTTTTTTCCCCCAAGGAAGGGTCTTACTTTAGCTCAGGCTGACCTGGAATTCACTATGTACTCTCAGGGTGGCCTCAAACTCACAGTGATCCTCCTACTTCTGCCTCCCGAGTGCTGGTATTAAAGGTGTGCACCACCACCCTTGGCCTCCAGCACTTCTTATTTATTTATTTATTTATTTATTTATTTATTTATTTATTTATTTATGAGCAACAGACAGAGAAAGAGGCAGATAGATAGAGAATGGGCGTGCCAGGGCCTCCAGCCACTGCAAATGAACTCCAGGCACATGAACCACCTTGTGCATCTGGGGAATTGAGCCTTGAACCAGGGTCCTTAGGCTTCACAGGCAAGCACTTAATCACTAAGCACTAAGTCATCTCATCAGGCCCCATTTCTCCCTTTAAAAAAAATATTTTATTTAGCCTGGTGTGGTGGCACATGCCTTTAATCCCAGCACTTGGGAGGTAGAGGTAGGAGGATCATTGTGAGTTTGAGGTCACCCTGAGACTACATAGTAAATTCCAGGTCAGCCTGAGTTAGAATGAGATCCTACCTCGAAACACCAAAAAACAAACAAACAAAAACCCAAAAATATATATGTATTTTATTTATTTATTTATTTGAGAGAGAGAGAGAGAATGGGTGTGCCAGGACCTCTAGCCACTGCAAATGAACTCCAGACGGTTATGTGAGTACTGGGGAATGGAACCTGGGTCCTTAGGCTTCATAGGCAAGCCCCTTAACAGCTAAGCTATCTCTCCAGCCTCACCCTTTTAAAACAATATTTAAAAATTGTTCCTTACTTGTTCATGTTTGGACATGCTAGGGTCTCTTGCCACTGCAAATGAACATCTGTTTGGCTTTACATGAGTGATTGGGAAATTGACCTTTCCCCTCCCCAGATAGGATAGGTGACACGTGGCTGGCAGGATACAGGTGTTTCAGGATCAGCTCCCTGTGCCATTCAGGTGTAGACAGTGTCTTATCAAGCTTTCATGTCCAGTGGCGGCTTGTAGGGCAGTAACTGAATTTGAAAGGTGAGGATGAGAAGAGGAAGCCAGAAAAGATATTGATGGTAGATACTGTTGCAAAAATGTGATGACAAAAATGTCACTCCATCCCTCCAGGTCACAGCTCTGGTTCTGGATGAGGCAGGAAGGAGCAGCCAGATGGTTATAGGATAGAGCCCTGTGGTTTGGGCCTAGGGGAGCCAGTGTCAAGGTCACAGGGCCAGATCGTCAACCTGAAGAGCACACACACTGGGGCAGGGCATACCCTGAGGGGCTGCTGCCCTCCTCTAGCTGCTGTGTTTGTCTGAAAGCTCTGTGCCATCCAGATGCATTCTCAGTTTTTAATAAAACCTAGTGTGCGCAGCTGAACTTTTTTTTTTTAAGGTTTAGAGAGACTTTATTAGATTAAGTGGAAGAAAGAGGAGAAAGTACAGAGAGCTCCTTACCATTAGAAGGCAGGAGGAGGGCTGCACAGATGGCTTAGCAGTTGGGGCACTTGCCTGCCAAACTTAAGGGCCCAGGTTTGATTTCCCAGGACCCACACTAGCCAGATGCACAAAGTGGTGCATGCGTCTGGAGTTCATTTCCAGTGGCTAGAGGTCCTAGCGTGCCCATTCTCTCTCTGCCTCTCTTTCTCTCTTCAAATAAATAAACAAATGAATTTTTTAAAAAGGCAGGAGGAAGTAAAACCCCATGGCTAGACCTTTCTTTCTTCCTTCCTCCTTCCTTCCTTCCCTCCTTCCTCCCTCCCTTCCCTCCCTCCCTCCCTCCCTCCCTCTCTTTCTTTCCTTCTTTCTTTCTTTCTTTCTTTCTTTCTTTCTTTCTTTCTTTCTTTCTTTCTTTCTTTCTTGAGGGGTATTGCTCTGACCCAGGCTGACCTAGAATTCACTCTGTAGTCTCAGGATGGCCTCAAACTCAGGGCGATCCTCCTATGTTGGCCTTCCAAATGGATTAAAGGCATGTGTCACCATGCCTGGCCTCATAGCTGGAGTTTTTTTTTTTTTTTAAGATTTTATTTTTATTTATTTATTAGACATAGAGAGGAAAGAGAGAGAGAATAGGTGCGCCAGAGCCTCCAGTTACTGCAAATGAACTCCAGATGCGTGCACCCCTCCCTTGTGCATCTGCCTTACGTGGGACCTGGTGAATCAAACTGAGGTCCTTAGGCTTCGCCAGCATGTGACTCAACCACTAAGGCATCTCTCCAGCCCTGTTTTTTTTTTTTTTTTTAATTAAAAAAATTTATTTATTTATTTATTTTGGTTTTTCAAGGTAGAGTCTCCCTCTAGCTCAGGCTGACCTGGAATTCACTATGTATTCTCAGGCTGGCCTCGAACTCTTGGCAATCCTCCTACCTCTGCCTCCTGAGTACTGGCCACCACGCCCAGCTTTTTTTCTTTTTAATTTATTTTTATTCGAGACAGAGAGAATGGGCACACCAGGGCTCCTAGCCACTGCAAAGGAACTCCAGACACATGTGCCACCTTGTGCACCTGGCTTACGTGGAACCTGGAGAATTGAACCTGGGTCTTTAGGCTTCACAGGCAAGTGCCTTAACAGCTAAGCCATCTCTCTAGCCCCACAGCTGGAGTTTTTTTTTTTTTGTTTGTTTTTTCAAGGTAGGGTCTCACTCTAGCCTAGGCTGACTTGGAATTCACTATGTAGTCTTAGGGTGGCCTCGAACTCAGTGATCCTCCTGCCTCTGCCTCCTGAGTGCTCAGTGCTGGGATTAAAGACATGCACCACCACACCTTGGCACAGCTGGAGTTTTTTGTTTGTTTGTTTGTTTTTTGGTTTTTGCAAGGTAGGGTCTCACTCTGGTCCAGGCTGACCTGGAATTAACTATGTAGTCTCAGGGTGGCCTCCAACTCTCGGCACTCCTCCTACCTCTGCCTCCCGAGTGCTGGGATTAAAGGTGTGCGCCGCCACGCCCGACTACAGCTGGAGTTTTTAAAGGTAGTTTTGATGTTATTGTTGTTTGTTTGTTTTGTTTTTATTTAAAGAACTGCTTTGGACTTGAACCAAGAAAAGGTTGTGAAGTTCTTCCACAAGGGGGCGTTGTTATAAAGCCCATAAACTCTGCTCTCAATCATGCACTTGTGTTTTTTAGAAGAGTGGTGAAACAATCAGATCAGTAAATTGATTAAATGCTCTTAGCTCGGTAACTTTGGATAGAGCAAGCACCCTGTGCTTCATTTTTTTTAACTAAAAAGATAAACAGGGCTGGAGATATGACTTAGTTGTTAAGGCTCTTGCCTGCAAAGCCTAAAGACCCATGTTCCACTCTCCAGGTCTCATAAAATACAGACGAACAAAGGTGCAAGGTTGCACATGCCCACTAGATGGTGCAAGTGTCTGGAGTTCAACTGCAGTGGCTGAGGCCCTACAGTGCCATTTCTCTCTTTCTCTCTGTCTTTCACTCTAAAAAAAAAACACGGGCCAGGCGTGGTGGTGCACGCCTTTAATCCCAGCACTTGGAAGGCAGAGGTAGGAGGATCGTCATGAGTTTGAGGCCACCCTGAGACTACATAGTGAATTCCAGGTTAGCCTGGGCTAGAGCAAGACCCTATCTCAAAAAACAAAACAAAAAAACAAAAACAAAACCAAACAAAACAAAAAAAACTTGTTTGGAATGAGGAAAGCAGGAGGGGGACATAAGGGTTCAGTGGAGACAGGATTTCTCTTGGGAAGACGGAAATGTTCTGACCATGGTAACAGGTGTATGTTAACGTACATGTACTTAATGCCACTATTGAAAAATGGTTGGGATGAGTGTGGTGGCTCACACCTTTCATTCTGAAGGCAGAATTTGAGGTCACTCTGAGACGACATAGTGAATTTCAGGTCATCCTAGACTAGAGACCCTATCTCAAGAAAACAAAACAAAATAATAAAAACATTGGAAGCCATTTAAAGCTCCTGGACTTTCTGCTTTGTGCTTCTATGGTCTGTGAGGATGGGTTGTATCTGTTGCTTACTCTGTTTAACAGGCTCCTGGTGTGGGCATGTGGCTTGTGAAAATCACCTATACCCAGGATGGAGGTAGGCAGAGAGGCCCTCTTTTTTTTTTTTTTTTTTCCTGGTAGGGTCTCACTCTAGCTCAGGCTGACCTGGAATTCACTATGTAGTCTCAGGTGGCCTTGAGCTCACAGCAATCCTCCTACCTCTGCCTCCTGAGTTCTGGGATTAAAGACATGCACCACCTCGCCTGGCTTTTTTTTTTTTTTTTTTTTAGTTTTTCGAGGTAGGGTCTCACTCTGGCCCAGGCTGACCTGGAATAAACTGTGTAGTCTCAGGGTGGCCTTGAACTCACAGTGATCCTCCTACACTGCCTCCCAAGTGCTGGGATTAAAGGCGTGTGCCACCATGCCCGGCTTTTTTTTTTTTTTTTTTTTTTTTTGAGGTAGGGTCTCACTCTAACCCAGGCCGTCCTGGAACTCACTCTGTAGTCTAGCATGGAACGGAACTCACAGCAATCGTCCTACCTCTACCTCCTGATGGCTGGGATTATTTAAGGATTGGGATCTGGGAAGGAAAGCTAGAGAAGAGTCATAAACATGTAGGAAGTAGGAAACAGACTCTCATGTGGAAACATTGCATAGTTTATAAAGTTCATTTAAGAGAAATTGAGACTGGAGTAGAGCCGTAAGCATGTGGAGGATAGAACTTAGGTGTATATGTAGAGACTTAGAAGGAACACACATGACATCCCGTGGCATCTGCCATGTGCTTTCCTGTGGAGGGAAATTGAGAGCAAATGGTTAGGCTCAAGGAAAAATAAGATGGAAAATATCAAAGCAGAGACCAAGAAATCTAGAGGAGAAATGAGTAATGAAGAAAGTTACACTCATGGTTACCCAGAGTTTAAAGAAATTACACAGGGCTGGAGAGACGGCTTAGCAGTTAAGGTGTTTGCCTGTGAAGCCTAAGGACCCAGGTTTGATTCCCTAGTACCCATGTAAGCAAGATGCATGGGTGGTTCATACGTCTAGAATTTGTCTGCAGTGGTTGGAGGCCATGGCATACTCATTTTCTCTCACTGTCCCTCTCTTGCTCTCAAATAAATAAACAAAAATAAAGTATTTTAAAAAGGAAATAAATTATATAGGTAACAGACCTAGAGTTAGTGAAAGCACCACATGGTAGATCTGGGGTGTAAAGGAAATATGCATATGGTTGATTAGGCTACCAGAGAGAAATCATGCATGTAATCAAAGGGAAAAGTTACCCCAAACTATAAAGCAGAAGCAGAGGCAAGCAGAAGAGTTCCCTCAGACCAAGAAACAAATTCTCTGCTAGACTCTCATGTGCCCCTGTGGCTGAGTGAAGAGAGGCAGGCAGAGTTGAACAGAGCCAGAAAAACGGCTAAGCAGAGTGGAGCAGCGTGGAACTAGCAACAGGAAGAAGATAGCAGCCTTAGTTAAGCAGAAGACCCAGTTGGTTTGTAGATTTGGAGGATGGACCCAGAGCCAGCTCATTTGGGCCGTCTATTGAGGTAGCAACCCAAGTAGTACATGTGGCTTTTGTTTGTTTGTTTTTTTGAGGTAGGGTCTCACTCTAGTCCAGGCTGACCTAGAATTCACTATGTAGTTTCAGGGTGGCCTCGAACTCACAGTGATCCTCCTACCTCTTGAATGCTGGGATTAAAGGCATGTACCACCATGCCTGGCACATCTGACTTTTAAAAACTATTTTTATTTATCTTTATAATAGAGTTTCTTCAAGCTTTCTCCTGCCCTCTACTCCGTGGACGTTAATTCGACTTGAACCAAGAAAAGGTTGTGAAGTTCTTCCACAAGGGGGCGTTGTTATAAAGCCCATAAACTCTGCTCTCAATCATGCACTTGTGTTTTTAGAAGAGTGGTGAAACAATCAGATCAGTAAATTGATTAAATGCTCTTAGCTCGGTAACTTTGATAGAGCAAGCACCCTGTGCTTCATTTTTTAATTAAAAAGATAAACAGGGCTGAGATATGACTTAGTTGTTAAGGCTCTTGCCTGCAAAGCCTAAAGACCCATGTTCCACTCTCCAGGTCTCATAAAATACAGACGAACAAAGGTGCAAGGTTGCACATGCCCACTAGATGGTGCAAGTGTCTGGAGTTCAACTGCAGTGGCTGAGGCCCTACAGTGCCATTTCTCTCTTTCTCTCTGTCTTTCACTCTAAAAAAAAAAACACAGGCCAGGCGTGGTGGTGCACGCTTTAATCCCAGCACTTGGAAGGCAGAGGTAGGAGGATCGTCATGAGTTTGAGGCCACCCTGAGACTACATAGTGAATTCCAGGTTAGCCTGGGCTAGAGCAAGACCCTATCTCAAAAAAAACAAAAAAAAAAACAAAAACAAAAACAAACAAAACAAAAAAACTTGTTTGGAATGAGGAAAGCAGGAGGGGGACATAAGGGTTCAGTGGAGACAGGATTTCTCTTGGGAAGACGGAAATGTTCTGACCATGGTAACAGGTGTATGTTAACGTACATGTACTTAATGCCACTATTGAAAAATGGTTGGGATGAGTGTGGTGGCTCACACCTTTCATTCTGAAGGCAGAATTTGAGGTCACTCTGAGACGACATAGTGAATTTCAGGTCATCCTAGACTAGAGACCCTATCTCAAGAAAACAAAACAAAATAATAAAAATGTTGGAAGCCATTTAAAGCTCCTGGACTTTCTGCTTTGTGCTTCTATGGTCTGTGAGGATGGGTTGTATCTGTTGCTTACTCTGTTTAACAGGCTCCTGGTGTGGGCATGTGGCTTGTGAAAATCACCTATACCCAGGATGGAGGTAGGCAGAGAGGCCCTCTTTTTTTTTTTTTTTTTTCCTGGTAGGGTCTCACTCTAGCTCAGGCTGACCTGGAATTCACTATGTAGTCTCAGGTGGCCTTGAGCTCACAGCAATCCTCCTACCTCTGCCTCCTGAGTTCTGGGATTAAAGACATGCACCACCTCGCCTGGCTCTTTTTTTTTTTTTTTTTTTTTAGAGGTAGGGTCTCACTCTGGCCCAGGCTGACCTGGAATAAACTGTGTAGTCTCAGGGTGGCCTTGAACTCACAGTGATCCTCCTACACTGCCTCCCAAGTGCTGGGATTAAAGGCGTGTGCCACCATGCCCGGCTTTTTTTTTTTTTTTTTTTTTTTTTTTTTGAGGTAGGGTCTCACTCTAACCCAGGCCGTCCTAGAACTCACTCTGTAGTCTAGCCTGGAACGGAACTCACAGCAATTGTCCTACCTCTACCTCCTGATTGCTGGGATTATTTAAGGATTGGGATCTGGGAAGGAAAGCTAGAGAAGAGTCATAAACATGTAGGAAGTAGGAAACAGACTCTCATGTGGAAACATTGCATAGTTTATAAAGTTCATTTAAGAGAAATTGAGACTGGAGTAGAGCCGTAAGCATGTGGAGGATAGAACTTAGGTGTATATGTAGAGACTTAGAAGGAACACACATGACATCCCGTGGCATCTGCCATGTGCTTTCCTGTGGAGGGAAATTGAGAGCAA
Source organism: Orientallactaga sibirica (assembly GCA_036365145.1). NCBI lineage: Eukaryota > Metazoa > Chordata > Mammalia > Rodentia > Dipodidae > Orientallactaga > Orientallactaga sibirica. The sequence goes on from JAEOAD010000013.1 coordinate 872,403, forward strand.
ATGGTTAGGTTCAAGGAAAAATAAGATGGAAAATATCAAAGCAGAGACCAAGAAATCTAGAGGAGAAATGAGTAATGAAGAAAGTTACACTCATGGTTACCCAGAGTTTAAAGAAATTACACAGGGCTGGAGAGACGGCTTAGCAGTTAAGGTGTTTGCCTGTGAAGCCTAAGGACCCAGGTTTGATTCCCTAGTACCCATGTAAGCAAGATGCATGGGTGGTTCATACGTCTAGAATTTGTCTGCAGTGGTTGGAGGCCATGGCATACTCATTTTCTCTCACTGTCCCTCTCTTGCTCTCAAATAAATAAACAAAATATAAAGTATTTTAAAAAGGAAATAAATTATATAGGTAACAGACCTAGAGTTAGTGAAAGCACCACATGGTAGATCTGGGGTGTAAAGGAAATATGCATATGGTTGATTAGGCTACCAGAGAGAAATCATGCATGTAATCAAAGGGAAAAGTTACCCCAAACTATAAAGCAGAAGCAGAGGCAAGCAGAAGAGTTCCCTCAGACCAAGAAACAAATTCTCTGCTAGACTCTCATGTGCCCCTGTGGCTGAGTGAAGAGAGGCAGGCAGAGTTGAACAGAGCCAGAAAAACGGCTAAGCAGAGTGGAGCAGCGTGGAACTAGCAACAGGAAGAAGATAGCAGCCTTAGGTAAGCAGAAGACCCAGTTGGTTTGTAGATTTGGAGGATGGACCCAGAGCCAGCTCATTTGGGCCGTCTATTGAGGTAGCAACCCAAGTAGTACATGTGGCTTTTTGTTTGTTTGTTTTTTCGAGGTAGGGTCTCACTCTAGTCCAGGCTGACCTAGAATTCACTATGTAGTTTCAGGGTGGCCTCGAACTCACAGTGATCCTCCTACCTCTTGAATGCTGGGATTAAAGGCATGTACCACCATGCCTGGCACATGCGGCTTTTTAAAAACTATTTTTATTTATTTATTTGAGAGAGAGATACAGAAATAGTCAGGTAGAGAGAGAGAATGGGATGCCAGGGCCACTAGCCAGTGCAAACGAACTCCAGATATTTGTGTCCCCTTGTGCATCTGGCTTACGTGGGTCCTGGGGAATCGAATCTGGATCCTTTGGGTTTTGCAGGCAAGCGCCTTAACCACTAAGTCATCTCTCCAGCCCACGTGTCCTTTTTTTTTTTTTTTAAAGATGTTATTTTTATTTATTAGAGACAGAGAGAAGGGATGAGAGTGAGAATGGGTGCTCTAGGGCCCCTAGCCACTGCAAACGAACTTCAGATGCATGCGTCACCATGTGCATCTGGCTTACATGGGACCTGAAGAATTGAACTGGGGTCCTTAGGCTTCGCAGGCATGTGCCTTAACCACTGAGCTATCTGCCCAGCCCAAGACAAGGTCCTAGAGTGGTGGCGCCTCCTTTTTTTTGGTTTTTCAAGGTAGGGTCTCACTCTAGCCCAGGGTGACCTGGAATTAACTATGTAGTCTCAGGGTGGCCTTGAACTCACGGAGATCCTCCTACCTCTGCCTCCTGAGTGCACCACCATGCCCAGCCTTTTTTTTTTTTTTTTTTTTTTTTTTTTTTTTTTAGGTAAAATCTAACTCTAGCCCAGGTTGACCTGAAACTCACTCTGTAGTTCCAGGCTGGCCTCAACCCTCATAGGGATCCCAAGAGCTGGGATTAAAGGTATGTGTCACCAAGCCCAGCCTGGGTTCACTTTTCAAGAAGGAAGAAGGGAAGAGGGATTAGAAGCAAATTACAGTTCACTAGCTAGTGTGTCCTAAAGGACAGTCACTAAAGTTCACAGACTCCTGTCAAGTGTTGTACACTTCCCAGCACAAGGGAACCAGCCTGCCCTTTGCTGTCAGAACGTAAGGACTGTCGCTTGCTGGGCTCACCTCTAATGTTCTCCTCCATCCTATCCTCTTCCACAACCTTGACTGACCTTTGCCCCATCCTCATCTAAGCTGTTCTAACCTCCTTTTTCATAGCATCTGCAGGACACCGAGGTGCAAGGAGAGGCAGAGGGAGTGTGGTGGACAGGTGCTGCGGCTTTTGGGAGGGATGGTGACTAGAAGGACAAGCTCCATTTGGCCTATGCCAGGAGGACTCTCCAGTGGATGTTTTGCTCAGATCCATAGTCATTACTCATTCAAATATGTTGTCAGGTGGTGTGGTAGTGCCAATGTGTAATCCCAGCACTCAGGAGACTAAAGCAGGAAGATCTCAAATTTAAGGCAACCTATGCTACAGAGCAAGATCATGTCTCGAGACAAAACAAAGCAAAAAATGTTGATATTTTGTTTAGTTTTCCATGGTTTGGAACAGTGACCAGTATCAGGATCAGCCTATCCAATATGGAGCTGCTAGAAATCCAGGGCACCCAAAGGGATGTGAGCTCTGAGATTATGCACAGGACTCAATCCTTCTGCAAAGTACCACCACTTATCTAAAGTTCACACTTGACCAAGTGTACTAGCCAAACTGGCACCACAGTTGTGGGTGCCTTGCTAGCTTCCTTCCACTAAGCAGTGGTCCTGGGACAGTGACTTTAGGAGTCAGCATTCTACCTGTTTGTTGTCCTCCAGGCTGCACGCCCAGGAAGTGTGGCAGAGGTGTCACTGACATGGTCATCACCAGGGAGGAGGCGGAGCAGATTCGAAGGTACTCATGCATGTCTGCACTTGCCTGAGGACATCAAGTTAAGCCAATGATTAAGAAGGGTGGGCTGGGGGTGGGGTGGGGAAGGAGTAGACTTGAGAGAACTCCTGGTTCCAGAGACATCCTCATGGGGCAGGGGACAGGCTTCCTGCTTCCCAGGAGAAAAGGCTGTGGCTCAGCAATGTGGCTGCTTATAGAATATTCCAGAGGCTCAGCCCTTTCTCCTTTCTCACAGCTGCTAAGGGAGCCCCGAATGCTGGCCAGCCCTCCACAGATGGATGGTCTCTAGGTTTCACTTCACTGTGGCTCACCAGCACAGGCTTAGACACAGCTGTTGCTGGAATTTTTCTTAAGAAGAATTTTAAAAAAGAAAGCTTCCTCCCCCCTCCCCCCGAGATAAGGTCTCACTGTGGCCCAGGCTGACCTGGAATTCACTCTGTATTCTCAGTGTGGCCTCAAACTCATTTCGATCCTCCTACCTCTGCCTCCTAAGTGCTGGGATTAAAGGCGTGCGCCACCACGCCCAGCAAGCTTTGCTTTTCTGATCAGTTGGTCAGACTCAAAGCATGTTGGTTTGTCCAATACCTTGTCTTGCTATGATGCCCAGCAGGGAGCCTGACCTATTTATTTATTTATTTATTTATTTATTTATTTATTTATTTGTTGTTGTTGTTTTTTTGCTTTTTTGAGGTAGGGTCTCACTCTAGCCCAGGCTACCTTGGAATTCACTCATAGTCTCAGGGTGGCCTTGAACTCATGGTGATCCTCTTATCTCTGCCTCCCAAGTGCTGGGATTAAAGGCGTGCACCACCACCCTGGCAGCTTGACCCCTTTATATTGTGCCCTCCCACCTCCGTTATTCTGCTATACTGAGATTGACAGTGCTTTGCTGAGGGTTAGTATCCTGGACGGCCTTGAATCTTTGGTCAAGGCTGCTTGCTCTGTGGTCTAGTCTAGCTCTTCACCTCCTGAGCTGTGATCACCAAACTTCCTAAACACTGGGAGTAGTTGTGTCAGGCCACAAACACTAGGAGGCCCCTCTACTAGGTGTTAAGTGAGGAATTAAGTGGGTCCCTAAGCCAAGGAGCCATCAAGACAATACTGATGTGTCTTGAGCTTTGAAAGTTTCATTTTTTGGTCTGTATCATAAATGTTAAACACATCTATTAACATGGTACTGTTCTGCTGATTGACATTTTTTTCTTTTAATTTTCTGATTGGTCTAGATATCCATATAGATAATACTGTTAACTAAAATCTGATTTTCTCCACAGTATAGCGGAGAAGGGGCTCTCCCTGGGTGGATCCGATGGAGGGGTGAGTTGAATGTGGTTCCAGCCTCAGTTTTCTCTATACATTTGAAGTTTTCTCTCTTTTATAAGAGAAGTCACTAGAAGTACGGGGCTCCATTGATGCCCCTGAAGACATAAACTGATCACATCACAAGCCAAGGTGTTTCTTGGCTTGATGTTGGCCACTGCACCTGTGGGGACCAAGTGGGCACAAGGTGTGCCCCTCTTAGGAAGACTGAATACTGAGCATGGCCTTCTTTTCAGGCTGTACCACAGCCTGCCTGGCTTCAGGTCACACAGACACTTTAGACGCTGTGGATAGGATGGGACAGGGGAGGGAAAGAGAAGTGGAAGGCAGGGAGCTGATGGAGTCAGGAACCAGGTAGACAGTGGAGCGGCAGGGAAAGGTAACTCCCCCCGCTGCAGCTGAAAGATGCTTAGATGGATCCCAACACCTCAAGCCAGTGGTTCTTCCCAGCCTCCTGTGGGACCTGTCATTGCTACACAAGGGTGGATGATGTAGGGTCAGATGGTGTATCTACCTGAAACCTGTGTTGTGATTTGGAAATGGGATCTTTGCAGGTGTAGGTGGAGATAAGGAATTTTCAGGGGCCCCAAATCGAAGGAGAACATATGTCTGTAAGAGAAATGCAGAGGAGCTGGGTGTGGTGGTGTACACACCTTCATCTCAGCACTCGGAAGGCAGAGGTAGGAGGGTCCCCATGAGTTTGAGGCCACCCTGAGCCTACATAGTAAGTTTCAGGTCAGCCTGGGCCAGAGTGAGACCCTACCTCGGAAAACAAAAAACAAAAGCAGAAACAAAATGCAGAGGGAGACTTGGAAGGAGGAGAAGCCCATGTGTGGATGGAGGCAGAAAGTGGGGCAATACAGCCACAAGCCAAGGAAAGTCTAGGGCCCCAGAAGCTGGAGGACAAGGAAGGACCCTGCTCTAGACCTTCAGGGGAGCACAGCTGTAATACCTTGATTTCAGACTTCAGCCACCAGAGCTAGAAGGATAAACTCCTGCTTCTCAAGGCTGCCAGTCCATGTTGCCACAGCCGTGGGAATAACATGCACCAGCTGTGCCACTGTGGCTGTGAGCTGTGGACGGGTAGATGGACATGGTACTGCTGTGTATTCTCACTTGGTTTTCTTGAGAGTCTTCTGTGTTTGGGGATGAGTCCCTCTCCCTGTGCAGTTGGTGATTGCTTTGCATTGTAGTCCCTCCTGGGTCTGACTCATTCTGTAGAGAGCTCAGAGGCTGACTCTCAGACTGTACTAGAATTTCAAAGTTTTTCTGTGATTGCACAACTTTATCCACCAACTCTTTTCTCTAGAGTTCTGGAAATGAAACTTACTCTGTTTCAGTAGAGGTTAGTTCAGGGATATTTAAGGACCATCAGTGAGGACTTGTCTTGTAACTTTAACCTTCCTTAACCTTTGCTCAAGGTCTCAGTGGCCAAGCATCAGGCTCAATGCCTTTAAGTGCAGCCAACATTGACTAACTCCATGCTAGGTTGCTAAGAGAATGAGGAAAGGGACACAGCAAAGTTGTCCATGCTGGGCTGCTTCCCTGCCAGGGTCAGGGGAAGGGCTCAGTTGTAGATGGTCCTAGACAGGAAAATTTTGGTAGTACCTTTCACAGTTACAGCCCGGATGAACTGGAGAAATGTCTCAGTGAATAAAGCACTGGCCACAAAAGCCTGAATACCTGAGTTTGGAGCCCCAGCACCCATGTTAAAAAAAATCACATTCTGGGGCTGGAGAGATGGCTTAGTGGTTAAGGCACTTGGCTGTGAAGCCTAAGGACCGAGGTTTGATTCCCCAGGACCCACATAAGCCAGATGCACAAGGTAGTGCATGCATGTGGAGTTTGTTTGCAGTGGCTGGAGGCCCTGGCACACTTATTCCCTCTTTCTCTCTTAAATAAAGAAATAAAATATTTTTTAAAAAATCAGATTCTGTGACAGGCATTTGTAAACCCAGCCATGTCTAAGGTGGTAGATAGGAGAATTTGCTGGAAGCGTGGGGGTCCACCTAGTCTGGCAAAAAACAGCAATGAACAGTGTGAGAGCCTTCTTTAAAGGTAGTGGAAGGCAGAGACCAACACCTGAAAGTTATCTTCTTACTTCCACATGTGCACTGTGTCACATACACATTCACGTACACTTATACACACAACACACATACCACAAACCAAAACAAAAAGTGATGGCTCTTTCCATATGAGGTGTTCACACAAAAGCCCTTAAAACGTGCCCACATGTACCTAACTGGCATGCACAAAATCACTCATGGCATCAATAGGAGGTGAGCCAGAAGATCATGGCCCATCCACGCAGTGAGATGGCCTCAGCACTAAGCTGGGACCAAGAGGTGATAGGAGGACATTAAAAGTTATGCCAAGGGAAGACACAAACCACAGGATCCTGCTTGTGATCCTTCACCTACCTCAGCAAGAAACACAGCCAGGTGGAACATGGTGGTGCACACCTTTAATCCCAGCACTCAGAAGGCAGAGGTAGGAGGAGGCCCCCTGAGACTACATAGTGAATTCCAGGACGGCTTGAACTAGAGCGAGACTCTACCTTGAAAACAACAACAAAAAGAAACAGCCAGGTGTAGTAGTGCGTACCTTTAATCCTCAGGAGGCAGAGGTAGGAGGATTGCCATGAGTTTGAGGCTACCCTGAGACTACAGAGTGAATTCGAGGTCAGCCTGGGCTAGAGAGCAAGACCCTAAATCCAAAACACCAACAACTAAAGAATTGGACCGAGAGTATTGATAGGTCCGCAACTCTGGTAGGTTTTAAAGTAAATTTCACCTGTTTACCCACAGGCATCTATCCTGGACTTGCACTCAGGGGCCCTGTCTGTTGGAAAGCACTTTGTGAACCTCTACAGGTAAGAGGAAGGAGGGCACTAGAGTCACTGGACTCTAGAGGGCCATGTGGTACTTGGAGCTGTAGGGTGTTGTTGAGCCCCTGGCCTGGGCATCTTGGCAGGTAGAAGCCAGGGTGGTGGGCTTCTCTCAGGGCTGTTTCCTTGTTCACAGAGCTTTAGGAAGGAGTCTGACATTATGCTCTGCAGAGGCCGAGGGATGGGGCTAGAGGAAGAAGTGGGAGAGGTGGGATTCAGGCAAGGGGTCTGGCAGCTGCACCGGCCTAAGGAAACTGATATTCCCCCAGGGTCCCCAGCCTCAGTTGGTATCATCCACTCTCATCAGCTACTGATTCCCATCCTTTTTTGGGGGTGGAGGGTGGGGCATGGTTCAAAGTAGGGTCTTGCTCTAGCCAGTGCTGATACTAGAATTTTCTATGTAGTTCCAAGGCGACCTTGAACTCACAGCCATCCTCCTCCTGTGCCTTCCGAGTGCTGGGATTAAAGGCGAGCGCCACATTCGGCTTCTCCTTCCTTTTCTTTTCTACTTTTTTTCTGGGGGAGGGAGTGTTGAGATGGGGGGCTCATATAGCCCAAGCTGGCCTGGAACTCTCTATGTAGCCCAACTCCTAACCTCCTCCCTCTTCTTCAAGTGCCGGGCTTCTAGGCCTAGGCCACCATGCCTGGCTCTCCTTGATTTTCTTTTTTCCTTTTTTTTTTTTTTTGGTTCCTCGAGGGTGGGGTCTCGCTCTAGCCCAGGCTGACCTGGAATTCACTATGTAGTCTCAGGGTGGTCTCGAACTCATGGCAATCCTCTTACCTCTGCCTCCTGAGGGCTGGAATTAAAGGTGTGCACCACCATGCCCAGCCTCCTTGATTTTCTTTAGTGTAGTTACCATTCTAGAAATGGAGTAGCTCTAAGTAGGTAAGGACAGCTTCACTTTTGGTACTTACTGGCTATCTTAAAAAAAGACTGCTTGGGCTGGAGAGATGGCTTAGCGGTTAAGGTGCCTGCCTCCTAAGCCTAAGAACACTGGTTCCAATCTCCAGGTCCCACGTTTAGCCAGATGCAAAGTGACGCAAGGGCACAATGCTGCACTTGACCACAAGGGGGGCGCACACATCTGGATTTCTTTCACAGCAGCTAAGAGACTGCTGGCGCGCCCATCTCTATCTGTCTTCCTCTCCCTCTCTCTGTCTCTCTCTCCAAAAATAAAATAAATAAATAAAAAAAAAAGACTGCTTAAAAGTAGCAGAAAACCTGGACCTGGTGACTTGTGTATAGCACTCAGGATGCTAAGGCAGGAGGATTACCCTTAATTCAAGCCTGGGCTATAGAGTGAGACCTTGTCTCAATGCCACCCCCGATGGAAAAAGGAAAAGATTTATAAAATGTTATATTTGCTAATGATTTTTGTTTTTCACAGATATTTTGGGGACAAAATACAAAATATTTTCTCTGAAGAAGACTTCCAGTTATACCGGTAAGGAGATGAGAAGTGAGAGGGGACGATGGGACCATCTGAGGTCAGTTCTTTGTGATATCATGTCACACCAGGCCAGAGTAGTGGCTCCTGGGGGGGATTGAGACCTGCAGGTGGGTACAGAAGCCAGCCTGGCTCTGAGGGTGTGGACAGCTCCTCAAACAGCCTTTGAGACCCCTAGCCCTGCAGAGGGCACACCCCACAATGGATCACAGCACCCTGGATGAGCTTAGCCCTTGTCTTATATGAGGTCCCTGTGTGTCCAGTACATTCCTTACCCAGAGGCAACTTGTCTACCTGTGTATGGGGGGGGAGGGAGAAATATATATATATTGCTAGTTTGCACATACTAGCTTAATAGAAGGTATTGTGTGATTTTTTAAAGTATGTTTTTTTTTTTTTTTTTTTTTTTTTTTGGTTTTTCGAGGTAGGGTCTCACTGTAGTTCAGGCTGACCTGGAATTCACTATGTAGTCTCAGGGTGGCCTCGAACTCACGGCAATCCTCCTACCTCTGCCTCCCGAGTGCTGGGATTAAAGGCGTGAGCCACCACGCCCGGCTAAAAGTATGTATTTTTTAAGAAATATTTTTATTTAATTGAGAGAGAGAAAGAGAGGCAGTATATATAATTTGTGAGAGAATGAATGGATATGCCAGGGCCTCTTGCCACTGAAAAGAAACTCCAGATGCATGCATCACTTTGCTCATTTGGCTTTATGGATACTGGAGAATCAAACCTGGGCCAGCAGGCTTTGCAAGTAAGCACTTTTAACCACTGAGCCATTTCTCGAGCCCAGCCTAGGGAATGTTTTAAATTAATTTTTTTTCAAGGTAGGGTCTTGCTCTAGCCCAGGCTGATCTGAAACTTACTATGTAGTATCAGGGTGGCTTTAAACTCACAGCCATCCTCCTACCTCTGCCTCTTGAATGTTGGGATTAATGGGTGTGCCACCACACCTGGCTTAGACCTAGAATTCACTATGTAGTCTCAGGTTGACCTTGAACTCACGGGGATCCTCCTACTTCTGCCTCCCAGTGCTGGGATTAAAGGCGTGCGCCACCACACCCGGCTAAATCGGCTAATTTTTATATTTAAAGATAATTAGGGTTGGGGCGGATGAACCTCCTCTTCCTCCTCCCCTCCCCCAGTGTCGCTTGGGCCCGCCACCTCCCAGCTCTGGGGTCAGGAGCCACAATGTCTCAGGCTGTGCAGACAAATGGAATTCAACCATTGAGCAAAACATGGGAATTCAGTTTGTATGAATTACAATGAACACCACAGGAGGCAATAACAGATGGCTTGGAAATTGTGGTTTCACCTAGAAGTCTACACAGTGAATTAATGTGCCCAATTTGTTTGGATCTATTGAAGAGCACCATGACTGCAAAGGAGTGTTTGCATCCTTTTTGTGCAGATTGCACTATCACAGCCCTTAGAAGTGGCAACAAAGAGAGCCCTACCTGTCGGAAAAACCAGTCTCCAAAAGATCACTTAGGCCAGACCCAAACATTGATGCACTCATCAGCAAAATTTACCCAAGTCGTGATGAGTACGAAGCTCATCAGGAGAGGGTATTAGCCAGGATCAACAAGCACAACAACCAGCAAGCCCTCAGTCACAGCATCGAGGAAGGACTGAAGATACAGGCCATGAACAGATTACAACGAGGCAAGAAGCAACAGATTGGAAATGGCAGTGGAGCAGAAGATAATGGTGACAGTCCACACTGTAGTAATGCATCCACACACAGCAATCAGGAAGCAGGCCCTAGTTACAAACAGACCAAAACATCTGATGATTCTGGGCTTGAACTTGACAATAATAATGCTGCAGTGGCAATTGATCCAGTAATGGATGGTGCTAGTGAAATTGAGTTAGTATTCAGGCCTCACCCCACACTTATGGAAAAGGTGACAGTGCACAGACAAGATATATAAAGACTTCAGGCAATGCCACTGTTGATCACTTATCCAAGTATCTGGCTGTGAGGTTAGCTTTAGAAGAACTTCGAAGCAAAGGAGAATCAAACCAAATGAACCTTGATACAGCCAGTGAGAAGCAGTATACCATTTATATAGCAACAGCCAGTGGCCAGATCACTGTATTAAATGGCTCTTTCTCTTTGGAGTTGGTCAGTGAGAAATACTGGAAAGTGAACAAACCCATGGAACTTTATTATGCACCCACCAAGGAGCACAAATAAGATTTTAAACATTCTGAGATGAACTTTTTATAGTCTATTTCTTTAATATTAAAGATGTACCATCATTACTTTTATTTTTTTTTTTTTTGGTTTTGCGAGGTAGGGTCTCACTCTGGTCCAGGCTGACCTGGAATTAACTATGTAGTCTCAGGGTGGCCTCGAACTCTCGGCGATCCTCCTACCTCTGCCTCCCGAGTGCTGGGATTAAAGGCGTGCGCTACCACGCCCGGCTCATCATTACTTTTATGGACAGATCTTGGATATGTTCAGTTTTCTTTCTGAGCCAGGCTCGTTTACACTATAGAATCATTTCCCCTTAATTTAAGATTTTACTTTTTGGAAGGGATTGTAGTAATTCAGTACTTTTTCTTTCCTGTTATTAATATAACTAAGTTATGTGCTTATACACAATATGGTTCCTTTTGGAATACTCTGATTCTGGAATTTTGCATAGTTCTCTGTCCTCTTTTGTTTTGTTTGGATTTTGGTCTTTTGAGACAAAGTCTCAATATCTAGCCCTGGCTGGATTGAAACCTGCAAGGTAGACCAGGCTGATCTTAAACTTGCAGTGATCCTCCTGCCTTTGCCTCCCAGTACTGGGAATATAGGCATGCACTACCACACCTGGCTTTAGTTCTGTATTGACTCAGTTGACTTTCTTTGTCCTCTCTCAAAAGTTTCTTAGGCCTACAGAATGTCAGATAGTGTGCATTCTGACTTTCCCTTTGGAGTCTTTTGTATATTTATGGTTTTTATATAAGCTGCAGTGTCTTCATGAACACCGAGCTCAAATTTACTATGCTGAAAAACGGTTCTCAAAGGATTACTCTTTTCATGGTATTTTCTTATATAATATCTCATTTAAAAACAGGTTCTTTATGAACTTGGTATTCACTGTCTTATAATGTTACTTTTTCCCTTTTGTTTTTGTGAGTTTAGAATTTCTGACCATGTGGAAAAGTCAAACAAAAACCTTCAGTTGCATGAGAACATGGTTCATTACTACTTCCCTGAAGAAAGAAGTTAAATTGGCAATAATGCACATGCCCCAGTTCTACATTTGCTATTCCTTTTGTATTTTACTACCACTTCAGCTCCTTTTTTATATGTTTGATGTTTTTCCCTCTTAAAATGCCTGAGATATGGAGATATTTTGCACTTTAGTCTTGATGAAAAGTACAAGATGTGTTCAAAGCTTCCCCTTCTTGTAGCCACTTCAGATTCAAGAATAACATGGCACATGGAACTAAAAATGGAAAAGTTTGCTGTTTGAAAATTGTGATTAGCAGTTTGAGTTGCCACATCAGTTGATAAATTTGGTGCTGTGCTAGTTGCACTGTATAGAAGCAGGGTAATGGAGCTTGAGCCCTGTTTTGATATGTAGTGAAAGGTGATTCTATAAAAGAATGTCAGCCAATAGGGTAGTCATTCTGCTGTTCTTAGTTTTATATTGAGACTGGAACCACTGACCAGTCAGAAATAATAACTTATATGTTATTTTTCATTCCTATCCCGAATCTAAGTATGTCTCCACGTTTGTATTATCACAGTATTTGCAAAGACATGTTTGCATTGAGAAATTTAGCCCCAAAGGGTTATAAATAGGAGGAAGCAGACCTCCAGTACCATTGTGATTCAGTCTGTCTAGTCATTGTAAATATATGTGTCTGTCAGTTTTGACAGATTGGGCCAGCTTGATGTTTAAAATCTTAAGCCAAGTATGAAAATTTAAAGGCTTAATCAATTTTTTACCATTTTATTGAAGATATTTGAAATCTGTTTTTACAGTTTTTTTGGTAATTTGTGCCATGAAATTTGAAAACCACCAAAAATTATAAGAATTTTTATAGTCAATTCCTTTTCTGGGATAATGTTCAGTTGTAAAGATTATTAATGCATGACTAATGCTGACTATAACCTTTGTTTTGTGATGAAATTGCTTAGCTTTTATTGGGGATATACTAGATTAGTGATTGTATTAAATAATTAAATTCCCATTGAATTAATTAATTAATTAATTAATTAATTTCCCATTGAAATTTTATCTCTAAGCAGAAAGTTATTTGTGACTGTAAGCTTTGTACTTAGAGTATGTATGTGTTTTTATCTGTCAGAGTGGGAGCACATAAAATATTTGCATCAGTAAAAAAAAAAAAAAAAAGAGGGCTGGAGAGATGGCTTAGTGGTTAAGGCACCTGCCTCCTAAGCCTAAGAACTCTGGTTCCAATCTCCAGTGGTTCCAGTCTCCAGGTCCCATGTTTAGCCAGATGCAAAGTGAATCAATGGCGCAATGCTGCACTTTCCCACAAGGGGGCGCACGCATCTGGATTTCGTTCACAGCAGCTGAGAGACTGCTGGCGCACCCATCTCTATCTGTCTCCCTCTCCCTCTTTGTCTGTCTGTCTCTCTCTCTCTGTCTCCCTCCAAAAATAAAAATAAAAAAAAAAGATAATGAGGGTTGGGAGTGTACAGCTCAGTGGTAGAATGTTTGCCTAGCATGTACAAAGCCCTGGGTTCCATTTCCAGCACAGATAAAAAAAAAAAGATTAATTGAACATCATTTTTTTAATTGGCAACTTCCATAATTTTAGACAATAAACCATGATAAGTCCCTTTCCTCCTCACTTTCACTTCACAAATCTACTCTCCATCGTATCCCCTTCCCCTCTCAATTAGTCTCTCTTTTATTTTGATGTCATCATGTTTTTCTCCCATTATGAGGTTCTTGTGTAGGCTGTACCAGGCACTACAAGGTTATGGATATCCAGACCATTTTGTATCTGGAGGAAGAGTGCATTGTAAGCAGTCCTACCCTTTCTTTGGCTCTTACATTCTTTCTGCCACCTCTTCCGCAATGGACCCAGTGCTGAGCACTCCTCTGTCACTTCTCAGCACTTTGGTGCCTTTTGAGTCATCCCAGTGGTCACTGGCATCTAAAAAGAGAAGCTTCTAACCAAAAGTGAGAGCAGCATTAATATATGGGTATGAACATCAAGAAAAGTACTTCCAAGGGGCTGGAGAGATGGCTTAGCAGTTAAGGTGCCTGCCTGCTAAGCCTAAGAATATTCAATTCTCCAGGTCCCACGTTTAGCCATATGCAAAAGTGATGCAAGGGCGCAATGCCGCACTTGTCCACAAGGGGGCACATGTGTCTGGAGTTCATTCACAGTGGCTGAGAGGCTGCTGGCGTGCCCATTCTCTCTCTGTCTCTTTCTCTCTCTCTGAAAAAAAAAGGTACTTATAGGACAGTTTGGTGAGCATAATATACGTATTTAGCCAGACAACAGCAGGTGTTACACTCCTTGGGCTCATGACCTCCCCTGCCATAGGCTTTTGACTAGGTTTTCAGGACCAGCATGTATTCCCTCCCATGGAGCAGACCTCCAATTCAATTAGAGAGCGGTTGGTTCCACCCATAACAGATGTGCCACTATTGCACCTGTTGGCTCATTTGGCCTGGCTGGCCAAACTTAAGGCCTGCAATGTCCACTGTTGTTTATCACTGCTGATGATTTCTCTCTCCCATAGTGCTGCATGCAGCGTGCTTTCCCCAGCTTTCTGTCAGCTTTAATTGAGCATCTTTAAACCTGAATATTATGAAAATGGAGTGTCCAATAATCTCACTTATGGTTGTTATGGTACAAAACATATTTACTGAAGCAAGAAAGTGGGGCTCAATGGTTAAGGCATTGCCTACAAACCCTAACAATGGGAGTCTGATTCCCCAGCGCCTATGTAAAGCCAGACAATAAAGTGGCGCACGTTCCTGGAGTTCATTGCAGTGACAGGAGGCCCTGCTGTAACCATACTCATTTTTTCTCTTACTCTCCTCTCTCTTTCTCACTCTCCCTGTAAAATAGATAAGTGAAATATATAAAAAAGTTTTTATTAATTCACACAAGATGCAAAGTTGGTGTCTTTGTTAATCTCACAGCAGGAAGGAACGAAATCAGGCCTTGCACTTTGTGGTCTGTGTTTATGAATAGTGTTTCAGTGTGAACTAGTTACTGAGGACCTCCTGGGTCACCGTGACGTGATGCTGGGAACAGAATTCCTGTATTTCTGGTGGTCTATCCCCACTCTAAGTCACATAACCAGCTTTTTCTGAAAGTACAGGAGAAGATACGAGTTCTACCCAGTAATTTTAGTGTTGCCACTTGCTAGAGGAGAGCACATGTCCCTCTTGACAGAAGCAAAGGTGTGCCTACAGAAGACTGTTTGTCCTCATTGGACAGCTCACAGCCCAGCCTCAAGGACAACAAACCAGTAAAGCATCATAATGGACACTAAGGGACAGGGGTCCCAGGAGGAAGAGTTGTCTAAGGCTGGTATCTCATTTATTTATTCATTTGAGAAAGATAGGCAGATGGAGAGAATGGGCATGCCAGGGCCTCTACTACTGCAAACGAATTCCAGATGCATGTGTCACCTAGTGCATCTAGCTTTATGTGGCTACTGGAGAATCAACTTGGATCCTTCTGCTTTGCAGGCAAGTGCTTTAACTACTGACCATTTCTCGAACCTTTTAAAAGATATTTAAGAGAGAGAGAGAGTGTGTGTGAAGCTAGTGTTAATGTGACATGTATTGGAACAATTTGTATCTGTGGAGGCAGAAGAAGGAACCAGTGGGAGAAGAGCAGGAACTATCACAGGAATGGAAATGGAACAAGATGAAGTGACAGTTGCAGAGAAAATTGTCAGACCCATACATGTGTGCAAAGGCATTTGAAGATAAAAGTGAGGGCTACAGAGATGGGTTAGCAGGTAAGGCGCTTGCCTGCGAAGCCTGAGGACTCACATTCTAATGTCCAGGTCAGATCCCACATAAGCCCAACGCACAATGATGCAAGCACACAGTGATGCACATGCACACAAAGGGGTGCACACGTCTGGAGTTTGATTGCTGGAGGCTCTGACAGGCCAGTTCTCTCTCTCTCTCTCTCATTTAAAAAAAAAAAAAAAAAAAAAAAAGGCCAGTCTGTTGGGCTTGCCTCAAAAAAAAAAAAAAAAAAAAAAAAATTGGACAATAGAAGCAAGTCTTCATTCCTGGACTTTTAAATTCTTTCAGCTTGTTGAACTGAGCAGATAGCATTTCTATGAGGTTGATAATAGAATATACTTGCATGTGCCACCCCATAAAGGGTGGGAACATTCTGAATGTGGCTGTTGGTCAGCAGAAGCTCTGCTGTGGCAGTGTCCATGCTGAGATAAATGTTTAGCTTGCTGAGAAGGACTGAAAGGAAGACACTGGGAGGATTCAGTGCTGTCCCAGTGAGAAGCCTCATTCCCATGTGCATGTTATCTGATGTTGGCAATGCCAGAGGAGCGGGTGCTGAGGAAGTTCTGTGTATTTATGTTCACACAAGCTCATGTGACACATAGTTTCAGATCACAGTTTCTTATGCATTTTGTATATATGTGCATATGTATATTTGTGCAAATAGGTTAGTGCATGTATATGCATGTACACATGTGTGTGGCATATATGTAGGTCTATGTAGTATATTTAATATGTATAAACAAATGTATTTGCACTAAGGTATAAATATATATAAATATATAAATACGTAGATGTATATTTGCCCACATGTGGGAGGTTAGATACATTGGTGGGTGGGTGTGAACACTTGAGAGACATGGGTCAACCGGTTCAGCTCCAGTGCTTTGTGTTCTGGTCTCCAGAATTGGCTGCTTTGTGCTGCATGGAACCTGACTCTACTGAACTACTTAAAGCATCAGCACCCGGGGAAGAGCTTGTGCTCCACTGTAGATGCTGATCAGATGCCCCCAGACACACAACCGCATGTGCAGTACTTGGAGCTTGGGCCCTCATCTGCAGGGGAAAGGCTGTCACCTTTCTCGTCAGGGGCATTGCCCTCCTTTGTGCTTGTCAGGCTCCTGGTTCTTCCCTGGTCAGGCATAGGGCTGCCTCCTCCAAGTCTCTTGTACTGCTATGAATGGACCAGCCTGGGTGCTGAGTCTCTCACAAGGAAGTGGTCAACCGGGTCCCTGCTGTTCATGTGACACCTTGTCACATGTTCTTGGATATATGTGTTTAATGCTTACCTCACTGCTCTCCCCTGGGGATCCACAGAGCATTCCTTCATCTGTCTTAGAGCAAAGCCACACCAGAATGATGCATGGTGTCCTCCACAGGGACGTGCGGCAGAAGGTCCAGCTCACCATTGCTGATGCTTTCGGCATCAGTGCCTCTTCTCTGTATCTGACAAAGCCGACATTCTTCTCCCGCATAAACAGCACAGAAGCCCAAACAACTCACGACGAATACTGGCATGCACACGTGGACAAGGTGAGTATGCAACTCTGGGCACTGGGCTGCCCAAAGTTTGTGCCAGGGAAGGCAGGTTCATTATCCATCCATGGTATGGCACTGAGCTCTGTGTGGTGAGTCTTTAGGCATTTGCCTTCCAGCTTTTCTGTGTGATATTTTAGAAATTTCTTTCTGCAGGACTTAGAGGATCCTTATATATGCATAGGTCACATGGAGGATGGACTTAGGGGATCCTTATATACGCATAGGTCACACAGAGGATGGACTTAGGGGATCCTTATATATGCATAGATCACATGGAGGATGGACTTAGGGGATCCTTATATATGCATAGATCACATGGAGGAAGGACTTAGGGGATCCTTATATATGCATAGATCACATGGAGGATGGACTTAGGGGATCCTTATATATGCATAGATCACATGGAGGATGGACTTAGGGGATCCTTATATATGCATAGATCACATGGAGGATGGACTTAGGAGATCCTTATGTATGCATAGGTCACATGGAGGATGGACTCAGGGGATCCTTATATATGCATAGATCACATGGAGGATGGACTTAGGGGATCCTTATATATGCATAGGTCACATGGAGGATGGACTTAGGAGATCCTTATGTATGCATAGGTCACATGGAGGATGGACTTAGGGGATCCTTATATATGCATAGGTCACATGGAGGAAGGACTTAGGGGATCCTTATATATGCATAGGTCACATGGAGGATGGACTTAGGGGATCCTTATATATGCATAGGTCACATGGAGGATGGACTTAGGGGATCCTTGTATATGCATAGGTCACATGGAGGATGGACTTAGGGGATCCTTATATATGCATAGGTCACATGGAGGATGGACTTAGGGGATCCTTATATATGCAAAGATCACATGGAGAAGGATGGACTTATATATGCATAGATCACATGCAGGATCCTTATATATGCATAGATCACATGGAGGAAGGACTTAGGGATCCTTATATATGCATAGGTCACATGCAGGATGGACTTAGGGGATCCTATATATGGAGGAAGGACTTAGGGGATCCATAGATCACATGGAGGATGGACTTAGGGGATCCTTATATATGCATAGGTCACATGGAGGATGGACTCACGTGGAAGATGGACTTAGGGGATCCTTATATATGCATAGGTCACATGGAGGATGGACTCAGGGGATCCTTATATATGCATAGGTCACATGGAGGATGGACTCAGGGGATCCTTATATATGCATAGGTCACATGGAGGATGGACTCAGGGGATCCTTATATATGCATAGGTCACATGGAGGAGGATGGACTTAGGGATCCTTATATATGCATAGGTCACGTGGAGGATGGACGTGGGGATCCAGGGGATCCTTATATATGCATAGGTCACGTGGAGGATGGACTCAGGGGATCCTTATATATGCATAGGTCACGTGGAAGATGGACTCAGGGGATCCTTATATATGCATAGGTCACATGGAGGATGGACTCAGGGGATCCTTATATATGCATAGGTCACATGGAGGATGGACTTAGGGGATCCTTATATATGCATAGGTCACATGGAGGATGGACTCAGGGGATCCTTATATATGCATAGATCACATGGATGATGGACTCAGGGGATCCTTATATATGCATAGGTCACATGGAGGATGGACTCAGGGGATCCTTATATATGCATAGGTCACATGGAGGATGGACTTAGGGGATACTTATATATGCATAGGTCACATGGAGGATGGACTCAGGGGATCCTTATATATGCATAGGTCACATGGAGGATGGACTCAGGGGATCCTTATATATGCATAGGTCACATGGAGGATGGACTCAGGGGATCCTTATATATGCATAGGTCACGTGGATTATGGACTTAGGGGATCCTTATATATGCATAGGTCACATGGAGGATGGACTTAGGGGATCCTTATATATGCATAGGTCACATGGAGGATGGACTTAGGGGATCCTTATATATGCATAGGTCACATGGAAGATGGACTTAGGGGATCCTTATATACGCATAGGTCACGTGGAGGATGGACTTAGGGGATCCTTGTAAATGCATAGTTCACATGGAGGATGGACTTAGGGGATCCTTATATATGCATAGGTCACATGGAGGATGGACTTAGGGGATCCTTGTATATGCATAGGTCACATGGAGGATGGACTTAGGGGATCCTTATATATGCATAGGTCACATGGAGGACGAACTTAGGGGATCCTTATATATGCATAGGTCACATGGAGGATGGACTTAGGGGATCCTTATATATGCATAGGTCATGAGGATGGACTTAGGGGATCCTTATATATGCATAGGTCATGAGGATGGACTTAGGGGATCCTTATATATGCATAGGTCATGAGGATGGACTTAGGGGATCCTTATATATGCATAGGTCACATGGAGGATGGACTTAGGGGATCCTTATATATGCATAGGTCATGAGGATGGACTTAGGGGATCCTTATATATGCATAGGTCACGTGGAGGATGGACTTAGGGGATCCTTGTAAATGCATAGTTCACATGGAGGATGGACTTAGGGGATCCTATATATGCATGCATAGGTCACATGGATGGATGGACTTCACATGGAGGATCCTTTAGGGATATGCATAGATCACATGGAGGAAGGACTTGGGGATCCTTATATATGCATAATTCACATGGAGGATGGACTTAGGGGATCCTTATATATGCATAGGTCACATGGAGGATGGACTTAGGGGATCCTTATATATGCATAGGTCACATGGAGGATGGACTTAGGGGATCCTTATATATGCATAGGTCACATGGAGGATGGACTTAGGGGATCCTTATATATGCATAGATCACATGGAGGAAGGACTTGGGGATCCTTATATATGCATAATTCACATGGAGGATGGACTTAGGGGATCCTTATATATGCATAGGTCACATGGAGGATGGACTTAGGGGATCCTTATATATGCATAGGTCACATGCAGGATGGACTTAGGGTATCCTTATATATGCATAGGTCACATGGAGGATGGGCTTAGGGGATCCTTATATATGCATAGGTCACATGGAGGATGGACGTAGCGGATCCTTATGTATGCATAGGTCACATGGAGGATGGACTTAGGGGATCCTTATATATGCATAGTTCACATGGGGGATGGACTTAGGGGATCCTTGTAAATGCATAGTTCACATGGAGGATGGACTTAGGGGATCCTTACGTATGCATAGGTCACATGGAGGATGGACTTAGGGGATCCTTACATATGCATAGGTCACATGGAGGATGGACTTAGGGGATCCTTATATATGCATAGGTCACATGGAGGATGGACTTACGGGATCCTTGTATATGCATAGGTCACATGGAAGCCGGATTTAGGGGATCCTTATATATGCATGGGTCACATGGAGGACGAACTTAGGGGATCCTTATATATGCATAGGTCACACGGAGGATGGACGTAGGGGATCCTTGTATATGCATAGGTCACATGGAAGCCGGATTTAGGGGATCCCTATTTATGCATAGTTCATATGGAGGCCAGAGTGAGGGGATGGTTCATGGGCCATTTTGACAACCTTAATTATGCTGTTTCTCAGAAAGGAGGGCACGGAGCCAGGTATGGTGGCACAAAACTTTAATTCCAGCACTTGGGAAGCAGAGGTAGAGGATCACCATGAGTTTGAGGCTACCCTGAGACTACATAGTGAATTCTAGGTCAACCTGAAGTGAAAGGGGAGTATAGACCTTTAGCAGAGGCTGGTTAGTATAATGAGATTCCTGGAGTGTTAGCCTGCAAGAGACAGAAATTAGCTCCCAAAGAATGAGGGAGCTCTTCCGTTCTCATGTCTCCTTTTCTAACTAGTTATCCTGCCTCACTCAACTCAGCCTTGCTGAGTGTTCTCAGCCCCTGCAGCTAGTCAGTGTTCTTGACTTTCTCTGAAGGAAGCAGGGCAGATCTCCTGCCCAGTGCCCAATGCTCCCAACATGGCATCGTGTTGCCCACTGGGCAGGGTGCTGTGAGGGGAAGGGGTGTCATTCCTTCCCATACTATAACCTGCCTCTAGCTCTTCCTTCTGGAGTGGTTAACTGGAGGTTGTACAGGGGGAGGGGGAGTCCTTTTGAGTATGTGGGATTGGGTGTACATTGTTAGAGGTCAGGATTGGATTGGGATGCTGGGTCCCCCTCTACTGCTCCACCTGGGTCTTCTAATGTTGGACATGGCTCATCTTTGTTCTTTTTGGTACTGGTTTTACTGTAGAAGTTACTGGATAGTCAGTGACCTGTGGCTTGCAGGGTTTATGATCTAGGGGAATGCTACTGGATGAAGAGTCCTCAGGCTGTGGAGTCAAGCTGTACCCAAATGCAGAGCCCAGCACCCACAACCAGCCATCCTACCTCTTCCTGCCAAGTTACAGCATGCCTCATTGGCCTTGTTGCCTTTGAGAGCCTGCTGCCCTCTTCTGGTCACTCCACCCCTGTTAAAAGACTAACCCCCTTGCCCTGCCAAAAAAGAATGCAGTCATGGTGACAGGTGGAGGCACAGTCACAGCAGAGTGGAGCAGGGATTGGTCTTGGACTCCTGCATACTGTTCCCATGGTGCTACAGGGCTGATCAATCACTGGAGCCTGTCCTTCAGTGCAGGAGCATAAACTTGGGGAGTCAGGGATGGTGTGGAAGGCTGGGGTTAGTTTAATGTCTGCAGCTGGTCTTTGTTTGCCTTTTATTTTAATCTCTTACCCCAGACATGCTAATGAAATGATTCATCAGACTGGAAAATGTTTAATGTGATTGAAACTCTGAATGTACTATACACCACCATCTCTGTGAAATATCTTACCAGTTTATTGTTTTCTTTCTTTCGTTCTTTTTGAGAGAGAGATAATGGACATGCCAGGGCCTCTAGCCACTGCAAATGAACACTCCAGACACATGCGCCACCACGTGCATCTGGCTTACATGGGTTCTGGGGAATTGAACCTGGGTCCTTAGGATTCACAGGCAAGCACCTTAACTGCTAAGCCATCTCTCTAGCCCACCAGTTTCTTTTATTAACTAGATTTTTATTTGTGAGTGTCCCCCTTTTTGTTTAGTGCTTTTATGTGGCATCACTTGGTTGGAAACAGCTGTGTATGTGTGTGGGTTGGGGAGGGAGAGAGAGAGACATACACACACACACACACACACACTTCATTCTTCCTCTTCACCTGTAGCATGCAACACTGAAAACTCCTCATGGCATCACTATCTGAAGTACATTTTGAGGACAGAGCTGTTCAAAAATAGCTGTTGGGGGCTGGAGAGATGGCTTAGCGGTTAAGGCGCCTGCCTGCTAAGCCTAAGAACGCTGGTTCCAATCTCCAGCGGTTCCAATTCCAGGTCCCAACTTTTAGCCAGATGCAAAGTGACACAAGGGCGCAATGCCACACTTGACCACAAGGGGGCGCACACATCTGGATTTCATTCACAGCAGCTGAGAGACTGCTGGCGCGCCCATCTCTGTCTCCCTCTCCCTCTCGGTCTGTCTCTCTCTGTGTCTCTCTCCAAAAATAAATTAAAAAATTAAAAAAAATTAAAAGAAAATAGCTGTTGGATCTAACTTCCCCAGAACTCTGCTGCAGCACCAAAAACAAACAAAAACCCCTTTCTGTCTTATATTTATAAAACCTTCTCTTATCAAAATTTGGAATGCTTTTGACCCTTATGTTCTTTTTCTCTCTCTCTTTGGTGTGTATGTACATGTGTGTGTAGTGTGTGAACATGTGTTTACAGATGTGCATGCCCTGTGCACACTCACGTGAAGGTCCGTGGAGAATGTCAGGAGTCCTCCTCTATTACTCCTCTGCTTTTTCCCCCTGAGAATCTCCCACTGAACCTGAAGCTCACAATTTTTCTGTCTGACTGGCTGGCCAACAAGCCCCAGCAATTCTCTGTCTCTAACCCTTAGGACTGCGGTTACAAGTGTGCATGGCCACGTTCAACTTTTTTTTTATACGTGGGTACTGGGGATTGACCTCAGGTTACCTCATACCTGCGTGGTGAGTGGTCTTATAGTTCCAACTCTAGCTCTTCTTCTTTCTCTCTCTTATTTTAAGTTTTTTTTAAATTTCATGTATTTATTTGTAAGCACAAAGAGAGAGAGAGAAGAAAGACAAACAGAGAGAAAATGGGCACGCCAGGGCCTCTGACCATTACAAACGAACTCCAGACACATGTGCCCCTTGTGCATCTGGCTTATGTGGGTCCTGAGGAATCAAACCTGGGTCCTTTGGCTTCACAGGCAAACAAGCACCTTAACCGTTAAGCCATCTCTCCAGCCCTCTCTTATTGTATTTTTTGAGGTGGGGTCTCACTCTAGCCCAGGCTGACTTGGAATTCACTATATAGTCTCGGGCTATCCTTGAACTCATGGGCAGTCCTCCTACTTCTGCCTCCCAAGTGCTTGGATTAAAGGTGTGTGCCACCACACCCAGCTCTTTTCATATATATATAATATTTTTTTAACTTTTATTTATTTGAGAGAGAGGAAAGAAGCAGAGAAAGAGAGAAAGGGAGAGAGAGAGAGAGAATGGGCGCACCAGGGTCTCCAGCCACTGCAAATGAACTCCAGATACATGCACCACCTTGTGCATCTGGCTTACGTGGATCCTGGAGAATTGAACCAGGGTCCTTTGGCTTTGCAGGCAAACATCTTAACTACTAAGCCATCTCTCCTACCCCTCTTTTATATTTTTTACTTTTAGTTTTTTTGAGATAGGGTCTCACTCTAACCCAGGCTGATCTGGAACTTACTCTGTAGTCCCAGGCTGGCTTTGAACTCATGGTGATCATCCTACTTCTGCCTCTCAAGTGCTGGGATTAAAGGCATGTACCACCATGCCTGACTTTCTTTCTCTCTTTTAAAAAATATTTTTATTTCTTTATTTGTAAGCAGAGAGAGATAGAGAGAAAAGAGAGTCAGAGAGATAGAGAGAATGGGCACACCAAGGCCTCCAGTTGCTGTGCATATGGCTTTGTATGGGAACTGGGGAATTGAATCCACATCATCAGGCTTTGTAGCCAAGCACTTTAACTTCTGAGCCAAGTCTCCAGCCCTCTCTCTTTTTTAAAAGATATTTTATTCATTTATTTGAGGGGGACAGTTGAAATTAGAATGGGTGGGTCAGGGCCTCTAGCCACTACAAATGAACTCCTGACGCATGTGCCACCTTGTGCATATGACAAGTGACAGCACTTTTCTCTATAGACTCATTGGTCTGGTTTACACTGCTGCACCTTAGCCTAGGAACCAGTCTGCTTCTTTGGTGTGCTCCCCACTTCCATTGGAACACTACTTGGCTCCTTGGATGGATGCTTTGATTTGCTTCAGTCAAGAGCCTCATTCCAGCCGGGCATGGTGGCATACGCCTTTAATCCCAGCACTCGGGAGGCAGAGGTAGGAGGATCGCCGTGAGTTCGAGGCCACCCTGAGACTACATAGTGAATTCCAGGTTAGCCTGGGCTAGAGCGAGACCCTACCTCGAAAAACTAAAAAAAAAAAAGAGCCTCATTCCTCATGAGTATGGAGAGAGCTGACCCCTCCCTCCCGGCTTCATCCTGCAGGTGACCTACGGCTCCTTTGACTACACCTCGCTGCTCTACCTCTCAGATTACCTGGAAGACTTTGGCGGAGGGCGCTTTGTGTTCATGGAGGAAGGGCTCAACAAGACAGTGGAACCTAGAGCTGGTAGGACACAGGCTGGTGGGTGGGACACAGACCCGGAGCTAGCTAAGTGACTTTCATGCATGTGTGAGCCATGGGTGGGTAGGTTTTACTCTAGCCAATGCTGTGTTTGTGGACAAAACTCTTTGTTTGTTGGGCTTGGTGCTGAGTTTGTTCCAGGCCACCTGATGGTCATGGCACCAGAGACTAGCATTTATGGCCCACCTTCCCAAGATCACTGCAAGGTAGCAGTAGAACCAGATTCCTCGTGGCATCATCTTGGTGTGCATGGACCCCCTATGCCTCTGCTCACTGCCCTCTTGAAGGCTCTTGGTAACTCAAGGTTAGTTGATGCTGGCTAGCGTGAAGCTCAGGGGAGGGCATTTGCCTTGCATGCATGAGGCTCTGCGTAGCGTTCCATCCCAGCTTCACAAAACAGAGACAATGAGAATAAAAACGATTAAATGACACTTCCAATATAATGTTGGAGAGGGTGTGTCACATAGTACCATGGTTCTTGGGGCCAGCCTGGGCACTCATCTGCCTGGGCCGGGTGCCGTGGAGCCCCAGCATCCCAGCATCGTGCTGCACAGTGGTCTCCAGAAAGAAGTTGCTCAGCCAGAAGTCTATTCCTTGTGGCTTAAGTGGAGGGAGCCTGAGCTCAGGTCTGGTGGGAGGTGGAGCCTGACCCCAGTTCAATCTGGCCCTGTTCTGGCCTTAGTTACCAGTGGAGCCAGTGCTCTACCTGTTCACCAGACCCAGTACCTGCGTGGGAAAACTCAAAGCTCACAGCACAAGGCAAATGTTCCCTGAGGAGACCTGGCTGCTGGAGAATCCAGAGGACTTAGATCGTGCAGCTTTTTAACTTTTTAACTTATTTGTTATTTATTTTATGGTTTTTCAAGGTGGGGTCTGGCTCTAGCCCAGGCTGACCTGGAATTCACCATGTAGTCTCAGGCTGGCCTCAAACTCATGGTGATCTTCCTACCTTTGCATTCCAAGTGCTGACATTAAAGGCATGTTTTTGGTTGTTTTTTTTTTAACTTTAAAAAAATTATTTTGCCAGGCGTGGTGGTGCACACCTTTAATCCCAGTACTCGGAGACAGAGGTAGGAGGATCACCGTGAGTTCGAAGTCAGTCTGAGACTACATAGTGAATTCCAGGTCAACCTGAGCTAGAGCGAGACCTTACCTTGAAAAACCAAAAAATAATGTATATTTTTATTTAATTGCAAGCAGAGAAACAGACAGACAGAGAGAATAGGTTCACCAGGGCCTCTAGCTGCTGCAAACCAACTCCAGATGCATGAGCCACTTTGTGTATCTGGTTTTACATGGGTACTGGGGAATCAAACTCGGTCATTAGGCTTTGCAGGTAAGTGCCTTAACTGCTGAGCCATCTCTTCAGCCCCGCCTTTTAACTTTTAACTGTTTGCTTTTGAACATTTTCTTTTTTTTTTTTTTTTTTTTTTTTTTGGTTTTTCCAGGTAGGGTCTCACTCTAGCTCAGGCTGACCTGGAATTCACTATGTAGTCTCAGGGTGGCCTTGAACTCACGACAATCCTCCTACCTCTGCCTCCCGAGTGCTGGGATTAAAGGCGTGCGCCACCACGCCCGGCCTTTTGAACATTTTCATCATGATATCTTGGTAGGACATTTTGTGTCGTGATCCTTCAGGTAACTAAAATTCCATGTCTCGTATGCATACCTATGGGGTAATGTGTGTCTCTGTTTAGCTATAATTTGGTGTGGTTCACATACCAGACTCAAATGTAGTGTACTTAGGTAAGGATTATGTGAGTTCACTTTATTTATTTATTTATTTATTTATTTATTTATTTATTTTAAACATTGACTTATTTCCAACTACTTCTTTTTTATGTTTAATTTAATTTATTTTTTTGAGAGACAGAAAGAGACAGAGGGAGGGGGAGAGAGAGAGAGAATGGGTGTGCCAGGGCATCCAGCCACTACAAACTCCAGACACACGTGACACCTTGTGCATCTGGTTAACATGGGTCCTGGGGAATTGAACCTGGTCCTTTGGCTTTGCAGGCAAGCGCCTTAACTGCTAAGCCATCTCTCCAGCCCTGATTTCACTTTATAAGACAAGTGAGACCACACCGATTAGCAGGTGGCAGTCCTTATTGTGAATGGCAAGTGCCAGGGTTTTTGTTGGAGAAACTTTATAGAGAAAGGGACAGGGTCCTGTGTTTGGGCATCCACAGGCCTACCCTCATGTTCAGTGACTCCCTGTAAGAACTCAGAACTCAGCAGAGCTGTTACACCTAAAATTCATCGTAAAGTTCTTTAGGAATTTCAGCCCATCAAGGGAAGAGGCCATGGACAGCGTAAAGTTCCCCTCCCATCCTTCTCCATGGAGCCCAGTCCTGGCAACACATGAGACACACATGGGCTGCTGCTGACCAGGGTGCTCAATGAACCTTGATGTCCAGGGTTTTTATTGGAGGATGGTCAGGTAGGCATGGCTGGTCTCTGTGTAGCTGACCTCAGTCTCCAGCCTCAGAAACTGGGCTCATTCCACATGGCCCTGGGCCCAGCCATAAATCACACTGTTGGCTAGACTATATGGCGGGGCCCACAGCCCAGGTCAGCAAAGACTGCTGTCAGACAGATGCTCCTGGCTCAGAAGTCACCTCCCAGGAGGGCAGAGGGCCAGGCTTTTCTTTGGAATGGACAAAGGTGTGGTCAGTTAATTCTTTCCTGCCCCATCACTATGCTGTGGCCTCAGAACATCTTTAAGGTCACCTCTTCTGGATTCCAAGAGCTTAACAGACTGAAAGCCAGTGAGGCTTTTATGTCACCTGGCACTCAGGGACTCTAATTGTATGGGGAGGTGACATAGGAAAGGGGTGACCTTGTCAAGGTCCACGAGCAAAAGTGGCTGTCACACAATCCCTCTCTGAGAACTAGGGCAGCTTGGCTCACAGAGTATGGGGCAGAAGCACTCCTGGACATCGGGTCCTTCTCAGCCTGTGTCTCTGCTCTGGGCTGACATTAAGTTCTGGTGTCAAGGGTCCTGCTGTTTTGTGACTCCAGAGACTCTGGCATATCTGTTATCTTAATGATTTGGACTTCTTTTTTTTTTTTCATTTTTTTTATTGACAGTTTCTATATTTACAGACAATAAACCATGATATTCCCCCCCTCCATTTTCCCCTTCACAACTCCACTCTCCATCATATCCCCTCCTTCTCTGCATTAGTCTGTCTTTTATTTTAATGTCATCATCTTCTTCTCCTGTTATGAGGAGGGTCTTGGGAAGGTATTGCTACGCTCTGAGAGGTCATGGATATTGTCATTTGTTTTCTTCCTTCCCTCCTTCCTTCTTCCCTCCCTCCCTCCCTCCTTTCCTTCCTTCCTTTCTTTTTTTCTGGTTTTTCAAGGTAGGGTCTGGCTCTAGCCCAGGCTGATCTGGAATTCACTATGTAGTCTCAGGATGGCCTCGAACTCATGGAGATCCTCCTACCTCTGCCTCCCAAGTGCTGGGATTAAAGGCGTGCGCCACCACGCCCGGCTGTTTTCTTTTTTTGTTTTTGTTTTTCAAGGTAGGGTCTGGCTCTAGCCCAGGCTGACCTGGAATTCACTATGTAGTCTCAGGGTGGCCTCAAACTCACAGAAATCAACCTACCTCTGCCACTGAGTGCTGGGATTAAAGGTGTGTGCCACCATACATGACTGTTGTTGTTTTTCAAATATTTAATTAATTAATTTGAAAGAGAGAACGAATATATCTATACCTGGATGCATGTCTGGTGCAGGAGGAAGGAAGGGCCACTTCGCCAGCTCCAAGAGTCCTTGGCTGTAACTCCTACCGCTGCATACTTGGTTTCTCTGCTCCGGGCTTCATATGGCTCTCCCAGTAGGGTCCAGTGCACGTGGATGGTCTTTACTCCCTTTCAAGTTCCAAATAGAAAGGAAAGAAGTTTCGCAAGTAGCCTGAACGGACATGGGATCTTCATGGGACATTGGGAGCCAGGCTGCGTGGCGGGGGTGGTGCCTTCCTCATGACTTCCCAAGGTTGAGTGCAAATAATTAGCAGCAAATACTTACTGTTAAAGTGGATTCGGGCCCAGTTAGATGGCCAGGCAAATAAACACCGAATTCTCTTGGAACAGAAATCTGGAAGGACTCTGGAGCCCAGGACATCTCACCCAAAGCTGCCTTGGGAGGAGTTGCCGAGCGTGGGGGTTTGGATTTCTGCGTGGGTGGGGCAGCTTTTGTCTCTTAGCGCCCAACTGGACGCGCCTCTCCGACTTGTTAGCAAGTCCTCTTCAGCCTCCGTGATTGTTTTTTTAAATATGTTAAAAAAATTTTTTTTGAGGTAGGGTCTCACTCTAGCCCAGGTTGAACTGGGAAAAAATATTTTTTTTATTTATTGGACTGGAGAGATGGCTTAGCAATTAAGGCACTTGCCTGCAAAGTCAAAGGATCCAGAGTTGATTCCCAAGGACTCACATAAGCCAGATGCACAAGGTGGTGCATGTGTCTGGAGTTCATTTGCAGTGGCTGGAGGTGCTGGTGCGCCCATTATCTCTCTCTCTCTCTCTCTCTGCCTCTTTCTCTCTGTCTCTCAAATAACTAAATGAAAATAAAATATTTTATTTGCAAGGAGAGAGAAAGAGAGAGAGAGAGAATGGGTACACCAGGGCCTTTAGCTATTCAAATGAACTCCAGATACATGTACTACTTTGTGCATCTGGCTTTATGTGGGTACTGGGGAATCGAACCTAGGTCATTAGGCTTTGCAGGCAAGTGCCTTTACCACTGAGCCATCTCTCCAGCCCTCATTTTCTTGGTAAATATTTATTTGCAAGCAGAGAGAGAGTGAAAAAGAGAGGCAGGGGAGGTGGGAGAGAATGGGCACACTAGGGCCTCCAACCACTGCAAACAAACTCCAAATTCATATGCCAGTGCATCTGGCTTTATGTGGGTACTGGGGAATCAAACCTAGTTTCTTGGGCTTTGCAGGCAAGTGCCTTAACCGCTAAGCCATCTCTCCAGCCCATGATTGGTTTTTATTTTCTGTTAGATCTGGAAGACCACCAGGGAGCCTCAGGTCCATGTTTGCGGCTCCTTCCTCTGCCCTCCCCATTACAAAGAGCCTCCAGTAGCTGGGAGGACTAGGGGTACTCATGCTTCTTTGGGGGGACCTGAGCACTGCTGGTTTTGTTCTTCTGCTCCTCAGGTTTCTGTGGCAACAGTGGGGGTAGGGAGCCTTCTCCAGCTCATCCGGTGCTGTTGTGTTGGTTGCTGCCCGCCACCCTGGCCATGTGTGGTCTGGACATCATCTCTCTTTTCCTTCCTCCAGGTCGGGTCTCTTTCTTCACCTCAGGGTCTGAGAACCTGCACCGGGTAGAGAAAGTCCTCTGGGGTACCCGCTATGCCATCACCATTGCCTTCACCTGCAACCCTGACCATGGCATCGAGGACCCAGTGCTCACATAGCTGGCTGGATCAGGCCCTGAGGACCACCTGGAGACCAGTTCATGGCACCTGCATGTAGGGATGCAGCCATGTTGAATGTGTGCCTGTCCCTTCCATTTCAGCCCATTGCTGCTGCACAGAGTGCCTTATGAATTACCCTGATTTGATTTGCTAATGTTTTAATCTTCATCTGTGAGTAAATTAAGGAAAGAGCTCTCCCCTCAGAGTTCCATACCAATGTTCTGGGTGGTGTTCATGGTGGCTGTAGACCTCCCTTTCGTGGAGGGACTACCACACCAGTGAGAAGCTCACTGTCAGCAGAGTCCATCACCTACCCTGACCACATTTTAAAAATTTTTTCTTAACTTTTTATTGACAATTTTAATAACTATAGACAATAAACTATGATAATCCCTCCAACCTCCCCAATTTTCCCCCCTCTCAAAACTGCCCTTCATTAAAACCCTTCATCTTTCTAATTAATCTCTCTTCTATTTTGATGTCATCATTTTGTTCCTCCTGTTGTGAAAGCCTTGTGTAGGTAGTGTCACTGTGATATCCAGGCCATTTTGTGTCTGGAGGAGCACGTTGTAAGGAGTCCTCCCCTTCCTTTGGCTCTTACATTCTTTTTTTTTTTAATTATTATTTTTTATTTATTTTTGGAGAGAGAGACAGAGAGAGATAGGCAGAGAGGGAGACCAAGACAGAGATGGGCGCTCCAGCAGTCTCTCAGCTGCTGTGAACGAAATCCAGATGTGTGCGCCCCCTTGTGGGCAAGTGCAGCATTGCGCCCTTGCATCACTTTGCATCTGGCTAAACGTGGGACCTGGAGATTGGAACCGCTGGAGATTGGAACCAGCGTTCTTAGGCTTAGGAGGCAGGCGCCTTAGCCGCTTAAGCCATCTCTCCAGCCCCCTTTGGCTCTTACATTCTTTCTGCCACCTCTTCTGCAATGGTCCCTTGAGCCTTGGAAGGTGTGATAGAGATGTCTCATTTAGTGCTGAAGGTTCTACTATTACTTCTCAGCACTGTGCTGAGTTTTGAGTCACCCCAGTGGTCACTGCCATCTAAAAAGAGAAGCTTCTCTAACCAAAAGTGAGAATAGCTGGGCGTGGTGGCGGACGCCTTTAATCCCAGCACTTGGGAGGCAGAGGTAGGAGGATTGCCATGAGTTCAAGGCCACCCTGAGACTACATAGTGAATTCCAGGTCAGCCTGAGCTAGAGTGAGCCCCTACCTTGAAGAACAACAAAAAAAGAAAGAAAGAAAGAAAGAAAGAAAGAAAGAAAGAAAGAAAGAAAGAAAGAAAGAAAGGAGAGGAAAGAGAGGAAGAGGAGAGGAGGAGAGGAGAGAGAGAGAGGAGAGAGAGGAGAGGAGAGAGAAGAGAAGAGAAGAGAAGAGAAGAGAAGAAAAGAAAAAAGAAAAGTGGGAGGAAGCTGGGCGTGGTGGCATGCGCCTTTAATCCCAGCACTGGGGAGGCAGAGGAAGGAGGGTTGCCATGAGTTCAAGGCCACCCTGAGACTACATAGTGAATTCCAGGTCAGCCTGAGCTAGAGTGAGCCCCTACCTTGAAGAACAACAAAGAAAGAAAGAAAGAAAGAAAGAAAGAAAGAAAGAAAGAAAGAAAGGAAGGAAGGAAGAAAGGAAGAAAGGAAGGAAGGAAGGAAGGAAGGAAGGAAAGGGAAGAGAAGAGAAGAGAAGAGAAGAGAAGAGAAGAGAAGAGAAAAGAAAAAAGAAAAGTGGGAGGAAGCTGGGCGTGGTGGCATGTGCCTTTAATCCCAGCACTGGGGAGGCAGAGGAAGGAGGGTTGCCATGAGTTCAAGGCCACCCTGAGACTACATAGTGAATTCCAGGTCAGCCTGGGCTAGAGCAAGACCCTACCTCAAAAAACAAAAACAAACAAAAAAAGTGGGAGGAACTGGATATATGGTTCAGTGTGTTAAGGCGATTGCTTGAAAACCCTAACAACCCAGGTTCAACCCCCCAGCACCCACATAAAGCCAGATGCATAAAGTTGTGCACTTGGAGTGTGTTTGCAGTGGCAGGCGGCCCTGGTGTGTCCATTCTCTCTCTTTACTTGCAAATAAATAAATAAAATATCTTTAATAAAAAATAATTAGGGCCGGGCGTGGTGGCACATGCCTTTAATCCCAGCACTCGGGAGGCAGAGGTAGGAGGATTGCCATGAGTTTGAGGCCACCCTGAGACTACAGAGTGAATTCCATGTCAGCCTGAGCTACAGCGAGACCCTACCTCAAACAAACAAACAAACAAACAAACAAACAAACAAACAAACAAAAAGCCAAGGGGTGGAGAGCAGTTAAGGCAGCTTGCTGGCAAAGCCAAAGGACCCAGGTTTGATTCCTCAGGACCTATGTAAGCCTGATGCATAAGGAGGCACATGCATCTGGACTTCTTTTGTAGCAGCTACAAGTCCTGGCATGCCCATTTGGCCTCCAGTCCAATCAGAGAGCAGTTGGTTTCCCACCTAACAGACATGCCACCATTGCGCCAGTTGGCACATTCGGCCTGGCTTGGCCACCATTTTTTTTTTTTTTGAGGGAGGGTCTCACTCCAGACCGGGCTGACCTAGAATTCACTATGTAGTCTCAGGCTGACCTCGAACTCACAGCAATCCTCCTACCTCTGTCTCCAGAGTGCTGAGATTAAAGGTCCTGCCAAATTTTGACCACATTTTGAAACCACATGGCTCACTGAAGACCAGCCAGCAGACTGGGTAGGGATCACAAAAAGTGTGTGGACACAGGATTGGAAATGGCAGTACTTAGAAGGCTCTAGTGGGCAGTGGCTTCTTTCAGGAAGGAGCACGTGTGCCTTCAAGGTGGGTGGTAGTGGAACATCCTGTGAGAACTTGTCTGTGCACCTCAGTCTTGTGCTGGGCCCTGCTATCACCAGCAGTGTTCTAGCAGGTTCAAGGGTGTCCGTGCCGAGAGAGGCCTAAACATCTCTGTCCCCAGCCCCCCTGGCTCCAGCGCTATGCTCACCCCCTTAGTCCTGGCATGACCCCTTCCTTTCATAATCGAGCAAGAGTAAGAAAGAGGAGCTGAGACCAGAAAGGCCATGGGCCTGGCTCTAGAGGCACATCCCTTAGCCCAGACCGCAGCAGGTCAGCTTCCCAGGAGAAGACTGACTCCCCGCA
The DNA here is from genome assembly GCA_036365145.1 of Orientallactaga sibirica. Taxonomy (NCBI): domain Eukaryota; kingdom Metazoa; phylum Chordata; class Mammalia; order Rodentia; family Dipodidae; genus Orientallactaga; species Orientallactaga sibirica. The sequence continues at coordinate 905,513 of JAEOAD010000013.1, forward strand.
CCGTCCACATTCAACCATAGCCTCAGGAGTCCTTAGTGCAATACTGTCCGAGTCATCCTGACCCAAGCTGCGTGGTGAAGAGTGGCCAGAGCTAACAGTACATGGACATATACCTGAGGCAGGTGCTACTCTTGACCTCCAGAACCAAGTCTCTAGAATTGGGCACCCTGTAGTAATGGAGCTACTTTGTTTTATGGGGTAAGGGGGAAAATTGCTAATGAGCAGACATGTGGCCAGATGAGGTGTAAGGAGGTGTTTTGCGCCTCAGTGTGTCCCTCCTACACTGGTGTCTGTCTCACAGACCTCTACTTTCTAGCAGGTTCCACGGGGGACAGGGTGGTTTTCTGTTGTGGGCAGGAATGCTGGGGTGCTGCTGCTTCGTCCTGAGCAGACCACGGGGAAGGCTATGTTTTCATAGGAGGTCACTGGGGGTCTGGGGAGGATGTGGCCAAGTTCTGGCTGAGAGAAGAGGCTGACTCTTCAGGGCTGCTGCTTCCTCAGCCTGTCTGCTGCATTTGTCATACGATGGCTCTGCCCCTTGACTTTCCATTTGTGGTTAGGACAAGCATGCCAGGTTCCTGCTGTGGGCCACATGGCAAGTGTTCCTGGCATCTCTTCCACAGTCAAAGCAGGGCTGGTCTCTGTAAGCCCACAGAGCACTGCCTGCTCAGTGATGGCTCCAGCCGGCCTGGCCCTGAGGAGAAAGCAGCATTTGGGTGAGGACAGGCCGGAGTTGGCTGAAGCCTTGGAGGTTTCTGGCAGCGTCACTGAGTCTCTGCTTCCTCAGCTGGGACCAAAGTTTGGGGTCAGACAGCACCAGGCAGGGGTCTGAGGCTGAGAAAGTGTGACTCTGCAGGTGTCCTGAAGGTTAAAGGGAGGATGTCTGAGGAGGGTGGCAGTGCCTTTGAGCAAGTGTCACCTGTACAGCCATCATGAGGTGACACTGTAGACATGGTTCTCACCTCTGTTGTACGACCCTCTGGGTTCTCTCAGGATAGGCTATTTCCTCCCTCCAGCCCTCCCTCTCTCAGTCTTCACAGCCAAGCCTGTGTGAGCCACTTCTCAACAACGCCACGAGTACCCCAGAGTCCTTTTTGTTCTGAAGTTACTGAAAGTTTGGGCCGGGCATCTCCTATGGAAACCAGATGGCAGAGCATGGGAAGAATCAGCACTGCTCCTGAGTTGGCATCTTCATCCAGTGTCACCCACTGATGGAGCCAGTGAGCAGAAGCTGGGTGTGGCATGGGTTAGCCACCCCGCATGACACTTTCCGTAGCACTATGGGCCTCAGACAAGGTTGTTTTCATAGTCATAGGACACTACCTGCTGCCTGTGTTGGGGGGCTGGCTCATGTGGAGAGTTGGGGACCCTTTTGTTTATCCGTAAAATGGAGACCAAGGACCCAAGACATCAGCTTGTGGGTTCCCCTCATTTAGGCACTCTGAAAATCCCCAAGGACAGCACTGAGCTGCTGGAAAGGTAGCCAGGTCGGGGGCCAGGCCATCCCATGTTTTAAGGACTACCCCTCAAACCCAGGTGTGGCCAGGGTACTCTGGAAGACCCTCATTCTAGACCTCTGTGAGTGCTGTCCATGGTCTCCCCGTACCCGATCCTCACAGTGCAGCTCTGGGGACGTCTGAGTAGCTTCACCTAGTCCTCTCAGCTTCCACAACAGCATCTATCCAGGTGTCAACTAGCCTCCATGCCGACTTCATGCAATGTCCTCACCTCTTAGATCTTCCTGCCTCTGAAGCGGGATCCAGTCCCATCTCCACAGCATCTCAGGAAACCAGATGCTTACAATAATATCAGGCCTTCTTCCATTCCTCAATTCTTTATTTTCTCTGAAGAACCTGCTACATTTGGCACCACTTTCATTCCCAGGAAGGAGTCCCTGGAGGCATCTGTTTTTATTTTTTGTGTGCCTCCACCATGCCAGGCCACCCTACCTCACCAGCTGTCCCAGTGGGTCTGGATCTGGACATCTTTTTTTTTAAATTTATATTTATTTTTATTTTGGAGAGAGACACAGAGAGAGACAGAGGGAGAGGGAAAGGGAGACAGAATGGGCGTGCCAACAGCCTCTCAGCTGCTGCGAACGAAATCCAGATGTTTGCGCCCCCTTGTGGTCAAGTGCGGCATTGCGCCCTTGCGTCACTTTGCACTGCATCTGGACCTAAAGATTGGAACCTGGAGATTGGAACCAGCATTCTTAGGCTTAGCAGGCAGGCGCCTTAACCACTAAGCCATCTCTCCAGCCCTGGACATCTTTTTTTTTGTTGTTTTTTTTGAGGTAGGGTCTCACTCCAGCCCAGGCTGACCCATAATTCACTACGTAGTCTCAGAGTGGCCTTGAACTTGTGATCTACCTCTGCCTCCATAGGGCTGGGATTAAAGGCATGTGCCACCACACCTGGCTCTGGGCATCTTTTATGTCTCTTTCTTTCCAGTTATAGCCATATGAGAGGGGACAGGTCAGGGCTAGCAGAGGTTGGGGACACGAGCTGCTCCCTCTGGGGCCCTAGGCTCTGTACCCTGCTCACTCTTGGGATGCACACAGCCATTAGTGCACAGTGCCCCATGCATGCAGTCTGTGGCCAACCCCCGCAGAGGGCACCAGCCGTGACTCAGCCCTGCCTTTCTACCTTCAACCCTTTAGAGGCCTGGAAGATAGGAGCAGAGGTGCTCAGGGCTGTCTCCTCACTCGAGAGGGCTGGTGGGGGTCTCATAGAACTGCTGCTACACTGGATTGAGGCTCTCCCCAGCAGACCTCCTCCACATTCCTGGGCCCCTCCCAGCATCCCTCAGCACAGAAAGTCTTGCCTTGCGTCTCCACTTCAGGCTGTGTGCATGGTGCTTCTTCCATTAGCCCCCAGGCCCTGCCTCAGAGGAATCTTGCCAGCACTGACTGCCAGTGCACAGGGCCACCACCCTGGACAGCCATGGTGTCTCTGAATTTCACACTGTCACATAGTTTTAGGGTGAGACATGGGCTCTGTCTGGACTTTCAATCATGCTGTGGGGTACCAGAAGCTGCAAAGGGAAGGTGAGCATCCCCACTGGCCAGTCAGAATGGATGCATTCCTGGCTCATGGCCACCTGGACAGATGTTATCCCAGCCATTGAAGCCTCTGGACAGTGTCCTTGCCAACACCTTGCAAAGACCTATTAGTACCTGGACCCTTCCTGGCTTTATCCGCTCTCAAGACTCACAGGGCCTGATATGGCCAATGCTGCCCCTTGAGCCCTCAGTGTCTCAGCTAAGAAGACTTAGTAGAAAAGATGGCCTAGTATCAGAGTCATTGAAAAGGTTACTGCAGACCCTGAAAGAGGCAGATAGCCAGTGAATCTGTAAGGCCTGAAGGCACTGCATTTCAAAGAGCAGCACAGGGGAAAGCGGAACCTCCCGGGAGGTGACCTCTGGGCTAACTGGAGACCATGAAAGCATCCCAGGCTGTGCTGGCAGGACAGGGAGGGAAGAGGGGCCCAGAGCACTGGACAGAGTCCTCAGGCCACTGACTGCTCCTCTTCACCACCTGGTCTCACCCCGGCCTCTCTGTCCATGGCTCCAGAGAGACAAAGCGGTAGGACGCCACCATCTAGCCTGTGCACCTCTCTGTGGAGCCTGGTCAGTCTTGAGGGAACCGGCCTGCCCAGCACCTCACAGGGTGGAGTTCGTGCTGGCCTAGAAAGGACAGAGTTTGGAGCTGTCTGCCATTGGGTACTGGCAGCCTGGCTTCCTGGTCACCCATTCACCCCTCAGATGTCTGGAATTCAAATGGAAATACCTGCATGTGGTGAGGGGAAACGTCTGGATTGCCTGGGACTGCATATGGGGACCTTCAGCATATGTGTGGGAGCCCAGGAACCCTTCTGTGGTTGACCCCTTAATGCTGGAGGCAGGTTCTGGAGAGGAAAAAATGCAGGTCTTTGCGAACCCACTCCTACTGTCTTTCTTGTCCAGGGCCATCTCATGCCACAAACACACTGTCACCCCACAATCCAGGTGTGACCCTGTGCATTTCCTTTGATGGAGATAGTATCCATAACAGGGTTCTCTGGACAGGTAAACAGTGGCTCCGGCTTGCAGGTGCTTTATTCCTGGAAAGATTAGCAATGCAAGGTACTTTGGGGTATGTGGCTTTCTCTGTTGATGAATGAATTATACAGGCTCAGGAGCCCTGGGTGAGTACCTTTAAGCTATGAGATCATGGGTCCCTGCACTAGTGCACCCCACACAGCAAGCTGGGCACGTCCCACCTTCTCCAATGTGGAAGCATAAACACAGCCAGCCTGGGAGACGTGGCATCTACCCCCAAGCTAAGGCAGAGATTATCTGAAGCCAAAGTCAAGCCGAGTCAGGGCTGGAGGCAGACCAGCCTGCTGGCTGGGATGGGACTGTGCCTGGTAAACCCATCAGCCAGATGTCTGATCCTAGGTGAGGAGCACACCACACAGAGACTGACAAAGCAGAAGAGGACCCATGCCCAGGAATAGGTGGAGGCCTGGACAGCCCAGAAAGCTGATGGACAGGGTTGGGGCCTTCAGAGGCAGGAGGCACCCTATGGCCAGGTAACATGGGCCTAGACTCCAGTTCTGAACTCATCAGCACAGCCTCTGCACTTACCTCACTTCCTCCCTAAGGCAGCTGAGGGTGGCGGGAACCCTGAGAGGTACAGGGTCCTTGCTATTCTGTAAACTCTCCATATTTATCCTTTGGCCTAGTGTTTGGGGTAATTAATAGTGAAGGCCTTAGATAACGTTTTGTTTTGGTTTTTGATTTTTTTTCCAAGGTAGGGTCTCACTCTAGCCCAGGCTGACCTTGAACTCGCTGCCTCCTGAGTACTAGAATTAAAGGCCTGTGCCACCATGCCTGGCAACATTTTTTATTTTAAAGCTCTGTGCATCTTCTAGGAGAAATTTGGAAAAGATTCAAAAGTATAAAGTAAAAAGAAATTACCTAAAAATTGTCCCACCACGAGCTAACATTGCTGACATTTTTAAAGCATCTCTGCTGAGTTTTTTTTTTTTTTTTTTGCAAATGTGTGCATACAATCTCACACATGGGCTTGTATACACACACATCCACACACACACCCCAGACTCACACCTGGGCATATGTACACACACACACATCCACACACCCCAGACTGTCATAAATACCCTCACACACACATTTTCTTTCAAATAAAGCTTGGGGAGGTTGGCAAAATGGTCCAGCAGTTAAGTGTACTTTCTGAACAAGCATAAGGGCCTGAGACCACAGAGTCGGAATGTCCAGAATCCATGTAAACAGCTGGGTTGTAGTATTTTTAAAAATTTTTATTTTTGTAAGCAGAGAGAGAAGGAAAAAGACAGAGATAGAAGGGGGCCCCCAGGGCCTCTAAGCTACTGTAAATGACCTCCTGATGCACGTGCCACTTTGTGCATCTGGCTTTATGTGAATACTGGGGACGCGAACCCAGGTCATTAAGATTTGCAGGCAACTGTCTTAAATGCTGAGCCATCTCTCTAGCCTTTTTTTTTTTTTTTTTTGCATCAGATTTTAAATGGCTTCTTACTCCTGGAGGGCTCTGAGTTCTGGGTCAGACATTCTGCTCCTTATTACAGAAATAGTTACTTTTATTTTTTATTTTTATTTCTTTTTTGGTTTTTCGAGTGGGGTAGGGTCTCACTCTGGCCCAGGCTGATCTGGAATTCACTATGTAGTCTCAGGGTAGCCTCGAACTCACCGCACTCCTCCTACCTCTGCCTCCTGAGTGCTGGGATTAAAAGCGTGTGCTACCACGCCTGGCTCTTGTATTTCTTCTTGAATTTTTTTTTTTTTTTTTCAAGGTAGGGTTTTACTCTCTACCCATGTTGGCCTCCAACTCACAGTGATCCTTTTACGTCTGTCTCCCAGGTGTTGGGATTAAAGGTATATCTCACATTTATGTATAAATAACTGAAATACAAATAGGTGGCCTCTCCACCTGGATTAAACCTGGCTCCTGTCACTTTGGTTTCTGAGCCAGGCACCCTAATGGGAGGCTGTGGGGGCAGGATGTTGTAGTGTAGGAGGGTGGCACCAAGGTCTTGGCTTTCCTGGCCATTGTCAACACTGTGCCTAAACTTGTGGCAAATGCTTGCTACTCTTTTTTTCCTAATTCTATGGTGTCAGCTGAGCCACAGTCCTGCTGAGTGGCTTCAGCTTCCAGGCCAGGCAAGACTGTCCAATACCTGTCACCCCAGGACTGACAGATGAGACGACTGGAATCCTGGGGTCTCAGGCAGCTAACACACACTCCAGGGACAGCATGGGAGCATGGGAACATGGGAGCCTGGGGCAGTGGTCAGGGGCTAATCCCATCCTTCCTTAACAATGGCTGACATGAGGACTATTATGCCCCTGAGCCAGATGGCACTCCATGCAGACATTTCAGTGTGGTTTTTCTTTGCCTGAGTCTGAGTGTTGGGTGGATGACATTTAAAAGCTGGAGAACCTTGTCCATCATCCTGTGTTCTTTGGCCTCTGTCTGCTCATTCATCTCACAGGGTGACAGCACCTCCATCAGCCACTACTGCCCAGGGGGCCACGGCCAGGTCTAAATGAAGATCCCATCAGCTCAGCAGCAACCAGTACAGTGCCTGGGAGCACAGACCAGATCCTCCCCATCCTTCCACCTTCCTGTCCCTCCCCCTTTTTTTTTTTTTGATTTTTGTGAGTTAGGGTCTCACTCTAGCCCAGGCTGACTTGGAATTCACTATGTAGTTTCAGTGTGGTCTTGAACTCACAGCAATCCTCCCACCTCTGCTTCCCAAGTGTTGGGATTAAAGGTGTGCACCACCTCACCTGTCCTTCTTCCCCACCCCCAGACAGCTCAGGCAAAGGCCTGGAAGGTAGACACACACTGCTCAACCACTCAGGATTTTCATGGTATGCTGGGCCCAGGACCCTCTTCCAAGACCTGATGTCCATTCCTAGCACTGAGGCAGGGCAGATGCAGAACTCAGGGTTTATTGTCCAAGTTCAGGAGCCACAGAAGCCAGGGGACAGGGTAGAGCAGGGAAGAAGAGGATGAAGTACCTGCAGGTCTCTTGCCAACCAAAAGGAGATTCCTGGTCAGCAGAGGAAAACTGATCCAAGCCAGGTTCACAGCTAGGCACTGGCTCCTTCTGCTCCAGGTAAGAAGGTCTCAAGACATTTAACTCTTCAAGGTCTTCTGAAGACAGTCTGGGCTGAAGCCTCCGAAGGCCCTCGGAGATGGGTATAAAAACAGGGGTGGGGCTATCTCGGCGTTCTAGGAAAGTGCTAATGGAGCTGAACTGGGCAACAAGGAAGACGTTCCAGAAGAAAACTCAGGAAGAGAGACAAACTAGTCAAGTGAGGGTAGAGGATTCTGGGAAGAGGCTCTGGAGTGGTGTGGCGTATGCAGGGTAGTCTCAGACAAAGGCCCCGCTAGAGACCAATGGGGACATCATGAAAGTCTCTACGGCCTGCTGGCTGCTGGAGGATAGACAGCGGCTGGAGTCATGCTTTAAGTGGACTCGGCTGGGCAGGAAGCTGCCAGCACCCCTGGGCCCATGGCCACTGCTGCTCAGTGAACGCTGGCGGCCACGTAGGTACTCGCGGTAGTTCTTGGTGAGCAATGTGTAAAGGAAAGGGTTGACACAGCTGTTTCCGTAAGTGAGGCAGGTGGTCAGGTAGTTGATGATGCGTGTGGTCTGGGGTGCCAGTGGCATAGCCTCATAGTACTGGGCCAGCAGCTGCCACAGCCAGAAGGGCAGGAAGCAGGCCCAGAAGAGTAGGACGATACCCAGGATGAGGTAGAGCACCCTGGGGTTGGGCAGCCGCCGTGTCTGCTTGAAAGAGGCCTGCTGTGACAGCCAGTAGGCCCGAGCCAGGCGGACATAGAGCAGCCCAATGACCAGGCCAGGCCCCACAATGCTGGTCCCAAAGAGCAGTGTCAGGTAGGCACGGTGGGCATGAGGACCCCAGGCTGGCAGACAGAGGCTCTTGGAGCCCCTGTGGACTAGCCGGATGGCAAGCATCATGGGCAGGGTCAGCAGCAGGGCCAGCAGCCAGGTGCCCAGTGCCAGCAGCTTGCGGTAACCCTTGGAGCGTTGCACTGTATCCAGAGGCCTCAGCACAGCCATGTAGCGCTCACTGCTCATGACTGTCAGGGTAAAGATGCTGGCGTGCATGGTCAGGAAGTCCAGACTGAAGAGTACGCGGCAGCCCATGTCTCCAAAGTGCCAGTCCTTGGTGATGTAGGTGGCCACAATAAAGGGGATGCTGAGCAGGTATAGGAGGTCAGCCAGCGCCAGGTTGACCACATAGACGTACATGGAAGCTGAGGCACGCAGGAAGCGGCACATGATCACCAGAGTGTATATGTTGCCCACCACACCCACCAAGCCCATGGCTGAGAGCACTGCCCCTATGGCACCTGTGGCTACCAGGTCCTGCAGGGAGCTGGGCTCTGTTGGGCCAGTCCAGGAACTATTGAGGGACATGTTGGGTCCAGGCAACTCAAGCACGGTGCTTCGTGTCACGTCAAGCATGGAGAACCTGGTTGTAGAAGCTGGGGTCAGAGCCATCTCTGCCCTATGCTGGGCTTTCAGTGGGGCCTACTGCTCCGTGAGGAGGGCCTGCTGGGAACGTGCTTGTCCTGTGGGAGAAGACACTCATCAAAGGTGCATCACAGGCACCCCTTCCATGCTCCTGAGGCTTCTGTGATGGACAGCTCCAGGGGTCACTGCCCCCCTTCAGAGGGACAGGAACTCCTCAATTCCTGTTTCCCCTTGGAACTCCTGAGAAGACCCTTTCATTATGTCACCTTCCAGCCACCCAGGAGAATCCTAGAACCATCTGGACCCACTGCCCCTCAGGGAACTCTAGTAGAACCCCAGTGCCAGCCTAAATACAAATGTAAGGCTGGGGGCTGACTGACACGGAGGTTAAATGGTTCAGCCCCTCTGGGAGCAGAGGTCAGCATTGCATGGAACTGGGAGTCCCGAGATCCAGCTCTGCAACCCCACAGTCTTCTCTCATTTTATTTCACTTACTTTTTTTTTTTTTAAATGCTATCTTCCTATTGCACAAGTAACAGCTGCTGAACTTAAAAGTCCAAACAGAAAAGTAAGTGAGGTAAAGGTCTTTGTGATCTTCATTTATCATACAAGGAAAACAAGCCTGGATCCCTGCCTCACACCATACACATGACAGAGGGCCGACCTGCATGCAGATTAAACAGATCAATCAAAAGGCCTCTAGAGTGCTGGAGAGATGGTTTAGCAGTTAAGGCACTTGCCTGCGAAGCTCAAAGACCCAGGTTTGATTTCCCCAGTACAAGGAGTTTGTTTGCAGTGGCTGGAGGCCCTGGTGTGCCCATTCTCTCTCTCTCTCAAATAAGTAAATAAATAATTTTTTTGTTTTTGTTTTTCGAGGTAGGGTTTCACTGTAGCCCAGGCTGACCTGGAATTCACTATGTAGTCTCAGGGTGGCCTTGAACTCATGGTGATCCTCCTACCTCTGCTCTGTTCGTTTACAGTGGCTGGAGGCCCTGGTGCACCCATTCTCTCTCTTTCTACCTGTCTATTCCTACATCTCTCTCTCTCAAATAAATAAAATTAAACATTTTTTAAAAAAAAGCTTCTAGAGGCCAGGCATGGTGGCTCACGCCTTTAATCCCAGCACTTGGGAGGCAAAGGTAGGAGGATCGCCAAGAGTCTGATGCCACCCTGAGACTCCATAGTGACCTGGAGGTCAGCCTGGGCTAGAGCAAGACCCTACCTCAACTCCCCCCCACCAAAGTTTTTATGTAAATATTTATATTTTATTTATTTGAGAGTGAATGAATGAGAGTGGGTGCACCAGGGCCTCTTGCTACTGCAAATAACTCCAGACACATGCACTACTTTGTACATCGGGCTTTTTGTGGGCACTAGGGAACTGAACCTGGGCCACCAGCTTTGCTAGCAAGAGCCTTAACTGCTGAACCATCTCCCCAGCCCCAATAGAAAGTTTTTTTTAAATGGGGCTGGGGAGATGGGTCAGTGATTAAAAAGGCACATGACTGCAAAGCCTGTCAGCCTAGCTTCAATTTCCCAGCACCCATGTAAAGTTGGGTGCAAAGTGGCATTTGCATCTATAGTCCCAGTGTGCCTATGACAATGGGAGGTGGGGAAGCTTGCGAGCAGGCTAATCTGATATTTGCAGACTGGCAATTTGGTTGCAGCTGCAAGAGACCCTGTCTCAAAGAAGGTGCGGCATGGACCCCTCAAAATTGCCCACAAATACTCTCTCACACACAAATAAATATGTGGAATGTCTATTTTTAAAAGGTTTTTAAAATGTAATTCCAGGTCAGCCTGAGCTAGAGTGAGACCCTACCTCGAAAAAAAAAAAAAAAAAAAGTAATTAAAAAATTAAGAACTTTACTAAGAAAGTAAAGAGATTATCAGAAAACACATATCAAAGAACAAGTAAACAGAATACATGCAAGAACTCTGAATTAATAGAGACTAATAAACCTTTGGAGGGAAAACAGGCAAACAAAACCTGAGTAGAAACTTCTGGAAGAAAATGCCCAAAGGCCACAAACTCATGGAAAGATGCTCAGTATGGCTTGACATCAGAGAAGTGCAGATCAGAACCACAAGGAGACTCCACTCTACCCCCCACCTACAGTACAACTAGAAAGATTCATGCCCCCTTTTCTCTCTTCTCTCTCTCTTTTTACTTTAAAAAATTATTTATTAGAGACACACACAAGAGAGAGAGAGAAAGAGGAAGAGAGAATGGGCACACTAGGAACTCTAGCCACTGCAAATGAACTCCAGATGCAGGTGCCACCATGTGCATCTGGCTTACGTGGGATCTGGAGAACTGAACCTGGGTCCTTTGCTTCATAGGCAAGCACCTTAACTGCTAAGCTCTCTCTTCAGCCCCCCTTCTTATTGACAATTTTCATAACTATAGACAATAAACCATGATAATTCCCTCCCATGCCCTGTTTCTGAGTGTTGGGAGGATTGGAACTCTCAATAACTGCAGCGGAAAGTATAAAAATGGTTCAGCTGCTTAGGACAATAGGTGTCACAGGTGTGCACTACCTCACCAGCAATTCCACTCTTGGTGTGCACACCAGTGAAACAAGTGCATTGACTTGTCCACAAAACTACAAGGGTGAGAATATTAATAGCAACTTGATAAGTAAATATCTTGAAATAATCCAAATGTCCATACCTAGTGGCATGGATATGCTAAGAGGGACATCTCCATTAAAAAAACACCATAGCGGGTATTTTTTTTAAAGCTCAACATTTTAGAGAGAGAGAGAGAGAGAGAGAGAGAGAGAGAGAGAAAGAAAGAAAGAAAGAAAGAAAGAAACAAAGAAACAAAGAAACAAAGAAACAAAGAAAGAGAAAGAAATAGGGCTGGAGAGATGGCTTAGCTGTTAAGGCACTTGCCTGCGAAGCCTGCAGACACAGGTTCAATTCCCCAGTACCCACATAAGCCAGATGCACAGTGGTGCATTTGTCTGGAGTTTGTTTGCAGTGGCTGGAGGTCCTGGAGCACCCATGTGCTCTCTCTATCTGCTTCTTTCTTTCTCTCTCAAATAAATTAATAAAGTTATATTAAAATTTTAAAAATGCCCCATAGCAAGCCAAGTGTGGTCTTTAATCCCCAGTCGTCAGGAGGCTGAGGAGGGAGGATCACCCTGAGTTCAAGGTCAGCCCAGGCTAGAGTGAGACCCTCCACATTTCCTTCAGCAGTGAAGGAAGCATTGGTGTAGTCCTCAGCTCCTGAGAGACCCACGCGTGGACACAGTTCACTCTATTTCCCTCTCCGGTGAGTTTGTTAACTGACAGTCATCTATTACAGGGGTGCCAGTGTGGGTGTCTGTGCACGTCTTGTCCTGGGAAGACGTCACACTTACGTACATGTAAAAACCCTCAGCTTTACACACAGAAGACCCTTGTTGACATTAGGTTGTCCTCATAAGAAAAATAAGAGCCTACAGGGTGGGCATTCTGAAAGGGAGTAGAAAAGTCCGGGGGATCCCTGGGCCTCCCTGACACCCAGACACAAAAAAGGCTCTAGAAGGTCGCTTTCTGCACAGCCAGCGCTGATGGATGCATGGGATACACTAGCATTTGATGTAGAAGGAACTGGCAGGTCCAGGGGTGCAGAGGCATCGCCCCCCAGGTCCCAGATCCCCGCAAGGTTGGACAGCTCGGTGGGGAGCTGAGAAGGCGAGGGGCCCATGGCACCTCTGCCACACAGTCGCCCGTGAATGGTCAGCTCACAGTTCAGAGTGGGCGAAAGTTTCAGGCGGGAGGCGCTGCCACCAAGCCAGGGCCGAGCCCCACGCGGCGGGGGTCCTCCCGGCCCCTGGGCCGCGCCCTCCCGGTCTCGGAGCCCCGTGCCTGCCGCGTCGCCCCCGGCCCGGTTGCGCTCACCTCCGTCCCCAGCCCTGGGGTGGCGCGCGGGGCTGACACCTCCGGAGCGCTCCTCCGTCGGGGCGGCTCGGCTCCGGGGCGCACGGGCGCACGCTGGCCGCCGCCTCCCGAGGGCCGCCGCCACCTGCCCCGCGCCAGCTGGGAATGCGCCGGCCGGCCCGCGCCCTGCGCGCTGGGTATTAATAACCGGGGCCGCCGGGGCCCGCGAGGGCAGCGGGCAGCGCCGGCAGGGCAGGGCAGGCAGGGCAGGCAGGGCAGGCAGGGCAGGCAGGGCAGGGGAAGGACGGCCCCGCGTTCGCCGCGTCCCCACCGGCCAGTCCCGGACTCGGGTCGCCCAGGGCTTCTCCTCTTCCCGCCTTAGCGCCCGCGCCGCTGCACGGCGTTTTCCTGGAGCCGAGCCTGATTCTCCGCTGTCAATCAAGCCGTGGGACTGCCTGCGCGCAAAAGAGCTGGAAGCGAGCGAGCGGGCGGGCGGGAGGCACAGCGGTAGGGAGGACCCCCCAATCAAAGAGCTCTGAAGGAGGCAGGTCTGGGCAGAGGCATGGAGAGTCACCCCCAGGGGTAGGTGGGTGGGAGTGGGGAAACTAGTTGGGCACACAAGTTCCATCAGCCTCAAGGAGCTGGGTTTGTGGGTCTGGGCATCTCTTTGGGGCTGTGGCAGCCTCTGAGCTGTCTAGTCCCCATCTGTCCCTGTGGGTCCCAGGCACGGTTTTGGGAACTCATAGATTCTCCACACTCTGACCAAGCCTATGGAGATGGTGCTGGGAGGCAGCAAGGCCTCCAGGTGATGAAGGATGGACACCTCTGACACCCACTCTCCACACACACACACACACACACACACACACACACACACACACACACACACACACCACCCCCCTGCTGCCCACTCTGAGCCTGGTTGGCTGTTTGAGTGGCCCAAAGGGAGAAATGGGCTGAGCACAGGCTTAGAAGCTTAAATCACAAGCAGAAGAAAAGAAAATCACATTCATGAATATCATAATAAAAACTTCTGAAACCAAAGATAGGAGAAAATTATGGCCGGGCCTTTAATCCCAACACCCAGGAGGCAGAGGTAGGAGGATCGCCGTGAGTTCGAGGCCACCCTGAGACTACATAGTGAATTCCAGGTCAGCCTGAGCTAGAGTTAGACCCTACTCTGAAAACCAAGAAAGAAAAAAAAAGAGAGAGAGAGAGCCATTGAGATTTTTTTTAATAAGCCGTACAGTCAGAGAATAAGATGCATACATTGTCTACAGAGACGATGGAAATCAGAAAAAAAGAATGACATCTTTTTTTATTTATTTATTTATTGATTAGATACAGAGGGACAGAGGGAGAGAGAGAATAGGTGCACCAAGGGCTCTAGCCACTGCAAAGAAACTCCAGATGCATGCACCATGAGGTACATCTGGCTAATGTGGGACCTGGAGAATTGAACCTGGGTCCTTAGGCTTTGCAGGCAAATGCCTTGACCACTAAGTTATCTCTCCAGCCCCCCTTTTTGAGGTAGGGTCTCACTCTAGCCCAGGCTGACCTGGAACTCACTATGTAGTCTCAGGATGGTCTCAAACTCATGACTATCCTCCTACCTCTGCCTCCCAAGTGCTGTAATTAAAGGTGTGCACCACCACACCTGGCTCAGAATGACATCTTTAAAGTGCTCAAAGGAAGGATATCAAGGCACAGCTCGATGCTTGTTGTAAGGGAGCATTGCAGAATGCAGGTAAGTCTTTTTGCAGCCATGCCTTCTGCCCACAGGATGCGACTCCAGACAGAAGCTGGGAAGCAGATCTGTGATGGACACGGTCCCTGCACCCACCGTCCGGCTCTCGCGAGAATACTGCTATTCTGTTTTACGTACTTTTCTGTGCCTCGGAAGACTGCTGTTCGTTCAGGGGCTCTGTCAGAGACACTATGGCTGGCTGTGAGCATGGCTCTGGAGCTTAATTCTGCCTTTCCCTATTTTATGTGTTCATCCCTCTTTTGTGGTGAGAACAGAGGGTTCAAAGCTGAACATCTGGTCCTGCTGAGAGACCTCCCCCAGTGTTGATTTCAGTTCTAGATCCTCGTCAGTTGGGGAAGAATGAGTGACCAATGAGCCCTGGGTTCTCCTCAGCAGTCTCTGCAGTACTGTCTTTGGAGGGGCTGCTGGGGCTGAGTGTGAGGGCTCACCCTTAACCCTCCCTGAATTGTACAATTGAGCTTAAGTGTGTGCCAAGGGGCTTAGCTCCTCTGTACCTCATATACCTTGCCAACATCAGATTGGGGCACAGCTTCATGACTCCTTGTGAAGGTGACCCCATGGCTGGGGCTGACGACCCAGAAAATGTGAGCAAGGGAAGAGTTTTAGGATCTGTAATCCATCACTCCCAACATCCCAGGAGCCTAGGGTGAGTAGCCGTTGTGCTGCCTGCCTTTCTTCATTGACACCAAATGTCAAGGCCCAGCCTCATCCCTTCTGCTCAGAATCCCTGGGCCCAAGTATCTGGTCTCAGCTTAGTCTATGGCAGGGATGGGCTCTGCTTGCCTCATGTGCCTTATCTGTGCCACTTCTACACAGAGCAGTCTGATTTCTGCATCCCTTTCAAATCTGGGGACTATGTCCCTTGCCCACTGACTCTGGCCCCTCTGTTCCTTTCTAAGGATTTTTTTGTTTTGTTTTTTTGAGGTGGGGTCTCCCTCTAGCCCAGAATGATCTGGAATTCACTATGTAGTCTCAGGGTGGCCTTGAACTCACAGCAATCCCATACCTCTACCTCCCGAGTGCTGGGATTAAAGATGTGTGCCACCATGTCTGGCTGCTCATATATTTTTTATATTATTTATTTATTTATGAGAGAGAGAAAGAGATGGGGTGGGGGTAGAGAATGAGAATGGGCACATCAGGGCCTCCAGCCACTGCAAACAAACCCCAGATGCATGTGCCACCTTGTGCAACTGGCTTATGTAGATATTGGTGAATCAAACCTGTGTCCTTAGGCATTTCAGGCAAGTGCCTTAACTGCTAAACCATCTATCTAGCCCCCGATATATTTGATTAAGTGAATAATGAGACTCTAGCAGCCCAGCTGGAGGAGGTGTCACTGGGGCAGATCTTGGAGTCCAGCCCAAAGGTGTGTTTGGGGACAGAGCTTGAGTCCCACCCTGAGGTGTATAGACAGCAGTTTGAGCTCTGGCAGTTTTGTGGTGCTGGCTGTTGGTGGTGGTTCTCTGCTCGGATCTATGGACGCGAGGCAGCTTCTTCTGCCGTCAATGGTGTTCCCTTGGAGTTTCTAAGCCTGAAATAAACCCTTTCTTCTATAAGGTGTTTCTGGTCTGGTGTTTGTCCACCAATATGAAGCTAACTGCAACAGCAACTGTCTGAGGTGTAGGGCTAGCAGTGGCAGAGGACTGACAGCAGGGGACAAGAAGGGAGAGAGAAAACAAACAACAAATAAAAAAGCCAGGCATGGTGCTATATGTCTTTAATCCCAGCACTCAGAGTCAGAAGTAGATGGATTGCCATGAGTTCAAGGCCACCCTGAGACTACATAGAGAATTCCAGGTCAGCCTGGGCTAGAGAGAGACCCCACCTCGACAAACCAGGAAAATAAAAGGGAGAGAACACAAGGCCAAAGGTGGGGAGTACATCTGGGAACCGGAACCCCTCTGCCGCTGCACAGGTAACATTAGCCTTGGCATGGGGGAAGGGGGTGGGGAAGGATCTGAGCATTCACAGAGTGGGGCCCAATGCTTGGAATTAGAGTACCCAAAGGCACTGCTGTCCATAGCACCCCCAAATCTATTGTGTTCTGTGAAAAAGCACCCCATCTGCCTGTGAGTCACTTTGTGGACCATTAAGTCATAAATCATAATCATATGGCCCCATTTTCCCAAATGTGACTTTTAAAGCTTTGATCTGTACCTAATGGGTTATTATGTTTGGGAACGATAATTTTTCTCAAAGAACTCATTTCCAATTGCATTACCACTCTGTAGAAAAGGAGGCTCTGTAGAAAAGGCAGGAGCTGGCTCTGGGGTTCTCTTTTCCAGATGCATATTCAGCCTACATGTGGGTGCTCCTCAAGCTTGTCAAGAGGATGCTTTGTTCAGGACCTACCTGTCAACTGCTTAGAGACCAGGGTTCCCCTCTCCAAGTGCTGGTCCACAGAGAGCAGCAGTTTTAAAAAAAAAAAAAAAAAAAAAAAAAAATAAAAAAAACCACCACATTTATTTATTTGTGTGGGGGGACATACCAGGATTTCTTGCCACTGCAAATGAACTCCAGTGCCACTTTACATGGGTACTGGCTTTGCAAACAAATGCCTTTGGCCACTGAGACACCTCCCCAGCCTCAAGAGAGCAGCAATGTGTTATGAAAAAAACATTAGGAGAGGTAAGAGAAGAGAGGAATACTGAGGGTGGGGCAGCCTAGACTAAGTCTGGGCAGCCCCTGAGGGGCCTAAAGGTTACGTGGCGCAAAGATGGCGAAACCCTCAAAACCCATGTGTTTCAGCTGCTGAAACCTTTCTCAGAGGGCTGTGAATGCACCACCCTGCCCACAGCTGGGGCTGCTTCTGCACTGACACCTGCTAGAACACCCTGAAGCTGGCAGTCACTCTACTGTTCCAGGAGACACCCCGCATTATACTCCTGCAGATATTTCTCTTCTTCCAGTTTCTGATACTATAGTTTTCCCAGTTCTGATTTCAGCGTCCCCAGACTGAGACACAGCTGGAGAGATGATAACATCAATGAAACCAATTAAAATCTGCATTGGTCTCCAGCTGGGGAGAGGGGCAATTCATCAGTGGACAGCCTTGGACATCTGAACAATTCCAAGGGATGGAAGCTCCCAGGCTGGCAGGAAAGACAGAACTAAAGGGATGTCCCTGGCTAAAAATGCTTAGGCTCTGGAAAACGGAAACATGGGAGCAGGGAAATACCCAGTGCTCAGTTTTTCTGTAGAATCAACTCCAGGCCCCCTGCCAAGAAGGAGGCAATAAACATCCCCACACTGCATCCTCCCTGGTCCCAGGAGGCCACTCAGGGGTGGGGGATCTTTGGAAAAAGATCCCAGTTCAGGCTCCACAAAACCTCATGTCTCGAATGAAAAGGCGGCGTGCAGAGCGTTGGAGAGCCCTTTTTAGGATGGCACAGGTGGGAATGGGAGCTGGAATGAGGCCAGAAGTCCAGGTCCCCTGCACACAGACAGCACATCACCTCCTCATGCCCTGATCAAACCCTGATCATGTAATAGCATGCAGAAACTTCTCTTCCCTCGGCATGGTAGGCCTCTCCTTCCTGCTCCGAGGGAGATCAACGGGTCAGAGCCATCAATCTAACAGCATTGGGGTACCCTGATCCTGAAGCCAATGGAGAGACTTCTGTGATGGTTTAAGAGGTGTGACCTTTGCCCTTCTAGGGTTGCTCCTGGGGACTCTCCATAACCATTATTATCTGTCACCTAACAGCCCTCCTGCTCACCACACTCCAGTCCACGGCAGCTGCTTGGCTCCACCAGCAGGACCTCTTTCCCCCCTCAGGGAACTCCTCCCCACCTCAGGCCCCAATGAGTAGAGCCCACGGGACATGTCCACGAGGTTCCAGGCTCTCCTAGACCCCGCCTTAGCCTGAAGCTGGCAAAGGACCCGGTCCCCTTCAGCCTCTCAGCCCAGCTATGATCATGCTCCTGGGGGGAGGGTTGAGTGCAGACCCCCAACCCTTTTCTTGGGATCACCTCATTTTGAGGGGTCAGAACCTGGAATTTGTGTCCCCACCAAGTGTCCAGGGTTTGTGTGTCAGAGTCCAGGTACTACACCAGAATTGGGGCCTCATCCAACACAAGATGTCCCCATAGCTTAGAGAGGGCCTCTGGCTAGTGCAGGCTCTCTGGCCCAGGGCATGAGACTCTGAGGGCAGCAGGGCCAGGAGGTGCCACAGACCTGGCTGTGATCAGCAACATGAGTGCCTGTCCTAATGGGACTATTGGCCTCCTGGTAGATTGGATCACTGGGATCTGTGAATCTGACAAAGCACCCAATGGAGGGGGCCGCAGGGACCCATGGTAGGAGCTGCAGCCTCAAGGGCCTGCCTCTGGCCTCTTTCTGGGGCTAGGAACCATGCCAGCACATGGCAGGCTATCAATACACATTTCTGGAATGGGACCCACCACTGAGGGTTGAACATGTGTGTCCTGGGGCCTCCATGTCTGGTCACATATCTTGCCCTTTCTTCACTCTGTCCAGCTTTGGAGGCATAATCCCTTACAGATGCATGCCAGGTCTGCCTGATAAAAATGTAGGACTTGTAGTTAGATTTGAATTTCTAAAAAGAACAATTTTTTTGTTGTTGTTTTTTGAGGTAGGGTCTCTCTGTAGCCCAGGATCACCTGTAATTCACTACGTGGTCTCAGGGTGGCCTTGAACTCATGGCGATCCTCCTACCTCTGCCTCCCGAGTGCAAGTGCTGGGATTAAAGGCGTGTGCCACCACGCCTGGCTCGAAAAGAACAATTTTTAATGCTGTTTGATACATCCTTCCTCAGGAACCTGGAAGGCTGAGAATTCAAACGAGCATACTTGTTGGCCGCAGCTTTGGGCGCAGGAGAATCACAGTACTGGAGACATGAAGGCCAGCATCTTCATCAGTGGCAGGCCTGGCCACAACTATTTTAAAGTCTATCCTGCTGGGTTTTCGGGTGGTGATCAGCACTCTGGGCCAAAGCCAAAGAACTATTGCATTTGGTTAGGTTTGGGCGACATTTATGTGACATAAGTATTTGACTTGAAAAAGTCAGTGGCAAGCCGGACGTGGTGGCACTTGCCTTTAATCCCAGCACCTAGGAGGCAGAACTAGGAGGATCACTGTGAGTTCGAGGACACCCTGAGACTACATAGTGAATTCCAGGTCAGTCTGTGCTAGAGGAGATGCTACCTTGGAAAACAAAACAAAACAAAGCAAAACAAACAAACAAACAAAAAGTCAGTGGCATTCATTGTGTTCCCAGTCTGAGCAGCCATCCTTCCTAATTTCCAAAGAGTTCCACCCTAGAAGGACCCAAAGCCCCTTCATCAGTAAACTCCCAGCCCCCACCTCTCAGTCCCTAGCATCCAGCTATGCTGCTGCTCTCTCTGGATTGGCCTATTCTGTATATTTGATACAATTGTAACCACATAATATGTGCTCCTTTGGCCTCTTTCACTTAGCATGGTACTTTTGAGGTCCACCATGCTGTACTATGTTTTTAAATTTTTTTATTTATTCTTTATGTGTGTGTGTATCTTGTACTGCAAATGAATGCCTGTCCAGCTTTACATGGGCAGCTGGTGAATTGAACCCAGGCTGGCAAACTTTGCAAGCAAGTACCTTGAATCACTGAAGCCATCTCCTGGTCTCCAGTGCTATCTTTTTTATGACTAATATTCTGATAGATGGGTCAGCCACAATTTGTCCACTAGCTATTGTGAGCAGTGCTGCAAAGAGCATGTGCATATTTGTTTATTTTTAAAACATATTTAAATTTTTTAAATTTATTTTTGAGAGAGATATTGAGAATGGGTGCCTAAGGGCCTCTAGCCACTGCAAATGAACTCCAGACACATGCGCCACCTTGTGCATCTGGTTTGCGTGGGTCCTGGAGAATTAAACCTATGTCCTTTGGCTTTGCAGGCAAGTGCCTTAACTGCTGAGCTCTCTCTCCAGCCCTATTTAAAAAATATTTTTATTGGGATGGGCGTGGTGGTACATGCCTTTAATCCCAGCACTTGGGAAGCAGAGGTAGGAGGATCGCAGTGAGTTTGAGGCCACCCTGAAACTACAGAGTGAACTCCAGGTCAGCCTGTGCTAGAGTGAGACCCTACCTGAAAACCAAAAAAAAAAAAGTTTTTTTTTTTGGCTCAGCAGGCAAGTGCATCCTTAACTGCTGAGACCTCTCTCCAAAACCAAAAAAAAAATATTTTTTTTTTTGGTGGTACATGCCTTTAATCCCAGCACTTGGGAAGCAGAGGTAGGAGGATCGCAGTGAGTTTGAGGCCACCCTGAAACTACAGAGTGAACTCCAGGTCAGCCTGTGCTAGAGTGAGACCCTACCTTGAAAAACCAAAAAAAAAAAAAAATTTTTTTTTTTTTTAAATTGGGGCTGGGCATATGGCTTAGCAGGTAAGGTATTTGCCTATGAAGCCTAAGTCCTAGATTCAATTCCCCAGGACCCACATAAGCCAGATGCACAAAGTTGCACATGCATCTGGAGTTCATTTGCAGTGGCTAGAGACCCTGGCATGCTAATTCTTTCTATCTGCCTCTTTGTCTCTCTTTCTAAATTTATATATATAATTTGAGAGAAAGAGATAAGCAGAGAGAGAGAGAATGGGTGCACCAAGGCCTTCAGACACATGTGCCACCTTGTGCATCTGGCTTAAGTGGGTCCTGGGGAATCAAACCTGGGTCCTTTGGCTTCATAGGCAAATGCCTTAACTGTTAAGCCACCTCTCCAACCCTAATTTTTAAAAATTATTTATTTATTTATTTGCAGGCAGAGAGAGTGAAAATGAGAGAAAGGAAATGGGCACACCAGGATCTCCTACTACTGTAAACGAACTCCAGATGCATGGCTTTATGTGTTATTGGGGAATTGAACCTGGGCTGCCGGGCCTTGCTAACAAGTTCCTTTACCACTGAGCCATTTCTCCAGCCCCATGTGTTTAATTTCTTAGGGTTTATACCAGAAAATGGAGTTGATGGGTGAGATGACAGTTCTGTGTTTAGTTTTTTTTACGGTATAATTGATCCTATTTTGTCATCATTACAAACTTTTGGGTTGGTAAATTTTCCCCACTGCAGGAGACAGCTTTCTGGGTTAGGTAGATTAGGAAAAGAGCCGTTGGTAATACAAGTTGGTCAAAGGAGGTGATTGCTTCTCCTTCTTCCTGGCCTGGAGGAATTTTTCCCACAGCTGCACTGCCTTGGTGGGAGGGTCTGACGAGCTTCCTGAGACCTGAGCGATACTGAATGCACCATAAACCAATGAACCTCTCACCTTCAATCAGGTGGACCACTCACACACGAGACTGGTGGCCTTTCCCCTGTCATTAAAGGTCCCATTCTCAAAGAGCCTGGGAATCAGATATTTCACTGACTGGATGGACTAAACGATCCATTTCTCTCTGGGGAGCATCTTATTGCTTCCAGGCTTAGGTAATTCCAAATAGACACCAGTGTACAGCTTTTGTGGGCAAAAGATTACCCACAGATGACAGAGCTTATAAGGAAACTGTAGATTTTGTTGTTGTTGTTTTTGTTTTTGAGGTAGGGTTTCACTCTAGCCCAGGCTGACTTGGAATTTACTATGTAGTCTCAGGATGGCCTTGAACTCACGGCGATCCTCCTACCTCTGTCCCCCAAGTGTTAGGATTAAAGGCATTTGTCACCACACCAGGCAGGTGTGTAGTTTTTTTGTTTGTTTGTTTGTTTTTGATTTTGTTTTTGTTTTTTGATGAGGTAGGGTCTCACTCTAGCTCAGGCAGACCTGGAATTCACTCTGCAGTCTCAGGGTGGCCTCAAACTCATGGTGATCCTCCTACCTCTGCATGCACCACCACACCCAGCAGTGTGTAGTTCTTTAAAAAACATTTTTATTTATCTGCAAGTTGAGAAGAGAGGGAAACAGAAAAGTGCCTCTTGCTACAATCTCCAAATGCATGGGCCACTTTGTGCATCTGGCTTTACGTGGCTACTGGGGAATCAGACTTGGGCTATTACATTAGGCTTTTCAAAAAAGTGCCTTTGGGGCTGGAGAGATGGCTTAGCCGTTAAGGCACCTGCTAAGAACCCGGTTCCAATCTCCAGGTCCCACATTTGGCCAGATGCAAAGTGACGCAAGGGTGCAATGCCGTACTTGGCCACAAGGGGGCGCACGCATCTGGATTTCGTTCGCAGCAGCTGAGACTGCTGGCGCGCCCATCTCTATCTGTCTCCCTCTCCCTCTCTGTCTGTCTCTCTGTCTGTCTCTCTCCAAAAATAAATAAAATAATAAAAAAAAATTTTTTTAAAGTGCCTTTGCCAGGTGTTGTGGTGCATGCCTTTAATCCCAGAATTTGGGAGGCAGCGATAGAACAATTGCTGTTATTTCAAGGCCACCCTGACACTACATTA
Source organism: Orientallactaga sibirica (assembly GCA_036365145.1). Lineage (NCBI taxonomy): Eukaryota > Metazoa > Chordata > Mammalia > Rodentia > Dipodidae > Orientallactaga > Orientallactaga sibirica. The sequence goes on from JAEOAD010000013.1 coordinate 928,093, forward strand.
TTGTGGTGGTTTGATTCAGGTGTCCCCCATAAACTTAGATGGTCTGAACACTAGATCCACAGCTGATGGCAACTTGGGAATTAAAGCTTCAGGAGGCAGTGTATTGTTGGGGGCCGACTTATGGGTGTTATAGCCAGCCTCCTCTTGCCAGTGTTTGGCACACTCTTCTGTTGCTGTTGTCCATCTGATGTTCTCCAGGGGGAGATGACCACCCTCTGCTCATGCCATCATTTTCCCCTGCAATCATGGAGCTTCCCCTTGAGTCTATAAACCAAAATAAACCTTTTTTCCCCCACAAGCTGCTCTTGGTTGGGTGTTTTCTGCCAGGAAAGCGAGCCTGACTGCAACAGTAAAGTTGGTACCAAGAATGGGGTCATTGTTGCTAGACACCTGACTGTGTGGGATGATGGAGGGATGTAGATGAATTTGAAATCTTGGCCTAAGAGATGCCTTGCAGCACTGTGAGTACAGCTTGATGGACTATTCTGGTCAGAGTTGAAAGACCTGAATGCAGTAAGAACTAAGGACTGTGAGGTTTGGCTTATAAGGGTGAGAAAGAGCTTTACCTGGAATGGGCTAGAAGTACTTTGTTTGAGAGGCTTGCTATTATGTCTGTGTCCTGAGGATTTGTGCAGGGTTGCATTGCATAGAAATATACTGGTGTGAGCAAAGAGATATGGCACAGAAAGAAATCTTTGGGCCAAACCTTCTGTACATTCAGATGCAATTGTTTGAGAAATGACAACTATTGAGATTGAGCTAACATGTATGGGGATAACAGAAAGAATGCAGTCTTTTGAACAGGACTGAATGCTGAATGAGTGTCCTGCTCTTCAAAGTTAGCTTTATTTCCTGCCTGGATTAAACAAATTAGTAACCCACCTGGTATTATTGAGTATAAGAAATGCTGGAAAGAGAGGGTCATTGAGTTTGCAACATGGTCTTGTATTTTGGAAATGGCCATGGCTTGTTTTGAAGCTGGCTTGTTGGATTACCTGCATGGAACCTAACGGAGCCATGAGGATGAACCATGGGTTGCAGTGGAGACCCAATGGACCCATGTGGATGAACTGTGGGTTGCAGTATAGACCCAATGGAGATGCCAGGACTATGGAATGGCTGCCAAGAAGAGCTGCCGACCCCAGATGAAGTTTTCCAGGACTGTGAGTAGCCTAGCTGGAGGGGCAGAATTGGAACTCGAGAGACTTGTTGCTGGTTAAAATTACTGGACTTGGAGATTTGTCACTGACTAGAGTTGTTGGACTTGGAGTTACGGAGTTTGATGTTTGCCCTGTTTAAATCTTGTTGAATATTTCCTTGCTATGCCCAATGCCATCTTTTGCAGTGTGTTTATTCTGTACCATCATTATTATTTTTAAAATATTATGGCTCAGTTAAAAGATCTCGGACTATGGGAATGTTTCAGTATTATTGGGATTGATAAAAACTACTGGGGCTTTTAAAATTGCATGAATGCATTGTATTTTACATCATGTATGGGTATCAGTGCATGGGAACCAGGGGCGGAATGTGGTGGTTTGATTAAGGCGTTCCCCATAAACTTAGATGTTCTGAACACTAGATCCACAGTTGCCACTTGGGAATTAAAGCCTCCAGGAGGCAGTGTATTGTTGAGGGCGGACTTATGGGTGTTATAGCCAGCTTTCTCTTGCCAGTGTTTGGCATACTCTCCTGTTGCTGTTGTCCATCTGATGTTGCCCAGGAGCTGGTGTCCACCCTCTGCTCATGCCATCATTTCCCCCTGCCATCCATCATGGAGCTTCCCCTCCAATCTGTTAGCCAAAATAAACCTTTTTTTCCCCACAAGCTGCTCTTGATTGGGTGTTTTCTGCCAGCAATGCAAACCTGACTGCAACAATAGTGAATTTCAGGTCAGCCTGGGCTAGAGTAAGACCCTACCTTGAAAAAAAAAAAAAAAAAACAAAACAAAAAAAACAAAAAAAGGGCCTGCAACTACTGAGCCATTTCAGGTGCTCCCTGGAGTTCACATTGGGTTAGTTTTGTGTTTAGCAACCAACCTGACAAGAAGTACACAGCAGTGCAATGGTGGCACACAGCTTTGGTGGGTAACCAATGGCTTTCTGATTGGCTAAGAGATCTGCTCAGTGGAAAGGAACCCATATCTGGAACTGGGAACCAGGTCTAAATCCTGTGGAGACAAAGATTATGCTCTCCAATGTCAAGCTTCCACTAGTCTTTAGTTAAAAAAGGAGCTAAACAGGGGGCTGGAGAGATGGCTTAGCGGTTAAACGCTTGCCTGTGAAGCCTAAGGACCCCGGTTTGAGGCTTGATTCCCCAGGACCCACGTAAGCCAGATGCAGGAGGGGTGCATGCATCTGGAGTTCGCTTGCAGTGGGAGGCCCTGGCATGCCCATTCCCTATCTATCTGCCTCTTTCTCTGTCTGTTGCTCTCAAATAAGTAAATAAAAATAAACAAAAAATAAAAAAAGGAGGTAAACCCATCATACTCTCCCTAAATTAATAATGCTAATCCAATTTGACCTGTGCTGACTTCACTCTTCAATGGAGAATCTGTTTTTCTTTTTCAGAAGGTAGTGAGACCCAAGGGGATCCATCACCCCTGGCATCTCAGCCAAAGCCCAGATTAAAAAAAAAAAAAAAAGCCAGGCATGGTGGCGCATGCCTTTAATCCCAGCACTCGGGAGGCAGAGGTAGGAGGACTGCCGTGAGTTCAAGGCCACCCTGAAACTACAGAGTGAATTCCAGGTCAGCCTGGGCCAGAGTGAGACCCTACCTCGAAAAACCAAAAAAAAAAAAAGAAAGAAAGAAAGAAAGAATGAGACAGAGAGAAAGAAAGAAAGAAAGAAAGAAAGAAAGAAAGAAAGAAAGAAAGAAAGAAAGAAAGAAATGCTCTCCTATCCCCATCCAGAGGGTAGAGGCCAGACTCATGTGTGTTCATGCCACACAGAGTAAGAATCAGAGAGAAAGTGAGAGAGAGAGAGAGAGAGAGAGAGAGAGAGAGAGAGAGCCACACACATACACTGAGGGGTGACTACAGAGAGAGAGAGGGACTGGAAGGCCACAGCCTTTAAAGCATCAGGTTCAGGTAGGTAAGGAAAAAACCCCATTGGTGATATGGAGGATGAACCTGAGGGTCAGTGAGCTGGCTCAGCCCACCCAGGTAGTGCAGTAGACTGTGGGCAGCAGATGGTGCTGTGGATCAGTCTCCATCAGATATTTTGCCAAGAGTTTCTGGTGCCAGGGCTAGGGGGCTGGCACCTCCTGGTTCTCCTTGAGCCTCAATCCCTGATACTGTCTAAAAACGCTAGCTTGCTCCTCTCCTCTCCTCCTTCACTGAGAAGGGCTCTGACCAGGTAGGTCAAAAGCCACTTCCAGGGGCTGGAGGGATGGCTTAGTGGTTCAGGCATTTGCCTACAAAGCCAAAGGACCCAGGTTCGATTCCCCAGGACCCACGTTAACCAGATGCACAAGGGGGTGCAGGCGTCTGGAGTTTGTTTGCAGTGGCTGGAGGCCCTGGTGTGCCCATTCTCTCTCTCTCTCTTTCTCTGTCAAATAAATAAATAAATACATACATTAAAATAAAAAGCCACCCTCTGGGGCTGGAGAGATGGCTTAGTGGTTAAGGCGATTGCCTGCAAAGTCTAAGGACCCATGTTTGACTTTGCAGATCTCACATAAGCTAAACAAGGTGATGCAAGTGTACAAGGTCATACATGCACACAAGATGGTACACACATCTAGAGTTTAATTACAGTGGCTGGAGGCCCTGGCATGCCAATTCTCACACTCTCTCTCATTAAAAAAATACCAAAAAACAATGTGAATATTTTTTAATTATATAAACTATGCTTAATAATTTGTATTAAAAATTGGTACTACTAACTTTTTCCCTTGTATTAAACCTTTTAAATACCAAAAACGGGGAGGGGGCTGGAGAGGAGGCTTACTGGTTAAGGCATTTGCCTGGAAAGTCAAAGGACCTCTGTTTAATTCCCCAGAACCCACATAAGCCAGATGCACAAAGTGGCACGTGAGTCTGGCATTTGTTTGCAGTGGTTAGAGGCCTTGGTGCACCCATTCTCTCTTTCTCAAATAAACACATAAAAATAAAATATTTTTGAAAAATACAAAGGTACACACACAAAAAAGCCACCTCCCTTACAGACTGTGGGTGCTTACAGGGCAGTGGGCTCATTGTAATGCTTTGGCTGCAGGGTGGTCTGCCTTGCCTTAGGTCTTGGCCCACTTCCTGGGAAGTGATAATCAGACAGGTGGTTTGGACCATGCCAGGAAAGTGATGATGAGGACGGGAGGTCTGGGTTCCAGGAATGTAATAATTGGGAGGGGTGGTTGGGTCAGAGTCCACAGTCATCCTGGTTCTAACCGTTTCCATCTTTATATGCGTGTTTTCTCATGTTTGTTTACATCCGTGTCTCTACTTTGGTGAAGGATCTATTCAGGTCTTTCATGCACTTCTTTTTATGATTTTTTCGAGGTAGGGTCTTGCTCTAGTCCAGGCTGACCTGGAATTCACTATGTAGCCTCAGTGTGGCCTCGAACTCTCTGCGATCCTCCTACCTCTGCCTCCCCCGAGTACTGGGATTAAAAGCATGCATCACCACCATCCAGCTAATTAATTTTTTAAAAGTATTTTGATAAAAAATAAAAATAAATAAATGAATAGGCAAGTGCCTTAACCACTAAGCAATCTCTCCAGCTCTGTTTTGGTTTTTCAAGGTAGGGTCTCACTCTAGCCCAGGCTGACCTGGAATTCACTATGTAGTCTCAGGCTGGCCTCGAACTCACGGCAATCCTCCTACCTTAGCCTCTCCAATGCTGGGATCAAAGGCGTGTGCAACCTTGCTTTCCTGCATTTTAAAATAGGGTTGTTTAGCCGGGCGTGGTGGCGCACGCCTTTAATCCCAGCACTTGGGAGGCAGAGGTAGGAGGATTGCCGTGAGTTCAAGGCCATCCTGAGACTACATAGTTAATTCCAGGTCAGCCTGGGCCAGAGTGAGACCCTACCTCGAAAAACCAAAAAATAAATAAATAAATAAATAAAAATAATAAATTAAATAAAATAGGGTTTTTTTTTTCTTCTCTTGAGGTTTGTTGTAGTTTGGGTTTTAGAGATAGGGTGTCTCTGAGACAGATAAGGGGGAGCCACCTCTCCCTGGGGCATTGGGAAAGGTGTTAAGCACTGTGCAAACCTGCTAAAATCAGTGTTACTGGTAACCATAAATTCTTCAAGTCCTGTTGTAAGCTCTGCTTCTGGGATCCACTGTTCTGCAAAGGCATTAGGGATGGGACAATTTGCCTCTCTTGCTGCCTTGAGCAAAAGGACTGTCAGTCAAACAGCCAGCCAGACCACTACCCATTTTGGCCAGCACTAGCCATTTTGAACATTTCACAGAGGCCTTGAGGAAGTTGTGTGATCATGGCTCATTGCCCCAGGTCCTGAAGGTGTAGCCTCAAACAGGGCTGTTCTGAACAGTTTACAGCAGACTTTTTGCTATCACAGGCCTTGGATGGAGCCCTCTGAACTGGCCATGACCTTGCAACCATTTCTATCAGGGCCAGAAAGGAAGCCCTTTCCCTGGCCTAGCGGAGGGACTGCTGTGATTGGTGCAAACACAAAACCTTGTTTGCATGGGGTGTACTGTGACTGGTATAAACATTTGTAAGCAATCTAAACACTTCTCTGGTTCTACAAGAGGCTGTTCAGGCTCATTTAGTAAGTCGTGTGGGGGACACCCTGCTGTGTGCTTCCTGTGTTGCTGCTGCATCATTAGGCCCCCCAGAAAAGTGTTTCCTAGAAGGGCTTTTTCTTTCCTACTTTAAATATATATATACATACATACATACATACATATTTAAGAGAGAGAGATAGTGAGATAGAGAATGGGCACGCCAGGGCCTCCAGACACTGCAAACGAACTCCAGATATGTGAGATATGTGTGTCCTCTTGTGCATCTGGCTTACGTGGGTCCTGGAGAATCAAACCGGGATCTTCTCGCTTTGCAGGCAAACACCTTAACCACTAAGCCATCTCTCCAGCCCCTCTTTCCTGCTTTTTAAAATTATCAATTCTTTGTTGTTGTTGTTGTTGGTTTCGAGGTAGGGTCTCACTCTGGCCCAGGCTGACCTGGAATTCACCATGTAATCTCAGGGTGGCCTCGAACTCACTGTGACCCTCCTACCTCTGCCTCCAAAGTGCTGGGATTAAAGCCATGCCCACCATGCCCGGAAACCCCTTTTGAATTTTTTAAGATTTTTTTTTTTATTTGTTAAAGGGAGGGAGGGGGATGGAAAGAATGGGCATGCCAGGGCCTCTAGCTATTTCAAATGTACTAGAGCTGCATGTACCACCATGTACATCTGGCTTATGCGGGTGGGTTCTGGGGAACCAAACCTGGGTCATTTGGCTTTGCAGGCAAGTTCCTTAACCACTAAGACATCTCTCCAGCCCCTCAATTCTTTTTGTTAAAAATATTTTTATCACTGGGTGTGGTTCACGCCTTTAATCACAGCACTCGGGAGGCAAAGGTAGGAGGATCACCGTGAGTTCGAGGCCACCCTGAGAATACAGTGAATTCCAGGTCAGCTTGGGCTTCAGCAAGACCCTACCTCGAAAAAATACCAAAATTTTTTTTTAATCAATTTATTTGCAAGCAGAGAGAGAAAAAGAGAGACTGTGAGACAGAGAGAGAGAGAGAGAGAGAGAGAGAAGGAGAATGGGCATGCCACAGCCTCCTGCCACTGCAAATGAACCCCAGATGTATACACCACTTAGTGCATCTTTACATGGGAACTAGGGAATAAAACCTGAACTGTCAGGCTTTGCAAGAAAGCACCTTAACTGCTAAGCCATCTCTCCAGCCCTCTTTCCTGCTACAAAAAACATTTCTATTTATTTATTTGAGAGAGGAGAAAGTGAGTGAGAAAGAGAGGCAGAGAGTAAGGGCACACCGGGGACTCCTGCTGCAAACAAACTCCAGCTGTATAAGCTATTTATGCATTTAGTTTTACATGAGTAGTGGGGAATCAAACCTGGGCCATCATGCAAGCACCTTTAACCACAGAGTAATTTCTCCAGCCTTTCTCGTCTACTTTTAGTGCAGGCTGAAGAAAGCATAAACAGTGACAGCTGAGCCTTCAGCAGGCCAAGTGGTAAAACTGACAAGCAGCTGGCTGCTTTATTGCTGAAGAAGATTTTCAAGAGCAATCAGGACAGGAACAAGGAGATGATGAGGTTGGGGGGTGGGGGGACGGAGAGCTGAGACTGAAGGACAGAAGGTTGTAAGAACTAGAGGTCACTTGAAGAGTTCCAGAGAGCCATCAGCTTTTCGGGTCAAGTGTCTTAGACACTTGAGGCCCAAGAATTGTGACACACATAGGCTGCTGTCAAGAGCTGTGGAATCTGGAGAATCCCCATGGCGTTCCCAGAAGCTGCAGCACCTGCTGCTACCCAGGGCTAAGAACTCCCAGTCCTCGGCCTACACAAGACCTGTGGCCCTTACTGGTAGTTACAGTTCCAGAATCCCCACTGCTGAGACGTGGTGTCCTGATACGACTTGCCTCCAATAAAATTCAATTATCTTGCCTCTAACTTTTTCTAACAGCTCCTGCCTCACACAGATGAATACGAAAGTAACTGAAGCCAGGTGGTGGCACATGCCTTTAATCCCAGCACTTGGGAGTCTGAGGTAGGAAGATCACCATGAGTTCGAGGGGCTGAGACTACATAGTGAATTCCAGGTCAGCCTGGGCTAGAGCAAGACCCTACCACATAAAAAAAAAAAAAAGTTGCCAAAAACCACCACTTAAAGACCTACTACTCTTGGGCTGGAGAGATGGCTTAGCAGTTAAGGAGCTTGCCTTCAAAGCCAAAGGACCTATGTTTGACTCTCCAGATCCCACATAAGCCAGATGCAAAAAGGCATGGCGAGGCAAGTGCAAGGTCACACATGCCTTCTAGGTGGCACAAGCATCTGGAGTTTGACGATTGCAGTGGCTGAGGCCCTGGTGGGCCAATTCTCTCTCTCTCTCTTTCTCTCTCTCTAAAATTTTTTTTTAATTCATGAAAGACCTGAGTAGATCCTTCACCAAAGTAGACTCAGATGTAAACAAACATGGAGAGATACATATGAAGAAAGATGGGAACTTTTTCAGTCTGAAGGCTTCTTCCCCACCCTCTGCACAATCATGTTGAAATCCTAACCCTAACCGGAAGCTGTTAGGAGACAGAGCCTTGCAGAGGAAGTCAGGTCAGGAGGCTGTGCCCTCTGCATGGGATCAGTCCATTAGAGCATTAGAGGGTTTGGTTGTTTTGTTTGAGGGACTGGGGACTCAGCATGCTCTGCAAGGCTCCATTGTGTGACCAGGTTTGTTTGTTTGTTTTTTTTTTCTTTGAGGTAGGGTTTCACTCTGGTCCAGGCTGATCTGTAATTCACTCTGTATTCTCAGGGTGACCTCGAACTCACAGTGATCCTCCTACCTCTGCCTCCCAAGTGCTGGGATTAAAGGCGTGCGCCACCATGCCAGGCTGTGTTACCAGTTTTTTTGTTTTGATTTGCTTTTATTTTTCAAGGTAGGGTCTCACTCCAGTTCAGGCTGACCTGGAACTCACTGTGTAGTCTCAGAGTGGCCTCGAACTCACTGTGATCCTCCTACCTCTGCCTCCCGAGTGCTGGGATTAAAGGCGTGCGCCACCATGCCAGGCTGTGTTACCAGTTTTGAGAGCAACTGCCTTTCTTGGTTCAGCGTGCCACACGGTGAACAGTCACTAAAACTCCCCAAGCCAGTGGCTCTTGTGACCTGTGGAGAAGGATGAGTGCAAACTCAGCAGAAGAGTAAGTTACAAATACATCAGGGCCCTTCTGCACCACCACGAAGGGTGACGTGGAAGGGGTTTTCTATCCTTGGGAATGTAAACCAAGTGTCGAATCGAGGTGGATTGCATTGGTTGCTTTGAGTGTCTGTGAGGCTGATGAGTTAGACAGCGGACTGGTTACTTCGCATAGGCCAGCCAACATCAGGGAAGTCAGCATGAGTCAAGCGCTTCTTTAGTTCCCAGACTCTGCTTTTTGTGTATAAAGACTCTACGCTTGGCGGCTCCATCAGGCCATACAGATGTTTGTGTATTCTCTGGGGGCAACCCTGACCAGCTGTCTACAAAATGGAGGTACCCTACTGCTAGTTCCCACCAATTGCTCTGAACCCGGTGACACTGGTGCAAATGAAAGACCTTCTGGAGAAAGTAAAGCTGCAACATATGTCGGAAGATTGGTGACTGCCAGGAGCTGGGCAGGGCGGATGGCTTGAGCGAGCCCAGGGTGGTTGTTGGGAGTCAAGCTCACCTGCATGGCCCGTGGGATCTGGTCACATCACTGTACACGTGTTCACACTCATGGGATGGCCAGAGGAAACTGAAGCATTGACTTGGCAGGGGTCCCACAGGTGCAGGGCATCGATTCTAACAACACTCTGGATGGGTTAGTGTGGGAAAGAAACCTGGAAACCTTGTACCGTCTCATAGTTGCTGTATGTGCCAGACTTTTCATTTTATTTTATTTGGGTTTTGATGTAGGGTCCAGGTAGCCCAGGCTGACCTGGAATTCACTATGTAGTTTCTGGCTAGCCCCTCAAACTCATGGTGATCCTCCCACCTCTGCCTCACTAGTGCTGGGATTAAAGGCTTGCATCATGAGGGGTGTTTGAAGAATTCTTTGGAAAGACCTTTTGTTTAAAAACAAAAAGAGGGGGCGGGAGAGATGTCTCTGAGGTTAAGGGCACTTGCTTGTAATTGCTGATGACCTGGGTTTGATTCCCCAGTACCAATAAAGCCAGCTGTACTAAGTGGCGCATGCGTCTTAAGTTTGTTTGCAGCGGCAGGAGGCTCTGGTGCACCATGTCTGCTTTTCTGCCTCAAGTAAATTAAAAAAAATATATATATATATATAAATTAAGGGAGGCCGGGCATGGTAGCGCACACCTTTAATCCCAGCACTAGGGAGGTGGAGGTAGGAGGAGACTACATAGTGAATTCCAGGTCAGCCTGGGCTAGAGCGAGACCCTGCCTCGAAAAGCAACAACTCTCTAAGCCGGAGGCGGGGCTTGGGACTCAAGGAGGCTCAGCGCACGTGCGCACCAGGGACCTCGCCTCATTGCCACGTGGCGCTGCTCCTGGGCCAGTGTGACTCAGCTGTTTCGCTTTCTGTGGTTAGGGCTCATGGGAGATATGCAGATGAGCTGGCAGCCCATTGGGCAGTGGCCCTATAAAAAGCCAGGTTGGGGTAAAATTTTCCTTTCCACGGGCTTGTTGGCAGCTGAGGCTGGGTGGAGAGGTAAGTGGGCTGTGGGCTGGCAGTGCGCCCTGGACCGTGTAGCCTGGGGGCTAAATAAGTCCCGGGTGGTTGGACGAGGTCTTAGCTAACCTTGCCTGTCCCCTTCAGTTTGTAGACCAGCGCGACCTTGTGTTCAGGGCTCGAGGTGGGCAGCTGAAAGAAAGGTCTCGTGCAGGTCAAGATGAGCAGAGTGAGCCCCACTGGACCTGGCCTGACTCCCCTCACCCTGAGTACTGATGCCATTAGTCCATCCCACTGGCACCAGTACAGTGCCCAGCAGGGAGCACCGCCCCATATTTCCTTTGTCCTTTCCAGGTCCCGAGACATTGAGGCCGGTACACAGGTGAAGTTTCTAGAAGCTCCAGCCTGCCAACTTTGGCATAGTTTAGTTGAACTGCAACCCGATTCTCTGACTGCACCCTATACCTCAGAACAACAAACACCTGTCTCCCATTTTCCTCCTGTTACTGGTTCTCCTTGTCCTCTAGCCTCTTCCCCGTTGTCCAGCCCCCTCCATCTCTTCCAATTTTCTTCATGTAACTCTATTTGAAAAAAAATTTTTATATTTATTTATTTTCAAGCAGAGAGAAGAGAGAGAATTGGTGTGCCAGGGCCTGTAGTCACTGCAAACAAACTGCAAATGCATGCACCATTTTGTGCGCCTGGTTCTACGTGGGTGCTGGGGAATTGAACTCCGGTGGTTAGGCTTTGTAGACGAGCACCTTAACTACTGAGCCATCTCTCCATCCTCCTCCCCGTTGCCCCGCCCCCTCCATCTCACTGTCCCAAGATCCAGTGGACTAGACCTCGTGAGACCCACAGCAAGTCTGACCTGGCTCTGCTTTTCCACAGGAGACAGGCCATGTGCCCTCCGGTCAGTGTGCGTTATGGGAAGGAGGGCGTGTCCTACCTCTACCAGTCCTGGCTGTACCAGCTTCTCTATGGAGACCAGATGAGGTTATGCTTTTCTTGTTTCAAGGCGGCCTACCTAATCAGTAAAGAAACCATGGGACTAGGAAACTGGGAAGAGGAAGAGTGGGAATCCGAGTCCATGGAGCTCCCCGAGGAAGGACCTCAGGGGGCGGGGTGGCCAATTTGGGACCATGTGCACCCAGAACAGACAGGCCTAGAACATACAGGCCCTGAGCCTCTAGCAGTAGCCTCTGGGCAGACAGCTGCCTTGCCGCTGAACAACCAGCCTGTGCCCACTGAGCTAGGGCCTCGCGATGCTGTGCCCCTGGACCTGGGCCCCGAGGATGCTGACCCTAAGCAGACCTTGCCCTGGAAAAGGGACGGGCTTTCTTCTTGCCCACACTGGGATGTTCCCGGTCTTTACTGGTTGGACAATTTCAAGGCGAGCCCACCTGCCTCTCTGCCCATATTGTTGCAGCTGAGCCCTACCTTGCCCGTGGGTATTGTGGAAGCTGACACCTGGCTGATGGAATTGAAGTTCGTCTGTGTGCTGGACCACGTGGGAGACTTGTGCTACCTCACTCCCTTGTGCACATCATGGGTGGTGAGGACCCCACTGCAGAAATGGGAGATGCTGATCAGACCAATCATTGGGGAGGTGATAATGGCAAGGCTCCAAGACCCAATTGAGCAGGAGGACCTGCACCGGTGGAGGCTGAGTGTCCTGGATGTCACAGAGCTGGGGGTGGAGCTGGTGACTGTAGACAATGTGCTGCAGAAAGGAGGCTTTGCTGTGCACGCTTACTCACCCTGGCGCAGTGGCACCCCTGAAGTCTGGAGCAGTGGGCCCAGGGGCCCAGGAGAGAGACGACATATTTTGGATCTCCTACGCTTTCGAGAGCAGTTTTTCAATCTCTTCCGCTGAGGAACTGGTGCCCAAGTGGCCACCATTGTCCTTGCTGCCCCTGGTCCCCAAGGTTTGAGAGAAGACAGTGACTGCCTGTGACACACATTTCTGCACATGGGGCTTTCCCTTACAGGGTTTTGCATTAGGTTTTAAGGTAACAGGAGCCTCTACCTCAGGTTTGATTTAAGATGTTGACTGTTTTTGCTGTTTATGTTGCTCTGATTTAATAAAGTTTTTAGCATTTGAATTCATTGCTGTGCAGACTCTTCCTTGGTATCCTAATGGATTGTCCCCATGTTTGTCTTGTCTCATGTAAATGACCAGTTTATTGTCTTGAAATCCCATAGAGCTGAGAACAGGGGTCACATTGTTCTGGCCTGTTTCTGCATCATATGGAGAGTTTGTGTCTTGAGTGTTTTTCAGTCACATTTCCCATTACCCTTAGGTGTGCAGGGTCTTAAAATAAGGACTATCCCAGTGTTGGACAGTAGTGTGCAATCAGACAGAATAACATGAGCATGTGCCCTAGAAGTTCCAACACATGGGCCGATCCCCGAGTCAGGTGCTACCGTTGGTTAACAAGGTTTCTGTCTGAGCACTCACGTTCTCTGCACACAGGGAAAGATGTTGGGGTCTGTGTGGAGGCTCTCAGTGGCCACAGTCACCCTCCTGTAGGTACCCTCATTAGCAGGTTCTTCGGGGAGGCTGAAGAGATGGCTCAGCAGATAAAGATGCTTGCAGAAACTATGGCCTGGCTTTGATTCCCCAGCACCCACATAAAGCCAGGTGCACAAAGTTCCTTGCAGAGGCAGGAGGCCTTGGAGCATCCCTATTCTTTCTCTTTCCCTCTCCCGCAAATATTTGTGTGTGTGTATGTGTGTTGGAAAAGAAATTTCTGCAGTCTGTCCTAAATGGCTCTGGTTAGCACATTGCTGGGGTGAGCATCCGACCATACCCAGTTGTCTGGGAGGAAGGGATTTATTTCAAGCTTCTAGAATCCAGGGCATGAACTCCCGAGTCAATGGGGGACATACAAACTACCTCAGCATCTCCTGGCAAGTTAAAGGTGGGCATGTTCCTTAGATGAAGACAAGATTCCAAAACCTGGGGCCTTTTAAAAATATTTTATTTGGGCTGGAGAGATGGCTTAGCTGTTCAGGTACATGCTTGTGAAGCCTAAGGATCCAGGTTCAATTCTCTAGGTCCCAGATGCACATGGTGGTGCATGTGTCTAGAGTTCATTTGCAGTGGCTAGAGGCCCTGGCATGCCCAGTCTCACTCTTTCTGTGTCTCATAAGTAAAAAAAAAAAAAAATTTTATTTAGGGGGCTGGAAAGATGGCTTAGCAGTTAAGGCACTTGCCTGTGAAGTCTAATGACCCAGGTTCAATTCCTCGGAACCCATGTAAGCCAGATGCACAAGTTGGTTCATGCATCTGGAGTTCATTTTCAGTGGCTTGAGGCCCTGGTATGCCCATTATCTCTCTAGCTGTCTCTTCTCTCTTTCCTTCCATCTCTCCCAAATAAATAAAATATTTGAAAAAATATTATTACTTTGAGAGTAAGAGAGTATGTGTGTGCCAGGGTTTTCTGCCACTGCAAATAAATTCCAGGCACATGCATCACTTATTGCATTTGGATTTACACAGGTACTGGGGACTTGAACCTGGGTGGTCAGGCTTTGCAAGCTAGCACTTTAACTGCTGAGCAATCTCTCCAACCCCCCATTTAAGGGCACAGTTGGATCAGGTTTTATTTGTGGTAGGTGTGTGGAGGCTGTAATGATCCAGGCTATATACTGGAACTCATTCTATAGCCAAGGTTACCCTCAAATTTAGGGCAATTCCAGTAACATCAGTTACTGGAGTGTTGGTATTAAAGAAATGAGCCAGAGAAGTTGGGCATGGTGGCCCATGCCTTTAATCCCAGCACTCGGGGGGCAGAGGTAGGATCGCCGTAAGTTTTCGAGGCCACCCTGAGACTACATAGTGAATTCCAGGTCAGCTTGAGCTAAAGTGAGACCCTACCTCGAAAAACAAAAAAACAAAACAAAAGACATGAGCCAGCATGCTTGGTTTTTGTTTGTTTTTAGAGAAAATCTTTACACACACACACACACACACACACACACACATGTATATATTTGGTTTTTCAAGGCAATCTCACTCTGGCTCAGGCTGTACTGGAATTCAGTATGTAGTCTCAAGGTGGCCTAGAAATCACGGTAATCCTCCTACCTCTACCTCCCAAGTGCTGGGATTAAAAATATTTTATTTATTTAATAGAGAAAGAAAGAGGCAGAGAAAGAGAGAGAGAATGGGCACACCAGGGCTCTAGCCACTGCAAACAAACTCCGGATGCATGCACTATCTTGTTCATCTGGCTTACGTAGGTATTCGGGAATCAAACCTGGGTCCTTAGGCTTTGCAGGCTAGCGCGTTAACCGGTAACCCTCTCTCCAGCACGACACAATCATGCTATGTAGTTCCGTGTGGCCTCAAACCATGGTTCTCTTGTCTCAGCCTCCCTAGTGCTGGAATTGTAGTGTGGGGCACTACACCTGGCTCAAGCATTTTCTTTTTCCTAACTTTGAGGTCCTCTTTGTTGTGTTTTCCATGAGTGAGTGTCTGGTTCTCAAGTCACACCCCGTCCTGATGCCCATTAGTAGAGAAATGAACCCCCTCCGGCTGTGTTCACAACATTCATTTTTAAAAAGCCCTTTGCCGTTTTGCTACCTTGAGTGATATGTAACCTTGGCCCAGTCGATACCTGACCCCCCGTCCCCCGTCCCCTGTCCCCCGTCCCCCACGAACAGACTCAGCTGGTCTCTTCTGCTCTCCCTCCTCTCTGTCTCTTCCTCATAGTTAAGCATCTACACTACACCATCTGCACTATTCCAGAAAACCTCTCTTTTTTTTGCGCCTTTTTTGCATGTATGTTTAAAGTACCTGTGCTGGCATAAAGAAGGTCCACTGGCTGGCTGACATCCTTTTATTCAAGGCAGCTGAGGCAGCAAGGGGCTGTTCAGCAACTCTCATACAGAGTCAAATTGACCATCTAAATGTGTGCTATTTACAAGAAAATGAATCTGTGAAGCAGAACTTACAATACAACCAAATGCCACTAGAATTACTATCTCTGTGCTTAGCATTCCTTAAATGTTTATTATAAACCTTTAAATGTTTTCCATGAGTTGTTCCTCTGTCAAGAATAGTAGGCTTTTACCAGCCAACTGAAAGCTGGAAAAAGCTGCACTGCATGTAGCCATATGGGAGACAGAAGTCATCAGCAGTAAAAACAGTGGACACTGAACACTAGTTTGGCCAGACAGGCCCAATGACTTAACGGGTGCAATAGTGGCATGTCTGCCTTGGGGTAACCAACTGCTCCATAATTGGACTGAAGGCCCTCTCTACGGGAGGGAATACATACCTGGTACTGAAAAACCTAAGCAAAAGTCTATGGCAGGAGAGGTCATGAGCCTTAGGGCGATAAAGACTGCTTTTGTCTGGTTAAGTATATATGTTATTCCCACCAAGCTGCCCTGAAAGCACTACACTTAATGTTCATATTCACATATTAATGCTACTCTCACTTCTGGTTAGAGAGGCTTCTCTTTTCAGATGATGGTGACCACTGGGATGACCCCAAAGGCAACATAGTGCTGAGAAGAAGGGATGGAGGAGTGCCCAGCACCGAAACATCTTTGTCACACCTTCCAAGGCTCAGGAACTATTGTGGAAGAGGGGATGGATAGAATGGAAGAGCCAAAGGAAGGGTACGACTCCTTACAATGCAACTGTCCAGACAGAAACTGGCCTTCATATCCATGACCTCGAAGTGCCTAGCAATACCTTAGCAAGACCTTCATAATAGAAGAAAAAGATGATGACATCAAATTAAAAGAGAGACTAATGGAGACAGAGAGGAGATATGACAGAGAGTGGAGTTCTGAAGGGGAATGGGGAAGGGGAGGGAAATATCCTGTTTTTTTTTTTGTCTGTAAGTATAGAAGTTGTCAATAATAAAAAAAAAAAGAATAGTAGGCTTTTTGCAGACCCCTTTCTTATGCATGGCAGGCTTGATGGCAGCTCCTTCACTGGTAACCTGGCTGGACTGCATTCTTGTTGTCTCTCTGTCTGTCTGTCTGGAAACTTCAGAGTCACTCTGAGGAAATGCCATCTGCTTTTGAGGACAAACATGTCTGAAGACACACTCCAGTCATGACTACTCCAGGCAGCCTGCATGGCTGGAGACACGACCCTGTCACAACTACTTTAGGCAGCTGAGGCTGGTCCAGGAAAACAACTCCCTAAGTCACACTAGCCTTGGCATCGTCTTCACCTAGGAGTCCTTTGACTTTGCTGGCACACACCTTAACCACTAAGCCGTCTCTGCAGCCCTTTCTTGACCACTTTAGTGCAGGCTGAAGAAAGCATGAACAGTGACAGCTGAGCTCTCAGCAGACCAAATGGTAAAACTGACAAGCAGCTGGCTGCTTTATTGCTGGAGAAGAGGTTCAAGAGCAACCAGGACTGGAACAAGGAGATGATGAGGCTGGGGGGTGGGACGGAGAGCTGAGACTGAAGGACAGAAGGTTGTAAGAACTAGAGGTCACTTGAAGAGTTCCAGAGAGCCATCAGCTTTTGGGGTCAAGTGTCTTAGACACTTGAGGCCCAAGAACTGTGACACACATAGGCTGCTGTCAAGAGCTGTGGAATCTGGAGAATCCCCATGGCGTTCCCAGAAGCTGCAGTGCCTGCTGCTACCCAGGGCTAAGAACTCCCAGTCCTCGGCCTACACAAGAGCTGTGGCCCTTACTGAGTGATGGTTGCTCCCGGGGTCTGTATGAGAGCCGTTACACGACAGGCCTCCTGCGTCTGCTCCTGCTCCTGTCTGCTGCCACCGGCCACTGATGTCAAACATGGAGGTTCTCAAAGGTGCTGAAAACCAGCACCTGGAGACCTGTTCCTTGCCTACTCACGGCTTCAGTCTTGATAGAGAGAAATGGACTGGTAACATCTATGTAGCCCAGACTGGCCTAGACTCACATGCTCCTGGCTCTGTTTCCCAAATGCTGGGAGGAGGATTATGTGTCATGTCACCTGTCACTTATTATTCAAATTAGGAGTTCCTTGTATATTTTGAATAACAGTGCTTTATACAGTAATGCTGCCCAGAATTTTTCCCCAATTAGTGGCTTTTCAATTTTGTTGTTACTTATTCATTCATTTTTTTTGATTTGCGTGCTCTCTCTGTTTCTCTCTGTGTGTGTGTGTGTGTGTGTAGTGTGCGTGTTCGGTAAGTGTAGACGTACATGTCCCATGCACACACATGCAGAGGCCTGAGGAGACTGGCCATTGTCTTATCTGCTTTGTTTCCTTGAGATGGAATCTCCCCTGAACCCAGAGCTGCCATTTAGTTTCTCGTCAGCCTGGCTGACTATCAAGCAATTCTCCAGTGTGTGTTCCCCACAGACCTGGGGTAACAGGCATGCTTGACACATGCAGCTTTTTACATGTGTACTGCGGATTGCACTCAGGCCTTCATACTTGCACAGCAACAGCTCCTACAGATGAGCCATTACCCAGCCTCTAGAGTCTTTCACACAGCAGAGCTTTATAATTTTTAGCTCCAGCTCATCAGTATTTACACTACGGATGGTGCCTTTGCATTTGCCTCTAAAAAGTCATCAGTACAGTCAAGGTAATTTAGAATTTCTCTTGTTTCCTTCTCCCGCTTTTACAGTTCTGTGTTTAACAGTACGTCCATAATGGAGAGTCTGCATATAAATTCATTTTTGCATGTGAGTATCCAGCTGGTTTTTTGTTTTGTTTTTCAAGGTAGGGTCTCACTCTAGTCCAGGCTGACCTGGAATTCACTATGTAGTCTCAGGCTGGCCTCGAATTCATGGCGATCCTCCTACCTCTGCCTCCCGAGTGCTGGGATTAGACATGTGCCGCCCCACCCAGAGTAGATCTCTCTTTCTCTTTCTTTTCTTTTCTGTTTTTTTTTTTTCTCTTTCTTTTCTGTTTTCCCCTTCCTTCTTCCTTCTTCCTTCCTTCCTTCCTTCCTTCCCATCCTTCTTCTTTCTTTCTTTCTTTCTTTCTTTCTTTTTCTTTCTTTCTTTCTTTCTTTCTTTCTTTCTTTCTTTCTTTCTTTCTTTCTTCAAGGTAGGGTCTCACTCTGGCCCAGGCTGACCTGGAATTAATTGGAATTAACTATGTAGTCTCAGAGTGGCCTCGAACACATGGTGATCCTCCTACCTCTGCCTCCCGAGTGCCAGTATTAAAGGCGTGTACCACTATGCCCAGCTCAGATGTTTTCTTTTAAATATTTTATTTTTTTATTTTTAAGAGAAGTCATTTTTATTATTAATTAATTAATTAATTTATTGACAACTTCTTTAATTGTAGATAATATCTCATGGTACTTCCCTTCTTCCCCTCACTCTCCCCTTTGAAACTTCACTTTCCATCATATCCCCTCCCCCTCTCAATCAGTCTCTCTTTTCAGTTTGATGTCATGATCTTTTCCTCCTATTATGATGGTCTTGTGTAGGTAGTGTCAGGCACTGTGAGGTCATGTATATCCAGGCCATTTTGTGTCTTAGGAGCACGTTGTAAGGAGTCCTACCCTTCCTTTGGCGCTTATATTCTTTCTGCCACCTCTTCCACAATGGATCCTGAGCTTGGAAGGTAGGTTTGAGATGTTTCAGTGCTGAGCACTCCTCTGTCCCTTTTTCTCAGCACCATAGTGCCTTCTGAGTTATCAGAAGTTTCTTTTTTAATGAGAGAAAAAGAGAGAGAGAATTGGCATGCCAGGGCCTCCAGCCACTATAATTGAACTCCAGAAAATCTGAAAGAAATGATTTATATGACCTGCCAAAATTAAATCAAGATGAGATAAACCATTTAAACAGACCTATAAAAAGCATGGAGAGCAAAACAGTTATACAAAATCACCCAACTAAAAAATGTCCAGGCCCTGAAGGATTCACTATGAATTTTACCAGACCTTTATTGAAGAACTAACACCAGTCTCCTCAAGCTTTTCCATAAATTCACATGGAAGGAACACTACCAAACTCTTTCTACAAAGCCAGCATTACTCTGATTACAAAACCAGATAAAGACAGAGCAAACAAAGAAAATTAAAACCAATCTCCTTCATGAATATAGATGCAAAAATTCTCAACAAAATACTGGCAAACAGGATACAAGAGTATATCAGAAAGATCATTCACCCAGACCAAGTAGGCTTTATCCCAGAAATGCATGGATGGTTTAACATGTGCATATTGATGAATGTAATACACTATATAAATGGACTGAAGGACAAAAATCACACAATCATCTCAGTAGATGCAGAAATGGAGTTGGACAAACTCCAACATCACTTCATGGTAAAAATTCTAAAGAAGGGCTGGAGAGATGGCTTAGTGGTTAAGGCACCTGCCTGCTAAGCCTAAGAACGCTGGTTCCAATGTCCAGCGGTTCCAATCTCCAGGTCCCACGTTTAGCCAGATGCAAGTGAGGCAAGGACTCAATGCCGCACTTGCCCACAAGGGGGCGCACACATCTGGATTTCGTTCACAGCAGCTGAGAGACTGCTGGCGTGCCCATCTTTGTCTCCCTCTCCCTTTCTGTCTGTCTCTGTCTCTCTCTCCAAAAATAAATAAAAAATAATAAAAAAATTTTTTAAAAATTCTAAAGAAATCGGGAATAGAAGGAACATATCTTGCCAGGCATGGTGACACATGCCTTAATCCCATCACTTGGGAGTTTGAGGCCACCCTAAGACTATATAGTGAACTCCTCCCAGTCAGCCTGGACTAGAGTGAGACCCTACCTTGAAAAATTGAACCCCCCCCCAAAAAAGAAGGAAAATATCTCAACATAATAGAGGCTGTCTATGACAAACCTATAGCCAATATTTTACTAAATGAGAAAAAACTTGAAAATTTTCCATCAAAATCAGGAACAAGACAAGGCTGTTCACTGTCCCGTTGTTTATTTATTTATTTATTTATTTATTTTTTTGGTTTTTCAAGGTAGGGTCTCACTCTAGCTCAGGTTGACCTGGAATTCACTCTGTAGTCTCAGGGTAGCCTTGAACTCATGGTGATCCTACCTCTGCCTCCCAAGTGCTGGGATTAAGGCGTGTGCCACCACGCCCGGCTGCCCCCAGTTTTATTTAATATAGATAGTTCTAGAAGCCTTAGCTATTGCAACAAGATAAGAGACACACATTGTGATGGTTAAGTTTGTGTCAACTTGATTTGTTTAGGAACCCACAGACATTCCTCGTAAGTGTGTCTCTGAGATTGCCTCTAGGAAGAATCCTTCCCCCAAGGTGAGCCCTTCCCCAGAGTGGGCGGCCCCTCTTGGAGGAGGGGGCTGGTTGATAAAAAGAAGCTCTGGGAAGAAAGGCTCTCTCCTCTCACCTGGCTGCTCGCTGTTCTCTGCTTGGTGCTTGCTGCTTCCAGTGTGGACTGAAGAGCAGCGTCTCTCCAGGACGCCTCCAGGTCTTCAGTGCGGGATCAGGACTGCTGAGTCATCCAGCCTTGTGGTCTGAGCAGCTACCGGGTTCCGTGACTCTGGGGCCTGCAACCTGCTATTGCTGGACTGTTGTAAGCTAATCCAATAAATTCCCTTTTAATACAATTCATTCTATCCATTCTGTTCCTCTAGAGAACCCTGACTAATACACACATAAAATGGATACAAGCTGGAAAGGAAGAGGTCAAATTACCATTATTTGTATGTATGATTCTCCTTTAAATAAATTTTTTTGGGGGAGTTTTGAGGTAGGGACTCATTCTAGCCCAGGCTAACCTGGAACTCACTATGTAGTCTCAGGGTGGCCTCGAACTCGTGGCAATCCTCCTACCTCTGCCTCCCGAGTCCTGGGGTCAAAGGTGTAAGGTGTGCATCACCACACCCGGCTAATTCTTTTTTTTTTTAATGGAGTTGAACTGAGGTCCTTTGGCTTTGCAGGCAAGTGCCTTAACCGCTAAGCCATCTCTCCAGCCCTGTAGATATGATTCTTTTTATTTATATGACAAACAGAGAGAGACTCCGCATGCTTGGGCTGCAAGGTTAATGAGAAATCAAGCTGGAGCTGAGCTGTAAACCTCCTCCCTGTGGGCCAGCTGACAGAAAGCTAAAAAAAAGCTACACTGTATGCATGCAGCCCTAGGGGAGAAAGAAGTCATCAGCAATGATAAACAACAGTGGACACTGCAAGCCTTATGCTTGGCCAGCCAGGCCAAATGAGCCAGTAGGTGCAATAGTGGCATGTCTGTTATGGGAGAAACAAATTGCTTTCTAATTGGACTGGAGGCCTACCCCATGGGAGGGAATACATACCTGGTACTGAAAACCAGGTACTGCAAAAGTCTATGATGGGGGAGGTCCTGAGTCCTAGGAGTGTAATGGCTGGTGTCTGGCTAAATGCATTTATTATGCTCACTAAACTGCCCTGTAAGCACTTTTCTTAACATTCATACCCACAGATTAATGCTACTCTCACTTTTGGTTAGAGAAGATTTTCTTTTCAGATGGTGGTGACCACTGGGATGCCTCAAAAAGCACCATGGTGCTGAGAAGAAGTGACAGAGGAGTGCTAAGCACTGAAACATCTCTATCACACCTTCTAAGGGTCAGGGGCCATAGCAGAAGAGGTGGTAGCAAGAATTTAAGAGCCAAAGGAAGGGTAGAACTGCTTATAATGCAATCTTCCAGACACAAAATGGCCTGGACATCCATCACCTCGCAGAGCCTGGTAGTACATATACAAGATCCTAATAATATGCGGGAAAAATGATACCATCAAAATAAAGAGACTAATTGCGAGAGGGAGGGGATATGATGGAGAGCGGATTTGTAAAGGGGAGAATAGGGGAGGGGAGTGAATTATCATGGTTTATTGCACATAATTATGGAAGTTGTCAATAAAAAATGTAAAACAAAAAGGGCTAGAGAGATGGCTTAGTGGTTAAGGTGCTTGCCTGCAAAGCCTAAGGACCCATGTTTGACTCTTCAGATTCCATGTAAGTCAGATGCCCAAGGTGATGCAAGTGTGTAAGGTCACACATGCACACTAGGTGGCACATGCATCTGGAGTTCGATTGCAGTGGTTGAAGGCCCTGGTGTGCAAATTCTCCTTCTCTCTCTCTCTCCTCTCACTCTCTCTGTCATTAAAAAAAAAGAATTGATAAGTGTAGACACCCAGAAGGGTAAGTTCTGTATGATT
This sequence comes from Orientallactaga sibirica, assembly GCA_036365145.1. Classification (NCBI taxonomy): domain Eukaryota; kingdom Metazoa; phylum Chordata; class Mammalia; order Rodentia; family Dipodidae; genus Orientallactaga; species Orientallactaga sibirica. Next base: position 950,517 of record JAEOAD010000013.1, read on the forward strand.
TATTTATTTTTTTGTTTTTTATTTTTTTTGAGGTAGAGTCTCACTCTAGCCCAGGCTGACCTGGAATTCACTATGTAGTCTCAGGCTGTCCTTGAAATCACAGTGATCCTCCTACCTCTGCCTCCTGAGTGCTGGGATTAAAGGCGTGCGCCACCATGCCCAGCCTTTATGATTTACTTTTTTTTTTTTTTTTTTTTTTGGTTTTTGAGGTAGGGTCTCACTCTGGCCCAGGCTGACCTGGAATTCACTATGTAGTCTCAGGCTGTCCTTGAACTCACAGTGATCCTCCTACCTCTGCCTCCCGAGTGCTGGGATTAAAGGCATGCGCCACACGCCCGGCTATGATTTACTTTTGAAATGAAGGAGGAAGTAAAGCAAAAGAGCTCTTGAGCTGGATGGTAGGTGTCCCACAGCTGGGAGGCCCTGGTAGCTAGGATCTGGTTTTGTTTTTCTTTCTTTATAAATGTTTTTATAAATATTTTTTATTTATTTATTTATTTATTTTTTTGAGGTAGGGTCTCACTCTAGCCCAGGCTGACCTGGAATTCACTATGTAGTCTCAGGGTGGCCTTGAACTCATAGCGATCCTCCTACCTCTGCCTCCCGAGTGCTGGGATTAAAGGCGTGCGCCACCACGCCCGGCTTATTTTTTTATAAATATTTTTATAAGTCTTTTATTTATTTGTTTGTTTATTTGCAAGCAGAGAGAGTGAAGAGAGACACAGAGAGAAAATGGGAATGCCAGGGTCTCTGCCTGCTCCAAACTGACCCCAGATGCATGTACCACTTTTTTCATCTGGCTTTACATGGCTACTGGGGAATCAAACTCAGGTCATTAGTTTTTTTTTAAATTGTTATTTTTATTATTTTTTTATTTTTATTTTGGAGAGAGAGACAGAGAGGGAGAGGGAGACAGAGATGGCGTGCCAGCAGTCTCTCAGCTGCTGCAAAAGAAATCCAGATGCGTGCGCCCCCTTGTGGTCAAGTGCAGCATTGCGCCCTTGCCTCACTTTGTATCTGGCTAAACGTGGGACCTGGAGATTGGAATCGCTGGACATTGGAACCAGCATTCTTAGGCTTAGCAGGCAGGCGCCTTAGCCACTAAGCCATCTCTCCAGCCCTCGGGTCATTAGGTTTTGCAAGCAAGTGCCTTCACCATGGAGCCATCTCTCCAGCCCCTAGGATTGGTTTTCTTATAACCTTGGAAATGTAAATTAGCATCCAATTGGAATGAGTTTTATTGGCAACATCCATACTGAGGGCCTTGACTGGACCTATCTCTGCCTCCCAAATGCTGATATTAAAGGTGTGCACCACCATGCTGGCTCAGGAAGCTTTTTTCATTTTTATTTTTTATTTTTTAAAATTTTTATTTGACAGAAGTAAAGAGGCAGGGAGAGAGAGAGAGAGAGAAAGAATGGTGTGCCAGGGCTTCCAGCCACTGCAAATGAACTCCAGATGCCTGCACTCCCTTGTGCATCCGGCTTACGTGTGTCCTGGGGAATCAAACTGAGGTCCTTTGGCTTTGCAGGCAAGTGCCTTAACCGCTAAGCCGTCTCTCCAGCCCAGGAAGCTTTTCTTGATCACCATCTGAAGTAAACCAGATCAGACTGGACTTGCCTTCTACTCTCAACTTGGCAGGGTGGCATCCATGTTCTTTTGAGCCTGTGTTCTTAACTACCTGCAAATGAGGACTATCTTGCTCTTAATTTCTATCAAAAATGAGTATAGGGCTGGAGAGATGGCTTAGCGGTTAAGGCGCCTGCCTGCTAAGCCTAAGAACCCGGTTCCAATCTCCAGGTCCCACGTTTAGCCAGATGCAAAGTGACGCAAGGGTGCAATGCCCCACTTGACCACAAGGGGGCGCACACATCTGGATTTCGTTCACAGCAGCTGAGACTGCTGGCGCGCCCATCTCTGTCTGTCTCCCTCTCCCTCTCTGTCTGTCTCTCTCTGTATCTCTCTCCAAAAATAAATAAAATAATAAAAAAAATTAAAAAAAAAGAGTATAAACTCAACAGTATGAAGATCTGCAACTTTACCAATCAGCTGGCTGAGGACATTTTCTCCTATCTGGAGAGAAATCAAGTTGATAAAGAGTAGTAGGGGGCTGGAGAGACGGCTTGGTGGTTAAGGCGCCTGCCTGCCTGCCTGCCAAGCCTAAGAACGCCAGTTCCAATCTCCAGGTCCCACGTTTAGCCAGACACAAAAAGTGACTCAACAGTGCAATCCACACTTGCTCACAAGGGGGTGCATGCGCCTGGCGTTCTTTCACAGCAGCTGAGAGGCTGCTGGTATGCATATTCTCTATCTATCTTTCTATATCTCTATCTCTCTCTCCCTATCTCTCTCTCAAAAAAAAAAAAAAAAAAAAAAAAAAAAGAGTAGTAGGTCTTTAAGTGGTAGTCTTCAGCAGATTTTAATTTTTTTCTTAATTTGAGAGAAAGAGAGAAAGAAAGAGAGACAAAGAGAATGGGCGCGCCAGGGCCTCTCAGCCGCTGTGAACAAACTCCAGATGCATGTGCCCCCTTGTGCACATGTGCAATGTTGCCTGCTTGCGTCACTTTTGCATCTGGCTAAATGTAGGACCTGGACATTCAAACGGGCGTTCTTAGGCTTTGAGGGGAGACACCTCAACCGCCAAGCCATCTCTCCAGCCCTTCAGCAACTTTTGTATCCATCTGTGTGAGGCAGGAGCTGTTAGAAAAAGTTAGAGCAAGAGAATTAAACTTTGTTGGAGGTGAGTCATATCAGGATACCACATTTCAGCTGTGGGGATTCTGGAAACTAGAGGTGCCAGTGTAGCATTTGGCAAGATGGTTTATATCAGAAGGTTGGAGTCTTGTTGGCAAGGAGGGGGAAAGAGAAGGATTAGCAAGTGTGAAGGAAGTGAACTTCTTTGAACTCCATTCTTCCAAGATAGCCGGCCAGGTACCCGGCTCCACCTGGGTTATCTAGATAGCCGGAATAGTCTCCAGACAGACTTCTAGACATTCAGCAGTAGTTTGTTGAATTCCTGAATATTTTTTCTTTTAACTCCTTCATGAGCAGCAACATGTGAAGGGATCCTGTCATGTGTTAGCTTTCATGCAGAACTTAGGTTTGAATGAGACACAATGGAAGGGGCACTTTATATTCTATAAGATCATATTTATACTCCATTTGTAGTAAGAGATTTGCATGTACAACGTGGAAACAGCTCAGCGTGTATACATTGCTAATGGTTTGCTTGTTTTTCTTTAGGTTTTTTTTTTCTCCTTTATTTTTAAATTTTATTTATTTATTTTGTTTTTTCGAGGTAGAGTCTGACTCTAGCCCTGGCTGACCTGGAATTCATTATGCAGTCTCAGGGTGACCTCGAACTTAAGGCGATTCTCCTACCTCTGCCTCCTCAGTGCTGGGATTAAAGGTGTGTGCCACTAAGCCCGGCTTTTCTTCCTTTATTTTATTTTATTTTATTTTATTTTATTTTATTTTATTTTATTTTATTTTATTTTATTTTATTTTATTTTATTTATTTTTGGTTTTTGGAGGTAGGGTCTTGCTCTAGCCCAGGCTAACCTGGAACCTGGAATTAACTATGTAGTCTCAGGGTGGCCTCAAACTCACGGAGATCCTCCTACCTCTGTCTCCCCAGTGCTGGGATTAAAGGCGTGCCCCACCACGCCCGGCTTCTTCCTTTATTTTTGAGGTAGGAGCTTACTCTAGCCCAAGCTGGCCTGGAATTCACTATGTAGTCTCAGGCTGGCCTCGAACTCACAGTGATCCTCCTACCTGTGTCTCCTGAGTTCTGGGATTAAAGGTGTGCATCACCACGCCCGGTCTATCTTTAGTTTTGATGTCAAGTAAAGAAGACACAGGAAGAAAGAATTCAATGGCCTTGAATTTGAACTTTCTCCTTTACACATAGAGTTAATGAGGGGAAAGCAGAATCCTCCCCTGCTAAAGAGAGAAGCAAGGCCCTGAAGCATGGAAGCTGTTGTCAAGGGTTAGACTAATTTTGGTTGTATTGATTTTCTTCTGGTTCTGTTACAGAAATTTCAGGAAGAAAGCTACCTGCCGATTAGAGAGGATTGGAGAACTCAGGAATTTATTATTGTGCTGGCAGGATGGAGAGAAACTTGTGCTTCAAAAACATCTCCTGAACCGACTTTGGACCACTCCACTTTTCTAATCAGTTTTACAGAACTATGTGCCTAAGAACATGCGTGCAACAAGGGCAATAAGGTCATAAAGTGGACAGGGGGTCATGAGACCTTAGATAATGTATTAAATACATAATTGCACTGGAAGAAGCCTCAGAGCCATGGTGTCTCTTGTATGGATTGACACAATAGCAGACTGATACAACCCAGGTTCTGTCTCCTTCTGCTAACTCCTTCTTCACTCTGGAGGCTGAGCCCAGCAGCAGGGGACAGGAAGGAGCAGCTACAGCTGTCTTACCATCCTAAACTCACAGTATCCAGTGGGGAAGAAAAGCGTAAACAAGATAAGCCAGGTTTCTAATTTGAAAATGTGCACTTCACTTTCCAATCTTTTAATCAATTTCTCATCAGTTCCTTTTAAACTGCTAAGGCAGGATAGATCTTTGGGACGTTAATGTCTTCTCAGACTGTTAGCCCTCTGAATAATGCATATCTTCAGATTCAATTCCTGGTCTGTTGCCTATATGACAGGCGGCCTGGACCGCTTACAACACTGAAACATTAGTTTGCCAAGTGTTAGAGGCCTGGAGAGGCAAGCTTTCTTAGTCTTTGGCAGCAGTTGACGCTCAGCTACTAGGAAGGTCTAGGCATCAGAATTCTTTAGCATTTGACAATAGCCAGTATTATGTCTTGGGCTTCTAGTGTCTGAGACCCTTGGCCTTAAAGGTTTGATAGCACTGTGGACCTCTCCCAGCAATTGAGACTCGAGGTTTTTCTCAGTAGCTCTTTACAGTCACCTATGGGTCCCCTTAGCAGCTGAGCTGAATCTAGGCAAGGACAGCCACTGGGAAGAGGCCTTTTGTTGGGCCTGGTATTGAATACCAGGAGGGAAAACACAAGTGTCTTTCAGAAGGTTAAGGGCTCATCTCAGGTCCCTTCTATGCAAATCAAGTTTCTCTTCTGGACAAGATACAAATGATTGTGAGGTCACATCAGGTTCAGAGTTTTCTAAGGCTTGTGATAACAAAAGGTCTGCTAGAAACTGGAAGAGCCCCGTTTGAGGCTGCGCCTTCAAGATCTGAGGCAATGAGCCATGGTCATCATGTAACTTCCTCAGGGTCTCTGTAGAATGTTCAAAATGGCTAGTGCTGGCATAAGGGTGGCATGGCTGGCTGTTTGACTGATAGTCCTTTTGCTTAAGGCAGCAAGAGAGGCAAATTGTCCCATCCCTAATGCCTTTGCAGAACAGGGGATCCCAGAAGCAGAGCTTACAACAGGACTTGAAGAATTTATGGTTACCAGCAGCACTGATTTTAGCAGGTTTGCACAGTGCTTAACACCTTTCCCAATGCCCCAGGGAGAGGTGGCTCCCCCTTATCTGTCTCAGAGACACCCTATCTCCAAAACTCAATCCATAACTGAAGGGTTAACATCCTTCCCTGAAAACTAAAGGGAACTAAAGAGTTAATAACTATCCCTAAAGCTCATGGACAATAAAGAAGGCAAAGAGGCGCTTGGCCTCATTAAGTTTGGCACCTTCCATGATTGATGTACTTCCCTTAGCCGAGAGGGCCTTGAAGGTCCAGAGACCATCTGAGTGTCCTCCCTTAGACAGTCCTGGCTGAAGAAGCCTGTTCTGAACAAGGACACAAACAGCTACAATTTTCTTTTCTTCTTCAAATTTTAAGTGAATTATATTTTAAAATATTGTTTTAAGTATAAATTTACCAAATGTATCGTGTCACATGTCACAAAGCACACAATCTTGACAGTCAATGGACAGTCTGAACACTGACTGAAATCATGACATCACGCACATCATTATTAAATGAATCAGATCCCCAGAATCTTCAGCTTTTCCTGACAGCACTAAAAATACTGCATGCCAGTACAGCTGTACAATAGCCTTTTATGAAACCACTTGCTATGTGTTTCCCATGCTAATTGTCAAGTCATGAAAGTAGAGGCCCAGGCAGCATTTCTACAGTTATGGCAAATCTATACCACCATGTCTCGGATGCCAGAATATTTTCACCTATTATATAAATTACTAATATTTTGCTCAGCCTATATTTTGGAAAGATTTCCATACATATTAATATCCTACATATGTTATGTTATGTACATTTTAAAATGTTATGTACATTTAAAATATCAAATTGAATAAATGTACTTTTATTATGAAGTGGATACATTTATATATGGAAAAAGTTAAAATATAAAAATATGTAAGCATCCTATAAAACTCTTCTTTCCCTGAATTATATACTCTGAAGGACTCATGGCCCAGTCTTCAAGTCCCTTACTCCACATGTGTGTGTCAGTGATAAAATATCCCACCTGGCTCAGGTCAGCAGCACTTCCTAGGATACCAAGCTTGCTGTTGCACACTGGATAATCCTGGTCAGCCGGAAAAGTTGCACAGGTGCATTCATGTGTACAGTCAGCATTATTATTGAGGTTTTCAAATGAAGGATGAATACCTGTTAGCGTGCACTATTGGTGTGTGTGTGTGATATGTGTGATGTGTATGGTGTGTGTATGCTATATACATAGATGTGTACAGATGCTCCCACCTATACACATGTATGTGGAGGCCAGAGGAGACACTGGTGTCCTGTGAAACTCATCTGCATGGCTTCCTCTTTTTCCTCTTTTTCCGCATCCATGCCAACACTTATTATCATTTGTTTTCATGATGGTAGCCATTATGACAGGAGTGAGATGGAATCTCAAAGTGGTTTTAATTTGCATTTCCCTGATGGTTAAGGATGTAGAACACTTTTTTAGATGTTTATATGCCTTCTGTATTTCTTCTTCTGAGAACTCTCTATTTAGTTCCATAGCCCATTTTTAACTGGGTTGTTTGAATTCTTATTATTCTGTTTTTTGAGTTCTTTGTATATTCTGGATATTAATCCTCTGTCAGATGTATAGCTGGCAAAGATTTTCTCCCATTCTGTAGGTTGTCTCTTTGCTCTGTTCACAGTGTCCTTTGCTGTACAAAAGCTTTGTAATTTCATGAGATCCCAGTGGTTGATTAGTGGTTTTATTTCCTGAGCAAATGAGGTTATATTCAGAAAGTCACTACCTATCCCAATATGTTGAAGGGTTTCCCCTACCTTTTCCTCTAGCAGTTTCAGAATTTCAGGACTGATATTAAGGTCCCTGATCCATTTGGACTTGATTCTTGTGCATGGAGAGAGACAAGGATCTATTTTCATCCTTCTATATATAGATATCCAGTTTTCCCAAACCCCTTGTTGAAGAGGCTATCTTTTCTCCAATGAATTTTTTCGACCATTTTTGTCAAAAATCAGATGGCTGCAGTGGCTAGGATTAATATCTGTGTCTTCTACTCTGTTCCATTGATCTACCTGTCTGTCCTTGTGCCAGTACCATGCTGTTTTTGTTATTTTGGCTTTGTAATATAACTGAAAATCGGGTATGGTGATGCCACCAGCCTGATTTTTGTTGCTCAAAATTGTTTTGGCTATTTGAGGTTTTTTGTGCTTCCAGATGAATTTTAGGATTGCCTTTTCTATTTCTGTGAAGAATGCCATTGGAATTTTAATGAGGATCACATTAAATGTATAGATTGCATTTGGTAAGATTGACATTTTCACAATATTGATTCTTCCAATCCAAGAACATGGGATGTCTTTCCATTTCCTTGTGTCTTCTGAAATTTCTCACTTGAGTGTTTTAAAGTTCTCATTGTAGAGATCCTTCACTTCCTTGGTCAAGTTTATTCCAAGGTACTTTATTAATTTTTTGGAGGCAATAGTGAATGGGAGAGATTCTCTGATTTAATCCTCGGCATGTTTGTTGTTAGTATATAGAAAACTACTGATTGCTGTGTGTTTATTTTGTATCCTGCTATATTGATAAAAGTATTTATCAGCTCTAACAGTTTGCTGGTAGAGTCTTTAGTATTTTTTGTATAGGATCATATCATCTGCAAATAATGATAATTTGATCTCTTCCCTTCCAATTTGTATTCCTTTTATGACTGTCTCTTGCCTTATTGCTATAGCTAAGACTTCCAGTACTACATTAAATAAAAATGGGGAAAGTGGACACCCTTGTCTTGTTCCTGAATTTAGTGGAAAAGCTTCAAGTTTTTCCCATTTAGTATTATGTTGGCTGTAGGTTTGTCATAAATAGCCTTTATTATGTTGAGATATGTTCCTTCTATTCCCAGTTTCTATAATACTTTTACCAAGAAGGGATGTTGGATTTTGTTGAATGCCTTTTCTGCATCTACTGAGATGATCATGTGATTTTTGTCCTTCTGACCATTTTATGGTGTATTACATTTATTACATATTTGCATATGTTGAACCATCCCTGCATCTCTGGGATAAAGCCTACTTGGTCAGGGTGAATAATCTTTCTGATATATTCTTGTATTCTTTTTGCCAATATTTTGTTGATAAATTTTTACATCTATGTTCATGAAGGAGATTGGTCTGTAATTTTCTTTTTTTGTTCTGTCTTTGTCCAGTTTTGGTACTAGGGTGATGCTGGCTTCATAGAAGGAGTTTGGTAGAATTCCTTCCTTTTCTATTTTATGGAAAAGTTTGAGAAGCAGTGGTGTTAGCTCTTCCATGAATGTCTGGTAAAATTCACCAGTGAATCCATCTCGGCCTGGACTTTTTTTGGTTGTGAGACTTTTTTTTTTTTTCGAGGTAGGGTCTCACTGTAGCTCAGGCTGACCTGGAACCTACTATGTAGTTTCAGGGTGGCCTTGAATTCACAATGATCCTCCTACCTCTGCCTCCCAAGTACTGGGATTAAAGGTGTGAGCTACCACACCCGGCTTCTGGGAGACTTTTTATATGTGCTTGGATGTCCTTACTTGTTATAGGTTTGTTTAAATGGTTTATCTCATCTTGATTTAATTCTAGTAGGTCATATGAATCAAGGAAATCATCCATTTCTTTCAGATTTTCAAACTTAGAGGCATATATATTCTTAAAGTATGTCCTTATGATTTTCTGAATTTCTTTGGTATCTGTTGTAATGGTGCCTTTTTCATCTCTAATTTTATTAATTTTTGCCTCTTTTCTCTTTCTTCTGGTCAGATTTGCTAAGGGTTTATCAATCTTGTTTATCCTTTTAAAAAACCAACTCTTGGTTTCATTGATTCTTTGGATTGTTTGTTTGGTTTCTATTTCATTAATTTCTGCCCTAATCTTTATTATTTATTATTTCTTCCCATCTACTGATTGTTGATTTGACTTGTTCTTTTTCCAAGGCCTTAAGGTGAAGCATTAAATTGTTTACTTGTGTACTCTCTAATTTCTTAATATAGGCACTTAGAGCTATAAATTTCCCTCTTAAGACTGCCTTCATTGTGTCCCAAAGGTTTTGGTATGTTGTATTCTTATCATCATTTGATACTATGAATTTATTGATTTCCTTTTTTATTTCTTCAATGACCCATTCATCATTCAATAGTGTACTGTTTAGTCTCCATGAATTTCTGTATGCTCTGTAGTTTTTCTTGTTGCAGTTTAATCCCATTGTGGTCAGATAATGTACAAGGGACTATTTCAATTTTCCTGTATTTGTTAAGATTTGCTTTGTGTCCCAATATATGGTCTATTTTAGAGAATGTCCCATATGCTGCTGAGAAAAATGTATATTCCACAGCATTTGGATGAAATGTTCTGTATATATCTTTCAGGTCCATTTGTTCATAATTTCATTTAATTCAGATGTGTCTCTCTTTATTTTTTGCTGGGATGACCTGTCAATTGATGAGAGTGGGGTATTGAAGTCACCCACTACAATTGTGTTTGGTGTTATCTGTGATCTTAAGTCTCATAGTGTTTGTTTGAGGAAATTGGGAGCCCCCATATTAGGTGCATATATGTTTAGGATTGTAATGTCCTCCTGTTGCAGTGTTCCTTTAATCAGTATAAAATGACCTTCTTTATCTTTCCTCACTAATGTTGGTTTGAAGTCTATCTTGTCAGATATTAGGATAGCAACCCCTGCTTATTTCCTAGGCCCATTTACTTGAAATACCATTTTCCATCCTTTCACCCTAAGAAGGTTTCTATATTTTATTGAGAGATGAGTTTCCTGGAGGCAACAGATGGCAGGATCCTGCCTTTTAATTCAGTCTGCAAACCTGTGTCTTTTGGTTGGGCATTGAGGCCATTGATATTAAGAGTTATTATTGAATGATATGTATTTATTCTCACCATTCTTGTTTTGCAGTGCTTCTTGTTTTCCCTTTACTCATTTAACTGTTATTTGAGTATGGTTTATTTTGTCCTATTTCCTCCTGTGTGTTTTGCTTTCTCTTCAGTGTGAAGGATTCCTTCAAGTATTTTGTGTAGAGCTGGTTTAGTTGTCATAAATTCCTTTAGCCTGTTTTTGTTGTGGAATATCCTTATTTCTCCATCAATTTGGATAGATAGCTTTGCAGGATAAAGTAATCTTGGTTGACAGTTTTTGTCTTTCAAAACTTGGAATACATCGTTCCAAGCCCTTCTGGCTTTTAAAGTTTGTGTTGAGTAATCTGCTGTGATCCTGATGGGCTTGCCTTTGTAGGTTACTTGCTTTTTCTATCTGCTTTCAATATATTTTCTTTGGTGTGCATGTTTATTAGTTTAAATATAACATGGCAAGGAGAGGTTCTTTCTAGGTTTTGTCTGTTTGGTGTTATAAAAACTTCTTGTATCTGCATTGGCATTTATTTCCCAATTTGGGGAAAATTTTCATCTATGATTTTGTTGAAAATGCCTACTAAGCCTCTGGATTGAAATTCTTCTCCTTCTACTATACCCTGAATTCTTATGTTTGATCTTTTCATAGTGTCCTGGATGTCTTGGAATTCTCATTCATACCTTTCTATCAGCTTGTCTTTCTCTTTTTTGGACTGTATTAGGCCTACCACCTGGTCTTCTAGTTTAGATATTCTGTTCTCTCCTTCATCCATTCTACTGGTGAGATTTTCCACAGAGTTTTAAAAATTATTATTATTTCACTGACTGTGTTCTTCAGAGCTAGGATTTCAGCCTGGTTTTTCTTCACTATTTCTACTTCCTTACTCATGTCCTGTAACGAGCTTTTTATTTCATTAAGCTGGTTTTCTGTGCTCTCTTTTCAGGAGTTTGTTTTCTTCTTTGAATCTTCTCATTTCTTCTTTCATTTCTTTGAGTATAGATATAATCATTCTTTTCAAATCTTTGTCAGGCATTTCATCTAAAACAGTCTCATTGGTGATCATTTCTGATGGATTTATAATTTTGGTGGGATTGCATTGTCTTGATCCTTTGTGTTTCTTGTATTATAATGTAACGACTTTTGATCCTGAATTGATTTGATGCTTGGGTTTTCTACTTATCTGCAGTGTTCTTAGATGTGGCGATCCACCTTTATGTACTTTTGGGATATGAGCTTAGGGTGCCAAGTGTAGCCTTTGTACCCCAATCCAACCACAGAACTAATCCTACGTATTGAGTTTGCTTGCTAAGCAAGTATTCTAGTGGACTGAGTGGAAAAATTTACTGGCAAATTCTAAACTTCAACTGAGCAATATACACATTCAGTAGAAACCAGCACAGAGTATACAAGTGTGGAGATTAAAACAAACAGACAGTCTTATAAGGCCAAAATCCCTAAGGGTGTGTTTTGCTCTACGACCTTAATCCTGTCAGCTAGGAGGTAGAGAATTCTGTTCTGAATTGGGTTCCACGTCTGCCTAGATCTGGGTCAGACCCTGCCCCCAATAAGGACAGAAGCAAAAGACAAAGGCCCTATAAATCTGAAAGCATTAAAGACAACAATATTCAACCCCCAAATACAACTTATTTGAAAATGGTAAAGCCAACCAAAAATATGTACCCCATAACCTGCCCTGACATGGTGAGATTAGCCCTTCCAATGCAGGCCTATGTACTTTTTTTTTTTTTTTTTTTTGTCAGTTGGCCTCATTACCTTTTGGTGTGGCTTCTAATCTCACCAATGCTGAGTGTCCACCTTGATCCCTCTGTGTTGTGCTGTGGAGCTGGAGTTCTGTTCAACTGTGCTGGATGTGCTGCTACTGGGGGTGGAATGCCGGTGGCTTGGGGTTCTGATGGTTAGGGGATGGGAGAGTTCAGGAAGCCTGGAGTTGCTCATACTATCCCCCTGTATCTCTTTCAGCAGCTCCTTAGTTGATCTCAGTTGACTTTCCTTTAGATTTCTTGACTCTGCAAGGAGGCTGATGAGGTTGGAAAGTCCCCTTGTTTGGTCTATACTGCTGTTGCTCAGCATGCCTGGCAGGTGGTGCTGGGCACGTGGATCACATGGATTGGGGCCACCATGGATCGAGGCTGCCACAGATTGGGGCTCAAGCTCCTCAGTGGGATTCTGGCTGTTTTCCTCCTTTCTGGTGGATCTTGGTCTCTCCTGCTTCTCTGCTGTGTCTAAGAAAAACCTATACTCCTGCACTTTTCAGAAGAAGAGTGTATTTTGCTGTAGTTTTGTTTAAATCCCTCCCTGGGAAGGTTTGGAGTGCTGCCATCTTACCTGGAAGTCCCAGCTACAATTTTCTTATCAACTGCACCTGGTACAATCTGTTTTTCTTAGGCTCCTCCTTATAAACTTACATCCTAGCCTGGCTCAGTGCTTCAGCCTTCATCCAGTGGAAACACTTTTGCCCCTCGCTGTTTCTCTAAATAGAACAGTCTGTCTATAGAGATCAAGTTTGGTGTTCTCTTGCTTTTCTCTTATAATTTCCTTACATTTAGGTGCCATGACCCAGATAGCCCTCCGGGACTTTTGGGCTGCATGCTCCCCCCTCTCTTATTCTCACCACCTCCCTGCCAGTGTATCATTCTTTTGGGAGCGTGGACACTCACCAAGCTCACTATTTGGACTAAAAAGTCACCAGTCTGACTTTAGACCTCTGGTCTTTTGTGGATTTTGTCTACATGAGCAGTGCAAGTTCCGTTTGGCCTCATGGCTCAGGGAGCTTTATTGGTGCTCTGCGTAAACCCAGCCTGACACCTGGCAGCTTTCTCCTTCTCTTCTCCCTCTCACTCTGACCCTCGGATTGTGTGAGCTCGGCGGCTCGTCTGTGGAGACTGAGGAGTTCTGGCAGGGCTACTTCCTGGTGAATGTCCAAAATCTCTCTGAGCTCAGCAGAGTCTCTGACAGCCCTTTGGGTAATCCACCAGGTCATATTTCTCTCTCCCTCTCTTCTCCTCCCAGACTTTTGAACTCCAGACTAGAGGCCTCTCTCCATGTGATTTACTGCATTCACAACCTCACCAAATTACAACTTCAGGACAAGGTATTCATTCTTGGTCTGTGGCAGAGGTGCCCCACCCCAGACCTTAGAAATTCCAGGAGTTTCTCACTTTTTGGTCCATGGATGATCAGAGACTCGAGGAGCCTTTCACGTGTCGTTCCACTGGACATCCCAAGCCTTATGAGTATGATGCTCCCTCCTAAGACTTGGGTTTCATTTGCCCTCCCTGAGCCTGGGACATGTCCCTGGTGGCAGGATAGGCCACTCTAGTCCTTGTCCTCCAAAATTGACTCTGAATTATCTGTTCCAAAAGACACTCCATTGGCATGACTCAAGGCTAATTTAAAGGAGCTCAAACTTCCTGAGCGCCTTCCTGCCAAATTACTCCATCTATTCAAATCTGGCCACAATATTCCTTAAATAATGGCCACCGCTGTCCTGAATTTGGTACTTTGGATTTTAATATTTTTTTCTCTTTTGAGGTAGGGTCTCACTCTATCCCAGGCTGACCTGAAATTCACTATGTAGTCTCAAGGTGGCCTCAAACTCATGACAATCCTCCTACCTCTCTCTCCCAAGTGCTGGGATTAAAGGTGTGCACCACCATGCCTGGCTTGATTTTAAAATTCTTATTGATCTTGATAACTTCCTCAGATGACATGGCAGGTGGTCTGAGGCTCCTTATCTTCAGGACTTCTTTGTCCTCTCTTCCCACCCTTCCATTTGTACTTCTTATTCTACCTACCAAATTCTCCTCTGTCACCAAAACCCAGCTAAAATCCTGCCATTTCTAAGACTCTCTCTCTCACCCACAGTTCTGCCATCTGGCTATGACTTACCAGGGTCTCTCCCTCCATTCAAGCCATCTCACTAAATCAAATACAAATTTTATCCTCTTAAAGAAACTTCTGTCTTTACTGGGCCTCTTTAACTTATTCTATATGTGGATATCTAATTTTTCTCTCCTTGCTAAAAGTTAAAATCACTAAACAGCTTCTAGAGTTTTTCTTTTCTTTTCCTTTTCCCCCTTCCTTTCATTACTAGCCACCTAAGGAAAAAAATCTCAATTTAAAATTCAAACCACTGGCTGTTGCCTGGTTGAGATTAAGTCCTCGCTAATTTAAAACATAACTAAAATCTTAAAAGGATGTCTCTTCATGTATCATGTTGTCATGCCTAATGTTGTCAACCATTGTATGGCACAATGCAGGCCTGGCCCTAGCCAGACCACATGGCAGAGAAACCAGGAAGTGGCTTCTGTGAACATGGTATTCTGTGCAGGCCTGGCGTGACAATAGCTACAGTCCCATGCTCGCGAGAAGCCTGCTATGAGATGACCTGTCCAGAGACAGGCTGTCATTGGTCCCAAAAAGGGGACCACCCCATACAGTGATTAGCCAGCCAAGCCCCTTAAAACTCACGTGCACTTCCTCAATAAACGAGTTTGCAGCAGCTCGACCTCTGCTGCTTCCACCCAACTCCCAGAGTCTGTGTAGTGAATCCGTGCCTCTCACCCCAACTCGGCAGAGACCCTGCTGTCCCTCCTGGGCTGGCCCTAGGGGGGATCCCAAAAAACCATGTCATGTCATGTGTTCTGTTTCATGTAGTCTGTCCTCATGTATGACTAAATTTATGGTTATTGATTGTTCCAACGCTTATGGTCATTAAATGTTCTGATGATCATATATTTTAAGATGATGTTAAATTATTAAAAACAGGTTTACAATATATTTAAAATAATTAACCTCTATGCTTTTGACAATGCTTATTCATACTAACTACAATAATAGATATATTTGTAGGCCAAATTCTAATCTTGGTTCTACAAATAAGAAGTGTTTTTGGATCAGAAAAGACTATAGGGCTGGAGGGACAGTTTAGCGGTCAAGGAGTTTGCCTGCAAAGCCAAAGGACCCAGGTTCAATTCCCCAGGATCCACGTTAGCCAGATGCACAAGGGGGCACACGCATCTGGAGTTCATTTGCAGTGGCTGGAGGCCCTGGTGCACCCATTCTCTCTTTCCCTTTCCCCCTTTCTCTGTCAAATATATAAATAAATAAATAAATAAATAAATAAATAAATAAATAAATAAATAAAAATATTGTTTAAAAAAGACTATAAGGTGAAAGGTTGTTGTAAGTATGTTATTAAAAAGATATAAAAATAATATGAAAAGGTTATGGGACTTAAAATGAAGGTTTGGGTTGCCTGTGGTAAAATGGGTTAACTTTTCATTCTTCATATTTTTTCTCTCACCATAATTGTTCATATAGTTCAGACTCTACTCTTTGTAATAAGTTGATAAATTTATTAATATTGTCATATTTCAAATCAACATTAAATTGAGCTATACCTTTATTTCCAACTGTTAAACTCTGACTACTGAGAAAAAAAAAACCTAAATGTTTAACAAAATCAAGATTCGTTTTTTAAAAATTAAAAAAGATTGATTTTAATGCGTTTTTGTTTATTTAAACTGTATCTAAATGTAATATAAAAGTAAAAAATATGAAATTAATATATCTGACCTTCTAAATATTAAAAAATAAAAGAGGAGACCCTAGGGGGACTGCTGACCCAGGGAAATGGAAAGACAGACAATCAGAATCCAGTCTATTTATAATTAACCATAGGGACAAAAAAAAAATACAAGCAGAAGTTAGAAGAAAAACTTAAAAGGTCATATTAAAAGTCTTATGGGGGGCTGGAGAGATGGCTTAGCGGTTAAGCGCTTGCCTGTGAAGCCTAAGGACCCCGGTTCAAGGCTCGATTCTCCAGGACCCACGTAAGCCAGATGGACAAGGGGGCGCACGCATCTGGAGTTCGTTTGCAGTGGCTGGAGGTCCTGGCGCACCTATTCTCTCTTTCTCTCTCTACCTGCCTATTTCTGTATCTCTCTCTCTCTCTCAAATAAATAAATAAAATATTTTTTAAAAAGTCTTATGGTAAGAAAGTTTTTGTTGGTAGTTATGAGATGAACTGACTAAGGAAGATAAACTGGAGAAGAAACTTTAAATATTTTTATTTATTTATTTATTTATTTGATTTTTAGAGGTTGGGTCTCACTGTAGGTCACGCTGACCTGGAATTCACTATGTACTCTCAGGGTGGCCTCGAACTCATGGTGATCCTCCTACCTCTGCCTCCCGAGTGCTGGGATTAAAGATGTGCGCCACCACACCCGGCTTAAGAAACTTTAAATATTAATAAATGTTTGATGAAAAAGATCATTACACAGTAGTTACATAGATTGTAAGGTATATAAAGTATGCGGATGAAGGTATGAGTAAAGTGTGCAGATGAAGGTATGAGTAAAGTATGCGGGTGAAGGTATGAGTAAAGTGTGCGGGTGAAGGTATGAGTAAAGTATGCAGATGAAGGTATGAGTAAAGTGTGCGGGTGAAGGTATGAGTAAAGTGTGTAGATGAAGGTATGAGTAAAGTGTGTGGGTGAAGGTATGAGTAAAGTGTGCAGATGAAGGTATGAGTAAAGTGTGCAGATGAAGGTATGAGTAAAGTGTGCGGGTGAAGGTATGAGTAAAGTGTGCGGGTGAAGGTATGAGTAAAGTGTGCAGATGAAGGTATGAGTAAAGTGTGCGGGTGAAGGTATGAGTAAAGTATGCGGGTGAAGTTATGAGTAAAGTGTGCGGGTGAAGGTATGAGTAAAGTATGCGGATGAAGGTATGAGTAAAGTGTGCGGGTGAAGATATGAGTAAAGTGTGCAGGTGAAGGTATGAGTAAAGTGTGCGGGTGAAGGTATGAGTAAAGTGTGCGGGTGAAGGTATTAGTAAAGTATGCGGATGAAGGTATGAGTAAAGTATGCGGATGAAGGTATGAGTAAAGTGTGCGGGTGAAGGTATGAGTAAAGTGTGCGGGTGAAGGTATGAGTAAAGTATGTGGGTGAAGGTATGAGTAAAGTGTGCGGGTGAAGGTATGAGTAAAGTATGCGGGTGAAGGTATGAGTAAAGTGTGCGGGTGAAGGTATGAGTAAAGTGTGCAGATGAAGGTATGAGTAAAGTGTGCGGGTGAAGGTATGAGTAAAGTGTGCAGATGAAGGTATGAGTAAAGTGTGCAGATGAAGGTATGAGTAAAGTATGCGGGTGAAGGTATGAGTAACGTATGCAGGTGAAGGTATGAGTAAAGTGTGCGGGTGAAGGTATGAGTAAAGTGTGCGGGTGAAGGTATGAGTAAAGTGTGCGGGTGAAGGTATGAGTAAAGTATGCAGGTGAAGGTATGAGTAAAGTGTGCGGGTGAAGGTATGAGTAAAGTGTGCGGGTGAAGATATGAGTAAAGTGTGCAGATGAAGGTATGAGTAAAGTGTGCAGGTGAAGGTATGAGTAAAGTATGCAGGTGAAGGTATGAGTAAAGTGTGCAGGTGAAGGTATGAGTAAAGTATGCAGGTGAAGGTATGAGTAAAGTGTGCAGATGAAGGTATGAGTAAAGTATGCGGGTGAAGGTATGAGTAACGTATGCAGGTGAAGGTATGAGTAAAGTGTGCGGGTGAAGGTATGAGTAAAGTGTGCAGGTGAAGGTATGAGTAAAGTATGCAGGTGAAGGTATGAGTAAAGTGTGCAGGTGAAGGTATGAGTACGCTTAAACGGAAGGTTAAAGACAACTTTGATTAGATCTTAAAATACTTTGGTGGGCATTGCTAAACACAGGCTGGGACTGTGAGGAAGCTGACCAGGGCTGTTGGACATGGCCGGGGACCTTGGGCTGTGGGGTTGCAGTCATCATGATCATTGGGAACCCACCCTGATGACAGAGCTGGCCCTCCCTTTTCACAAGGTTGTGGTGTTCCATCTTTGCCCACAGGAGGCCGAACCGGAGGACCCTCCCCCATCCCAAAGCACCTGAGCATTCCATAGTCAAGTTTTGCCCACCCCTCACAGTTCCTGACCTTGTGGCCAGCTGCCCAGGGGACCCTTATATGATAGTTAACAGTCTCCCTGCAGCTGCAGCCATTCGATATGTGGCTGACGTCACGTAGCTTTTCCCGCCACTTCTGTTATCTGCCTTGCAGCTTCTCCCTTGAAACTTCTGCCTTCCAACATCAGCCAACTAGATAGCGACCCATAAACCTATGTATCCAATCACTTATGATCTGTATGTGCCTTCTCAACCTTTCCCAAGCGTTTATAAACCCACTCCAGTCTTGAATAAACGAGTGCTGTCCATCAGACGGTCTCCTGGGTGGTTCATTGCCCGCCGCACTCACCCACTCCAAGGCCCTGTTCACTCCAGCTCCTCCTGTGCCTGGGACATCGGTGGCCAGCGACCCCCAGGAGTAGCGAGGACCCACAGTACTTGGTCAGATTACAGACTCCTTGAGATATATCAGATGACTATTATTATATCGACTAACAAAGGATGGCCCTGGCTCATAGCAGGAAGCTATGGCATTCAGGTTATAAACTTAAAAACTTTGACTCATTGATATTAATCTGGTTGTGATAATGTTTGTGGAAAACTGACTTGACAGTTCTCAACCAACTTTGCTATGGTCCTCTAGTTTCTTTTTCTTTCTTTCTTTCTTTCTTTCTTTCTTTCTTTCTTTCTTTCTTTTTCTTTTTTTTAAGTAGGGTCTCACTTCAGCCCAGGCTAACCTGGAATTCCCTATGTAGTCTCAGGGTGGCTTTGAACTTGTGGCAATCCTACCTCTGCCTCCTGAGTGCTGGGATTAAAGGTGTGTGCCACCACGCCTGGCTCTATGTTCCTCTGTTTGTCAACCTTTTACTATTTAATAAGATTATTATATCTATAAAACACACAAACAAAACTGTAACCTTCAGCTGGTTCCTGTCTTGTTCATGCTGTTTTACTGGGTGACTATCACTGAGATCATTGTCTAAGTCTCATAAAAGGTGATTTAGTCATTGTGACTTTGTTCTTAGGAAACTCCTCCTGTCCTAGTAGATCCTGCAATCTACGAACATAGTATAGTTTGTCTAGGCTTCCTATATTCTACCATTTGTACAAATTGCCTTATATTAAGCTTAAAAATGGTTCAAATGTAGTTGATGAAGAAATCACTTTATGTTATCATAATGTCTCTAATGTATATTAAAATCAGACTAATTTAGCTCAATAATGACCAGGTTTGGCTTTATTCTTAAGCTAGGTATACTCAGTTTCAGTCAAGGTTTTACTTAAGTATTTGTCTCATTTCTTGTATCTTAAGTTCATTGCTTATAGATATATTGATACTTAAGACATGTTCCCTGCTCTTGAAAAATGATCTTAAATCCTGCTCTTCTGATTCCAGTTTGGGGGGTAATTGGTACCCACACAGGTATCTAAACTAATCAAAGATGTTACCAAATACAAATGCCAAAACTTTATGCCATCTGACTCAACATGTTCTGCCTATACTTATAACTATTAGATATTTTAAAAAAGAGATGTGCTTACCTTCTAAAAAGTTGTTTCTCTGTATTTATCTTGCCTTGTTTACATAGTTCAAACAATTCTGCATAATAAGGTAATAAATTTATTTATGTCATACCTCACATTACGATAAAAGAAAAGTTAAAGGCCTCTGGCACAAGTTATGTCTTGTACTTTCATGCTAATTATGTCCCATACACCATAGTCTTTTGTACTGACACTGTAGTTTTTGTACTGTTCCAAGGCCACAGTTTGTATTACAGTTTCTGGCCAGTGCGAAAATTACCTTGTGTTTCTTCTTAACTCCACAACACAGCTCCAGATACTTTCTGCTAATTAACCATTTTCTCAAGAGATTCCCCTGGACTGATGTAAAAATGGCTGATGTAAAAATACACTGATTCTCCAGTTCATCTCTGACGCCAGTTCTGTAAGCCTTAGTTTCCCATATCAATATCAAGGTTAACAAGATCAAGATATTTTAACTAGTTTGATTTATTTATTTAAACTCTATCTGAGCCTTTATTTTGTTACATAGGACACCTGTTTACAGCAATAGGTTTCTTAAATGTTATACTCATATGTGTTTTCCTATTGAGGAAGACTTTTATTATTATTTGCTATAAACTTATTCTAATAAATAAAACTGGGCCTAATTATATAAACTATATTTCATTGTATTATGTAACCAGTATAATTCTATAAACACAATTTCATTATGTTTATAAAATAAACAACTGACAATAACAAATTATCAAGACTAATCAACGTTTTACCCTTTCAGCCTAACATACTTTCATTAGTTCTCCTAAAGATAAGACTTTTTGATCTTTGGACCAAGTAAGTAAAGACCATGAGCCTTCTATATTAAGGACTTAACACAAAAAGAAACCTTTACACCTAAATTTCAGAATTAGCTAATTTCTTAATCTCTATCATAACTGAATTTAAAATCATTTAAGATATTTCAAATATTGCTACAATACTAATCTCTTTTACTTCTTACCTAAACCAAATCTTTATATTTCCACAAATTCCAATCAACCTTCCATCCAAGTTAACAACTCCTTCCTTACCCATATCCTATATTATTATTTTCTACCTTAAATATAATGTCCATGTCACCTGTAAATGTCATGTCCCATACAAGAAAACTCATACCTGAATAATAACCAGATCATAATGGCTAATAGATTTGAAATAATCTAGGTGTTTCTTTCCTAATGGCTCTGATAACTGTCACTTTCCTGAAGAGCTGCCTCCTTGCCTGTTCATAAGAACAATGTGGGATAATCCCCTGCTATGTACACAAACTGCAAGGTGAATTTTGGCAAAAGGAAAACTAAAAGCTGAAACTCCCCAAAGCCACTGCTGTGTGACCAAAACTTCAATGATGGACTACAAAGATTGTGAAGCGGTAAATGTTACCAATCCAGAGCCAATCATATTTTGGGCTGTATTAGCCTTTTAAATGGCCAATAATATTACTTCCATTCATGTGACCTGACATCTTTCTGTGACCAATTAAGATATCTATTGCTATAAGTTAAGAAATCTCACAGTTCTACTTCCTTCAACTTAAACCTATCCTGTCTCTGACATGTGCTTTATTCCCCTGATTATGATAATGTTCATTCTCTTTTTTTGTTTGTTTGTTTTTTGAGGTAGGGTCTCACTCTGGTCCAGGATGACCTGGAATTAACTAAGTAGTCTCAGGGTGACCTCAAACTCACGGCGATCCTCCTACCTCTGCCTCCCAAGTGCTGGGATTAAAAGCGTGTGCCACCACGCCCGGCTCCTCACCCTCTCTTTTGGTCCTTGCATACTCAGATGCCTCACTGAATTCCTCCTGGACAGAATACACGCCTTCACTTCACAGTGAAATTCTTCATGGCCACGAAATATCAGCCCCCAAATACCCAACTTCCACAGGACTGTGTGGGACACCCTGAGAGATCTACTGGCCCCCTCAGCTTGAAGTAGTTTGAGATGAGTCATTGTCTCCAGTCCTGACCCATGCAGTCCTCTCCAAAATGTCCCACTCAGCCCCAGTTCTCCCCAATTTCTTTTATCCTTGTAGAGTTTATACTGAAGGGTTAACATCCTTCCCTGAAAACTAAAGGGAACTAAAGAGCTAATAACTATCCCTAAAGCTCATGCACAATAAAGAAGGCAAAGAGGCGCTTGGCCTCATTAAGTTTGGCACCTTCCATGATTGATGTACTTCCCTTAGCCTAGATGGCCTTGAAGAACCAGAGACTATCTGAGTGTCCTCCCTTAGACAGTCCTGGCTGAAGAAGCCTGTTCTGAACAAGGACACAGACAGCTACAATTTTCTTATCAGCTATACCTGGTTCAGTCTTTTTTTCTTAGGATTCTCCTTATAAACTTACACCCCAGCCTGGCTCAGTGCTTCAGCCTTCATCCAGTGGGAAAGCTGTTGCCCCTTGCTGTTTTCTCTAAATAAAACAGTGTTTGTAGAAATCAAGTCTGGTGTTCTCCTTTGCTTTTCTCTTACACTTTACCTCAAAAGAAGAAAACAAACAGTCCTATTTTAAAATGCATGAAAGGAGGGCATGGTGGCGCTCGCCTTTAATCCCACCACTTGGGAGGCAGAGGTAGGAGGATCACCGTGAGCTCAAGGCCACCCCGAGACTACAGAGTGAATTCCAGGTCAACCTGGGCTAGAGCAAGACCCTACCTTGAAAAATCAAAAAAAAAAAAAAATGCATGAAGGGGGGCTGAAGAGATGGCTTAGCAGTTAAGCGCTTGCCTTCATAGCCTAAGGACCCATGTTTGACTCTCCAGATCCCATGTTAGCCAGATGCACAAAGGCGAGGCAAGCACAAGGTTGAATGGACCCACTAAGTGGCACAGTTCCTGGAGTTCAATTGCAGTGGCTGAGACCCAGGCAGGCCAATTCTCTCTCTCAATCTGTCTCTCTCTCTCTCTCTCTCTCTCTCTCTCTCTCTCTGTAAAATAATAAAATAATGCATGAAAGACCTGAGTAGATCCTTCACCAAAGTAGACTCAGATGTAAACAAACATGGAGAGATACATATGAAAAAAGATGGGAACTTTTTCAGTCTGAAGGCTTCTTCCCCACCCTCTGCACAATCATGTTGAAATCCTAACCCTAACCTGAAGCTGTTAGGAGACAGAGCCTTGCAGAGGAAGTCAGGTCAGGAGGCTGTGCCCTCGTGCATGGGATCAGTCCATTAGAGCATTAGAGGGTTTGGTTGTTTTGTTTGAGGGACTGGGGACTCAGCATGCTCTGCAAGGCTCCATTGTGTGACCAGGTTTGTTTGTTTTTTTTTCTTTGAGGTAGGGTTTCACTCTGGTCCAGGCTGATGTGTAATTCACTCTGTAGTCTCAGGGTGACCTCGAACTCACAGTGATCCTCCTACCTCTGCCTCCCAAGTGCTGGGATTAAAGGCGTGCGCCACCATGCCAGGCTGTGTTACCAGTTTTTTTTGCTTTGATTTGTTTTTATTTTTCAAGGTAGGGTCTCACTCCAGTTCAGGCTGACCTGGAACTCACTGTGTAGTCTCAGAGTGGCCTCAAACTCACAGTGATCCTCCTACCTCTGCCTCCCGAGTGCTGGGATTAAAAGCGTGCACCACCACGCCCGGCTTGTGTTACCAGTTTTGAGAGCAACTGCCTTTCTTGGTTCAGCGTGCTACACAGTGAACAGTCACTAAAACTCCCCAAGCCAGTGGCTCTTGTGACCTGTGGCGAAGGATGAGTGCAAACTCAGCAGAAGAGTAAGTTACAAATACATCAGGGCCCTTCTGCACCACCACGAAGGGTGACGTGGAAGGGGTTTTCTATCCTTGGGAATGTAAACCAAGTATCGAATCGAGGTGGATTGCATTGGTTGCTTTGAGTGTCTGTGAGGCTGATGAGTTAGACAGCGGACTGGTTACTTCGCATAGGCCAGCCAACATCAGGGAAGTCAGCATGAGTCAAGGGCTTCTTTAGTTCCCAGACTCTGCTTTTTGTGTATAAAGACTCTATGCTTGGCGGCTCCATCAGGCCATACAGATGTCTGTGTATTCTCTGGGGGCAACCCTGACCAGCTGTCTACAAAATGGAGGTACCCTACTGCTAGTTCCCACCAATTGCTCTGAACCCGGTGACACTGGTGCAAAGTAAAGCTGCGACATATGTCGGAAGATTGGTGACTGCCAGGAGCTGGGCAGGGCGGATGGCTTGAGCGAGCCCAGGGTGGTTGTTGGGAGTCAAGCTCACCTGCATGGCCCGTGGGATCTGGTCACATCACTGTACACGTGTTCACACTCATGGGATGGCCAGAGGAAACTGAAGCATTGACTTGGCAGGGGTCCCACAGGTGCTGGGCATCGATTCTAACAACACTCTGGATGGGTTAGTGTGGGAAAGAAACCTGGAAACCTTGTACCGTCTCATAGTTGCTGTATGTGCCAGACTTTTCATTTTATTTTATTTGGGTTTTGAGGTAGGGTCTCGCTCTAGCCCAGGCTGACCTGGAATTCACTATGTAGTTTCTGGCTAGCCCCTCAAACTCATGGTGATCCTCCCACCTCTGCCTCACTAGTGCTGGGATTAAAGGCTTGCACCACGAGGGGTGTTTGAAGAATTCTTTGGAAAGACCTTTTGTTTAAAAACAAAAAGAGGGGGCGGGAGAGATGTCTCTGAGGTTAAGGGCACTTGCTTGTAATGCCTGATGACCTGGGTTTGATTCCCCAGTACCAATAAAGCCAGCTGTACTAAGTGGCGCATGCGTCTTAAGTTTGTTTGCAGCGGCAGGAGGCTCTGGTGCACCATGTCTGCTTTTCTGCCTCAAGTAAATAAAAAAAAAAATATATATATATATATATATATATATATATATATATATATATATATATATAAATTAAGGGAGGCCGGGCATGGTAGCGCACACCTTTAATCCCAGCACTAGGGAGGTGGAGGTAGGAGGATCATCATGAGACCTAGGCCGCCAGGAGACTACATAGTGAATTCCAGGTCAGCCTGGGCTAGAGCGAGACCCTGCCTCGAAAAGCAACAACTCTCTAAGCCGGAGGCGGGGCTTGGGACTCAAGGAGGCTCAGCGCACGTGCGCACCAGGGACCTCGCCTCATTGCCACGTGGCGCTGCTCCTGGGCCAGTGTGACTCAGCTGTTTCGCTTTCTGTGGTTAGGGCTCATGGGAGATATGCAGATGAGCTGGCAGCCCATTGGGCAGTGGCCCTATAAAAAGCCAGGTTGGGGTAAAATTTTCCTTTCCCCGGGCTTGTTGGCAGCTGAGGCTGGGTGGAGAGGTAAGTGGGCTGTGGGCTGGCGGTGCGCCCTGGACCGTGTAGCCTGGGGGCTAAATAAGGCCCGGGTGGTTGGACGAGGTCTTAGCTAACCTTGCCTGTCCCCTTCAGTTTGTAGACCAGCGCGACCTTGTGTTCAGGGCTCGAGGTGGGCAGCTGAAAGAGCCTTAGGTCTCATGCAGGTCAAGATGAGCATAGTGAGCCCCACTGGACCTGGCCTGACTCCCCTCACCCTGAGTACTGATGCCATTAGTCCATCCCACTGGCACCAGTACAGGGGGCGCCGCCCCATATTTCATTTGCCTTTTCCAGGTCCCGAGACATTGAGGCCGGTACACAGGTGAAGTTTCTAGAAGCTCCAGTCTGCCAACCTCAGAACAACAACCACCTGTCTCCCATTTTCCTCCTGTTACTGGTTCTCCTTGTCCTCTAGCCTCTTCCCCATTGTCCAGCCCCCTCCATCTCTTCCAATTTTCATGTTACTCTATTTGAAAAATATTTTTTAAATTATTTTTTTGGAGACACAGAGATAGAGAGAAGGGGGAGAGGAAGACAGAGATGGGCGCACCAGCAGTGTCTCAGCAGCTGCGAACGAAATCCAGATGTGTGCGCCCCCTTGTGGTCAAGTGCGGCATTGCGCCCTTGCATCACTTTGCATCTGGCTAAACGTGGGACCTGGAGCTTGGAACCGTTGGACATTGGAACCAGCGTTCTTAGGCTTAGCAGGCAGGTGCCTTAGCCGCTAAGCCATCTCTCCAGCCCGAAAAATATTTTTATATTTTATTTATTTATTTGCAAGCAGAGAGAAGAGAGAGAATTGGTGTGCCAGGGCTTGTAGTCACTGCAAACAAACTGCAAATGCATGCACCATTTTGTGCGCCTGGTTCTACGTGGGTGCGGGGGAATTGAACTCCGGTGGTTAGGCTTTGTAGACGAGCACCTTAACTACTGAGCCATCTCTCCATCCTCCTCCCCGTTGCCCCGCCCCCTCCATCTCACTGTCCCAAGATCCAGTGGACTAGACCTCGTGAGACCCACAGCAAGTCTGACCTGGCTCTGCTTTTCCACAGGAGACAGGCCATGTGCCCTCCGGTCAGTGTGCGTTATGGGAAGGAGGGCGTGTCCTACCTCTACGAGTCCTGGCTGTACCAGCTTCTCTATGGAGACCAGATGAGGTTATGCTTTTCTTGTTTCAAGGCGGCCTACCTAGTCAGTAAAGAAACCATGGGACTGGGAAACTGGGAAGAGGAAGAGTGGGAATCCGAGTCCATGGAGCTCCCTGAGGAAGGACCTCAGGGGGCGGGGTGGCCAATTTGGGACCATGTGCACCCAGAACAGGCAGGCTTAGAACATACAGGCCCTGAGCCTCTAGCAGTAGCCGCTGGGCAGACAGCTGGCTTGCCACTGAGCATCCAGCCTGTGCCCACTGAGCTGGAGCCTCACAATGCTGTGCCCCTGGACCTGGGCCCCGAGGATGCTGACCCTAAGCAGACCTTGCCCTGGAAAAGGGACGGGCTTTCTTCTTGCCCACACTGGGATGTTCCCGGTCTTTACTGGTTGGACAACTTCAAGGCGAGCCCACCTGCCTCTCTGCCCATATTGTTGCAGCTGAACCCTACCTTCCCGGTGGATATTGTGGAAGCTGACACCTGGCTGATGGAATTGAAGTTCGTCTGTGTGCTGGACCACGTGGGAGACTTGTGCTACCTCACTCCCTTGTGCACTTCATGGGTGGTGAGGACCCCACTGCAGAAATGGGAGATGCTGATCAGACCAATCACTGGCGAGGTGATACTGGCAAGGCTCCAAGACCCACTTGAGCAGCAGGACCTGCACCGGTGGAGGCTGAGTGTCCTGGATGTCACAGAGCTGGGGGTGGAGCTGGTGACTGTAGACAATGCGCTGCAGAAAGGAGGCTTTGCTGTGCACGCTTACTCACCCTGGCGCAGTGGCACCCCTGAAGTCTGGAGCAGTGGGCCCAGGGGCCCAGGAGAGAGACGACATGTTTTGGATCTCATACCCTTTCCAGAGCAGTTCTTCAGTCCCCAGAACTGAGGAACTGCGCAAGTGGCCACCATTGTCCTTGCTGCCCCTGGTCCCCAAGGACTGAGAAGAGACAGTGACTGTCTGTCCTCATCACAGGGGAACAGTTGGCCCTAGATGGAGACTGTCCCTGGAGGGTGTGGAGCACTGTAAGGCTGGCTAAGGGAGCTCAAAGGGAAGCCTGGTATATTTTCATCATCAGGATTTGTGTTTTCTGTCATCTTGGGATGACTGATAAGAGGGTTGGAAGGTTAGCCTGAGCTAGACGTGATGGGAGCAGCTCATAGACTGCACCAACTCTTCCCCTGTGCAGGGATCCTGGCTGTGAGACACACCTCGGCACATGGGGCTTTCTCTTACAGGGTTTTGCATTAGGTTTTAAGGTGATAGGAGCCTCTACCTCAGGTTTGATTTAAGATGTTGACCATTTCTGCTGTGTGTTCAGTTTTCACCTCTGAATATGTTGCTCTGATTTAATAAAGTTTTTAGCATTTGAATTCATTCCTGTGCACACTCTTCCTTGGTATCCTAATGGATTGTCCCCATGTTTGTCTTGTCTCATGTAAATGACCAGTTTATTGTCTTGAAATCCCATAGAGCTGAGGACAGGGATCACATTATTCTGGCCTGTTTCTGCATCATACAGGGAGTTTGTTTCTTATGTGTTTTTCAGTCACATTCTCCATAACCCATAGATGCACAAGGCCTTAATAAAAGGACTATGTCAGTGTTGGACAGTAGTGTGCAATCAGACTGACTAAAATGTGCACGTGCCCTAAAAGGCCCATCCTGTGGGCCAAACCCTGTGTCAGAGGTGCTAGAGTTGCTTAGCAAGGTTTTTGTCTGAGCGCTCATTCTCTGCTCAGGGAAGGGTGTGGGTGTTGGAGCAAATCAGTGTCTGTGTGGAGGCTCTCAGTGGCCACGGTCTCCCTCCTATAGTTACCCCCGTTAGAAGTTTCTGCAAGGAGGCTGAAGACAGAAAATACGCTTGCTTGCAAGAACTATGGCCTGGCTTTGATTCCCCAGCACCCACGTAAAGCCAGATGCACAAAGTTCTTTGCAGTGGCAGGAGATCTTGAAGCACCCATATTTATTCTCTCTCCCTCCCTCTGCTTCTTTTTCTCTCACTTTCGAGCATATTTTAAATGTGTGTGTTTTAGAAAAGAAATTTCTGCAGTCTGTCCTAAGTGTCTGGTTAGCATCTGGTGTAGATAGCTCCACGTTGCTGGGATGAGCATCTAACCATACCCCGTTTTCTGGGAGGAAGGGATTTTTTTCAAGCTTATAGAATCCAGGGCATGTTTCATAGCTGGCCAAAGAAGCTGGCTCCCATTCATAAATCCAGGCAGAGAGAGAGACCACCACCAGTCAGCGACACCAGAAAAGCAGCAGGCACAAAATCAGCGACAAGCAGGACTCCTAGAGCCCAAACCTCTGAACACCGTTGGGCTGGAATGAGACCCCCCCACCCCCCGTGACACCTCTTCCAGCCAGGTGGCTGGAGATCCAAGATACAAGTTGAATTTTAACACCCGAGTCGATGGGGGACATACAAACTACCTCAGCATCTCCTGGCAAGTTAAAGGTGGGCATGTTCCTTAGATGAAGACAAGATTCCAAAACCTGGGGCCTTTTAAAAATATTTTTTAGGCGGGTGGAAAGATGACTTAGCAGTTAAGGCATTTGCCTGCAAACTCTTAGGACCCAGGTTCGCTTCCCCAGAACCCATGTAAGCCAGATGCACAAGTTGGTGCATGCATCTGGAGTTCGTTTACAGTGGCTGGAGGCCCTGGTAAATCCATTATCTCTCTATCTGCCTCTTCTCTTTCTCTCTCCCTCCCTCTCTCCCAAGTGTTGTTTTTATTTGAGAGTGAAAGTGCGAGCACAAGCCTGAGCACACAGGGCTTCCTGCCACTGCAAAGGAACGCCCGGCACAGGCGCCACTGACTGCATCTGGCTTTACGTGGGTGCTGGGGATTGAACCTGTGTAGTCAGACTTTGCAAGCTAGCACCTTTAACTGCTGAGCAATCTCTCTGTTGCAGTCAGGTTTGCATTGCTGGCAGAAATCACCTGGCCAAGAGCAGCTTTTGGGAAAAAAGGGTTTATTTTGGCTTACAGACTTGAGTGGAAGCTCCATGATGGCAGGGCATAGCAGAGAGTGGACATCACCCCCTGGCCAACATAAGGTGGACAACAAGAACAGGAGAGTGTGCCAACCACTAGCAAGGGGAAACTGGCTATATACCCATAAGCCAGTCCCCAACAATATACTGCATCTAGGAGCTTTAATTCCCAAATCTCCATCAGCTGTGAACCTAGCATTCAGAACACCTAAGTTTATGGGGGACACCTGAATCAAATAACTGCATTCCACCCCTGGCCCTGTAAACTGATTACCATCCATGATGTAAAATGCAATGCATTCAGTCCAACTTTAAACTTTTTATATTTTATTTGTTTGTTTATTTGAGAGAGAGAAAGAGAAAGAGAGAGAATGGGTGCGCCAGGGCCTCCTGCCACTGCAAACGAACCCCAGATACATGTGCCCCCTTCTGCATCTGCTTACATGAGTCCTGGAGAACCAAACTGGGATCCTTTGGCTTTGCAAGCAAACGCCTTAACTGCTAAGCCATCTCTCCAGCCCTCAGTACAACTTTAAAAGTCCCCATAGTTTTTATCAGTGCTAGTGATGTTCAAATATCCCCATAATCCAAGGTCTTTTAGCTGAGCCATAATACCAAAAGAAAAATCCCCCCCCCAAACCCATAATGGCACAGAATAAACATTCACACTGCAAAAGATGGCATTGGGCATAGCAAAGAACTATTCAACCAATGCAAGATTTAAAGAGGGCAAACATCAAACTCTGTAGCTCCAAGTCCAACAACTCTAACTAGTGACAAGTCTCCAAGTCCAATAATTCTAACCAGTAACAAGACTCTGGAGTTCCAGTTCTGCCCCTCCAGCTAGGCTACTCACAAATACTGGAAAACTTCATCCAGGGCCAGCTTTCCTCAGCAGCCATCTCATCATCCCAGCATCTTCACTGGGTCTCCACTGCAACCCACGGTTCATCCTCATGGCTCCATCTGGTCTCCATGAAAACAATCCAGCAAACCTGCTTCACACTGCCCATGGCCATTTCCAAAACACAAGACCGTGTTGCAAATTCAATGACCCTCTCTTTCCTGCATTTCTTTTACTCTATAATACCAGGTTGAGTGCCAATTTGTTAATCCAGGGGAAATAAAGCAGACTTTGAAGAACAGGACACTCTTCAGCATTCAGGCACCTTCAAAAGAGTCTACATTCTTCCTGTTGCCCCAGTGCAGTTCAGCTGGCCCAATCTCAATGGTTGTAATCTCTCAATTGCTGCTGAATAGGCAATACTTTCACCTAAATATTTCATTTTTTCGGTGCCATATCCCTCTGTCCACACCAGTTCATTTCTATGCAAAGCAACCCTGCACAAGTTCTCAGGACACAGGCATAACAGCAAGCCTCTCACACAAACTGCTTCTAGACCAGTCCAGGCAAAGCTCTTTCTCACCCTCATAAGCAAACCTCACAGTCCATAGTTCTTACTGCATTCAGGTGTTTCAATTTGACCAGAATAGTCCATCAAGCTGTACTTATAGCACTACAAAACATCTCTTAGGTCAAGGTTTCAAATCCTTCCACATTCCTCTTGAAAATCAGCTTCAAAAGGCCAAAGTCACACAGTCAGGTGTCTAGCAGCAATCCCACTCCTTGGTACCAACTATACTGTTGCAGTGAGGTTCATATTCATGGCAGAAATCACCCAACCAAGAGCAGCTTTTGGGAAAAAGGATTTATTTTGGCTCACAGACTTGAGTGGAAGCTCCATTGATGGTGGGGAAAAATGATGGCATGAGCAGAGGGTAGACATCACCCCCTGGCCAATATAAGGTGTATAACAGGAACAAGACAGTGTGCCAACCACTGGCAATGGGAAACTGGCTACCCATAAGCCCACCCCCCAAAATACACTGCCTCCAGAAGGCTTTAATTCCCAAATCTCCATCAGCTGGGAACCTAGCATTCAGAACACTTAAGTCTATGGAGGACACCTGAATCAAACCACCACACTCTCCAACCCCCCACCCCACCCCAGCAGCCCGGGACTGTCTTGCTGGTCATTTAAAGGCACAGTTATGTCAGGTTTTATTTGTGGTAGGTGTGAGGAGACTATAATGATCCAGGCTGAACTGGAACTCATTCTAGAGCAAAGGCTATCCTCAAATTCAGGGCAATTCTCCAACCTCAGTTTCCAGAGTGTTGGTATTAAAGACATGAACCAGTATGCTTGGCTTTTGTTTGTTATTAGACAAAATCTTTTTTTTTTTTTTTCCAAGTAGGGTCTCATTCTAGTCCAAGTTGACCTGGAATTCACTATGTAATCTCAGGGTAGCCTTGAACTCACAGCAATCCTCCTACTTCTGCCTCCCAAGTGCTGGGATTAAAGGCATGTGCCACCACACCTGGCCACAAAATCTTTTTTAAAAATGTTTTATTTTATTTATTTAATAGAGAGAGAAAGAAAAAGGGAGCAAGAAAGAGAGATTGGGAGAGAACGGGCACACCAGGGCTCTAGCCATTGCAAACAAACTCCGGATGCATGCACTACCTTGTTCATCTGGCTTACGTAGGTATTCGGGAATCAAACCTGGGCCCTTAGGCTTTGCAGGCTAGCGCGTTAACCGGTAACCCTCTCTCCAGCACAACACAATCATGCTATGTAGTTCCGTGTGGCCTCAAACCATGGTTCTCTTGTCTCAGCCTCCTTAGTGCTGGAATTGTAGTGTGGGGCACTACACCTGGCTCAAGCATTTTCTTTTTCCTAACTTTGAGGTCCTCTTTGTTGTGTTTTCCATGAGTGAGTGTCTGGTTCTCAAGTCACACCCCGTCCTGATGCCCATTAGTAGAGAAATGAACCCCCTACGGCTGTGTTCACAACATTCATTTTTAAAAAGCCTCTTTGCCGGCGGAGATCATGGCCCCTGTCTTAGGTTGTCCCCCTCTGGGGATCTTACCCGTCACTGGGTACCTTGCCTCTAGCCCGTTGAAAACTTACTTTATGACCTGTCTTAGGTTGTCTCAGCCTGTCTGAGATCTTATCTGTTATTGGTTTGATGGAGGGCGGGGGAGGGACGCTAGGTGGACAGCCAGTCAGAGGAAGAGCCCGGCTCCTGAGTTGTGAGCCTGTGGTAATTTGACCTGATGAAGTTTAATTGCCTCTAGCTGTTGGTGAATGAATTGTGTAATCTTATTAATTACACAGGGCCTGACAGTGAGGATAAGAAGAAGGAGAAGGAGGGGCCTAAGGGGAGGGAGAAGGTAGGGTAAAAAGCCACGTAAGCCCGTCCACAGCAGGTTGTCTTGGAAGTCCTGTCTCCTCTTTTCTAAATCTTTCTGGAGCTTTTCTGGCTTTATTTGGGTCTAGCAGCATCCACACCTCCAATCGTTCCTGGGGAGAAACAGAGGCACAGTTCTCAGGGGTGGAACACTCCCTGGAGATATGATTGTTATTGTCCCCTTGTTGGGGTAAATATTTTAAGTCTCTTGCTGGTACACAAATGGGTCTTTTTTCCTCTTGAGGAAAGACACATCCAAACCCTCTCCCTGCTGTGAGGAGGGGGTCTGGTCCTCTCTAGGCCCCAGTCAATGGGTCCCTCCATTTGACCCAGATGGAGCTGTAAGTAACAGCTGAGGTCCAATGTTTTTGAAAAGGGGACAAGTGTCTATCTTCTTTAGAAAAATTTAAAATATTTAGGGTTAATAATGTCTTTTTTAATTGGTTGTGTGTGGGTAGGGATTTTCCCTTTTGTTTTTGTAATTGAGACTTGAGAGTTTGATTATATTTTTTTACGATGGCCTGGCCCCACGGGTTATACAGGATGCCTGTGGAAAGTGAGATTTTTTAGGTTTGGAGGAAATTTATAAAGGCCCTGCTTACAAAGCAGGGGCCATTATTAGAAAATTTGACTTGATCTGGCAATCTAAGGGTGGCAAAGCATTGAAGCATATGGCTAATAGTATGTTTAGTCTTTTCCCCGGCGTGTGCTGATGCCCAGTAAACATGGGAGAAAGTATTAACTGAGAGAAAAATATATTTAAGTTTTTAAAATGGAGAATAATGTGTAACATCAATCTGTCAAAGGTGATTAGGGCGTAGCCCTTGAGGATTGGCTCCTGTAGTTTGAAGAGGAGGTACCTGGAGGAAAGGCTGACAGGATTTGTAAGTTTGGACAATTTTATTTATGTTTAAGGCCCCTCTAATTATGTGGGTTAATAAGTGGAAGCATGTAGCTTTTGAGACTGTATTACACTGAGGCAGAGAAGCCAGTTTGTAAATTTTGATGGCCTTTGAGCTGTTGAAGCTTACAGATCTAGGGGAAGTTCCATAATGGCAGAAGAAGTTGGCCTGCCTTAGGACCAAGCAAGAGAGAAAAAAAATCCAATCAGCCACACAGCACATAGAGCAAAACTACTGCAGCCAAGCCACAGCAAGCTTTAGGAACTCCTGTTAGGCACACTTTGTGCATCTTTACAATGGAATCTTAAACCCACCATTAACACCTTAAGATCAGCCCCAGTGACATTAAGTAGGAAGCGGGCTTGAATCATCAAGGGTTGGAGTCCAGTCTAATATGTGTCTCAATCAGGTTGAGTAACAGGTTAATAATATAAAGACTGTCAGAAAATAAGTTAAATGGTTCCTGAATAGTGTCTAAAGCCAAAATGACAGCGAATAGTTCTTTGAATTGTGTTGACCCTTTGACCTGGGCTGCCTTGCGTATAAGAGCCAGATTAGAGAGGGGGGTGGGTACCAGGGCCTGGCTGTAGCCTCCAGCCCTATGTTAATGGGAAGGCTGCGAAGGGTGGGACAATGGTGTGTGTTAGCGAACTGGCAGCCGCCTGGGTGTGTCTAGGATGGATCAGGCTGAGGTCCTTCCAAGGGTAAAGGGGGGAGGGGTGGTTGTGAGCGCTATTGCCACAGGCGGCGGTTACGGGCTGAAAAGACAGCGGGCTGGTGGCGGTTTGGGTGGCGGCCTTGGGAGGAACGAGATTTTAAAAGCCAGTTTTAGTTTTTCCTTACAGCTTTTGTAAAGGGCAGAAATGAACTCCACGGAGAAGCCTTTAAGGCTGGTAATTATGACAAGGAGGATTGAACTAATCCATGGGGCTAAAACAAAAGTTTTGTCCCAAAAGCCATGGAGGTTTTTTTGTTTTACTTTTAAGCCACATTGCAGGAGGAGTATTTGTAAAATCAGGGCAACAGTAATACACATGAGTACAACATCAGCACAAAGGCCCAAAAAATAGCTAAACATGCTACAGAATTAAGTTCAGATTTAGATCCGTGACAGCCAGACGAGCCTGTGTCCTTAGGGGACGGCTCAATGATACCAAACACGGTACAGATGGGAGCAGATCTCCCCAACAGGTTTGTTTTGTCTTCCGGGACAGAGCCCCCACTCAAATGCGGGGGCAAAATGCTTTGAGTCTCCTCCAGGTCTGCCCACGTGGTGTGTCCACCAGGAACGTATGACCCGTTCAGAAATACAGGCGCCGCAGATGCGGCTTGCTGGCAACCCGGAAGTGAAAGGAAAGAGAAAGGAAACAAAAAGATGTTGATAAGCAAGCACAAGTTACAGAAGCAAAGGTTAGAACATTAGATATGAAGACTACCTCATAATTTATGAGGGTACACCCATCTGCATTCCGATTGGCCTGTCAGCGTACTTCCGTAGGCAGGAAAGAGAGCTCCTCACACGGGGCACCAGTCTGCCGGTTCCTCCCCCGGCAGGTAGAGCTGAAGAAAGAGCCGATCCAGCGGCTTTTCTTGGGGCTGAATGGGATGATGGGTGTCGGCGGTCCAGACCTCCCCCCCCAAAATACCGGAGAGAAAAACACACTGGGCCGGGAGTCTTGTCGAGGCAGGAACTCGTTTTATTGTAGTGGGAAGGTGTCTATATAGCTTTGAGAAAGAGGGTGGGTCTCAGGATGGGAAAAAGGTGTAAGGGCCAATAGTATTTCACCACGTCAGCAGTAGCTGGGCGGAGGCAGTTTTGGCTTAGGCTTTGCTGAGTCACTCCTAAGCAGAAGTATGCCAAAGACAGGTGGCTAAACTCTAGTCAGGCTCAGGAAGTTCCACTAGGCCTCACACCCGGGCCTCTTAGGGCCCAACACTGCAGCGCCTGCTGCTACCCAGGGCTAAGAACTCCCAGTCCTCGGCCTACACAAGAGCTGTGGCCCTTACTGAGTGATGGTTGCTCCCGGGGTCTGTATGAGACCTCCTGCGTCTGCTCCTGCTCCTGTCTGCTGCCACCGGCCACTGATGTCAAACATGGAGGTTCTCAAAGGTGCTGAAAACCAGCACCTGGAGACCTGTTCCTTGCCTACTCACGGCTTCAGTCTTGATAGAGAGAAACGGACTGGTAACATCTATGTAGCCCAGACTGGCCTAGACTCACATGCTCCTGGCTCTGTTTCCCAAATGCTGGGAGGAGGATTATGTGTCATGTCACCTGTCACTTATTATTCAAATTAGGAGTTCCTTGTATATTTTGAATAACAGTGCTTTATACAGTAATGCTGCCCAGAATTTTTCCCCAATTAGTGGCTTTTCAATTTTGTTGTTACTTATTCATTCATTTTTTTTGCTTTGCGTGTTCTCTCTGTTTCTCTCTGTGTGTGTCTGTGTGTGTGTAGTGTGCGTGTTCGGTAAGTGTAGACGTACATGTCCCATGCACACACATGCAGAGGCCCGAGGAGACTGGCCATTGTCTTATCTGCTTTGTTTCCTTGAGATGGAATCTCCCCTGAACCCAGAGCTGCCATTTAGTTTCTCGTCAGCCTGGCTGACTATCAAGCAATTCTCCAGGGTGTGTTCCCCACAGACCTGGGGTAACAGGCATGCTTGACACATGCGGCTTTTCACATGTGTACTGGGGTTTGAACCTAACCCCTCTCAGACCCTCTACTTGCACAGCAAGACTCTTACCCAATGAGCCATGACCCAGCCTCCAGTCCCTTCAATTTCTTTTTAAAATTTTTAAAAATTTATTTGCAAACAGAGAGATACAGATTCAGAGGGAGGTTGGGGGAAACGTGCCCCAGGGTCTCTAGCCACTACAAATGAACTCTGGGCGCATGCTCTGGCCTCTTTGTGCGTCTGGCTTTACGTGGGTACTGGGGAATCAAATCTGAATCAGGCTTTGCAGATAAGCACCTTAACCCTTGAGCCGTCTCTCCAGCCCTCCTTCAATTTCTTTTTTCTTTTTTTTTTTCGGTTTTTCGAGGTAGGGTCTCACTCTGGCCCAGGCTGACCTGGAATTCACTCTGTGGTCTCAGAGTGGCCTTGAACTCATGGCGATCCTCCTACCTCTGCCTCCCGAGTGCTGGGATTAAAGGTGTGCACCACCACACCTGGTTTTCCTCCTTCAATTTTTTTATAGAGTCTTCCACACAGCAGAAATTTATAATTTTGAGCCTTTACATCTACAAAGTTATCACCACAGTCAAGGTAATTTAGAAGTCCTCCCACTTTTACAGTTCTGTGTTTAACATTGGGTCCCTGGTCCATCCTGGGTTAACTTGTGAAGAGTCTGCATATACAGTCATTTACTTTTTAAAATATTGATTTATTTGCAAGGAAAAAGGGAGGAAAGGAGGAATGGCTGTGCCAGGACCTCTAGCCACTTAAAAGGACTCCAGCTGCATGTGCTACTTTGTGCATCTGGCTTTATGTGGGACTCAAACCTGGGCTGCCAAGCTCTACAAGCACCTTTAGCCAAGGAGCCATCTCTCCAGCTCCTGTGTGTAAACTCAGTTTTGCATATGAGTATCCAGCATTTTCTTCTCTTTCTTTCTTTATCTCTCTTTTTAAAACTTTTTTTGAGATGGAGACTCACTCTAGACCAGGTTAACCTGGAACTCTCTCTGCAGTTCCAGGCTGGTCTTGAACTCACAGCAATTCTCCTACCTCCATTTCCTGAAGATTGAGATTAAAGGTGTGGGCCACCATGCCCAGCCCAGTCCAGCCCAGCTGTTTCTTTTCTTTTCTTTCTATATATTTTTTTAATCTTTTATTTTTCTTTATTTGAGAGAGAAAGAAATAGGCCGGGAGAAAGACAGACAGAGAGAGACAGAGAGAGAAAGGGTGCTCCAGGGCCTCCAGCCACTGCAAATGAACTCCAGACACGTGCACCACGTTGTGCATCTGGCTTACGTGGGTTCTGGGGAATCGAACCTGGGTCCTTTGGCTTTGTAGGCAAGCGCCTTAACCGCTAAGCCATTTCTCCAGCTCCTCCCTTTTTTTAAAAAAAATAATTTTATTTATTTTCAAGCAGAGAGAGAAGACAGAGAGTGAGTGGGCATACCAGGGCCTCTAGCCACTGCAAACGAACTCCAGATGCATGTGTCTCTTTGTGCATCTGGCTTTACGTGGGTCCTGGGGAATGGAACTTAGATCATTAGGTTTTGAAGGAAGTACCGTAACTGCTAAGCCATCCTTCCAGTACCCCCTAGCTGTTTCTTGAAGGTTCTTCTCCATGGTCTTGCCTCAGTCCCTTGGTCAAAGATCAGTATACTCTGTGAGATGACACTTTTGGGGGGGGGGATGTGGGGGTCTCTCTCCAGCCCACACTGACCTAGAATTCACTATGTAGTCTCAGGCTGGCCTCAAACTCACAGTGATCCTCCTACCTCTGCCTCCCAAGTGCTAGGATTAAAGGCATGAGCCACCATGCCTGGCTGGAAATAACACATTAAGACAATTTTTTTTATTGTTCTTTTTGTTTTTCAAGGTAGGGTCTCGCTCTAGCCCAGGCTGACCTGGAATTCACTATGTAGTCTCAGGGTGACCTTGAACTCATGGTGATCATCCTACCTCTGCTTCTCAAGTGCTGGGATTAAAAGCATGCACCACCATGCTCAGCTAAAAAATATGTTTGTTTATTTATTTATTTGCAAGCAGAGAGAGAAGAGAGGCATATAGAAAGTATGGGCACACCAGGGCCTTCAGCTGCTGCAAATGAACTCCAGATGTATGAGCCACTTTTGTGCATCTGGCTTTATGTGAGTACTGAGGACTCAAATACAGGCCATCAGGCTTTGCAGGCAAGCACCTTAACTACTGAGCCATCTCTCCAGCCCCAAAATGATACTTTTATTCTCATAAATACAAAATTTTATTTGTACTTCATTCGTGTAGAAAGACCAAGATGCTCCTCATACCACAACACACACAACATGACAAGTTATTCAAATACATACTTAACTTATTTCTCTTGACTAAACAAAACAGTGCAGTTTAATAAAAGATTTATCAAAGACAAAAGTTAAGAAATCCATTATCAGACCAAAAAAGAAAAGAAAGGAAAAGAAAAGAAAAACAGTCTAGGCTTTATAGGAGTAACCTTCACCATAAAGGGGACAGTTTTATCATTACAAAGACACAGAATGGACCTGGAGAGATGGCTTAGCAGTTAAGGCATTTGCCTCCGAAGCCTAAGGATCCCGGTT
Organism: Orientallactaga sibirica; assembly: GCA_036365145.1. Taxonomy (NCBI): domain Eukaryota; kingdom Metazoa; phylum Chordata; class Mammalia; order Rodentia; family Dipodidae; genus Orientallactaga; species Orientallactaga sibirica. The sequence goes on from JAEOAD010000013.1 coordinate 989,194, forward strand.
TAATTCTCCAGGTCCCATGTAAGCCAGATGCACAAGGGAGAGCACATGTCTGGAGTTCGTTTGCAGTGGCTAGAGGCCCTGGCACGCCCATTCTAACTCTCTTTCTCTCTTCCTTCTCTCTGTCTCTAACAAACAAATAAATAATTAAAATCTTTTTTAAAAAAAAGATATAGAATGTTCAGTGCAAGTACATGTATGTTCTTTGATGATGTAAAATTCCTTTAAATAGGATTTGTGTAGGACAGCAGTGTGGCACTAAAATCTTTTCCCAAAGTTTCAAAAATGCTTTAAAAAAATCTTTTTGTGCACTGGGGAGATGTCTTAGTGGTTGAGGCACTTGCCTGCAAAGTCAAAGGACCCAGGTTCAATTCTCCAGAACCTACGTAAAATCAGATGCACAAGGTGGCACATGTGTCTGGGAGTTTGTTTGCAGGGCCTAGAGACCCCGGCGTGCTTATTCTCTATCTGCATCTCTCTCTCTCTCTTCTCCCAAATAAAATAAAATAAAATCGGGCTGGAGAGATGGCTTATCAGTTAAGGTGCTTGATTCCCCAGGACCCATGTACCCCATGGCACACGCATCTGGAGTTCGTTTGCAGTGGTTGGAGGCCTTGGTGCTCTCTCTCTCTCTCTCTCTACTTGCTTCTTTCTTTCTCTCTCTCAAATAAGTAAAAACAAAATAAAAAAAATCTTTCTTGTGTTGCTGGGGACTGAACTGGGACACCCACACGTGCTGGGCAAATACTCCAACACTGAGCTATATCCCCAGCCCACCAGGCCTTTCTTTTCTTCATTGAATCATTGTTCCTTAGAGGACATCAGGAAACCCAAGAGAGATTCTGCAGCTTCAGGACCAAGTCCAATCCACCCACTAGCTAGGAAGCTAGCTAGCTTCTTGTTACCTACCGTGAATAAATAACCTTCACAGGTGGCTAAGGATGGAGCCCTGCTCTGGGAAGAAACGCCCCAGTACCTCAAGATGCTACAGCTGGCAAAAGTCTTGTAAAGAAGGAAAAAGCCTTCTTAAAAAACAAACCAAAAAAAAAAAAAAAAAGAAAAGAAAAGAAAAGAAAAGAAAACTCTAGTTTTACGAACTTTCTTTTAAAGAATAAGCAAAACACCACGTTCTCTTTTATCACAATATCTTCTGTCCTCATAGTACCATAAACAAGGACAATCATGTTATTTAAGAAACATTATAGCTCTCATCACTCCTATTCTTCATATTAGCGTGGCGCCCAGATCCACGAGCACAGATCCACGCACTGCCCGCCACCCGGCCCTGCTGTGCGCCTCTGCCCCCCACATCCCCTCGCGACTCCTCAGCCTGACACCCAAGGTCGCCTCGAGCTCCTTCACCCACTCTGAGGACCCGACGGCCCGCGGGCCCTGCACTGCTGCAGCTGCCCTGCAGCTTTTAACCCCAGCCCTTGAGAGGCCGAGGTAGGAGGACTGTCATGAGTTCAAGGCCAGCCTAAGACTACATAGTGAATTCCAGGTCAGCATGGGCTACAGTGAAACCCTGCCTCAGAAAATAAAAACAAAACAAAACAAAACAAAAAGTTCCTTTTGCCCCCCCCCTTTTTTAAATTTTATTTTTCGAGGTAGGGTCTCACGTCTCTAGCTCAGGCTGACCTGAAATTCACAGTCTTAGAGTGGCCTTGAACTCACAGCGATCCTCGTACCTCTGCCTCCCCAGCTGGGATTAAAGGTGTGCATCACCACGCCTTTTAAACATCGAAGTACTTTTAGCAGTCACCTAGCTGAGGTCCTTTTCTTCTTCCTTAAGATAAATCATAGTTAGGAGGTCTTCAAGTGGTGATCTTTGCAGCTTTAAAAAAATGTTTGTAGCCAGCGTGGTGGCGCACGCCTTTAATCCCAGCACTCGGGAGGGAGGCAGAGGTAGGAGGACTGCTGTGAGACTACATAGTGAATTCCAGATTACCCTACCTTGAAAAACAAACAAAAAAAATTAAGGGAAAAACATGTTTTGAAACACAGCTAATAAAGGAAACTGGGTTTTTTGAGTTCTAAAGGAAAAATTCGCTATGTAGTCTTGGGATGGCTTCAAACTCATGGAGATCCTCCTACCTGTACCTCCCAAGAGGAATTAGAGGGTTGACCACCACACCCAGCTTTACTTATTTGAGAGAGAAAGAGGTGGGGAGGGGATGGGTGTACCAGAGCTCAGCCACTGGAAATGAACTCCAGAAGCATGTGCCACCTTGTGCATCTGGCTTACTTGGCTACAGGGGAATCAAACCTGGGTCCTTAGACCTTACACTTCACAAGCAAGCACCTTAACCGCTAAGCCATCTCTCCCGCCCAGGAATCCTCTTTTTTATTTTTATTTGCGAGAGAAAGAGAAAGAGAATGGGAGCACCAGGCCTCCAGCCACTGCAAACAAATTCCAGATGCATGCTCCACCTTGTGCATCTGGCTTATGTGGGTCCTTTGGCTTGCAGGCAAGCTCCTTAACCACTGAGCCATCTCTCCAGCCCCAGAAATCCTCTTTTAACAAAACAAGACGGGATGCTTGGGCCAAGCCTTGTCCTGAGAATGGACAAGGACAACAGGGTCCACGTTCTGCTGGTCCAGTTGAACTGCAACCCTGATTCTCTGACTGCACCCTATACCTCAGAACAACAAACACCTGTCTCCCATTTTCCTCCTGTTACTGGTTCTCCTTGTCCTCTAGCCTCTTCCCCGTTGTCCAGCCCCCTCCATCTCTTCCAATTTTCTTCATGTAACTCTATTTAAAAAATATTTTTATATTGTATTTATTTATTTGCAAGCAGAGAGAAGAGAAAGAGAATTGGTGTGCCAGGGCCTGTAGTCACTGCAAACAAACTGCAAATGCATGCACCATTTTGTGCGCCTGGTTCTACGTGGGTGCTGGGGACTTGAACTCCGGTGGTTAGGCTTTGTAGACGAGCACCTTAACTACTGAGCCATCTCTCCATCCTCCTCCCCGTTGCCCCGCCCCCTCCATCTCACTGTCCCAAGATCCAGTGGACTAGACCTCGTGAGACCCACAGCAAGTCTGACCTGGCTCTGCTTTTCCACAGGAGACAGGCCATGTGCCCTCCGGTCAGTGTGCGTTATGGGAAGGTGGGCGTGTCCTACCTCTACGAGTCCTGGCTGTACCAGCTTCTCTATGGAGACCAGATGAGGTTATGCTTTTCTTGTTTCTTTTTCTTTTTTTGGTTTTTCGAGGTAGGGTTTCATTCTAGCTCAGGCTGACCTGGAATTCATTTCGTAGTCTCAGGGTGGCCTCGAACTCACAGCGATCTTCCTACCTCTGCCTCCCGAGAGCTGGGATTAAAGGCGTGCACCACCACCGCGGCAGGCTATGCTTTTCTTGTTTCAAGGCGGCCTACCTAGTCAGTAAAGAAACCATGGGACCACGCCTTTAATCCCAGCCCTCGGGAGGCAGAGGTAGGAGAATGGCTGTGAATTCAAGGTCACCCTGAGACTACATAGTGAATTTCAGGTCAGCCTGGGCTAGAGCAAAACTCGACCTCAAAAATAGAAATGATGGGAGTGGAAGAGTAGGAAGAAGAGTGGGAGCCTGAATCCAGAGCCCCCAGATGCATGGTTTGAAGAGGTGGGCTGGCTAGGTTTGGGCCCTAGCTTTTGGCATGACTATTGGCAAACAGAGCAGTTTGGCTTTGAATATGTAGGCCCTGGGCTTCTGGCACTACCTCCGGGGCAGGTAGATGGCATGGCACTGGGCATCCAGCCTGTGCCCACTGAGCTTGAGTTTAGTGATGCTGTGCTCCTGTACCTGGGCCCAGAGGATATTGACCATAAGCAGGCCTTGCCCTGGAAACCTGAGGGGCTTTCTTCTTGCCCACACTGGAATGTTCCTGGTCTCTACTGGTTGGACAATTTTTTAAATTGTTTAAATTTAATTAATTAATTAATTAATTTTTATTTGTTTGAGATAGAGAGAGAGAAGGAATGTGCACACCAGGGCCTCCAGCTACTGAAAATGCACTCCAGACACATGTGCCACCTTGTGCATCTGGCTTACATGGGTACTGGGGAATTGAACCTGGATCCTTAGGCTTCACAAATAAATGTGTTAACTGCTAAGCATCTCTCCAGCCCTATTTCTTTTTTTTTTTTTAATATTTATTTGACAGAAAGAGAGAGAGCAAATGGGCACACCAGAGCCCCCAGTCACTACAAACGAACTCCAGAAGTGTCCACCAGCTGTGCAGCTGGCTTACATAGGTCCTGGGGAATTGAACCTGGGTCTTTTGGCTTTGCAGGCAAGTGCCTTAACTACAAAGCATCTCTCCAGCCCTACTAGTTGGACAATTTCAAAGTGAACCCACCTCCATGCTCCCCATATTGTTGCAGCTGGGCCCTTCCTGCCATTGGAGCTTGTGGACTTGCAAATATAAGGACCAAAAAAAGAGAGAGTAAGAGAGAGAGAGCCCAGCATGGTGGCGCACACCTTTAATCCCAGCACTTGGAAGGCAGAGGTAGGAGGATTGTCATGACTTCAAGGCCACCCTGAGACTACATAGTGAATTCCAGATTAGCCTGGGCGAGAGCAAGACCCTACCTTGAAAAACAAACGAAAAAAAAATGACATCAGTCTAGAGGAAGGACTTGGAAAGAAGGGGTTTGATGGCAGGGCGGGGGGATATAAGGGGAAGAAAGATGGCTGGTGGGAAGGAATTATAATTAGGGTACATTGTGTATATACATGAAGGTTGTCAGTAAACGGTTTTTTGTTTTGTTTTCCTTTTTTTGTTTTTTGAGGTAGGGTCTGCTATAGCCCAGGCACTACGTAGTCTCAGGCTGGCCTTGAACTTGCAGTAATCCTCCTAACTCTGCCTCCAGAGTGCCACCACATTTGGCATCAATAAAAGTTTTAAGAAAAGAGGGGCTGGAGAGATGGCTTTAGTGGTTAAGACACTTGCCCGCAAAGCCTAAGGACTTAGGTTCAATTCCCCAGTGCCCACGTAAGCCAGATGCACATGGTGGCACATACATTTTGAGTTTGTTTGCAGGGCTAGAGGTCTTTGCACACCCATTTTCTCTCTCCCTCTCTGTCTCTTTCTGCCTCGTCCCACTTCAAATAAATAAATAAATATATTTAAAAAGTTTTAAGAGAGCCAGGCATGGTGGTGCACGCCTTTAATCCCAGCACTCGGGAGGCAGAGGTAGGAGGATTGCCATGAGTTTGAGGCCACCCTGAGTCTACATAGTGAATTCCAGGTCAGCCTGGGCCAGAGTGAGACCCTAACCTTGAAAATCCAAACCAAACCAAAACAAAATAAAAAGTTTGAAGAGAAGAATTCAGTGATAACAAAGTCCTCAGATCAGTGGTTCCTGGATTTCTGCTGTATCTTAACATTTTCTTGGGAGTGTTGGAGTCCCAATGCCAAGATCACAGCATGTGGTACATACAACTAAATGTGACCTTGGTGAGGTCCACCCTCCCTTTGATTTAGGGTAGACACTGTAGAAGTGGCTAATGTGATGGATGTCATCCTTTGATTGAATTTATAGACACACATCATTACATATATGATAAGGACTTTGTGTTACTTATCATGTATTACATTATTTGTATTTGTGGGGCTGGCTGTTTTTTTAAGACAAGATAGCACTAGGTATCCCAGACTGGCCTCCCGCTCACAACAGTCTTTCTGCCTCAGTCTCCCAAGTGCTGGGGTTACATGCCTGGCTAAATATATATTTTTTATGCATAGATACATCTTATGTGCGCACGCGCGCACACACACACATTCCAAGTTGACTTCCTCTGTCTCTCCACTGCTGGCCTCAGAGGCACAGCAAGTCTGTGAGCTGGCGTTGGAGAGCCTGTGGCAAGGAGCAAGGCAGCCTGAGTCCTGGTTGTGTTTCCGTTGTTAGCCAATGGGAACCATGGCCCTGAGTCTATAGCATTAGGAAAAGCATTTTGCCTTCTGGGAACGGGGCCCAGCAGAATCCCTGGCGGCAGCATGTGAGAGCTGAGCTGTGCTGCACTTTGTTGGGTGAAGGACAAGGGAACCTCCTGGTGGGTGGGAGAAGCTGAAGGGAGGGAGGGAGAGTGTGGGCTGTGGGCTGGCTCTGAGACGTGTTTGGTGCCTCCAACTTTCTGCTGTCTGCCTTTCATCCATTTCACTCTCTATGCTACAGCCACAGGGTTCTCAGACCCACGTACCTGCAGGTCCCATGTGCTCTGATGCTGCAGACTAGTCTGAAGGCAAAGTCAGAGACAAAGGGTGTGCCCTTAGCATCAAACCTGTGCTTCCGTGAGGCAGGCACACTTCTGTGGGTCCTTTCTGAATGCCTGTCAGGACAGCATGCCAGGGTCCCCAAGTGCCCATTTAGATGTGCTGCCGGAAGGATTTGAGCTACTGGAGCCCTTTCCCACAATGCCACTGCTCTTGCTCCTCCCACCAAGCTGCCTGTGCCTGGCTTCAGGATCTGGCCAGGCATGGGTGAGGGTCACTCTCATTTCCAGGATCCTCCTCTAGTTCATGGGATGAGATGGGCCAGGCAATGTTGCCCACCTATGATAGCCAAAGAAATGGAAGGTTTGAAAACTTGAGCTAATTGCCTTACCATAGAATGTCAGGGGACAAAAGCCAGGCGCTCATACAAGGAGCATCCAGCAGTCAGGTTCATCATGCTGGCCCCCAAACTCCAGAAGCCTGGTGGTCTCAAACTATAACGCAGATCAGTGGATGAGGCACCTTGCTGTGTGCTGTAGGCAGGCCAGGGCAGGGTAAGAAGAGCCATGGAGGGGCCTGTGAGGCCAGGCAGAGCAGAGACACAGGCCTTGAGAACATCACTGATCCTTCCGTCTCTGCCCATGGGGGAAGCGGCTTCCTCTGTTTGTGGTCAGGCAGTGACAGGTGCTGGAGAGCTTTGTGACCAGGATAGAGGAAGGTGAGGGTCCTCACCCCTGATGGCACACACAGACATTGAGCCGCCACTGGGACTCCATAGCGAAGCAGAGAGCGTGGAGCAGCCACAGGTTCAAGCGTTCTCTGAAGAAGCTGTTTGGTGGTGACAGGAGTTAGGAGCAAGGCAGTCCCCATGTTGTGTTCAGTTAGTCAAGGTCACGGGCACAAGCGAACAAAAATATCTACATGTCGTGACAAACACAAGTAGCATCCCATGAGAACATTCTGGGGGGAAATCCTGGACTCAAGACACAGATCTGGATCCTTCGACTAGAACTGTCTGATAAGGAAGCTCTGAAGGCGCCAATGGCCAGCCCCAGGTAAGAAAAATCCAGTGGGCGTGGTTGCTCACATCTTTAATCCCAGCACTCGGGAGGCAGAGATAGGAGGATTGCTGAGAGTTCGAGGCCACCCTGAGACTACATAGTTAATTCCAGGTCAGCCTGGACCAGAGCGAGACCCTACCTCGAAAAACCTAAATAAATAAATAAATAAATAAATAAATAAATAAATAAATAAATCCGGGTCATTTTCAGGCAACAACACTGATCCACTTCCTCCCATTCAGGGTGATGTCTATAAGGGAAAGGGGGAGAAAAAGGACCCCAGGCCTAATTGAGGACCTTATCCAGAATGGTGGGCTCCCTTGTAGACCAAATTACTTTTGGGGGGGGGGGGTTTGAGGTAGGGTCTCACTGTAGCTCAGGCTGACCTGGAACTCACTATGTAGTCTCAGGGTGGCCTCGAACTCACAGAGATCCTCCTATCTCTGTCTCCTGAGTGCTGGGATTAAAGGTCTGCGCCACCACGCCCAGCTCAAATTACTTTTTTTTTTTTTTTGTCCTCTAACATGTAAATCTCCTGTCTAGGACGCCTCTCTGCTACTGCTGCTTTTTCTTCTCAAACTTCATACAAGCCTTCGTATAATCTTCCTTTCTCTGTAATAAAAGTTCTCTTTTAAAACTCATGATCAAGGGCTGGAGGGATGGCTTAGCAGTTAAGGCATTTGCCTGCAAAGCCAATGGACCCAGGTTCGATTCCCCAGGACCCACATTAGCTAGATGCACAAGGGGGTGAACGTGTCTGGAGTTCATTTGCAGTGGCTGGAGGCCCTGGCGCAACCATTCTCTCTCTCCCTCTTTGTCTGCCAAATAAATAAATTAATTAAAATAAAATTAAAAAAACTTATCTATCTATCTATCTATCTATCTATCTATCTATCTATCTATCTATCTATCATCTATCTATCCAGCATCTATCTGTCCATTCATCCATCTATGTGTGTGCATGGACATGTATGGAGAGATCAGAGGACAACTTTGAGGTGTCTGCGCTCTCCCTTCTTTGAGGCTACTGCAAATGGACGGCCAGATGGCAAAGGAATATCAGACTAGCTGGCCCACGAGCTTTGGATTCTTCTGACTCCACCTTCTCTTGTCAGACCACAGATACATGTACCACTTATAGGAGCAGGGACGACTCAAAAGCAGCTGCATTACCAAAGTGCCATGGGTGACCCCGCAGCATGGGTACTGCCTCCCTGGAGCTCATGGCATGACTTGCAGAAAACTAGGTCATTGGAGATTCTCCTCTCCTTAGCAGTTGATATTTCTCTAACCTTGGGGAAGGGCACTGTGACTCTTGTAAGTTTCAGAAACTTCCTGAGACCTATGAGACCTATTTCAGTTGGGCAGAAATTGCTCAGAAATTGAATCCTCACTTACAGACGATACATATTCATGGGCTGGAGAAATGGCTTAGTGGTTAAGTCACTTGCCTGCAATGCCTAAGGACCCAGGTTTGATTCCCCAGGACCCACGTAAGACAGATGTACAAGGTGGCACATGTGTCTGGAGTTTGTTTGCAGTGGCTGAAGGCCTTGGCATGCCCATTCTCTCTCCCTCTCTCTCTATCTGTTTCTCTCTCAAATGAATAAATAAACATAAAAGATATTTAAAATTTTTTAAAGAAGATATAAATTCATGAAAAAACTATAGTGAGGGCTGGGGAAATGGCTTAGTGGTTAAGGCATTTGCCTGCAAAGCCTAAGGACCCTGGTTTGATTCCCCAGGACCCATGTCAGCCAGATGCACAAGGGGGCACATGCGTCTGGAGTTCCTTTGCAGTGGCTGAAGGCCCTGGTGTACCCATTCTCTGTTTCTCTCTGCCTCTTTCTCTCTCTCTCTCTTTCTCAAATATGTAAATAAATAAAATATTTTTTAAAAACTATAGTGAGTTTTTTTTTATTTTTATTTATTTGAGGTAGGGTCTTGCTCTAGCCCAGACTGACCTGGAATTCACTATGTAGTCTCAGGGTGGCCTCGAACTCACAGTGATCCTCAACCTCTGCCTCCCAAGTGCTGGATTAAAGGTGTGTGCCACCACGCCCAGCTCTAGTGAGTTACTGATGAATGTTTGCTGCATACTACGAGTATGCAATGATCAATTGTGCTTCCAAATGTTAGCAACAAATAGGAAGCTTTTTGTTTTTGTTTTAATTTTATTTTGAGAGAGAAAGAGACAGAGAGAGAGAGAGAAAGAGAGAGAACAGGCGCACCAGGGCCTTTAGTCTCTGTGAAAGAACTCCAGACACGTGCACCCCCGTGCACAAGTGTGATATTGCGCGCTTGCATGGCTTAAGTGGGGCCTAGAGATTTGAACAGGAGTTCTTAGGCTTCAAAGGCAGGCATCTTAACCACCAAGCCATCTCTCCAGCCTAAACTATTTGCTTTAAAAGATGACAGAGGAAAGCAGGGCGTGGTTGTGCACGCCTTTAATCCCAGCACTCGGGAGGCAGAGGTAGGAGGATTGCCGAGAGTTCGAGGCCACCCTGAGACTACATAGTTAATTCCAGGTCAGCCTGGACCAGAGTGAGACCTTACCTTGCAAAACCAAAGACAAAAAAAAAAAAAAGATGACAGAGGGTGATCAGTGCATGCCTATAATCCCAGTACTGGGTGGGGAGGCAAAGGCAGGAGGATCTCTGTTGTCGGCCAGCCTGGACTACATAGTAAGACTTTGCGTCAATTTTCTTTAGGAGCTGGAGAGATTGATCAGTGGGTAAAGAGCTTGCCTGAAAAGCCTAATGACCCAAGTTCAATTCCCCAGTACCCATATAAAGCCAGATGCACAAAGTGGCACATGCATCTGGAGTTGGTTTGTAGTGGCTGGAGGCCAACCCAGCGTACCCATTCTCTCCCTCTCCCTCCTCCTCTCTCTCTGTCTCCTCTCTCTACCAGACATGGTAGTACACGTCTTTAGTCCCAGCACTCAGGAGACAGAGGTAGGAGGATTGCTGTGAGTTCAAAGCCGGCCTGAGACTACATAGTTAATTCCAGGTCAGCCTGCACTAAAGTGAGACCCTACCTCAAAAAACCAAAAGAAAAAAAAAGTTAAAGCCAGGCCTAGTGGCCTTTAATCCAAGCTACTCGGAAGTCTCAGGTAGGAGGATCACAGATTCAAGGCCCGCCTGGACAACTTGGTGCAACTGTGTCTCTAAGTAAAACGAGGGCTGAGGATGTAGCTCAGTGGTAGAGCACTTGCCTATCACTGCTGGCAAAGCCCTACATTCATTCCCAGAACAGAAAAAAAAGACAATTATGTCATGCTCAGCTGTTTATATGGGCTCTGGAGATTTGAACTCAGGCAGCCTCAGGTCCTTATCCCTGCAGAGGAAGCGTACTTAGCCTGACCCTTCTCTGCAGCCCTGAGACAGGGTCTCTCTCTCTCTCTCTTTTTGTGTGTGGGGGGGGGGGAATTCTCCTGGCTCTGCCTCCCATTGATGTAGGTACATTAAGATTACAGACACATGTACCACTTAGTATCTGGTTTTACATGGGTACTGGGGATGGAAGTTGGGTCAGCAGACATGTACAGCAAGTACCTTTAATTTCTAAACCATCTCCCCAGCCTAAGACCTTGTATTTCTAAGAGAAAGGCCAAGTATTTTTCCAGCTGCAGAGGCTACCGACGGACAAAGCATGGTTTCCATAAGGTCAGGTTTATGACCTGGAGTCTGTAGGGCCTAGAGCTCATCCCCCAGACCTGCCAATCATCCAAAGCCCCACTCTTGAAGCCTTGAGACCTGTGAGGTGTCGTACTGGAGAAGGGCACGGGAGAGAAGCTGGCAAGAGGGAGCCAAAGTTGACAGGACAAGCCACAGCTACCCTGAGGGCTGAGACACAAATATTGGCTGAGACCCCAAGAGGAAAGGGAGGGAGCTGCATGTGGCACCCTTTGGCACCAGCTTTTGTCCCACCCCCAATTCCAGAGATGTCTGAGGTGGAGTGGCTTCCAGCAGAGGCATTTCTCCTGCTTTCTTGGATGTATATATCAGTATTCCAGTAATGGCCACCCCAACTAGTGACCCACTGCATCCTCAGGACAAAGCTCAGAGCCTCTACGAGCTGGTACCTTTCCCAGAGCATCCGGGAAGCTGATGGAAGCAAGACCACTGGTGCCCAGAAACCTGTCCAAGCCGCAGAGCCTTCAAGACCCATGTGGGCAGTGTCCCAGCTGGAACCAAACTGTAATAAAAAAAAAAAAAAATAGTGTGTTTAGATAATTGTGTGACTCACCAAACAGAATCTTGAAAACTGTAGTACTGATCAAGACCAGGGAAGGGACAGTGAATATTTTTTTGATTCTAAGTGAACATTTGTATCATTATTTTTGTAATTCAAGCAAAGTTCAGCTCTCAACTCCAATGTCAGCATTTGCATGAGGCATTTCAGTAATGCAATAGCATTTTTATTGCCTTTTCACTCTCATTATTCTTTGTGTGTAATAAAGAAGGAAATGATTATTTTTTAAAATCTTTTTTGTCTAACTTCATTGCAGGAGCTCCCCAGAGAAAAGCTGCCTATTGGTGCCAAAGAGGACGTTGGCTTGCATGATGAAAAGGGATGTGTCTGCAGCCAAGACATGAGATGCACCTATGGACTTAGCGAACAGATATGCTCTGAAAATTTGCCTATTCACTGATTTTCAGTATGGTGGATTTGTTTTTTTAACTGACTTGTCCCATAAAATTAGAGTTATGTTTCCAGAAGGAATGAGAAGCCGTGAAGACAAGCATATCTATAATTTCCTGACCAGATGGCAGTAATAATGTTCCAATAAACCATAAAAATGAAAAAGGGTCCTAAGTACTGTAAAATAAATTACATGGCCACTGTTTCTGCTTCCCCAGGGTGGGGCTTCTGTGCCAGGTTTTAAGTTCCATGAGAGGCACATTCTTCTCTAAGGACATTAAGTTTTGAATATCATAATGAATCTGAAGTCACAAGCATCAGATATTTCCATTTTTATGTTTTATGCACATAGTCTGTGTTTGGTTTGATTTGTTCTTAACCATTTGAACTTTATAGACTCATATGGGTCGGGTTGCCTCTTTCTCCCTCCATTTGGATGGCCTGTTGCTACTTTCACATCCAGCTCACCTTGGACATTTTTGGAAAGGATATCGAGCCATGGGGCTGTCATCCCCTTCAGCTCTCGAGTTCCACTTGATGGGCCTGCCTTCCATGCCACCTCCATGCAGGCTATTGGGCTGCTATCACTGGGCACCACAGGTCATCCCAGTGTGGCCCAGAAAAGGGGGTGGGCCAGGGTGACAACCTTAAGTGCAGGCGCTATGAGCACCCATAAGCTCTGGGGATACTGAGGCTGGCTCAGCCATCACAGAAGGGCCAGTGGATCCAGTGACCATATACAACCAGGCAGCAGAATGTGAGCAGTGTTGAGGCTGCAGCACACACCTGGTAAGCTTCAGACTCCACCTCCTCGTGCTCCAGACCCTGCGTGGAGGCCTCAGGACCTGGGACATGGAGGCCGCATGTGGGTTTTTCCTTATCTGCTGGCAATACCTGGGCTCTGGCTGAGCCTCTCACTCACTAGCGTCTTACAGCACTGAGGCTCCTTCCCCTCTCATGGTCTGCAACCCCCCTAGGACACTGTAGCTTGTTTCTTTCCACTTTGTGTAGAATTTCCTTTATGGTGCATAAGTTTTTGGTGGATGACACTTTACTCGTGTGTGTGAAGACATTGGACCCAGGCTGGCCTTGAATTTGTTATGTACTCAAGGATAATCTTGAATTCCTGATCCTCCTGCCTCTACCACCCAAGTGCTGGAATAATTAGTATGCACCACCATGCTCAGTTAATTGCTGCAAATTCTGTTTGTTTTTTTTCTTTATTGAGGCAGGGTCTGGACCTTCCCAGTGCTGAGATTGAATGTGTGCTGGGATTGGATGTGTGCTGGGGTTGGATGTGTGCCTGGGTTGGATGTTTGCTTGGATTGGATGTGTGCTGGGATTGGATGTGTGCTGGGATTGGATGTGTGCTTGGATTGGATGTGTGCTGGGATTGGATGTGTGCTGGGGTTGGATGTGTGCTGGGATTGGATGTGTGTGGGGTTGGATGTGTGCTGGGATTGGATGTGTGCTGGGATTGGATGTGTGCTGGGATTGGATGTGTGCTGGGATTGGATGTTGGATTGTGTGCTGGGATTGGATGTGTGCTGATTGATGTGCTGGGATTGGATGTGTGCTGGGATTGGATGTGTGCTGGGATTGGATGTGTGCTGGGATTGAATGTGTGCTGGGATTGGATGTGTGCTGGGATTGGATGTGTGCTGGGATTGGATGTGTGCTGGGATTGGATGTGCTGGATTGATGTGTGCTGGGATTGAATGTGTGCTGGGATTGAATGTGTTGGGTTGAATGTGCTGGGGTTGATGTGTTGGGGTTGATGTGTGCTGGGGTTGGATGTGTGCTGGGATTGGATGTGTGCTGGGGTTGGATGTGTGCTGGGATTGGATGTGTGCTGGGTTTGGATGTGTGCTGGGATTGGTGTGCTGGGATTGGATGTGTGCTGGGATTGAATGTGTGCTGGGATTGGATGTGTGCTGGGATTGGATGTGTGCTGGGTTGGATGTGTGCTGGGGTTGAATGTGTGCTGGGGTTGGATGTGTGCTGGGGTTGGATGTGTGCTGGGGTTGGATGTGTGCTGGGGTTGAATGTGTGCTGGGATTGGATGTGTGCTGGGATTGAATGTGTGCTGGGGTTGGATGTGTGCTGGGGTTGGATGTGTGCTGGGATTGAATGTGTGCTGGGATTGGATGTGTGCTGGGGTTGGATGTGTGCTGGGGTTGAATGTGTGCTGGGATTGAATGTGTGCTGGGATTGAATGTGTGCTGGGTTGAATGTGTGCTGGGATTGAATGTGTGCTGGGTTGGATGTGTGCTGGGGTTGGATGTGTGCTGGGATTGGATGTGTGCTGGGGTTGGATGTGTGCTGGGGTTGGATGTGTGCTGGGGTTGGTTGTGTGCTGGGATTGGATGTGTGCTGGGATTGGATGTGTGCTGGGATTGAATGTGTGCTGGCATTGGATGTGTGCTGGGACTGAATGTGTGCTGGGATTGGATGTGTGCTGGGACTGAATGTGTGCTGGGATTGGATGTGTGCTGGGATTGAATGTGTGCTGGCATTGGATGTGTGCTGGGACTGAATGTGTGCTGGGGTTGGATGTGTGCCTGGGTTGGATGTTTGCTGGGATTGGATGTGTGCTGGGATTGGATGTGTGCTGGGGTTGGATGTGTGCTGGGATTGGATGTGTGCTGTGATTGAATGTGTGCTGTGATTGAATGTGTGCTGGGGTTGGATGTGTGCTGGGGTTGAATGTGTGCTGGGATTGGATGTGTGCTAGGATTGGATGTGTGCTGGGATTGGATGTGTGCTGGGATTGAATGTGTTGCTGTGCTGGGATTGGATGTGTGCTGGGGTTGAATTGGGGTTGAATGTGTGCTGGGATTGAATGTGTGCTGGGATTGGATGTGTGCTGGGATTGATGTGTGCTGGGATTGGATGTGTGCTGGGATTGGATGTGTGCTGGGATTGGATGTGTGCTGGGGTTGGATGTGTGCTGGGATTGAATGTGTGCTGGGATTGGATGTGTGCTGGGGTTGGATGTGTGCTGGGGTTGAATGTGTGCTGGGATTGGATGTGTGCTGGGATTGAATGTGTGCTGGGATTGATGTGTGCTGGGATTGGATGTGTGCTGGGATTGGATGTGTGCTGGGATTGGATGTGTTGGGATGTGTGCTGGGGTTGGATGTGTGCTGGATTGGGATTGGATGTGTGCTGGGATTGCTGGGATTGAATGTGTGCTGTGGTTGATGTGTGCTGGGATTGGATGTGTGCTGGGGTTGGATGTGTGCTGGGATTGGATGTGTGCTGGGTTGTGTGCTGGGATTGGATGTGTGCTGGGATTGAATGTGTGCTGTGATTGATGTGTGCTGGGTTTGGATGTGTGCTGGGGTTGGATGTGTGCTGGGGTTGGATGTGTGCTGGGATTGGATGTGTGCTGGGGTTGGATGTGTGCTGGGATTGGATGTGTGCTGGGTTTGGATGTGTGCTGGGTTTGGATGTGTGCTGGGGTTGGATGTGGGCTGGGGTTGGATGTGTGCTGGGGTTGAATGTGTGCTTGGGTTGAATGTGTGCTGGGATTGAATGTGTGCTGGGATTGGATGTTTGCTGGGATTGGATGATTGCTGGGTTTGGATGTGTGCTGGGATTGGATGTGTGCTGGGTTTGGATGTGTGCTGGGATTGAATGTGTGCTGGTATTGGATGTGTGCTGGGTTTGGATGTGTGCTGGGATTGAATGTGTGCTGGGATTGAATGTGTGCTGGGTTTGGATGTGTGCTGGGGTTGGCTATGTGCCTGGGTTGGATGTGTGCTGGGGTTGGATGTGTGTTGGGATTGGATGTGTGCTGGGTTTGGATGTGTGCTGGGTTTGGATGTGTGCTGGGTTTGGATGTGTGCTGGGTTTGGATGTGTGCTGGGGTTGGATGCTGGGGTTGTGCTGGGATTGAATGTGTGCTGGGGATGTGTGCTGGGATTTGAATGATGTGTGCTGGGATTGGATGTGTGCTGGGTTTGGATGTGTGCTGGGATTGGATGTGTGCTGGGGTTGGATGGTGCTTGGTTTGAATGTGTGCTGGGGTTGGATGTGTGCTGGGGTTGGGATTGGGAGATGTGTGTTTGATGGATTGGTTTGTGTGCTGGGTTTGGATGTGTGCTGGGTTTGGATGTGTGGGTTGATTGGCTGGGGTTGGATTTATGCTGGGGTTGAATGTGTGCTGGGGTTGAATGTGTGCTGGGATTGGATGTGTGCTGGGATTGGATGTGTGCTGGATTGGATGATTGGTTTGGATGTGTGCTGGGGTTGGATGTGTGCTGGGTTTGATGTGTGCTGGGGTTGGATGTGTGCTGGGTTGAATGTGTGCTGGGATTGGATGTGTGCTGGGATTGGATGTTTGCTGGGATTGGATGATTGGGATTGGATGTGTGCTGGGATTGGATGTGTGCTGGGATTGGATGGGGTTGGATGTGCTGGGGTTGGATGTGCTGGGGTTGGATGTGTGCTGGGGTTGGATGTGTGCTGGGTTGATTGATTGGATGTGCTGGGATTGGATGTGTGCTGGGGTTGAATGTGTGCTGGGGTTGATGTGTGCTGGGATTGGATGTGTTGGGTTGAATGTGTGCTGGGATTGGATGTGTGCTGGGATTGGATGTTTGTTGGGGTTGGATGTGTGCTGGGGTTGGATGTGTGTTGGGATTGGATGTGTGCTGATTGGATGTGTGCTGGGGTTGATGTGTGTTGGGGTTGATGTGCTGGGGTTGATTGTGATGGGTTGGATGTGTGCTGGGGTTGGATGTGTGCTGGGATTGGATGTGTGCTGGTTGGATTGGGTTGATGTGTGCTGGGATTGAATGTGTTGATGTGTGCTGGGTTGAATGTGCTGTTGGATGTTGCTGGGATTGGATGTGTGCTGGGGTTGGATGTGTGCTGGGATTGGATGTGTGCTGGGATTGGATGTGTGCTGGGATTGGATGTGTGCTGGGGTTGGATGTGTGCTGGGGTTGGATGTGTGCTGGGGTTGGATGTGTGCTGGGTTGGATGTGTGCTGGGGTTGGATGTGTGCTGGGGTTGGATGTGTGCTGGGGTTGGATGTGTGCTGGGATTGGAATGATTGGTTGGATGTGTGCTGGGGTTGGATGTGTGCTTGGGGTTGTGTGCTGGGGTTGGATGTGTGCTGGGGTTTTGATGTGTGCTGGGATTGGATGTGTGCTGGGATTGAATATGTGCTGGGGTTGAATGTTTGCTGGGACTGGATGTGTGCTGTGATTGGATGTGTGCTAGGACTGAATGTGTGCTGGGATTGGCTGTGTGCCTGGGTTTGATGTGTGCTGGGATTGGATGTGTGCTGGGGTTGGATGTGTGCTGGGATTGGATGTTTGCTGGGATTGGATGTGTGCTGGGGTTGGTTGTGTGCTGAGGTTGGATGTGTGCTGGGGTTGAATGTGTGCTGGGGTTGGATGTGTGCTGGGATTGGATGTGTGCTGGGATTGGATGTGTGCTGGGATTGAATGTGTGCTGGGGTTGGATGTGTGCTGGGTTTGGATGTGTGCTGGGGTTGTATGTTTGCTGGGGTTGGATGTGTGCTGGGGTTGAATGTGTGCTGGGATTGATGTGTGCTGGGATTGGATGTGTGCTGGGATTGGATGTGTGCTGGGATTGGATGTGTGCTGGGATTGGATGTGTGCTGGGGTTGGATGTGTGCTGGGGTTGAATGTGTGCTGGGGTTGGATGTGTGCTGGGATTGGATGTGTGCTGGGATTGGATGTGTGCTGGGATTGGATGTGTGCTGGGATTGGATGTGTGCTGGGATTGGATGTGTGCTGGGATTGGATGTGTGCTGGGATTGGATGTGTGCTGGGGTTGGATGTGTGCTGGGGTTGGATGTGTGCTGGGATTGGATGTGTGCTGGGATTGGATGTGTGCTGGGATTGGATGTGTGCTGGGATTGGATGTGTGCTGGGATTGGATGTGTGCTGTTGGATGTGAGCTGGGGTTGTGTGCTGGGATTGATGTGAATGTGTGCTGGGATTGGATGTGCTGGGCTTGGGATTGATTGTGTGCTGGGTGTGGATGTGTGCTGGGATTGGATGTGTGCTGGGATTGAATGTGTGCTGGGATTGGATGTGTGCTGGGATTGGATGTGTGCTGGGATTGGATGTGTGCTGGGATTGGATGTGTGCTGGGGTTGGATGTGTGCTGGGATTGGATGTGTGCTGGGACTGAATGTGTGCTGGGGTTGGATGTGTGCTGGGATTGAATGTGTGCTGGGGTTGGATGTGTGCTGGGTTTGATGTGCTGGGTTTGGATGTGTTGGGGTTGATGTGCTGGGGTTGGATTTATGCTGGGGTTGAATGTGTGCTTGGGTTGAATGTGTGCTGGGATTGAATGTGTGCTGGGATTGGATGTGTGCTGGGATTGGATGATTGCTGGGTTTGGATGTGTGCTGGGTTTGGATGTGTGCTGGAATTGGATGTGTGCTGGGGTTGGATGTGAGCTGGGGTTGGATGTATGCTGGGGTTGACTGTGTGCTTGGGTTGAATGTGTGCTGGGATTGAATGTGTGCTGGGGTTGAATGTGTGCTGGGGTTGAATGTGTGCTGGGATTGGATGTGTGCTGGGATTGGATGTGTGCTGGGGTTGGATGTGTGCTGGGGTTGGATGTGTGCTGGGATTGGATGTGTGCTGGGGTTGGATGTGTGCTGGGGTTGGATGTGTGCTGGGTTGGATGTGTGTGTTGGATGTGTGCTGGGTTGGATGTGTGCTGGGGTTGGATGTGTGCTGGGATTGATGTGTGCTGGGGGGGTTGATGTGTGCTGGGATTGGATGTGTGCTGGGGTTTGATGTGTGCTGGGGTTGGATGTGTGCTGGGATTGGATGTGCTGGGGTTGGATGTGTGCTGGGGTTGGATGTGTGCTGGGGTTGGATGTGTGCTGGGGTTGGAATTGTGCTGGGGTTGGAATTGTGCTGGGGTTTTGATGTGTGCTGGGGTGGATGTGTGCTGGGATTGGATGTGTGCTGGGATTGAATATGTGCTGGGGTTGAATGTTTGCTGGGACTGGATATGTGCTGGGATTGGATGTGTGCTGGGACTGAATGTGTGCTGGGATTGGATGTGTGCTGGGACTGAATGTGTGCTGGGATTGGCTGTGTGCCTGGGTTTGATGTGTGCTGGGATTGGATGTGTGCTGGGGTTGGATGTGTGTTCGGATTGGATGTTTGCTGGGATTGGATGTGTGCTGGGGTTGGTTGTGTGCTGAGGTTGGATGTGTGCTGGGGTTGGATGTGTGCTGGGATTGGATGTGTGCTGGGATTGGATGTGTGCTGGGACTGAATGTGTGCTGGGATTCGCTATGTGCCTGGGTTGGATGTGTGCTGGGATTGGATGTGTGCTGGGGTTGAATGTGTGCTGGGATTGGATGTGTGCTGGGGTTGAATGTGTTCTGGGATTGGATGTGTGCTGGGACTCAATGTGTGCTGGGATTGGCTGTGTGCCTGGGTTGGATGTTTGCTGGGGCTGAATGTGTGCTGGGGTTGGATGTGTGCTGGGGTTGGTTGTGTGCTGAGGTTGGATGTGTGCTGGGGTTGGATGTGTGCTGGGGTTGGATGTGTGCTGGGGTTGGATGTGTGCTGAGGTTGGATGTGTGCTGGGGTTGGATGTGTGCTGGGGTTGGATGTGTGCTGGGGTTGGATGTGTGCTGAGGTTGGATGTGTGCTGGGGTTGGATGCTGTGTTGATGTGTTGGATGTGTGCTGGGGTTGGATGTGTGCTGGGGTTGGATGTGTGCTGGGGTTGGATGTGTGCTGGGGTTGGATGTGTGCTGGGATTTGGATTGGATGTGCTGGGATTGGGGTTGGATGTGTGCTGGGATTGGATGTGTGCTGGGATTGATGTGTGCTGGGATTGGATGTGTGCTGGGATTGATGTGTGCTGGGATTGGATGTGTGCTGGGGTTGGATGTGTGCTGGGGTTGATGTGTGCTGGGGTTTGCTGGGGTTGGTTGTGTGCTGGGGTTGGATGTGTGGGTTGGATGTGTGCTGGGGTTGGATGTGTGCTGGGGTTGGATGTGCTGGGGTTGGATGTGTGCTGTTGATGTGTGCTGGGGTTGGATGTGCTGGGATTGGATGTGTGCTGGGGTTGGATGTGTGCTGGGTTGGATGTGTGCTGGGTTTGATGTGTGCTGGGGTTGGATGTGTGCTGATTGAATTGATGTGTGCTGGGTTGGATGTTGCTGGGGTTGGATTTGTGCTGGGATTGGATGTGTGCTGGGGTTGAATGTGTGCTGGGGTTGAATGTGTGCTGGGGTTGGATGTGCTGGGATTGAATGTGTGCTGGGTTGATGTGTGCTGGGGTTGGATGTGTGTTGGGATTGAATGTGCTGGGGTTGGATGTGTGCTGTTGAATGTGCTGGGATTGGATGTGTGCTGGGGTTGGATGTGTGCTGGATTGATGTGTGCTGGGGTTGGATGTGTGCTGGGGTTGGATGTGTGCTGGGGTTGGATGTGTGCTGGGATTGGATGTGTGCTGGGGTTGGATGTGTGCTGGGTTGGATGTGTGCTGGGGTTGGATGTGTGCTGGGGTTGGATGTGTGGGATTGATGTGTGCTGGGGTTGGATGTGTGCTGGGGTTGGATGTGTGCTGGGATTGGATGTGTTGGGTTGATGTGTGCTGGGGTTGGATGTGTGCTGGGGTTGATGTGTGCTGGGGTTGGATGTGTGCTGGGATTGGATGTGTGCTGGGGTTGATGTGTGCTGGGATTGATGTGTGCTGGGATTGAATGTGTGCTGGGATTGGATGTGTGCTGGGTTTGAATGTGTGCTGGGATTGATGTGTGCTGGGGTTGGATGTGTGCTGGATTGGATGTTTGCTGGGATTTGATGTGTGCTGGGATTGGATGTGTGCTGGGGTTGGATGTGTGCTGGGGTTGGATGTTGCTGGGATTGGATGTGTGCTGGGGTTGGATGTGTGACTGGTTGGATGTGTGCTGGGGTTGGATGTGTGCTGGGATTGGATGTGTGCTGGGATTGGATGTGTGCTGGGGTTGATGTGTGCTGGGATTGAATGTGTGCTGGGGTTGGATGTGTGCTGGGGTTGATGTGTGCTGGGATTGATGTGTGCTGGGGTTGAATGTGTGCTGGGATTGATGTGTGCTGGGGTTGAATGTGTGCTGGGATTGGATGTGTGCTGGGATAGGATGTGCTGGGTGCTGGGATTGGATGTGTGCTGGGGTTGATGTGTGCTGGGGTTGATGTGTGCTGGGGTTGGATGTGTGCTGGGATTGATGTGTGGCTGGTTTTGATGTGTGCTGGGTTGGATGTGTGCTGGGTTGGATGTGTGCTGCTGGGGTTGGATGTGTGCTGGGGTTGGATGTGTTGGGGTTGGATGTGTGCTGGGGTTGATGTGTGCTGGGTTGATGTGCTGGGGTTGGATGTGTGCTGGGGTTGATGTGTGCTGGGGTTGGATGTGTGCTGAGGTTGATGTGTGCTGGGGTTGGATGTGTGCTGGGGTTGGTGCTGGGGTTGGATGTGCTGGGGTTGGATGTGTGCTGAGGTTGGATGTGTGTGGGGTTGGATGTGTGCTGGGGTTGGATGTGTGCTGGGATTGATGTGTGCTGGGTTGGATGTGTGCTGGGGTTGAATGTGTGCTGGGGTTGGATGTGTGCTGATTGGATTGCTGGGGTTGGTTGTGTGCTGAGGTTGGATGTGTGCTGGGTTTGAATGTGTGCTGGTTGGATGTGTGCTGGATGTGTATGCTGGGATTGGATGTGTGCTGTGGTTGAATGTGTGCTGGGGTTGATGTGTGCTGGATTGGATGTGTGCTGGGGTTGGATGTGTGCTGGGTTTGATGTGTGCTGGGGTTGGATGTGTGCTGGGTTTGGATGTGTGCTGGGGTTGGATGTGTGCTGGGTTTGGATGTGTGCTGGGATTGAATGTGTGCTGGGATTGAATGTGTGCTGGGATTGGATGTTGTTTGGATGTGTGCTGAGATTGGATGTGTGCTGGGATTGGATGTGTGCTGGGGTTGGATGTGTGCTGGGATTGGATGTGTGCTGGGGTTGGATGTGTGCTGGGTTGGATGTGTGCTGGGATTGGATGTGTGCTGGGGTTGATGTGTGCTGGGATTGGATGTGTGCTGGGATTGGATGTGTGCTGGGGTTGGATGTGTGCTGGGATTGGATGTGTGCTGGGATTGGATGTGTGCTGGGATTGGATGTGTGCTGGGATTGGATGTGTGCTGGGGTTGGATGTGCTGGGATTGATGTGTGCTGGATTGATGTGCTGGGGTTGTGTGCTGGGATTGGATGTGTGCTGGGATTGAATGTGTGCTGGGGTTGATGTGTGCTGGGGTTGATTTGCTGGGGCTGGGGTTGATGTGTGCTGGGATTGAATGTGTGCTGGATTGATGTTGCTGGGATTGGATGTGTGCTGGGTTGGATTGGGTTGGATGTGTGCTGGGGTTGGATGTGTGCTGGGGTTGGATGTGTGCTGGGATTGGATGTGTGCTGGGGTTGGATGTGTGCTGGGGTTGGATGTGTGCTGGGATTGGATGTGTGCTGGGGTTGGATGTGTGCTGGGATTGGATGTGTGCTGGGGTTGGATGTGTGCTGGTTTGATGTGTGCTGGGATTGGATGTGTGCTGGGGTGGATGTGTGCTGGGGTTGGATGTGTGCTGGGGTTGGTTGTGTGCTGGGATTGGATGTGTGCTGGGTTTGATGTGTGTGCTGGGATTGAATTGTGCTGGGGTTGGATGTGCCTGGGTTGATGTTTGCTGGGGTTGATGTGTGCTGGGGTTGGATGTGTGCTGGGATTGGATGTGTGCTGGGATTGGATGTGTGCTGGGATTGGATGTGTGCTGGGATTGGATGTGTGCTGGGATTGGATGTGTGCTGGGATTGGATGTGTGCTGGGGTTGGATGTGTGCTGGGGTTGGTTGCTGGGGTTGGAATTGTGCTGGGGTTGGATGTGTGCTGGGGTTGGAATTGTGCTGGGGTTTTGATGTGTGCTGGGGTGGATGTGTGCTGGGATTGGATGTGTGCTGGGATTGGATGTGTGCTGGGACTGAATGTGTGCTGGGATTGGCTGTGTGCCTGGGTTGGATGTGTGCTGGGATTGGATGTGGGCTGGGATTGGATGTGTGCAGCACCATATTTGTTTCTGGGATCTGAACTTAGATCCTTGTGTTTGCATGATATTCATTTTACCCACTTAGCCATCTGCTCAATCCCCCTTCATTGTGTTTTTGAGGAGAATCTTCCTTTCTCAAAGCCACAGGACACTTCAATATGTTTTGGAAGGACATATAACTTCCCATGTAACAGTCCTGAAAACAAATTCAGGTAGAGTGTTCAGAAAATTAAATTGAAGCTGGATGTGGTAGTGCATGTCTTTAATCCCAGCACTCAGGAGGCAGAGGTAGGAGGATCACTGTGAGTTCGTGGTCACTCTGAGACTACACAGTGAATTCTAGGTCAGCCTGGGCAAGAGTGAGACCCTACCTCAAAACAAACAAACAAACAAACAAACAAACAAACAAACAAAAACTAAGGACACAAAATAATCAATCTAAGAGAGAAAATGCGTAGAATTATGTCATGGCTGTCATTAGGAAGATAAGCTGAGGGCTGTGGGAGGGGGCATGCATTTAGACACTCTATACGTGAAGATCCATGTGTTCCGGGATTAGTAAAGAACAAAACGAGGACTAAAGAAATGGTTCAGTGGTTAAAGACAATCGCCTACAACCCTGCCAGCCTACATTCAACTCCCCAGGACCCATGTAAGCCAGATGCACAAAATGGCTCATGTATCTGGAGTTCATTTACAGTGGCAGGAGGCTCTGCTACGCCCATTCTCTCTCTCTCTGCCTGCCGCTTTCGTTCTGTCTCAAATAAATAAGTAAAAATAAATAAACATAATTTTTAAAAAGAACAAAATAGTGAAGGGGTAGGTATTAATGACCAGAGAAGGAGGAGGTCAAGGGCGAGGAGACATAGCTCCATGACAGATCTCTTGCCTACTATGCAGAAGACCCGAGGTTTGGTCCCCAGCACCAAAGAAACCAGGCATGATGGCACATGCCTATAATCCTAGCACTTAGGAGGAGGAAGCAGGAGGACCAGGAGTTCAAGGCCAGCCTCAGAGGCTCAGTTATACAGAGTTTGAGGCCAGGTTGGACTTCATGAAACTTTGTCTCAGAGAGAAAGAGGAGATGGTCAAAACGTTGAACTGGGCAGGCAGTTCTGAGGAGATGGTTTAACTGGTAAAGTGCTGTTAGAGTGTGAGGACCTGGCCCCATCCATGGTGCCCTTCCCCTCTGGGACAGAGCAACCCCAGCAACAAACAGCAGTTTCACTGCTCCAGCACCACCAAGGTGACCAAGAAGTGACCAGGGGACTAGGGAGATGACTCAGTGGATAAAGCACATACTGAGCATGTACCCAAGTTTAGATCCCCAAACCCCACTTAAAAGCTGGAAGCTGTGGCAGGCTTCTGTAATCCCAGTGTGCCTGGGAGACAGGCAAATTTCCTGGAAGCTCTGGAAGGGAGCAGTAAACAATAAGAAACCCTGCCTCAAATAGTTGGAAAGTAAGGGCCAACCTGAAAGTTGTCCTCTGCCCTCCACATGTGCACTATGGCATGCATGCCTGCACTCACTCACATGAAATCACATGCACGTGCACACACACACACACACACACACACACACATACACACACACACCAAATTTAAAAAAAAAGAAAAAAGAAAGAAATGGGGCTGGAGAGATGGCTTAGTAGTTAAGGCACTTGTCTGCAAAACCTAAGGACCCATGTTCTACTCTCCAGATTCCACATTATCCAGATGCACAAAGGTGAGGCAAGCGCAAGGTCGCACATGCCCACTAGGTGGTGCAAGTGTCTGGAGTTCAATTGCAGTGGCTGAGGCCCTGGTGTGCCAATTCTCTCTTTCTCTCCCTCTGTCTTATTCTATCTCACGTTCTCTAAAATAAAAAATAAAAATAACATAGGGCTGGAGAGATGGCTTAGCAGTTAAAGTGCTTGCCTGTGAAGCTTAAGGACCCAGGTTTAATTCCCCAGTACCCATGTAAAGCCAGATGTACAAAGTGGCACATGCATCTGGAGTTCATTTGCAGTGGCTGGAGGCCCTGGCATGCCTATTCTCTCTCTCTCTCTCTCTCTCTCTCTCTCTCTCTCTGCCTCTTTCTCACTCTCAAATAAATAAAAATATATTTAAAACAAACAAAACAAAAAATTATGTATTTGCAAGAAGAGAGAGAGGGGAGAGAATGGGCATGCCAGGACTTCTTGCCACTGCAAACGAATTCCAGATGCATATGCCATTTCATGCGTTTGGCTTTACATGGGTACTAGAAATTGAACCCAGGCCATCAGGTTTTGCAAGCAAGCACCTTTAACTGCTAAGCCATCTCCCCAGACCCACTTTTTATTTATTTATTTATTTGTTTATTTTATTTATTTATTTTGGTTTTCTGAGATAGGGTCTCACTGTAGCTCAGGCTCACCTGGAATTCACTCTGTAGTCTCAGGGTGGCCTTGAACTCATGGTGATTCTCCTACCTCTGCCTCCTAAGTGTTGGGATTAAAGGTGTGCACCACCACGCTCAGCTTTATCTTTTATCTTTTTTTTTTTTTTTTTGAGGAAAGCCCAACAGACTGGCCTTTTTAAAAAAATATTTTATTATTATTATTTATTTGAGTGTGTGTGAGAGAGAGAGAGAGAGATACAGAAATAGGCAGGTAGAGAGAGAGAGAGAGAATGGGTGCGCCAGGGCCTCTAGCCACTGCAAACGAACTCCAGATGCATGCGCCCCCTTGTGCATCTGGCTTACGTGGGTCCTGGAGAATCAAGCCTCAAACTGGGGTCCTTAGGCTTCACAGGCAAACTTTTAACCACTAAGCCATCTCTCTAGCCCTGACCATTTTTTTATTAATGCGAGAAAGAATTGGTGTGCTAGGGCCTCCAGCCACTGCAATTGAACTCCAGATACATGTACCCCCTGCTGTACATGTGTAACATTGCACGTTGACTTAAGTGGGACCTAGAGAGTCGAACATGAGTCCTGAGGCTTTGCCGGTAAGCACCTTAACCACTAAGCAATCTTTCCATCCCTGAAACTATCCTTTTAAAAACGAGTTCCAGCCAGGTGTGTTGGCACACGCCTTTATCCCAGGACTCGGGAGGCAGAGGTAGGAGAATCACCATGAGTTCAAGGCCACCCTGAGACTACAGAGTGAATTCCAGGTCAGCCTAAGCTAGAGTGAGACCCTACCTCGAAAAACCAAAAAAAAAAAAAAAAAAAAAGGATAATTTCAACCAGGCCTGGTTGTGAAAGTCTATAAACCCAGCTGCTCTGGAAGCTGAGGCAGGAGGATCAAGAGTTTGAGGGCAGCCTGTGCTAAGGAGTAAGTTCAAGGTCAGCATGGGTTTGAGGCCACCCTGAGACTACATAATGAATTCCAGGTCAACCTGGGCTAGAGTGAGACCCTACCTCGAAAATCCAAAAAGAAAAAAAAGTGAATTCCAGTATCACTCATTTCAATTGACAAATATTCATTATTAAAATTTAGAAAGCAGGGCTGGAGAAATGGCTTAGCGCTTAAGGCGTTTGCCTGCGAAGCCAAAGGATCCCCGTTCAGTTCTCCAGGACCTATGTAAGCCAAATGCATAAGGGGTACATGCATCTGGAGTTCATTTGCAGTGGCTAGAGGCCCTGGTGTGCCCATTCTCTGTCTGCCTCTCTCTCTCTCTCTCTCTCTCTCTCTCTGCTTGCAAATAAACAAGTTAATTAATTTTAAAAATATTTTTTTAATTTAGAAAGCAAAGTTGGGCATGGTGGCGCACATCTTTAATCCCAGCACTCGGGAGGCAGAGGTAGGAGGATTGCCGAGAGTTCAAGACCACCCTGAGACTACATAGTGAATTCCAGGACAGCCTGGGCTAGAGTGAGACCCTACCTTGAAAAACCAAAAAATAAAGAAATTTAGAAAGCAGATCAGCAGATGAGGGGCACCATAGTCGTATGACCTCTTGGGAGACCATGAGTGTTTTTTTTTTTTTTTTTTTTTTTTTCCAGGTAGGGTCTCAGTCTAGCCCAGGCTGACCTAGAATTCATTACATAGACTCAGGGCGGCCTCGAACTCACAGTGATCCTCCTACCTCTGCCTCCTGAGTGCTGGGATTAAAGGCGTGCGCCACCATGCCCAGCCTTTATGATTTACTTTTTTTTTTTTTTTGGTTTTTCGAGGTAGGGTCTCACTCTGGCCCAGGCTGACCTGGAATTCACTATGTAGTCTCAGGGTGGCCTTGAACTCACAGTGATCCTCCTACCTCTGCCTCCCGAGTGCTGGGATTAAAGGCATGCGCCACCACACACGGCTAAGTTTCTACAAGTGAAAACTTTTAAGTTGTGGCTCTGAGCAGCCTTATGGGGCAAGACAGAGTGTCGTGCGGGAGAGAGGTCAGCTGCTCCACTGAGCCCTGAGCTTGGAAATGTTGCCTCTTGAGGTCTTTCAACTTACTGGGCTGTCCAGTTTAAAAAGAAGGCTGCTCAGGGTGCCGCCCTGCCCCTCCACCTCTGTGGTGGTTTGATTCAGGTGTCCCCCATAAACTTAGGTGTTCCCAGCTGATGAAGATTTGGGAATTAACGCCTCCTGGAGGCAGTGTATTGTTGGGGGCGGGTTTATGGGTGTTATAATCAGTGTCCCCATGCCAATGCTTGGCACACTCTCCTGTTGCTATTGTCCACCTTATGTTGGCCAGTAAGTGATGTCCACTCTCTACTCATGCCATCGTTTTCCCCTGCCAACATGGAGCTTTCCCCTCAAGCCTATAAGCCAAAATAAACCTCTTTTTTCCCACAAACTGCTCTTGGTTAGGTGATTTCTACCAGCAATGCAAACCTGACTGCAATGCCCTCCATGCTGGCTCTTTCCAGAGACTCCTAGAAATCTAAGTCTTTGGGGTCAGGGGTTTTGAAGCATTCCCTTACCACCCCAAGGCTCCTGATCTCTAAACTGCTGGTGGGAAGAACCACTCACTGCAGGCTCTCTTCCCTCCCTCCCTCCCTCCCCTCTGCCTTTCCACACAGCAGAGCACAAAGCCAGAAAGAGGAAAGCATACCCCGTCTTGGTGGTCAGCAGTAGCTTCCAGGCCCCTGCATGTACCCTGTCCACAAGACTGCAGTAGCAGGTGATGCTGAGGACTTGGTGGGGCGCCCCTGGCCTCCCACAGCTGTGTGGGTGGGGTGGGACTGTGAGCGCAGCCGTCACCTTACCCTGCCCAGGCTGCTGTAGCTGGGTAGATTTGAGGGAGACTCGCTGACTCAAGGTCAAGCCATAATGACCTGGAAGAAGTCTCCTCCCCTGGTTCCCACCTGGGAAACTGAGGCACAGGCTCTGCAGTTGTGGCCTGTTGGCAGAAGTGAAGAACAGAGAGTTGGACACTGGCTGGGGCTTCTCCCATCACCCTACAAGATGACATCATCTTAAAGACTAAAGACGCTCAAAAACAATCAAGAATTAAATATTCTGGGCAAATCAGAGCTGTGTCACATCATCTCGCCCTCAGCCACTGGTGTCTTGCCCTTACAAGAAGAGGCCTTCGCTGCCCATCATTTGCGAGACAAACAGTCCTGCACACAATGAATAACCTATTTTGGTCAAAACAGTTTAAAGTATTTCTATTTAACCTGTGTGTTTTGAATTGAAAGCAAACCCCAAACTGTTGAGACTGAGCTGGGCCTGTGGGCCTCAGGGGACCTATCTGCAGGACATGTCCCTTTCTCTGTTCTGTACAGATGGTGGCCGAAATATATCCAGGAAGTTCTCAAAGCACTCCTGAAAGCTCTGAGTTTTAGGTGTGCCCCACAGTGCCCTTGTCCCCATGGGCCCCACTTGGGGACTCCGTGTGGAGCTTCTGGGAGCTACTGTCAGACATAGTACCCTTTCTTTATTCACTGGTCAGAGTCCAACTTCTGGAGGGTGGGATCCTGCCCAGCTGCCCTCTTCTCCAGGCAAGACAGGAATGGGCCCACCTTGGCTTCTACATAAAGCCCAGCGTCTAGGAAGGGTATAGGCCTGACAGCCGTAGCCAGAGACCCCTTCTCGTGCATTCCCGCTGTGTTGGAGTATTAGCTTAAAGATCCACAGCTGCAGAAAACAAGGCCCAGAGGCTTAGGACTGAATTGAGGCTACAAATCTGAGTCAAAAGATTATGGAGACTGGAGGCTCCCACGTGTACCTGGTCACCTCCACATGACCAGGAGGAAGTGCCTCCAGTTCTGGGATGTCCATCAGTGCCCAGAGGTTTGCCCAAGTGGCTGAACTCATTTCCAGGCTGGGCCTCCACAAAACTTAGTGTTTGTCAATGCCACCCTCTGGTGGTCACTTCAGGCTGAGCAGGAGCTGACATATCTGTCACCTCCGAATCTGTTAGCCTGGTTCTAAGGAGAACTGAGAATCAACGGTCTGTCCCCACAAGATTGCTGTGATTCCTCTAGCTTTCTGAGGTCTTGCGTTCAGACCTGTGACATTGCATACCCCTATGTGTCTCTTGGCAGAGACGTAGGTGAGTCTCTCCAGCATGATTCCTCCCTCCCTTACCTCTGTTCTGTTCCTCCTGCCCCATCCCTGAATGCTGCTGAGTATGTGTGAGTGTGTGTGAGCGTGTGTGTATGTGTGTGTAAGAGCAGACGTGGTTGAGTTTATGTGGGCATGTGTGTATACATGCGAGGGTGCATGCCTTTGCTGACAGGCACAACCTCCTAGGCTCGGAGGAGCAGGGGCCTTGGTCCCTTGGGTGAAATGTCAGGTGTTGACCAAGGTCATTGTTAGGAAAAGGTGAGACAGGACACTCACATTTTCTGCTCATCTGTGTTTTCCACAGCTTCTAAAATGCACCTGAACTCTTATGGCAACAAGAAACCAAGCATTCGTCTGGGAACATAGCTAGGTGGACCAGGTGTGTGGTAGTTTGAATATATGGCCCCCAATATATTCAGTGTTTTATTAGTTTATAGTTTGCATCTGCAATCACCTCGCTAGAGGCAATGTCACTGGGGGGCCAGTCTTAAGGTGTGGTGATGGTTTGAGAGTCCATTGAAAGATATGCAAAGTGTGCCTAGCAGGAGTTCCTGAAGTGTGCTGTGTGACTCTTTTGGCTGTAGTTTTGCTCTGTGTGCTGTGTGGCTGGTTGGTTTCTCTCTCTGCTTGGCCCTGTGAAAGCAGGCCGCTTCTCCTGCCATTATGGAACTTCCCCTGGATCTGTAAGCTTCAATAAATAATATCCCTTCCTCCATAACTGTGCCTGGTCTGGAAGTTCATCTCAGCGAACCTGAAGCTGTCTACTATAAGGTGCTTCCCATGCAACTCTAAGTAGCTGAGTTTGGATCCCCAGGATCCGTGTAAAAGCCAGAAGCTGTGGTGGTTTCTGTGATCCCAGTGTTCCTAGGTGAGAATAGAGGTGGAAATAGGAGAATTTCCTAGAAGCTCGCTGAACAGCTAGCCTGGGGAGCAGCTAGCAGTGAACAATGGTGTAGACACTGCCTCAAGTTGAAAGGACCAATGGGAAAGTTGTTCTCTAACACCCACACAGGCACATGTACACGCGTGCACACACATCATATATATATATACATAGACCAAATAAATAAAAATTTTAAATTTTTCTTTAGAAAAAAAGAAACCAGAAGCCGGGCATGATGGCGCACACCTTTAATCTCAGCACTTGGGAAGCAGAGGTAGGAGGATCGCCATGAGTTCGAGGCCACCCTGAGACGACATAGTGAATTCCAGGTCAGCCTGGGCCAGAGTGAGACCCTACCTAGAAAAACAGAGGCAGCTGCATTCCTCCCAGAGCCGTCCCATCCAGGCCTGAGGTCAGGTGTTGCCCACTCTGGGCTGGCCCTGAAACAGTATGTGGTATGGACATCAAGCTAATTCACAACAGGGTCATCTTTGCACAAGCTGAGCCTGAGCAGATGGAAGGCTGTGCACCTTGCGTGGAGAGTCTTTAAGGCAGGAGCTCACCGCTTCTCCAAACACATCCTGATGAAATGATCCCGAACCAAACACCACGTGAACGTGATCTGAACTGATGAGAGTCAATCAATACGTGATTGGTCATATGCCAGCAGTTACAAACATTCTTTCAATCTGGCTATAGCTTCCCATCGTTTTTGTTGTTGTTTTGTTTTTTGTTGTGTTGTGTTTTGTTTCTCAAGGTGGGGTCTCACTCTATCCCAGGCTGACCTGGAATTCACTATGTATTCTCAGGGTGGCCTTGAACTCACAGCGATCCTCCTACCTCTGCCTCCTGTGTGCTGAGATTAAAGGTGTGTGCCACCACGCCGGGCTTGTATTATTTTTTTAAATGAGAGAGAGAGAGAGCATGGGAGAGAGAGAGATAGAATTGGCTTGCCAGGGCCTCCAGTCACTGCATTCAAATTCCAGATGCATGTGCCACCTTGTGTGCATGTCTGGCTTAGGTGGGACCTGGAGAGTTGAACTGGGTCCTTGGGCTTCACAGACAAGCGCCTTAACCACTAAACCAGCCCTCTATTGATTAATCTTAAGTAAAAGCTGTGAGTCCAGTCAGCATGGGCTTCTCTGTCCAGGGAAGCCCCGACCCTCCTTTAAATCATGTTTTGCAGGTTGTGTGTTCATTCCGCGTTTATCCAGACACTGCTGGACAGTGTGCACAATGTGGATTCCTCTGCCGTGGATGGGGAGATTGAGAGATGCTGGGACACAGGCCATTCAGTGGGCAGCCCAAGCACACGGACACCATGCTTGTGTTACATTGAGATAGTTGACCCCAGTCATTCTGGCTCTACTTAAACATCCACTCACAACCGCCAAGCCATTTAATGACACTAAATCATATGGGAAAGTGTCCCTGGGGCCCTGAAGCTCACAGCAGACCCCCTTCCACCATTCATACACATGCTCAGTACAACCGCAGACTGCTCAGGAAAGCCTGGCTCCAGATGCCTGCCTGTTTGGCCGTCTGGGCTGAAAGGCCAGCACTTCTTGGTTTGGGGCGCAGCTCATCTGAACACGCTTCTTCTCTCTCAGGCATGCACAGGATTCAGCTGTGAACACTTCTTAGTAACAGGACGTGAGCCCCGACGCAGAAGAGGGGCCTAGCGGGAAGAGGTTTATGATTAGGGTGACCTCCATGAAGAGTGCGAGGTGCACAGCAATCAAGGAAGTGAGCCTGTGCTGCCCACGTGTCAGGAAACAGGCCATGGCCAGGAATGCACGAGGGGAAAAGGCCGCTAGATAGACGTTACTGATTAAGCCCAAGATGAAGGGCAAGGGGGGAAAGGGAGGAAACGGAAGAGGTCTCCAGTTGGTAATCCTTAAAAGTGGGCAGTGGGTGAATCCAGCTTAATTGTTCTGTTTTTTCCATCTACGTTGATGCTATAAACCAAGCACACAAAGGCTAAGGCAGGAGGATCAGGAGTTCAAGGCCAGCCTGGACTGCATAATGAGCCCCTTTGGGAACCTTGAGCCAGACTGCAGCCATTTTGAGGAAAACCCTCCATCTTCTAAGTTAGATTTTAGTTTCTGGAGTTTCCGTGAGAATTACCAGAAACTACATGACTAAGCCTTCCCAGAGACCCTACCCTGACCTGTAGATAAGAACAACGTGTAACCTAAAGATATATGTCTTAGTAACAAGATTGCTGTCACCCTGCCCTGCCTGTGACCTCAACACAGACATTTTTGTAAACATCCTTGTGGCCCATTACTCAAAAGACCCCTGCCCCCAAACCTTATCAACCAAGAACAGCTTGCAATCATAAATCAGTTTCTCACGTACCTTCTTCCTGCCTCCCCTATATAAACCCGTGTGTGAGCAGTAAAGTCCGAGACCTTGACCAGAAATTCGGCTTGGTCTCCTTCTTTGTGTCTGTTTGTCTCTCATCCAGGTTACCCTCCCCTCGGGCCCTTGTTGAACCCCCGCCGGCCGGGGCAAGCCCCTGTCTAACTAAGTCCTTAAGTAAATAAATGAACAGGTCTGTTTGGGATATCACCTCCACCCAGACTTCTGCCAGGCAGGATCTGCTGCCTATTGCTCCAAAGTAAGTAACTGCACTCATCTCACCTGTGTGGGAGCTAGACTGGCCCAGTTTCAGTCAAATAAAAATGTGGTAAGCAATTCTTGAGTTTACAAACTGCAAGGGTACAAAGAATCAGGCAGCAGTAAGTCCCTTCCATCCAAATTCCTTTGACCCCAGAACTGAAAGCTCATAAACAGCCACACCTGACCCACGTGAAGGGTCTGTAATTAGCCAGGAGACAGAGAGAAGACCTCATGTTCTTAGAATATGGAGAGATCATGGAGGGATTTGCACCAGAAGACTGGGAGGGTTGTATCTCCCTATTCCAGGCCAGTGGGGAGAAGGGGAGAGGGGTTGTGCTTAGATGCTGGAGTCCGTGGCAGATTCGGACAGTACCTGAGTGGGGAGTGGGGATTAAGGAAGAAGAAAGACAAGAGAGACAAAAGAGGACCTCGGGAGGGCTGTCAGTCAATACCGAAGCCCCGACTTTATTTAGTTTAGTTTATTAGTTTATTTAGTTCAGCCTTTTTATACTTCTCGGAGCACAAGAATGCAAGCAGAACAAATGGTAAATATTCACACAGGATTTCTCAGAAAAACTACATCATAAAACAGTTAAGTCTTTGCCTTTAGATCAGAGGACACTTCCTCCTCAGTTTCCATATTCTCAGCAGATAACTGATCTCTGCTAGACAAAAAAATCCTGCTTATCTTTAGCCCATTGTCAAACAGAAGTTAAGTCAAGATCAAATGGCTCCTGACACTTAGAACTTATAAAAACTGCTTTCTGTGTTCAAGGAGTTCATGTTGGGGTTGGTGCCCAACCTTACAGGATCGAAAATAAACTGCCTTACTGCTCAGAGTTTATTAAGCCAGGAAAGAATGGAGCCAAGACAAATGCTGATCAAGGCTCAAAGTTTATTGCAGTTTATTGCAAAAGTCTCAGCTTATATACTAGTAAAAAAAAACAAAGAAGCTCCTGAGAGCAGAGACCTTGTCCCAGTTACACAGCTGCACAGAGAGGGAACCTCAGATAAAATGTCTATCAATGATATTCCTTGTGGCTAAACACCCTGTTCTTCACAAACTCTCTCATCAGGCTGGGAAATATTACAATCTTTGTCTCAGCAAACTCCCTTAAAGCCTTAGGCTGTCAGCCAAGTATTTTGTACACAAGGCAAGGTCAAGAAATAACCAAGACTGCACCCGGCTCTCCACAGCTCCCCCTTTTATGTTTTTTAAAGAACGTCTTCATGACAGACATCACAGGTAGGAGAGTAGTGACTTGGCCCCTCTAAATGAATGCACTTGGTACCTTTTGCAGAGGAGAGGAAGGGCAACAGAAAATGATTTTGGTACCAACCTCTGTGCAGACCAAGTATACCTCTCAGGGGTTCCAGGATAAGTTACCCCTTTGCAGTGCTTTGCCTGACATCTACCAAATGACCATGTCATGAAATCCTGGAATCTAGCTGGATGTTCATCATGAGCCAAATTTAAGATAAAGTCTGTGGGAGCCATGGGCGAGTGCGAAGATGGATACCACGAACTTCGTTTCAAATCCGTAGAATACGCTGTAACAAAAAATGCATGAGACACAGCAAAAGGCAGAGTAACAATAAGATACTTATTCCTAAGATAATTATGTATTTGTTCCAAGCTGTAAAGGATCCCCAATCAGGAAGTATAGAGTGCAGAGTAGTTAAAAAATCACTTGCGGCTTGGGCAGCATCAAAAGACAAATGACTATAAGAATTAACAGATATTTTCTTTTGTAAACCTTGTAAATCTATGTTAAGATTATTATGGTTTTAAATACCCCAAATATGATTTTTAACCTTTCACTATTCAGTAGCAGTCCCATTGTAGGATAAAGGAGTAATACATATGAATTGAGAATTTACATGACAGAACAATTGCATTTGAACCGCCAGATTGGCAACATGTCTTTCTAAATACATAACAGCATCCTCTAGAGCATTTAACCTGACTAACAGTTTTTTATCAATATCTATCTGTGATAAAAAAAAAAAAAGCTTGAGAAAAATTTTAATCAGTCCATTAACATGATCAGCTGTCTTCATTGATTGTGCCAGGGATACTGATGCTGTGGTGTAAGAGGCAATGATGGTTGCAGCAAGGATTTCCACAAGCAGTCATTTTACTGAATTTTCTTTTTTGCGTAAGCATTCTGTTGAGCTGTTGGAACACTTGAGCTCCGGAAGCTGGAGTACCAGGACTCAGTCATTCTGATTGGCATAATTAAGTAAGGAGAACACATGACAATAAAGACTACATTGGAGGAGTAATCTGTAGCTGTGTCCTTTTTAGAATTAATACAATTGGTAATAATATACCAGGTACAACTAAGAGTAAATTTCATTTGGTGATTGACCCACCTGGGCCCAAGTACAAAAGGATAAGGGAGGGGCAGACATGTACAAAACTTAAAATAAATTTCTTTTAGGGTACTTTTCATAATTTTGTTTGAGGCCACCTTTGGGACTCAAGATGGGCTGTATCTCTGATTATTTACTTTCTTGGGGACCTAACTGTAATCATAAATTATATTTATTTTGGTATATACTGAAGAACCAAAAAAAAGAAATCAATTAACCTGCTACATTCAGTCTCTGCAACACTGTTTGCTCGCCTGACTCAGGCACAGCCACCTCTGTATGTTGAAACAAGTTGCAATTGCATTGCTGAAATAAGCCTCCTGGAAATTTTTGAGTTTATTAGTTCCCTTAATTACTGTTGTAAACCAAGTTAAAGTTGTTTATTTTTCTTTTTTACTTAGAAGACATCATTTAATAGCC
This sequence comes from Orientallactaga sibirica, assembly GCA_036365145.1. NCBI lineage: Eukaryota > Metazoa > Chordata > Mammalia > Rodentia > Dipodidae > Orientallactaga > Orientallactaga sibirica. The sequence continues at coordinate 1,024,953 of JAEOAD010000013.1, forward strand.
AGACGACAGTACTGCCATTATAGAAGAGACAGTCATTAAGCCCAGGCCTGACTCAGATAAGGAACTAGCTAATGAATGTGTTGACCTCCAACTCTGTAATCTATGTTTGTTTGCTTGGCAGTAAATTCCCCCTTACTTATCTTCTGGGGAGTTCTCACACCTGCAGGACCTTCTAGAAATACTCAGCCATGGGGGCCTCCGGTCTTTGTAACAGACAAATTTTGTAAACCATCTACTGACTTGAGATGTAACCCCCACTCCCAATTACTTGCCCCCATACAAGAATTGGGACCGAAGCTTCAGCGGTGGGCTTGATGTCTCTTTTGGCTGTGGCTGCCAGCACCTGTGAAAAAGGGAGTGAAAGAGGGGGAGGGGAGGAAGACTCTCATCTAAGGGAGAGGTTTTTAAATTAAATTTCTCTAGGTCACGATGTATGGAATCTGGTTTGGATGTCCATTCCTAGGACAGAAAACACTCTTTTTAACCTTTAATATAATATTTGAATGAAGGGTGCCCTCTGATAGCCATTCAGAGGAACAGAAAGTGATGTATTTGTCCTTGATAATAGATACTCCATTTTTCTGAGTGATGTCCTTGATTTCTGTCCTAAAGAGGGGGAAGGGAACTGTCCCATGTTATTAAGTCAGGGGAGAAGCGTCCGTCCATAGGGAAACAATTAACATACAGACACACAAATATGACAGAAACACAGGGCCCAATAACACTTAAGACACACGAGTATGACAGAAACAGAGGGCCCAATAACATTTAGACATATGAGTATGACAGAAACAGAGGGCCCAAGAAGGCTATGCGTGCTTTAAAACTAAATTTAAAAAGGAGAAAGAGAGAGAGAGAGCACTCAGATACTCACCAGACCGGTCTGAGTGCTGGGGACCCCCAGGGTTGGATGTTTTCTGCAAAATTTTCTGTAATGCCTTCTTTGAGCAGGTTATACTCGAGTTGAAATCCTTTCAACATTTTCCAGTTATCTCCGGATAGCAGCCTTATAGGCAGTGTTAGTATTTTCAAAAGCTAATTGTTTCATAAAGTCTATACCAGCACCAGTATCCCCAAATATTTTGTCTGTAGTTTTTAATAAGCGGTCTACAAACTCAGCATAGGGCTCATTAGGTCCTTGAATAATTTTTGTTAAATTTTTTCCTATTGCTTCCCCTTTGGAAGGAAGAGTTGTCCATGCTCTCCAAGCTGCAGTGGCAATTTGTTGATAAACTGCAGCAGGATAAATTATTTGATTATTATTTTCAGTATAATTTTTTTTTCTTTTGTTAACATATCTGTATTCCATGCTGTGTTTTTTGTTTGCTGATTCATAAGAGCAGTTTTTTTTTTTACAAAGATCATAAAATTTTACCTTTCACAACAAATAATCCCCTCCTGATAGGCATGCTTTACATAGTGTTTTCCAATCATCAGGGGTAAGAATCTTCTGTGACAAAGCTTTTACAATAGACATGGTAAAAGGAGCAGTAGGACCATACTGAGTAGCAGCTAGCTTCAATTTCTTGATTTCCTTAAAGTTAAACTGAACATGTTGTCTCATAGCCTGGCCATTATTGTCTGTAAATTTAGTGACAGGGCATGCTAAAGAAAAATCTTGAGTGCCAAGAAAAAGCTATCACAGGCACCTTTTGCGGTCCCTGTGCATGAAGAAAAGCATTTAAATCTTTACCAACTCTGTTCCATGTTTCTGAATCAATTTCTCCCTGTTCTATAAATCAGGGACTAGCTTTATTTACAAAATCAAAAAATTTACTCAAAGACTTAGGTTCTATCCCAATTCCTTGTGCCTTAAGAAGATCTTGAGCTACAGAGATGAGAGCCTTTTTGCTTTTTGCTTGTCCCATATCGCCAACTTACTTGGTTTGGAGTTGAGAGCAGGCAGCCTCCACGAACCCCACAATTTTTGTTTGCGCACCTTCACTGGTTGGCGTTCCTCGCGGAAGACCCTCGTGCTCAGGTCCCTGTTCGGGCGCCAAGCTGTGCCGACCCGCGGCATGACTTCGAAAGGACCCTGAGAGAGGGGGCTGGAATGATCCTAGGACAAGGACACAAAGAATGGAGCCAAGACAAATGCTGATCAAGGCTCAAAGTTTATTGCAGAAGTCTCAGCTTATATACTAGTAAGCAAAACAACGAAGCTCCTGAGAGCAGAGACCTTGTCCCAGTTACACAGCTGCACAGAGAGGGAACCTCAGATAAAATGTCTATCAATGATATTCCTTGTGGCTAAACACCCTGTTCTTCACAAACTCTCTCATCAGGCTGGGAAATATTACAATCTTTGTCTCAGCAAACTCCCTTAAAGCCTTAGGCTGTCAGCCAAGTATTTTGTACACAAGGCAAGGTCAAGAAATAACCAAGCCTTGACTGTGGAAGCAAGGCTTTCTTCTTTGTGTCTGCTTGTCCAAGAAGGTGAAGATCCATATTTGCCACTGACTGGGTTTTTATAATGTAAAGGAAAAATAAACTGGGGACATCCTCCTTAGGATTTCTCCATCAGAGAATTGTCTCTTTATTGACGGACTTAAGTTTCATGGTTGTCTCCTTAAAAAACTAGGCAGGTTTGTTTCCCCAGCTAGCCTCCCCCACATCAGAGAAAGACTAATAATACAAGCCCAGGATTGAGGATTTGCCACTGACGGGTCAGGCGAGAGTAATGTAAAGGAAAAATAAAAAAACAGAAACTTTTTCCATCTCAAAGATAAAGAAAAACAGACTTTTTCCATCTCAAAGATAAAGACCTCCCCTCTCAGACGCTGTCTTCTTATTTCCTTCTTTGTTTTCGGTTTAAAGCCTTCGTGGAATTGAATCAAGGCGACAGGGCAACTGAAGTCTCTAGGCCAGGGCTACTCTCTGGCATTGACTGAAGGTTGAGCTCATTGTTCAAATCTCGACTGCCCGATCGGGTGTTGGCAATAAACCTTCTATCTATTCCTCTTTACATTTTACAAACCGGTCACGCATCGGCCAATAAAAGCCTTTAGGGCAGCTACCGGATTCTTAAACTTGTGGTCAGGCTTGCGTTTGGGACCACCGGGAAATCCCCCGGGCTATTTATGGCCCAGGAATATTGCCCTTTGGTCTTAACGTTTCTAAACTTTCTCTATCGTGAGGAACACTAGCCTTCATCAAAATGTGGCTGTTAGCTCGAGCTGTGACAAGCTGGCAGATCTGGCAGAGCCGCTCAAAAACCACAGGCAACAACAAAGACAAAAGCTCACACCTGGGGGCCAGGCTCAGGCCTCCTGCAGGCTTTTCTTTTCAGCAAACTGCAATTGTTTATTCTAGGGCTTAAAGTGCTTAAGATGCAGGGAACCCAAGTTAAATTTCTTGTTCTCTTAAAAAAAAAAAAAAAAAAAAAGGGGGGCTCTTTCTTAGCTTCACTGGCTTGCAGAGTTTAGGAACTTCTAACAACAACAACAACAACAAAAAAAAAAAAAAAAAAAACAGTCTCAAATAGATATGGACTTCTTTACAACTGTTTTAAGCTTATTTTGTCTCTCTATACTTTTCTGGGACTACTAACAAAATTTCAAAATATGGATAAATACCAAATTATTATAAGTAGATATAGACTTCTTATAAGTATTACAACTGTTTTAAGCTCACTTTTGCCTCTCTATGCTTTTCTGGGACTACTAACAAAATTTCAAAATATGGGTAAATGCCAAATTATTATAAGTAGATATGGACTTCTTAAAAGTATTTACAACTATTTTAAGTTCACTTTGTCTCTCTATACTTTTCTGGGACTACTAACAAAATTTCTAAATATGGGTAAATACCAAATTATTATAAGTAGATATGGACTTCTTAAAAGTATTTACAACTATTTTAAGTTCACTTTGTCTCTATACTTTTCTGGGACTACTAACAAAATTTCTAAATATGGGTAAATACCAAATTATTATAAGTAGATATGGACTTCTTAAAAGTATTTACAACTATTTTAAGTTCACTTTGTCTCTCTATACTTTTCTGGGACTACTAACAAAATTTCTAAATATGGGTAAATACCAAATTATTATAAGTAGATATAGACTTCTTATAAGTATTACAACTGTTTTAAGCTCACTTTTGCCTCTCTATGCTTTTTCTGGTACTACTAACAAAATTTCGAAATATGGGTAAATGCCAAATTATTATAAGTAGATATAGACTTCTTATAAGTATTTACAACTGTTTTAAGTTCACTTTTGCCTCTCTATGCTTTTTCTGGGACTACTAACAAACAAACAAACAAAAAAAAACAGTTTCAAGAATTATATTTAAATTTAAATATGTGCTTAATACTAAAAAGTCAAAAAATTTTTTTATAATGTTCAAATCTACTTTCATAATTTAAATGTATATCAAAAGTCAAGTCTGATCTACTCTTTAAAGATATAAGGCCTTTTTTTTTTTTATAGCCTAATTGTAAAAACAATAAAAGTTTTCATTGGTAATAATAAATAAACCGATTAAAAATAAACTGAAGAAAAAAAAAACTTTAAATGTTGGTGACTAATGAAAAAGATTATTACAAAGTGGTTACATAATTTGTAAAATAAAAATATGTAACTGTAGATATTAAGTAAACTTAAACAAAAAGTTAAAGATAAAACACTTAACCAGATTACAGATCTTTTTAGATACAATAAAGTGATTATTAACCTAGGGCTTACATCAAACTAATAAAAACATGGCTCTAGCTGATAGCAAGTTACTATGGTATTCAATTTGTAAACTTAAAACTTTAGCTTGTTGATATTAATCTGGTCATGATGATGGCTTAAAAAAGACTAAATTTAGAGTACCCAATAAAGTTAATTAAGTTCCTATTTGTCAACATTTTAACTATATCTTAAGGTTAAAATTGGTTCATTAATATTTCTCTCACATAGTTAATATAGCTAATATACAAAAATTCCTAACATCCCCCTCCATTGGACACCAGTAACTACCCAAGATCTTTAATGTAACCTGTGATAATTGTTTCCTATCCAACTGTGTTTTCAAAACATCCAACCCTGGGGTCCTCAGCACTCAGACCGGTCTGGTAAGTATCTGAGCGCTCTCTCTCTCTCTTTCTCCTTTTAAAGCTTTTCTTGGGCCCTCTGTTTCTGTCATATTCGTGTGTGTCTATGTTATTGGGCCCTCTATGTTTCTGTCATACTCGTGTGTCTGTGTTATTGGGCCCTATATGTTTCTGTCATATTTGTGTGTCTGTATGTTGTTTCCCTATGGACAGACGCTTCTCCCTTGACTTAATAACATGGGACAGTTCCTTCCCCCTCTTTAGGACAAAAATCAAGGACATCGCTCAGAAAAATGGAGTATCTATTTCTGTTCCTCAATGGCTATCAGAGGACACCCTTTCATTCAAATATTTAAAAAAATGTTTTCTATCCTAGGAACAGACATCCAGACCAGATCCCATACATCGTGACCTGAAAAAATTTAATTAACCCCCCACCCTTTTTTCACTCCTTTCTTCACAGGTGTTGGCAGCCACAGCTAAAAGAGACATTAAGCCCACCGCTGAAGCCTCGGTCCCAATTCTTGTGTGGGGGAGGGAATGGGAACTGGGAATTACATCTCAGGTCAATAAATAAGTTACACCTCAGGCCAATTAATGAGTTACATCTCAGGTCAATAAATGGTTTACAAAATTTGTCTGTTATAAAAACCAGAGGCCCCCATGGCTGAGTATCTCTAAAAAGGTCCTACAGGTATAAAACTCCCCAAAAGCTATGTTATTGGACTGATTAAAATTTTTCTCAAACTTTTTCTTCACAGATAGATATTGATTAAAAGCTGTCAGTCAGGATAGATGCTCTAAAAAATGCTGTTATGTATTAAAAAGGCAGGTTGTCAATCTGGTGGTTCAAAAGCAATTGTTCTGTCATGAGCATTACTCCTTTATCCTACAATGGGACTGCTACTATATGGTAAAAGGTTAAAAATCATATTTGGGGTATTTAAAATCTTAATAATCTTAACATAAATTTACAAGGTTTACAAAAGAAAATATCTGTTATTTCATATAGTCATTTGTCTTTTGGTGATCCTGTTAAGGCTGCAAAAAGATTTTTTTGATGCCTTAAGTATCTCCCAAGCAGTTTCTTTCTCAGATTCTCATTCAGCTTAAGCAGGGGAAATTTACTGCTGGGCAAACATAGATTACAGAGTTAGAGGTCAACACATTCCTTAGCTAGTTAGGCCTGGGTTTAATAAATGTCTGATTCTATAATGACAGTACTGTCATCTGGCTAATAAATGATGTCTTCTAAGTAAAAAAGAAAAAACTTTAACTTGGTTTACAACAGTAATTTAGAGAAATAATAAACTCAAAAATTTCCAGGAGGCTTATTTCAGCAATGCAATTGCAACTTGTTTCAACATACAGAGGTGGCTGTGCCTGAGTCAGGCAAGCAAACAGTGTTACAGAGACTGAATGTAACAGGTTAATTCATTTCTTTTTTTGGTTCTTCAGTATATACCAAAATAAATATAATTTATGATTACAGTTGGGTCCCCAAGAAAATAAATAATCAGAGATACAGCCCATCTTGGGTCCCAAAGGTGGCCTCAAACAAAATTATAAAAAGTACTCTAAAAGAAAATTATTTTAAGTTTTGCACGTGTCTGCCCCTCCCTTATCCCTTTTGTACTTGGGCCCAGGTGGGTCAATCACCTAATGAAATTTACTCTTAGTTGTACCTGGTATATTATCACCAATTGTATTAATTCTAAAAAGGACACAGCTACAGATTACTCCTCCAATGTAGTCTTTATTGTCATGTGTTCTCCTGACTTAATTATGCCAATCAGAAGGACTGAGTCCTGGTACTCCAGCTTCCAGAGCTCAAGTGTTCCAGCAGCTCAACAGGTCCACTATCACAGACTGGAGCTGGCAAGCTGAGGAATCGCGACTGAGGAACTGACTCCCGCTGAGGCCTTCCCCTAACAATGAATGTAAACCCTATAGCCACTGTAAACCCTGTAAATTTGTTTACCTTTTAAAACCTATAGTTTCTGTAAAACCTAATGTCTGTAAAACTTAAAGTTTCTGTAAACCCTATAGCCACTGTAAACCCTGTAAATTTGTTTACCTTTTAAAACCTATAGTTTCTGTAAAACTTAATGCCTGTAAAACTTATAGTTTCTGTAAACCCTATAGCCACTGTAAACCCTGTAGATTTGTTTACCTTTTATAATCATTCTAGACATGTTGACCAAGGTTTAATACTCCAAGCCTCTGGGAACCGCATAAGCATTCAGACTTATGCACCCCCTAGGGGGATGGGTACCAATGTGGGTGTGGAAAACACAAGGGAAGGTCTTACTGACCATATCTGAATTCCCTGAGAGAAAACCTGACTTGCATGGAGGTTGGTACCATACATAATAATTATATAGGCCCTGCCTCCCCTCCCAAAAGGTACCAAGGGCCAAATCTGTGGGCAATAAAATGACCCACGGAGGAGCCAGGTCACTTCTCCCCCACTTGGTTAAAGCCCACCGCTTGATCAATGGCCTCCCCTGTCTTGTATAAAAGAAGGAGGAGATGTTGGAGACCACTGAGCCAAACTGCAACCATTTGGAGGAAGAAGCCTCCACTCTTTGTGTTAAGATTTCAGCTTCCTGAGTTCCTGTGAAATTTACCAAGCCTTCCCAAAAAGCCTGCTTTGATAAGAACAAGAATGTAACCTAAAGATGTGTATCTTAAACAAACAGGACTGATGTAAATCTGCCCTGCCTGTAATCTCAACAGACATTCTTGAGGCCTAGCACTCAAGAGACCCCTGACCCTCTGGTAGCCATAAAATCCATTAGGCAGTCATAAATCCCATTTGCCTTCTTCCCGCCTCCCTATAGCCATAAAATCCTATTTGCCCTCTTCCTGCCTCCCTATATATACCTCTGTATGAATAATAATAATAAAGCCTTGACTGGTGTGGAAGCAAGGCTTTCTTCTTTGTGTCTGCTTGTCCTCATCCAGGTTAACAGCCTCCCCTCGAGCCCCTGTTTCTCGTCTGTGTGCGTGGAGTTCAACATTTATCTGAGTCACTCTGGGCTCTGTGGGGGATTGGTGTGGATGAATGAGCACAAACCGTCGCACATCCTGAGGAAAAACATCACCTTGCACGGATGCTGCTTCCTGTCAACTCAGGCTCAGGCTGAACTTCTGAATGCAAGGAAGACAGTTCATTTTCACTGAAGAGCTAACTTCACCCATCGGTGTGACTGTTTTCTTTGAAAAGCAATAACAGAAACACTGGTTCAGTAATTCACAAGGAGTAGCCACATTAGAAATGTATATCAAGGAGCCCAGGAGGTAGCTCAGTGGGTAAAGTTCTGGCCTTGAAAGCATGAGGATCTGAGTTCAATCCCCAGGACCCATGTACAAATGCACACCTGAATCCCAGCGCTGGATAGCTGGAGGCAGGAGAATCCCTAAGGCTTACTGGCCAACGAGTTTAGCTTTCTTGGTGACCTCCAAGCCAGTGAGAGAGACCCTGTCTCAAATGGTGTAGATGGGATTCTAAGGATGACAGCCAAGGTTGTCCTCTGGCCTCTACATGTGCTTTCGAGTTTACAGAGTGAATTCCAGGTCAGCCTGAACTAGAGGAAAACTCTACTTAAAAACAACAACAACAACAACAACAACAAACCATACCTCAAAAAAACAAAAAAAAAAAAAAAAAAAAAAAGGAAAAACAAAAACAAAAAGGGCTGGAGAGATGGCTTAGTGGTTAAGGTGTTTGCCTGTGAGTCCTAAGGCTCCTATTCAACTCTTCGGATCCCACATAAGCCAGCAGCATAAGGAGATGCAAGTGCACAAGCTGGCACACGCATCTGGAGTTCAATTACAGTGGCTGGAGGCACTGGCGCACCAATTCTTCACCCCCTACCCCACCTTGCTCACTCTAGCTCTCTCACATTAAAAAAAAAAAAAAAAACAAGAATCCTTCTATAGGCTGGGAAATGGCTCAGTCAGGAGCGTGCTTGGGTCTCCAACACCTATATAAATGCCAGGTGTGGTGGTATACACCTTTAACCCCAGTACTTGGGAGCTACAGTCAGGGGATATTCAGGCCCTGCTGGCCAGCTAGTGGAGCACAGTTAGTGGCTGTAGGTTCCATGGAGCTGTGTGTGCTGTTGCTCTCCTTTAATCCCAGCACTTGGGGGCGCTGACTTAGGAGGATAGCTGTGAATTCAAAGCCAGCTTGAGACTACATAGTGGAATCCAGGTCAGCTTGGGCTAGAGTGAGACCCTGTCTCAAATACATAAATGAATAAAGTGGAGTGCTGGGGAGATGGTTCAGCTATTAAAGGCACTTGCTTGCAAAGCCTGCCAACCTGGGTTCAATTCCTAGCAGCCATTTAAAGTCAGACACACAAAGTGGCACATGTGTTTGGAGCTTACAGCTGCAAGAGGCCCTGGCATGCTTGTACTTACTTCTCTCTTTCTTTTTTCTCACAAATAAATGAAAACAAAAATAAATAAATAAAATTCTAACTTAAAAAAATAAGGTAAAGCCGGGCGTGGTGGCGCACACCTTTAATCCCAGCACTCGGGAGGCAGAGGTAGGAGGATCGCCTAGAGTTCGAGGCCACCCTGAGACTACATAGTGAATTCCAGGTCAGGCAGACCCTACCTCGAAAAACCAAAAAAAAAAAAAAAAAGGTGGGGCTGGAGAGATGGCTTAGCAGTTAAGGGATTTGCCTGCAAAGCTTAAGAACGCATGTTCAAATCTCCAGGTCCCATGTAGCCAGATGCACAGTGATGCAAGTGCACAGTGTTGCACACATGCATCCAAACAACAAAAAGTCTTTCTGACCATTCCTGAACCTAAGCCATCCCAGTTACATTTACACTTTGACCCCCAGAGCAAATAAGAATTGCTCCAGGTGTCTGTGGCCCCAATGCGAGTGGGTGGCTGTGAGCAGGTCTGAACATGGGTGTGGGGGTGTGCTCTGTGGGGGTGTGCACTGGTGCACTTTCCTGGGTGCTCTGTTGTCCTGGGCAGGCAGAAGGCAGGCAGGAGCAGCAGGGCCAGCCCTTCCTCCTGTGTTCTCTGATGGCCTCTCTGGGGCTGCGTCCAGCTCTGCCTATCTCGTGCCAGCGGCAGTACTGAACACTGACTCTGAGAAGTACTTCACCCAGGGCCAGCTCCCAGCCCTGCGCCACTGCGGCTCAGGGTAGAATTTCCCCTACCTTATCACTTTTGCAGCAGGTGGGTATTCCAGGGGTGACTTCTCTATCTTGGAGGCACGCCAGGTCTCTTTCAGGCCCTTTCTCCTGGAGAGAAGCAGCCCACTCTTTGTGGCCTCAGGGCCTCTGTCACACTACATACAGAACACTCCCTGACCCATAATTCACATGAGTGAGTACACAGACATACTGGCTTGCACATGCTAATCTGCATCCACTTGCATGTACAATACACATGTGCACACATAAATACCAACATATGCAAGGGTCTGAGTGTGTTAGCAGAAACAATTCCCTCTCCCCAGAAAGTTCTGGTGAGAAGCTTTCCTCTGAGAGGTCACAGTCCCAGCACAAAGTCCCAAAGGACAGTGGCTCTTGTCTCTCTCAGGGCAGGGCCAGAAGCTCCAGTGGGGGGTAGCGTGTCATACTAGCCCTGGGCTGTTCTGTCATGGACCCCAGCACTTCCGTCCCTTTCCTCCCTGTGCCCAGAGGTGAGCCTGTCTCTGTCTTCTACCCCATAATCTCTACCTGAGCTCAGATGTGGGGCACGAAGACCACATTGCTTGTTCCTCAAAGCATCTTGGCCATTCCTGGCTTGTTGCTATTTCATATGAAATTTAGAACACGTGTGTGTGTGTGTGTAACCGTGGGTGTCATTCCTCAGACACCGTTCATTTTTCTTTTGAGGCAGGTCTCACTCTAGCTCACAGCTGCTTTGGTGGCACTGCCTGTGTCGGGACTTCCCTCCACAATGCTCTTACCTCAGCAAAGCATGGAGACCCCCAAACAGCCACAACATTGAGAAGGCTCGTCTAGCATCATGATGACCTCTGATGGCTGCTCAGGCAGAGCTTGCTGTCCCTTATACTCTATGCCCAAGACCCCAGGCATCGTTGCATACAGTGGGCACAGGGGCGCCTGATATCTTGGGTGGGTGCCCTTCCTTCTAGGGGGGTATATCAACATGCCCAATCTTGAGTCTCTCATGAGTTGTCCCAGCCGCTTTTGATAGAGCTGGCAATAGTTGTTTGCTGCTTTCAATGTGCAGAAATTTTTCACATACAACAGATGGGATGAGAGCTGGTGTTCCCCCTCCTGTGACTCCCCAGGTAAGTCACTTTCCACCCATGGTCCCAAGAGAAATGGGGTTTGTGAGCTTGCCACCTCCTCTTTAGTAAGGCTGTCTGAATGCCAATAAGCTCCTGGGAATGTGGAATTCCAGGCTCTATTCCTGGCTGTATTCCTGGCAGTGCCCCGAGGCTGCCCTGCAGTTCCCCTTTGAGCAGGGGTGGGGTGTTTCTGGAAGGTAGCCCTAAGCTTCTCCTGGATGCATGTATCAGCAGGAGCTCCCCAAACCATTTCCAGTTCCCTTGGCCATTATAGAGGTCTGCCCATATTGAGCTGGTTCCCACCACTTGCTGATGATGCCATCTGGAGAGACATTTTCTCAAAGCAGAGCGTGCCAGCAGCCAGGGGTGCCTTGCATCTCAGCCCCAGCCCAACCCCCTGAGTGTGATGACTTGGACCTGCCAACAGAGGCTTAAGATGACCTTTGTGTCCCCATCTACGGTCCCAGCACCTAATGCTGTGTACTTGGAAAGAGCAAGCCCGTGTTCCCAGTTCTGACTTACGGGAGAGGGCCCCAGACATCCGTCAGCCCAACCCTGGTTCTCAGAAGAACTAGGCAGCTTCTTGAAAGCAGGGTGCCAACACAGTCACAGAATGGTCCCCTCAGGTCAGAGGTGAGCATGGGAAGCAGATGATGGGACTGAATCAGCTCTTCTTCAAAAAGACCTCTGAGCTTGATCCACGTGGGACCTACAAGGACATACCAGGCTGTTAGCTTAGCAATAGTTCCTGGAAAAGAAAGTACAGGAACTCAGCTTGCTCCCCACCCTGGTGGTCAGCTAGCTCCCCTTCCACATACCTCAGTTTGTTGGCAGGGCATCTGCTCAGGGAGGCCTTTTTATCCATGGCCTGCCCCCAGTTCCACTGGCCTCTGGGAAGGGATGATCTCTCAGTCCAGAGTGAGGCAAGGACCCCTACATCCTGTGCTGAGCTCTGAGATTATAGGCAAGCACCATGCCAGACCAGAATATGGATTATTTTTATTTTTGAGAAAGAGAGAGGCAGAGTGGGAGAGGGAGAGGGAGAGAGAATGGGCATGCCAGGGCGTCAGCCACTACAAATGAACTCCAGATGCGTGCACCCCTGTGTGCATGTGTGACATTGCATGCTTTCATCAATTTGCATCTGGCTTACGTGGGACCTGGAGATTCAAACATGGGTTCTGAGGCTTCGCAGGCAAACACCTTAACTGCTAAGCCATCTCTCCAGCCCTGGGATACATGGTTTTTTTAATTACTTTTTAAAACTATTTATTCATTTATTAGGTGTGTGTATCTGGGTGTGTGTGTGTCTGTGTCTCTGTGTGTGTGTGTGTGTGTGTGTGGCTTCACAAGTGCCATGGCACACATGTAGAGGTCAGAGGAGGATTTTGCCTTCCATCTCATTTGAAGCAGGGTCTCTTGTTGTCCACTGCTCCATTCATGAGCTTCCAGAAAATTCTCTTATCTCTGCCTCCCTTCTTTCTGTAGGTTTGCTGCAATGACAGCAGCTTGCCACAGCTTGCAGCTTTTTGACATCAGGTCTGGGGATCTGAACTCAGGTACTCAGAGTTGTATAGCAAGCATTTTATCTGCTGAGCCATCTCCTTAGCCCTGGAATATATTCATTGTCCAAATATTATCACTCATACATTGTTAAAAGTTTAAAAAATAGCTGCTAGCAGTACAGAAATAGGATGTCTAAATCCAGGAAATCACAATAACTGAAATGTTTCCTCATAACCACTTGGAGTTCTTTATGGCTGAAACAAAAACTAAGAATCTGCCCACACCACCTACAACCAACAGGCCTGGAGAGAGGCAAAGGAACAGACGTGGAGTGTGGACTGTGGCAGGAGATGCAAACACAGCAGGTCGTATAAACCAGCCTCTAAATGGGCTGCACTGGACACAGTGTTGGTGTGCAGGCAGGGGCAGGAGGATCTCTTGAGACCAGTTTTCCCTCCTGATTTTCCCCGCAATGAAACAACTCCACGTGGGTTCAGAAGTCTGGGTGACACTGAATACTTGTAGTCAAACAGGGGACATAGCTGGCAGAATCCCTTGGCAGCTGAAAGCCTGGTCTCTGGGGTCTGGCTTACCCTAGTCCAGCCCACTGACCCCAGAGAGTACCCAGCTTGCTGCTTTGGGGAGGGGCTCTTCAAGGCATCTCTGATCACTCCTTCTGCTGTTCTGGAAATGCCTCCTCACCCTGGAGGGCAGGCGTGGGGTGCTTTAGCTGTAGCCTCTGCCCAGGTATAAAGTGACCATCTTAGAGATACAGCACCAGCCTCTGTCCCTGACTGTGTGCCAACATTTGACGGCACCAGACTAGGAACTGAGAACAGGCATCAAGGAGCACCTGGACGCATCACCGCAGCAGCAGCACAGAGCTGCTGTTCTTCCCTTCTCTGCCTCTGGAACCCTCCCTTCTCCTCCCTGGAGAAGAGCCACATCCTGGGGCCAGAAGGGGAAGGCAAACAGCCAAGGAGCTAGGGTGGGCCTTGAGACCTTGTGGGGAGGGATCTTGGAGGGAGCCTAAGGGGCGCCACCCTGCCCATGCCTACTGGGAGTTCTTGTGATGGACCCAGTGATCTCAGGGTCCGGTACTCTCCTCAGGGCTCAGAGCTCCCCCAAGGCTGAGTGTTTTTTGAGGAGCTCAGTGCTCAGGGCCCAGTACTCCTCTCATGGTCTAGTACTCCCCTCGGGTACTCAGTACTTCCCTCAGGGCTCAGTGCTCCCCTCAGGGTCTAGTACTCCCCTCAGGGCCCAGTACTTCTCTCAGGTACTCAGTACTTCTCTCAGGGCTCAGTACTCCCCTCAGGTATTCAGTACGTTCTCTCAGGGCTCAGTGCTCCCCTCAGGGCTCAGTACTCCCCTCAGAGCTCAGTACTCACCTCAGGTACTCAGTACTTCCCTCAGGGCTCAGTGCTCCCTCAGGGACTAGGACTCCTCTCAGGGGCTAGAATAATTAGGAGCTGAGGCCAAGCTTTCTGCATAGGTCAGAGCCACATGTCTCAGTTTCCCACTGTCCTGGCATTCCTGGGAAAAAAATCATGTGGCCCGGAGACTGGCCCACCCTCTTCCTGCCTTGAATTTGGGCTCATGACAGCTGGGACCTTATTTTGTCTCCTGCAGCCCTCTCCATAACCAATTTGTCACCACATCAGGAATGATGTGACTTCTTCACGCATGAACACAACTTAGGTTTCCAGAAAAATGGTCCATCTGGGCCCCATCTGGGGTGTGGTGTCCATGCTGAGCTCAGAATGGCCAGACAAAGGGTGGGGCTAGCTATCTGGGGACTTGAACCATGCAAGTGGGGACACTGCCCTAGGTCAGGAAAATATGAGCCTGGCAGGCTGGCTGGGCCTGCAGGGCAGGGTAGTGGCAGAGCAGGAAGGACTGAAGCCAGGAACTCTGCCTTCTCCCTCCAAGTTGTACAAGCCTGTGCAGCACCTTTAGCCCCTCCCTCCCCAGCCCCTCTCTGCTTCCTGACTGTGTGCAACGTAATGGAGCTGCTTCATGCTCCTGCTGCCAAATCTTCCTGCTATGATAGACTGTATCCCCTCAAACTGTAAGCTAAAACAAACCATTTCTCCTTTAATAAAAAGGTTTAAAAGCCATTTTTTAATTTTTATTTTCATTTACTTATTTGACAGAGAAAGAGGGAAAGAGAGAGAAAGAGCATGGGTGTGCCAGGGCCTACAGCCACTGCAAATGAACTCCAGACGTGTGCGCCCCCATGTGCATCTGGCTAACGTGGGTCCTGGGGAATCAAACTTGGATCCTTTGGCTTCACAGGCAAATGCCTTAACTGCTAAGCCACCCTCCAGCCTAATAAAAAGGTTTAAAAAATTAAAAGTAAGCCGGGCGTGGTGGCGCACGCCTTTAATCCCAGCACTCGGGAGGCAGAGGTAGGAGGATCGCCGAGAGTTCGAGGGCACCCTGAGAATACATAGTTAATTCCAGGTCAGCCTGGGCCAGAGTGAGACCCTACCTTGCAAAACCAAAAAAAAAAAAAAAAAAAAAAAAATTAAAAGTATAGTCTCGTTTGAGATTCCCAGAAAATATATGGGAAAAGGAATGAGACCCTAACTAAGGTCATATCCATTGAGGCCTTAAGCTGGTTCATAGCTATTTTAACAAAAATATTTAAATGTAGCCGGGCGTGGTGGTGCACGCCTTTAATCCCAGCACTCGGGAGGCAGAGGTAGGAGGATTGCCATGAGTTCGAGGCTACCCTGAGACTACATAGCTAATTCCAGGTCAGCCTGGACCAGAGTGAGACCCTACCTTGAAAAACAAACAAACAAAAAATTTAAATGTGAAAGAAGGGCTGAAGAGATGGCTTAGCAGTTAAGGCATATGCTTGTGAAGCCAAAGGACCCCGTTTCAGTTCTCCAGGTCCCACGTAAGCTAGATGCACTTGGTGGCGCGTGTGTCTGGAGTTCGTTTGCAGTGGCTAGAGGCCCTGACGTACCCATTCTCACTCTCTCTCTCTCCTCAATAAATTAATAGATAATAAATAAATAAATAAATAAATAAATACATAAATGTGAAAGGAATGTTGTCTCTTATGCTGGCTGACAACCTTTGTAGCCAGTGTTAGTTGTTCTGGAATATTTTGTTTGTTTGTTTTTTGTTTTTTGTTGATGTTTTTCAAGGTAGGCTCTCACTCTGGCTCAGGGACCTGGAATTCACTATGTCATCTCAGGGTGGCCTTGAACTCATGGCGATCCTCCTACCTCTGCCTCCCAAGTGCTGAAATTAAAGGCTTGCACCACCACACTGGACTGGAATTTTTAAAAAATTTTTATTTATTTGCAAGCAGAGAGAGAATGGGCATGCCAGGGCTTCTAACCACTGCAAATGAACTCCAGATGTGAAGTGCCAAGACCCCCAGATGAGTGTTGGGGTCCCCTGGGGTCGCCCAGTGAACCAAAAAAAGCCAAGACTTCGAATGCAATTCACAGCAGGATTTGTTTATTCTCCTGCCTAGGCCGGGGCTCAATTCACACAGCAGAGTGAGAAAGAGAGGGCTGGCCCTCAGGGGGAAGGAGTTTGTATAGGGAAAGGAGTGGGAGATGGGGGTCACATCTCAGGTCAGTAGATGGTTTGCAGAACTTATCTGTTGCAAGGGCCGGGCGCCCCCTGCAGCTGAGTGTCTCTGGAAAGTCCTTGAAGTGGAGGCTCCGCAGGAGCCGGGCAGGGGAGGGGGTTTACAGAAGCGGAGGTCAGCACATTAGTTAACTAGTTCCTTATCTGAGTCAGACCTGGGCTTCTTTGTTTAGAATGACTGTCTGTTCTATAATGGCAGTACTGTCGTCTGGCTATTGAATGATGTCTCATAACTAAGGAAGAAGAAACTTTAACTTGGTTTAACCTTTACAACAGTAAATTAAGGGAACTGATAAGCTGAGGAATTTCCAGGGGGGCTTATTTCAACAATGCAATTGCAACTTGTTTCAACATACAAAAATGGCTGTACCTGAGTCAAGCAAGCAAGCAGGGTTACAGAAGCTAAGTGTAGCAAGTTAGTTAATTTTTTTTTTGGTTCCTCAAGATGCATGTGCCCCTTGTGCAGCTGGGTCCTGGGGAATCGAACCTGGGTCCTTTGGCTCCACAGGCAAATGCCTTAACCACTAAGCCATTTCTCCAGCCCTGGACTAGAATTTTTGCTTCTCAGCTGGCTAGAGGCTTTAACCAGACTTCAGGGTGGAGGGCTCCTTTATCTTCCCTCTTTTTATTTACTTGTTTTTATTTGAGACAGAGACAAGGGGAGAGAGAGATAGAGAGGGAGATAATGGGTATGCCAGGGCCTCTAGCCACTGCAAACAAAATCCAGACGCATGTGCCACCTTGTGCATCTGGCTTACATGGGACCTGGAGATCAAACCTGGATCTTTAAGCTTCACAAGCAAGTGCCTTAACCATTAAGCCATCTTTCCAGCCCCATTTTCCCTCTTTCTATCCTGCCTCACTAAGCAGTAGAAAGGAGCATTTAGGTAAATAGAGAGACATTTCTTGGTCTTGGCAAAGAAGGATTAATATTCAACATGTGATTGAGCCAGGTATGGTAGTACATGCCTATAACCCCAGCACTCAGGAAGTAGAGGCAGAAGGAGCAAGAGTTCAAGGTCTTTCTTGGCAACATAAAACCCTGTCTCAAAAAAATAAAAGTGGCCGGGCTTGGTGGCGCACGCCTTTAGTCCCAGCACGTGGGAGGCAGAGGTAGGAGGATCGCTGAGAGTTCAAGGCCACCCTGAGACTACATAGTTAATTCCAGGGCAGCCTGGGCCAGAGTGAGACCCTACCTCGGAAAACCAAAAAAATAAAATAAAATAAAATAAAATAAAATAAAATAAAATAAAATAAAATAAAATAAAATAAAATAAAAGTGAAGCCAGACATGGTGGTGCATGCCTTTAATCCCAGCACTTGGGAGGCAGAGGTAGGAGGATCGCTGAGAGTTCAAGGTCAGCCTGAGACTACAAGTGAATTCCAGTTTAGCGTGACCTAGAGTGAGACCCCACCTAAAAAAAATATAATTAGGTAGTAACTGTAAAATTTTTTAAATTATTTACTTATTTTTTTTATTTTAGAGAGAGAGAGGGAAAATGGCAGAAAGACAGAGAGAGAGTGGGCACACCAGGGCCTTCAGCTCCTGCAAATGAACTCCAGATGCATGTGCCACCTTGTGCATCTGGCTTATGTGGGTCCTGGGGAATTGAACCTGGGTCCTTTGGCTTTGCAGGCAAGTGCCTTAACCACTGAGCTATCTCTCCAGCCCTAAAATTTTTTTTGAGGCAAGTCCAACAGACTGAACTGATTTTTTTTTTTTTTTTTTTTTGGTTTTTCAAGGTAGGGTCTCACTTTGGTCCAGGCTGACCTGGAATTAGCTATGTAGACTCAGGGTGGCCTCGAACTCATGGCGATCCTCCTACCTCTGCCTCCCGAGTGCTGGGATTAAAGGCGTGCGCCACCACGCCCGGCTCTGACCTGATTTTTTTTTATGTGAGAGAGAGAGTGAGCAAGAGAGAAAGAAAATTGGTACTCCAGAGCCGCTAGCCATTGTAATCAAACTCCAGACACGTATGCCACCTTGTGTGCATGTGCAACCTTGTGCATTTGCATCACCTTGTGCACCTGGCTTGTGTGGGATCAGAAGAGTAGAACATGGGTCCTTAGGCTTCACGGTCAAGTGCCTTAACCACTAAGCCATCTCTCCAACCCCCTAAAATTTTTTTTAAAAAATATTTCATTTTGGCCGGGTGTGGTGGCGCACGCCTTTAATCCCAGCTCTCGGGAGGCAGAGGTAGGAGGATTGCTGTGAGTTCGAGGCCACCCTGAGACTACAAAGTGAATTCCAGGTCAGCCTGAGCTAGAGTGAAACCCTACCTCTAAAAAAACAAAACAAAACAAAAATTTCATTTTGGGGGCTGGGGAAATGGCTTAGCGGTTAAAGTGTTTGCTTGTGAAGCCAAAGGACCCTGGTTCAATTCCCCAGGGCCCATGTAAGCCAGATGCACAAGGGGGCACATGCATCTGGAGTTCATTTGCAGTGGCTGGAGGCCCTGACACACCCATTCTCTCTTTCTCTCTATCTGCCTTTTCCTCTTTCAAGTAAATATATATATAATATTTTTTAAAACAAAAACAACTTGGAGCCGGGCGTGGTGGTGCACGCCTTTAATCCCAGCACTCGGGAGGCAGAGGTAAGAGGCTGTCATGAGTTCAAGGCCACCCTGAGACTACATAGTGAATTCCAGGTCAGCCTGGACCACAGTGAGACCCTACCTCGAAAAAACAAAAAACAACAACAACAAAAAAAAACAAAAACCTTGGGAGCTAGGCGTGGTGGCACACGCCTTTAATCCTAGCACTCGGGAGGCAGAGGTAGGAGGATCACTGTGTGTTCAAGGCCAGACTACATAGTGAATTCCAAGTCAGCCTGGACTAGAGTGAGACCCAACCTTGAAAAACAAAACAAAACAAAACAAAACAAAACAAAACAAAACAAAACAAAATAAAACACCCTTGGATTTAAAATATATATTTTTTTCATTTTGGGATCCATATGTTCGATGCCACCCTGAGGCTACATAGTGAATTCCAGGTCAGCCTGAGCTAGAGTGAGACCCTACCTTGAAAAAAAAATTCATTTTGGGGTGGGCGTGGTGGCACATGACTTTAATCCCAGCACTCGGGAGGCAGAGGTAGGAGGATCGCCGTGAGTTTGAGGCCACCCTGAGACTACATAGTGAATTTCAGGTCAGCCTAGACTAGAGTGAAACCCTACCTCGAAAAAACAAAGAATAAATAAATTCAGTTTTTATTTATTTGAGAAAGAGAAATAGGCAGAGTGAAAGAGAGAGAGAATGGACATGCCAGGACCTCCAGTTGCTGCAAACGAACTCCAGATGTGTGTGCCATCTTGTGCATCTGGCTTATGTGGGTCCTCGGGAATTGAACCTGGGTCCTTTGGTTTTGCAGGCAAATAAATGTCTTAACCACTAAGCCATCTGTCCAGCCCTAAAAAATATTTTTTTACCTATTTGCAAGGAGAGAGGGAAAGAAAGAGGGAGAATGGTTGCACCAGGGCCTCCTGTTGCTGCACAATTACTCCAGACACATGTGCCACTTTGTGCATCTGGTTTTTGGTTTTTTTTTTTTGTTTTGTTTTTTTTTTTTTTTTTTTTTTTTTTTGGTTTTGCAAGTTAGGGTCTCACTCTGGTCCAGGCTGACCTGGAATTAACTATGTAGTCTCAGGGTGGCCTCGAACTCTCGGTGATCCTCCTACCTCTGCCTCCCGAGTGCTGGGATTAAAGGCATGCGCCACCATGCCCGGCTTGTGCATCTGGTTTTATGTGGATACTGAGGAAACAAGCCCAGGCCATCAGGCTTTGCAAGCATCTTCACCACTGTGCCATCTCCCCAGCCCTGTAAAAATTTTAAACTGCTAAATTCCCTGAAACAGATGAATTAGAATTGATTATTCTTAGACTCATTATTAGAAATAATAACAAGAAACCAAGTAAAAATTTTAGATGAAGAGAAAGTAGTTGATTGCAAAATACCGCAACAGGATAAGTGGCAGTGAGCTGACGAATGAAGAAGAGGCTGGGAAAGGCGCCAGAATGAAGAGAGGAGAACAGGGCTGAGGAATGAAAGTCAGAAAGGGCACATGAGGATGAAAGGAGGAGAAACAGATGTGAGAGCACATGCTAACATCTGGGCCCCAGAAGAATCAAAAATGAAAAGAGGCCTGGGGAAATGGTGGGAGAGTGCTTGCCATGTCAGTATGAGGGTCTGAGAGGGCCTAAGTTCACTCCCAGCACTCATGTAAAAAGCTGGGCAGAGGGCTGGCGAGATGGCTTAGTGGCTAAGGTGCTTGCCTGCAAAGCCTAAGGACCCAGGTTCGATTCACCAGGTCCCGCATAAGCCAGATGCACAAGGTGGTACATGCATCTGAAGTGCATTTGCAGTGACTGGAGGCCCTGGTGTACCCATTCTCTCTCTCTTTCCCTCTCTCTCTGTCTCTAAAATATAAATATATTAATTAATAAAATAAAATAATAAAACAAAAAGCTGGGCATGGCTACATATGCTTTTAACCACAATCTTGTGAAGAGCAGAGACAGGAGAATTGCTGGGGCTCATGGTCAGCTATTCTGGTGGAAAATGGCAGCTCCCAGACTCCGTGCTGGGAAAGGACCTATCAGGAACATTCTGGCACAAAGAGCCAGTGTTTTACCACCACCACACCATCACCCCACCCACCAAAAAAAGAGCCAATGTTTGTTTATTTATTTACTTATGTATTTGCATGTGTGTATAGGGACACCAGAGGGTTTTCACCCATCCAGCTTTATATGGGTGTCTAAGGAACTGAACGTGAGCCAATAGGCTTTGCAAGAAAGTGCCTTTTACTTAGCAGTTATGACACTTGCCTGCAAAGCCTAACAACTCGAGTTCAATTTCCCAGTACCCATGTAAAGACAAATACACAAAAGAGGCGTATGCATCTGGAGTTTGTTTGCAGTGGCTAGACACCCTGGCATGCCCATTCATTTTCTCTCTCTCTTTCTCTCTCTGCTTGCAAATAAATAAAAATATAAAAACAACTTTTAAAAAAGAAAGTACCGGGCTGGAGAGATGGCTTAGCAGTTAAGGCACCTGCCTGCTAAGCCTAAGAACCCGGTTCCAATCTCCAGGTCCCACGTTTAGCCAGAAGCAAAGTGACACAAGGGCGCAATGCCACACTTGACCACAGGGGGGCGCACGCGCCTGGATTTCGTTCACAGCAGCTGAGAGACTGCTGGCGCACCCACTCTATCTGTCTCCCTCTCCCTCTCCCTCTCTCTGTGTCTCTCTCCAAAAATAAATAAAATAATTTTAAAAATTAAAAAAAAAAAAGGGGGGCTGGAGAAATGGCTTAGCGGTTAAGGCGTTTGCCTGCGAAGCCAAGGATCCCGGTTCGATTCTCCAGGACCCACGCAAGCCAGATGCACAAGGGGCACATGCATCTGGAGTTCGTTTGCAGTGGCTAGAGGCCCTGGCGTGCCCATTCTCTCTGTGTCTGCCCCTCTTCTATGTCTCTCTCTCTCTCTCTGTTTGCAAATAAATAAAATTAAAAAAAATTTTTTAAAAAAAGAAAGTACCTTTTAGAGGAGGAGGGGGCGAGGAAGAGGAGAAAGGCTCAGGGGTGGGAGCTGTTGCTGAAGCTGCCACAGCAAAACTTCTCCCCGCCTTCCCCTCCTCTCTAGGCATGAAGGAAGGTTGGCACGACGTCTGCCCGCCCACGGTGATTGAAGTAGGATTGAGATTCTGAAGCCTATGAAAGGTAGAAATTGAACCATGGTTTCTTTCTCGCCTCAACGACACTCACTTCCTTGAAGTCTTCTCTTTCCCTTGGGCCAGGCAGTTAGACTTAAGCATGAACATTGACAGCAAACTGGAAGGGTTGTTTCTTACATGTGGCGGCACAGACGAAATGCAGACTTCCAGGGCAGTGGTTGTAAGGGTGGGGTGTCTGGCCAGTCTACCGTGTCTGGAGAACTGCAAGACTTCATCCTTCAAGATCAAAGTCTGAGATCCTTGATGCACACAAAGTGTTCCAGGAGAGGGAGCTGAGACGCAGGATATGTCACATGACGAACTCAGGGCCCATGAGGAGACGTGACAGATGATGGAGAGCAGATGAAACACACAAAAGACTTCCTCCAACGTGCCTGTTTTCACCCTCTTCCCCAAGCTGTCACAAAACTCACTACATATACCAGGCTGGCCTTGAATTTTTGGCAGTCCTCCTGCCTCTGCATCCCAAATACTGGGGTTACAGATAAGTGTAAAGCAGGAAATTACTTTTACTGATGTATCTGAGCAACGAATGAGAGACAAAAAAACAAATCAGAGAGCCAGTAGATGTACAGAAAAAGAAGAAGCAGAAGCAGCAGTAAATGTGGATGGATCACTTGGTTTGAAAACCCCTAACTCTCATGTTTGTGAGCACTGCAAAGCTGCCTTTACAGAGACATCCATATTTGATTTTTACTTATTTATTTGAAGGGGAAAAGAGGCAGAAAGAGAGATAGAGAATGGGCACACCAGGGCTTCCAGCCACTGCAAACAAACTCCAGATACATGTGCCACCTTGTGCATCTGGCTTATGTGGGTACTGGGGAATTGAACCGAGGTCTTTTTCAGGCAAGTGCCTTAACCGCTAAGCCATCTCTCCAGCCCTATCCCCTCCATTTTGCAAGCAGCGGCGATGCAGAGGCAAGATGACTCTGTGTACCACTTATGCATATAATAGGGACACAATGATATGGGTACTTTACAGTCTACATTGTAAAAGTACATTTTCACTTCTTTCTGTAGGAAGGACTCTGCATGCATACGCTACAGGCCGCTCTGCACAAATACTCTAATAGTTTTTTCCAAGTTAATATTAAATCTAGATGTCATCCAAACAATGGCTCAGGAGGGAATGCCAAGACCATTGGCTTGGTGTGTGTGAACTCTCCCCTGCTACACAATGAACCTCATTGACAAGACCCACCTGGCCATAAGAATAACACTGAAACAGGGGCTGGAGAGATGGCTTAGTGGTTAAGCGCTTGCCTATGAAGCCTAAGGACCCTGGTTCGAGGCTCAATTCCCCAGTACCCACATGAGCCAGATGCACAAGGTGGTGCGTGTGTCTAGAGTTCATTTGCAGTGGCTGAAGGCCCTGGTGTGCCCATTCTCTCCTCTCTCTCTCTCTCTCTCTGCCTTTAAAAAAAAATAATAACACTGAAACAGCCAGGTGTGGAGGCACACGCCTTTAATCCCAGTATTCAGGAAGCAAAGTAGGAGGATCACCACAAATTCAAGGCCACCCTGAGACTACATAGTGAATTCCAGGTCAGCCGGGGCCAGAGTGAGACCCGCCCCCAAGAAACTCAAAACAAAAAGAATCACACTGAACTTTGGAGACCTCCTGACTGGAGGGCAAGACTGCACCTTGCAATGTTGTCTTGCTAACAGATTATACTGGGGTGGAGACACATGAGATGCAGGGCAGATTTTGGGGTGCTTTCTCGAGTTCTGGGTCTCTGAGTTAAAGCGCACCTTAAAGATTCAATGCCTGGACTTGGTTGACACGACAGGCAGCTCAGACTGCTTACACAGAGAGATACCACATCTGTCCAGAACCAGTTGTGACATATGCTACATGCTAGGAAATAATCTACTCATGCCCGTAAAAATCGTGCCAATCGGAGCTGATCTGGGTGTTATCAGACAGAACTAGAGGCCCTACTGCCTTTACTCAAACAAATTGGGAGATGGAGACAGGTGGACAAGACGCTGTATTTAAGATTAGGCTTGGGGAAAGTGTGGGCTAGGACTGTCTGTCTCACAGAAAAGTAGTCCTAATATTTGAAACGGAAAAAATCTCAGAAGTTTTTATGAGGCAATGGATGAAAGAGTTCCATGCTTAGGAAAGGTCTTGGTCCTCCCATGTCTTCTTTGAAGGAGTTATAGGACAGAGACTTGGTCTAAGCTTTTCTTTGAAAACCAGCTTTAGACTGAACCGCCTGTGTGTATCCTGTACATTGTTTTCTTGTTGTGGTGACTGGGGCTGGAACCCAGGGCCTCCTCCTGCATGTTCCATGAGTGTTCTGCCAGAGACACATCTTCAACACAGCACGCTGAGGCTGTTGTTGTTTTGTTTTGGTTTTTCTAGCTCAGGCTGACCTGGAATTCACTATGTAGTCTCAGGGTGGCCTAGATCTCTCGGCAATCCTCCTACCTCTGCCTCCCGAGTGCTGGGACTAAGGGCGTGCCCATCTCAACACACTAATTTTGCAAGTGAAAAACACTGATAGGCAAGGAAAGAAGGCCAGGCGTGGTGGAGCACGCCTTTAATCCTAGCATTCAGAAGGCAAAGGTAGGATTGTGGAGAGTTTGAGACCACCCTGAGACTATATAGTGAATTCCAGGTCAGTCTGGCTGGAGCAAGACCCTACTTCAGAAAACCAAAAAAACTAAAAATAAATAAAGTAATAAAAAGGAAGGAAGGAAGGAGAAAGCATCAAAAGCCTGTCACTGGAAATTAGAACACCATGAGAAAGGCAGATAGTTATAAATTAGGAAAGGGAGACAGGGCTTTGTTTACATTGGGTTCAATGCCTAGAAAAGGAAGGCTTTTTGTAACTATTTATCTATTTATTTATTGAGGCAAGGTCTCTATCTCAGGCTGGACTCAAACTCTCAGTGATCCTGCTGCCTCAGCGTCCACAGGGCGGGGATTATAGGCGTGAGCCACTGCACCCAGTTGCTTTTGTTTTCAAGCTGGGCTCATGCTACAGCCCAGGCTGGTCTGGAACCTGAGTAATCCTTCTGCCTCACCTTTTTGAGTGCTGGGATTATAGGCGTGAATCACCATGTCCAACTGAAGGAGAGAGCTAGCTTTTTTTAGGCAGTTTCACTTAGGGGGTGAGGCTAAAAGAGAACCATGTGATGCCATCCCGCATGCCGCCACAAAAGTGGAGCTCATCTGATGGAACGCTATCTACAGCGCCCCCTGCTGTCCACGCTCTAGCGCCCTCCTTGGATAGATGGCCCACATGGCTCTAGGATCCCATGCTCCTTCTCTACAAACCAATTGGGTCCCCCCACCCCTAACCCCCACCCCAGACCCCCCCATAAAGGCTGCTGTCTTCTTCCTGCTGCAGACTCCCCCTCTCCCGCATTGCACTCTCTTCAGGGGTGACTTCTCCCTTTGATTACACGCATGGTTTTCCTCTGGTTTCTGAATCTACCATTTTTCTTACACTCCAAATCTACCACGTGGTGCTGTCACCAACTCTAGGCTTGCTACCTGGGTAACTTTTTTTTTTTTTGAGGTAGGGTCTCACTCTGGTCCAGGCTGACCTGGAATTCATTCTGTAGTCTCAGGCTGGCCTGGAACTCACAGTGATCCTCCTACCTCTGCCTCCCCCGTGCTGGGATTAAAGGCGTGCGCCACCACGCCCGGCTTCTGTGTAATCTCTTTAAACTTGGGGTGACCATTAAGGTAGCTCTCTTCGTTACGGAATCTGCTCTGAGTCTCTTGGCCTTTGCTTTGGCATCTACCTTCTCATTTTTTAAACCCCACAATTTGTGATTTTGCCCTCAATAAACTTAATAATTCATAATTTGTCCTTCCTGAGTCTGTCTTTCAAATTCTTTATTAAAGGTAGGACAGAACCCAAAACTTTGGGTTTATAAATGCAAGACCACTCACAAACACCAAAATCCTGCATCACAACCGTGGCTATTGTTTGTTTGTTTGTTTGTTTGTTTGTTTGTTTGTTTGTTTGTGAGAGAGAGAGAGAAGGAATGGGAGCGCCAGGGCTTCCCGCCACTGCAAATGAACTCCATATACATGCGCCACCTTGTGCATCTGTCTTACGTTGGTCCTGGGGAATTGAACCAAGGTTCTTTGGCTTTGTAGGCAAGCACCTTAGCCACTAAGCCATTTCTCCAGCCCTTTTTAAAAAGCATTTTATTTATTTATTTATTTGAGAGAGAGAAAGAGAATGGGCATGCCAGGGCCTCCAGCCACTGCAAATGAACTCTAGTTGTGTGTGCCATCTTGTGTATCTGACTTAAGTGGGTCCTAAGGAATTGAACATAGGTCCTTTGGCTTTGCAGGCAAGCACCTTAATAGCTAAGCCATCCCTCCAGCTCTATTAACTTATTTATTTATGGGCTTCCCGAGGTAGGGTCTCACTCTAGTCCAAGCTGACCTGGAATTCACTATGTGAATTCAGCCTGGGCCAGAGTGAGACCCAAAAAAAAAAAAAAAAAAAAAAAAGTCCTGATTTCTTTGTTGCTCAGTAAGAATCCTTGGACCCTTTTGACACATGTTTTACGTAATCAGTCTGCAAACTCACCAACACACCTCAAAAACTACCCTATGACTCATTTACTAAAGAAAAGTTTTGCTGGGCGTGGTGGTGCATACATTGTGAGTTGAGAACAGCCTGGAGCTAGAGTGAGTTCCAGCTCAGCCTGGACTAGAGTGAAACCCTATATTAACAGTCTGCCCCCCTGTCCCTGACCAAAACAATTTCCTGCAGCCAGGCATGTTACCGCACACCTTAATCCAATACTTGGGAGATAAAGGCAGAAGGATCAGAAGCTCAAGGCTAGTCTTAGTTAAGTAATGAATTCCAGGCCAGCCTGGGCTACTTAAAACCCCATCTCAAAAAAAAAAAAAAAAAAAAAGACAAACAAAAAGCCGGGCGTGGTGGCGCACACCTTTAATCCCAGCACTCAGAGGCAGAGGTAAGAGGACCACTGTGAGTTTGAGGACCCCCTGAGACTACATAGTGAATTCCAGGTGAGCCTAGGCTAAAGCAAGAACCTACCTAAAAAAGAAAGAAAGAAAGAAAAAGATAAACAGGGCTGGAGAGATGGTTTAGTGGTTAAGGCACTTGCCTGCAAAGCTTAAGGACTCAGGTTAGATTCCCCAGGACCCACATAAGCCAGATACACAAGGTGGCTCATGCATCTGGAGTTCATTTGCAGTAGCTAGAGACCCTGACGAGCCCATTCTCTCTCTCTATCTGCCTCTTTCTCTCTGTAAAATAAATAAATAAAATACTTATTAAAAACAAATTTACAGGGGCTAGGAAAATTGCTTGATGCAGTGGTTTTAGTCAGCTGCCCCGTATAAGCTCATCTGTTTTGAATGCTTGGTGTTCGGCTGGTGCCAATTTGGGAGGTGGAGCACTGCTAAAAGGTATGTTTTTGGGGGTGGGCTTTGGGTATTATAGGCCAGCTTCCCCTTGCCAGAGCTCAGCTCACCCTCTTGCAGCTGTTTTCCACCTGCTATGGCAAGAAGGTGATGTCCAGCCCCTTCTCTATTATCTTTCCCTGATATCATGAATCTTCCCTGGAGACTAGGCCAAAATAAAAACCTTTCCTCCGGGGCTGGAGAGATGGCTTAGCGGTTAAGGCACTTGCCTGCAAAGCCTAAGGATCCAGGTTCTATTCTCCAGGTCCCACCTAAGCCAGCTGCACAAGACGACACATGCATCTGGAGTTCGTTTGCAGTGGCTAGAGGCCCTGGTGCGCCCATTTTCTCTTTCTCTGTGTCTCTAATAAATAACTAAAAATAAATATATATATTTTAAAAAACAACCTTTCCTCCCATCAGCTGGTTTTGCTCAGGTATTTTGTCCAAGCAGCATGAGGATAGCTACAGCACTTGCAGAGCCTCCTGGCTTTGTTCAGTTCTCAACCAAGTTCTCAGCACAGCCAAGGTTCTCATTTACAGCGGCAGGAGACCTGACATACCCTAGACGCACACTCGTACAAATGAATAAGATTTAAAATATTTATTTATTTGAGAAAGAGAGTGAGTATGAGCACACCAGAACCTCTTGCCACTGTAAACAAACTCCAAACACATGGGCCACCTTGTGCATCTGGTTTTATGTGGGTCCTAGGGAATCAGACCTGGGCCATGAGGGTTCAAAAGCAAATGCCTTTAACTGCTAAGCCATCTCTCCAGCCCATTAAACAAGATTTTGGAAACAAAAATGTTCATAAAGCCGGGTATGGTGGCACACACCTTTAATTAATCCCAGCACCCGGGGAGGCAGAGGTCGGAGGATTGCCATGAGTTTGAGGCCAACCTGAGATTACATAGTGAGTTCCAGGTCAGCCTGGACTAGAGTGAGACCCTATCTCGCAAAACCAAAAAGAAGTTCATAAGACCAAAAGAAGTATAAAAAGACATTTGACTTAGTCTTTTAAACTCTTGAACAATGTGATTTTAGAAGCCACCAAATATGCATGTATAGCTATTGTTTGTTTGGGGAGGAGTTTTTGTTTGAAGCAGGGTTCACTCTAGCCCAGGTTGACCCGGAACTCACTTTGTACGCCACTTTTGGCCTACAAACTCACAGAGATCCTTCTATTTCAATCTCACGCATGTGGGAACTAAAGGTGTGCACCACCACACAGACTTGTATAGTTTTTTAAGTTTTATTTATTTATGTGCAAGCAGAGAGAGAAAGAGAGTGTGTGTGCCAGGGTCTCTTGCTGCTGCAAACACACTCCATACTGATGTGACACTTTATGCATCTGGCTTTACATGGGTACTGGGGAATCAAACCCAGGCTGGCAGGCTTTGCAAGCAAGTGCTTTTAGCTGCTGAGCAATCTTTCCAGCCCTAGTTATTGTTAAGATACTTAAATGTAGCTGGGCGTGGTGGCACATGCCTTTAATCCCAGCACTCAGGAGGCAGAGGTAGGAGGATAACCATGAGTTTGAGGCCAGCCTGAGACTACATAGTGAATTCCAGGTCAGCCTGGACTACAGCAAGACCCTACCTCAAAAAAAAAAAAAAATGTAGCCGGGCCTGGTGGCACACGCCTTTAATCCCAGCACTTGGGAGGCAGAGGTAGGAGGATCACCGAGAGTTCGAGGCCACCCTAAGACTACATAGTTAATTCCAGGTCAGCCTGGGCCAGAGAGAGACCCTACCTTGAAAAAAAAAAAAAGTGAGTCTCTTGAGAAACTCATGCCCACTCTAGGGTCTCTCTTTCTCTCTCCCCACTATACACATATAAATCTCTATTAAAACCCCTAGGGGGCTGAAGGTATGGCTTAGCGGTTAAGGCACTTGCCTGCAAAGCCAAAGGACCCAGGTTCAATTCCCCAGTACCCACGTAAGCCAGACACGCAAGGTAGCACATGTGTCTGGGGTTCGTTTGCATAAGCAGGCAGAGTCCACCTGGGAGACTCCCCAGGACTGTGCACACACTGGAAGGACATGCTGGATCTGTGAACGTGTTTGTGCACACAGAAACTCCAGAAGGCTAAGCGACGTCACCTGTGGACATTGAAACTGCAGTGTGGACTGTCACCGTAGAAGACTTGGCACAATCTCGTCCTCGCCTTATTAACTTACAAAACAAACAAGCTGGTTTCACTTTCACAATGCGCGTGCTTTACCAAGAAATGAATTTTCTTTCTTTCTTTCTTATTTTATTTTATTTATTTATTTATTTTAT
This sequence comes from Orientallactaga sibirica, assembly GCA_036365145.1. Classification (NCBI taxonomy): domain Eukaryota; kingdom Metazoa; phylum Chordata; class Mammalia; order Rodentia; family Dipodidae; genus Orientallactaga; species Orientallactaga sibirica. The sequence goes on from JAEOAD010000013.1 coordinate 1,054,841, forward strand.
TAGAGACTAAGAGAGAGAGAATGGGCACGCCAGGGCCTCTAGCCACTGCAAACGAACCCCAAACACATGTGTCACCTTGTGCATCTGGCTTACGAGGTGTGGTGTGTGCACATGTCTATACAGACGCACATGTGCTGAGGCTAGAGGAGCGTGTCAGGCGTCCTGCATCACTTAGCCACACTTTGCCTTGAGACAGTCTCTGACCCAGAGTTGCGGTTTTCAGTCAGATTAGTTGACCAGGGAGCCCCAGCAATTTTTTTAGCATTCACTCCACCCCTGCCCCATTTTTTTTTAAAGAGAGACAGAGGCAGAGAGAATTGGTGCACCAGGGCCTCAGCCACTGCTAGTGGGCATGTGCAACCTTGTGCTTGCCTCACCTTTGTGCATCTGGCTTATGTTGTAGCTGGGTCTTTAGGCTTCACAGGCAAGCGCCTTAACCACTAAGCCATCTCTCCAACTCCCATTTTAAAATGATTTTTTAAAAAATATTTTATTATTTATTTATTTGAGAGAGGGAAAGAGGCTGAGAGAAAGAGAGAATGGGTATGCCAGGGCTTCCAGCCACTGCAAACGAACTCCAGATGCATGTGCCACCTTGTGCATCTGGCTTATGTGGGTCCTGGGGAATCTAACCTGGGTCCTTTGGCTTTGCAGACAAGTGCCTTAACCACTAAGCCATCTCTCCAGCCCAGCCCCCATTCTTTTTAACATAGGTGCTGCAGAATTGAACTCAGCCAGTCTTGGGCTTTCATGCTTGCATGATAAGTGCTCTTACCCATGAAACCATCTCCACACCCCCCCCCACGATGACTTTTATCCAAACATGAAGGGCATCTTGATGGCAGCCAAAGCCCCTGCCAGGAGTTCCTAACCTGAGGAGGAGAGAAGCAGGCAGCAGTGGCCTGGTATGTGGCTTCAAGAACAGGAGGCAAAGAGATCATATGGTTGTGGCTATTTGAGTCTATCTCTAGTATGTACTGGTACTGGGGTGCCTCTGGCCTCTGTACCTTATGAGGGGGGCTATTCTGATGCTGATGTCCTTTTCCCTGAGACTGACAAGCTGTTTTGTTTTGTTTTTTAATTTACTTTATTTGTACATATGTGGGTGAGGGTGGGTGGGTGCACCCGGGGCCTTTTGCTGCTGCAAATGAACACCAGATCTTTGCCCCGCGTAGGGTCCATTTTATGGGGGTGCTTGGGAATTGAACTCTGGCAGCAGGCTTGGCAAGCAAGCATCTTTAACCACTGAGCCATCTTCTCAGTCCCCAAGCTTTGGGTTTTATCTGCCTACCAGGAGGACTGTGTTCTCTGCTGGTCAGCTCTGGACTCTGGGTTACTGGTCGGTTTTCCCCAAGCCCTGGTGCTTCTAGGAAGGTAGCCCTTCTTACTTCCTGCGGTGGATGGAATGCAAAACATCCCCCATGGTCTTCTGTGCTCATGAATAAGCCTCATACTCAACCCCAGCTAGTGAAGCCTTTGGGGGTGTGTTATTGGGGATGGACCTTGAAGTTTATTGGTCCAGCTCTATTGGGTGTTTATTAACTAGCGCATTCTTGCTGCTCCCAGGCTGCTGCTGATGAATGAGGACGCGAGCCACTTGCCTGCTCGGCTATGCTTTCTCTACCATAATAAAGTTTCCCTCTGAAAATGTGAAGCTGGACCCTTGGGCTGTAGTTAGGGGAGGGAAGGACTTTGGGAGAAAGAATCTACATGCGACTCTGGGCCCAGCTTTGGGCTCTCAGGCAGGTGACATAGCTTCCCTGAGCCTAACTGACCAGGGAATACCCCCGCTTTGTGAGGTTATTAGAAGGCTTGTCATGACGCTCCACCCCTGTGCATCTTGGATCCATCCTCTTGGCTGGCCAGACACAGCCTCCTCAACTATCTGCCCTTGAAAGAACCTTCTCCAGGCTCAGGAACATGGCCCTGCTCCAGGGCTCCTGGTGCTCAGCCTGTCCTGTCTGCAAGGCCCTTGCTCCATGTTCTCCCCTGTGAGCACCGTGGAGCTCCTGGGCCACAGCCAGTTATTGAGCATACCCAGCAGAAGCTGACCCTCACTTGCCCTCCTCAAATCGGGCAAACAGGTGCTGAAAAGGTCCCCAGGAGACTGCAAGAGCACCCCAAGTGCAGAGGAGACTCACAGGCTTGGCCAGGCCATGATGACTTTCACCACTGACCTGTTCTCTAAGGTGGTCCAGTCGTCCACCAGCCCCAACCTCATCCTGTCACCCATGAGTGTGGCCCTGACACTGTCTCACTTGGCACTAGGTGCTCAGACCCAAACGCTGCAGACCTTGCAACAGATGCTGCACATGAACTCTGAGGCCTGCCTCCCCCACCTCCTAAGCCACCTCTGCCAGAAGCTGGGCCCTGGGACACTCCGACTGGCTGCCAGAATGTACCTGCAGAAAGGATTTCCCATCAGAAAGGATTTCCTGGAACAATCAGAAAGACTCTTCGGTGCAAAGCCCATGAAACTGACAGGAAAGCAAGAGGAAAACCTGGCAAACATCAATGGGTGAAGGAGGCCACTGAGGGGAAGATCAAGGATTTCCTGCCCGAGTTGCCAGATAACACTGTGTGGCTTCTCTCAATGCCACCCATTTTCAGGGTTTCTGGAAGAGCAAGATTGACCCAAGCCTCACCCAGCGAGACTCCTTCTACCTGGATGAGCAGTTCACGATGCCGGTGGACATGATGCGAGCACACGCCTACATCTGCGCTGGTTCTTGCTGGAGCAGCCCGAGATACAGGTGGCTCATTTCCCCTTTAAGAACAACATGAGCTTTGTGGTCATGGTGTCCACTCACTTTGAATGGAACATGTTCCAGATTCTGGCCAACTTGAGCTGCGAGAAAAGCCCACCAAGGTGCGGTTGCCTAAGCTACATCTGAAACACCAGCTGCACCTCGTGGCCACCCTCAGCCAGCTGGGCCTGCAGGAGCTGTTCCAGGACCCAGACCTGCGTGGGATCTCTGATCAGAGGCTGGTGGCATCCAGTGTGCAGCACCAGTCCACCCTGGAGCTCCGTGAGGCTGGTGTGGAGGCGGCTGCAGCCACCGCACGGCCATGACCCGCGTGTCCGGCTCCTCTCTCAGCGTGAACGGCCCCTCTCTCTTCTTAGTCTTGGAGGACACTGTAGGCCTGCCTCTGTTTGTGGGCAGTGTGAGGAACCCCAACCCCACTGCACAGCCCCAGCTCCAGGAGCAGCAAGATTCCCCTGACAACAGGGACTCCTTCCAGAAGCAGAAAGCCTTTCTCCACAGAGACAAAGCACTGGGCCTTAATTGAAACTTGCATCCCCCCCCCCCGCCGGAGGAGGAGGAATACCCCCAGTTTAGCAGCCCCGAGTGAGGAGGGGCTTGTCCAGCAGCCTCCTGAGTCCTGGCCTCGATCAGCCTCTCAACTCCCGTGACTTTTCCCAACCAGCTCTGTGGGATGGGGCGGGGCGGGGCGGGCCCGGGAAGGCAGCCTGGGAGTAGGGGAGACGTTATTCGCTTCCTGCAGCTCCTGGGGAATTGTGTGGGTGGGGCCAGGAGGAAGGCAGGCATCAGGAATCTTTTATTTCTTCCAAACAAGTTCAGGGTGTGTCCTTTTGGGGGCTGGGAGGCAGGGCGATTGTGGATCGTTTTGGCTAGAGGTAGGTTAGATGAGTCCCTAAATCCGCTGGACATCTCCACGTCTGTAGGCAGATGTGGGAGAGTCTGCCTTTGAACACGTCCCCTCCGAATACCCTGGCTGGGAAGAGGGCAGACACTAGTGGACAGAGAGTATTGTCCTGAACTCAGACATGGGCCAGGTGACCTAAACTGACCCCGATTGTCACTTGCTAAAGGCCTCCAGCTACCCCCCCATGTCTCACCATCTCAGTTTCCAGCTGGTCCTTTGAGATGCCAACACTGCCAGGATGCCCTTCCTTCTTGTGTCCTGTCTTACTCCTCTGCCAGGTAGCTTAGGGGCTAAGGCTCTTTTGTAAGGTTTTTTAGTGACTTTTATGCCACCAGAATAAAGAATGAATGGGAAAAAAAAAAGTGAAACTGAAATAAACCTTTTCCCCACTAAACTGATTTCAGTTGGGTGTTTTGTCCCCGCAGTGAGAAGAAAACCCCAACAACTCCTGAATGACTGAGATTCTGGAAGCTCTGTCTGTGGGCAGCCTGGACTGATGCTGAGTCAGTCTGGTCCCTTCTGCGCGTTCTCACAACCATAGGGTTCACCTGATGCTGAGTCAGTCTGGTCCCTTCTGTGCATTCTCACAACCATAGGGTTCAAAGAGTTGTATCTTCTTCCTTCAATCCTTTATGTAATTGGGGCCACCATATTCCATTGTATGTCAACTTCTTTTGATATTGACCCCATGGATCTGCAACCTATGTGGCCCCTTCTTGATGTACAGTGATCCGTTCTCGTCCTTGCCCTAACAACTGCAGTGCCACCATGCTACCTAGGTTAAGTGTATAGGAGGGACTGGCCGGCCACCTAGCCAGGTGCTCCAGGTTCCTGACCCACATCCAGCCCATACCCATACCTATGAGTTCTCACTACAGACTCACAAGGCCACAAGCATCCCAGACAATCGCTGTGAGGGCTTCAGAACTCACCCCTGTGTACACTGGCCACACACATAAGCGGCTTTTCCAAACTCAGGCTGCATCATAGCCAGTGACTTTGAAGCCTCTCATGACAGACAGGTCCCTTATCCAGGTCACCCTAGCCCATCTCCCAACCTGCATGCGGGTCTGTCCCAAGGATTCCCATGGATCTCCTGTGGCCACTGACAATGCCCTCCACTGCTCATATATAAATGCACTGGGCAGGGACTGGGCTAACCTCCCACCCTTGACCCAGCTCAGTCACAACAGTGCCAGAGACTGGAGAATTGAACACTTTGGTCACTGGGACTGACAATGTGTGACAGAGGCTGGGTGTGCCTCCAGCTGGGAGGCAGACATGGAACTGGCTCAGGAGTCAGGTCCACAGCAGCCTCTTTCTAGTAGCTCTGATGGACAGCTATCTCTGCTTTCCCACTGTGAGACTTCTCAGAGATGGTCCCCACAGCAGGCTACAAAGTTCCTATGCACGGAGCACGTCTCAAATCCCTGCAAACCCTATATCCAGTGCTTCTCCAGGGGGCGAGGCTCACCCTCCAGGGCTGGCCCACGGGAGCAGCGTAGGCTCCCTGTGTCCTGGGTGGTCTATTGTGCAGGCAACAAAAGAAGTCAGCCCTGGAGCTCTCCTGCCACACAACCCACTCTGGCCACCATGCCCTTCCTTCCTGCTGCCCACTGAGGGCTGCCCTAATAAAGCATTTTCCCTCCACAGCTCAGCCTCAAGTATTGGGATTACAGGTATACAATAGCAGACCTGACAGGAAACGGTTTTAAAAATCAGAGATGGGGCTGGAGAGATGGCTCAGCAGTTAAGTCTCTTGCCTGCAAAGCTTAAAGACCTGGATTCAGTTCCCCAGTACCCATGTAAAGCCAGATGCACAAGGTGGTCCATGTGTCTGGAGTTGTTTGCAGGGGCTAGAGGCCATGAATCGCCCATTCTCTCTTTCTTCCTGTCTCTCTCAAATAAATAAATAAAAATAAAATAAAATCAGAGACAAACAGCACTTCCCAAAACTTAGACACCCCAACCACAGTCCTGGATCCACGTAGCATGGAGCAGCCTAGACGGCTGGGACATGACTCTAGGGAGAAGAAGCCCCTTTGCTTTAGCTGGCGCCATCTCACTGGGTAGATTTGGGGTGTGCAGTAGCAAGGTAGGTCACAGTGGGGCTTGGTGCTGAACACAGGAAATGCGAGGCCCATGGGGCTATGAAGATCTAGGACTCCATTCACAGAGCCCAAGGTCACGGTACTGTGTTTCTGACCGGCTGAGGTGACCGCTGTACCAACCTCCTCTCTGTGTGGGAATGCGCTTCCTGTCTGTCTCCAGGACTCCAAGTTCCTGTGTTCCTTCAGTTCAGAGTCCCCTCTGCTCCCAGCCCTCCATCTAGTCCTCAAAATAGAAGAAACAAATCAGAAACAAATGGACCAAAGGAGCCCAACTATGAAGAGAAAGGGCAGTTGGGCATTGGGCACCGGGTGTGCCCTGTAGGTCTGAACCTATCACTAAATGCTACCTCAGGTAAGATACTAGCAACAGTGAAAATTCAGGGCCAGGACCAGCCAGGGCATGTGGAAGGTCTCCATATTTTCTGATCAACCTCTCCATAATCCACCCACACATGGTGGTGTCTACCTGTAATCTGGGGAGGCTGAGAAGTAGGAGGATTGCAAGTTCAAGGCCAGTCTGAGCAAAACAAAACAAAACAAAACAGGGATTGAGGTGATGGCTCAGCAGCAGAAAGAAAGAAAGAAAGAAAGAAAGAAAGAAAGAAAGAAAGAAAGAAAGAAAGAAAGAAAAGAAAGACAAGAAGAAAGAAAAGAAAAGGAAAGGAAAGGAAAGGAAAGGAAAGGAAAGGAAAGGAAAGGAAAGGAAAGGAAAGACGGGCATGGTGGCGCACGCCTTTAAGCCTAGCACTCAGGAGGCAGAGGTAGGAGGATCACCATGAGTTCAGGGCCACCCTGAGACTATATAGTAAATTCCAGGTCAGAGAAACCCTACCCCAAAAAAGGAAAAAAGAAGAAAGAAAGAAAGGAGGAAGGAAAGAAAGAGAGAAGATAGAGAGAGAAAGAAAGAAGAAAAGATCCCTTACAAAACAATGACCTAGTTCCTGTTCCCATAGGAAACAATCCAGGCAGTTTTGCCTAGAACTTGTGAAGAACACGCCCACAATGCAGCTTGAGCCCTGCTGGGATCAGCTCTCTCCTGGTTTCATGGGTTTTCTCCATTACTTTGTCACAGCCAGTCACCACACATGTCACAAAGTACAGAGACGGGGGTGGGGGAGGGCACTGGTGGCTGAGTGTCCAGCCGACAACCTCAGACAGGCCTGGTCAGGAGGAGCTCAGGGACTTTGAGCTGCCCAACCCTGGCCAGGCTGGGGCTACTCTCACCAGCCTCTGATGTGTGAACTCTCCTTCCTTCAGCTGGCAGGTGGTTTCCCGAGGCCCCCATCCCGCCAGTTGCCCTTGCGTACCTCCTAGGAGTATCTGAGTCTTACTTCTGCATTGGGGAGGGCCGCAGAGGGCCAGACAGGGTGGGAAGAGCCGGCCAAGATCAAGCCCAGGTGGTGACCATTACCCTGCAGGCCCAGCCCTGAAGCTGAGGTACAGAGCAGTGCATGGACTTCAAAAGGGCTAACAGTATACCCGAGTATGGCCAACAACATGGGCTCAGCGAGTGATTCAAGTCGCCCAAGACACCCATGCAGGGCTGTACTTTTGGCATTTGCAGGACACCAGGGAAATAAAAGAACTGCTGTTCTGAATGTTTCAGGTGAGGAGACGCCTGAGGAGCAAGGAGAGAGCTGTGACGGGGCGGGAGTGCAGCAGAGGGAAGACAAAGGTTTTCCCCTCAAAGGAGCTTAGTCAATCTTGGGGTATGGAAAGGCCTTCATCATCCAGGGCACATGCCAGTCAGGGTGGGCAAGATGCAGCTGAGACTCATACACCGATCTCCCCACCACACACACATCAGAGATGGGACAAAATTGTATTCTAGAAGGCTCCAGCAGAATCCAGCACTGGGCAGGAGGATTCCTAGGGTTTACTGGCCATCCAGCCTGGCCTTTTTGGTAAGGTCCGGGCACATGATAGACCCTCCCAAGAAAGAGGTGGACAGCGACTGAGGGTGCTACCAGAGGTAGTCCGCACATGTGAACACACACAGGCCCAGCACAGGAGTGCTCAGAGCAAGGCCACACATTAGAGCGAAGCCCCGAGGGACAGCAAAGAGCTAGATCTCCCAGTGAGTAAACTCAGAAAGCTTAACTCCCTGCAAAGCCCAGGAATGGAAGACAAACGCCACAGGCTTGCCAGAGGAGGCTGTGATCTGGGGGCATGCAGAGGGCAGGCCCTGAGGAGAAAGGCAGGACACAAGCAGGCCGAGTCTACCTGTGCGATGAGCCAAGACTGTGCACACATTAGAGGACACGCTAGATCTGTGAACATGTTTGTGCACATGGAATCTCCAGAAGACTAAGCACATGTCACCTGTGGACATTGAAACTGTAGTGGGGCGGGGGGGCTGGAGAGATGGCTCAGCGGTTAAGGCACTTGCCTGCAAAGCCAAAGAACCCCGGTTCGATTCCCCAGGATCCATGTAAGCCAGATGCACAAGGTGGCACATGTCTGGAGTTCATGTGCAGTGGCTGGAAGCCCTGGTGAGCCCCTTCTCTCTCTCTCTCTCTGCCTCTTTCTCTCTAAATAAATAAATAAGAAACTGAAACGGGAACTGTCACTGCAGAAGACGTGGCACTGTCTTGTCTTTCCTCATTACAAAACAAACAAGCTGGTTTCACTTTCACAATGTGTGGGCGTTTTATACCAGGAAATTTATTTTCAGCCAGGTGTGAAGAACATCTGGGTGAGTGATACATTGGGAGCCCTCTGTTCTCCGCAAGTCCCCTCACCATGAAAGGCTTGCTCCACCAGCCCTAGGCCCCTTCCCTTTGGCAGCCAAAGCTCTTGCCCAGAGACCCTGGGAGGCGGGAAGAAGTAGACGGTGGTGACCTGGGATACTGCCTCAGGGAAAAGCCACAAAGGCACAGAAGTCAGGGACTCGTGGTCATCTGGGCCTCTCTCCGGCTTTCCCAGCACTGGGCTGTCGGGACCCAGCGAGGGTGGAGCTGGACCCATAGCCTCTAGGGCTGTGTCCTCTGCAGGGAAATAACCCACCCCGTCTCCAAAGGAGCAGCACCGAGCCCTGAGGCGTAGACCAACCCGTCAGGTCTCCTGGGCACTTCTGTGTTTGTAAGACGAATAGCTAATGCAGTAAAATTCAGTGATGAGCACATTACCAAGAAACTTACAGCTCTGACATGTGAACTCAGGATTTCCTCAAAATCTGGTGATTTCCCAGAGCTTAGTTTGGCAGAATCCCTTCCCCAGGCTCCGCCCTCAGACTCTTTAAGTTTCCTCCAGCACTGGGGAACTCAGACATACAGCGGGCCACAGGGGCAGCTGGGCAGTAGACTTCCTCCAGGCAGCAGCCTCGGACTCTCAGCTTCCTCAGGGCTGGGGGAGCTCACACATCTAGTGGCCACAGTGGTAGCAGCACCTGAGCAGCTCAATGCCTGAGGAACAGGTGAGAATTCCGGGTGTGCACCCACTGGGGACGGGAGGGGACCATGGCACTCAGTGGGGTGGGGCTCCATAGGTGGACATGTGTGAGAAGTTGGACCTTCAGGCATGGGTGTTCTGGCAAGAGCCCCTCTAGGACCCTCACGTCGCTGGCTGCCTCTCAATTCAGGTACAAGTCCACAATAAAAGAAGGGTGGAGGGCTGGAGGGATGGCTTAGTGGTTAAGGCATTTGCCTGCAAAGTCAAAGGATCCAGGTTCAATTCCCCAGGATCCACGTTAGCCAGATGCACAAGGGGGCATACATGTCTGGAGTTCATTTGCAGTGGCTGGAGGCCCTGGTATGCCCATTCTCTCTCTCTCTCTCTCTCTCTCTCTCTCTCTCTTTCTCTGTCAAATAAATAAAATAAAATAAATATAAAAAAAGAAGGGTGGGGCTGGAGAGATGGCTTAGCGGTTAAGGCGCCTGCCTCCTAAGCCTAAGAACGCTGGTTCCAATCTCCAGGTCCCACGTTTAGCCAGATGCAAAGTGATGCAAGGGCGCAATGCCGCACTTGACCACAAGAGGGCGCACGCATCTGGATTTCGTTCACAGCAGCTGAGAGGCTGTTGGCGTGCCCATTCTCTGTCTTCCTCTCCCTCTCTCTCTGTCTCTCTCCAAAAAGAAAAGACAAAAGAAAAAGAAGGGTGGAGTCCTAGTCAGGTGCATAGGCTGTAGGGGCACAGGGGGAATTGTGGGGTTCAGCTCTTTCTGTGGCAGGACTATGCTTCTGGTATCTCGGACTGGGCACCTGAGGGAGGGTAGAGGCAGCATCCGGGACCTTTGGTATTCACAGGGAGGAGTAGATGGAGCCCTCACCCTTCCTTGTCCTGGGTCCAAGCATGTGGGAAGCCAGGACATGCTAGGGACCTGGTGTGTGTAGGTTTGCCAGGGCAGGTATTCATGGACTTGTCACTGGGGGGACTGGGCTCTGTATGTCGTGCTTGATCGGGGACCTTGACCAGGGACCCTGTTTTGCTCCCATAGCAGTGCAGGCAGAAGCTAGTTTCCTGTTAAGGGATTGGAAGCTTCCATTGAGGCTTTCTTCTCTTCCAACGTCCCGAGACTCCATTCACGAGTCTCCAGTCCCACACGGAGCTAAGTGCTGTGTCCTGTGCGGTGGACTGCAGGAAGGATCCAACCTGTCCTGACCCCCTCTGGTCTCATACTCGCAATCAAGTAGACATGGGCCAGGGCTCAGCCCCTGCAGGGGATTCAGCGAGGAGCTAGTGAGGAAAATGCTAGAGGAGAGGAGATGCCAGGAGGCAAGAAGATACGCCACATGAGCTAAAGAACCCCAGTCGTAGGACAGAGGTTGGCTCTGAAGGTACCAACACATGGGTTCATTGCTTATCCCTAAAAAAGCAAGTGAAAATACAATGCTTAACCAGCATGGCCCTGTGGATAAGATAGTAACAAGGCCTGGTAGCTCTTCTTTGGGGTATAGACTTGAGCTTGAGGCGTAAATGGGGTGTTCTGCATAACTAAGCGGCCCCAGTCAGGGTGCGGCCTTGGCTTAGTTCTGGTTGTATGAGTTCTGGGGCTGGTGTCCCTCCCACGAGAAGTCCTGTGTTGCTCTTTCCTATGCTGCTCTGTGGGGTCCTCCTAGGTTGGTCTGTGTGCCAGGCTCTGAGGTTCCTGGAGTCCAAGGCGCGTGCAGGTTTGGGACAATAACCAGAGACACTGAAGTGGCTTTTGGAGGACTGGAACAGGATATTGTGGGTGCCTCAGTCACATCTTTATGCCTTGAGCTATGAAGGACAACAAGGTAGTTTAGGGGTCACCTTTTCTAGTAGACACTCCCTGAGTTGTGGTCACACCTACGGCAGAGTGTTACGGGGTCCGGCGTCGCACAAGTAAGACCACCGACTCATGGAATATGAGGCAAAGTTTTATTGAGTAAAAAAGAAAGAAAAGAAAAAGAAGAAAAAAGCTGGTGCACCCCAGGGCTACATCTACAGTTTCTCAGGATGCAGCGTGGAACTGTTTAGAGGGTCAGTTTTTATTGGAAAAAATTACAAAATATTTATTGCAAAAACAGGATGAGAGCTAAGCCATAACTCACAACTTACTTGGAGAAGGAGTCTGAGCCGACCCAAGGAGAGACTTAAATGAGGGAGATGTGGACCCAGGTGAGGAGTCAGTGCTTCTTAGCAAAAGCAATTTCTAGGTCCTGTCATAGCTGGAGGGTGGCCCATGGCCCCAGACCTGCTGAAAGAAGGCTGAGATCCCTCATGGAAGGAAATAGATTGAGCAGTTAGAGCTTTTCTTTCTTTCTTTCTTTCTTTCTTTCTTTCTTTCTTTCTTTCTTTCTTTTTTTTTTTCTTATTCTTTTCTTGAAGCCAGATTAAAGGCGTGTGCCACCACACCCTGTTTCTTTTTTATTTTCTTTCTTTTTTTTTTTTTTTTTTTTTTGGTTTTTCAAGGTAGGGTCTCACTCTAGCTCAGGCTGACCTGGAATTCACTATGTAGTCTCAGGGTGGCCTCAAACTCACGTTGATCTTCCTACCTCTGCTGGGATTAAAGGTGTGCGCCACCATACCCGGCTTTCTTTTTTTTTTTTTTTTTTAATTATTTATTAGAGAGAGAGAGAATGGGCATGCCAGGGCCTCTAGCCAGTGCAAACCAACTCCAGATGCATACGCCACCATGTGCATCTGGCTTATGTGGGTACTGAGGAGTTGAACCTGGGTCCTTAGGCTTCACAGGCAAGTGACTTACCCTCTAAGCCATCTTTCCAGCCCGTTGTTTCTTTTTATTACTGTTGTTACTTTGTGTGTGTGTGCACACGTGTGCGTGTGTGTGCACGTGTGCGTGCCTTTGCCGTGGCACATGTGTGACTGTCAGACAGCATGGAGTATTGGTCATCACTTTTCCTTTTGTTTCATGGCTGTGAACTCCAGGGTGGCTGGATCAAGAGCTTCTGGGATTCTCCTGTCTCTGTCTCTCCATCTCAAAGAAGGCAGGCTGGGATTTAGACGTTCTATTGAGTTCAGCTTTTACATGGGTTCTGGTCATCCCACTTGCACAACAAATACTTTCTCCACTGAGCCATCTTTCCAGCCCCAGTCAGGACTCTGGGGAAAGCAGGAGCCATGCTGACTGTTCCTACATCCCTGGCCCACAAGGGTTGTAGCTTGGGTCAGTTTGGGTAGGGTGAGGAATGGCTGTCAGCAATGGTTGGGATAGTTTGGATGGGGCGAGGGGTGGGATTGTCAGTGATGGCTGGAGACACAGCCCACACTCCTGCCCTCAACAGCCTGAGGACTTTTTTTTTCAGAGACATCCACTCAGGTGAAGCTTGGATCCTTGACCTTTCCACAGAATGGAATTTCAGGACAAGCCAGTGTGAAACAGAGTTGGAGTTTAATCCAGCACTCAGGAGGCTGAGGTAGGTCCCTACCTCAAGAAAACAACAACAACAAAAAAAAAAAAAAAAAAAGAAGAGGAGGAGGAGAGGAGGAGGCAGCAGAAGAGGAGAAAGGGACAGAAAGGGTGCTTATGGCTTTATGGCATTGTGGGTTCTCCGGGCCCCAAGGATCCCAGTGGCCTTTGGCTTGGTGACCAGAGTCTCCACCCCTGACTCCTGGCCAGAAGGTGCAGAGTCCCTGGGAAGTAAAGTCCACATAGTTCAGATGCCACCCTATCCCCAGTTGAGGTTGGTATTCACCTGCAGCCGAGGGCAGGACTCAGGAATGAAAAGGCTATAAGAGAGACCCTGTCCCTCCCCACTCCCATGGCTGGGCTGTTCCTGAGTCCAGACTATAAGGAAGGTGTAGGAGAAAAGCAAGAAAGAACACTGGACTTGATCTCTACAGACAGATTGTTTACTGGGAGAAAACAGCTTTCCCACGGGATGAAGGCTGAGGCCCCGAGTCAGGCTGGGGTTCAAACTTACAAGGAGGATCCGAAGGCAAACAGACTGAAGTAGCTGCAGGTCCAAGGGAATCAATAAGGCGTCAAGGTTATTTGTTCAGAAAAGGCTCTTGAGCAGAGTTGACCAGGGAGGACTGGATGTCTCCATGCTTTACGGCCTCCTCATCTTAAGGTGAGTTATTAACTCTTTAGTTCCCTCTAGTTTTCAGGGAAGGCTATTAACCCTTCAGTCCAGACTCTGGAAGGATAAAAAAAGATTAAGGAGAACTGGGGATAAGTGGGGCATTTAGGGGAGGACTTCATGGGCTGGAATTGGGGTGAAGAGCTCTCTAAGATTGCTTCCTGCTGGAGGGGGCAGTAGATCTGGAGGTGTCCCACACAGTCCTGTGGAGGTTGAATGTCCAGGGGCTGATATTCAGTGGCCATGAAAAATTTAGTGATTTGCTCTGAAGTGAAGACATGTATTCTGTCTTGGAGAAATTCAGTGATGCATCTGACTATGTAAGGACCAAAAGAAAGAGTGAACATTACCATAATCAGGGGAATAAAGTACAGGTCAGAGACAGGATAGGTTTAACTTGAAGGTAGTAGAGTTGTGAGACTTTTTTTAATTTAAAACAATAGATATTTTAGCTGGTCACAGAGAGATGTCAAGTGACATGCAGAGAAATAATATTTTTGGCCATCAAAAAGGCTAATACAGCCCAAAATATTATTGGCCATGGATTGGTATCATTTATTTCTCCACAATTGCTGCAGCCCAGCATTGATGTCCTAGTTACAAGGTGTGGCTTCTGAGAATCTTAGCATTCAGTTCTTTATTTGATTTTGTACCTTGTGTACATAGTAGGCTGTGGTTATACATGGCTTCTATGAACAGGCAAGGTGGCAGCTCTTCAGGAGAGTGATAATTATCTGAGCCATTAGGAAAGAAACTCCTAGATCATATTAAATCTATTAGCCATTATGATCTGGTTAATATCTATGTAGGAATTTTCTTATATGTGACATGACATTTACAGGGGACATGAATATTATATTTAAGGTTGAAAAATAGTATCATAGGCGGTAGATAAGAAAACAGGGGTGCTGTCTGTAGGAAAGAAGGAATTGTTCACTTAGATGGGGAGATAATTGGAATTTTTGGAAATATAAAGATTTGGCTTAGGTAAGGTAGGAAGTGTAAGAGACTAGATTGAGGCATTAGACATGACAAAGAACATGAACCATGAAGACACATCTTTTTCTGCAGATTTTAGTTTTACTTTTTGCGGGGAGGAAGACTCCCCTGCATGCCCTCTGGGAAGGCATGGAGTGGATGAGCAGGTCCCGTTGATTTTATCTGAGTCATAAAGAGCAATCTGTGTGGCCCCTGTTCATGATGGTAAAGGAAGGCCCACACAGGAGAGAACAGAGTCTTCTTCTCATCATGCGGCTGTTGCTCACAGGCAGATCTTTCTAGGAAAGCAAATCGTGTTAGAAAACTTTAAGGCAGAACAAGAGGCGCAAGAAAACCAGTGGAATCTGGAGAATAGGCTGGAGCCATTCTCAAAGGCCAGTTTTATGGTTGCATTTGAAGAGCAACAGGTTAAGCAAACAAGTGCAGTTTACGATGAGAGAGAGAGAGATTGGCACACGCACAAGGAGGGATGTGGTCATCTTCTTGGGCTAAGGCAGGGTGGGTCATTAATTAGGAGCTGTTTAATGGGCTGGAAGGAAGATTGTTTCCTCAGCAGGGCCTGGGTCAGAGAACAGAACTGACAGAGAAGGAATCGCGGTAGAAGAACAGAGCCAGTTGCCATTCCAGTTGATGAAGTTATCAAGACCTTTACGAATTTGGAAGCCTAATGTGTCATTTTCAGCCGAAGGGAATCATTGTCCCATTTTTTCTTTTTTTGTGGCCAAACCATATTGTAGTAAAAAATGAGGCACTTGGATTTTATGTCTCCTTTTAGGCCAAGAATTTTAAGATTGGTCAGGAGACAACCCAGCAGGGAGGCCAGTGGAGTTTTGGAAATTTGGGAACCCATGGAGGGGTGAGAAGTGCCCTGGTGTCTGTCTGAGGATCAGGAGTCCCTGATCTGAAGACAGAGGTCGGAGACCTTCTCTTGGAGAAGGACAGGGGGTTCAGCAGGCAAGCAGACATTTTGACTGGAGGCGTTCAGGGCAGTCCTCGGAGCACATGACAAGGAAGCCAGGTCTGTCTTCCTAGGTGCCTTAGGAAGACAGACAGATGGAGGCTTACTCACCCCTTCTTAGTGTTAAAATGACGTGGATATGGCAAATGGCCTCTCTATGGTTGGAGGCAGGGCAGGTGAGTTATTCTATCCAGCTACTGGAGATCTGTTTCAATCATCTGGGAGTTTTGAGAGCCCAGGGGAGTTGGAATTTTTAAGCAATTTATCATGATGAAAGGAGAGAGAGAGAGAGAATGTACCAGAAACTGTGGGATTTGGGTTTGCACCTGGGACAGGCAGCCACCATAACAACAGGGCATAGCTGTCCTTAGTTTGAATTTTAAAATTGACTTTTTTTCCTCCTACTAGCCATTAGCCACAGGCAAGGACCTCCCCAGGTGCCTGTGCTTGTTTATTTTATCTAGCTGTGAGGCAGGTGCTGGTTTACTGTGAGTGTCCCATCTCCCCTGCAGGTTTCTGGTAGGAAAAGGGAAACGCAAGGCAAGAGAAATTAGGTATCCGTGTGCAGGAGTTAAGGAAGCCCAGTGAAGACAGGAGTTTTTCTTTTAACAAGGCAGAGGCTGTACTTGATTTAGTGAGATGGCTTAAATTTGGTGTGAAAGAGAGAGACCCTGGCCTGCTGACAGAACTGTGTGAGAGGTGGAGTTTTAGGAGGGGCAGGAGCAGGCAGGGAACCTCGCTCACCTTTTGCTGTGTCATTGGGAAAGTTATCAAGACCAATAATGCAAATGTTGAAATCCAAAATATCAAATTTAGGTCAGTATTTGCCATTGCTTAGAGAATATTGTGGCCAAATTTGGATAGACAGTTGGAGTAATTTGGCAGGCAGGAGCTCAGAAAGTTTGAGCTCCTTTAAATTAGCCTGAGACGTGCCAATGGAGTGTTTTTGGAGGACAAGGCCTAGAGTGGCCAATCCTGCCACCAGGGACGTCTCCCAGGCTTAGGGAAGGAGGGAGTGTCCTCGCAGTCCTAATGCTTGGGGTGTCCGGTGGAACGACATGTGGGAGCTCCCAGAGTCTCCGATCGTCCATGGACAGAAAAGTGAGAAACTCCCAGCGTTTTTAAGGAAGGCCTGAGGCAGGGCCCCTCTGTCATAGACGAGGGAGAACGAATACCTTGTCCTGAAGCTGTAATCTGATGAGGGTTGGATGCAGCGGATCACATGGCGAGAGGCCTCTAGTCTGGAGTTCAAAAGTTAGTGGGAAAGGAAAGGGAGAAGAGGGAAATCTGACCTGGTGGATTACCCAAAGGCTGTCGGGGACTCGGCTGAGCTCAGAGAGGGATTTTGGGCATTCACTAGGGAGTAGCCCTGGCCAGTGTCCACAAACAAGCTGCCGAGCTCACGCAATCCGAGGGTCGAAGTGAGAGAGAGAAGAGGAGAAAGCTGCCAGGTGTCAGGCTGGGTTTACACAGGGCACCAATAAAGCTCCCTGAGCCGCGAGGCTGAATGGAACTTGCACCGCTCATGGAGACAAAAGCCACAAAAGACCAGAGGTCTCAGGTCAGGCTGGTGACCATTTAGTCCAATAGTGAGCTCAGCGAGTGTCCATGCTCCCGATGGAGAGATACACTGGCAGGGAAGTGAGGAAGAGGAGAGGGAAAGAAAGGGGAGGGTGTGAGGCCCAAAAGCCCCCAGGGGATCTGAGTCATGGCACCAAAATGTAAGGAAAGTGTAAAAGAAAAGCAAGAAAGAACACGTTGAAGCCGGGCGTGGTGGCGCACGCCTTTAATCCCAGCACTCGGGAGGCAGAGGTAGGAGGATGGCTGAGAGTTCGAGGCCACCCTGAGACTACATAGTGAATTCCAGGTCAGCCTGGACCAGAGTGAAACCCTACCTCGAAAAACCTAAAAAAAAAAAAGAAAAAAAAAGAATGCAGACTTGATCTCTACAGACAGACTGTTTACTGGGAGGTACAGCAAAGGGCAGCAGCCTTTCCGCGGGATGAAGGCTGAGGCCCCGAGTCAGGCTGGGGTTCAAACTTACAAGGAGGATCCGAAGGCAAACAGACTGAAGTAGCTGCAAGTCCAAGGGAATCAATAAGGCGTCAAGGTTATTTGCTCGGCATAGGCTCTTGAGCAGAGTTGACCAGGGAGGCCTGGATGTCTCCATGCTTTATGGCCTCCTCATCTTAAGGTGAGGTATTAACTCTAGTTTTCAGGGAAGGCTATTAACCCTTCACAGACCTGACTGGGGTCCTGGGAAGGACAGAGCTCCCAACCAGAAGAGGAGGAACTTCCAGCTCCATAAATTAAGGGTAGAGTCTCAGGTTTGGGAGCTGGTAGGTACCCTGGGAGGGGGCTTCTCTCTATGGCCAACCTTAGTCCATTTGGCACAGTCCAAACACCACCTCAAAGCCGGGCGTGGTGGCACATGCCTTTAATCCCAGCACTCGGGAGGCAGAGGTAGGAGGATCACTGTGAGTTCGAGGCCACCCTGAGACTACATAGTTAATTCCAGGTCAGCCTGGGCCAGAGTGAGACCCTACCTTGAAAAAACAAAACGAAACAACAACAACAAAAAAAAAAAAAAAAACACCACCTCAGGGCCAAGACTGCCTGACCATCTCCAGCTGGGCGGAGACAAGGAACTGTCTCTCCGGGACTCAGTCCTTTCCTAGAGCCCTTGGTCAGTGGAAGGACCTGACCTCACGGTGGCAGACTTCTCAGAGGAGGTCTGTCACCACACTGGGATTTTCTTCTGGGCTCAGGCTCAGTGCCCAGCCTGTACCACAAGGACTGTGGCAAAGGCCACAGCACCAGGCAAGTGGAGGCAGCTTGCGAAAGTCTAAACCTGGTAGATTCTGGGACCATTTGGGGCCTCCATCACAGAGGAGGAGCCCAGAGAGACCGTGAGGCGAGGTTACTGTGGTCGTCTAGGGTCCGGGATGAAGGACACCACTAGCCTTGGGCAACTGGAGAATCCTGGAGTGAGCACTCTTAGCCAGCCCAGACGCCAGCGTCCTAGAAAGGCCAGCTTTCAAGGGAGACATGAGGTGTCCTTGGGAATATGACACCTTCTACCATGGTTCTCTCTTGGCATTTCAGGCAAATAACACCTCTGAAGGGGTCTCGTAGTGTTTTCTGAGGTGAGGCAAGAGCGGGAAGTTAGTTCCAGTGACTCATGTGAAATAAGCGGGGAATTAGTTAGGATTTGGGAGTAGGAAGTATAGTGGACCCTAGCCCAGGCCCCTGCAGAGCCTGCTGGGAGGGGAGGAAGGTCCCAAGCGTAGTTAATCCAGCTGGACGCAGCTTCCTCCCCAGAGAGCTGACAGGACGGAACCGGACTCCCAAGACTGTTCAACCTCCACTCCGGCTGCCTCCAGGAGAGTTCAACCTCTGCCTTTTGTTTCTCTTCCCTCCTTGTCCCCATGCAGAGTTAGCTGGTACCTCCACAAGCATGCCATGAACACCTTTTGGCTGAGGCTGCTTCCTCTCCATAACACCTGCACCCAGTTAGGGTCACAGCTGACCTTTGGGGCGAGGGAAAGGGCTCGATGATTGAGAGCTCTTGCTAATTAAGCACGAGGGCCTGGGAGTGTCTGAGACCACTTGAGTTGGACTCTCCAGAACCCACTTAAAAAGCTAGGCTTCGGGGGCTGGAGAGGTGGCTTAGCAGTTAAGGCGTTTGCCTGCGACGCCTAAGGACCATGGTTTGCATTCCCCAGGACCCACATGAGGCAGAAGCACAAGGTGGCACATGCATCTGGGGTTCATTTGCGGTGGCTGGAGGCCCTGGTGTGCCCATTCTCTCTATCTACCTCTTTCTCTCAAATAAATAAAATAGTTTTTTGGGGTTTTTTTGTTTTTGGGGGGTTTCAAGGTAGGGTCTCACTCTGGCCCAGGCTGACCTGGAATTAACTATGTAGTCTCAGGATGGCCTTGAACTCATGGCGATCCTCCTACCTCTGCCTCCCAAGTGCTGGGATTAAAGGCGTGCGCCACCACGCCCGGCAAATAAAATAGTTTTTTAAAAGGCTAGGCTTGGGGGCTGGAGAGATGGCTTAGTGATTGAGGTGCTTGCCTGCAAAGCCTAAGAACCCACACAAGCCAGATGCACAAAGTGGTGCATGTGTCTGGAGTTTGTCTGCAGTGGTTAGAGACCCTGGCATGCCCATTCTCTTTCTCTCTCTCAAATAAATCAATAGTTTTTAAAGGCTGGAGGGATGGCATAGCTGTTGAGGCGTTTGCTTGCTGTTGCAGTCAGGTTCACACTGCTGACAGAAATCACCCAACCAAGAGCAGTTTTGGGGGAAAAAAAGGTTTATTTTGGCTTACAGACTCAAGGGGGAAGCTCCAAGATGGCAGGGGAAACAATGGCATGAACCTAGGGTGGACATCACCCCCTGGCCAATATAAGATGAACAATAGCAACAGGAGAGTGTGCCTAATACCGGCAAGGGGAAACGGGCTACAACACCCATAAGCCCACCCCCAACAATACACTAGCTCCAGGAGGCTTTAATCTCCAATTGCTATCAGCTGGGAAGACTAGCATTCAGAATACCGAAGTTTATGGGGGACACCTGAATCAAACCACCACACTTGCGAAGCCCAAGGATCCAGGTTCAATTTTCCAGATCCCATGTAAGCTAGAGGCACATGATGGCACACACATCGTTTGCAGTGGCTAGAGACCCTGGTGCGCCCATTCTCTCTCTCTCCTTCTCTCTCTCTAATAAATAGATAATAAAATACTTTTAAAATAGTCTTTAAAAAAATTAAAGCTAGGCTTAGCCAGGTGTGGAGGTGTGTGACTTTAATCCCAGCACTCAGGAGGCAGAGGTAGAAGGATCTCTGAGTTCATAGCCAGCCTGGGACTAGAGAGTCAGTTCAAGGTTAGCCTGGGCTAGAGTGAGACCTTATCTCAGGAAAAAACCAAAACCGAGCTAGGCTTGGCCATGCGTATTGTATTCCCAGTGAAGTGGGGCGGAGACCAGAGAATCGCTGAGGCTCTGGGTGAGGGAGAACCTGTCTCAGGGAAGTACGTGAGTAAGCAATGGAGAAGGGCCCCCAAAGTTCTCCTCTGGCCGCTGCACACACGCAGTGTGCATACATCAAACATACTATGTCACACCACACATACTCTACACACACACACACACACACACACACACTTATGCATGTAAAAAAATGACCACTGATCAACCCAGCTCCAGCCCAGGCATCCAGGCAGCCCTTCCCTGGAGCACTGACCAAACCTTCCTGTGGGGCCACAGCTTCAAGGAAAAGCTATACAGGGACCCTCATCTTTTATGTTTTTTTAAATAATTTATTTTATTTATTTGAGAGAGAGAGAGAGAGGCTGATATAGAAAGAGAGAATGGGTGCTCCAGAGCCTTCAGCTGCTATAAACGAACTCCAGACACATGCGCCACCTTGTGCATCTGGCTTACGCAGGTCCTGGGAAATCAAACCAGGGTCCTTTGGCTTTGCAGGCAGATACCTTAACTGCTAAGCCATCTCTCCAGCCCTTTCATGGGTTTTATAAAGGCAGGGTCACACTCTGCCCAGGCTGACCTGGAACTTAGTATCTCAGGTTGGCCTTGAACTCCGTGATCCTCCTACCTCAGTCTCCTAAACTGGATTAGAGGAGTGAGTGAGCCACCATGCCTGGCCTTCGTGGATCTTAGTGGGTCCAGATGCACTCGGTTGAGGACCTACCATATGCACAGTGAGTGTGAGGCCTTTGGGAAACGCAGAGCTGATGATATTATTGGGGCTGGCAGAGGCTTACCTCTGCTGCCTCCCCCTCTAGCACCATGCCCATGAGCATGCATGTGCATGAGGGTGGCATGCGACAGTGGGAGGCGGAAAGGGTCAGGAAACAGCGTTGCAGAGTAAGCGGCAACTTGGGAGGCTGATCACTTTGTATCTCCAGCATGGTATTGCCCTCTGGCACAAGAGACCAAGTCCCTAAGAGGAAGTACCAGCATTTTGCAGGGAGCTGCAAGGGGTCCTGGGACGGGACTCTAGATGAACCATGCAGAAGTGACCATGCTGGTGAGAATGTGTGGGAAGGGGCTCATACCGATGCTTGGCATCCTGACAGGGAGGCTGTGAGGGGTGGGGACAGTGTGTGCCTTGGTGTCCAGAGACATGGAACTGCCTTCCCCACAGACAGGGTCAGGCAGGCTGGGTGACTCCATGTGTGAAATGCAAGAGAGATTGTAAAATGAGGCCCACATACAGTTACCAGACTGGCACGCAACAAAGCCAAGGAAAGGAAAGTTCACCTGTGCTCTAGGAGTGCACCAAGGTGCAAAAATAATATGCAAACAAACAGGGCAGCAGGCCAAGCTCGGGGTTCTGGTGAGGGAGGTGCTGGGAGGGCTGCAGGGTGGGTGCACATTCCAGCTGATGCCTGAGCTTGGCTGCTGAGGGCAAAGTAGCTGAGGGTGAGAATGACTGTGGGCCAGAGGATGAGGAAGGGAACGAAGCATAGGTAGGATGGATGTGAGAATGGCATGCACCATGACAAGGCCTCTGAGACCACAGGCACTGGACACTGGACAGATAACTCAATGTATAGCACGGAGATGGTGGACAGCATCCGGCCAACAGTGACAAAACCTTCCCTGTGATCTGATCCCATCCCATATATTGTAATTACTGTCCCATTACTGAGACAAAACACCAGACCAAAAGCAACTGGAGGGAGGAAAGGGTCTATTTTGGCTTATAGTCACAAGGGGAAGCTTTGTGATGGCAGGCAAAGGACGGTAGAGCCCCTGCATCACGTCTTGCCACAGCAGGTGAAAGAGAGCACCAAGAGTGACCTGATAGGGACCATTGTGGAAGAGGTGACAGGAAGAACATAAGAGCCAAAGGAAGGGGGGAGTGCTTTGCAATACTCTCTTCCAGACACAAATGGCCATGGTGTTCATGACCTCACAGTGGCTGACGCTACCTACACAAGGTCCGCATAAGAGAGAAAAGAAAATGATGACGTCAAAATAGAAGAGTCTAGTTGGAAAGAAGGGATTCAGTAGAGGGGGAATTTGGGAGGGAAAAAAAGTAGGGTGCTAGGAAGGGATTATGATCGTGGTATATTGTCTATATTTGTGGAGGTTGTCAATAAAAAGTTTAAAAGAAAAACAAAACAAAGCAAAAAAAAGTGAGGGGCTGGAGAGATGGCTTAGGAGTTAAGGCGCCTGCCTCCTAAGCCTAAGAATGCCCGTTCGATTCTCCAGGTCCCACATTTAGCCAGACACAAAGTGATGCAAGGGCGCAATGCTGCACTTGCCCACAAGGGGGCGCATGCATCTGGAGTTCGTTCACAGTGGCTGAGAGGCTGCTGGCGCGCCCATTCTCTATCTGTCTCTCTCTCTCTTTGTCTCTCTCTGACTCTCTCAAAAAAAAAAAAAAAAAAAAAAAAAGGAGGAGATGAGCTAACACTGGCAAGCTGGGAACTAACAATAAACCTTAAGGAACACCTCCAGTGTACACCTCCTCCAGACAGGCTGCACTACCCAAATTGTCACCAGCGGAGGACCAAATATTAAAAGCACATGAAGGCCAGGTGTGGTGGCACACGCCTTGAATCCCAACTCTCAGAAGGCAGCGGTAGGAGATCGCTATAAGTTCAAGGCCACCCTGAGACTACATAGTGAATTTTAGGTCAACCTGGGCTAGAGCGAGACCCTACCTCAAAAAAAACAAACAAACAAACAAACAAACAAAGCACATGAGTTGGGTCTGGAGCAATGGCTCAACAGTTGAGGCACTTACCTGCAAAGCCTGTATTTGATTCCCAAGTACCCACATAAAAGCCAGATGCACAAGGTGGAGCATGTGTCTGGAATTTGTTTGCAGCAGCTAGAAGTGCTGGCATGCCAATTTTCTCTGTCTCTCTTCTCTCTGTGTTTGCAAATAAATAAATAAAAATATTTTTTAAAGCATATGAGAAGCTGGGCATGGTAGCACATGCTTTTAATCCCAGCACTTGGGAGGCAGAGGTAGGAGGATTGCCATGAGTTCAAAGCCACCCTGAGACTACATAGTGAATTCCAGGTCAGTCTGGGCCAGAGTGAGACCCTACCTCAAAAAAAAAAAAAAAAAAAAAAAAAAAAAAAAAAGCATATGAGGGCTGGAGAGATGACTTAGCTGTTAAGGCACTTGCCTGCGAACCCTAAGGACCCACGTTCTACTCGCCAGATCACACATAAACCAAACACACAAGGTTACACATGCTCAAGGTTGCACATGCACAAGGTTGCACATGCACATAAGATGGTGTACATATCTGGAGTTCAATTATAATGGCTAGAGGCCCTGGTGTGCCAATTCTCTCTCTTCTCTCTCTCACTTGCTCACTCTTGCTCTCTCTCATCAAAAAAAAAAAAAAAAAAAAAAAAAAAGGCCAGTCTGGCCGGGCGTGGTGGTGCATGCCTTTAATCCCAGCACTTGGGAGGCAGAGGTAGGAGGATTGCTGTGAGTTCAAGGCCACTCTGAGACTACAGAGTGAATTCCAGGGCAGCCTGAGCTAGAGTGAGACCCTACCATGAAAAACAAAAATAAATAAATAAATAAAAGGCCAGTCTGTTGGCTTGTCTCAAAACGAAAGCATATGAGGGCTGGAGAGATGGCTTAGTGGTTAAAGCATTGCCTACAAAGCCAAAGGACCCAGGTTCGATTCCCCAGGATCCACGTAAGCCAGATGCACAAGGTGACACATGTGTCTGAAGTTCATTTGCATTGACTAATGGCCCTGGTGTGCCCATTCTCTCTCTTGCTCTCTCTTGCTCTCTCTCTTTCTTGTTCTGCCTCTTTCTTTCTCTCTCTCTCTCTCTCAAATAAATAAATAATAGAAAACAAAAAGCACATGAGGCTGGGCGTGGTCGCACACACTGTAATCCCAGCACTTGGGAGGCTGAAGTAGGTGGATCACTGTGAGTTTGAGGCCAGTGTAAGACTACGTACTGAATTCCAGGCCAGCCTGGGCTAGAGTAAGACCCTACCTAAAAACCCAGCGTGGTGGCACATGCCTTTAATCCCAGCACTCGGGAGGCAGAGGTAGAAGGATTGTGGTGAGTTTGAGGCCACCCTGAGACTACATAGTGAATTCCAGGTCAGCCTGGGCTAGAGCGAGACCCTACCTTGAAAAACCAAACAAAAAAATAAATAAAATTTAGAAAGCACATGAGTCTATGGTGGTATTTAACTCTAGCCACCACACCATAGGAAAGTACAAGCTAGGCAGTTTTGCCTAGTTTAGTGTAAAGCCCTAATGAAGATGCTCACAACATGGGCTGGAGAGATGGCTTAGCGGTTAAGGTGCTTGACTGCAAAGCCGAATGACCTCAGTTCAATTCCCCAGTACCCAGGTAAGCCAGATGCACAAGGTGGCACATGCATCTGGAGTTTGTTTGCAGCAACTGGAGACGCTGGTGCGCCCCTTCTCTCTCTCTCTTTCTCTCTCTTCATGAATAAGTAACTAACTAAATAAAAAGATGCTCACAAGTCATCGAGCTTAACCCTGACTTCACATTTTCTGCATTGCTTTACCACAGGAAGCACCACACACCTCACTAAGTACAAAGATAGGGGAAGACAGGGTGCTGTCTGCTGAGGGTCCAGTAGAGGCTCAGGCATCCTACACAGGGCTGGTCCAGAGGAGCACAGGACCCCAGCTGGGGCCACTCCCGCCATCCCCTGCCACAGTCTCAGGACACTGACCTGTGAGCTTTCCTTCCTTCAGGGAGTATCTCAAGACGACTGGCAAGGACAAGGGCCCCCGAGAACTCCCTCTGCAACAACTGGCCATGCCAACCTGCTCCTTGGCATCCCCTGGCCCTGTCCCTGTGATATTCGGTGCCCTCCTGCTCCTGGCTGCCTCCCTGGGCGCTCAGAATGAAAGTAGGTCTGGGTCTGACTTCTGCCAAGGGGAGGGGTGCAAAGAGCCAGACCGGGTGGCAAGAGCCGGCCACAGTCAGGCCCGGGGGGTGATGATTACCCTGCAGCCCCAGCTCTGACGTGGGGGAGCAGAGCAGGTGCCCCTGGGCCGCAGAAGGGACAGCAATGTTCCCCTGAGGTCAGCCAACCACAGGGGCCCAGCAGCACCGGAAGTCACTGTCAGAGGAGAGTGATGTCCAAGCTATGCTCAGGCTACATGGGAAATAGGGTTCCTGGAGTTGGAGGCCTGGGCCCTGGATGGCGGGTAGAGAGAGCAAGCAAGACAGAGAGAGAGAGAAGAGAGAGAGAGAGAGGACGGGGGGGGGGGAGAGGAGAGAGAAAATTGGTGTGCAAGGCCTCAGCCACTGAAATCAAACTCCAGATGCTTGGGCCACCTAGTGGGCATGTGCAACCTTGTGCTTGCCTCATCCTTGTGTGTCTGGCTAATGTGGGATCTGGAGAGTAGAACATGGGTCCTTAGGCTTCGCAGGCAAGCACCTTAATCACTAAGCCCATCTCTCCAGCCCCATTATTTAATTTTTATTTATTTATGAGAGAGAGGGGGAGAGAAGGAGGGAGAGAATGGGCACACCAGGGCCTCTAGCCACTGCAACCGAACTCCAGACACATGTGCTACCATGTGCATCTGGCTTACATAGGTACTGGGTAATCAAACCTGGGTTCTTAGGCTTCACAGGCAAGCACCTTAACAGCTAAGCAATTTCTCCAGCCCCATTTGTTTAATTTGCAAGAAATTTAATTCTCTGTAAGCACCTTAACCACTGAGCAATCTCTTCAGCCCCTTCATTCTTAGAAAAAAAAAATTGAGGTAGGTTCTTTCTTTAGCCCAGGCTGACCTAGAATTCACTATGTAGTCTCAGATTGACCTCAACCTCACAGAGATTCTCCTACCTCTGCCTCCTAAATGCTGGGATTAAAGGCATAAGCCACCATGCCCAGCAAGCCCCTTCATTTTTATACAAAGAGAAGGCATCGTAGAAGCCTTCCACTGATTCAATGCTTAGATAACACAGGAGACAGTAAGAATTGGGGTTGGATGACCAAAAGGGGTGCACCACTGGGAAAGTACATCCCCAGGTGCCTTGAGCCACCCACCTTAGATCCCCATCCAAGGACACAGACAATCAAAAATGCTGGACACTCCTCCAGTCCTCACTCCACCACTCTGCTGGCTAGCTACAAGGCGGCCACCACTGCTTCTCCAGGACCTCCCAGTAGCACACCCAGTGGAAATGTACACAGGAGTCCCAAACACATGCCCCTGCCCCCAGGAAGCAGTCAGTCACTGTCCCAGGCCTGCCCTGAGCACCTTCTCTACACAGTCTGGGACAACCCTACCTGTACGGAACTCATGCTGACTGTGCCCAGGGGCAACCGCACAGTGATGGCTTGTAACATCTCCAACACCTTCACCGATGTCACTGTCACACTGAACGTCCGTGGGAAGGAGAAGACCATCTTCAACAAGGCACCCCCAGGACGCTTCTCTCACGATGGGTGGCAACTCCAAGTACAAGGAGGTCAGGCCCAGCTGGTAATCGAAGCTGCCCAGGACACCCATGCAGGCCTGTACTGTTGGCATCTGAATGGTCACCAGAGAAATTACAGAAATTTCTCCCTGAATGTTTCAGGTGAGGTGAGAGCTGTGGTTGAGGGGTAGAGCAGGAAAGAATGGGGTGGAGGGAACCCTTCGCCGCTGTGCTCAGGACTCCACCAGGCATAGACCAGGACGCTCCTGGCCTGAACCCACTGTCCATCCTTGCCTTCACTCCAGTTCCCACCACCCCCGCTCTCATAACTCATTCCAGTTCAATCTGGCACGGTCACCTGAGCTCCTAGGAGGCAGGGGTGACATCAGAACTGCTGTTGGGCCTGGGAGAACATGGAAACTGCTGCCCCCAACCTGATGATATGTCTCTGGCAGAGCCCCAAGGCCTGGAGGAGACCGCATGCGAGGAACTGACCACACTCTCCTGGGGTAGGTATTGCAGCCTTGTCTCCAAGGTACAGGCTCCTTCCCCTCTCCAACCTGTTCCACCCCTGCAGCATCTATGCTGTGGACGGCGGCAGTGGGGTATAAAGGGTAAATGAGTGGGTGGGTGAGTGGGTGAGTGAGTGAGTGGGTAGGTGGGTGAGTGAGTGAGTGAGTGAGTGGGTGAGTGAGTGAGTGGGTGAGTGAGTGAGTGGGTGTCACAGGCAGACAGACATCCGCTCACCTCTCTGCTCCAGAACTAGCTGCTGTCAAACTGGAGCCTGACAGGTGGCAGGTCTCAGTCATCATTGGCCTCATCGTGGCACTGGCAGTGTTTACTGGTATGCTTATCTGGTATAGACGTCACTGTTTGCAGAAGCGCCTGAAGGTATGAGCCCCAGTGCCTGGTCTAAGGTAGGGAATGGAGGTCTCCCTGGGGCCCACTCTTACCGGATACTCTACCCTGAGGTCCCCCTGAGTCCTGGGAATGGGGGGACAGCGTGAGTCTCAGGCAGCAGGACTCCAGCTGGCTACAGCCCATCGCACTTTTGCGGGCTAACCCCACAGGGGCTTTCTGGCGCAGGTGCCCACCTGGAGTACAGCTTGGTCTTAAGTTCTTCCCAAGACTCCAGAGAAGTTGCATGGGGGACAGATCTGTGGTGTTTGGATCCGGTCATCCTTTGCCCCCAGGCTCAGAACCCAGCCTCTTCTGGGATTTGGGGAGCGTCACAGTGTGTATGAGCGTGCCCAACATTTGTGGTCTGCCTGCCTCTGTGCGCAGAGCTGTGTGGCTTCTGGGTGTCTACAAGTGACTGTGCCCAAGTGTCTGCACCTCGCTCAGTGTGAGCCAGCCTCTCAGCCTCCCTTCTTTCCTCCTTCCCTCCCTCCTTCTTCCCTCTTTCCTTCCCTCTGTCTCACATTTCCTCTTTCCATTCTTTCCCAGATGAGGAGGTTCCAGGCCCTGTAGGTCACGAGGAGCTGAGCAGAGCCACCTGCAGAGTGGATTCCAGAGAGAGACCGCCAGTACGGCTCATCATGTCCCCAGGCACTTGGAGCGCTCTAGGGACCCCACAATCCCCGGATCCCAGGTGCCCATGGAGCCGTCACAGCCAAATTCACAGGGCAAGTTTATAGGACCTTGTTTGTGTTTCTGGACACAGAGGACCCTGTCCCATGTGCCTGGGGATCCTTTAGGCCTGGATGAGGAAGGAACAGAAGCTACGGGGAAAGAGCCTGGGAATCTGCCTAACAACGGGCCTCTCATTCTCAGCTGGACAGCCTGTGGCCCCGTGGTCCTCATCTCTGCTTCCAAAATCTTTCCAAAATCAAGGAAGTTTAAAGTTGCATGGCCCTTTGTTAGAAATACCCAACTCTTAATAAATAGACTCTGAGCAATGAAATGGAGACAGGTTATTTTCAATCTTGCAAGGTTGGGCACAACCTTGAAAAAATGGCAGTAGGTTAGAGAGCGTGCTCAGCAGTTAAAGGCACTTGCTTGTAAAGCCTGAGTGTCCAGGTTCAAGTTCCCAGAACCCATGTAACTCCAGATGCACAAAGTGGCGCATGTGTCTGAAGTTTGTTTGCAGTGGCAAGAGACCATGATGTGCCCATTCTCTCTCTTTCTTTCCCTGCAAGTAAATGAATAAATAAATAAAATATATTTTATTAATTTATTTGCAAGCATAGAGGGGTACACTAGGGCCTCTAGCCACTGCAAAAAAAAAAAAAAAACTCCAGATGCATGTGCCACTTTGTGCATCTGGATTTATGTGGGTACTGGGGAATCAAACCCAGGTCATTAGGTTTTGCAGGCAAGTGCCTTAATCTCTGAGCCACCTCTCCAGCCCTATAACATTTTAAAAAATGGCAGTGTCCCGGCTGAGCACAGGAAGACATTGGCTGGGTTCTTGGGGAGGTACAATCTTCTTGATGTTGTTTTGTTTGTTTTGTTTTTCCCAAGTATGGTCTCACTCTATGCCAGGATGACCTGGAACTCACTTTGGAGTCCCAGGCTGGCCTTGACTATTCCTACCTCTGCCTCTCTAATGCTGGGGTTCGAGGCATGAGCCACCACACCCAGCTTAGACGTGAAGTCTTTATATCTTGGAGCTTTGACATGCGCAGACCCAGGCGTACACTGAGTGACTTCACAGTCTGTGGGTAAATTTCCACTCTGAAATCTAAATGACAGGGATTCAGAACCCTTTGCTTGTTACACCTGTAAATTCAAGTCTTTTTCTTATTGGAAGAATTTATTGTGAAAATGACCATCCTACCAAAAACAGTTTACAGATTGAATGCAATCACAATCATGATCCCCATATTATTCATCACAGAATAGAAAAAACAACCTTAAAAGTTATATGTATGCTGGGCATGGTGGTGCATGCCTTCAATCCCAGCACTCAGGAGGCAGAGGAAGGAGGAGGCCAGCCTGAGACTACATAGTGAATTCCTAAGCTAGAACGAGATCCTTGAAAAACGTTTTAAAAATCATGTAATAGCAAAAGGACCTAGATAACCAAAATTTCCTGGGAGAAAAGAATACTGCTGAAGACATCATCATACCTGATTGCTCCTTATTCTACAGAGCCATAGTAAGTACGGGGGAGAGGGGGGGCTGGAGAGATGGCTTAGTGGTTAAGGCACTTGCCTGTAAAGCCAAAGGACCACAGTTCAATTCCCCAGGACCCACGTAAGCCAGATGCACAAGGGGGCGCATGCATCTGGAGTTCGTTTGCAGTGGCTAGAGGCCCTGGCGCACCCATTCTTCCTCTCCCTCTCTCTTTCCCTCTCTCTGTCTCTAATAAATAAATAAAAATAAAATATTTTTTAAAAAAATTAAAAGGCTTGTATACATCAAAAGAAATAGTCATTCAAAGCCAGGTGTAGTAGCATACACATGCTTTTAATACCAGCACTCAGGAGGCAGAGGGAGGAGGATCACCATGAGTTTGAGGCCAGCCTGAGACTACAGAGTGAATTCCAGGTCAGCTGGAGCTAGAGTGAAGCCAAAAAGAAAGGAAGGAAGGAGAGAAGGAAGGAAGGAGAGAAGGAAGGAAGGAGAGAAGGAAGGAAGGAGAGAAGGAAGGAAGGAGAGAAGGAAGGAAGGAAAGAAAGAAGGAAGGAAGGAAGGAAGGAAGGAAAGAAGGAAAGAAGGAAGGAAGGAAGGAAGGAAGGAAGGAAGGAAGGAAGGAAGGAAGGAAGGAAGGAAGGAAGGAAGAAAGGAAGAAAGAAAGAAAGAAAGAAAGGGAAATAGTCATTTAAACAGGTAGCCTAAAAAAATGTGAGAAAGCCTTTGACAGCTCTACATCACACAGGGGATTCCTATCTAGAATATACAAAAAGCTAAACACCATTTGGGCAGGGGATGTTGCTCAGTGGGTAGAGTGCCAGCCTAGCATGCACAAGGCCCTCCCTGGGTTCAGACTCCAGCAGGGCATTAACCTAGGTGTGATGGCACATGCCTGTAATCCCAACACTGTGGGGGTAGAGAGAGGAGGATCAGAAGTCATCCTCACATAGTCAGCCTGTGCTACATAAGACCCCATCTCAAAACCATGAATCCCCTATCCAACAACAACAACAAAAGCTAGGCATGGTTAGGCACCCCTTTAATCCCAGCACTCAGGAGGCAGAGGTAGGAGGATCACTATGAGTTTGAGGACAGCCTGGAATGAAACAACATAGTTAATTCCAGGTCAGCCTGGGCTAAAGCAATACTCTACCTTGAAAAAAAAAGATCAAAAGAAGAAATAGGGGGCTGGAAGGATGGCTTAGCAATTAAGGCACCTGCCTGCAAAGCCAAAGGACCCAGGTTCAATTCCCCAGGACCCATGTAAGCCAGATGCTCTAGGTGGCACATGTATCTGGAGTTCCCATTGCAGTGGCTGGAGGCCCTGGTACACCCATTCTCTCTCTGCCTCATTCTCTGTCAAATAAATAAAAATAAAATAAAATGTTTTTTAAAAAGAAGAAGAAATAGGGGAGCTGGAGAGATGGCTTAGCAGTTAAGGCGTTTGTCTGCAAAGCCAAAGGATCCCGGTTCGACTCTCTCCAGGACCCACATAGCCAGATGCACAAGGGGGCACATGTGTCTGGAGTTCGTTTGCAGTGGCTGGAGGCCCTGGTGCGCACATTCTCTCTCTCTTTCTCTTTCTCTCTGCCTCTTTCTCAAATGGAAGGAAGGAAGGAAAGAAGGAAGGAAGGAAGGAAGGAAGGAAGGAAGGAAGGAAGGAAGGAAGGAAGGAAGGAAGGAAGGAATACATTTAAAAGAAGAAGAAATAAAGGGCTGATAAACTTTTTTTTTGGGGGGGGGGTCCAAGGTAGGGTTTCACTCTAGCCCAGGCTGACCTGGAATTCACTATGTTGTCCCAGGGTGGCCTCGAAAACCTCTTACCTCTGCCTCCTAAGTGCTGGGATTAAAGGCGTGTGCTACCACGCCCGGCTGCTGATAAACATTTTTAAATGTTCAACATTAATATCCATCAGGAAATTCAGACTGAAACAGCTTTGAGATTCTACCTCAACTCAGTCAAAATGGCCATGATCAAGAAATCAAATGCGGGCTGGAGGAATGGCTTAGCGGTTAAGGCATTTGGCTGCAAAGCTAAAGGACCCAGGTTCGATTCGCCAGGACCCATGTTAGCCAGATGCACAAGGGGGCGCATGCGTCTGGAGTTCATTTGTAGTGGCTGGAGGCCATGTCATGTCCATTCTCTCTCTCCCTCTTTCTCTGTCAAATAAATAAATAAATAAATAAATAAATAAATAAAAATAAATTTAGGGCTGGAGAGATGGTTTAGCGGTTAAACGCTTGCCTGTGAAGCCTAAGGACCCCGGTTCAAGATTCAATTCTCCAGGACCCACGTAAGCCAGATACAAGGGGGTGCATGCATCTGGAGTTCGTTTGCAGTGGCTGAAGGCTCTGGCACGCCCATTCGCTCTCTCTCTACCTGCCTATTTCTGTATCTCTCTCTCTCTCTCAAATAAATAATAAAATATTTTAAAAAAAAATAAATAAAAATAAATTTAAATTTAAAAAAGAAATCAAATGAAAAAAAATCAAGTGATAACGAGTGCTGGTGAGGATGTGGGGAAAGGGAAACGTTGATTCACTGTTGGTGAGAGAGTAAACTGTTGCAGCCGTTATGGAAATCAGAGTGGAAGTTTCTCAAAAAACTGAAAATCGAACTAACATGACCCAGCTATGCCACTACGCAGCACATACACAAAGGACTGTATACCTATGACCGAGCTAGCTGAACATCCATGTTCATTGCTGCTCTAGTCACAACTGCTAGGGACTGGAATCATACATTATACATACAATAAACTTCATTTTAACATGTTCCTTTCTGTACGCATTGTATTTCGGTGACATTCACCCTCTCCTGTCGCCTCACATTCCCGCTGCTCCCCTCCCTCTTCCCAGCAGGTCTCCGTTCTGCTTACCTGCCTGCTCAGGGGCTTGTTGAAGGGTTTTCATTAGGTTTCCTACAGGATTTGGGGCGACAGATTATTTACAGAAGCATGAACCTCCTTATCAATGGCTACACCACTGAAGACTGTCTTCCTCCCAAGGTAGCTGACCAGTCACTGCTTACAGACACTCAGAGAAGGGTGAGGCCTTGCGAGTCCTCTCCCCTAGCTACCATTATCTGACTGTAAGCTCTGAGGAAGGGGCAAGGCCCCATGGGCCCTTCTTCCCATAACAGGATGCTGGCAGGCCTGGTCTTGTGTAGGCATTG
The DNA here is from genome assembly GCA_036365145.1 of Orientallactaga sibirica. Classification (NCBI taxonomy): domain Eukaryota; kingdom Metazoa; phylum Chordata; class Mammalia; order Rodentia; family Dipodidae; genus Orientallactaga; species Orientallactaga sibirica. Next base: position 1,087,778 of record JAEOAD010000013.1, read on the forward strand.
TGCCAGCCATCACAGCTGCTATGAGCTCAAGAATGCAGGGTGATGTTGTGCTCCAGGAGGTCACCCCACCCCTTCCTCTGGACCCTACCTTTGCCCATCCCTTCCCTGATGTTGCTTGAGCCTTGGAGAGGGTGATATACAAGCCCTATTTATGGCGGGGCATTTGACAGACCTTATTCTCAACACTTTGACCAGTTATGAGTCTCTGAGGTTATCACTGCCCATTGTAAAAGGGAGCTTCTCAGGCAAAGCTTATGGCAGCATTAATCAGTGGGTATAAACATAATTATTTAGAGGGCACTTTGATGGGCGCCTCCTGTCCATTTAGCAACCTCAACAGACAAGAGCTTTTGACCAGACTTTATAGCGTCATACATCGGTTCCCTCCTGACGGGCAGGCTTCCATTCCAACTAGACAGTCACTGGTTACCTGCATTGCTGACGTGTCAGTATTGCACCACTGGGCACATTTTGCCTGGCTGGTCGGGACCAAAGCTGACTAGGACTTTTGATGAGAATTCTCCCTCAGCAGCCCGCATAGCACCTTCTAATACTGTAAGAGCTAGCCAACAGGGAATACGTTTCTAGACTGGTTCCAGTTTGATTTCTCTGTGTCCTGTAATAAAGCCTATGGTGTCTTCAGCCATGGGATTGCACCATTTAGTTCTGAGGGCAACCGAGAGACATAGCAAATGCGTGTGTTGTTTTGGGAGCTCCCAAGGCTTCCAGGATCAACACCCATAGGGTGCTGGCTGGGGGCAGGTATTCTTAGTGGACTTGCTCCCCTCCCTCCCAATGTGTGCATGATTCATGTAGGCAGGCATTGCTGTGGGCACAGGACAGATGGGGTGGAAGGAAGAGTGACCCCAACTGCACAGAGCATCCTGCACCCAACAGGCCCTGGGTGAGGCCAGCTAAGTGCTGGCCACAATCTACAGAAACTTGTTGCTATAGATATCTATTAATGTTCCTGATTAATCAAGAGCATTTTTAAAAAAGCTATTCATTTATTTGAGAGAGAGAGAGACAGAGAATGGGCATGCCAGGGCCTTGAGCTATTGCAGACAATCTCCAGACACACGCACCACCTTGTACATCTGGCTTGCGTGGATACTGGGGAATTGAACCTGCATCCTTTGGCTTTTCAGGCAAGTGCCTTAACCGCTAAACCATCTCTCCAGCCCAAGAGAGCTTGGGTCTTTTTTTCTTTTTTTAAGGTTTAGAGAGAGTTTATTAGATTAAGAGAAGGGAAGAGAAGTGCAGCGAGCTCCTGCCATGTGATGGAGAGCAGGAGAGGGCAGAAAGCCCATATGGGAGTAACGGGGAGGGGGGTCTCCTCTCACCTCTGCCCAGCCTGGCCAAGACTAGGGAAGCTTAGCACAACCTGGAAGTTCAGGAGCCATCCAAGAAAGACAAGTCGTCGTCATCTTCCCCTTCTCCTTCTTCTCCTTCCCCTTCTCCTTCTTCTTTTTCTGAGGTAGGATCTCACTCTGGCCCAGGCTGACCCGGAATGCACTATGTAGTCTCAGGGTGGCCTTGAACTCACAGCGATCCTACTGTTTCTGACTCCCAAGTGCTGGGATTAAAGGTGTGGACCACCATGCCCAGCTTCTCTTTTATTTTGATATCACCATTTTTCCCCTCTTATTCTTTTTTTTTTTTTTTTTTTTTTTTTTTTTTTTTGGTAGGGTCTCACTCTGGTCCAGGCTGACCTGGAATTAACTGTGTAGTCTCAGGGTGGCCTCGAACTCACGGCGATCCTCCTACCTCTGCCTCCCGAGTGCTGGGATTAAAGGTGTATGCCACCACGCCCTGCTTTTTCCCCTCCTATTCTTAAGGTCTCTCTCCTTACTCACCTGAATCTGATTACAAGGTTCACCTTAATTGGATGTCTCATCTGCATAAAGGTATAAAGGAGACTAACTACGTGGGCAAGCCTTCTTGTCTCCTTGTGATTTCCCCTGAACACCAGTACGCAAGTCTTTCCCTCCCCTTCTGGCTGGTTTATTTTCCTGCTTGCCTTCTAGATGTGTCTTGCTTTGGGGTACTGTAGGGTTTGGGAGTGACCAACACCACGCAAACCACTCTGAGGCAAAGATGAAAGCTTTTATTCAGGAAAAGCATGAGCTGCCAGGACTGACTCTCAAGAGAGAGGCACACCCTCCAGGGCTCAGGGATCATTGCGGAAGAGGGGGTGGATAGAATGGAAGAGCCAAAGGAAGGGTATGACTTCTTACAATGCAACTGCCCAGACAGAAATTGGCCTTGATATCCATAACCTTGCAGTACCTAGCTATACCTTCACAAGACCCTCAAAATAGAAGAAAAAGATGATGACATCAAATGAAAAGAGAGACTAATGGAGAGAGGGAGGGGATACGATGGAGACTGGAGTTCCAAAGAGGAATGGGGGGAGGGAAATATCATGCATTTTTTGTATGTAAGTATAGAAGTTGTCAATAAAAATAAAATAAATAAATAAAAATAAATAAATAAAAATTTTAAAAAGAGAGGAACACAGCTCACCTGAGTTTTTAGGTAGTGGGCTTTATAGGGCTTTTCAGCTGGGGGAAAGTGAGGAAGGGGAAAAAAAACTCATGTTAAGTTGAATAGAAAATTCTTTAGGGGGGATCATTACATTAACCATTTGAAATAGCTAGAGTGTGGGCTGGAGGGATGGCTTAGCAGTTAAGGCATTTGCCTGCAAAGCCAAAAGACCCGGGTTCGATTCCTCAGGACCCACGTAAGCCACATGCACAAGAGGGCACATGCGCCTGGAGTTCATTTGCAGTGGCTGGAGGCCCTGGCATGCCCATTCTCTCTTCTCTCTCTCTCTCTCTCTCTCTCTCTCCTTCTCCCTCTCTCTCCCTCTTTCTCTCTGTCAAATAAATAAATATTTTAAAAAAAGCTAGAACAGAACATTGGCCAGGTGACTTACGAGATCACGGGGCAGGAAACCATGACCTGGGGCAGTTAGGCAAGGAGGGGATGAGGACCAGGTGGGTTCTTGAAGAATGGGACAGTCCACTTCCCCCACGCCTGTCACCATTCTTGGGAGCCTGTCCGACCTAACATTGCAACCTTTTGTTGATAAGAAGGGGTGGTAGACTCTCTTCTGTAAAGTCTTCATGCTGACCACAGGGGTGACAAGTTCTGATGGGCGAGGCTGGATAATGTCGTCGATGAGTCTCCCTTCAGGGCAGGTGATGAGGAGGCAGGTCCTCGGTGTCTAGAGGCTGCTAGGACACAGAGGAGGGACAGGTCAGTAAAAGTTGGTTGAATTTTCGGTGGGTGACTTGATCCACCTGATTTTGGATGCATCTCAGAAGGCAGAGAAGCCAGTTTTAGGTCTAGGAGTGCCAAAGCCAGGGCCAGACCATCCCAAAGATGTTCCATGAACCAGAGGGAGTTGGTGCTCCTGCCTGAAGCTGGTCGGCCAGGTTTTTTAGTTTGTTCATTTCAACCTCTACCTTGCCTGATTGGTTAGCATAGTAGCAGCATTCCTCATTCAGAAAAAGGCAGGCCCCTCCTTTGTCGGCTATCAGAAGGTCTAGGGCTCGGTGGTTCTGTAGCAGGACGGAGGCCAGAGAAGAAAGTTATTCTTGTAGCAGTCGCAGGGCCTCAGTGGACCCCTGGACTGCCATGCTATTCTGTAGAAAGTCTTTCATAAAGAAATTAGGCTAGGGGAGCCGGGCGTGGTGGTGCACACCTTTAATCGCAGCACTCGGGAGGCAGAGGTAGGAGGATCACCATGAGTTAAAGGCCACCCTGAGAATACATAGTAAAGTCCAGGTCAGCCTAGACTAGAGTGAAACCCTACCTTGAAAAAAAAAAAAGAAAAGAAAGACATTAGGCTAGGGCTGGAGAAATGGTTTAGATGTTAAGGCACTTGCCTGCAAAGCCTAAGGACCCAGGTTTGACTCTCCAGATCCCACCTAAGGCAGATGCACAAAGGTGAGGCAAGCACAATGTTGCACATGCCCACTAGGTGGCCCAAGCATCTGGAGTTCGATTTCAGTGGCTGAGGCCCTAGTATGCCAATTCTCTCTCAAAAAAATATATAAAAGAAAAAGAAGCTGGGCGTGGTGGCGCACGCCTTTAATCCCAGCACTCAGGAGGCAGAGGTAGGAGGATCGCCATGAGTTCAAGGCCACCCTGAGACTACATAGTTAATTCCAGGTCAGCCTGGGCCAGAGTGAGACCCTACCTCAAAAAAATATATAAAAAAAAAAAAGAAAAAGAAAAAAATTTTTAAGTAGAAGATATTAGCTAGGTGCAGTGGTATACACCTTTAATCCCAACACTCGGGAGGTAGAGGTAGGAGGATTGCTGTGATTTCGAGGCCACCCTGAGACTACATAGTGAATTCCGGGTCAGCCTGGACTAGAGCAAGACCCTACCTTGAAAAAAAAAAATCTTAGAGCCGGGCATGGTGGCGCGTGCCTTTAATCCCAGCACTCAGGAGGCAGAGGTAGGAGGATCGCCATGAGTTCTAGGCCACCCTGAGACTACAGAGTGAATTCCAGGTCAGCCTGGGCTAGAGTGAAACCCTACCTCAAATAATCAAAAAAAAAATCTTTTTAATTTGAATCTTCTGAGGGATAATTTTAGTTCTTTCCAATATACTTTCTAAATATTTATATGGAGGTATATTTTGTACATTTTCTAGTGCTATATCTAAACCATATAAGTTAAGTCTTATTCTGCCTGATTATATAACTCATATATAGTTTGTTCATATCCATATAATGTATTATAATAGTGTCCAGATATTTATCCCTAATAATTTGTAAAGGCTGCTTGACATAATACTGACAGAGTGCAGGGCCACTCACATGCCTTGAAGCAGTACTTTCCAGTACTTTCCACTTTCTTGTGGGCTGTTGATTAGTAAGAGCAGGTATAGTAACTGAACCTTGTCAGTCTGCAGGTGTGATGGAATGGTGAGAAAACCGTCTTTGAGACCTATTATTTTCAAGGTCCTTGCATTAGGTATCACACTAGGCTGAGGTAGCCCTAACTATAATGACCCCATGGGCTGGATCACTTCATTGACCTTTCATAAGTCAGTTAACATTCTCCATTTTCCTGATTTCTTTTTTATCACAAAAACTGGAGAATTCCATGGACTACTACATTTCTCTATGAGATTTGCTTCTAATTGTTCTTTTACCAAACTTCCTGATACCACTAGTTTCTCTTTTGTCAATGGCACGCCTCCACTGAGACTGGAGTTGTTGTCAACTATTTTAATGACAATGCATATTTTATTGAAGCCGTGGCCCTTGGTGTAAATTTGACTTTTGCTCTATATTAATAGACATTTTCCATTGTGATAATAAATCTCTTCCCTATAGATTTATATCGATATCAGCAATGTAAGGTTGGAAATGTCCTATTCTCCTTTCTGGTCCTTCACAGGACAGCTTTGGTGAACATTAGACCATTTTCCTACCCCTGTAAATGTAGGTTCAGGCTGTAAAAGGCCATTCAGGAGGCCAGTATTTTTGTGATATAATTGTAACATCAGCCCTGGTGGCAATTAATCCAGCAAAAGTTTTGCCTTGAATGACTAGTTTGGGGCATTTATCTCCCACATCGGCCTGCCAGAATACTGATTTTCCTGTGCTTCGAAACCCTCTGGGTCTGTCTCTTGGACCAGCTTTTCGTCTTCTGTCAGGTGGTGACGGTAGTTGGGTGTTTGTTGGCCTTGGGTTCTGCTGGGGTTGGAGCACTTATCACTGCCATGACGTCACCTTTAGAATCACAGTCTATAACCCCAAATGTATGTGTGTTTTGCATAGTTAGGCTACTTCTTCCTATAATTAAACCTACGGTGCCTTCAGAAATTGGACCAATTATTCCAGTAGGGACCCTGGTCCCCTTTTGATGTGGTAAAAGTTGTACAGTATCCGTAAGAATCAAATCTGATGCTGCACTCCCCCTAGTGGCTCGGGATAAATCTGAGAGGTTCGCATTCCAGGCTCTTACTGTTCTGTCTGGGCCCTAAACTAGGCCCAGTTTGTCAAATGTCAAAAGGATTGTCCTTCCTTTGTAATTGTGATGGGCATTCACCAGCCCAGTGTTTTCCTTTCTTACACCGAGGACATAATCCAGGAGGTATAGAATTTGAATTCTGAATATTTGATCTGCCATATTGTGGATCAGTTTTTGTTTTTCTATAGTCTTTCCTCATATGCCTTAATTTTCAGTTAGTTAAAGTATTTTATTGTAGTGGTTTTTTTTTATTTATTTATTTATTTGAGAGAGCGCGAGAAAGAGGCAGAGAGAGAGAGAGAGAGAGAATAGGCGCCGCAGGGCCTCCAGCCACTGTAAATGAACTCCAGATGCATGCACCACCTTGTGCATCTGACTTATATGGGTACTGGGGAATCGAACTGAGGTCCTTTGGCTTTGCAGGCAAGCACCTTAACCGCTAAGCCATCTCTCCAGCCCTGTTGAAGTGTTTTTATTTTATTTTATTTTTTTTTATTTGGTTTTTTTTTTGAGAGAGAGAGAGACAAAGGAAAAGACAGAGAATGGGCGCACCAGGGCCTCTCAGCCGCTGTGAATGAGCTCCAGACACATGTGCTCCCTTGTGTGCATGTGTGACATTGTGTTTGCATCATTTTTGTGTCTGACTAAACGTGGGACCTGGAGATTTGAACAAGCATTCTTAGGCTTTGCAGGCAGGCACCTTAACCATTAAGTCATCTCTCCAGCCCTTTATTTGCTTTTTAGAGGTAGGGTCTCACTCTAGCTCAGGCTGGCCTGAAATTCACTCTGTAGTCTCAGGGTGGCTTCAAACTCACAGAGGTCCTCCTACCTCTGCCTGCCAAGTGCTGGGATTAAAGGTGTGCACCACCATGCCCAGCTTTTGTTTGAGTGGGTTTTTTTGTTTGTTTGGTTTTGGTTTTGGTTTTTTGAGGTAGGGTCTCACTCTAGCCCAGGCTGACCTGCAATTTACTCTGTATTCTCAGGGTGGCCTTGAACTCATGGCAATCCTCCTATCTCTGTCTCCCCAGTGCTGGGATTAAAGGTGTGCACCACCGTTTGAGTGTTTTTAAAAGAAGCCTGGGGCTGGAGAGATGGTTTAGCAGTTAAGGTGCCTGCCTGCCAAGCCTAAGATCACCAGTTCGATTCTCCAGGTCCCATGTTTAGCCAGATGCAAGTGTGCGATGCTGAGCTTGCCCACAAGAGGGCACACACATCTGGAGTGCGTTCATGGCAGCTGAAATGGCCCTGGTGTGCCCATTCTCTCTCTCTCTCTCTCTCTGCCTCTCTCTCTCTCTCTTCCTCTCTCTCTCTCTCTCTGTTTCTCTATCAAAAAATAAAGAAGTCTATAAAGCTGCTGCCAATAAATTAGCAGGTTCTGAGCCAAAGCCCATGCAGGCTTTATATACTCATCTGGAGCAGACAGCTTCAGGTTTGCTGAGATGAACTTCCAGGCCAGGCAAAGTTATGGAGGAAGGGATATTTATTGAAGCTTACAGATCCAGGGGAAGTTCCATAATGGCAGAAGAAGCTGGTCTGCTTTCATAGGACCAAACACAGAGAGCAAAGCCACAAGCCAAAAGCCACGCAGCACAGCACACCTCAGGAACTCCAGCTAGGCACACTTTGCATATCTTTAGATTGAAATCTCCAACCCACCACCACACCTTAAGATCCGCCCAGTGACACTGCCTCCAACCAAGTGCTGCAGCTGCAAACTACAAACTAGTAAAACACTGAATATATTGGGGGTCATCTATTCAAACTACCACATCATCTAAAGGATCCCCTTGAACTTTTAGAGGTCTAATAACTCTTTGACACTCGGAATTTGCATTTTCATAGGCTAATGTTTCAAGTAATGTATCCTTCCTTTCAGGGTTAGATACCATCTTTTCTATAGCTTTTTTAAAAAATATTTTTAAATGTTTTATTTATTTATTTATTTATTTATTTATTTTTATTTGAGACAGAAAGAAGGAGAAGCCGGGTATGGTGGCACATGCCTTTAATCCCAGCACTGGAAAGACAGAAGTAGGAGGATTGCCATGAGTTCAAGGCCACTCTGAGAATACAGAGTGAATTCCAAGTCAACCTGGGCTAGAGCGAGACCTTACCTTAAAAACCAAAAGAAAGAAAGAAAGAAAGAAAGAAAGAAAGAAAGAAAGAAAGAAAGAAAGAAAGAAAGAAAGAGGGAGAGAGAGAATGGGCACATCAGGGCCTCCAGGCACTGCAAACAAACTCCAGACACATGTACCACTTTGTGCATTTGGCTTAAGTGGGTACTGGGGAATTGAACCTGGGTCCTTTGGCTTCACAGGCAAGTGCTTAATGTTAAGCCATCTCTCCAGCTCTCTATAGCCTTTTTTAGTGGAGACCAAAAAAGTCTGTGTATGGTTCATGAGTAGATTGTATGATTTTTACAAAAGATTGTGTAGTTTTCCTGGAGTTTCTACTCTACCCCATGCTCTCAAACAGCATAAGCAGACTTGAGTGATTGCTCACAAGTGATGGTGCATTCTTTACAACATTTCTATTGCCGTTTGATCTGCTTCATCTCACAAGTCTTAAACTGCATAGACGCTCCTAGAGCTAAATAGTTCAAGCTAACATGTCCCAATCAGAAGGAATCATTCTGAATCCATTGGCAATTCCTTGCAAAATTCCTTTTATTAAAGGAATACCATATATTGAATGTTTCTAATCTATATTAGTTTAGATGGAATATAATCAATGCATCTATAAGAAATGTAAATGTACTTAGGCCTTTCTGTGAAGCAATAGACGGTGCACTTCTCTCCTCTGACACCGCAGCGGTGTGTATGTGGAGGGGGGGGGTTCCTGTGATGGTAGCAAACAAGGATTCTGTGACTCTGAGCCTGACCCCTTTGGACAATATATAACTACCTTATCTCAGGAGACAGCTGCCTGTACTTGATCTGATTTGACAGAACCCTACACTTATGGACATAAATCTCTCCCCTCTCTAATTCAGATAAAAGATTGTAAAAGGTGCCAGGCGTGGTGGCGCACGCTTTAAATCCCAGCACTCAGGAGGCAGAGGTAGGAGGATCACTGTGAGTTCGAGGCCACCCTGAGACTACATAGTGAATTCCAGGTCAGCCTGAGCTGGAGTGAGACCCTACCTCGAAAAACCAAAAAAAAAGATTGTAAAAGGTATATAAGCCCAGCACAATCTGAGCTCAGGGCCTCTGTCAGGTTTTTGGCATTAGCCAGCAGAGGTCTGCACGTGAATAAAGGCTCACTCCCTCTCTCTGAAGTGGATCATACCTGATTATTCTCATTGACTCATTAACTCCTATAACACTTTCACATAAGTAGATTGCATTCCATACATCATTATAGCACTTTTTAATTCCTTTATAATTTTTTTTTTCGAGGTAGGGTCTCACCCTAGCTCAAACTGACCTGGAATTCACTATGTACTCTCAGGGTGGCCTCAAACTCACAGCGATCCTCCTACCTCTGCCTTCCAAGTGCTAGGATTAAAGGTGTGATCACAACACCCGGCTCCTTTATAATTTTAAAAGATAAGAGATTATGTCTATATTCTAAGTAACCTTGAGGGTATTGTGCATTCAGAAGACATTGTTCAATCATTACTGGATATGCTAAAGACACGGGATGCATCAGTAGCTCCCTGCTTCCGAGCTCCTAAAATAGATTGCATAAAGGTTGACGCTGGCGTCTGACTTGGCATTGACGCTCGAGCCGTAGATGGAAAAGCAGCATATTGAGGGGCATTGAGGAGCTGAGATGAGGAGTCAACACTGGAGTGGTGGGGGCTGAAGGGACTCTAGAAACCGGGCAAACTAATTCTTCCAAGGGATATTTAGTCTTTAAATTCCCCGTTTTTTTCAATTAAACCTTCTAGTTTTCTTTCTAATAATTCCTTTCTTTCCCCGGAGTATGAAAGTTTATGTTTACTTGCATTTTCAGAGTTTGCACTGGAATCAGAGAAACTAGCATCGTCCTGTTTAGAATCTTTAAAAGTTCCAAGCTCCTTTTTTAAAAAAAAGGTTTTTTAAATTTATTTGAGAGAGACAGACAGAGAGAGAAAGAGGCAGATAGAGAATGGGCACACCAGGGCCTCCAGCCACTGCAAACAAACTCCAGATGCATACGCCCCCTTGTGTATCTGGCTTACATGGGTCCTGGGGAATCAAACCTCGAACTGGGGTCCTTAGGCTTCACAGGCAAGCGCTTAACCCCTAAGCCATCTCTCCAGGCCCCTAAGCTCCTTTTTAGTGGATGATATTTTCTCTGCCTCAGATTCATTTTCTAGGGATTTTTTTCAATTCCTGAATTAACTTTATGCATCTTTTTTTTCTTTTTTTCGGGGCTGGGGGAGGATTAAGGTAGGGTCTCACTCTAACCCAGGCTTACCTGGAATTCACTATGTAGTTTCAGGGTGGCCTCGAACTCCCATCGATCCTCCTATCTCTGCCTTTCAAGTGCTAGGATTAAAGGCATTCGCCACCATGCCCCGCTGAATAAATATATATTTTTTAAAAGGCAAAGCCCCTCTGTGCTGCTTTGGATGTGAATCCGCTGTACCTGTGTACGTCTTGTTTCTCTAGAGACGCACCCTGCAACACATCAAGGGCCATCTGCTAGATGCTCCTTTTACAGTGCCCAGGCCTGGCCTTGGTCCCCCTCCCTCCCCCCATGTGCAGGGGAACCTAACAACCAGCCACACAGGACAGGCCTCAGGCCTGGTGAGTGTGACTCCTCCCACCTGGCTTGCTGGGCCTTCCCCTCTCACGTTCCACCCCCACCCAACAGTGCCCAAGACTACAGGAAGCCCTCCCCTGCGCTACTGGTGCAGCCTTCGTGTCTCTTCCCCCAATATATCCTCTGAGATCCTTGCTAGGCACTCAGCAAGCTACTACAGCCAGGGGGTGTGGCCAGTCTGGAGAGGGCAGCACTGGTTGGCAGGCTGGGTTTGGGCAGCATGATCTGGCAAGTCCTGCTACTCCCACTGGGCACCCTGGCTGGGTCCCTGACCGCCCAAGGTAAGTGATTTTCCACCTACTGCAAGGGCTTGGGGGGGGGGGCTTTGAGTAAGACTTCCTGCACAGACCCCATCCTGCCAAGGGCCAGGAGCAGCCCAGTGCGTATCAGGAAGAGGGGAAGGGACGCTTTCTTTTACACCTTTGTCCTTTTAGTTATTTAGTGCAAGTGTCTGTGGGAAAGTCCTGTGGTAAGGTGCAAAGATAAGAGTGTGGGAGGCTCAGGGGCTCTCAGACACAATCCTGTGCAAAAAACCAGCATGGTACCTAGTTTGTGAGAGGCTGAGGACTACATTGTGCTGAGAGAATGAGCTGCCAGGTGTGGTAGCGCACGCCTTTAATCCTAGCACTGGAGAGACAGAGGTAGGAAGATTGCCCCGAGTTTGAGGCCAGCCTGAGACTACATAGTGAATTCCAGGTCAGCCTAGGCTAGAGCGAGACCCAACCTCGAAAAACAAAAATAGAAAAATGAATGAATGAAAGAAGGGTCCTGTCTACGTGGGAAGATGGGAACTATGGTGCCCCAGGCTAGGGGAGTCCTGTGGATAAGTCAGTATGTGCCCCCTCCACAGAGCCACAGGCTGTGGACACTTGGAAACTATGGGGAAACTGAGGCAGCCAGTGGTGGAATGAGAAATCTAAGGGAAGATGGACCCGTGGCCTCCAACTGTGGGGACTCACTTAAGAGAAGGAGAAAGGCTGGAACCAGGATGGGGAGTGGCCGGGTTGTAGGAAGAAAGAAGCCGCACCTGCAGCCTCTCCAGTGCTGATTTTGTTGTTGTTGTTGGTTTCGAGATTGAGTCTCACTCTGGTCCAGGCTGACCTGGAATTCACTATGTAGTCTCAGGCTGGCCTTGAACTCACAGAGATCCTCCTACTTCTGCCTCCCAAGTGCTGGGATTAAAGGCATATGCCACCACGCCCAGCTGATTTTTTAAAATTTTATTTTACTTTATTTATTTGAGAGAGAGAGAGAGGCAGATAGAGAGAATGGGTGCGCCAGAGTCTTCAGTCATTGCAAATGAACTCCAGACTCATGTGCAACTTTGTGCATCTGGCTTACGTGGGTCCTGGGGAACTGAACCTGGGTCCTTTTACTTCATAAGCAAACGCCTTAGCTGCTAAGCCATCCCTCCAGCCCTGATTTTTTTTTTTTTTTTTGTGAGGTGTCAGGCAGCCTGGCCTGTGCCCCATGAACACCTCAGAGCTGAAGCATAGCCACCCAGGTGCCAGCATCCAGTGCTGTCCAAGGCCTCCAACCTTTTGCTCAATGGTTGGCCCAGGGCCAGTCTTCTCAGGGACCTGCTCTGTACCATTCCTGCACAAAACCAGTGGTGACAGGGCTGGGTCCTTCACAGAGGTGCAGCAGCCTCCCCGGTACGTGATCGCCCCAGAGGGCGGCTCCGTCAACATCACCTGCTCTACCCGTGGAGCCCTGTATGGAATCTACCTGATGCAGAGCTGGCCACAGAATGCTCAAGTGACTTACTATGAGAGCGGAAGGAACTCCACCGTGGACAAGCGCTTCAGAGGTCGTATCCACTTCTTAGTGTCCCAGGACACTCTGACCATCACCGTGAGCCTCCTGCAGCTGACTGACTCTGGCGCTTACACCTGCCGGGCCTCTATGGAAATGGACGATGCCTGGGGTTCCGCCACCCTGGTTGTGGTGACAGGTAGGGGAGCTACCCACCTACTGAGGCAGTTTAGGGGTGACAGGGCCTCTCCAATGTACAAATGAGGAATGTAACGTCCTTGAACCTGTCGTTGCAGTAAGGAGGTCACTCCCTAGCTCTAGTTGTCTTTGATCTCAACCTGAGTCTGTCCCTAGAAAAGAAATCATCTCCCCCTTTCAAGTAGGCTTTCCTTTCTGGAAGATGGAGATTCCCAAGATGATCACCCCTTCGCAAAACTCTTGATAACACCCAGGACCCTGAGGTGTTCGGTATAGCTGCATCCAGAATCTAAAAAAGGCTTCCAATCTGGCTGTCTGTGCAGGCTTCCCCTTTTCCAGGAGCCCGGCTCATGCCTTCCTCTTGGGCACGAGCTCTGTCTCCTTCCTCCTCTTACATTCTATTTATGTTCTAATAAAACCTCTAAAATTCACCCTCTGCTCTGTGGATGTCAAATCTTTGAACTCATGAAAAAATCTTAAGGCCACTGACTCAGCGAGGCCTTTGCATGACGATGGAGTTTTTCGGGACTCTACCTCCTGAGCTATTGCCCATCCAGAGCTGAGAAACACTCCATTGTGCCCCAAAGACACCCCAAAATTCCTGCATCAATACAACTTCCCAAGCCATGCTTGCTTAGGCCCCTTAGAGCACACCTCTTTGAGAAAGCTGTCTAAATTACTACCCCTGCCACCGGCACAGCCCCCCGCTGTCCTGACCCGAGGCCTGCCAATGCCTCTTTTTTCTTATTGACAGCTTCCGTAATTATAGACAATAAACCATGATGATTCCCTCCCCCTCACTTTCCCCTTCACCATTCCATTCTCCATCATATCCCCTCCCCCTCTTAATTAGTCTCTCTTTTATTTTGATGTCGTCATCTTTTCCTCCTATTATGAGGGTCTTGTGTAGGTAGTGTCAGGCACTGCGAGGTCATGGGTATCCAGGCTATTTTGTGTCTGGAGGAGCACGTTGTAAGGAGTCCTACCCTTCCTTTGGCTCTTACATTCTTTCCACCACCTCTTCCGCAATGGACCCTGATCCTTGGAAGGTGTGATAGAGATGTTTCAGTGCTGAGCACGCCTTTTTTTGTTTGTCTTGTCAGAAAAACTGTCTCAAGGAGCATACAGATGCCAGAAACCTCTGCTGACATCTGTCACTCTTCCAGCTACCCTTGCTGTAGTCTTCTTCCTCACTGGGCTGGGCCTGGGGGTGCTATGCATGCAGAGGAAGACACAGGTACGTGAGCTTTAAGCTGGCCCTCCTCAGGGAACAGAAGAGCAGGAAGGGAGAACGCTTACGGACCAGAGAGCTATCCAGGCAGGAAACCCTGGCACCCACTCTACCCACTCCTGCAGTGTCCTCAAGGTCGCTCTCAGGACGTAGGTAGCAGAGTACTAAAGATTCAGGGAGGAGGTGGGGGGAGGTATCTGGAAAGGACACAGAGGGGAGAGTGGAATCCAGAGGTACAGCATAGGACCACTGACCAGGCCTCTGTGCATAGCTGAGTGAGACATATGTGTGAGTGTATGTGAACATGGGAGATGCATGCATATGAATGTGCATGTGCCATGTGATAGCATGTGTATAAGCATGGATGACTGCCATGTGGGAAGCCCAAGTGACTGCGTGTGCATGTGACGGTATGCATGTGAGCTGTGTGAGTGTATGTATGTGTACTACGAGATGCATGGTTGTTAGTGTGTATGTGTGTGCCACATGGGATACAGGGGTGAGTGTGTGTGTCATATGACAGCAAGCATGTGAGAGTGATTGTATGTGTTCTGTGTGAGGTGTATGAATTGTGTGAGATGATGCATATGTGAGTGTAGGTATGATGTAAGTATGCATGTCTGAGTGTGTCCTGTGTGGAAGAGGGGAGGGACAGGACAGATAGGGTCCTGGTGGCAGTTGGCTCTGTCTGGTCACTCAGCTGTTTGTCTTGGGAGAAAGCCCTGGCTAGCCCTGATCTGCCTGTGGCTCACCCTATCAGGTCCAGGGAGGGAGATCTTCCTTGCCCACAGGCCTTGGAAAACATAAAATTAACCCTTCCCAAGGGATGAATTAAAGAAAGGGGGTGCTCAGAGCCAGGTCCCTTTGCATAGGTCACCGGGCTGGCCACTGCCGTGGTGACAACAGACTTTCTTCTAGATCAGGAAACTGTGTGCCTCAAGGGAGAAGAACCTGCCCTGTGTGGTGTATGAGGACATGTCCTGCAGCCGCCTGAATGCCTCATCCATCCCTAACAAGTACCAAGAACCCCTCTGCCCACCGTCCTCCTGCCGCGCCTAGGCCAAGCTTATCGATGACCCACCCCGTCCAGCCCCACCAGCACCTGCACAGGCCGCTTGAACCCTTTGGTGCTTCTGAAGGCACACGCTTCTCCTTCAGCCAGGCCCTGATCACACTGCCGTCAGGAACAAAGCCTGGCTGTCCCTCGGCCTTCCCTGCCCTTCTGTTTGGTGGTATAAGCATGTAGCAGGTTTCCATACCTTGGGGCAGCCCGGTCACAGGGACATAGCCCCACTCAGCCTCATTAGAAATAAATCCTGAGTTTCCTCCCGTCTTGACTATGGTGTTTATTTCCGGTCAGCTTGTAGATGAAGACAGAGGTGTGGGCCTGTCCCCAGACCAACCTTCTATCTTAAGGCCACCGCTGGGAGAGAGCTGAGAACCATTGTCTCAATACTTGAAGCCAGTGTAGCTCTTAGCACTTCACGTGGAGATAGGAGCCCTCAGTTCCCCATTTTTGGATGGAGAAACTGAGGCACAGACACTCAGCTGACACTTGATCTGGTGCCCACACTGCCAACCACTTTATATCACTGCCTCCTGGGATGATCCAATGTGTCAGAAAGGAAAAGAACAAAGTCAGTACATTTGTGCCAGTCCACACCTTCACCCTTCCCCTACCCACTTTGTCCTACATCTGTTCCACACCTTGCACCCAGCCCCATTTGTCCACACCTGCTCATATACCTCACCCGCCCCTTTTGACCCTCCATTCCTGCCTAGGCGTGCCCTTGTCTGCCCCCACCAATCCATAATGTCTTCCTGCCCTATCACCACCACAGAATAAGGTAGACACAGAGGACAGGTGACTGACAGCAGACAGAGGTGACATAACAAATGGTTCTGTTCTGTGTATCTGCAGAAATGCTGAGGGGCACCCTTGGGCCCAGGCCTCAGCTCCATCTACCTCCCCACAGAGCTTCCTGTCAGACCAACCAGACCCCAGGTCAGCCTCCCTTGCCCAGGCTGACCCCTGTTCCCTGAGCCACCACTGTGGCCCTTGAGGGGACTGTGTGAGGCATGGCACCGACAACATCTGGCCATGTACATGATGCTGACAACAAAGCCTGAAAGAGCCTCAGGAGGGGCCGCAGCAGCCGTGCAAGTCACTGAGACTCGGTGCCCGGCCTGCCGTGTGGAGCCCCCGGCATGGGCCAGGGCAGACCCCGAGATACTACAGGACTGGGAATGCTTTGGGACAGCCAAAGTCTATCTGTGAGCTCCAGCAAGGCCCATTGTGTCCTTTGTGGGCCCCTCCTTAGGCAGTGCTGCCTCTGCGTCTCCTCTGGCTGGGTCTGTACAGATGCTAGACCACTGTCTTGGGGTCCAGGACTGAAGCCTGGACAGCAGCCAGCTATCAACACCATCAGCCTCATTGTGGAAGCCTGGCCAGGCTCTGACCTTGCACATGGCCTGAGACTCGAGACCTCCCTCTCGACTGAGGCTCGGGTCCCCTCCCCACCATCCAGACCCTGGCTGGGCTGTCCCAGCTCCCCACGCTGCCCCATCCTGCCTTCTCAGAAGAGCCAAACCTCTTCCTGTAGGACTGACTCTCACTGCAGGCCTGTGGGGATTGGCTGGCCTGGCTGGTGGTCACCTGGGCAGGAAACCTGGCTGAGACAGCTGCAGACCCAGAGGCCTGTGGAGATCCCTAGCCTCAGTCTGTGCAAGTCACCAAAACAAAACGAATGCCCTCCAGTATGTGCTAAAAACTAGAAGCCTCTTTATAAAACCATCTCAAGCAAGAACAAGGGACAGACACCTACAAACAGCCAGGAAACGTTTGAGAAACATTACAAAGCAAGAGCCAAATGCTTCATTTATAAGATGCCTTAGCCATTAGTATGCACATTTGGATAAAAGTATAAAATACTAGGGCTGGAGAATGGTTTAGCAGTTCAGGTGATTGCCAAAAAGCCTAAGGACCTAGGTTTGATGCCCCAGTACCTATTAAGCCAAATGCACATGTGTCTAGAGTTAGTTTGGAGTTAGGTTTAGAGGCCCTGGCATGTCCATTCTCTTCTCTCTCATAAATAAATACATAAAAAATAAATAAATGAAATATATATATGACCAAAAATGAGTGATAAACATACATGACCACTCAAATTGCTATCAGTGAAACCCCAACTAAATAAGGCAAACTTCTACCTAATGGGTTGGCAAAGATAAGACATTAGACTCTATCTCTCCCCCTTTCTGTCTCTAATAAGTAAATACATTTGTTTTAAAAACTTTTAAAAGGGGGTGATTGGAGAGATGGCTTAGCGGTTAAGCGCTTGCTTGTGAAGCCTAAGGACCCTGGTTCGAGGCTCGATTCCCCAGTACCCACGTAAGCCAGATGCACATAGTGGCGCATGCATCTGGAGCTTGTTTGCAGTGGTTGGAGGCCCTGAAGCATCTGTTCTCTCTCTTCCTTTCTGTCTCTAGTAAGTAATAAATTTTTTTAAAAACTTTTTAAAAAGGACTTTAGATATGACAGCTGTTATAGACAGCTTCACGTTGTTGGGGTGAGCATCCAACCAAACACGGTTTTATAGGAAGAAGAGATTCATTCAAGCGTACTGATCCGGGAGAAGTTCCACCAATGGAAGAAGCAGCTCCCATTCATAACCCAAGCAGAGAGAGAGAGAGAGACCAGCAGCCAGCAAGCACCAAAAAGAGGCAAGCAGGGACCCAGCCAGAGCTAAGACTGCTCTCCACACCCAGGATCCACCCCCAGTGACACCTCCTCCAACCAGGCTGCTGGAGACCCATGTTCCAAGCTCAATAAAACACTTTGGTCTATGGGGACACACTCACATCCAACCACCACAACATCCCTCCGAGAACCTACACACTTCATTCTAGAAAATTCTCTGGCCGTAGAAACCAAATTATAGTGTAATGCTCTGTGGTGTTGCTTTCAAAACAAAATTAATGGCTGGGCGTGGCGGCACATGCCTTTAATCCCAGCACTTGGGAAGCAGTGGTAGGAGGATTGCCATGAGTTCAAAGCCACCCTGAAACTACATAGTGAATTCCAAGTCAGCCTGGGCTAGAGTGAGACCCTACCTTGAAAAACCAAAAAAAAAAAAAAATGACAACAGAGCTGGGGAGATGACTCAGTGGGTAAAAGCACTTATGCAAGCCTGATGACCCAAGTTCACAGCCCCAGAGAGCCAGACACACTAGTGCACACATCTATAATCCCAACTCCTTCTGGGGTGAGGAACAAAAGACAGTGATGGGAAGGGATTATGATCAAAATATACACCTATAAAAATTGTCAAGGGCTGAGGAGATGGCTCAGCAGTTAAATGTGCTTGCTTGCAAAGCCCAAAGGTCCTGGTTTGATTCCCCAGTGTACATGTAAAGCCAAACACATAGAGTGACACATGTATCTGGAGTTAGTTTGTTGTGGCAAGAGACCCTAGTGTGCCCGCTTTCTCTCTCTCTCCCTCCCCTCACTCTTGCACATGCTCTCTCACTCTCTCTCTCTCTTTCTCAAATAAATAAATAAAAATAAAAATATTTGCCAGAGCCAGACATGGCACACCTTTAATTTTTTTTTTTGGGAGGCAGAAGTAGGAGGATTTCTGGCCCAGGCTGAGTGAGGTCTCAGGGTGGCCTGAGACTACAGAGTGAGTTCCAGGTCAGCCTTAATCCAAGTTGGGAGGCAGAAGTAGTGAGAGCCCTGACCAGGTCAGCCTGAGTTAAGTGAAAAAAAAAAAAAAAAAAAGTTTGAGGGCTGAAAAGATGGCTTAGCAGTTAAGGTGCTTGCCTGCAAAGCCAAAGGACCCAGGTTCAATTCCCCAGGACCCATGTAAGCCAGATGTACAGGGTGGCGCATGCATCTGGAGTTTGTTTGCAGCAGCTAAAGGCCCTGGCACACTCATTTTCTCTCTATCTCTCTCTCTCTCTCTCTCTCTCTCTCTCTCTCTCTCTGTCTGTCTCCATCTCTCTCTCTATCTGCCTCTTTCTCTATTTCTCTCTCAAATAAATAAAAGAAAATAAAAATTTTTAATATTTTTTAAAAAGTAGAGTTGGAGAAATGGCTTAACAGTTAAGGCATTTGCCTGTGAAGCCAAAGGAAGGACCCAGGTTTTATTCCCCAGGACCCACATAAAGCCAGATGTACAAGGTGGCACATGCATCTTGAGTTCATTTGCAGTGGCTAGAGGCCTTGGCATGCCCATTCTCTCTATCTGCCTCTTCTTCCCTTTCTCTCTCTCTCTCTGCATAAATATATAAATAAGGGCTGGAGAGATGGCTTAGCAGTTAAGTGCTTGCCTGTGAAGCCTAAGGGCCCTGGTTCAAGGCTCAATTCCCCAGGACCCACGTAAGCCAGATGCACAAGATGGCACATGCATCTGGAGTTCATTTGCAGTGGCTGGAGGCCCTGCTGTGCCCATTCTCTCTCTCTCTCTCTCTCTCTCTTTCTCTCTGCCTCTTTCTCTCTCTGTCTGCCTGTCACTTTCAAATAAATAAATAAATGAAAATAAACAAAAAATTAAAAAAATACATAAATAAGTAAGCTATTTTAAATGTCTGAAAAAATAAAGCCATTTACATCTAACTAAAAAAATAACGTGGGGCTGGAGAAATGGATTAGCGGTTAAGTGCTTGCCTGCAAAGCCTAAGGAACCATGTTCAACTCTCCAGATCCCACATTGGCCTGATGCACAAAGGCGAGGCAAGCGCAAGGTCTCATGTGCCCACCAGGTGGCGCAAACATCTGGTGTTCGATTACAGTGGCTGAGGCTCTGGCATGCCAATTCTCTCTCTCTCTCTCTCTCTCTCTCTCTCTCTCTGTGTGTGTGTCTCTCTCTAAAGAAAAGAAGAGAGGAGAGGAGGGAAGGGGAGGGGGAGGGAGGGGAGAGGAGGGAGAAGGGAAGGGAAGGGAAGGGAAGGGAAGGGAAGGGAAGGGAAGGGAAGGGAAGGGAAGGGAAGGGAAGAGAAGAGAAGAGAAGAGAAGAGAAGAGAAGAGAAGAGAAGAGAAGAGAAGAGAAGAGAAGAGAAGAGAAGAGAAGAGAAGAGAAGAGAAGAGAAGAGAAGAGAAGAGAAGAGAAGAGAAGAATGTGAGCAGAGCATGGTGGTGCATGCCTTTAATCCTAGCACTTAGGAGGCAGAGGTAGGATTGCTGTAAGATCAAAGCCACCCTGAGACTACATAGTGAATTCCAGATCTACCGCGGGGTGGCAGGGGGGGGTGTGAGCTTTCTATTTCTCAGCTCCCATGTGTCAGCTGGAACAGGAATTAGCATCACAAAGTGGTTGGGGAAGACAGCCAGGGACCTGTCTCCTTTCTGCCCCATTTTCCCTCTGCAGGTGGCTGGTAGCACCTCACTCTTCCAGCACTATCATGGGGCACCTTGTGCCTCTGCAGTGTCTGCCAGCAGTTGGCAGACTTTCTGCATTCAACCTCCCATTTGGCATCAGGAGACCCGGGCAAATCACTGTAGGTCCACATCTGGAAAGTCCTATAGCCCTCAGGCTAGTGACTATGGGCTTGATGGATCTGGTTGACCCCTTTACACCCAGCACCATCAGCTGGATCTGAACAGTAGCCAAAGAAAGCCAAGGGGACACAGGAGTGGACTGTCCAGAGTGGGCTGGAACACGACTGGCATTCCAAGGCTTTCAAGCCCAGCCACATTGTGTAGCCAGTACTGATAAACACCCACCCCCACAAAACACATATAAAATCTCCCCTTAAACCTCAGAGCTGATGCACTGACAGCCATTCCCTGGGCTGTGGCCAGAGTCCTGTTCCCATCACAGCCTCCCATACTCAGCAAAGGACCAACGGTGGGGACAGAGCCCAGGTGGCTGGTTTTTCTGTTCCTGGCTCTTGTTGGACCAGAAGGAAGTGGGACCACCAGTGCCTTGATACTTGGCCAAGGGCAGAGCCAGGTGTATAGCAGGTGCCAACAGGGGCTTGTTGACTTTCTGGTCCCCATCCTTGACCACTCAGCAGAAACCCTGGTCATGGCTCCTTGGGCCTCATTGTCTCCATCTGTGAAGTGGGCAGGTAGAGTCCACATCCTTTCAAGTGCTGGCTTGGTTGCCAGGCTAAGCTGGTGGCCAGCTGACTCCAAGCCCTCAGCTCCCACCACAGAGAAGTAGCTCCACGTTCATATCTGAGGCAACTTCCTGAAAGATAAGCAGACAGTACCACAAGCCTGCCTCAAAGCAGCTGTCATCAGATACATCCCACGTGCCAGCTCCCACCCAGTGACCACAGGTCACGTGTGTCCTGGGCTGAGCCCCAGGGTCCTCCTGCCTCCTAACCCCTCCATGATCAAAGCCATCACCCCTCAAAACTCATCAAAGGGCTGCGAATAAGTGACAGTGGAGTGCTCAGCACTATTAGACAGCCCTGTCACACCCTCCAAGGCTCAGGGACCTCTGCAGAAGAGGTGGCAGAAAGAATCGAAGAACCAAAGGATGGAGAAGAGTTCTCTGGAATATTTTTTGCAGACATTAAACAGCCATTACATTCATGACCTCATAGTGGCTGACACTCTTCACAAATCCTGCATAATATGAGGGCAAAAAGAAGTAAGCCGGGCATGGTGGTGCAAAAGGAATGATGACATCAAAATAGAAGAGGGGGGCTGGGGAAATGGCTTAGCAGTTAAGACATTTGCCTGCGAAGCCTAAGGACCCCAGTTTGATTACCCGGGACCCATGTAAGCCAGATGCACAAAGGGGCACATGCATCTGGAGTTCGTTTGCAGCAGCTAGAGGCCCTGGCATGCCCATTCTCTCTTTCTCTCTGCCTCTTCCCCTCTCTCTCCCTCTCAAATAAATAAATAAATAAATAAGTTATTTTTATTTTAAAAAATCAGAAGAGGGACTAGTAGGAAAGAAGTGTTCTTAGCTGGAGAGATGGCTTAGTGGTTAAGTCACTTGCCTGAGAAGCCTAAGGTCCCAGGTTCAGTTCCCCAGATCTACGTAAGCCAGATGCACATGGTGGTGCATGTGTCTGAAGTTTGTTTGCAGTGGCTGGAGGCCTTGGTACTCCCATTCTCTCTCTCTCTCTCTCTCTCTCTCTCTCTCTCTCTCCTCTCAATAAATAATGAAAAATTTTAAAAAAGAAAATGGCCGGGCATGGTGGTGCACGCCTTTAATCCCAGCACTTGGGAGGCAGAGGTTAGAGGATCGCAGAGTTCAAGTCCACATTAAGACTACATAGTGAAGCCGGGCGTGGTGGCGCACGCCTTTAATCCCAGCACTCGGGAGGCAGAGGTAGGAGGATCGATGAGAGTTCGAGGCCACCCTGAGACTACATAGTTAATTCCAGGTCAGCCTGGACCAGAGTGAGACCCTACCTTGAAAAACCAAAAAAAAAAAAAAAAAAAAAAAGACTACATAGTGAACTCCAGGTCATCCTAAGCTAGAGTGGGACCCTACATCAAATCAACAAAACTGGAGAGATGACTTAGCGGTTAAGGTGCTTGCCTACAAAGCCTAAGGACCCCAGTTCGATTCTCCAAGTCCCATGTAAACCAGATGCACAAGGCAGCACACACATCTGGAGTTTGTTTGCAGTGGCTAGAGGTCCTGGCACGCCCGTTCTCACTCTCCCTCTCTCTTTCCATCTCTCTGTCTCTAATAAATAAATAAATATAAAATCTGAAAATAGATATATCTTTTTTAAAAAAGGAAAAGAAAAAATGGAGGTGATTTCCCAGTGAAGCCTCACTTAGACCTCACTAGCCAAGGGACCAGACTCCTCAGATGACAGGCTCCTCACGCGTGAAGACAATGCTCACTACTGAGGGAAAGGAACTTGGTTCCGGGAGCTGAGCAGGTGGCTCAGCAGTTCCTAAAAGCACTTGCTTGCAAAGCCTGCTGGCCTGGGTTCAGTTTCCCAGAAACTACATCAAGCCTGATGCAGGGTGGTGTATGTGTCTGTGATCCCAGCCTATGACAATGGAAGGTGGAGCCAGGAGAACAAAAAGCTTATGGAGCCAGGCATGATGATGCACGCTTTTAATCCCAGCACTCAGGAGGCAGAGGTAGGAGGGTAACAGTGAATTTGAAGCCACCCTGAGACTACATAGTGAGTACCAGGTCAGCCTGGCCTAGAGAGAGACCCCACCTCTGGAGAAAAAAAAAAAAAAAGCAGAGAGTAGGGGCTGGAGAGATGGCTTAGCTGTTAAGATGCTTGCTTGTGAAGTTTAAAGACCCAGATTTGATTCCCTAGTACCCATGTCAACCAGGTGCACAATGCATCTGGAGTTCATTTGCAGTGGCTAAAGGCCCTGGCATGCCCATTCTCTTTTCCTCCCTCTCTGTTTCTCTCTCTCTCAAATAAAAAAATTTGGGACTGGAGAGATGACTTAGTGGTTAAGGTGTCTGCCTGCAAAGCCAAAAGACCCAGGTTCGATTCCCCAGGACCCACATAAGCCAGATGCACAAGGTGGCACATGCATCTGGAGTTCGTTTGCAGTGACTGCCAGCCCTAGCACACCCATTCTCTCTCTTTCTCTCTATCAAATAAATAAAAATAAAAATAAATTTTAAAATTTTTTTAAAATTAAAAAATTTTTTTAAATCTTCAAAATAGGGCTAGAGAGAGGCTTAGTGGTTGAGGAACATGCCTGCGAAGCCTAAGGACCCTGGTTCAATTCTCCAGGTCCCATATAAGCCAGATGTACAAGGGAACACACACATCTGGAGTTCGTTTGCAGTGGCTTGAGGCCTGGCCCACTCATTCTCACTCTCCTCCACCCCCTCTCTGTCTCTAATTAATTAATTTCAAAATAAAATTTGGTTCCTATTCAGTTATATCCTATGAAATCATACAACTTAAGGACATAATATTCTCAGGTATTTAAGCTAATCACAGGCTGGATATGGTGGTACAAGCCTTTAATTATAGCATTTGAGAGGCTAAGTTAGGAGAATCAGAAGTACAAAGTCATGCTTGGCTACATCATAGTGATTCAAGTCCAACCTGATATAAATGAGACCCTTTCTCAAGAAGGAAGGGGGGAGAGGAGGGGAGGGGAGGGAAGAAGAAAGAAGAAAGAAAGAAAGAAAGAAAGAAAGAAAGAAAGAAAGAAAGAAAGAAAGAAAGAAAGAAAGAATAAGAAAGAAAGAGAAAGAGGGACTGGAGAAAGAAAGAAAGAAAGAGTTAAAGCAGAGAAAGAAAGAAAGCCTAAGGAGAGAGGTTTGAGAGAAAGAAAGAAAGAAGAGAGAAAGAAGAAGAAAGAATGAAACATGGTGGAGAATGCATCTGGAAAGAAAGAAAGAAAGGAGTGGAAAGAGGCCCTGAGAAAGAAAGAAAGCCCTCTCCCTCCCTCTCTCTCTCTCTCTCTCTCTCTCTCTCTCTCTCTCTCTCTCTCACTGTCTCTGTTCCCCTCTCTCTGTCTCTAAGAAATAAATAAATAAAATAAAATCTTTTTTAAAAGAAAGAGAAATCAAATAGCATTTATTTTGCCTGCCCCAAAGACTAAGAAAAACAAAAGCACAATCTATAATAGGCATAACAATCTAGAACTAAAATTCTGCAGTGAAGGAAAGAAAGAAAGAATGCTGAAGAAAGGGACTGGAGAGATGGTCAGTAAAGATTTGTGGAGGAAGACTAAGTTTGAAATCACCTAAAAGCCAGATGCACATGGTGGCTCATGCATCTTTAGTTCCCAGCAGTGGGGAGGGCAGAGGTGCCCATTCTCTCCCCCTCTCTCTCTCTCTCTGAGAGTTCGAGGCCTCTGTCTCTGAGAATAAATAAATAAAATAAAATCCAGGTCATTTATTTTGCCTGGACAAAGAGTGAGCACAATCTATAATAGGCATAACAATCTAGAACTAAAATTCTGCAGTGAAGGTAGTGAAAATAAAAAAAAAAAAGAAAGGAAGAAAGATTAAGAAATCACCCAAAGCTGGATGTGGTGGCTCATGCCTTTAATCTCAGCACTTGGGAGGCAGAAGTAGGAGGATCACTGCGAGTCTGAGACCAGCCTGGGCTAGAATGAGACCCTACCTTGAAAAAAAATAGAAAAACAGAACAACATATAACATGTGTGAATATATGTGACCTAAAAATGAGCCAGTAATGCTGTGACCACAGGCAGAAATAGAAAAACCAACAGTTTAAAGTAGCAGTGAGTAGCCGGGCGTGGTGGCGCACGCCTTTAATCCCGGCACTGAGGAGGCAGAGGTAGGAGGATCGCCATGAGTTCGAAGCCACCCTGAGACTACATAGTGAATTCCAGGTCACTCTGGGCTAGAGTGAGACCCTACCTTGAAAATCAGAAAGAAATAAATAATAAAATAAAATAATAGAGATTTTTGGGTGGGAAAGGGAACTCATAAAGAAGTAGTTAACCTCAAAATCACTATATTGCTAAGGATGAGTGTGGTACTTTGAATAAATGGCCCCAATATATTCAGTGGTATTTTTTTAATAATTTTTTATTGACAACTTCTATACTTACATACAAAAAAATGCATATTTCCCACCCCTCCCCCCATTTCCCTTTAGAACTCCACTCTCCATCATATCCCCCCTCTCCATTAGTCTCTCTTTTAATTTGATGTCATCATCTTTTTCTTCTATTATGAGGGTCTTGCGAAGGTATTGCTAGGCACTGCAAGGTCATGGATATCGAGGCCAATTTCTGACTGGGCAGTTGCATTGTAAGGAGTCGTACCCTTCCTTTGGCTCTTCCGTTCTATCCGCCCCCTCTTCCACAATGGTCCCTGAGCCTTGGAGGGTGTGACAGAGATGTTTCAGTGCTGGGCACTCCTCCGTCCCTTCTTCTCAGCACTACATTGCCTTTTGGTGATCCCAGTGGTCATCGCCATCTGAAAAGAGAAGCTTCTCTAACCAGAAGTGAGAGTAGCATTAATATGTGAATATGAACATTAAGTGTAGTGCTTTCAGGGCAGCTTGGTGGCAATAATATATACATTTAGTCAGACAAGAGCTTTATACACCTAAGGCTCATGACCTCCCCTGCCATAGACTTTTGCTTAGGTTTTTCAGTACCAGGCATGTATTCCCTCCCATAGAGAGGGCCTTCAGTCCAATTATGGAGCAGTTGGTTACCCCAAAAGCAGACATGCCACTATTGCACCCGTTCAGTCATTGGGCCTGTATGGCCAAACTTGAATAATCAGTGTCCCCTGTTTTCACTGCTGATGACTTCTGTCTCCCATATGGCTGCATGCAGTGCAGCTTTTTCCAGCTTTCAGTTGGCTGGTCTACAGGGAGAAGGTTTTCTACTCAGCACCAGCTTGCCTTCTCAGTGACCTTGCCTCTCAGGCATGAGATGTCTTCAGCAATAGGGTCTTACTATCTGTTTCTCTAGGGAAACCAAGGGCTTTGGCAATAGCCTTTAATTTTTTTGAGGCTACCAGGACCTCTTTGGCCAACAACTCACTGGAAGGTATCCCATCCCAGGCACTGAAAATTTTCTAGTAACAGTCTATAGCTTCTAGAATATTCAGTGTTTTATTACTTTATAGTTTGCATCTGCAGCCACTTGGCTGGAGGCAGTGTCACTGGGCGGATCTTAAGGAACCCTCCTGTCTCCACCTTCGCAGTGATGGCATTACCTGGTCACACTACCACACCCAGCTTTTTTTCTATGGGATTCTTGCAGGCCAGCATTTACCAAATAAGCTCTCTCACCAGCCCAAACCTTCTTGGAAATGAGCATTGCTTCTGAACACTGAGAAGCACAAGGTCTACCGGGACAAATGTCTTACAAACTTACAAAAAGTGTCAGAGTTTATTCTACTGTAACTTCAGGAACGTACACTGCAAGCTGAGGCGAGTCAGCGGTAACTGTCTTACTTGATTTTCTTACAAGGGAAAAAAACAAATAACCACAGAGCAGGAGAGTGGGCTGTGATGAGACACGTGATAACTCAGCTCCAACCTCTACAGAGGGCCAGGGAGAGCTGCAAACTCCTCTACAGTTCTGCAAGGCCTCTGCCTGGAGCCCAGCCTGAGGGCCATATGGACACACACACACATGTGCCCACGGGTGCGTGCACACATGCACATGACAGCACACTTCTTCACTGTTGTCTTCCTGCCTGAGCTGCCATCACTGCCCAGGGCCGAACAGAAGGCCCCAGGGTATGACTTGGGAGGACACAGCTACCTGGATCCATCCGGAGCCCCGCTTCCTCATTCAGGTAGATGGTACCCCACTGTGCAATCAATGTCCCACCTTCCCAGTCAGCCCAGAAGCCTGCAGCCCCAAGAAATAAATGTCCTGAGTGGCCCAGGGATTCGCACAGAAACCCTGGAAAGTCAGAAAGGAGATGATTTGGAGCATTAAAGAGGATGAGCCCCAGCAACTCGGGAGGCTGAGGCAGGAGGATCAAAAGTTCAAGGCCACAGGCAGAGGGCGTAGCTCAGTTGATAAGCGTTCCTAGCAGGCACACAGTCCTAGGTTCAGTCCCCAGGACTGCATAAAACTAGGCTTGGTGAAGCACATTTTTAAGGATATTTTATTCATTTATTTGCAAGCAGAGCCTGTGAGAGAGAGATTGTGGGTGCACTAGGGCCTCTTGCCACTGCAAAGGAGCTCCAGATGCACGTGCCACTGCGGGTGATGCACATTTTTCTCTCTTTCTCTTTTCCTTTCTTCCTTCCTTCCTTCCTTTCTTTCTCTTTTTCTCTCTTTCTCTCTTTCTCTCTTTCTTTCTTTCTCTCTTTCTTTCTTTCTTTCTTTCTTTCTTTCTTTCTTTCTTTCTTTCTTTCTTTCTTTTGTTTTTGTTGTTGTTGTTGTTTTTCGAGGTAGGGTCTCACTCTAGCCCAGGCTGACCTGGAATTCACTATGTGGTCTCAGGGTGGCCTCCATCTCACAGCAATTTGCCACACAGCAAATCTGAGGCCAACTTGGCTACATGAGACTTTGTTTCAAAATAAACAAACAAACCACCCACACTTACTCAAGCAACCTGAATTAAACTCAGTGGCACACACACACAGTCAGCTCAGTGGTAGAACACTTGCATAGGATATGCAAGGACTTATGATTAACCCTAAATCCAATTAATTAAGTTAAAAGCGGATGAGGGACTGGAGAGATTGCTCAGTGGTTCAGCACTTAACTGCAAAGCCTAATAACCTGGGTTCGATTCTCTAGTACCCATGTAAAGTCAGATGCACAAAGTGGCGCGTGCATCTGGAGTTTATTTGCAGCAGCTGGAAACCCCGGTGGGCCCATTTTCTCTGTCTCTGTCTCTCTCTCTTTCTCTGTGTGTGTCTCACTCTGCTTGCAAAATAAATATTAAAAAGGGATATGAGAGCTGGATGTGGTGGCGCACACCTTTAATCCCAGCACTCAAAAGGCAGAGGATCACCGTGAGTTTGAGGCCACCCTGAGTCTACATAGTGAATTCCAGGTCAGGCTGATCTAGAGTGAGACCCTACCTTGAAAACCCAAACCAAAAAAAAAGGGGGGAGGATGAGGGCTGGAGAGATGGTTTAGCAGTTAAGGCACTTGCCTGCAAAGCCAAAGGACCCAGGTTCAATTCCCCAGGACCCCCGTAAGCCAGATGCACAAAGTGGCACACACATCTGGAGTTCGTTTGCAGCAGCTGGCAGTATTGGCCTGGGCTAGAGAGAGACCCTACCTCAAAAAAAACTATAAATAAATAAATAAATAAATAAATAAATAAATAAAATAATCATCACAAAATTTAAAAAACTTAAAAAGGGGAGATGAATATCTTAATTGATAAGAGCAATGATGTTCATCATGAAGAGCATTGCAACACATAGAATGGAAAATAAAATCTTTTTTAAGGAGGTTTTGGTGGGTTATACCTATTGTCATCTCCACAGGACCTAGAATCACGTAGCAAATGAGCCTCTGAGCATGCCTGTGAGGGATTATCCTGATTGGTTTATTGAGGTGGGAAGACCTATTTCACTTGTGGGCGGCACCATTCTATGGGCGAGATCCTGGACTGTGTAGGAAGGATCTCTGAGCAGCAGCAGTGGGTACCCGGCCTCCTCACTGCAGGCTGAATGGGTTAGCTCCCTCAACGCCTGCTGGCTGGCGTGTCTTCCCAGCCATGCTGGCTACCATTCACCGAAATAAGCGCTTCCTTCCTGAAATTGCTTCTGGTCAGGTATTTTGATCCAGCAAAAAGTAAAGTAACCAGCCTGGTGTGGTGGCTCACAACTTTAATCCCAGCACTCGGGAGGCAGAGGTAGGAGGATCACCATGAGTTCGAGGCCACCCTGAGACTACACAGTGAATTCCAGGTCAGCCTGAGCTACAGTGAAACCCTACCTCGAAAAATCAGGAAAAAAAAAAAAAGAGTAAAATAACTAATGCTGTGTGTGTGTGTGTGTGTGTGTGCGCGTGCGCGCACACGCCAGAGGGCAACTTCAGCTATGGTCCCTCAGGTGTCATCCACCTTTGTGTGTTTGACTGTTTGAAGCAGGGTCTCCCTCTAGCTCCGAAATGATGTGGAACTTACTCTATAGCCCAGGCTAACCCTGTATAGCCTGCTGATCCTCCTACCTCAGCATTCCAAGTGCTGGAACACCTGGCTTCCATTCATTTTTGTTTTGTTTTGTTTTGGAGGGTGGGGGTAAGGTCTTGCTTTTGCCCAGTCTGACCTGGAATTCACTATGTAGTCTCAGGGCAGCCTCAGACTTACAGTGATCCTCCTACCTCTGCCTCCCAGTACTGGGATTAAAGGCATGTGCCACCACATCTGGTTCTTTTTTTTTTTTTTTTTTTTAAGTAGAGTCTTCCTCTAGCCAGGCTGACCTGGACAGCCTGGCCTCGAACTCACTGCAATCCCCCTACCTCAGCCTCAGGAGTGCTGGGATTAAAGGCATGAGCAACCACACTCAGCTGTTTTGTTTTGTTTCTTGTTTTGTCTTTCAAGGTAGGGTCTTGGATTCTGGGGATTTAATTTAGATCCTCATGCTTGCAATCCAAGCACTGTATGGATTTTATCTCTACAGACCTATTTTTTTCAATTAATAAATTAATTAATTTCTTTTTGGGGGTTTTTCAAGGTAGGGTCTCACTCTAGCCCAGGCTGATCTGGAATTCACTATGTAGTCTCAGAGTGGCCTCAAATTCACAATGATCCTCCCACCTCTGCCTCCTGAGTGCTGGGATTAAAGGCATGTGCCACCATGCCCTGCGTCCTATTCTTTTTTTAATTTGTATTTATTTACTTATGTGTGCACATGAGCACACACATGGGCTATGGCACGCATGTGGGCATCAGAGGACGGCTTTGAAGTGTCTATGCTCCAACTTCTTTGTTGGCCCAAGAGCTTTGGATTTTCCTGGACTTAACTCTCCAGGAGAGCTGGGATCACAGATACACATGCCACTTTGCAATCAGCTCTGTGTGTGTGTGTGTGTGTGTGTGTGTGTGTGTGTGTGCGCGCACGCGCACACACACACACACACGCGTTTGGGAATTGAATCCAGGCCAGCAAGCCTTATGAACAAGAATCTTTAATCACTGAGACTTCTTCCCTCCCCAGCACCCACTATTCTTTTGAGAGATATTTCAAACCAAAATGTTAAAATGCCAATGAATCATGGTTAAGGTCAAAACATATGTGACCTTTGAGTTTAACCTTATTCTTTTCTCATCTATGAATCTGTACTTTTCTGAGAATCTCACCAATGAGATTATGAGCCATATTTACAGTCAAAACATGGTTTTTTTCTTTGTTCTTGTTTGATCTGTGTTTTTTAATTTTTTTAATTTTAATTTTATTTTACTATTTTTTTCCTTTGGCTTTTCAAGGTAATTTTTATTTTATTTTTATTTTTATTTATTATTATTATTTTTTCTTTTTTTGGTTTTGCGAGGTAGGGTCTCACTCTGGTCCTCCAGGCTGACCTGGAATTAACTATGTAGTCTCAGGGTGGCCTCAAACTCTCAGCAATCCTATCTCTGCCCCTGAGTGCTGGGATTAAAGGTGTGCACCACCATGCCCAGCTTAATTTTTATTTTTTATTGACAGTTTCTATACTTACAGACAATAAGCCATGACATTTCCCTCCCCTCCGCCCTTTCCCCTTCAGAACTCCACTCTCCATCATATCCCCTCCCTCTCTCCAATAGTCTTTTTAAATTGATGTCATCATCTTTTTTTCCTATTATGAGGGTGTGCCACCAAGCCCGGCTTAAATAAAAATAAATCTTAAAAAAAAATAGCTGGGCATGGTGGTGCACACCTTTAATCCCAGCACTTGGGAGGCAGAGGTAGGAGGATCACCATGAGTTTGAGGCCACCCTGAGATGACATAGCGAATTCCAGGTCAGCCTGGACCAGAGTGAGACCCTACCTCAACAAACAAACAAAACCATGTTCCCCCAACTCCACCTTGGCAAGGAAATGACTCCCAGGTCCTTGGTACTTAGAAGCCAAGCCCAGAACCCTGACCGTCCAGGGCATTTTCACTATGACAGCCCTGCCACTCTTTCTCAATTCTCTCCTCCCTTCTCCACAGCATGAGACCTTCCTGTCCATCCCCAGCCCTCTGGCCCTCTTGACCCCTCTACTAAGGACAGTGGGATAGTGGACCAGAACCTGACCTCAGGCAGACTCTTCGGCCACCCTGGGATTGATGGGTATCAGTCAAGACCTCATTGGGTCCACAGACCATGGGCAGGTGGGTCATAGGCCAAGTGACACCCTTGAGCCCAGGGTCCCATATGTTCTTACCTCCCCCATCACATCTCAGACTCAACCCTGTGTGTCCCCTCTTATCTAAAGCAGTTACTCCTCAGGGAAAACCACAGAGGGAGCAGTTGCCACCTCATGAACAGGCCTAGGTGTGGCTCAGTTGATCGAGTGCTTGCCTAGCATACATGAAGCCCTGGCTTTGATCCCAGCACCACAGAAACGGAGCACAGGCCAGGTGTGGTGGTGCACGCCTTTAATCCCAGCACCGGGGAGGCAGAAGTAGGAGGATCGCCATGAGTTTGAGGCCACCCTGGGACTACATAGTGAATTCCAGGTCAGCCTGGACTAGAAGGAGACCCTACCTCGAAAAACCAACAAAAGAAAAAAAAAATGGAGCATGGTACTATATACCTGTAATCCCAGCTGTAGGAGATGGAGGTGTGAGGTTCAGGGATTCATGGCCATCCAAAAAAAAAAAAAGCCTAAACAAAGGAGGCCCAGCCAGGAGAACAAGGGCCATAGAATACCCAAGGCCACAGTCCCCACCTGTGACCAAGAAGAGCCCCTTTGGAAGATTCCACTCCCCCACCATACCCACTGTGGAAGTACAGTTCCCACCAGATCCCATGGCAGCTCTTCCGAACACCTCACCCCACCTGCCCTTTCAGACTCAGGAGGAGTGCAGAGGCAGGGGCTGCCCCCACCATTGACAATGGAACACACTCGGTCCCAACCTCAACACCACACAGGGGGCTCCTCTGGCAGCTCCTGGAGGTTGCAGCCTGTACAGCCTCTATGCCTGCAGCTCTGTAGTGGAGCCTGGAGGACGCCTGAGTTGAAGTTCAAGGTCCTCCGAGGACCACAGAAGAATTCATCGAAGAAGAGGGGTTAGAGGACCTTGGCTCTAAGTCATCAGTGAGGAGACAGCTGATGTTGACAAGAGGCTGACCCACTCTACGGGGCTCAGGGGTCCCTTAGCTGAACATGGAGGTTCCAGGTGTTCTGAGCCCAGGAAAGACCTGTCATAGTATCACATGCCATGTGCCCACAGTGGCCATGCTATGGGCAGCTCGCCCATCTGATCCCCACATCCATATAAGGGGTGGCCTGTTGTGGAATTTGGGGAAGAGCAGGCTGACAGGTCAGGTCAGCTGTGACCTCACTGAACTGAAGCATTGTTCCAGGAGGAGCCTGCCCAGATCCACAACCTTGACTTTCCCTGAAGGCCAACTCCAGAGAGCATCGGACATGGTGCTGAGTCCTACGGGTGACCCCTCAGAGACCGATTTCTCACAGGTGAGCCTTGCCTCAGCCTGAGCGGCAAGCCCCAGCCTACCATCTCCCGAGCCTAGACAGCATCAGGGAGTCTGGCTGCCCGGGCACCCTCTGCCCATTGCAGAACATGAAGTCCTAGTTCGAGCCCACGCCGCTCTCCTGTCCGTGCAGCCATGCCCCATCATGGGGATAGGACTTAAGCTCTACCCAGCAGACCACCTTGAGTTTTGGGCCAGACACCCCACCTCCACCCTCCAGACCCAGAGGCTACCTGGTCCCCACCATAGCATCTGGGATGGAGGGGTTGTTCAGGGGGCGAGGACCTTAAGATCCGTGGAAATCATTTTGCTAAGTATGAATCAGACATCCCTCGTCCTCCTCCAAGCCCTTGCTCCATGGGCCCCAAAACTCCCTTGGGAAGGGGGCAGCCAGTCCTGAGGCTGTAGCAGGGCAACAATGACACCTAACACTGAGCTTCAGGCAAGGTCACTGCAGTCTTTATATTCACTGGGAAATGCTACTCTGGTGATCTGCATTTTCCCTCTCCGGCCTGTGGAGCTTTGAAGACTTACCTCTCAGGAGGACCTTGTCCTAGCCACCTCCTGCCTGTCTGACCACACCTCATGCGACAGGAAGAGGCCTTGCAGGCTCCCCACAGGTGCAACATCCGGTAGCAGGGCCCCATATCAGCCCCCAGACATACAGTACCTTCTGCCATCTCTGAGTTATGGCCCCACCTCTCCTGGAAGACAAGATGGAAGGGAACCCCAAATTCCAGTCTATTCTATTCATTTATTTTATTTTTATTTATTTATTAGAGACAGATAGAGGGAGAGAGAGAAAGAGTGGGAATGGGCGCACCAGAGCCTCTAGCCACTGCAAATGAACTCCAGATGCATGTGCCCCCTTGTGCATCTGGCTAATGTGGGACCTGGAAAATGGAACCGGGGTCCTTAGCCTTCACAGGCATGTACCTTAACCGCTAAGCCATCTCTCCAGCCCTTTATTATTATTATTATTATTATTATTATGTTTTATTTTCAAGGTAGAGTCTCACTCTAGTCCAGGCTGACCTAGAATTCACTATGCAGTCTCAGGGTGGCCTTGAACTCATGATGATCCTCCTACCTCTGCCTCCCGAGTGCTGGCATTAAGAATGTGCACCACCACGCCTGGCCTATCCAGCATTTCTTTGGGACTGAAATGGACCTGGGTCACAATGGGAAAACAGACAGGGGTCCAGGTAATCACCAGCCCCAAATGCCAGGGCCCTGATCCTTGTCCCTGTGCCTGAACCCTAGCTGAGAGAAGCTCAGGCCACCTGAATCCTGAACTTGCCAGCATGCAGGGACCAATGGTGCCTACAGAGTTTGGGCACCTTACCTTGTCATTTGGATCACCTGGGGGAGTGGTAGAGCTCAGCATTCCATTATCAGTCCTCACAAAGGTTCAAGTCACTTCACCCACTGCCCCCCACGTGTCCACTAGACTTAGAGAGAGGCCCTGCCTTCTCCCACTGGGTACTTGCTTCCTGTCTGCTCTGCACGTGGGATCCCACACAGTCAGCCCGATATTAGCACTGTCTATGCACCAAGTGGCTTTAAGGCACAGAAGAGAGCAATAAACAAGATAGTTTCCAGTCTGTTTGGAAGCGGATAAAGGAAAAAGGGATTCCAGGTTAATCCTGTGGGTCTGACCTAGGAGTCGGGGGCACCAAGGGGTTGTACTGGCCATGTTCCTTCGAGGCCCCACTGCACCCCTCCCAGAACCTGTGTAGGAAGCTCAGTTCCCCTTTTCCTCTCAACTCGGGCTGAGGCCGGCCACTCAAAGCTCTGCCTTTGGCATGGAGTGTGTCCAGAGAGAGGCCTCGGCATGGAGAACTGCACTAGGGTGCAGAACCTTTGGGGAAACCCACATTCTCACGCAGATATGGGGAGTGTCAAGAAGGCCAGGGCACAGCCAGCATGTCCTGAGATGATCACCTTTGCCTCCCGAACCTTCTATCCACTACCTCCCCACGTCTCTGCCTGAGCAGAGACTACAGACCTTAGGCTTTCTCAACCACTTGAAGGCACCTCAGTCTTTCACACCCAGAATAGAGGCCTCACAAGAGGCCAGGCCAAGTTCAGACAGGACCCTCGCCATCCTTCCACTCCCAGGTTCCACATCTCTGCCAAGAGGCCTCTACTTGGAGGGGAGGGGAGGGGAGGGGAGGGGAGTATGAAGCTGAGAGTGGTGGCCAGCCCTGGGAATTGTCTAAGGTGCTAAAGTGACCATGGACCATGGGGCCCCAGAGTCACACTGTCCTTCCTGCGGTAGCTTGGGTAGCCCTGTGACATGCCCGTCACATCACCCCCACACAAGTCGGGGAAGGACAAGCATTTAGGGTTGGGGTCATCTCTATCATTTCCTGGCCCAGGATGTCATGTGTACCCCTGGAACAGCTCAGAAGCACCCAGGACCCCTGCCTGGACACCTCTCTCAACACCAGCATCAGGTCCAGGCAAGCTGCTCCTTGCTCCTTGGCTTCTCTGTTTCTGATACCCCCTGCTCCTCAGACCGGAAACCTC
Organism: Orientallactaga sibirica; assembly: GCA_036365145.1. NCBI lineage: Eukaryota > Metazoa > Chordata > Mammalia > Rodentia > Dipodidae > Orientallactaga > Orientallactaga sibirica. The sequence goes on from JAEOAD010000013.1 coordinate 1,123,247, forward strand.
TTTCCTCCCCCTAAGAAGCCTGGTCTGAGGTCTCTCTGCCACTCTAAGCCACTGTCCTTGCTCCTTCGTGTCTGGGCTGACTCACCCTGTCTACCTTGTGCACCTGTGGCTTTCCCCACATCCTTTTCCCACCTGGCCCAGTTCCCAGCCCCACCCAGCATCCTGGCATTGCCCATCTCTGCCTCGACATTTTCTTGCTAGTCCGGGACCTCCCTGCCAGACAGAGCTGGTTTTATGGAGCCTGAGGCTGCCCTGGCTCTGGGAAGTCAAGGATGAGTCACAGGAGAGTGGCTCATGAGCAGTGTGGGCCACCATGTCTTGCACACCATCCCTCCATAGCTGGGCCAAGCCCGACCAGCCTACAGGGCCCGCCTCTCCCCAGTGCTGGACTCCTCCATACCCACCCTGCCTGCCCTGACCCTGGTGCGGTCATTATATTGATTGTCAACTCGACAGGACCTGGAATCACCTGTGGAGTATTATCTACTTAGGTCAGCCTCTGGAAATGCCTAGAAGGGATTATTTTGATCAGGTTCACTGAGGTGGAACAACTCACCTTAACTGTGCGCTGCAACATTCTGTGGGCTGAGGTCCTGGACAATATAAAAAGGAGTGAGTTTGGGGCTGTGGAGATGGCTCAGCTGTTTAAAAGGAAGAGCTGGGGGCCAGAGGAATGGCTGAGCGGTTAAGGTGCTTGAACCAAAGGCCAATGGACCCAGGTTCAATTCCCCAGTGCCCACATAAAGCCAGATGCTTGTGGTGGTGGTGTGTATGTCTTGAGTTTGTTTGTAGTGGCTAGAGGCCCTAGTACACCCATTCTCTCATTCTCTCTCTCTGTGCCTCTTTCTATCAAATAAATGAAAAATAAAATTTAAAAAAAGCTGGGGGGCTGGAGAGATGGCTTAGCAGTTAAGGCCCTTGCCTGCAAAACCTAAGGACCTAGGTTTGACCCCCCCCAAGAACCCACGTGAGCCAGATGCACAGGGGGGCAAAATGCGTGTGGAGTTTGTTTGCAGTGGCTGGAGGCCCTGGTGTGCCAATTCTCTCAAAGAAAGAAGATAAATAAAAATATTTTAAAATTAAAAGGAAGCGCTAACTGGGCATAGTGGCAGACACATTTAATCCTAGAGGCAGAGGTAGGAGGATCAGGGTGAGTTCAAGGCCAGCCTGGGACTACAGAGTGAGTTCCAAGTCAGCCTAGGACTAGAGTGAGACCCTACCTTGGGGGAAAAAAAGCTGGCTGGCCACCAGCAGTCATCACTGTCACTTCCTTCCTGTACTGCATGGCATCAGGTCTACTTTCCATCTCTCCACCATGATGGACTATCACCGGGAACTGTGAGCTGAAATCAACCCTTCCCCCCTTCAACTGATTCTTAAACTGCTCTGCTTTTGTTTTCAAGGTAGGGTTTCACTCTAGCCCAGGGTAACCTGGAATTCACGATGTAGTCTCAGATTAGCCTCAAACTCACAGCCATCCTCCCACCTCTGTCTCCCGAGTGCTGGGATTAAAGGCATGCGCCATCATATCCAGCTTAAGCTGACTTTTGTCAGGTGTTCTGTCCCAGCAACAAGAAGATAGCTAATATACCCAGGGACAGCTCGGCCTCAGAGGCGCTCATTGCCCTCAGTGACAAGTTCTAGATGGTTTCCGGTCCAGGGGCTGTGTTGTCCACCCTCTCGCCCTGCAGACACTGTAGAGCCATCCCCGCGCCATCAGCTAGCACCTTTCTAGAAGAGCACTCTCTAGGAACTTGTCACTGAGGGTAGTGAGGGCTCAGAGCAGGACAGTCTCTGGGGTCAGGGCACACCCAGAAGATTCTAGCACAGAGGAGAGGCAGCATTTCAGGCAGAGCCAAAGGCCAGCTGCAACTCCAAAAAGGGCTGTGTGCCCTCTGGTGGCAGAGGCAGGGGATGGCTCCATCAAACACATGGGGCCATACCTCCTCCATGGAAGGCACGGCTGGCATTGTGGGGTGTCAGTGCTCTGAGAGTTCACTTATTAGGGGACGGGGGTGTAACACCCCTGCACATTGCTGTCACCAACTCCTGGCAGCAGGAAGTGGGGAGCAGTTTCCTCTGGCCTGTGTGGAAGGAGCAGGAGGAAGGAGAGTACAACAGAGCTGGCCCACAGGCAAAGCAAGCTCCAAGGAACAGGAGTGCTGGGTATAATCTGGGCCCATTTGGGCAAAATGGATAAAGGCTTATCCCAGGAGGGAAGTACACCCACCTATGCTTTGCAGGTTCCCAAGGGTTACAGGAGAAACTGCTCTGGGGACAGAAAATAAGGCTGTGCAGAGCCTGGTGGACCTCCTTCATCTGTCCCTCTCTGCCATTTGAGTGTCTGTTGAGAGCTTGTCTGACCTCTTCTTGGAGTGTATGTGTGTGTTTGTTTTCGTTAGCTAGTCTAGAAGGCTGAGGAGAACTTGGGCATTTTCTCGATTCTCCTCACAGAGGTTTTTGCAATGGGCTGATCAGCCTGGGTCAGGTTCTGATGCGAGGTGGGTTCTCAGCTGATGACAAGTGTCAGCTCTGAGATGGGCCTAGAGTCTTCACTCCTGGGTCAGGTGTGAATGCCTCTCAGTGCAGGCGACTGGCCTGGAGTCTTCACTCCTGGGTCAGGTGTGAATGCCTCTCAGTGCAGGCGACTGGCCTGGAGTCTTCACTCCTGGGTCAGGTGTGAATGCCTCTCAGTGCAGGCGACTGGCCTGGAGTCTTCACTCCTGGGTCAGGTGTGAATGCCTCTCAGTGCAGGCGACTGGCCTGGAGTCTTCACTCCTGGGTCAGGTGTGAATGCCTCTCAGTGCAGGCGACTGGCCTGGAGTCTTCACTCCTGGGTCAGGTGTGAATGCCTCTCAGTGCAGGCGACTGGCCTGGAGTCTTCACTCCTGGGTCAGGTGTGAATGCCTCTCAGTGCAGGCGACTGGCCTGGAGTCTTCACTCCTGGGCCAGGTGTGAATGCCTCTCAGTGCAGGCGACTGGCCTGGAGTCTTCACTCCTGGGCCAGGTGTGAATACCTCTCAGTGCAGGCGACCTAGAGGCTTGCAGTTCCCCACCCTTTAGAAGCCAACACCGATGGCACTTGGAGACTTTTGCCTCCCCCCAGCAGCCCTGGCACTTGGCAGCTATTTTGATCCTCAGCTTTAGGCTGCAGTAGATAATGCCTTCTAGTGCCAGGCTCTTTACAACCTCAGCAGTCAGGACTCTACAAGTCTTACAGTTCTTGGGCCCCAGGTATCAGGATCATTGGCCCTTAAGGCTTGGCAGCTTTGCTTTTAAGTATTTATTCATTTAAGAGCAAAAAAGGCAGATGGAGAGAGAGTGAATGGGTGCACCAGGGCCTCTAGCCACTGCAAATGAACTCCAGATACACGTGCCACCTTGTGCGTGTGGCTTACGTGGGTACTTGGAAATCGAACCTGGGTCCTTCGGCTTCCGCAGGCAAATGCCTTAACTGCTAAGCCATCTCTCCAGCCCTTGGCAGCTCTTAGGGACATTTCTAGGGGTCAGGACCTGACCTTGTCTCCACCTCTGTTTACTGTAGTCTCTACTCCAGTGCCTTTTTGCTTTTGATTCACTTTGTCTCTCATTTTTTGAGATAGTCTCATGTATCCCAGGCTCCCAGGCTAACCTCACAGGTTTGTGTAGTGCTAGAGATCAAACCCAAAGCATCGTGTATTTTTTATTATATTATTATTATTGTTGTTGTTATTATTGTTTTTTGAGGTAGGGTCTCACTCTGGTCCAGGCTGACCTGGAATTAACTTTGTAGTCTCAGGGTGGCCTCAAACTCACAGCGATCCTCCTACCTCTGCCTCCCGAGTGCTGGGATTAAAGGCATGTGCCACCACGCCCAGCTAGCATCGTGTATTTTAGGCAAGCACTCTGCCAGCTGAGCTACATCCCTAGCCTTCCAGCAGCATCTCTTTGTAAGTCTTCAACTGCTCTCTACTGCTGCTGCTGCTGCTGCAGAACACACACACACCACCTACCCACCTTTCTGCTGTCCTCTTTGTTACCAGCTCAGTCCACAGTGCTAATGACCTTTCAGGAAAAATGTTAATTCAGCCTAATGCTGTTACACCAGGGGGCAGCACAAGACGGTACCTCCCAGATCACTGACAAATGAGATATAGCCAGAAAGGGGGTGTTTGCACCAATCCCAGCACCTTCCTGTAAGTAAAGGGCAGTGTTTAAACGGTCGCAGGTCTTCTGCTGAGCCACCTGAGGAAGTCTTTCCCATCTAGTCGCTACAAGGGCATCTAGAGTTCACTGAGGCTTGTGATGGCAGAGAGTCTGCCACTGTTAAACAGTCACGGCTGAGGCTCCATCTTCAGGATCCGGAGCTCTGTCTGTCACGCAGCTTCCTCAAGCACGCATGGAGCCTTCCAAGCAGCTAGTGTTGGCCTGAGGGCAGTCTGGCTGGCTGTCTTTTTGCCAAGGCAGCCAGAGTCGAACAGCTGTCAATTACGGAGTTAAACTACCTGGCCCCAATATCTTAGCTTATTTAAAGAAACAGATCAGTTGATTCCCCAGTTCCCACACAAATTCAGTTGCAAAAAGTGGTGCATGCATCTGGAGTTTTTTTTGTTTTGTTTTGTTTTGTTTTGTTTTGTTTTGTTTTGTTTGTTTTTGTTTTACCGAGTAGAGTCTCACTCGAGTCCAGGCTGACCTGGAATTCACTCTGTAGTCTCAGGGTGGCCTTGAACTCATGGTAATCCTCCTGCCTCTGCCTCCTGAGTGCTGGGATTAAAGGTGTATGCCACCACGCCCAGCCAAATAAAATTTTTTAGCTAAATAAATTTTTAAAATATATTTTAAAGCCCAGTGTGGTGGCACACATCTTTAATCCCAGCACTTGAAGGCAGAGGTAGGCAGATTACCATGAGTTCAAGGCCACCCTGAGACTACAGAGTGAATTCCAGGTCAGCCTGGGCTAAAGCAAGACTCTACCTCAAAAACACAAATACACACACACACAAACATATATATGTGTGTATATATAATTTTTTTTCATTTATCTGCAGAGAGAAAAGATAGAATGGCTCTGCGTAAGGAAGGAGTCTAAATGTTACAACCTGGCTTTTTTGTTTTTTCAAGCGGCAGACAAATAAATGGGGCTTTATTTTCTACTCTAGCTTCTGAACCCCATAGGTAGGAATGTGTGGTGTTCTGTAAAATTCGTGATTGCTGGAATTAAATAAAGGCATGCTTGCTCCAAAAAAAAAAGATAGAATGGGCACACCAGGGCCTCTAGCCAGTGCAAATGAACTCCAGATATAGGCACCATTTTGTGCATCTGGCTTTACGTGGGTCCTGGGAATTGAACATAGATCCTTTGACTTTGCAGACAAGCACCTTAACTGCTAAGCCATTTCTCCAGTCCCTCCTAAATTGTTTTTGTTTTTGTTTTTTGAAGTAGGGTCCCATTCTAGCTCAGGCTGACCTGGAATTCACTATGTAGTCTCAGGGTGGCCTCGAACTCACAGTGAGCCACCTACATCTGCCTCTGGAATGCTGGGAGGCAGAAGCAGGTGGATCATTGTGAGTTCGAGGCTACCCTGAGACTACATAGTGAATTCCAGTCAGTCTGGGCTACTGTGAACCCTATCTTGAAAATCTAAAAGAAAAAAATATTTTTAATGCATCCATTAAAAAAATAAGGTCTAGAGCCGGGTGTGGTGGCGCACGCCTTTAATCCCAGCACTGGGAGGCAGAGGTAGGTGGATCGCCGTGAGTTCAAGGCCACCTTGAGATTACATAGTGAATTCCAGGTCAGCCTGGGCAATGGCTTAGGGGTTAAGGCGTTTGCCTGCGAAGCCAAAGGATCCTGGTTCGATTCTCTAGGACCCACGTAAGCCAGATGCACAAGGGGCACATATATCTGGAGTTTGTTTGCTGGGGCTAGAGGCCCTGGCATGCCCATTCTCTCTCTGTCTACCTCTCTTCTTTCTCTGCTTGCAAATAAATAAATAAATAAACTTTTTAAATCTTAAAAAATAAATAAATAAGGGCTACGTCTGGAAAGATGGCTTAGCGGTTAAGGTGTTAGCTTACAAACCCAAAGGACCCAGGTTCAATTTCCAGGACCCACCTAAGCCAGATACACAAGGTGGCTCATGCGTCTGGATTGTATGTACAGTGGTTGAAGGCCCGGGCACGACCGTTCTCTCTCTCTCTCTCTCTCTCTCTCTCTCTCTCTGCCTCTTTCTCTCTATCTCTCAAGTAAATAAAAAAATAAGGGCTGGAGAGATATCTTAGTGGTCAAGGTGCTTGCCTGTAAAGCCTAAGGACCCATGTTTTACTCCCCAGATCCCACATTAGCCAGACACACAAAGGTGAGGCAAGTGCAAGGTTGCACATGCCCACTAGGTGGTGCAAGCATCTGGAGTTCAATGTCAGTGGCTGAGGCCCTGGCACACCAATTCTCTCTCTCTCTCTCTAAAAAAAATAAAGAAAGAAAAGTAAAATAAAATAAATCAAACCCAGGCATGGTGGCTCACACTTTTAATCCCAGTACTCAGGAGGCAGAGATAGGAGGATTGCCATGAGTTCCAGGCCACCTTGAGACCACACAGTGAATTTTGGATCAGCCTGGGCTACAGTCAGACCCTACCTCAAAAAATAAATAAAAAGCTAGGCATGGTGGCTCATGCCTTTAATCCCAGTACTTGGGAGGCAGAGGTAGGAGGACTGATGTGAGTTCAAGGCCACCCTGATACTACAGAGTAAATTCCGGATTAGCCTGGGCTAGAGTGAGACTCTACCTTGAAAAACCAAAATAAAATAAGATGAGATGAGATGAGATAAGATAAGAGAAAATAAATAATACAGTAAAGACTTTTTTTTTTTTGAGGCAGGGTCTCACTATAACCCAAGCTGGCCTGGAACTCATTTGATAGCCCACCCAGGGTTTGCCTTGAATTAATTCACTTTCATCCTCTCACCTCAGACTCCCAAGTGCTGGAATTAAAGTCATGAGACATCATGCCTGGCAAGATTTAACATTAATAGTGCTTCAAAACATGTGGTTAAGGCTGCAGAGATGGCTTTGCGATTAAGACGCTTGCCTGTGAAGCCTAAGCACCCTTGTTCAACTCCCCAGATCTCATGTAAGCCAGACACACAAGATAACACATGCACAAGGTCGCACATGTGTACAAGGTGGCATACACCACTGGAGTTGGATTACAGTGGCTGGAAGCCCTGGTGTGCCAATTGTCTCTTTCACTCTTACTCTTTTTATTTATTTATTTGTTTATTTATTTATTTATTTTGGTTTTTCAAGGTAGGGTCTCACTCTAGCCTAGGCTGACCTGGAATTCACTATGTAGTCTCAGGGTGGCCTTGAACTCACAGCGATCCTCCTACCTCTGCCTCCCCAATGCTGGGATTAAAGGTGTGCACCATCCGACCCACGTTTCACTCTCACTCTTGCTCTCTCTCATAAAAAAAAAAAAAATTTAAATTTACGGCTGGAGAGATGGCTTAGCGGTTAAGGCACCTGCCTGCTAAGCCTAAGAATGCTGGTTCCAATCTCCAGCGGTTCCAATCTCCAGGTCCCAGGTTTAGCCAGATGCCAAGTGACGCAAGGGCGCAATGCTGCACTTGACCACAAGGGGGCGCACGCATCTCGATTTCGTTCTCAGCAGCTGAGAGACTGTTGGCGCGCCCATCTCTATCTGTCTCCCTCTCCCTCTCTGTCTGTCTGTCTCTCTCTCTGTGTTTCTCTCCAAAAATAAATAAAATAATAATAATAATAATAATTTTAAAAAAGAAAAAAAAATTTAATTTTAATTTTAAAAAAGCCCAGTCTGTTGGGCTTGCCTCAAAAACAGAAAAAAAAGTGTGTTTATATATTAATATATTATATAACAATATGTAATAGGGGATGACAGATACATAAGACCTACTTTTATGAGCCAGGTGTGATGGCAATCCCAGCATTTGGGAGATGGAGGCACCAGGATCAAGAGTTCAAGATTATTCTTGAATTCGAAGCCAGTTTGTGCTGCACGATACCCTATGTTAAAGGAATAACAACAACAAAAAAGAAATACCTCGCCCTTAAATGGTTCAGAAAATCCTCTGAGCCAGGCATGATGTGCACATCTTTAATCCCAGTACTCAGGAAGCTGAGGTTGGATGATCACTGTGAGTTCAAGGCCAGCCTGGGACTACAGGATGAGTTCCAAGTCAGCCTGGGCTAGAATGAGACCTTACCTCCAAACAATAATAATAATAATAATAAAATGTGTATATTTATTATATGTGTACCACATAAACATACATACTATATAATTAGGTTGATAAATTATAAAGCAGATGGGGAGTAACATTAGCAATAGAAGAATCTGAGTAAAATAAATATGGGTATTCTTTGCACTATTTTTATAACTTTGAAATTATTTCCAAAAAGAAAGTATTCTAAAAACATTAAGAGTGCTTAACAGCAATTAACAATGCTTTAAGTGTTTCACTCCTGCCCCAGGGAGAGGTGGAACCTTCTAGTCTGTCTCACTGGGACTACAGGCCTCTGACACCACACTTGGCTCGAAGACTTTGCAATGTTTCCCCAGCCTCAGGCTTGCTAAGCAAGCACTTGGCCCCTGAGCTACATCCTGAGGCCCTCGTGTTTTGTGTCATTCATTACTTCCTTGTAGTGGAGCCATTATTTCCACTGTTCACATTCCCTGAGCCATGCTGTCACTCCCCACCCACCACTCACTGGCAGATACTGTCCCCAGGTTTAAGAATGAAGTCAGGCTCTTTTGCAACTTCCCTGCTTCCCTATGTGAGGGGGTCTTCTCAGTCTTCCTCCTTTCTCCCAGCAGGCTGACTGGGGAGAATTTCTTTGGGTTTTCCTGCTTTGCTTTCCTTCTTTTTCTTTTTGGTTTTTCAAGGTAGGGTCTCACTCTAGCCCAGGCTGACCTGGAGTTCACTCTGTAGTCCATGATCCTCCTACCTCTGCCTCCTGAGTGCTCGGATTAAAGATGCGCAACACCATGCCCGGCTCTTATTTACTTTGGTTCTTTTTTTTTTTTTTTTTTTTTTTTGGTTTTCAAGGTAGAGTCTCACTCTAGCCCAGGCTGACCCGGAATTCACTATGTAGTCTCAGGGTGGCCTCGAACTCACGGCGATCCTCCTACCTCAGCCTTTCCAAATGTTGGGATTAAAGGCTTGTGCCCGGCTCTGTCCTACCTTAAATAAAGAATTAATAAAGTGCAGGGCTTGATGGCGCACGCCTTTAATCCCAGCACACGGGAGGCAGAGGTAGGAGGATCACCTTGAGGTCGAGGCCAGCCTAAGACTACATAGTGAATTCCGGGTCAGCCTGAGCTAGAGTAAGACCCTACCTCAAAAAACAAAACAAAACAAAAAAATTGAAAAGAGAATTAATAAAGCTGAATGGGGCGGAGTTTACAACAGGAAGAAGACAGAAGCCTTTATGGGCAAGGGGAAGAGGCGATTGGGTGTAGAGGAGCCCATTTGGCCGTCTATCCAGGTAGCGCTCTAGACTGTGGACAGCAGGGGGCGCTGTAGATAGGGCCCAATCAGACAAGTTCCATTTGTGGTGGATGTGGGGTGGCATCTCACAGTTCTCTTTGAGCCTCAATTCCTAACTGAAATTGCCTTTAAAAAAAAAAGCTACCCCCCCCCCAAAAAAAAAAAGCCGGGTGTGGTGGCGCAGGCCTTTAATCCCAGCACTGGGGAAGCAGAGGTAGAAGGATGGCCATGAGTTCCAGGCTACTCTGAGACTACATCATGAATTCCAGGTCAGCCTGGGCTAGAGTGAGACCCTACCTCGGGGAAAAAAAGCTAGCTTTCTCCTATCCTCCTTCAATGTTATAGGGGTTATAGGGTGTTGGGGTTCAGAAAGAGTTCTTAAACTCCAAACAAGCTTATTCCACCACGCCCGGTCAAGAACTATTTTTGTTTTGTTTTGTTTTGTTTTCGAGAAGGATAATTTATGAAATGACACATTTTTATTCAGGAATATACAGCGGAAAGAGAGGGCCCATGAACCAAGGAAGGGAAACGGGGATTTAGAAAGGAAAGAAAAAGTGCAGAGAGCTCCTGCCATGTGGGCCTGGAGGGGGTAGAGAGCCATGCCGGACTACGGGTCTTCCCTGTCTCAGCCCAGCTGCACTGAGACCAGGGGAGGCTTACCAGGACAGGAACCTGGAAGTTCCGGAGAACAGCTAGCAAAGAGAAAGACCTGCCCACCCCATAACCTTGTTGTGGAAGGGCTTACCTGTAGGCTCAGGTGAGCCAGAGTGAGTGCTGAATGGTCTGGACTAGGGGCTGGCTCACCAAGAGGCCAGCATGAAGCCAAGTTTGGGGGACTGAGTGTAACCAACCACAATGCCAGGATCAGGTTTAAATTCTAGGAAAGGGAAACCCCTTCCTTGCAAGAGCTCAGGTTGTTTATGGAAAAACCAATCTAGGAACTCCCTTGGTCAAGAAATAAGGAGCAAAAAAAGTCACAGTAAACCAGCTGTGGAGTACTTTAATCCCAGCACTGGGGAGGGAGACAGAGGTAGGAGGATCACTATGAATTCCAGGCTACCCTGAGACTAATTCCAGGTGAGCTTGGGCTAGAGGGAGACCCTACCTCAAAAAACCAAAATAAATAAATAGTAGAATATAATAAGTATAATAAATAAATAAATATCACCCTAAGAGGTCACCCAGCACAGTGCTAATGTCCAGGAAAGAATGACATGGACCAGCCGGGCGTGGTGACACACACCTTTAATCCCAGCACTCAGGAGTTAGAGGTAGGCGGCTCGCACTGAGTTGGAGGTCACCTTGAGACAACATAGTGAATTCCAGATCAGCCTGAGCTAGAGCGAGACCCTACCTTGAAAAAAAAAAAAAAAAAAAAAAAAAAAAAAAACATACATGGGACTGGAGAGATGGCTTGGCAGTTGAGTCATTTGCCTGCAAAAGCCAAAGGATCCCAGTTTGATTCTCCAGGACCCACGTAAGGCAGATGCACAAGGGGGTTCGTTTGTAGTGGTTGGAGGACCTGGCATGCCCATTCTCTCCCTCTCTCTCCCTTTCTCTCTCATAAATAAATAAATAAATAAATAAATAAATAAATAAATAAATAAATAAATAAATAAGCCGGGCGTGGTGGCGCACACCTTTAATCCCAGCACTTGGGATGCAGAGGTAGGCGGATCGCCGTGAGTTCGAAGACACCCTGAGACTACATAGTTAATTCCAGGTCAGCCTGGAACAGAGTGAAACCCTACCTCGAAAAATCAAAATAAATAAATAAATAAATAATATATTTTTTAAAAGGAAAGAAAGAACACATTTGTATACTGGAAGTTTGGAAGCACGTCATGAAAGAGGAAGGGGGCTGGTTGAGTCCTGACAGTAACCAGAGACTGTCCAGTGCTCGGGGGAAAGCACTGCCGGATGGCGTCCTCGGATGACAAGCGCATTGCTCACTCACTAGGACGTCATCCTCTGGAGGTGGCCTTTCCCCAAGGGCTGTCTTCCTTCTCCAGGTTCCTCCCTCCGTAGTGCTGGTTCTTCTCCACTAGGGGCAGCAAACCAAGACTCTGGGCTCAGTGGTGCAAGGAGCCAACAGCAGAGCCCAAGGGAAGACTGCAGGACGTGATGGCCAGACAGTGCGTCAGCTTCCAGAGGATGCACGCACTTCCTCAGCTTCTTATAGTCAAGAAGGAGGGGTTGTCACAGTGGGAATAACCGAAATGGATGGTGCAATAATCCCTGGGAAGACGGAATAGCAGAAATCAAACGTGGACACATGTTTGGACGGCTTGGGTCCCATCCACACCTATCATGCTAGGAAGAAACGTTTTGTTCTGCAAGGTTGACTTGGGGTTCTCTTTGTGTCTTGTAAGGATTAAAGTCATGAAATTATCAATCCACACGGTAGAACAGCTCAGTAAAGACGCTTCAGATCCTGGGGTCACCTGACCAGCTAGTTATTCAGGGAAGATAGAAGAATGAGGAAGCTCAGGAGACCGGAAGTGATGTCATAGAACAGGTGGGAAGAACAGACTAGGCCAGGGAGAGGAGGGATGGGCATTGCTGGCTGGAGGAGGGAAATCAGGGTTCTGGGGAGTTCAGTCTTGGTCCTTAGGTGTCATAGGCAAGCACCTTAACTACTAAGCCGTATCTCCAGGCCCCAGCCCCAGCTCTTTAAAAAAATGTTTTTACTCCCATGTTTAACAAGTGCTCTGCCACTACTGGGCCAGCCCCTCAGATGTAAGTTTCTTTTTTTCAGGTAGGGTCTCACTCTAGCCCAGGCTGACGTAGAATTCACTATGTAGTCTAGGGTGGCCTCAAAGTCACAGTGATCCTCCTACCTCTCCCTACTGAGTGCTGGGATTAAAGGCATGTGTGGGTCCTCGCTGTTCCCCAGGTCGTTGGCCACTAACGTCCTGGGCGCAGGAGGAGTTGGGGGGAAGCAGAGTCCTGAAGCATGTGAGTGTGATGGGCAATGAACCACCCGGGAGACTGTCTGATGGCTAGCTTGCTCTTGTTTATTAAAAGGGGAGTGGGTTTATAAGCACTTGAGAAAGGTTGAGAAGGCACATACAGACTATAAGGTGATTGGATACATAGTTTATGGGTTGCTATCTAATTGGCTGGTGTTGGAAGGCAGAAGTCGTGAAGGAGAAGCTGCAAGGGAGAGAACAGAAGTGGCGGGAAAAGCTATGTGACTTCAGCCACATATTGGATGGCTACAGCTGAAGGGAGACTGTCTATAAATAAGGGTCTCTTGAGCAGCTAGCCACAAGGTCAGCAATTTGGGGGGAGGGCAAAGCCTGACTATGGAATGGTCAGGGGCTTTTGGGATAAAGTGGGGAGGGCCATCCAGTTCTGCCCACTCTGGGCGAATACAGGGCACATTACAACCTTGTCCAAGGGCAGGGAGTACCAGTCTCTGTCACCAGAGTGGGTTCCTGACGATAAAGCCAGCTGCAACCCCCAAGTCCAAGGTCCCCAGCCATGTCCAACAGCCCAGGCCAGCTTCCTCACAGTCTCAGCCTGTGTTTAGCAATGCCTAACAGGCATGTGCCACCATGCCTGGCTCAGATATATATATATATATTTTTTTGTTCTGGTATTTCGAGGTAGGGTCTCACTCTAGCCCAAGCTGACCTGGAATTCACCATATTATCTCAGGTTGGCCTGGAACTCACAGCAATCCTCCTACCTCTGCTTCCCAAGTGCTGGGATTAAAGGTGTGTGCCAGATGTAACTTTTAAATTGGCCTACCTGAAATAAAGTTAGATAAAATGTGCACAAAACCACATTACTGGACTAGAGAAATGGTTTAGCCATTAAGGCACTTGCCTACAAAGCCAAAGGACCCAGGATCGATTCCCCAGGACCCATGTAAGCCATATGCACAAAGTGGTGCATTCATCTGGAGTTTGTTTGCAGTGGCTTGAAGGCCCTGGAGTGCCCATTCTGTCTCTTTCTATCTACCTCTCTCTCTCTCTCTCTCTCTCTCTCAAATAAATAAGTTAAAAAATGCATTATGGGCTGGAGAGATGGCTTAGTGGTTAAGGTGTTTGCCTGCAAAGCCAAAGGATCCCTGTTTGATTCTCCAGGACCCATGTAAGTCAGATGCACAAGGGGGCACATGTATCTGGAATTTGTTTGCAGTGGGTGGAGCCCAGGTGCGCTCTCTCTCGCTCTTTCTCTGTCTCTGTCTCTTTCTCTCTCTCTCAAATAAATAAATAAAATACATTTTTAAAAAAGGGAAGCCGAACGTGATGGCGCACACCTTTAATCCCAGCACTCAGGAGGCAGAGGTAGGAGGATTGCCGTGAGTTCAAGGCCACCCTGAGACTACATAGTTAATTCCAGGTCAGCCTGGGCTAGAGTGAGACCCTACCTCAAAAAAAAAAAAAAAAAAAAAGGGAGCCAGGCATGGTGGCGCATGCACGCCTTTAATCCTAGCCCTTCAGGAGGCAGAGGTAGGAGGGTCACCATGAGTTTGAGGCCACCCTGAGAATACAGAGTGAATTCCAGGTCAGCCTGGGCTAGAGTGAGACCCTACCTCGAAAAAAAAAAAGTACTACTCAGCATCAGATGCCCTCCCTTCAGCATGACTTAAACTGTCAGAGGCCTATATGCACCTCAGAGTTTACAAGGCACAAATGTTATTCTTTTACTTTGTTTTGTTCTTTGATTTCTTTTTCTTCTCCTTTTGTTTCTTTTGTCTTGAAGATAGGGTTTCATATAGTTAAGGCTGGCCTCAAAATCTCCATGTAGCTGAGGGTTGACCTGGAATTCACTCTGTAGTTTCAGGGTGGCCTTGAACTCATGGTGATCCTCTCCCAAGTGCTGGGATTAAAGGCATGTGCCACCACACCCGGCCATTCTGTCTTTTAAAGAATCCTTTTGGGTATAAATGTATCAGACTATCTTAGTTTTTTTTTCCCAAGATAGTTGCTCACTGTAGCCTCTGAGTGCTGGTGTTAAAAGTATGTACTACCATGCCTGTGTGTGTGGGTGTGGCCGAGAGTTCGAAGGTTTTACTGGACAGTGAGCCCAAAAAAAAAAAAGGTTGGCCTGTGTGTGTGGGTGTGGTAAGGTTACTAACTGTATAGATTAGGCTGGCCTCAAACTTTCGACAATCCTCTGCCCTCAGCCTCTCAAGTGGAATAGAGGCTTGAGCCGCCATACTGGGACACACTGGTTTTTTTTTTTTTTTTTTTTTTTTTTTTTTTGGTTTTGCGAGGTAGGGTTTCGCTCTGGTCCAGGCTGACCTGGAATTAACTATGTAGTCTCTCAGGATGGCCTCGAACTCACGGCGATCCTCCTACCTCTGCCTCCCAAGTGCTGGGATTAAAGGCGTGCGCCACCACGCCCAGCTCACACTGCTTTTTTTTTTCTGACAGTCTTCATAGTTCAAGGAGCACTGGTCACAGGCTCTCCCTTTACTAAAATATGCCATATTTTCTTCTCATGAAACTGGAATGTGGGGCTTGAGAGGAGGAAGTTCACAGAGGTGATGTGATCTTCTTTCTAGCCATGTCACCTCAAAGGAGCCTTGTTGTTACCTATCACACCATGGGTGCCCGTCACCATTTGCTGGAGGTGGCAATTGCCAGGTCTGCCCAGTAAGGTTATCTTTTTCCCTCTCTCTCCACTGTGGTCAAGGATGGGGAATTAGGTTCCTTCCCTGAGGGTGGAGTAGCTACATAAATTATGCTTGGGTTATTTGTGTCTTGGCCCCATTATGTATTCAGTCATTTATTTATTTACTTTATTTATTTTCTTGGTTTTTAAATCTTTTTTGTTGTTTTCTTGTTTTTTGAGGTAGGGTCTGTCTCACTCTGGTCCAGCTGACCTGGAATTCACTCTGTATTCTCAGGGTGGTCTCAAACTCATGGTGATCCTCCTACCTCCGCCTCCCGAGTGCTGGGATTAAAGGCGTGCCCACCACGCCCGGCTGCATTCAGTCATTTATTTATGCCAGTGTGGATTCATGCAGGCTTGTTTATACTTTGAGTTATGACCTAGCAATGCAACACCAACTTTATTCAGCTCCATCCAGTTTTAGCCATTAGGAGTGCCTGCTAGTTGTCCTTGGCCTAATCCCATCACTGTGGATTGGTTGTTTTGTTTCTGTTCTCTTCACTTCCTGGGTGTATTAAGCTGTTGGAGCTGTCATGAGTAACTTCTGCAGATAAGGCTGTTTTGAAAACAGACACTTCTTTCTGTCAGTTCTGGAGCTGGACCTCCACCGTCAGGTTGCCGGCAGGGCTGGTTTCTCTGAGAGCCTCTCCTCAGCTTGCAGATGGTTCCTGGTCCCTGGTTCCTCAGCTGCTGTTTCGGTGTGTTCTCCTACTGTCCAATCCTCTGATAAGGGCCCTGTCCTAAGGAACCGGCACCCCACTCTGATGACTTCATCTAATGTAATTAGCCCCTTACAGGTTTTGTCTCCAAATATACCACACTGGGGTTCAGTGTATGGTTTGAGGAGAACACAATGTGGTCCGCGGCGGCAGCACTGGAAGAGTCTGAGCCGTGTTATTTGCTCTGCTAGCCCAGTATCCACCGTCTGTCCAAGCAGCTGCGGCTCCTTTACTGAAGAATGGTGTTAGAAGATCTGATCTGAGGCTAGCAATGTGGCTCAGGTCATAGAGTGTTTGCAGGATCAGAAAGTCAAGGTCATCCTTGGCTACATGTGTATATATATTGGTTTTGGTTTTTTGAGGTAGGATCTCACTCCAGCCCAGCCTGATCTGGAATTAACTATGTAGTCTCAGGGTGGCCTCAAACTCATGGCGATCCTCCTACCTCTGCCTCCCGAGTGTGTGCCTGTGTGTGTGTGTATACATATACATATATATACACACACACACATACACATTGTTTGTTTTTTCGAGGTAGTGTCTCACTGTAGTCCACGCTGACCTGGAAATCACTAGGTAATCACAGGGTGACCTTGAACCTCCTACTTCTGCCTCCTGAGTGCTAGGATTAAAAGCATGTGCCACCACTCCTGGCCTACATATATATAATTTGAGGCCAGCCTGGGCTATGATATGAGACCCTGACTTTGTCTTCTTATTTATCTCTATTTTATTTTATTTTATTTATTTGAGAGAGAAAGAGGCAGATGAGAGAGAGAGAATCGGCAGTCCAGGGCTTCCAGCCACTGCAGACGAGCTCCAGATGCATGTACCACCTTGCGCATTTAGCTTACGTGGGTCCTGGGGAATCAAACCTGAGTCCTTTGGCTTTGCAGGCAAGTGCCTTAACTGCTAAGGCATCTCTCCAGCCCCCTGTCCTCTTATAATAGATTAGATAGATAGATAGATAGATAGATAGATAGATAGATAGATAGATAGATAGGAAAGAAAATCGGGGGATGGAGAGATGGCTTAGCGGTTAAGGCAGCTGCCTGCTAAGCCTAAGAATGCCCAATCGATTCTGCAGATCCCACATTTAGCCAGACACAAAGTGACTCAAGGGCACATGCACCCATTTTCTATCTCTCTCTCTGACTCTCCAAAAAAAAAAAAAAAAAAAGGAACACCAGATGCATGTATAATGTTTGTGCCCAGCATTGATGCTGGGAATTGAACTTGGATCTATAGACTTTGCAAGCAAATGTGTTTAACTGCTATGCCTTATCTACAGCCTTTCTTTCAGAAAGAGAAAGAGACAGAGAATGGGCACGCCAGGGCCTCCAGCCACTGCAAACGAACTCCAGATGCATGTGCCCCCTTGTGTATCTGGCTTATGTGGGCCCTGGGTCCTTTGGCTTTGCAGGAAAATGCCTTAACCACTAAGCTATCTCTCCAGCCCATTTTTCTCCATTTATTTATTTTTTCAAGGTAGGGTCTTGCTCTATCCCAGGCTGACCTGGAATTCACTATGTTGTCTCAGGGTGGCCTTGAGCTCATGGCAGTCCTCCTACCTCTGCCTCCCTTTTTTCTTTTCTCTTTTCTTTTTTTTCTTTTTTTCTTACCTCTGCCTCCTGGGAGAGTTCTGGGATTAAAGGAGTGCACCACCACACTCAGTTTCCAGCAGTTACTTTTAATAATCACAATAGTTGTCCTTTCTCCAGCACCCACCTATGTCTGAACCATAGTAGACCTACATGGTAATCTTCCCCTACCCCATGCATTTGCCTCGCCCTCCCAGGGCAGGTGTTGTTGGTCTCCAGGACGTTACAAATCTTGCCTTGGTTTCACCCAGGTGTCCCTTGGTGTGCCCAGCACTAGTGCACCCTCTCCTTGGCTTCCAGGAAATAGTCTCAGAGCTGGAAAGGGCTGGACTTGGCTTCTGGTCGCTGGATCCAGCCTCAAAAGCTCAGCCAGCTGATCCTGCCTGAAGGTATTATCCCAATGACATCAGAAACTATGGTCCCCACGCCTTCAGGGATTGCTCCATGGAGCTCCAAGCCTGCAGGGGTGGGTGGGCCTCTGGGAGGAAGTGCTGAGGAAGTTTCCGTGGCTGCCAGCTTACTGGGTGCTCACCTAGGGAATAGACAGAAACTAGGCTGGTTAGTGACTCGCTGCCCACATGACTCACTCACCACATGACAGGCTCAAGACAGGCTAGCGCCTAGACACAGCAGGGCACCAGGTGGGGATCTCAGTTGCCTCCGTGCTCAGGGCTTAGAATATAGCAGAAGTTAGAGCAGACTGGGGTTTGGGGACACTTGTGGATTCTGGCCAGGTGGTCAGGATAGTGTTTGGGGTTTGGAAGTCATGCCTGGAGCAGAACGATTCATCTGGGAGCTGCCCATTCTGCTCAAAGCAGGGCCAGGGCAGCCCAAGTGGCCATCAGCTCACTGCTAGGCCAGCCAGGCTGGCTGTGCTTCTAGAAGGGGAGCAGGAGTCCAGCCTTCCCTCAGTTCCTGAGGGAGAAAGAGCTGCCACTTGAGTCTTGGCACAGCCCTTGGCCAGGCATCTGTTGTACCTCAAGCCTCTAGAGTCCTGTGTGTTGGGAACGACGTGGTCCCTGGCATTTCCCCTCTCCAAGCAGCCCCTCACCTGTAGGGTGGATATCAAGCTAATTTGTAACAGGGCAATCTTTGCATAAACTAAACCTGAGGACATGGAAGGCTGTGCCCCTTAAGTGGTGCTTCATGAAGGTAGGAAGCTTCTCCAGAGATTTCCTGATGTAATAAATATAAACAAGCAGGGCTGGGGAGATGGCTTAGTGGTTAGGGCGCTTGTCTGTGAAGCCTAACGACCCAGGTTCATTTCCCTAGGACGCATGTAAACCAGATGCACAAGGTAGCACATGTGTCTAGAGTTCTTTTGTAGTGTGCCCATTCTCTCTCCTTCTCTCTATCTGCCTCCCTCCCTCTCTCCTCTCTCTCTTACAAGTAAAATAAATGAAAATAAAATATTTAAAAAGCTTTAAAAATATATAAACAGAGCGGTTAAGGCACTTACCTGCAAAGCCTAAGAGACCTGGGTTCGATTCCCCAGTACCCATGTAAAGCCAGATGCACAAAGTGATGCATGCATCTGGAGTTCATTTACAGCATCTGGAAGCCCTGGTGCGGTCATTCTGTCTCTCTTCTGTCTCTCTTCTCTCTCTCTCTGCCTACAAATACAAATATATACATATACACACACACACACACAAACAACTGATCTGATCTGATGCAAACTCATGCTCTGTCTCATGCTCAGACTCCCCACTGCTTTGACTGCTTGACAACAAATAACAGCTGTGAGTACAGTCAATTGGGGGAGCACTCAAGTGCACCCCCAACCCTCCATAAATCATCTTTTGTGTGTTGTGTGTTCATTTTGCATTCATCTAAACACTGCTGGATGGTGTGTACACTGTAGCAGTATCTTCCTATTGCTGGGACAAAATACCTGGTCAGAAGCAGCCCGTGGAAGGAAAGGGTTTCATTTTGACTTAGGTGTTTGTTTGTTTGTTTTAATGACAGAGAGTGAAAGGGAGCTAGAGAGAGAGAGAAGTGGCACACCAGGCCCTCTAGCCACTGCCATCGAACTTCAGATGCATCTTGTGTGCATGTGTGGACTTGTGTGCTTGTGTCACCTTATGTGTCTAGCTTATGTGGGATCTGGAGAGTCGAACATGGGTCCTTAGGCTTCACAGGCAAGTGCCTAAACCACTAAGCCATCTCTCCAGCCATTGACTTATGGCTGTGAGAGTAAATTTTATCATGGTGGGGAAAGCATAGCAGGGGCAGACAGCCAGGCATAACATCTCCACGATGGTGGAAGTAGAGAGAGCGAGTTGAGTGTACCCCCAGCACACAACTCCAGCAAGGCTCTATTCCCCAAAGGCTCCACCAACTAGGGAATAAGTATAAGGTTTCATTACAAACACGTGACGCTATGGGGGACATTTTGCGTTCAAGCCACTGTGTTTCCCAATCCCAAAAGCAGCTGAGGAAATCTCACTGCCATCTGGGGAAGCTGTACACCTCCCTAGATTCTGGGCTACAGGCTGACCAGGCCCCAGAAGGCTCCCAATCCCTGTTCTTCCATTGGCTCTTGAGAAAACAATACTCTCCTGTCAAGGACCCATTGTCCATGCCACAGATGAGAGCATCTATGACACATCAGCTCTTATCAGCTTCTGGTCTAGAGAAGATGTGCTGGCTGCATTCTGTGTGTGGCTCTGGGGAGGGAGGGTTGGTTAGGAACTGAAGACCTCAGTTAATGTCAATTTTCCTGGTGGATAATGCAACCTATCAGGAGTTATGTGGTCTGCCAGAGGCTAAGGGATGATGGAGTGCCAGGCTTCCAACAGCAACAGGGCAGAGGAAGGGGTGCTCAGAAGCTGGAGAACCCTTTACTGGGACCAGGAACCCTGAGGTACCTTCAAATACAGAGACTGGGGCTGGAGAAATGGCTCAAGGGTTAAGGCACTTGCCTGCAAAACCTAATGAACTGTGTTCATTTCCCCAGTACCCACATAAAGACAGATGCACAAAAGGGGCATGTGTAACTGGGGTTTGTTTGCAGTGGCTGAGGGTCCTGGCATGTCCTTTGTATCTCTGTCATCTGTCTGTCTGTCTATATGTTTCTGATTGCAAATAAATAAATAGAAATATTAAACACACACACAGACAGAGGGGCAGGAGAGATGGCTTAGCAGTTAAAGCATTTGCCTGCAAAGCCAAAGGATCCCAGTTCTATTCTCCAGGACCCACGTAAGCCAGATGCACAAGGGGGTGCATGCATCTAGTTTGTTTGTAATAGCTAGAGACCCTGGCAGGCCCATCCTCTCTCTCTCTTTCTCTCTGCCTCTTTCTCTCTCTCAAATAAATAAATAAAATATATTTTAAAAAACACACAAAGTTTTAAAAAAAAAAAAACAGAGGGCTGGTGTAGCAGACAGCCTCAGGTCGCTGGGATGAACTTCCACTTATGGAGGATGGGATATTTATTGAAGCTTACAGATCCAGGGGAAGTTCCATAATGGCAGAAGAAGCTGGCCTGCTTTCACAGGTCCAAGTAGAGAAAGAAAAGCCCCAAGCAAGAAGCCCACAAGCCACACCACATAGCACACTTAGGAATTCGAAGCAAAGCTCAGGCACTTTGCAAACCTTTAGACTGAAGTTCCAAATCTACCTCCACACCTTAAGGCTGGAACCTAGGATCCAACCACAGTGACACCTCCTCCAGCCAGGTGGCTGCAGATCTAAATTACAAACTTTAATAAAATTCTTAAAATATTGGGGGCCATCTATTCAAACTACCATAGCTGGAGAGATTGCTTAGTGGTTAAGGCACTTGCCTGCAAAGCCAAAGTACTCAGGTTCAATTCCCCAGGACTCACGTAAGCCAGATGCACAAGGTGGTACATGCAGCTGGAGTTCATTTCCAGCAGTTGGTGGTCCTGGTGTGCCCATTCTCTCTCATGTGTGCATTCTCTCTCTCTCCCTCCCTTCCTCTTTCATTTTAGTATATATATATAGTTTTTTTCAAGGTAGGGTTTCACTTTAGTCCAAGCTAACCTGGAATTCACTGTGCAGTCTCAGGGTGGCCTCAAACTCACGGTGATCCTCCTACCCCTGCCTCCCAAGTGCTGGGATTAAAGGCACGTGCCACCATACCTAGATTCCCTTCCTCTTTCAAATGAATAAATAAAAATATTCTAAAAAACATACAGAGGGCTGGAGAGATGGCTTAGCAGTTAAGGCTCTTGCCTGCAAAGCCTAAAAATGCATATTCAACTCTCCAGGTCCCACATAAGCCAGACACACAAAGTGACACAAGCACACAAGGTTGCACATGCACACAAGATGGCACATGCATCTGAGTTCAACTGCAGTGGCTGGAGGCCCTGGTGTGCCACTTCTCTCTCTCTCTCACTCTTGCATTAAAAACACACACACACACACACACACACACACAAGGGGCCAGGGCTGGAGAGACTTAGTGGCTTAGTGGTTAAGGCGTTTGCCTGTGAAGCCTAAGGATCCATGTTCTACTCTTCAGATCCCACATTAGCTGAGACACAAAGGTGAGACAAGCACAAGGTTGCACATGCCCACTAGGTGGTGAAGCATCTGGAGTTTGATTGCAGTGGCTGAGGCCTTGCCACACCAATTCTCTATCTCTCCTCTCTCTCTGTCTCTCTCTCTCACTCTCTTAAAAAAAAAAAAAAAGGTTAGTCTGTTGGGTTTATCTCAAACACACACACACACACAGACTGAAGCCACACCTGGCCAAAATGACATTTAGGTTTGAAGGTCCAGGATGGGCGATGAAAGGACCACTCCCCATCACTCCCAGCTCAAACTCTAAATGTCAGGCATGCCCTTTAGGCCTGTCCACTGCTTGCACAGCAAAAGCCACATCCCCATTCACCTGGCCTCTGCAGGGGCTCACTCCCCACCTGACCCAGATAAGTCGGCCAGAAGAGTAGTCAGGCCCACCAAGACCTCCTCTGCATGGCCAGGTTGTTGTCATCCCAGATCTGGACCTGGTCTGGCCCAGGGACTCACTGCTTTGGCCTTCCTGACCAGTCTTTGTGGTGATGGCTACATGTCCCCGGGGAAAAATTGGCATAGGTGGTGAGCAGTGATCTCTGGCAGCCTCTTTATCTCATTTGTTCAACGTAGCCATCACACTTCCATGACTTGTAGACTCAGTAGCTGCTTTTCTGCTTTTATTCGGTCTAAGTAGCTACATGTGGCTGGTGGCTGCCACCTTGCACATTGCCTGGAGCCAATGCACTATGTCATTGGCCTCTTTAAGGCCTCACCTGCTTTCTTCAGCTCCCCTGGGCTCTTATGTCTCACCTGAGTACTGAGTACAGGATGAGCCTAGCATTTCCTGGAATTAACCTCAGCCCGAAGCTGGCTGCTAGCTTTACCAGACACACACACACACACACACACACACACACACACCCCTACACACCGCCATCCACTCTTACAACATGCCCACATACCACTATGGGACTATGGGGACCTCTTTCAGGCCAAAGTCATTCGTCATTCACACCCTGAGCTGAAGCCACCATCTAGGGGTAGAAAGTAGTCAAAGCGTGAGCAAACAGCAGTGAGTGAGGGTGAGCAGAAGAGGCTTGTCTGTGTCCCCGCTGATGCTCCAGGAACAGCTCGTAGGCTGAATCCAGGGCAGAGTGCGCTGGGCTGTATGACCCTCCCAAGTTGATGTGATGGAACCTCAGTCCCCACTACACGAGGTGAGTAGATCACAAGGGCACTACACTCATGAATGCGGCAGGAATGGGCTCTTGTTAAAAGGTGAATTTAAGGCCAGGCGTGGGTGCACACGCCTTTAATCCCAGCACTCGGGAGGCAGAGGTAGGAGGATCACTGTGAGTTTGAGGCCACCCTGAGACTACATAGTGAATTCCAGGTCAGCCTGGACTAGAGTGAAACCCTACCTCAAAAAAACAAAAAAAAGGGGGCTGGAGAGATGGCTTAGCAGTTAAGGTGTTCACCTGTAAAGCCAAAGGATCCAGGTTCGATTCTCCAGGACCCACATAAGGAGGCGCATGCGTCTTGTGTTTGTTTGCAGTGGCTGGAGGCCCTGGTGTGCCCACTCTCTCTCTCTCTCTGCCTCTTTCTCTCTCAAATAAATAAATAAAATGTTTAAAAAAAAAAAAAAAGAGGTGAACTTAACTCACAGGCCCAGGACCTGAGCAGGCTCAGCAGCATCCCTAGTGGCCTAGGAAGGAGGCTGAGCAGTGGAGCTGCATGGTGTCTCAGGAGACACTGGACAGATGGACAGAGGGCTGCAGTGGACCCTCGGTCTCCTCACATGTGAGCACTGTGGAGACCTCTCCGCCGCTACTCTTTCCCACCATCACCATGCACAGCTCACCTAGGCTGGGACTGGTCAGGCCAACTGCATCCTGTCAGGCATATAGCCTTCAGGCTCCCCTGCAGCCAGCATCTGGCAGCATCTGTGAAGACCCTGGGTTCTTGGCAGACCAGGAGTCAGTCCAGTACAGATCCAGTATTTCTATGGCCAGCATCCTGGGAAGTGAGGGTCAGGGCAAGGCTTCTAGAAACAGAGGCTTAGGGAGAGTTGTGAGTGTAGTTTGTTGGACATTGTTAGAGCTGGTGTTCATGCTGTGCCTTACATAGTTTAATGGTGTTTACGTAATAATGATGCAATAATGAGTTCTGTGTGATGAATATACAGTAAGGTTAGTGTCTGATGCAAGCAGATTTAGCAAGTTAAAACTGTTGTTTTATAGATATTAGAATAAATGGATATTCTATACTTATTGGGAAAAAAGGTGTACTTGGCCCTTGGTCAGTTCTCTTTTGCAAGTTCTCTCACCCTTCCACCAGGCAATGACACAAGAGCACCCTTGCCAGATGCAGCCCCTTGATCTTGGACTTCTTGGCTTCCACAATGATAAGAAATCAGTCTCCCTATTCAAGACAAAGAATTGAGGCCTCGCTGGGCGTGGTGGCACACGCCTTTAATGTCAGCACTCAAGAGGCAGCGGTAGAGGAGGATCACCGTGAATTCAAGTTCACCCTAAGACCACATAGTGAATTCCAGGTCAACTTGGACGAGAGTGAAACTCTACCTCAAAAAAAAAAGGGGGGGGGGCTGGAGAGATGCCTTAGTGGTTAAAGTGCTTGCCTGCAAAGCCAAAGGACCCAGATTCAACTTCTCAGGACCCATGTAAGCCAGATGCACAAGGGGGCACATGCATCTGGAGTTCATTTGCAGGGGTTGGAGGCCCTGGTGTGTCCATTCTCTCCCTCTCTCTCTCTCCAAAACAAAACAAACCCCCCACCCCAAAAAAAAAAGAGTCGGGTGTGGTGGCACACACCTTTAATCCCAGCACTCAGGAGGATCGCTGTGAGTTCAAGGCCAACCTGAAACTACATAGTAAATTCCAGGTCAGCCTGGGCCAGAGTGAGACCCTACCTTGAAAAACAAAAAACAAAAAAAAGACAAATTAAGGCCTCAAGGCAGGAAGTGGTCAGGATCAGCCCAGGTCTACTAAGAGAGAGATGTTCCAGCTATCGAGTGAGTGGGCACCAGGGACCTTTTGTTGCTAGTTTAACGTGTGATTTTTTTTTCTGACAGGGTAGCTGGGTGCTGTTCACCAACACAAAAGTCATGAATGAATTCTGCCAACAAGGTTGTTTTTACTAGTTTGGCAAAGACTTACTCTGATTCCTAGACTGAGAAGCTGGGCAATTTCCAACCAAGTGCCACTCATTGGCTACTAGACTCAATTTGCCTTCTAGTGTCTCTCCTGTCTCCAGCCATTGCTGTCTGTGGTGGTTTGATTCAGGTGTCCCCCATAAACTTAGGTGTTCTGAATGCTAGGTCCCCAGCTGATAGCAATTTAGGAATTAAACCCTCCTGCAGAAAGTGTATTATTGGGGGCAGGCTTATGGGTATTATAGCCAGCTTCCTCTTGCCAGTGTTTGGCACACTCTTCTGTTGCTGTTGTCCTAGGCTGATGTTGCCTAGGAGGTGATGTCCACCCTCTGCTCATGCCATTATTTCCCTCTGCCATCATGGAGTTTCCCCTCGAGTCTGTAAGTCAAAATAAACCTTTATCCCCCCCACAAGCTGCTCTTGTTCAGGCGTTTTCTGCCAGCAATGCAAACCTTACTGCAACACTGGGTAATGTTCTGGCATTGAAGTCTGGCCTCCCAGTTATGTGGGAACAGGGGCTGCAGCACTGAGGATGAGGAGGGGTTAACTTGCAAGATTTTGAATGGACAGAACAGCTCTGTCATGTGCTCTGTCAGGGACTTGCTGAGTTGTCTACAACCCCAGGAGGGCGGTCTGCAGTGTCATTCAGCACTGTACCCTGTGCACAGAGTGTCATGATGCTACATGTCTAGAATATGTATTTAGACTGCCCAGTGCTTCTGTATTTTTAGCTGTGGTGAAGATGAGCCTAGAGAAGTGCTTTCTTGAGAAGCTGACCCTCTTGTTTCTGGTGCATCTTTTGGGAGGGGACTCCAGTGGTCACAAGGGACAGCCAGGTCTTTGAACTTCAGCAACCTTGTTTGCTTTTGCCAGGGGAAAACAGAGCAATACAGACCAGATAAAAATGTTGGTTCAGCCGGGCGTGGTGGTGCGTGCCTTTAATCCCAGCATTTGGGAGGCAGAGGTAGGAGGATCGCCATGAGTTCGAGGCCACCCTGAGATTACATGGTGAATTCCAGGTCAGCCTGGGCTGGAGTGAGACCCTACCCTGAAAAAACGAAAAATGAACCCACCCCCCCAAAAAATGTTGATTCAGCGGAAATGGTGGTGCATGCCTTTAATCCCAGCACTGGGGAGGCAGAAGTAGAAGGATCATACTATACCTCAAGAAAAAAAGAAGGAAAGAAAAAAGTTGGCTCAGTCTCCAGGCAGATGGCACTGAAGAGAGGAAGTTGTGCAAACCATACCCTCTGTACCTTCAGTGGCTTCAACACCTACCTTCCTGTCCGCCTCAGGTCCTACCACCCTCAATAGGTGAGAAGGCAGCAGCTGGCCGCAGGTATAGCTGTCCTGCAGCATCCAAAGTCCCAGACTGACAGTACTCGCACGACAACATGTCCACCTGGACACTGAGAGCAGTCCCTGTTCTTCCTGCAAAGGGAACCAACCATGCCAGAGTCTTCCCGGATTGGGCCTGGCGCTACAGGAACTGCTGGTTGGCTTCCCCAGGGTTTGTTTTTTTCTTCTCTCCGAGGTGGGGTCTCACTCTAGCCCAGGCTGACCTAGAATTTACTATGTAGTCTCAGGGTGGCCTCGAACCTCTGCCTCCCCAGTGCTGGGATTAAAGGCATGCACCACCACACCCGGCTTGTTTTTGTTTTGTTTTCAGAGGTTGGGTCTTACCCTAGCCCAGGCTGGCCTCGAACTCACAGCGATCCTCTATCTCTGCCTTCCGAGTGCTGGGATTAAAAGCGTGAGCCACCACGCAGGGCTTGGTTACGTGTTTTGTGCGCGCGCACACACTGTGTGACCCAGGCTGGTCTCTAATTTTGTGTAGCCCAGCCTGGTTTCCAATTTATGATCCTCCTGCCTCAGCCTCCAAATGCTGGGATTACAGGCATTCGCCATCTCGCTGAGGGCAAATGAAAAGGCCAGAGCGACTAGTTCAGTCTGCAGGGCCGAGGGGACTGAGGGTCCGGAGGTCATGGGGCAGAGAGCACTCAAGAAGTAGCCAGGCCCCACCCCCAAGCGCCGCGGCCCCGCCCCCGCCCGCAGCCGGCCCCGCCCCCGCCCGCAGCCGGGCCCCACCTCTCTGAGGTTGCTAGGGGAAGTGACGTCACAGCGCGATGGCGGCCGCTCCTTCAGGCAGCAGAAGGGGAATTTAGGCCCGGAAGATCCGAGTCCATCCGCGGCGGGGAGAGGGCGAGCGGGGCCGGCAAGGGCCGGAGCAGCCGCAGCGGCGCTCGGACTGTCCCATCCGCCCCGTATTGAGGCGCTGGGAGCGACGGGGCGACCGGAAAGCGATGGTGAAAGCGGGGCCGTGAGGGGGGCGGAGCCGGACCGGACCCGCAGTAGCGGCAGCAGCGGCGCCGCCTCCCGGAGCACAGACCCAGGAAGCGGCCGGGTGGGCAGGAGCGAGCCGCACAGCCGCCATGGAGCTCAGGGTCGGGAACAGGTACCGGTTGGGCCGCAAGATCGGCAGCGGCTCCTTCGGAGACATCTATCTTGGTGAGGCCCGGCGCCGTCCGAGCCGAGCGGGAGTGGTGCGGGCGGTCGGGCGGCGTCGCCGCCTGGAGGCGCGGGGTCTGCGCGGGGGTCGCCCCGGGGCGCTCCGGTGCCTTCGTCGTCCCCGGGCCCAGGCTGCGGGCTGCGGCCGGACACCAACGGCCACTGGGCGACTGCGGCCGTGGGCGCTGGGAGATGGGCAGCTGGGCCTGGGGACCGAAGGTCAGCGTGGCCGGGCGGGGGTCGCGGGCCGAGCCTGGGGCCAGGGCCGGTGGACCTGAGCGGGGCCGGAGGGTACCGGCCCCTGGGCCCGGGGAGCGAGTGGGGTGGGGCCGAAGGGGCAGGGCCGGGGCCTGGGCCGCGGGGCCTGGCGCCTACTTCCTCCCCCATCAGAGGTCATGGCAGTAAACAAAGGCCACCCTCTCACTCGGCGAGGGTCTGGTGCTGTCCCCACCCCCACTCCTGCAGGCTGATCTTGGGGAACATTTAGACGAATGTCAAAATCTGAATGCAGTGTGGAGGTGGGGAGTGTCCCAGTCAGAAAGGGGGAAAGGAAGGGCTTAGTTCTGGGGTTCTTGAGGATTCCTGCTCCTGCCCTTTCCATAATGGCAGCTGTAGTTCACTGACCCATTGGAGGGGCCATCGCTGGCCTGCTGGCTGCCCCCTTAGTGCACATCAGAAAGACTGAAAACGTTCCCTTTGAACTAGGATGGTGCTTGGCCCTTTGGCCTTGGGGTGGTTCTTGAGTACCATGTAGCATCTAAGTTGAGTATTTGGCACCTGGTAATAAACAGGGGTGAATTTAGGTGAATGCAGACAAACTTTTGGCAGTGTTAAGATGTTAGATGGAAGTGGTGAGAAAGTTCTCATGACTTTTTTTTTTTTTTTTTTTAATGTGAGAGCGACAGACAGAGAAAGAGGCACAGGGAGAGAAAGAGAGAATGGGCGCGCCAGGGCCTCCAGCCACTGCAAACGAACTCCAGATGCATGCGCCACTTTGTGCATCTGGCTTACATGGGTCCTGGGGAATCGAGCCTCGAACCAGGGTCCGTAGGCTTCACAGGCAAGCGCTTAACCGCTAAGCCGTCTCTCCAGCCCCCAGTTCTTATGATTTCACTGTCAGAAATCTCATTGTAGGCTTGAAAAAAATACTAGGGATTTCAAGGCCCTGCATTAGGTCAGACGAACAGTAAAAAGATTTCATGTGTACACACGTGAGAAAAGGTTGACTTAAACCTTTTAGCTGCTGATTTAAAAAAAAAAAAAGTTTTTATTTTAGCCCAGTGTGGTGGCGCACGCATTTAATCCCAGCACTTGGGAGGCAGAGGTAGGAGGATCTCCATGAGTTCAAGGCTACCATGAGACTACATAGTGAGTTCCAGGTCAGCCTGGGCTAGAGTAAAACCCTACCTCAAAAAGCAAACAAAAAATATGTTATTTTACTTATTTTTAAAAATTTTTTTAAATTATTTTTTTTGGAGAGAGACACAGAGAGAGGGAGAGGAAGACAGAGATGGGCGCGCCAGCAGTGTCTCAGCTGCGGCGAATGAAATCCAGATGCATGCGTCCCCTTGTGGTCAAGTGTGGCATTGCGCCCTTGCGTCACTGCATCTGGCTAAACATGGGACCCGGAGATTGGAACTAGTGTTCTTAGGCTTAGGAGGCAGGCGTCTTAATCCCTAAGCCATCTCTCCAGCCCCTTATATATATATTTTTATTTTATAGCCGGGTGTGGTGGTGCACGCCTTGAATCCCAGCACTCTGGAGGCAGAGGTAGGAGCGCCATGAGTTCGAGGCCACCCTGAGACTACATAGTGAATTGCAGGTCAGCCTGAGCTACAGTGAGACCCTACCCCATAAAAATTATTTTATTTATTTGAGAGAGAGAGAAAGAGGCAGATGAGAGGGAAAGAATGGGCACGCCAGGGCCTTCAGCTACTGCAAACGAACTCCAGATGCACGTGTCCCCTTGTGCATCTGGCTTACATGGGCCCTGGAGAGTTGAACCTGGATCCTTTGGCTTTGCAGGCAAAAGCCTTAACCACTGAGCCATCTCTCCAGCCTGTATTTTACTTATTTTTATCTGAGATGAGAGAGAGAAAGAGGCGGATAGAGTGAGAGAATGGGCGTGCCAGGCCCTCTAGCCACTGCAAATGAACTCCAGAAGCATATGCCATCTTGTGCATCTCTGGCTTTACTGGGCACTGGGGAATTGAACCTGGGCTGTTAGGCTTTGCAAGCCAGTACCCTTAACTGCTGAGCCATCTCTCTAGCCCATAACTGGGAATTTTTTAAAAATAAACTTATTTTTTTTCTGTATTTCTTAGTGGACTTGTGAGTAAATTATTCCAGAGCCCCTGAACTTGAGAACAGTGGTAAGTGTGCAGAGGTGTTGCCTAGTAAACATGCTGAGCTGCAGCCTTCTTCCACCCTCCTTTAGGGGAGGGTGGGGAGTCAGCAATGCCTATGGCCTTGCCTTTCAGGTAGTCCCATGTTTGAGAGTTCCATATTCCCACCCTTCCAAAGCTGCTGGTACTATGGGATGAACTGGCACATCTGGGTGGCTCCTACTTACTAAATGTCCCTGCTTAACATACAAGTTGGTCCTGGCATGTGTCACATTGAATCTGTGTGTCTTTGAATCTATGCTTTCTGCTATAGTCGTCTTCTGAGTAACATATGCTTTAGAGGCATTTAGGGTTTTCTATTTAAACATTTATAACAAATAGCCTGATGTCTTCTCGCCAGTGTTTGGGAATCAGAGTATCGGGCAAATGGAAGCTGTTTGGCTTATTTATAGAACAATAGATTTTGGCAGAAGTTTTACCTCAGGATGTAGGAGCCATACTGAAAAGCCAATCCATTAGCCAGCCTTTTACAGGCATCAGAAAGTAGGTATTTTGGAACTTTCTGTTCTGAGACCTTGCTAACAGTTACTGTGTTTTCTGAAAATTGATTCCAGCAGTCATTGCGGTATAGCTGTCACATCATTCAGAGATGTAAACTCTTCTCAGGGATAGTGCAGGCTTTGTTGGGGCTACTGCCTAGTGTCCACATCCTTTGACCCCCACCTGCTTTCCACTGTCTCAGAAAACATCACTTCCAAGAGCCAGTGGCCTATTGCTGGGGAAGGACACATATGAAAGGCTACTTTAAACCAGCACATGCAACGTCCTGACTAGGGGTCCTCTGTTGGTATGTTGGCAGTGGCGTCTTCCAAATACGTGTAGCTGGCTGAGCTGAGAACACAGTGGATGTTTGTTTGATCAGTTGGGCTTATCTCTTCCAGGAAGGCTTTTTGAAAATTTTCTTGGAGCAGAGGTAGGAGGATCACCATGAATTCAAGGCCATCCTGAGAGTACATAGTGAGTTCCAGGTTAGCCTGGGCTAGAGTGAGACCCTACCTCGAAAAACCAAAAACAAAAAATTTTGAGATAGGGTGTCACTCTAACCCAGGCTGACCTCGAACTTACATGTATCCTCCTACTTCACCCTCCAGAGTGGGATTAAAGATGTGTACCACCAGCCGGGTGTGGTGGCGCATGCCTTTAATAATCCCAGCACTCACAGAGGTAGGAGGATCGCCAAGAGTTCAAGGCCACCCTGAGAATACAGGTCAGCCTGAGCTAGAGTGAGACCCTACCTAAAAAAAAAAGATGTGTACCACCATGCCCAGCAAGGGTATTTTTCATTTGAAAACATTTTTTATTTGTGCGTGCATGTGTGTACCAGTGTCTTGATGCAAACAACTGCCAGATGCTTGTGCCATTTTTTGTGTCTAGCATTACATGTGTGGCTGGTGAATTGAATCGAGGCTGGCAGACTTTGCAAGCAAGCATCTTTAACCACTGAGCCATCTCTTCTGCCCCTCCCCTTTTTTGAGGTAGGGTATCATTCTACCCCAGGCTGACCTGGAACTCACTGTGATCCTCCTAGATTCTTGAATCTACCTCAGCAATGCCAGTGGTGGGATTCAAGGCATGTGAGCTACCATGCCTGTCCTCTGTGGGAGAGGTGTTATTCTGATTCCTCCTTGTGTATTCTGAGATGGGTTGCTAGGGTGCTGGGTCCCTAGGGTTGGAGCGCCTAGGTGGCTTGTCCACTGAGGTGTGCTTATGTCTTCCTGTCATTGCTGTTCTTTCATGCCACCCCTCTGAGGAACTGAAACATGAAATGAGTGTTAGCATGAGTCAGACATGCTAGAGAGGACCCAGTTCCTACTCAGCTGATCCAAAGATCTTGGGATAATCCACTCATCCATACTGCAGGTTTCTGCTGTTTGTTTGGGCAGCCAGTTGGGCATGAGTTGAGTCTGGTCTTCATCTCAAAGTCAGTGTGACATGCGTTCTAGGTGAGTGTAATTGAAATTTGCTGTTACCACTTTGGTATTCCTTATAGAATACTTCATTGCTCCAGTAGGGCTCTCCCAATGACAAGCCTAGCTATAGGGAAGCTGGAGGGAGGTTGTCCTGTTCATGTGCACTAGAAGCCTGTGTGTCCATGGTATCCTGCCAGGGTATCACTCACATCCTCTCCAAAATGGCCCCTTCAGAGGGGTGTGCATCATGGTACTGTTTCTTGAATGCTCAACTTTCAGACCAGTTTCAGTCCTCGGCCTACACCAACCAGGTGTGGAAGGCAGCACTGTGCTCATACCTGTGGGAGCCTTGGCAAGGTGTTACATATACTGGTGTGGGGTAGTAGAAGCCAAAAGTCATTTCACTTGCTGGCAGTGTGCCAGTTGTAAACTTGCTAACATTGGAAAACAGAGTCCATACCTTTGTTGTCAACTGCATGTTCCCAGGTCAGTGGGAACAAAGGTATCTGAGCTGAGAAGGATGAGAAGGCTGGAATTCAGGTTGTCTGGTAGCAGTAAGCACGGGGTTGTTCTATTTGGTAGCGTAGCCTAGGTCCCTCATAAGGTGCCAGGTGCAGGAGAGGCTGGTCAGTTTGTACCTGCTTTCTCCTTCCCTTTGGGGAGCCAGTAGACATGATTCGTAGAATGGAGGTTTTTGGGCCGCTGTTAGCATTTGTCCTTCCCTATCAGTCCAGTTTCTCAGTGGCGGAGAGTGGGATGTAACTTCATGATGTACTTAAGCATTCTTTCTGAGCCTAACTCAAGTAACCTCTTCATCCTCTGAGTTTCAGTTTTCCTCACAATGTTTGGTTTTTCGAGGTAGGGTCTTGCTCTAGCCTGGGCTGACCTGGAATTCACTATGGAGTCTCAGGGTGGCCTCAGACTCAGTGATTCTCCTGCCTCTGCCTCCCCAGTGCAGGGATTAAAGGCGTGTGCCACCACGCTCGACTGATTGATATTTTTTGAGTCAAATCTGTCAGGGTGTTTGGCACACTGGCAGATGATGAGAGCTGCTTCCTCTTACTGTGACTGTCCTGGCAAGAAAGATATTTTAAAGGTTTTAAAATTTTATTTTATTTTTTTATTTTTATACTTTGGTTTTTCAAGGTAGGATCTCACTCTGGCCCAGGCTGACCTGGAATTAACTATGTAGTCTCAGGGTGGCCCTGAACTCACGGCAATCCTCCTACCTCTGCCTCCTGAGTGCTGGGATTAAAGGCATGCGCCACCACGCCCAGCTAAGAAAGGTATTTTGAAATGAGACACTGTGCTGTGAAACCATTGAAACAAGTGGACCCCGAAGAATTAAATTTTCCAGGAATCCCATATTGGAGGAAGAGAAAGACTGAAGCCCTGGTGCCAGCCAGGGGAACTTGTCTCCCGAGAATACATTTCACATAGTTCAGACTGCTTACTGGCTGCCTTGCAGGACAGAGCTGAGCTGAGACAATGAGGACTCAGTGATGGACAAGACTGTCTGTACCTTGTACCTTGACCTGTGCTGTTTAGTTACATATACCTCCTACTTTTTTGTATTTATTTATTATTTATTAATTTATTTATTTATTTTGGTTTTTCGAGGTAGGGTCTCATTCTAGCTCAGGCTGACCTGGAATTCGCTGTGTATTCTCATGGTGGCCTCGAGCTCATGGTGATCCTTCTATTTCTGCTTCCCTGGTGCTGGGATTCAAGGCAGGCCTGGCGGTAATCCTTTTTATTTGTTCCTTTTCTTGGTGTGATAACATTGAGTAAATCTCCTTTCTCTGCTGTTTACAATTACTGGTCTCTTAATTGGCATGTTGGGAATGGGCCGCTGAGTCTAGCTTGTTGGAGCTGCCAGGACATCCAGTCTTTGGTCCTGAAAACTCCAATAACATCACCAAAGCTTCCAGAGCCCTATCCTGCAGTGCTTTGGACCATGGCATTCTCTCTGCCTTGATATTGTGCTGTTCATGGGGGTTTCTTGTGAGAAGTATGGACTGTTCCATGCACCTTCCCATCAGATGCCCTGGGAGCTGACCTTTCCCTCCTGTTCCAAGGAGGTTCCCTATTTTCTTGTTGACAAGGTAGTTCTTGCTGGGTGTGGTGGTACATGCCTTTAATCTCAGCACTTGGGCGGCTGAGGTAGGAGGATCAGTGTTAAGTACGAGGCCATCCTGAGACTATGTAGTGAATTCCAGGTCAGCCTGGGCTAGAGCGAGACCCTACCTTAAAACCATTAAAAAGAAAATCTTAATGGGAATCACTTAGTTTCCAGGCTGGTCACTTGGCATTTCTTTCCTATCCCAAGATGAGGTCATGCTCTGGGTTAGGTTCATGTAATTCACCAACTGCTTTGGTCTGCTCAGTTTCTGGAACATGATTTTGTTCTCTTGAACTAACATTACCCCATGTCTAAACACAGCCCAGCCTGTGTGCCCAGCAAGGAAGCCATAGCTTCAGCAGATGGGGATTGTTGAATGGACTGAAAACCTGAGAAAATGTTTTGACTTGTTTGAATCTGGACTCCTCACTGTAGTAATATCTAAATACTGGTGTCCCTTCTAGTAGCACTTCTCAGACTTAACTGTGGTTGAGGAGTGGTTTTTGTAGATTCCTTTTTTTTTTTTTTTTTTTTTTTTTTTTTTTTTTTTTTTCTCGAGGTAGGGTCTCACTCTGGTCCAGGCTGACCTGGAATTAACTATGTATTCTCAGGGTGGCCTCGAACTCACGGTGATCCTCCTACCTCAGCCTCCCGAGTGCTGGGATTAAAGGCGTGCGCCATCACGTCCGGCAATTTTTTTTTAATATTTTATTTTTATTTATTCATTTGAGAGAGAGAGATACAGAAATAGGCAGGTAGAGAGAGAAAGAGAGAGAGAGAATGGATGCGCCAGGGCCTCTAGCCACTGCAAACGAACTCCAGATGAATGCACCCCCTTATGCATCTGGCTTACGTAGGTCCTGGAGAATCAAGCCTCAAACTAGGATCCTTAGGCTTCACAGGCAAGCGTTTAACCACTAAGCCATCTCTCCAGCCCCCCCCTTTTTTTTTTGAGAGAGAGAGACACAGAGGGAGAGGAAGACAGATGGGCGTGCCAGCAGTCTCAGCTGCTGCGAATGAAATCCAGATGCGTGCACCCCCTTGTGGTCAAGTGCGGCATTGCGCCTTTGCATCTGGCTAAACGTGGGACCTGGAGATTGGAACCGGGTTCTTAGGCTTAGGCGGCAGGCGCCTTAACCGCTAAGCCATCTCTCCAGCCCTTGTTTTGTTTTTTAGGTGGTATCTCTCTAGTCCAGGGTGACCTGGAATTCACTCTGTAGTCTCATGCTGCCCTTGAACTCTCAGTGATCCTCCTACCTCCCCTCCTGAGTGCTAGGATTAAAGGTGTATACCACCACACCTGACCACAGCTTTTATAAAGTAAGATAAAAGTGTTATATCTGGGCCGAGCATATGCTATCCATGGTAACTTGCTGTCAGAGTTCCTAGGTATTTTTCTTTATTTGTACTCTGGTAGAAGGGTGGCAGCATTAGGCCTACACTGGACTAGCACTGCCAGTGTGGCTCAGGAGATGCCTCCAACTGAGGAAGTGTAGGACTGGTCTTTAAGACTTAGAACTTGAGCTTCCTCTTGGTCTTTAAAGACCAAGCACTATTTATTTTCAAGTGGGGTGTTGGGAGAATATGGGCACACCAGGGCCTCTTGGCACTGCAAATGAACTCCAGATGCATGTGCCTCTTTGTGCATCTGGCTTTACATGGATACTGGGGAATTGATCCTGGGCCTGCAGGTGTTTCATTTTATTTTATTTATTATTTTTTTGTATTTTCAAGATAGGGTCTCTCATTCTAGCTCAGGGTGGCCTTGAACTTACAGTTATCCTCCTACCTCTGCCTCCCAAGTGCTGGGATTAAAGGTGTGCACCACCACACCTGATTTCTGCAGGCTTTTCAAACAGTACCTTTAACCACTGAGCTATCTCCCCAATCCACCTCTTAGTCTTTATAGCCAGTGGGTGAGGAAGTCCCTGGAGGAGTTCCTGTGCTGCCAGCTAATGTGTGCAGGGCCTGTATCAAGTTGCCCCCTCTCTATCTGGTCATAAGACCCTTGACAACCTTCCTGTCGGGTCCTGCAAGCTCTTGTACAGCACATGGCTTTAGCTCTGTGAGAAGGTGTGATTCACACTGTGTTTCAGAGTTGCCTGTGTATTACAAGGGTGGCTGTCAGGCATGAGCTTCACTAGCCACAGAAGAGTGGAGCTAGAGGTGTCCATCTTCTTGAATATCCTGGACCAATAGACTGGTTGGCCCCAGGGTGTCCTTTGACTGTGGACCTGCCAGCTGGCAAGGGTGATGGTGCTGTCCCCAGAGGTTATGCTGCTTTGGGGTGCAGGGAGTCACTGATGTAACTAACTAGTAAGATGAGTCACAGTCCCTCCTGGCTGGTGAGTCCTTAAAAGAACTCAGAGGTCATTTTTCATCTGCAAGTACATTCTAGATGAAGTCACTCCTCTTGTAATTGGATAGATTGTTCTGACTGTAGGCAAGAAGAGTAAGATGTACTACCTGTCTTATCAGTGCCTCAAAGAGTTTTTGTTGAATAGTAAGTTCAGTTTTTAAATCAGATGCAGTTATTCTTGGATCTGCAGCATTGGCATTGGGTTTTGGGCCTAGACACGATGGGAGCAGCCATTGATAGATTAAAAATGATGGTCTAGGGCTGGAGTGATGGCTCAGAGGTTAACGTCTGCAAAGCCTAAGGACCTGAATTCGATTCCCCAGTACCCATGTAAGATGGCACATGTGTCTGGAGTTCTTTTGCCGTGGCTAGAGGCCTTGGCATGCCATCTGTCTGTCTCTGCCTTTCTCTCACTCTCAAATAAAATATTTCGAAACTACACTCCTATGAAATTATTTCATTAAATTTTATTTATTTGTTAGAGAGAGTGAGTGGGCGTGCCAGGGCATCCAGCCACTGCAAACGAACCCCAGACACATGTGCCCCCTTGTGCATCTGGTTTATGTGAGTCCTGGACAATCAAACCAGGATCCTTTGGCTTTGTAGACAAATGTCTAAACTGCTAAGCCATCTCTCCAGCCCTAATTTTTTTTTTAATGGTGGTCTGTGTGGTTAACTCATTTGTTTGTTCAGTTCCCTGTGAAACATACAGCAGACCCCTTCATTTCAATTGACAAGAGAAACAGTCTGCCCTGTTGTATGTAGTTGTGCCAGGCTGTGGGTAAGCTCATGCCAATTTTTTGGCTTTTAAAAAATATATATTTAAGCCGGGTGTGGTGGTACATGCCTTTAATCCCAGCACTCGGGAGACCAAGGTAGGAGGATAACTGAGAGTTCAAGGCCACCCTGAGACTACATAGTGAATTCCAGGTCAGCCTGAGCCCGAGTGAGACCCTACCTCAAAAAACCAAAAATAAATAAATAAATGAATAAATACATTTATTTATTTATTTATTTATTTGAGAGAAAGAAGCAGAGAGAGAATGAGAATGGGTGCACCAGGGCCTCCAGCCACTGCAAACGAACTGCACATGCATGCGCCCCCTTGTGCATCTGGGCTTACATGAGGGATCCTTTGGCTTTGCAGGCAAATGCCCATCTCATGTAAATTTTTTTTTCAAATAACCACACTCCTGGAAAGGATCGAAGTGTTTTCTACTTAAAAGAAGCCTGTAGAGGGAAAAGGCCAGATGTGCTGCGAAAAAACATTTTGTTCTCAGCCAGAGCTCTTGTATGCATCATGTGGTAGGCAAGGGGAGGCCCCAGGCAGCTTGGGCCAGGTGAACTCAGGAGCACTTGCTGTGGGAGCCTGGAGAAAAGAATTTGAAGTAAAGCACAGAGGGACACCTCAACATGAAACATTAACTTTGTTTCCAAGCTCATAGGCTGGTTGGTGTTCATCATATATTAACAAAATGTGTGCCTGTAGGTTGCATAGGCTGTACTGGTTGGATCTTGGGAAAAATATGCATTCTTCTGCTCTCATGTCCCTAGGAAGGGAGAGAGGGTATCTCTTGCTCTGGTTGAGGATCCACAATCTGTGATGGTATAATTGAAGATTATTCCTGTGGCAGTATGACAGCTGAGTCCACTTTAGAACAACATGTTGCTAATTGTTCAGAGAGCTGGTGTGGGCGAATGCTGAACCTGGCTGTTCTAGGGCTGGGGGAGGGGGTAAAACCCAGCCCTCTGAGGAGGGCAGGTTCAAGCACACTCCAAAAGGGCTATCAAGACAGCACAGAGAAATACCCTGGCACTTTGCCCTGGTGTGCCCTGGGTGGGTGAAGGCAGTGGGCAACTGACAAGGCGGATGGGAAGGGAAGGTTCCAATCAGAAAGAGTAGGACCTGTGGCTCTGGTGAGTGACTGGCTAGTGGAAGCAGATGGAAGTGGGTAATTAGAATACCAAGTAGATTTTCCTATACTTTTTGTCTACCAGTGACACCATCTCATAATAGGCAGTGAACATCCATCGTTTGGTCAGCTTAAGAAACTCAGTGCTATGAGGGTTAGGGCTGTGGTTCAGTGGCAGTGTGTTGGCCTAGCATGTGCAAGCACTTGGGTACCATCCCCAATACCTCCAGCCCCCCACCACAAACACCACAAAAGATAAAAAGATATCAAATAGTGCTTGTTCTTTCTGCAGCAAGTAGTAGGCAGCAGATAATGTGTTTGGTTTTCTTTCTTTGCAAGGTACGGACATTGCTGCAGGAGAAGAAGTTGCCATCAAGCTTGAATGTGTCAAAACCAAACATCCTCAGCTCCACATTGAGAGCAAGATCTACAAAATGATGCAAGGAGGAGGTATGTTCCTTACCTGTTAAAGCAAAGGGGGCAGGCATGGTGGCAAATGCCTTTAATCCCAGCACATAGGAGGCAGAGGTTGGGAGGATCACTGTGAGTTTAAGGCTGCCCTGAGACTACATAGTGTATTCCAGGTCAGCCTGGACTGGTGTGAAAGCCTACCTTGGAAAAATAAAAAAATTTTAAAAAGGGCTGGAGAGATGGCTTAGTGGTTAAGGCGCTTGCCTGCAAAGCCAAAGAACCCAGGTTTGATTCCCCAGGACCCATGTAAGCCAGATGCACAAGGGGGCACCCGCATCTGGAGTTCGTTTGCAGTGGCTGGAAGCCCTGGCATGCCTATTTTCTCTCTTTCTCTCTCTCTACCTGCCTATTTTTCTGTCTCTCTCTCTCTCTCTCTCAATGAAATAAATAAAAATAAAATATTAAACAAGGCAGGAAGGAAGGAGGCTGAGGGAGAGATGGCTCAGAGGTTAAAGACGCTTGTTTGCAAAGCCTGCCGGCTGGGTTCTGATCCCCAGCACCCACATAAAACCAGATGCTGAAAGTAGCACATGCATCTGGTGTTCATTTGCAGCAGCAGTAGACCCTTGTGTGTTCACATAAGCAAATATATATATAAAGCCAGAGTTTTGTGTGATAAAGGAGAATGTGTCAGAGTCTGTGGGTCATTTAGGGAAAGATATTAGCTCACATCCTTGTCCAGGTCACTGTATATTCATTCAGAGGCCAGATTAGATACAGAAGTTCTCATTCAAAAAAAAGAGCAGTTTTCCTTTTTTGCAGGGGGTGTGGTTCTGCTTTCCATAGCTTCTTATTAGGTAATAGTGTCTTTGAAATCCAGGATTCATGCAAATTTCAAAATACTTTTTTTTTTTTTTTTTTTTTCTGAGGTAGGGTCTCACTCTGGCCCAGGCTGACCTGGAATTCACTCTGTATTCTCAGGCTGACCTCGAACTCATGGCAATCCTTCTATCTCTGCCTCCCTAGTGCTGGGATTAAAGGCGTGTGCCACCACTCCTGGCAACTTTTTTTTTTTTTTTTTTTTTTTAAGGTTTAGGGCTGGAGAGCAGGCTTAGCCTTAGCGGTTAAGGCACCTGCAAAGCAAAAGGACCCAGGTTCGATTCCCCAGGGCCCATGTAAGCCAGGTGCAAAGTGGTGCATGCATCTGAAGTTCGTTTGCAGCAGCTGGAGTGCCCATTCTCTTTCTCTCTATTCTTTTTCTCTCTCTCAAATAAATAAAATTTTGTTTGTTTGTTTGTTTGTTTTTTGTTTTTCAAGGTAGGGTCTCACTCTAGCCCAGGCTGACCTGGAATTCACTATTTAGTCTTAGGGTGGCCTTGAACTCTCAGCGATCCTCCTACCTCTGCCTCCCGAGTGCTGGGATTAAAAGCATGCGCCACCACGCGGGCAAGCAGAGAGAGAGAATGGGCAGACAGGGCCTCCAGCTCCTGCGAACAAACCCCAGAAGTTTGCACCACTTTGTGCATCTGGCTTTATGTGGGTACTGGGGAATTGAACATGGGTTCTTTGGCTTTGCAGGCAAGTCTTATAACTGCTAAGCCATCTCTCCAACCCTATTTATTTATCTTTATGAGAGAGTGAGAGAATTGGCATGCCAGGGCCTCTAGTCACTGCAGTCAAACTCCAGACGTGTTTGCCAACCTGTGTGCACGTGTCACCTTCTGTATCTGGCTTGCATGGGATCTGAGGAGTCGAACCTGGGTCCTTAGGATTCCCAGACAAGTGCCTTAACTGCTAAGCCATCTCTCCACCCCTGCCCTTTTTTTTTTGTTTTGTTTT
This sequence comes from Orientallactaga sibirica, assembly GCA_036365145.1. Lineage (NCBI taxonomy): Eukaryota > Metazoa > Chordata > Mammalia > Rodentia > Dipodidae > Orientallactaga > Orientallactaga sibirica. Next base: position 1,163,838 of record JAEOAD010000013.1, read on the forward strand.
GTTTTGTGTTTGTTTTTGTTTTTGCTCCATTTTGTTTTTGCTCTGTTTTTGGTTTTGGTTTTTCAAGGTAGGGTTTTGCTCTAGCCCAGGCTAACCTGGAATTCACTATATAATCTCAGGGTGGCCTTGAACGCAAGGCAATCTTCCTACCTCTGCCTCCCAAGTGCCGGGATTAAAGGCGTGCGCTACCACATCTGGCTCAGCCCTATTTATTTTATTTTTTTAAGGAGGATACATTTCATATCCAGGGACCAAATATGAACTTCTGTTAGGGTTTGTTGAATGTATCTGAGACCAAACTGGGGAGTCGGCAAGTAAAGGATTAGAGGAGTCCACTTTGCCCCAAACAACAGGTTTTGTTGCTTCTCTGGCCTTTGTCTTGTTCTTTCTGTTGATAGGTAGATGTGGGTTTGTCTTGCCTTTTAGAAGACAGTACATATCTCTGTTGGTATCCCAATCTTACTTACATTGGCTCAGGGTAGGCAGGAGACGGCATAGAGCTTATTGTAGCACAGGGTTTATTCAGGAAATTTGAACACACCCTTTGATAGCTTGTAGAGTGAAGAACTGTAGACTGAACAGAAAATTTGTAAATGCTGATGGTGTCACAGTGCATGGCTGAGAGCTGCCACGCTAGGATAGGAACCAGCCTTAAGCTTCCAGTGTAGTTCCTGTGCAGAAGATGCTGATGTTTTTAACTTTGCGCTGTGAGAAATAGGCACAGAAGGCTCCATAACTTTACTAAAGACACTAACACCTGAGCACTCGGCCTCAGGATGTAGCTGAACAGTTTCCCATCCCAAAATCTGGTAAGGACAAATAGCAGAAATAACTTGAAGTCTGCAAGTTGTTTTTTTTTTTCTCTTTTAATCAGTGTCTGGTGTTGCCAGATAAGACTTACAGACCTGTAACTGTTTGTTTTCTACCTAATGTACCCAAGTAGCTTCTTCCCCAGTAGCCCTCAGCAGAAAACATGTTGTTCCCAGCTGCTTCTGGTGAAGGTTCTTGTGCCAGTGGTTTGTGGGAGGGGAGAATGGGGATTTTGTACTGAATTCAGGTGGGGAATGGTACACACTATTATTTATTTAATTTGCCAGCAAAGAATGAGAATGGGTGTGCCACAGCCTGTAGCCATTGCAAGTGAATTCCAGATGCATGTGCCACTTTGTGCATCTGGCATTTTTTTGTGAGGTAGGGCCTTACTCTAGCCCAGCCTGACCTGGAACTCACTCTGTACCCCAGGCTGGTCTCAGACTCAGCAATGATCCTCTTACCTCAGCCTTAGTGCTTGGATTAAAGGAGTGCATCACCATGCCTGACCTCTTTTTTATTTTTATGGGATTTTCTTCTTGTCTTGTTTTTCAAGGTAGGGTCTTGTTTTCTAGCCCAGGGTGACTTGAAATTCACTATTCAGTCTCAGACTGGCCTGGAACTCAGAGCTATCCACCTACCTCTGCCTCCTGAGTGCTGGGATTAAAGGCATGTGCCACCATGCCCAGCTCTTTTTACTTTAATTTTGATTTATTTATTTGCATGCAGAGAGAGGAGAGAGAGAATGGGCACACCAGGGCCTCCAGGTCCTGCAAATGAACTCCATCCAGATACATGTATCACTTTGTGCATCTGGTTTTACGTGAGTACTGGGGAATCAAACCTAAGTTGTAAGGCTTTGCAGGTGAGCACCTTAACCACTGAGTCATCTCTCCAGCGCTTTCTCAACCTCTCAAGTGTCAGGATTATTAGATCACCATGCCTGATTCCAGGTGGGGTCTCACTCTGATCTAGAACTGTTGCTTCAGGCTGGCCCTGAACTCAAAGCAGTCTTCCTACCTCAGGCTCCTGAGTGCTGGGATTAAAGGCATGTGCCCCCTTGCCCAGCTTCTCAGACGTAATCTTTCTATCATGAATTCCTGGATACCATCAGACAACATGTTGCACATTAGGTGTCTGTGGTATTGACCATTTGCCCTTTTGAGAAAGTCCTCAGCTCATCTCATGAAGTCTGTGTACCCTGCACTGGTCCTTGCTCACACATTTGTGGAGGATGTTTTCGTTTTGCAGTGCTAGGAATCAAATCTAGGCCTTTGCCCATGTTAGATAAACACTGTACCACTGAGTTATAAACCCAGCTGTATTGCTTTTTTTTTCCCGAGGTAGGGTCTCACTCTGGCCCAGGCTGACCTGGAATAAACTATGTAGTCTCAGGGTGGCCTTGAACTCATGGCGATCCTCCTACCTCTGCCTTCCAAGTGCTGGGGTTAAAGGCGTGCGCCACCACGCCCAGCTCTGTATTGTTTTTCTTATAGGACATCTCATAAGAATTGCTTTTCAGAATCCATGGGCTGCGGAAATGGCTTAGCGGTTAAGACATTTGCCTGCAAAACCTAAGGACCCCAGTTCAATTCCCCAGGATCCACCTAAGCCAGATGCACAAGGAGGTGCATGTGTCTGGAGTTTGTTTGCAGTGGCTAGAGGCCCTGGTGCGCCCATTCTCTCTTTCTCTGCCTCTCCCTCTCTCTTAAATAAATAAATTAACTTTTTTTTTTTTTTTTAAAGATGCTTTTCACAATCCAAATAACAACATTGCTTCAAAACATTTGAGGTTGGGCATGATGGCTCATGCCTTTGATCCCAGCACGCAGGGGGCAGAGGTAGGAGGATCACAGGCCAGCCTGAGATTGCATAGTGAATTCCAAGTCATCCTGGACCCTAGCAAGATCCCACCTCAGAAAACCAAAAAAAAAAGATAAGTTTAATCATTTTAAAACTGAATTGCTAAGCTGGGCGTGGTGGCACATGCCTTTAATCCCAGCACTCGGGAGGCAGAGGTAGGAGGATCGCTGAGAATTCGAGGCCACCCTGAGACTACATAGTTAATTCCAGGTCAGCCTGGACCAGAGTGAGACCCTACCTTGCAAAAAAAAAAAAAAAAAAAAAAAAACTGAATTGCTCTATCTCTTTTTTTTCTCTCAAATAAATAAAATATTAAACAACAACAACAGCAACAAAAAATCCTTTTAGCTGGGCATGGTGGCACATGCCTTTAATCCCAGCACTTGGAAGGCAGGAGAAGGAGGATCACCATGAGTTCCAGGTCAGCCTGAGCTGGAGTGAGACCCTACCTCGAAAAACCAAAAAAAGGGGGGGGGGGCTTGAGAGATGACTTAATAGTTAAGGCACTTGCCTGTGACGCCTAAGGACCCAGGTTCAGTTTCCCACTGCCCACATAAGCCAGATGCACAAGGTGACACGTGTGTCTGGAGTTCGTTTGCAGTGGGTAGAAGCCCTGGTGCACCCATTCTGTCTCTTTCTCTCTCTCTCTCTTTCAAATAAATAAATAAAATATTTTTTTTAAGAACTGAATTGATAAACTGTGGAGATGTGGCTTAGTTGGAAAAGGGCCTGCCGCACAAGTATTGAGGATCTGTGTTTGGATTCCAGCACTCATGTAAAAATCAATTGTAGGTGCATGTACCTGTAATGGAAGAGGGTGTAGGAAGTAGAGCTGAGAATCCCTGGAATTTACTGACTAGGTAGTCTAGCCAAATTGGTGCACCAAATTAATGATTTCCTATCTCAAAAAATAAGGTTGAGCCGGGCATGGTGGCACATGCCTTTAATCCCAGCACTCAGGGGCAAAGGTAGAAGGATCGCCTTGAGTTCAAGGCCACGCTGAGACTACATAGTGGGTTCCAGATCAGTCTGAGCTAGAGTGAGACCCTATCTTGAAAAACCAAAAACAAACAAAAAGAGGTTGAGAGCAATTGAGACACCCAACTTTGACTTCTACATGCACACTGAATGCAAAATTTAAAAAACAAAACAAAACACCAGAGTTGCTCAAAACTTGTAATTAATTCCGAGTCTCCACATTTACACTGAAGCTTCACATAAATCACAAATGCAAAGAAAATATTTGCCAAGGGACTGGGGAGATACCTCAGTGGTTAAAGATGCTTGCTTACAAAACCTGCTGGCCCAATTGATTCCCCAGAACTCCATCTAAAGCCAGATGCACAAAGTGGCACATAGATCTGTTGAGTTCATTTGTACAGGCAAGAGGCCCTGCCATGTCCATTCTCATTCTCTCTCTACCCTTGCAAATAAATGAACTAAAAATACTTAAAAAGAAAGCACTTCCCTGGTTCCTGATCTTGACTCCCAGTTTCTCAACCCAGTCATGGGGTTTTGTATCTTGGGCCCCATGAGGAGAAAGCTTCTGTGTTCACACCTGCAAGTGGCAGTAGTCCATATCCATGTCATGGTGCCTGGAACAGGTGCACTTGGCTGTTTTGAATCCACTGACCCAGTTGTGCAAAATACCAGGAACAGCATTTTTGTTTTGTATTTTGGTTGGTTTTTAGAAAAACATTTTTATTTATTTGCAGGTAGACGGGGAGAGAGAAGGGGCATGCCAGGGACTCTAGCTGCTGCAGACGAACTCCAGACACATACACAACTTTGTGCATCTGGCTTTACTTGGGTGCTGGGGAATTGAACCCAGGTTGTTAGGCTATGCAGGCAAGTACCTTAACCACTGAGCAATCTCTCTAGCCCTTGTTTTTGTTTGTTGAGGCAGGGTCTCACTCTATTGTCCAGGCTAATTTCAAGCTCATCGTGATCCTCCTATATAAGCCTCCAGATTGCTGCAATTAACCCTGTCTGGCTCCAAAACAGCATTTTCCAGGCATATGTTAGTTTTGGATTCTGGATTTTGCTGGTAAGAAATACCTGGTTTCACAGAGTAGCATTTAGCCTATAGCTGAAAGATTCTTCATCCTGTGTTAGCAGGAGCCACCTGTAACCATATGCTTCCTAGGCTTCACTCCCATTAATGTGTGCTGGCTGTCAGCTGGGAGTGAAGCATGCTACAGAGGACACCCTGTGTATTTTCTGGTCAGGGAGCTGTGAAGACAGGAACTCTACTCTGACTCTATGTTTCCAGTCTCCAGATGCTGAAAAGGAAGGTGCTGCTATCACATACGCCATTAGCTGTGAGTGCATCATAAGGCCATGCCATGCATGTCTCCTACGTAGGAACAGGGTGTTGTTTTTTAATATTTCATACACTTATTTTCAGGAGAGAGAATGGGCATGCCAGGGCCTCTAGCCATCACATTCAAACTCCAGATGCTTGTGCTACTCTGTTTTATCTGGCTTTAAGTGTATATGGGGGATCAAACTCTGGTTGATAGGTTTTAGAGGCAAGCACCACCTTAATCTCTGAATCATCTTTCCAGCTTTTTTTTTTTTTTTTTTTTTTTTTTTTTTTGAGGTAGGATCTTGCTGTAGCCCAGGCTGAAATTCACTATGTAGTCAAAGGGTGGCCTCAAATTCATGGCGATCCTCCTACCTCTGCCTCCTGAGTGCTGGGATTAAAGTAGTGAACCACCACGCCCAGCTTTTTAAAAAAATATTTATTTGACAAAGAGAAAGAGGGGGAGAGAGAAAATGGGTGTGCCAGGGCCTTCAGCCACTACAAACAAACTCCAGACATGTGCACCCCTTGTGCATCTGGCTAACGTGGGTCTTAGAGACTCAAACCTGGGTCCTTTGGCTTTGCAGGCAGATGCCTTAACTGCTAAGCCATCCCTCCAACCCTGCCGGGGTTTTTTTTGTTTTTTTTTTTTTTTTTTTTTTTTTTTTTTTTTTTTTTTTTTCTTTTTGTTTTTTGAGGTAGGGTCTCACTCTAGTCCAGGCTGATCTGGAATTAACTATGTAGTCTCAGGGTGGCCTCGAACTCTCAGCGATCCTCCTACCTCTGCCTCCCGAGTGCTAGGATTAAAGGCGTGCGCCACCACGCCCGGCTGTTTGTTTTTTTAATAATAAATTCATTTATTTGAGAGCGACAGAGAAAGAAGCGGGGGGGGGGGGAGAAAGGGTGCATCAGGGCCTCCAGCCATTGCAAGGTGCATGCGCCATCTTGTGCATCTGGCTTATGTGGGTACTAGGGAATTGAGCCTTGAACCGGGGTCCTTAGGCTTCATAGGCAAGCACTTAACCGCTAAGCCATCTTTCCAGCCCATGTTTTTTGTTTTTTTGAGGTAGGGTCTCACTCTGGCCCAGGCTGACTTGGAATTCACTGTGTAGTCTCATACTCACGGCCTCCTACCTCTGCCTCCCGAGTGCTAGGATTAAAGGTGTGCACGACCACGCCCGGCCCTGCTGTTTGTTTTTAAAAGCAAGGTCTCATTCTAGCCCAGGCTGGCCTTGAATTTAGGGCAGTACTCCTGCCTTAGTCTTCCAAGTGCCCAGCTAAGAGGCATGAGCCACCACACCCGGCAGGAGCAGTTGTTTATGCTACATGTAATAGAATCATACTACACTTTTTCTTTGACTTCTATTCCTAAAAACTTGGTTGCAGATAATTATAAATTAGAGCTTGGTTAAGATTAAAATATTGCTGACTGGTGGTGTACATTTTAATTCCATTACTGAAGTGGGAGGATCACTGTGAGTTCAAGGCAAGCCTTAGGTTATAGAGTGAGTTCTAGGTCAACCTGGGCTAGAATGAAACTCTTCCTGGGGGTGGGGGGAAAAGTCAGCTGGCATGATGGTATATTCCTTTAATTCCAGCACTTGGGAGGCAGAGGTAGGGGCATCGCTGTGAGTTTAAGGCCACCTGAGACTGCATAATGAATTCCAGGTTAACCTGGGCTATAGAGTGAGACCCTACCTTAAAAAACAAAAACGGAGTGGAGAGATGGCTTAGTGATTAAGGCATTTGCCTGCAAAGCCAGAAGATCCTGGTTCCACTCTCCAGGACCCACGTACACCAGATGCACAAGGGGGCATGTGCATCTGGAGTTCGTTTGCAATGGTTGGAAGCCATTCTCTTTCTCTCTTTAATAAATGAATAAAAATATATATTTTTTTAAAAGTTTACTTCACTATACTAACAGTAATTAGTTATAAAATATAACCTTGAAAATGGCACTTACAGGGCTGGAGAGGTTAAGTGCTTGCTTCCTTAGGAAGCAGGTGGACCAGAGGAGCTCCTGTAAAATAGTTGGGTGTGGCCATGTGTGCAGGGAGCAGAGACTGAGATTCTCAGTCGCCCCTGTAAGCCCCAGAATCAGTAATACTGGTTCAAAAACAAGACCAGTTCAATAAGTGACAGAGCAGGACACTCAATATGAGCATATAGGACACTGCAAGGGTACACGCTTGGGCATACATGTACCACATGCAAGCCAAAATTTAAAAAAGAACGCATAGCAGCAAAAAAATCAGTACACACAATATTTAGTCATAAATTTACAATAGAAACTTTATGCAGAAAGTTAAAAGGCTTTGTTGAAGAACATTAATAAAGGCTTTCCAGGCTGGAGAGATGGCTTAGAGATTAATATACTTAATAACAAGGCCAAAGGACCCAGGTTTAACTCTCCAGTACCCACTTAAAGCCAGATGCACAAGGCTACACATATGTCTGGAGTTGGTTTGCAATGGCTAAAGACCCTGGTGTGCCCATTCTTTAGTGCCTCTTTTTCTTGTCTCTCTAGTTTTTCTTTCTTTTTATGGAACATTTCATGAATTTGCGTATCATCCCTGCTCAGGGGCCATGCTAATCTTCTCTGTATCGTTCCAATTTTAGTACATGTGCTGCCAAAGCAAGCACTGAATCGCAAATAAATATAAAAAGAAAGGCTTTCCTGTGTTTGTGAAACGGCAAGATGTCAGTTCTTTCATAGAACAAGATGAATCAAGAATTCAGAGAGAAGGCGGGCGTGGTGGCGCACACCTTTAATCCCAGCACTCGGGAGGCAGAGGTAGGAGGATCGCCAAGAGTTCGAGGCCACCCTGAGACTACATAGTTATTTCCAGGTCAGCCTGGACCAGAGTGAAACCCTACCTCGAAAACAAAAAAAAAAAAAAAAAAAAAAAAAAAAAGAATTCAGAGAGAAAAGGGACAAGATTATTAAAACGGTTTTCTTTGGGGGGGGGTGGAGTTTGAGGTAAGGTTTCGCTCTGGGCCAGGTTAACACAACATTTACTATGTAGTCTCATGGTAACCTCGAACTCATGGCAATCCTCCTACCTCTGTCTCCCAAGTGCTGGGATTAAAGGCATGCACCATACCCGGCTGTTTGTTTTTTAAAAAATACTTTTCATTCATTTATTTGAGAGAGATAGACAGAGAATGGGCGAGCCAGGGCCTCCAGCCACTTATTGCAAATGAACTACAGATGCATGTGCCACTTTTTGTCTTTTTTTTTTTTTTTTCCCTTCGAGGTAGGAGGATCGCTGAGAGTTCGAGGCCACCCTGAGACTACGTAGTTAATTCCAGGTCAGCCTGGACCAGAGTGAGACCCAACCTTGCAAAAACCAAAAAAAAAAAAAAAAAAAAAAAAAAAAAAAGCCTTTAATCCCAGTACTCAGGATGCAGAGGTAGGAGGATTGGCCTGAGTTCGAGCCCACCCTGAGAATACAGAGGGAATTCCAGTCAGTCTGGGCTAGAGTGAGACCCTATCTTGAACGCCCCCCCCCCCAAAAAAAAATTGCCTATAAACACTACAACTTGCTCTAAAGCTGCCAGTATTAAAATTGTTACTAGATGTGGGAGCCTGGTCCTCATGTTTTCTCAGTATTTTAAATAGATTTTTTTAAAATTTTTATTTATTTGCAAGGAGAGAGCCTTACCGCTGTCCTCCCCCCACCCCCGTTTTTCCAGGGTGGCCTTGAACTCACGGTGATCCTCCTACTCTGCCTCCCAAGTGCTGGGATTAAAGGTGTGCGCCACCACGCCCGGCCTGTTTTGGTTTTGTTAGCAATACTTGGGCACGTGTGAGTGAGGGGGTCTTGGAAGTACACATTTTGTGTTTTGTCTTTTTCCTTGATTCTTTCAAGTTGTCGATTGGGTCTCTCTTAACTTCATCTCTGCTGGAAATATAAATGACTTCTATGCTTCCACACTTTTCCTGTTTGTTTGTTTGTTTGCTTGCTTGTTTGTTTTCAAAGTAGGTTCTTACTCTTTACCAGGCTGATCTGGCGATCCTCCTACCTCTACCTCCCCAGTGTTGGGACTAAAGGTGTGTGCCACCACACCTAGCTTGAAAGTTTTTTTTTTCTTTTGTTTCCCGAGGTAGGGTCTCACTCTACCCAGGCCCTCATAAACTGATAACTATCTATGATGTAAAATCCAATGCTTTCAGTCCACCTGTAAACATCCCCATAGTTTTTATCAACCCCAATGATGTTCAAACATTCCCATAGTCCAAGAACTTTTAACTGAGCCTTAATACCAAAAAATCCTCCCAAAACCTATAATGGCACAGAGTAAACATTCACATTGCAAAAGATAGCATTGGGCAGGGCATAGTAAAGAAATATTTAACTAATGAAAGATTTAAACATGGCAAACATCAAACTCTGTAGCTCCAAGTTTAACAGCTCTAGTCAGTGACAAATCTTCAAGTCTGATAATTCTAACCAGCAAAAAGTCTCTGGAGTTCCATTTCTGCCCCTCCAGCTAGGCTATTCACAGTCCTGGAAAACTTCATCAAGGGCTGGCAGCTTTCTTTAGCATCCATCTCATGGTCCCAACATCTCCACTGAGTCTCCACTGCAACCCACGGTCCATCCTCATGGCTCCATTGGGTCTCCATGCAGGCTTCCAGCAAACCTGCTTTACACTGCCCATGGCCATTTCCAAAACACAAGACCACATTGCAAACTCAATGATCCTCTCTGTCCTGCGTTTCTTATACTCCACAATACCAGGTAGGGTGCCAATTTGTTAATCCAGGCGGGGAATAAAGCAGACTGAAGAACAGGACACTCCTCGAGCACTCGAGCTCCTTCAAAAGCATGTACATTCTTCCTGTTGTCCCCATGCAGGTCAGCTGGCCCAATCTCAAAGGTTGTAATCTCTCAATTGCTGCTGAATGGGCAGCAGTTCACCCAAAGATTTCATTTTTTCGGTGCCATATCCCTCTGCTCACACCAGTCTGTTCCTATGCAAAGCAACCCTACACAAGTTCCCAGGACACAGGCCTAACAGCAAGCCTGTCACACAAACTGCTTCTAGCATAGTCCTATCAAAGTCCTTTTCAGCCTCATAAGCCAAACTTCACAGTCCATAGTTCTTAATGCATTCAGGTCTGAGTTTGACCAGAACAGTTCATCAAGCTGTACTTATAGCACTGCAAGATATCTTAATCCAAGATTTCAAGTCCTACATTCCTCTTGAAAATCAGCTCCAAAAGGCCAATGCCACACAGTCAGGTGTCTAGCAGTGTCTAGGTACCCACTCTTGGTACCAACATTACTGTTGAAGTCAGGTTTGCATTGCTGGTGTAGAAATCACCCATCCAAGAGCAGCTTTGTGAAAAAAGAGATTTATTTTGGCTTACAGGCTTGAGGGGGAAGCTCCATGATGGCAGGGGGAAACGGTGGCATGAGCAGAGGGTGGACACCAGGAACAGGAGAGTGTGCCCAACACTGGCAAGGGGAAACTGGCTATAATACCAACATCCTGACCCCAATAATACACTGCCTGTAAGAGGCATTAATCCCCAAATCTCTATCAGCTGGGAACCTAGCATTCATAACACCCAAGTTTATGGGGGCACAGTTGATGGGTGTAGTGAATCAAACCACTATACCTCTCAAAACTATAAGTCAGAGTTTACCTGCTTCTTAATACTTCTGGTCAGCAGTGAGTCAATACATAACTCAAGGCAGTCCTGGAACGTCTGATTCCCCACCCTCCATCTTGCAAGTGCTGAATACAAGCAAGGGTCACCATGCCTAGCTTGTTGTTTCTGTTGGATGTCTATCTAGGCTAGTTTGTGAATCCCCAGAAAGTCTTCATTGCATTTGCTTTATTTTATTTTATTTTTATTTTTATTTTTTATTGACAACTTCCTTAATTGTAGACAGTATCCCATGGTACTTCCCTCTCCCTGCATTTGCTTTTTTTATCAATATTGGGGGGAGAAAAACAACTTTTGTATTTCTACCCAATCCATAGTAACAGTCTTTCTCTCTTTTTTTATTTTAATTTTATTTATTTATTTATTTGAGAGAGTGAGTGTGAGAGAGAATATGGGCATGCCAGGACCTCCAGCCACTGCAAATAAACTCCAGATCATGTGCCACCTTCTGAATCTGGCTTATGTGGGTCCTGAGTCCTTTGGCTTTATAGGCAAATGCCTTAACTGCTAAGCCATCCCTCCAGCCTTCTTTCTTTTTTATTCTTCTTTGAGGTGGGTTTTCACTGTAGCCCAGGCTGATCTGGAATTTACTTGGTAGTCTCAGGGTGGTCTTGAATTGTGACAAATCTTCAAGTCTGATAATTCTAACCAGCAAAAAGTCTCTGGAGTTCCATTTCTGCCCCTCCAGCTAGGCTATTCACAGTCCTGAAAAACTTCATCAAGGGCTGGCAGCTTTCTTTAGCATCCATCTCATGGTCCCAACATCTCCACTGAGTCTCCACTGCAACCCACGGTCCATCCTCATGGCTCCATTGGGTCTCCATGCAGGCTTCCAGCAAACCTGCTTTACACTGCCCATGGCCATTTCCAAAACACAAGACCACATTGCAAACTCAATGATCCTCTCTGTCCTGCGTTTCTTATACTCCACAATACCAGGTAGGGTGCCAATTTGTTAATCCAGGCGGGGAATAAAGCAGACTGAAGAACAGGACACTCCTCGAGCACTCGAGCTCCTTCAAAAGCATGTACATTCTTCCTGTTGTCCCCATGCAGGTCAGCTGGCCCAATCTCAAAGGTTGTAATCTCTCAATTGCTGCTGAATGGGCAGCAGTTCACCCCAAAGATTTCATTTTTTCGTGCCATATCCCTCTGCTCACACCAGTCTGTTCCTATGCAAAGCAACCCTACACAAGTTCCCAGGACACAGGCCTAACAGCAAGCCTGTCACACAAACTGCTTCTAGCATAGTCCTATCAAAGTCCTTTTCAGCCTCATAAGCCAAACTTCACAGTCCATAGTTCTTAATGCATTCAGGTCTGAGTTTGACCAGAACAGTTCATCAAGCTGTACTTATAGCACTGCAAGATATCTTAATCCAAGATTTCAAGTCCTACATTCCTCTTGAAAATCAGCTCCAAAAGGCCAATGCCACACAGTCAGGTGTCTAGCAGTGTCTAGGTACCCACTCTTGGTACCAACATTACTGTTGAAGTCAGGTTTGCATTGCTGGTGTAGAAATCACCCATCCAAGAGCAGCTTGTGGAAAAAAAGAGATTTATTTTGGCTTACAGGCTTGAGGGGAAGCTCCATGATGGCAGGGGGAAACGGTGGCATGAGCAGAGGGTGGACACCAGGAACAGGAGAGTGTGCCCAACACTGGCAAGGGGAAACTGGCTATAATACCAACATCCTGACCCCAATAATACACTGCCTGTAAGAGGCATTAATCCCCAAATCTCTATCAGCTGGGAACCTAGCATTCATAACACCCAAGTTTATGGGGGCACAGTTGATGGGTGTAGTGAATCAAACCACTATACCTCTCAAAACTATAAGTCAGAGTTTACCTGCTTCTTAATACTTCTGGTCAGCAGTGAGTCAATACATAACTCAAGGCAGTCCTGGAACGTCTGATTCCCCCACCCTCCATCTTGCAAGTGCTGAATACAAGCAAGGGTCACCATGCCTAGCTTGTTGTTTCTGTTGGATGTCTATCTAGGCTAGTTTGTGAATCCCCAGAAAGTCTTCATTGCATTTGCTTTATTTTATTTTATTTTTATTTTTATTTTTTATTGACAACTTCCTTAATTGTAGACAGTATCCCATGGTACTTCCCTCTCCCTGCATTTGCTTTTTTTATCAATATTGGGGGGAGAAAAACAACTTTTGTATTTCTACCCAATCCATAGTAACAGTCTTTCTCTCTTTTTTTATTTTAATTTTATTTATTTATTTATTTGAGAGAGTGAGTGTGAGAGAGAATATGGGCATGCCAGGACCTCCAGCCACTGCAAATAAACTCCAGATCATGTGCCACCTTCTGAATCTGGCTTATGTGGGTCCTGAGTCCTTTGGCTTTATAGGCAAATGCCTTAACTGCTAAGCCATCCCTCCAGCCTTCTTTCTTTTTTATTCTTCTTTGAGGTGGGTTTTCACTGTAGCCCAGGCTGATCTGGAATTTACTTGGTAGTCTCAGGGTGGTCTTGAATTCATGGCAATCCTCCTACCTCTGCCTCCCAAGTGCTGGGATTAAAGGCATGTGCCACCACACCTGGCTCTTTTTTTGTTTTATTTTTTTGATGTAGGGTCTCACTCTAGCTCAGACTGGCCTGCAATTCACTATGTAGTCTCACGGTGGCCTCAAATTTACAATGATCCTCCTACCTCTGCCTCCCAAGTGCTGGGATTAAAGACGTGCACCACCACGCCTGGCTCAGTTATTTATTTATTTATTTTTATTTGACAGAGGGAGAGAGAATTGGGCACACCAGGGCCTCCAGCCATTGCAAACGAACTCCAGAAGCATGCACCATCTTGTGCATCTGTCGAACCTGGGTCCTTTGGCTTTGCAGGCAAACACCTTAACCGCTAAGCCATCCCTCCAGCCCTCAGTTGTTTTTTTTAATTAATTAATTTGAGAGAGAATGAAACAGATAGAGAGGGCCTCCAGCCTCTGCAAACGAATTCCAGACACACATGCCAGCTTGTGCATCTGGCTAACGTGGGTCCTGGGGAATTGAACCTGCCTCCTTTGGCTTTGCAGGCAAGCTTCTTAACCACTAAGCCATCTCCCCAGTCCATGGTCTTTCTCTTTTATTTCTCAACTTTACATTTCAGTCTCCAGTTTAGCTGTGGTTTCTTAGTGGGTGGCTCTCACTGATCCTCTTCTGAGTTGTCTGACCCTGTATGTTTGTTTCTGGTGTTTTGCATTCCCTGCTCTTGGAGGCTAGTATTAGTATCAATTCACATCTTGTCTCACTTGCTGCTTATGTTTGCTTGATCCTTGTCGGTGTCTTTACTGTGTTAATATATGTAGCCTAATCTCATCTGTGGGTACTTGAAAACAGACATTGCCAGGAACTTCTGGAGCTTTTGAATACCCTGCCTCCCAGTACACATCACATGTCACATTGAAATTTGAGCTCATGGAGTGGTTTGGACTGAAGTGTTACTTTTTTTTCATCTAGTGGGTATCCCTACCATCAGATGGTGTGGGGCCGAGGGGGACTACAATGTCATGGTGATGGAGCTGCTGGGACCAAGCCTAGAAGACCTCTTCAACTTCTGCTCAAGAAAGTTTAGTCTCAAAACTGTTCTATTGCTCGCAGATCAGATGGTAAGCACTTGGCACATGTTTGCTGCCCTTACAGGTTAAATGACTGGGTTGCTATTTCTCCTTTATTATGCCCATTCAGACACAAAGAGAAAGATTTGTTTAACTTTGGCCTCAAGATAATAGCACAGGTGATTTGCTTAAAGTGCAATCACATTTAAGGGGCTTCCCAATTTTCTCAGGGAGTCCATGGTTGATTCCTAACAACTCTTGTGGTTTCCAAATGAATTCTTGTGTATAGTCCTTGCAAAGTCCAGCTGTTGGAAACCATTGTCTAGTAGCGGGCTGTTACTACAGTCTACTGCTTGTCCAAGAAGTAGGAATGCCCTGGCCTGGAGGAATTCAGGTTGTTGACAGTACCTTGGGAGATGGCTTATGGTCGGTTTGATGTCTACCCTTTCTAAGTATGAAACCACTTTGTTCAAGGAACAGAGGATGTATGAGCCTTACTGCCAGCTAGCCACTTTGTCTATCCAGTGTGTCCTGCTCTGAGATTCAGCTTCACTGTTGCTTCTCTGCTTGTAGATTAGTCGTATTGAGTACATTCACTCAAAGAATTTCATCCACCGAGATGTGAAGCCAGATAACTTCCTCATGGGGCTGGGGAAGAAAGGCAACCTGGTGTACATCATTGACTTTGGGTTGGCCAAGAAGTACCGGGATGCCCGCACCCATCAGCATATCCCCTACCGAGAGAACAAGAACCTCACGGGGACAGCGCGTTATGCCTCCATTAACACACACCTCGGCATCGGTGAGCCCTTGGGTGTCACTGACCTCTAGGATGCCTTTGGCGTGTTCATCCCTCAGCTTAGGGAAAAGCCAGCTTCTCAGGTGACTGTGACCTAAATTAAAGGTTGTGAGTAATTTGGGCTGAGCCTCTGGGTTTGGAGGCTGTCAGCCAACCTTTGTAGCAGACAAGCTGACACCAGTGACAGCTGGTGGAGCTTTGGGTTGTCAGGTGGTGTGGGGCTGGTAGAGGCTGGCTTCTCTCTCAGTCTGAGGCATTACTGTTGCTGGGCTAGTGTTTGGGGTTTCCGTGATATCACACCAAGGACAACTCTGGTGAAGTGGCTGTCCTAATTATACTTTTAAAGTTTATTTCCTCCATCACATTTGTGAAGTCTTGCTTTTATATATACACATGTGCCATTTTTGACATAGTTCCCTTTTCTTTCCAGAACAATCTCGAAGGGATGACTTGGAGTCTCTGGGGTACGTGCTGATGTACTTCAACCTGGGCTCTCTCCCCTGGCAGGGGCTGAAGGCTGCCACCAAGAGGCAGAAGTATGAGAGGATCAGTGAGAAGAAGATGTCCACTCCCATTGAAGTTCTGTGCAAGGGCTATCCATGTGAGTACCCTACAATCCTCACAGCCTGTGCTTTCTCTTAGAGGAATTGCTTGCCTCCTACAAAAAGGGTATGCAGCCGGGTGTGGTGGCGCAAGCCTTTAATCCCAGCACTAGGGCGGCAGAGGTAGGAGGATCACCATGAGTTCAAGGCCACCCTGAGACTACAGAGTGAATTCCAGATTCAGCCTGAACTAGAGTGAGACCCTACCTCGGAAAACCAAAAGAAAAAAAAAAGGGGAGGTATGCATAAAAGGGACACTAGTGAGTGTGAAGGTAGCAATTGGCCTACTGTTATTTATTTATTTGAGACAAAGTGAGTGAGTGAGAATGGGACCTGGATAATTGAACCTAGGTCCTTAGGCTTCACAGGCATGTGCCTAAACCACTAAGCCATCTCTCCAGCCCTGGCCTACTGTTCTGATACAGCCTTGAGAACTTCTGACTGCAAGGTGCTTTGTGAGAGACAGAAATGAGGCAGGTCTGAGCCTCAGGAAGTTAACCCCACATGGGTCAGCAGGGGAGGATGACATTCCTAATATGCTTCAGCCTCCTGGATCCATTTTCCAGAGGTTTTTATGTATTTTTTGTGGGATTAACCCTGGGATAAATTTAAATGCCTTAGATAAAACTAAATTGTCCTGTTGTTTACTTTTGGGGTTTTTTTTGTATGTTTGTCTGTTTTTAAAATTTATTTATTAGATATGGACATATTTAGTATGTAAACAACACATGTTGGTTTATATATATATAATTTGAGAGGGAAAAAGAGGTGGGGGGGAGAATAGGTACACGAGGGCCTCCAGCCACTTCAAACGAACTCCAGATGCACGTGTCCCTTGTGCATTTGGCTCACGTGGGTCCTGGAGAGTCGAACCAGGATCCTTTGGCTTTGCAGGCAAACACCTTAACCACTAAGCCATCTCTCCAGCCCAGTATTGTTTGTTTTTAAGTGTTGACTTTTGGGGTAGGAGTGTGCTGGGGGCAGAACCCTCATGCATGCTAGGCAAACTCCCTCATTTCATCTTTCATCTTCATGCCTGTGGTATATGGTGTTATGGGAAGTGGACTGTGATGTTAATGGACACAAGTCTGGGCTGCAGTTGGTAATGGCTGGCTAGCTTTGAACTTTTCATTGTTTTACAGCCGAATTTGCCACATACCTAAATTTCTGCCGCTCTTTGCGTTTTGATGACAAACCTGACTACTCCTACCTGAGACAGCTCTTCAGAAACCTGTTCCATCGCCAGGGCTTCTCCTACGACTACGTGTTCGACTGGAACATGCTCAAATTTGTAAGTAGCACTGTCCAAACAGGATGACAGCAGCCGGCTCAGGAAGCTGGCAGTGGTTGGCTGGCTTGGATCTTGTAGGTCAGTGACCTATGTAGAGTTTACTGCTTGTGTTGACTGAATTGTAAAAGCCAACCATGGGTTGGTGCTACAGTTTAGCAGTTAACGGTGCTTTCCTACAAAGCCCAGGGACTGAGGTATGATTCCCCAGAACCCACCTAAGCCAGATGCACAAAGGGACACGTGAGCACAGGTTGCACATGTGCACAAGGTGGCTAAGGCCCTGGGGTGCCAGTTCTCTCTCTCTCTCGCTCGCTCGCTTGCTCACTCTCTCAAATTAAAAAAAAACAAAACCCAAAAACAAAACAAAAAGTTTTTCAGGAATACACAAGCCAGGATAGCATTTCAGAACATACAACAAAATACACTAATTGATGGATTTAGCAAAACAACACACACACGCACATGCATACCTGGTAAGATATGGGACCAGAATACTGAGAAGGGAGATGCCAGCAGAAGCAAAGAAGTGCATGGAGTTTGTGGATTTGAACCATGGGAGGACCTAGAGTGAGCTTTGGTGCAGTTCTTCCCAGAGCAGCTCTTTATGAATTGCTAAGTCTTCCTCAGTTCAAGTTTCCTTCTCCTTTCCTCTCTTCCCTTGACTTTAGGGATTAAAGCTACTTCTTTTTGCCGGGCATGATGGCACACGCCTTTAGTCCCAGCATTCGGGAGGCAGAGGTAGGAGGATCGCTGTGAATTCAAGGCCACCTTAAGACTACATAGTGAATTCCAGGTCAGCCTGAGCTAGAGTGAGACCCTACCTCGAAAAAAAAAAAAAAAAAAAAAAAAAAAAATCCCTACTTTTTTGTTGTTGTTCAATTTTGTGACAGGGTCTCACTCTAAGCACTGTCAGACCTGGAACTCAGTAGCCCTGTGCTGGTCTTGAACTGCCTGCTTCCTCCTGCATCTTGAATGCTGGGGTTATAGGCCTGAGCTATCACACTTGGCGAATTAAAGCTGCTTCAAAGGGAATTTATTTACTTTTAGCTAGTAGTTGTTGTTATTATTATTATTATTATTATTTTTTTTTTTTTGGTTTTGCAAGGTAGGGTCTCACTCTGGTCCAGGCTGACCTGGAATTAACTATGTAGTCTCAGGGTGGCCTCGAACTCTCTGCGATCCTCCTACCTCTGCCTCCCGAGTGCTGGGATTAAAGGCGTGCGCCACCATGCCCGGCTAGTTGTTGTTATTATTATTATTAACTTATTTTAAGTTATTTATTAGAGACAGAGGCAGGGAGAGGGGTGGGAGAGAGAATGGGCATGCCAGGGCCTCCAGCCACTGCAAATGAACTCCAGATGCATGTGCCCCCTTGTGCGTCTGGCTTATGCAGGTCCTAGGGAATTGAACCTGGGTCCTTTGGCTTTGTGGGCAAATGCCTTAATCGCTAAGCCATCTCACCAGCCCTTTTTCTTTTTTTCAAGGTAGGGTCTCACATTAGCCAAGGCTGACTTGGAATTCACTCTGTAGTCTCAGGGTGGCCTTGAACTCAGGGTGATCCTCCTACTTCTGCTTCCCGCGTGCTGGGATTAGAGGCATGTGCCACCACACTCAGTTTGAGTTGTGAGTCTTATCTCTGCCATGGACCTGAACATAGCCACAGGCCACCTAGCAGTAAGTTGATATGGCCAGTAAAACAGGCGTCAAAGGCCCATTGACCATGGTTACAGACCACTGCTGGCAGCATTGGTGATTAGAATGAAACCTTTACTCTGGTGGCCCAGCACAAATCAAGCTCCCATTCTTAACCCTTGGGGCTGGCATCTGGAGCCTTTTGACCCAGTGCTGCAGCCCTTAACCCTGCTGTCTCTGTCTCTGGCCTTGGGTAGTCTCTTCCTCCTTCCCTCCTCTACATATTATCACATGAACATTTATAGAGAGAGAATTAGACATTGCTGTGGGACTTCATTCAGTGTGTTGGAGAATAAAGAGAGGCTTTGGCATTCGTGGATATGGTACAAGTCTCATTTGTATGAAGAAACTTCTGATTTTGTTGCTGCTGTTGGTATATCACATGGCATTGTTGTCCCAAGCATCACTTGGTGTTTTCTTGGGATGCTTTAAAAAAATTTTTTTTCATTGACAACTTCCATAATTATAGACAAACCATGGTTATTCTTTTTTTGTTGTTGTTTATTTTATTTTTATTTAGTTACTTGAGAGTGACAGAGAGAGGAAGAGGGGGGGAGAAAGAGAATGGGTGCACCAGGGCCTCCAGCCACTGCAAATGAACTCCAGATGCATGTGACACCTTGTGCATCTGACTTTTATGTGGGTACTGGGGAATCGAGCCTTGAACCAGGGTCCTTAGGCTTCAAAGGCAAGTGCTTAACCACTAAGCCGTCTCTCCAGCCCCAAACCATGGTTGTTCTCCCCCCGGCAACTCCACTCTCAATCAAACCCCTCTTCCCCCAATCCTTAAGTTTGCTCTCATCATCTTTTACTCCTATTATATTGGTCTTAAATAGGTAGTTTCAGGCACTGCGAGGTCGTGGATATCCAGGCCATTTTGTTTGCGGAGGTGTGTTTTCTAAGTCCTACCCTTCGTTTGGCTCATACATTCTTTCCGCCACTTCTTCCATAATGGACCCTGAGCCTTGGAAGGTGTAGAGATGTTTCAGTGCTGAGCACTCCTCTGTCTCCGCACTTCTCAGCACCATGGTGCCTTCTGAGTTATCCCAAGGTCACTGCCATCTGAAAAGAGAAGCTTCTCTAGCCAAAAGTGAGAGTAGCACTAATATATGGGTGTGGACATTAAGAGAAGTGCTTACTAGGCAATTTGGTGAGCATAGTATATGCATTTGTCCAGACATCAGCAGACATTACACCCCTAGGGCTCATGACTTCCCCTGTCATAGGTTTTCAGTCTCAGGCATTTATTCCCTCCTGTGGAGTGGGCCTCCAGTCCAATTAGAGAACAGTTTGTTTTCCCCTTAACAGACATGCCACTATTGCACCCGTTGGCTCATTTGGCCTGGCTGGCCACATTTTAAGGCTTGCAGTGTCCACTGTTGTTTATCCCCACTGGTGATTTCTCTGTCTTGTATGGAATTGCATGCAGCATAGCTTTTTCCAGCTTGCTTTCAGCTGGTCTACATGGAGGAGGTTTTTGGCTCAGCTCCAGCTTCATTTCTCAGCCCAAGCACGTGGAGTCTTCAGCACTAGGGTCTTACCATCTATTCCTGGTGGGAAACCAAAAGCCTATAATGTTTTGGGGGCATCAGGGACCTCTCTGGCCAACAACTTACTGGAAGGTATCCCATCCCTGGCACTGAAAATTATCTGGTAATCTATGGTTTCTGGGTGTGCCATTGTCCAGAAAAAGTAGGTTTCCATATGACTTACTCATACCCTCTTAGATTTTGATTAGCCCTCCCTCTGCCTTTTTTTTATTCAGTCTTTTCCTCTGACCTCACTTAGGCCTTTCCACCCTCCATAATCTGTTCTTCTATTTACATATATACAATACTGTCCTCCTAATTCCCCCACACCCTTCACTTTCTATTCCTTTTCTATTCCCTCTCTAGCTTACTGGCCTCTGCTACTGAGTTTTATTCCAGTTCACATAGAAGTCTAAACATTTGTAGCTAGGATCCACATTATGAGAGAGAACATGTGACGTTTAGCTTTCTGGGCCTGGGTTACCTCACTAAGTATAATCCCTTCCAGATCCATCCATCTCATTGGGGTGCTTTTTACCAAGCCCTCTTTCTTCCTCAGGGTGCCAGCCGGGCTGCAGATGATGCGGAGCGGGAACGCAGGGACCGAGAGGAGCGATTGAGACACTCTCGGAATCCTGCCACCCGAGGCCTTCCTTCCACAGCTTCCGGCCGCCTGCGGGGAACCCAGGAAGTGGCTCCCCCCACGCCCCTTACCCCTACCTCACATACAGGTGAGCACATCTTCCAGCCTGCCTTTGAAGTTGGCACTGGGTCTTCTGTTTCATGATTTGGAGGCTTTCTGACCACCCCATTGTGTGGCCCCACAGGAATCCTGGGCTAGGCACTTCAGTCCTCGTTCCTAAAAGTGAGTGGGGTCTGGGACATATCCTGTGATGTCACCTTAGGAGTACCTCTCAAGCCAGGTGTGGTGGTGCACTCCTTTAATCCCAGCACTTGGGAGGCAGAAGTAAGAGAATCACTATGAGTTCGAGGCTACCCTGAGACTACATAGTGAATTCCAGATCAGCCCGGGCTACAGCAAGACCTTATCTTGAAAAAAGAATTATCCCTGTCACAAGACTTGGTCTAAGGGTTCTGTTCCCTGAAAGCTATTACTGTTAGGATTAGTAATTTCCCATGTGAAATTTTGTTCTCATAATGTCCCATTGTCCTGCTCGGTGTTGGGTCTTGGACTATAAACCAGCCCGGTCTTCTAGGATACTACATCCCTAAGTTGGCCGTGTCTGTGTGTGTTTTGATATGGATGAACCCAGAGTGCCTCATCTGTGCCCACTGTTAAGCCACCCTCTGTCCCTGAATTGGTTAATTGGTGCAAGTCCTTCCCTCAGGATATATCTAGAACCTGTGTAGTCCTTCAGTGTGTGCCTGGCTGCCAATCCTGATCTAATACTGGGTGGTTGGGGCCATCAGCCTCTGTGGTGCCTCTAGGCCAGTGAGATGTCCAAGCATACAAGGGTCCTTGATAGCCATGGCTTCTTTCTCTCTACTCCAGCCAACACCTCTCCTCGGCCTGTCTCTGGAATGGAACGAGAGCGGAAAGTGAGCATGCGGCTGCACCGTGGTGCCCCAGTCAACGTTTCTTCATCTGATCTCACGGGCCGACAAGATACCTCTCGCATGTCCACCTCACAGGTGTGTGCTTAGAGCTTACTGGAGCCAAGACAGGCCAGGTCAGGCATAGGGAGGGGACACAGGTCTGTGTGGGTGGGTGGATGGATGGATGGATGCTGGGCCTCTGCCTTAACCTGTTTGGAGTGGCTGTAGAAGTTCATAATTGGGAGTGGGATGACATTTATGAAAGCTGTGTTTTCTTTCCTCCTTTTTTTTTTTTTTTCCATGTCATTTTTTAAAATGTTTAGCTTATGTGGGGGTAAGTTTTGCTTCTTGTTGGAGCCTGAGAAACCAGCTGGGCTGTTAAAGGGCTTGTCTCCTGGCCATGAGCTTTGTGCGGAGCCTTTTCTCTCCTGCCGCTTGATGTCCTAGACACGTTCTTGCCCTTTTGCCCTCTCCACTCGGGAACACCACACACATTCTCACACTCGTAGAGAGGTCTGCTGTGAACACACCCAGACTTTAGAACTCAGGTTTACTGGCCAGGATCACATAACGAAGTACCCAGGTGGTCTCTGGGAGAGAGCCTAGCCTAACTGGCCCTGTGAGCTAAGGACATGGCCCATAGGTATGTCCCGTAGGCTTCTGTGGTGGTGGGGGGGGGTGTCCTAGGAGGCACCAGCCTGTCTGTCTCTGAAGAGGGAGGTCCTTGGGAAGGTGAGGTGACCTGGACCAAGGCCTCTTCCTTTCAGCTGCTCCCTCATTCACATCCTCCCTCTCACTGGGCTTTTGCTGCTGTTCTGCATTCAGCAGTGTGCTTTACTCTACCCTCCACAGTGACTTTTTTTTTTTTTTTTTTTTTGGTTTTCGAGGTAGGGTCTCACTCTGGTCCAGGCTGACCTGGAATTAACTATGTAGTCTCAGGGTGGCCTCGAACTCTTGGCGATCCTCCTACCTCTGCCTCCCGAGTGCTGGGATTAAAGGCGTGCGCCACCACGCCCGGCTTCACAGTGACTTTTTATATACATGCTGGTTTCTTTTTCTGAAAAGATTCAGAGTCCCCCACTCACAAGGTGGACTGAGGTCGAGGGTAAGTTTCCAGGGGGCTCCTTTTTTTTTCTGAGGTAGAGTTTTACTCTAGTCCAGGCTGACCTGGAATTCACTATGTAGTCTCAGGGTGAGCTTGAACTCATGGCGATCCTCCTACCTCTGCATCCCGAGTGTTGGGATTAAAGGCGTGTGTTACCACGCCCGGCTTCCTAGGGAGCTCTTACCAGTGAGCACCACATCCAGTGGTTGGGTCCCCAGAAGTCCTGACAGGTGAGCAAGCAGGAGCTTGTTTTACAAGCATACTGGTACCCAGCCCTGGAGCAGCATCTCTCTGGTTCACTGGTTGGGACTTGCCTCGGCTGCTAGCTGCTACCAAATATGGGAGGTTGAACATGTAGCTAGTGCAGAATCCCAGAGCTCAGGCCACATCATTGGCTGATGTGGTAAAAAACAGGACTGCTGAAGTGTTCTATGGTAACTGATTGAACATTTCTTATTTGCCAGAAATGGACTCGTTTTGTCTGATCGTTTTCTCCTAAATCGATTGCAGAGTGTTTGGATAAGAGATTACTTGAGTTATGTGCCTTGAGAAGTCTTGCCATTGTCATGAGATTGAATCACTGGAATTAGTTGGTGTATTTTACTGCAGGCCTTTCTCCCTGACAGTGGACTTAACAGTTCCTTCCCATAGACTGTCCATCTACCATCAGTGGTGTGGTGAGCCCTGGCTGGATTGGACCAGGCCTTTTTTTTTTTTTTTTTCCTCTCTTTTTGTTTTTCGAGGTATGGTCTCACTGTAGCTGAGGCCGACCTGGAATTCACTAAGTAGTCTCAGACTGGCCTCAAACTTGTAGTGATCCTCGTATCTCAGCCTCTCAAGTGCTGGGATCAAAAGCGTGTACTACCACCCAGCTATATTTTCTTGTTTTAAAAATTAAGAAAATGAAGCATCTGATAATTTGCGATACAGGAGGGAAATAGAAGGGTCAGAAGGTTCTATGGGTACCACGCAGTCACAGACTACAGCCCAGCTTCCTCTTCTCATCCATGTGGCCCTGGCCAGCACCGAGACATAGCTACCTCAGCCTTGTAATGGCAGAGAAAGTCACTAGTCCATCTGGTGGGCTTAGGGCTTAGGATCTGCTTTGCTTGCTTGGCCTCTTGTGTTTCTGCATAGAAACCTGTAGCGTTTAAACATAGTAGGTTGGTAGGCTCCCTTTCTCAACTCCATTAAATTTTCTTGTGTCCACCTTAGGGATTTTCTGGAGCCTTCTTTTGTTCAGGTTGTCCTCTAGTGCACTCAGCTCTCTTGAGGGCTGCATCCTTAGTAGTTTGCTGGCTCTAGAATGTCACTACCCTTAAGAGCATCCCTTTCCCTCCCAGGTGTCACCAGCATCAATGTGCTCAGGGTCTATTGATGCATCCCCTCTGCCCAGCTGAAATCCAAAGGTGACAAATTAGAAGTTCTTCCTTCTGTCTGCTCTTTGTAGACTTTGCCAGGGTGTATACCCTGGTGGTTTGGAAGCTGCAGGGCCAGTGAGGTCACTCCAGCCTTGCAGGTTGGTAGAACCCCTAGAGAGTAGGGGTTTTGATGGGAGTAAGAAAGTCTACTTAGGGGAGCTAGGGAGCAGGTGCTGCACATGCAGAAGCCTTTGTGTTGCCACAGTGCATGGGAGCAGGCTGAGCTTCTTCTGCAGCTGTTGGTTCTCCGGGGTCTTGCTCATCTTGTGGGAGTGTAATGTGACTCCCACTGGGCCTTATGTTGCTTCCCCTTCCTGCCTGTGACACTTAGGGTATGGTGCAGGTCACTGGAATGGCCTCCTCTTTGCAGCAAGACCTCACTCCTGCCCTCGTTTTGCCTGTGGGCAGGCAGCTCTTTTCTCCTCAGCCTTTTTCATTCTTTTCTTTCCCTTTTCCCCTTCCTTTCCCTGAAGGGCACTTGTGTTAGGCTAATCCCTATGCTTCCTGGACTGTGTGAGTTGGTTCTCATTAGCCAAAAGAATATGGACCTTCAGGGCATATGGTCAGTGGATCTACTTGGGAACTTTTTCTTTGTAAGAAGAACTGTCTCTGTCTCGCATGGTTCTTAGTGTTCCAGTTAATTTTTTTTAAGGTAGTGTCTAGTTCTAGTCCAGCTGACCTGGAATTCCCTATGTAGTCTCAGGGTGGCCTTGAATTCATGGTGATCCTCTTCTGCCTCCCAAGTACTGGGATGTAAAGGCATGTGCCACCACACCTGGCCCAGTTCCTCCTTTGATGGCATATTTAAACTACACACTCCCAAAATAAGGTCTGAAGCCCGGTGCTACCATTAGTGAGAACATGCATCCCATACGTGTGTCCTGGCAGGTTCCAACCCCTCTACTTGGTGCACGGTGCTGTGAGACCTATTCCTAGGGTCCACTCAACTCATCCCTGCCGTCTGCTGGATGGAGATCTGTTTCTCTTAAGAGCATGAGCGCTTAGGAGGGTCTATCCTGTGCCGTCGTTGCTTCTGGTGAAGTAGCTGTGGTCACTTTATCCAAGGTCCAGTGATGAGACAAACAAGATCATGGTGGCCGTTCCCTGGGGTTTCCAAATGGCACCTGTCAGTGTCTCTGACCTGGTCAAGGGAGAGAGGGACATATCTGAATACAGGCCTGACATGGGCAGTCAGGGGGCCTGGGCCTCACATGCTGGTCTGGCCAGCGGGACACTTACCAACAGCTGTCTTTTCCCCACCTCAGAATAGCATTCCTTTCGAACACCACGGCAAGTAGCTGCTCATCTCCGTCGGAAGGCAGCACTGGGTGAGTGTGCTCATGGTGGGGCTCTGCAGGTGGCAGGCACCGGGCAGGGTGGGAGCCACCACTCTCCACCTGCCATGGGGGCTCGCAGGTGGGCTGGGCTTGCATGCCAGATGCTGTAGGTAGAGCGAGGCTTCTTTTGCTTGTTCTTCCCGTGTGTGGCCTTTGGAGTAGCTGTGGTCAGCTGCCCAGTGTAGGGGACTAGAAGCATCCTCAGAGTCTCTGGATGGAATGACCCCAGGGGACCATCCTGTTGGGCCTTTGGCCTCCCTGTGACTCAGTTGGTGTGCTGACATTGCCCTTGGGCCTGGCTCCTGGTTGCCCAGCTCAACTGCCTCATCTCTCAGTTGTGCTGGGACATGTGTCTGTCATGCGCAGCTGAGTGGTACTGTGCTTGGTGTCGGGGCTCTTGAGCTCTTGCTGTGTTCAGACTCCTGGTAGTCTCTACCCATCGTAGCTTTTTAAAGTCATCCTTCTTCTCATTTTTCTGTCCTCATTTTGTGTTACTTTCCAAAGTTGGTACCTGACCAGCCATCTTGTCCACACAGCTGTCTGTATTAACCTAGTCACAGCCACCTGCTCCGCTGCCGTTGGTGCATGGCTGGACATCCACGCTGTGCTCCTTTCTCATTGGCCACGTGGCACTTGGACGCTCCTTCTGGCAGGGACTTGAGCTTCTGTGGGGATTGTGCTGCTGGGAGACCTGCTCAGTTTTAACACTTTGCGCACTCTTGGAAATGTATTGAAAAGAACTCCTTTTCCTGTCTTCCTTAAGAGGGTGTGCCTATTTCAGAGCAGCAAGTTCTTTACAGGAAGAGAGGCTGGGAGTAAGCATTACCGCTCCACTCGGATCCTTAGAGGCGTGCGGCTCAACAGTCTCCTTGCTTGCATGCTTCTTCTTATCTGTCTTCCTAACCCTTGCTCTGCTCAGCACGTGTCCTGGCTGCAGAAGTCCCTCTTGACAGCCAGGGGTAGAGGTGACTAGAATGGCGCCAGGTGTCCCTTCCCTCCCAGGCTCCATCATGTGTTATCTGGCTGGCCCGTTCCTCTGGCCTCATGCTGACCTTGTCCTGTGCTTTGGCTCCGACAGATTCCCGGTCGGGTGGCTTCCAGTGGTCTTCAGTCTGTCGTGCACCGATGAGAACTCTCCTTTTTGCTGTGAAGGGCAGACAATGCATGGCTGATCTACTCTGTTACCAATGGCTTTACTAGTGACACGCCCCCCGGTCTAGACCCGAAATGTTAACGCCGGGAGCTCTCCAGGCCACTCACCCAGCGACGCTCATGGGGAATCAAAATAAACTAAACGGACAGGCTCCAAGAGCTGCCATCACCAGGGCTGCCACCATGGCCCCACATGAGCTCAGATACCATGGGGCTGGGAAGAAGAGCAGAGTCTGGGAGACCATTGCAGAGAGAAGCAGACTCCTGTGAAGAGCCTCTCAGCTCCCACCAGTGGTGGCGGACCTGCACTCCCTGATGATCCCACCGCAGCTACCAGTCTTCTACTTGGTTAAGACAGTTTTGTATCATTTTGCTAAAAATTACTGGCTTAAATCTGTGTAAAGAAAATCTGTCTTTTTATTGTTTCTTTCTTGTCTGTTTTTGCGGTCTTCAAAAAGATGAGGACCTTAAAGAGTCCTAAGACATGCTGGCTTTTGAGCATCTGTGTGAGGAGGAGGCAGGCAGGAGAGGAGGGGCACTGATGAGTGTCAGGGATGTGTGTTGTTTTCTCGTGTTGTGCTGTTCCCTTTGGAGAGAATTTCTCATCAGAAGTTAATGTGAGTGTCTGTCTTGTGGGCCCCTGCCATCCCAGTTCCCCTTACCACTTCCCCTTACCACTATGAACTGAAATGCCTGCCAGTGTCAGAGCAGGTGACTGCTGTGAAGCAAGGGTGCAGCAGACGTGTCCCCAGCAAAGCATGTTGTGCTCTTCCCAGAGGAGCCAAGAAGTCACAAACTCGGAAGAGCTTGCACACAGAGGCCTTGAGAGCCCAGTGGGATGCTGGGAAGTTCCAAGATTCAAAGCTGGATATGTATTTCTAGTTTCTAGGGAGAGGACTGTGACACAGAGCACATGGGTTGTGTTGGGGGGCCCGCATCTTGTTTTTTTGGTGGTGGTGGCCTATATGCCTTTGACTTGGGAATTTCCTGAACAAACTGAGTACTATCATGCCACTTTGGTTTGTTACCGCCTCTGCTCAGAGCCAGGGAGCAGGCTGCCCTAGGCACCATTGTTTGTTCAGAGGGAATCTACCCTGAAGTGCCAAGAAGCAGGTGACTGCCCACCTGAATCTAGAACCTTCCCCTCCAGAAAAGTGTGGTGCCACGTATGTCATGGCCATCTGCAGGCTGGATTGCACTGCCACTACCCTGTGGTCAGGATGCCAAGATGCTCTTCCTTACCATGTGCCACTGATTGGGAGTCAGCAGAGCCTGAGCTCCCCCGTCTGGGAATGGGGTGTAGTATGCATTGAGTCCGTTTCCATTTCTCCTGTCAGCCTGTTTTGCTAGGAACTGGGCTTCTCATAGCTTTGGGGTCAGAAGATGCCACCATGGCTTTTCCCTCCTTTCTGGAGTTGCCTGGCACTGACAGCTGGCCCTTGGGCACACTTGTAGTGTACAATAGCATCTCAGTGTGGCTGTTTGCTGTCCCAGCCAGCCACCTGAGCCTGTGGGTGCTTCTTTCTGAATCCTAAGCTGGTTAATTCACAAACATTTTAGGGAGCAGGCCCTTGATTTAGTGGGGCTTGTGTGTCTGGGAGTGCAGAGGGAGGTCATGGGGGGTGGTCAGGGCAAGTTCGACATTTTTGTTGTAAACCCTTCATCAGAGTTGGGCCTCTCCTCCTAGGAGCTGTTACTGGTGGCAGCAGCCCTGCCTGGTGTGTTTGTTGTAGATAGCTGTGGTACCAACGGGATGGTGGGGTTTAGCCTGGCCCTGTTCTGCTGGGTTGTGGTGAGTCCTGGAGGGTGTGGCTGTGACGGTTCTTGCCCAGTATTTAATCCCATCATCACTTGCAGGAAGCGTAGATAGAATGTGTGTATCAACCTGTGTCTTGGTGACCAGTCTCTGAGCTGTGCGTTTGTACTACCACTGTATTTGTGTACTTTAACAATTGTGTAAATAATAAATTCATAATGACTTCTACCTTTCTTCCTTCCCCTTTGTGTGGTCTTTGTTTCAGCAGCCAGGAAATTTCAATATATTTAGCCACATGGAAGTTATCTTTTGGGTTTTTATTTTTTTTTATTTTTTGGTTTTTCAAGGTAGGGTCTCACTCTAGCCTAGGCTGACCTAGAATTCATTATGTAGTCTCAGGCAGGCCTCAAACTCATGGTGATCCTCCTACCTTTGCCTCCTGAGTGCTAGGATTAAAGGTATTTGCCACCATGCCCAGCCCTCTTTTTTTGGTGTTTTTTTTTTTGTTGTTGTTGTTGTTGTTTTGAGAGAACTAGAGAGATAGAATGGGCATGCGTGGTTGCAGTGAACAAACTCAGATGTGTGCGCTCCCTTGTGGGCAAGTGTGGCATTGCATCCTTGCATCACTTTTTGCATCTGGCTAAACATGGGACCTGGAGATTGGAACAGGCTTTCTTAGGCTTGGCAGGCAGGCTCCTTAGCCGCCAAGCCATCTTTCCAGCCCTGTTTTGGTATTTTTGAGATGGTCTTTCTAGAACCCAGGCTGACCTTGAACTCCAGGTCAGTCCTAGTTTGGCCTCTTGAGTACTAGGATTATAGACCCGATAAAGCTAGCCCTTTGGGGTACTGGTGTTCCTGCCTGTTTTTCTTTACTTAGCCTGTGGATGTTGGGGGGCTAGTTGGAACAGGCACCACAAAGATACATCCTCCCACTCAGGCTCTGGTATGCATGGGTGGGCAGGGTGTCATGAATGAGTCTGTTTGGGGATGTTATGACATTTCTAGAAATCTCCCCCACCCCATGTTGACCATTTTCAT
The DNA here is from genome assembly GCA_036365145.1 of Orientallactaga sibirica. Taxonomy (NCBI): domain Eukaryota; kingdom Metazoa; phylum Chordata; class Mammalia; order Rodentia; family Dipodidae; genus Orientallactaga; species Orientallactaga sibirica. Next base: position 1,193,343 of record JAEOAD010000013.1, read on the forward strand.
GATGCAGGCCCCTGGCTTGCAAAGCCCTGTGGGTAGTGTGCTACTCCACGGTACTCAAGTGCCTTGGGTTTCTGAAAAGTAGGTGACGTGGTTGCCGGTAGGATGACGCTCATCCTGCCATGGAAGGTGCTTCCGAAGGTCACGTGCTAGGGAGGCCTCAGTGTGCACGTGAGGAGCTCACGGCAGCATGCCTCTTCTGAGCACTCAGGCATGGGCTGTCAAGCCGCTGGGGCCTGCCCTCTGGGATAGCTTTACTCCTTGCTGTCTGTGCCGGAAGGAAAGGGTATGGCCATAACCTGGGTCTGGATGGACTCTGCATCCTAGAGCATATGGTCTAGATATGACTGTTGGGTCAGGCCATGAGCAGCACTCCCCAAGATCCTCACCCAGACCCTTCAAATGGCCCACCAGCAGGTGTCCTCTGCTGAGGCCAGGGCCAGCATATACCCCTCCTGTCCAGAAAGGGCAAGTCAAGTATAAGGTTGGGCATTAGACCACATGCCTGGTTCATTCAACCTCTAGCTCTGGATTGGGGTAATGGAATGTCTGTTCCCTCCAGACACCTGCAGGCCCTCTAAAGAGGTGAGTCCTGACGGGACTCGCTCTGCAGGCTGTCTAGCGCAGGACTGCATCTTCAGAAGATGCTAAACACATGCTTCCCTTGAGGCTTGAAGCCACACCTGCAGTGGTGGCCCTGTGAACAGGGCGAGTCCTGACACATCCCCTGTGTGGCCCCAGAGTAGCCAAGGCCTTCCTTGACACTTCTTGCCTCAACTGCTGGCATCCATTACTACTCAGGATGCCCAGCTCCCCACATGTGGAGAACAGGAAGCATGCTTTTCTTCAACTAGAAAATATCCTGAACCAGAAATGCAGACAGAAGAACCCACCTACTCAACGCAGGGGGTGTCATCCTGGGAGCTCCACCAGCCCACATAGACCCAAGGGGGAATTTGAGGGCCAGAGTATGTCCTTCAGGAAGGCTCCATCCCACTACAGGTCCGTTCCCACCAAGCCACGTCTTCATGGGGAACATGAAGGTGACCGTCCTGCTCGCTCAAGATTTGCCATTTCCTAGCTGTCTCACATCCTCTGGGTTAGGGTTGTGAGGCGGGGGGAGGGGGGAGCTCCTGCTGCTCTCACCTGGGGGAAGCAGCTTAGGTGAGGACAAGGACAAACTTTAGGTGGGAATGGTTAAGGTCATCACCAGGATCTGGTGAGCCATTCCCAACCCACTAGTGGGACTGCTGCGGCCAGCAGGGCTGGGTGCAGTTAGGCCCAGGAAAGGAAGTGGGGGGTTCACGGGCCCCTGAGGAACAAGGCTGGCTGGGAGATGGGGAGAGCAGCTTTTGTTTGCTGCCTGGTGCCTTCCCAGGCCATCCATTGAGCCTGCGTCAGAATGCCATCCACTCCCCACTGCCTTGCCCCTCTCCTTCTTGAAGGTAGGCGGAGCTGCATTTGGGGCTCAGCCTGTCCTGAAGCCTAGTGTTCTTGCTGTGGTGAGGCTGTCAAGGCTAGGCAGTTACCCCTGCAGCTACCAGCAAAGCCTGCCAGCTGTCAGAGGGACCAAGAGCAGACAGAGGAGGGGTCGTCGCAGAGCCATGTGTGTGTTGGTGATCTGCAAGCCCCCTGGCTTCCTCCCACTGGAGGGCAGGGGAGCCTGGGAGCCCAGGCCCAGGTGTGAGCTCTCGCCCCCTTTTCCTTGCAGAGGAGCAGGGACGTGGCTTCTCTTCGGCTGCATGCAGCCCGCCACGGCGCACGCTGTCGTCCCCAGCGCCCACGACGTACCACCTACTGAGGCGGCCCCAGCGGCCTCTGACCGGGCTTCCAGCCACACAGGCCACCACTGGCCACAGGGCAGGTGGGTGTGAGGTGCCAAGGGTGAGCTCAAGTGCTGAGCACAGGCTAGATAAAGGACGGGGAGCATAGATCAGCGGGTGCTGACCACAGAGAGTAAATTTTACCAGCCCATTAGAGGGGTGAATAAATGGAAGGCAGGAAACTCCTGTCTCCAGTCCACACACCGTGAACAGCTCACACTGTATCGGTCCCCCTCATCCTTTGGGGCTCCCCTTGGCTTCTAAGTGCCACCAAAACACTCCTCTCTATCAGGGCTCCCTTTCTTGCCAGCCAGCTTTTCTCCATATCCTATGATTATTAGAGCTGCTGACTAACCCCAAAGGTCAACAGGGAAAGTTCCAGCAGACAGCACTGGGGAAGCTGAGTAGCACCAGAACCACTTTTTAAGAATCACCAGTTTGTTGCTTAACCAAAGGTGGGACTCAGGGTGAATAGACCACTACACAAAACTGCATGAGGCTCCTGGAGACAAGGCCCTCTTGAGACTGCTCCCACAGCCAGGTTTAGTTCCATGCGCTCAGGTGGAAGAGCATTTTGTCCCCATCATAGGAGACAAAAGGGCCAGAGACCAGGTGGGGGGCAGGATGGTGGGGTCAGATAGGCACCAGGGAGGGCCTGGGGGGCAGCACCCGCCTGCCAGCCTGTCCCAGCCCTGCCCTCTGATTAAAGTCATGTTGTCTCCTAAGCGTGGGTTTCTAGGTCCTTGACCACAGTGGGGGGGGGGGGTACAGGCTGTTTTGATTCAGCAGGCTGGGTCCCTGGTGCAGGCGGCTGGTAACTGTGGGGCTTGCTTGGCTTTACCACAGATCCACTTTGGAATGACACGGTCCCACCCTGCCACCTCCCCTGCAAAACACTGACCCGCTGACCAGGCAGCCAGAGCTGAGCCCGATGGCCCCGCCTCAGCTGGTCCTGTTTGTGAAATAAATACGAGCATTGCCAGTCTCTGTACCTCTTCCCTGCCCGCCTGGCCAGGCCCCTCACACGCTGGTTTCTGGGGTGTGAACCACCTCCCCATTTTTCTCAGGCTCTGCCTTCAGAAAGTGCTCCACCTCCCTCGAGTCCACCCCCACGTCCACAGGGGGCTTGTGGAGCTTCTCCTCCTCCGGGGCCGCCACCTCGGGTTTTGACGCCTCCGACTTCTTCCCGATGCAGAAAAAGTTGCCCAGCAGCAGCACAAGGGAGGAGGTGAGCACCTCGGTCCCTGCCAGGATGAACACGTACTTGTACACATGTGTTGCGTCCAGCAGCTTGCCTGCAAGAAGATCCAGGTTACCAGCAGCTCCTGTAGGGACCTTGACCTGGGGCCAGGCCCCCAAAGACTCCTGGTCTCTTGGCATTAGCGAAGTTCCCTACATAGACTTGTCTGCCTTGAACATCGTCCACTCCCACCCCTGCCTCCTCTCTCTCCTCCCCAGGGGAGCAAAGACAGAGACTGAACATAGAAGGAGCCTTGAGAGTTTGCAGTAACAGGACGTGGCCCCCCTTCCCAGTCATGACGGAGCCTCCGGTGGCCCAGCACAGTCCTGTGTGCACCTGGTGGCTGAGAATCCCAACACCCTTCTAGGAAGAAAGGATGAGCCAGGGGCTGCAGGGGATCAAATAGGCCTACGAGGTGGCTGGAGAGACCAAGGGCAGGAATATAAAGCATCTACAGACAGGCCACAACCTGGCCAGGCTGACGTCTTCAACCCAAACCAATCTTTAACTTACTTGAGCTTTTCCTCAGTTGGCCTTCAAAACGAAAAAGGCCCAAAGTAATAAACACAAGCCTGTCTCCCTTGAGAGCTGCACCTGTGGTGTGAAAATGTCTGAACAGGGTGGCCAGGCCCTGTGGGTGGACTGTCAAGAGGGCACCTATCTTTGCTTAGGGCCAGCACTCACTCCTGACACCTGCTGGCCCGAGACTCCCAGCCCCTAGGGTCTGACAGAAAGGGGAGGTGGGTGGCCCCTGCACAGGGAGGCCAGGCCCTGTTCTGCCCTGCCCTTCCCGCCAGCAACACTCACCGCCTGATGGGGGGCCGATGAGCACAGCCACAGCCTCCAACAGCAGCACGAGGCCGATGGCACTGGAGAATTTGTGGGTGCCCACGATGGCCATGAGTACCTCAAACTGCAGGGCCCCCACCATGCCATAGGAGATGCCAAAGAAGATGCAAAAGACTACCAGGCCACCATAGTCACTGGCTGTGGAGCCTGTCAGGTCAGTGAAGCCGTTGAAAAACATGGCAAAGCTAAAGAGGTAGACAGAGTACGGCCGCACCTTCTTGAGCCCTGTGATGAAGCCGGCTGTGGGCCTCGCGAAGATGTCAATGAAGCCCAGGATGGTGAGTAGGAAGGCAGCCTTTGTATCAGGCACACCCAAGTCCTTAGCATAGCTGACCACAAACACAGGAGGCACAAAGAGGCCCAGCACCATGATGGAGGCAGCCACTGCGTAGATGAGGAAGCCACGATCCCGGAAGACACTCAAGTCCAGTAAGCGCCTGGACTGCTGCTGGGGTCCAGGCCCTCGGCCCGCCTGGGGCGCCACCAGTGGCCTCATGAGTGCAGCACACACGCAGCAGTTGAGCAGCAGGCCTCCCAGGATGAGGAAGCCCCCCCGCCAGCCATAGTGGTCCTGTAACACCTGCCCCAGTGGAGACAGCGCACACAGGAACACCGGGCTTCCCGCTGCTGCCAGGCCATTGGCCATGGGGCGCCGTTTGTTGAAGTATCTGTTGAGCATGATGAGGGAGGGCTGGAAGTTGAGAGCCAGACCCAAACCTGCAAGGGAAGCCAGTGAGGTCTGTGTCTCCCCAGCCTACAGTGGAGGGCAGGCAGTGTGACACCCTGTCAGCTAAGCCCTCAGGGGGAGCAGCCTGAGACCCCTTTCTCTTTTCAGACCCGCAGCCCTGCCCAGGCTTCCCCAGACACTGGCCATTCATCCCCCGTGTGGCTGTGCTCACTGATGCCCTGGACTGAGGTGATGGGAGGGGAGGGTGCAGCCAAGACAACCCACAGTGCCCACCTGTTGTCTAAAATGTCAGACCTGAGAAGTAGAAGTGCCATAATCTGGCACCTGGTACCCAGAGGTCTGCAGGCCCCGCCCCACTCACCTGTGATGACCCCCGTGGTGAGGTAGATCTGGATGATGCTTCTGCAGAAGGAGGCGGCCACCATGCCCAGGGATGCAAAGAGGCCACCCACAAGCATGACCGGCCTGCAGCCAAAGCGGTTCACACACACGCTGCACAGTGGGCCTGTGGGGAGGCAGGAGCTGAGGGTGGGGCTGGGCCTCCAGCTAGGCTGTGCTCTCTGCCCACCCACCTCCAGCTTAAGGTCATTCCCCAGGACATCTCAGGCACTCAGCTCTGTCAGGTGTGCTAAGTGAGTGCTAGGGACCAGGTTCTGAGTGCCAGATATCCACGGACGCTGAGCAGAGCCCAGCTCCCCCGCCACAGACTTTAAAGGGACTGGCCATCTTTGAAAGACCTGTTCTTGGATCCTGGTCACTAATACTGTCCACACAACTCACCCGCTTTACAAGGGCCAAGACATACTTGGCTTTCTAGAGAATCCATAGCCTTGGGGCAGGATTCCGCCTTCGGGCCTTCCCCCAGTCCCTGGGCTTCCTTGGCCTCCTCTAGAATACACCTCACCTGTGCCATACAGCATGGCCAGCAGGATAGAGGAGATCCAGGCCGTGTCGCTGTAGCCGATTCCAAATTCCCGCATTAGTTCCTTGAAAAAGACACTGACGGCTTTAGGGAAGGCGTAGGAGAAGCCAGTGATGACAAAACAGCCGAAGAGGACAGCCCAGCCCCAGCCCCCATCAGGGGCCTTGATACCCGTGGGACCTTCGTCCACCACGGCTCCTCCCATGGCCAGGAGGGCTGGTTCTGCCTCACCCTGAAACAGAGAGAAAGCAAGGCTGCCTTAGGTTGCCAAGATGATCATCTCAGATGCAGCCCAGCAGAGGGTGGGGAGAGAGACAAGCAAGACACCTGGGGTGCCTAAGATTGGCACCTGGCCACTCACTACAGCAGCTCAAGCTACGGGCAGCCTGCCAGTGCTGGTTGGCTCAGGGCCTTTGCCCCTGGCCACCTTTACCTACTTAGCGCTTTGTGGGGCTGACTGGGCACCCCACTCAGCCCCTTTGCTCCCACACAGCTGGCAGTAAAGGGCAGTGGCTTCCCTGGGGCTCGGTCAAGACTCAGATTACCTCCTGAGAAGAGCAGACTTGTGGGTGGGGTAGTCACCTGACTGGTATTTTCTGACCCATGTGCTGGGCAGTAGCTGTGCCCTGCAGCAGAATCCTGGCAGTAGCCTTCACGTCTGGTTCCCTTGGGCCATGCTCTGAGCCTCCCCTGGCATTTCTGGGGTGGGTATCCAGCCCTTTCCCGGCTCCATCTAAATCTAAATGGGGCCCATCCTGTGCGCGCCCTCGCCCCTGGGCTGCACACCCGCACGCTCTGGATCCTGCTCACTGACTGATGGCTGGGTTGGGGCAGGACATACACAGGCTGCAATAAGATGGGGGAGGGGACTTGTCACTCTTCTCACTTCCTCTGCGTTCACAGACCATTCATGACAGTGGCTTTTAGGAGAGGCCGAAGTTGATGGATTACAGGAAGGTTTGAGGCCAGGGGAGGGTGTGTGCTGAAGAAGGACAGCCCGAGGAGGCAGTTTGTATCTAATCCATAGGAGCAGATCCTTGGGGGGGGTGGGGGGAGAGCACAGCTGCCAAGGCAAGCAAGGGCTATCCAAAACCCCACACCAGCCGAGGTATGACTTCCCTTTTGCGAATTTCAGGAGC